>OY821779.1:37538835-38842835 GCA_963682175.1 Triglochin maritima
TGTAAATCCCAAAGATTTCTACATTTGCATTAAATATTTTGTATTTATGCTTTATGGGTTTTTGAATACTGCATCTCAATTTATTTAATATGCATATCCCAGTTTCTGAACTTCTGTATTCTAAATTTTTGAACAGTCACATGTGGTTGTCTAGAAGTCATAAGTTAACTTATTATGTATGATATTAGATTACATGTCTAGATCCTTAGTAGTTGTTTAATGTTGTCTTATTATAAAGTAATATTCAGTAGGTCTTCACTTCCAAAATTAAATTATTCACTTCCAAGAATAAACTAATATTGTTTGGTGCCTAATTTAGAATGGTATTTTGTCAGATCATCAACAAGGAGATCCATGCGTCCCAAGAGTTTGAACTGAGACTCATATTACAAGTTGATTATTCTTGATAGTGTTCTGGAGTTTCTGCTTTGTTTGGACTGCTGGAGTTTCTGCCTTCTTTGGACATCTGGAGTTTCTACCTTTGTTGTAAGGAGTTTTGCCTTCTGTGAAAGTAGTAATGGTGTCTACTAGAGTTCCTTGTTAGGATTGTCATGGTGGTTGTGGACGTATTGATGATATATATATCTGGCTTAATTTGTGGAAGTTGTGATGATATATGAGTTAAGTAGGATTGTAGTAGATATCATCTTTTTTGTTGTTGTTATATACTTGCAACCAATGTGGCTACATTTTGTATATAGTAGGAGTCACAACTACGTACTCACTTAAAACATTTGATATGCCAATCCAACAGGTTATGACACCAATTTTTGGTAGTTTCAATGTGGAGTGTCGACGAAGTTTGTGTTAGTAACTTTTATTTCCAGGAAATAATACCAAATATTTGGTTTGTTTGTAGTTCTTTTAATATATCACATGCTTCAAGTGAAGCAAATAATATATATATATGCATTCAATACACATCATTATAAGTTTAATACATAAATTATCATTTCAATACCCAACCGTATTCTTTTATTACATAAGTTTAAGAACTCTTTAACTCATAAAAATCATTATTAAAATACACAATTGCATTATAAGTTTAATATACACAACTATAAAAGTTTAATATACAATTACATCATTAAACTACACAACTGCATCACTTTGGTAAATAAAAATTCCAGTGAATACACATCTATATGTGTTCAATACACGACAGAACACGTTTAATACACAAATATAGTTAGTTGCCGCCGGAGAGGAAGAAGTGAGCAACATATGATTCTAAAAGAGATACGTACATAAAATGAATTGATGATCCTTATGGAGGAAATGAAGTAGATGGATGGTTCATGTTGTTGTACATGGTATGAGAGTTAAGACATTAATTGGTATTGGGGTCCGGGGAGAGGAAAAATGTTTGATTTTGTATATTTTTATGATCAGACATATAAATGATTAATTGAAGTCAACTTAGGGAGCTTGTGGACATCCCCACTTAAGCCTACCATAGATGCTAACGGGCTCACATAAGACTAAATTACTATAGTATGACATATTTTTCTATAGGAGAGAGAGAGGAAAGAGAGATGTTAGAGATAGAAATAAAACTTCCAGTGAATACACTTTTATATTTGTTCAATACACAACAGTATATGTTTAATAAACCAATATAATTTCAATACACAATAATATCATTTTATTACACAAGTTCAACAACTCTTTCATAAAAACACATTCACAAAATCTCTCAAGCAACAAAAACATTTCTAAAAATCTGTCAAGCAATTTGTCACTATCAAACCATACAAGTCTTGTAGTTCCTACCTTTGGCCTTTCACTTTGTCCACTTCCTTTTGTCTTAGACTTTCCCAGTTAGAGGATTTGAACTTCTGTTTCATCCTTTCTCAGATTAGGAATTTCATTCTGACTTGCTGAAATAGAATTTATCTTTTGTACTTCTGTTATAGCAACTGATAATGTTTTTTCCACAACTGCATAAATTTCTTCATTTTTGGAAGCTTAATGTATCAATTCATTGGAACTATCATTGAGATTACCTCGGGTAGACAAGACAGTTAATTTGTAAAAATAATTTATACTAACTAACAATAGTTCATCAAACAATTTTCTACTGTAGCACAAATGTTTGTCATTTTATTACGCAACTAATAGAAATACACTAGTTTAATATTACACAAACATAACAGTTTAATACACAAAAATGCAATAATAATACATAACGACACTATTACAATACATAACTACACTAATATATCAAGATTGGATTTGTATCTATGGCAAGCGTTGAAATTTACTGTCTCGTCACAATACACTGAAATTTCAACTAAATTATCCAATCCAATCCCATTTTGAGCGGACAAAAGAGAAAATAAACAGAAACTCAATCAAATCCTTCAAATACAACCAAAACCTCGAGAAATCTCACGTAACTTGCAACGAATACATGACTCGAAAAAACATTGTTTCGAAACACTAAACCGAAATTCCAACAAAATTTTCCAATTTAACCTCATTTCCAGCAGACCTTTAACCTCATTTCCAGTAGACACAAGATCTAAGCACCATCAACATCAGAATTACACACCACGCCAAAATCCAAACAAACTCCACAAATCAGACTTACTCGACTACTACCTAAACACCAACTAACTCAAGAAACCACACACAAATCTCGTACGAATCTCTAAATCCAAACTCGATTAACTCCTCGTGGTTGTCGATGGTTTGGTGAGATGGGGAAGGAGGGGAGGAGAGTGGAGGTCGATCTTCCATCATCTTTTGGAACGTTGCTGGAGGGGAGGAAGGAGGATGGGATGTGTGTGATTGGGAAGGAACGAAAGAGGGAGGAAGAAAGAGGACGTGATGGGTGTGTATGGGAAGGAAGGAGGGGAGGTAAAAAGAGGATAGGGTGATTACGAAACTACCATTTTTCATTTTCACCGTTAGATTAGATCATGATGGTGTATGTTTGGGGTCTCATTATATTAAATTGAGACCTGGTCTCATTCTAATACCACCCTATATATATATAAACACACACACATAGCAATGAGCCCAATATCTCCGATTTGCACAAAAATCAAGTTGACATTTTGTCACACACACACACACACACACATATATATATATATATAAATTATAAAATGAGCCCCAGGCTAAATTAAGCTTAAGTGATCCCCCTAAACACCCACCATCTAAATTTAATCCAACGTTGGTTAAATGATATTATTAAATTTACAAATAAAAGGGTAGATTCGGTATTAGTGCAACTTTTGTTTTGTCCAGTTTTTACCCAATTGGTCGGTTTCTAAACCAAAACATAAATCTCACGCCTCCACACCTCTTCCTCTCCGTCAAAATTTGCCTAAACCCTAACCCTCACCTTCCTCTCCCTCGAATCCTCGCCTTCCTCTCCCTAACCAACACAAAACTATCACGCCTCCACACCTCTCTCTCCCCCCCGAACGCCCTTCGTAAACCCTAACCCTCGCCTTCCTCTCACTAACTCGGTCCTTCCTCTACATCGTCAAACTCCCAACCCGTTTGGGTTTTCAATTCCTCCCAGAACTTACAAAGCAATCATCAAGCCAAAATGGAGGAAGAGAGAGAGAGGGAACGCATAAATCCACAGGCCGTTTGACTGGTATGATTTCTACCCACCCCTAGGGGAAACGTGAGAGTTTGATGTTGGTAGTTGTTTAGGTTTACCATCTGCATTTTTTATTTGATTATATCTTAGTTTTAGTTGTGGCTGCATCTTTCTTAAAAATATTATGATGTACCATTGTTTCATATTAACATTCTAATCTCAAATCCTAAAACTAACCAATCGGTTTCACCTACTTTGACTCCCTTTGTGTTCCATATTCCTTAACATAGTTTTTCACTTGTTTGATTCATTCGTTGCTCCCTAAACATTGTTAGGGATTAATAGTTGCATTTCGAAACATTGTTATGGTTATTTAGTTGGATTTTGTTGTTCCTATTTAAACAGATTTTGAATTTGAGGGTACCAAAATGTTTTCAATGATTTTCTCACAACTTTTCTTGGTGTTGTAGACAATCCTAACCAAAAAAGTTGCAAAATCCTTGCCCACAAAAAAAAAGTACGAGGAAGCAACCCGGCAAGCACAATAAAAGTGCAATGCAAGGATAAAGGTGAAAGTTCAATTCAACAAACCTCTAAATCTGCAGGTGCATGATTTTTTATTTAAAACCAATATCCATTCCTTAGTTTTGTTGTTATTTAAATTCTGATTTCTAAATGTTTTGCTGCAGTTAATTATTGTGTGAACCACCGATGTTATGTGAAGCTATTTGTTGAGTTTGTGGAGAAGTATAAACCAAATGAAGCTCACTTGAAAAGGATTTCAGTGACTCCTTTTGATAAACTTCTTCATATTCCCAATTTGACTGTTAATAGATGGTTTTTGGAAGATTTATTTAGTAGGCATGTCGACATCAACACATGTTGTGTGGAGTTAACTTAGACTTTTCAATTGAAGATGTGGCAGCTATTTTAGGTTTACCTACTTCGGGTCACAAGGTTAAGATAAGTGGGATTGAGAAAACGTCATATTTAGAGGCTAAATACAATAAAGACAAAAACTTCAGCTTAATACCATACACATTCAACAACTTATGATTGATTTACATCGCAAGGATGATGAAGAGTCAGTTGATGATTTTGTGAAGCTATTAATTTTGTTGATGTGTTCTACATTTTTATTGCCTGAGTCAGGGTATAATGTTCCATGGGCTGCACTATCAAATTTTGACAAGCTAGAGAACTTGAAATTCTACAATTGGTCTGAGGCTATTCATAGCCTAGCAATGGAAAATGTACCTTTCACACGTGACCAAATTGTTAGCAAGAAGGCTGGGAAGAGGAAAATCTGTGAGCACTTATGCTTTTGGATCGAGCATATGCTTTATGGTATTTACCTTAATCTTTGTCTTCATTAATATTTGGTATAATTTTTTATTGATATTACCGCAAACCGTATTCCTTCCTGTTCTTGACATAATATTACCGTTTTAATGTCAATCTATGTAGTTTCAGTACATCAATTCAATATGGTCTATATTTTGTCTTCATTGCTACATGCAAGTTTTATAATTTAGGTAATATGTTGATATTAAGGCAAACCCGATTGTTTTCCTGTTAGTGACATAATATTACAACTTTCTATTATAGTCAATCATTGATGTTTCAGTACATTATTTCAATATGGGCTATATCATGTCTTCATTGCTACGTGCACATTATATTTTAGATTTAACTATTATTTTTGTTAAATATATTGCAGGTATGGTTGTATGAGCACATCTTTTTGTTTAAACCCATTTTTCCTGAATTGAAGGCAAGGATTAGAAAGTGGGCTTCTCCCGTGGAACCAAAGCTGAAAGACCTATCTGACGTGGTTGATGATATGGTACGTTGAATTAAACTCATATTCCTTGTGCAATATTGGTGTAATCATCTGCTTGTTCTTTGCTTGCAACAATAGTCATCTAGCATTTGCATGGCATCAATCATTTGCAATAATCAAACTTCAGCTTGTGGGAGATACAAATAATGAGTAATCAAAGTTATCCTACTTGTTGATTTTGTATAACATCTATGTTGATGAAAATGATATCTTCAAGCTTCTACCGAACGAGTAAAATTTACCTCCGGTTAATGTTGCGACCATAAAGAAGAAGCTGAATTCAAAAAAAATAAAGGACCACCTAGATAATGCTTCTGATGGTATAGAGGTTGATGACAACGAAGCCCAACATTTGAAGAATAGAAATGATGAATTAATTTCTGAGGTGAAGTTGTTAAATCACAAAGTTGGTATTTTGGAAGATGAGAATTATGAGATGAAGTTCTTAAAAAAGAAAGTTGCTGATTTGGAAGCTGAACTCTCTACCTCGAAGAAAAAATCTGGAAATCCAAAGTCGCATATTCCAACTTTCAGCTTTGGGCTTTCTCAGATTTCACAAGTCAATACAAATGCTGTGGAGGAGACGGACATTGGTGATGAACAATTGGATAGGTCAAATTTAGTTGATGTCGTAATTGGTAATGACCACCTGACTTCCACCCACATAGAGGCTACAAAATCTAATGAAGTTACTTGTGATAATGTGAAAGTGTGTGCTGCACATCCTCCCTTCAAAAGAGTATACAAGAGAAAAGAAATAGTAGCGAATACATCTGAAAGTTCATTAATAAGGCGTGTGAAAATGAGACTTAATCGGAAACCCAACATTTTGCTAGAAGATGGTGTTAATCCAAGTCAAGCTTCCAAGACCTTAGTTAATGAGAAGGTATAATTTTACTTAACACTTTTAGTTGACAATTGTATAATATTACAACTTCTCATATCATATTACTGTTTCTAATATAATTTTTGAAATTTGTTATTAACAGTTTTACAAATATTAATATCTCGTTTCTTACATGTACTTTGATGATCTGATTCATTATTTAACAGTTTTCTTAACATTTTAGCTCACATTTGTATAATATTATGGCTAAACATATTATTTTACTGTTTCTAATAGTTGTACAAATATTAATATCTCGTTTCTTTCATTTTCTTCGACGATTTGATTCATTCTTTAACAATTTACTTAACAGTTTTAGTACGCAATTGTATAATTTTACACCTACTCATATCATTTTAAGGTTTTATTAACAAACACTTTAAATTCACCAATGTATAATAATACGGCTAATCATATTATTTTACTGTTTCTAATATAGTGTTGAAATTTGTTATTAACAGTTATACAAATATTAATATTTCGTTATGTGATCTTTGTTCACAATTGATTACCTTTTTCATTCTTATCTCTTTATAGGTTTCACTTAAATTTCGTACAAATTATTTTGGATTTTCAGTAATCTCGTTAGAGGAAAATGTATGTATCGATCAATTCCTAACTAATCCTAGAGACATGTAAGTGTTTTACGCGCTAGATATTAACATTGTTCTATCATCAACATTTATTCATTTTCAAGAGACATGTAAGTTTGTTAGATTTTCGTTTTTATCAATTTACTCTCAATGATTGTTACATTTCAGGAGTGCAAGGAATTATAGAACAACCAAAAACACATTTTGCATAGGATCACATTTGATGTATGTGTTGGATGGAAAAATGATTTCTGGAGATGTAAGTGAATTTAAATGTTTGCGCATGTTAATTTATCAAGCATTGTTAATTTCCCCCCTTTAAGTATTAGAAGTGACATTTTAACTGCTTGAAATCAAATCAAAAGCTGCAGATCGTGCTGGTTTATATTGTCTATTCTCTTATGTTTACCCTCAGGTTAATGTTCCTTCCTTGTTTTGATTGGTTGTTAAATATTCATTCTTTCGTTCATTCACAGGTTTAGTTGTTGAATTTTTTTGTGGACTTAATTTAAATGTAGATAAAGTTGCAGTCATGTCCAGATGACCTTACTGATGAAATGAAGAAAAATCTTTGTGATTGTTTCGATTGTCCAAGTTATATTTTGGGTATAGTTAATTACTATTTCATGATTTGCACACGGGTAGTCACTGACATCTTTTTGTCATCAACTTTCAACAAAGTCGATTCCAATCCTACAATTCTTTTAATTCCGCTCGGGCTAGAGCAAGAGTTCTTCAGTGGGTATGTTGTTTCCTGTTCTCGGCTTCTAATAAGTAGGGATTTTTAGTTTATTGTTTTCAATTTTCAGTTGGTATGTTTTGTTTTTATGAGTTGACATGTTACTTTTTGCAGTCCAAGTGGGTGGCTAAATACTTCAAAATGAGGCACAATTTTGATAATATGAAGACTTAGGAAGTAGAACATGTTCCTTGCCCCCAGCAATCAGCCATAAGTTTGAATTGCGGTTTGTATGTATTGAAGTTTGCAAAATATCTATCTGAAGGAAAAAATATATTTCATTTTGGAGAAGATGATATGACTCGGATTCGTACGGAATACGTTGCTATTATACTTCGTGGAACAAGTTCCAAATAGATCAGAGGAAATTTATTTTTATTTTTTGGGAATTTTGTGTTTTTGAATTATACATTATTACAATTTGCATGTAACTGTTGTATGTATGACTGAATATTTAGAGTTAATATTACGTACTGAAATCAGGTTGAAATTAAATCTTTTGTCATTTGGTATCTCGAATGTGGATAAACTAGTATTACAGATTATGATTACTATCCCCTATGCAATGTTAGTCTTACATAAACTTTTGCAATTGTTAATAATGTAGAGTATCTAAAATAGTTGATTTGAAGGAGCAAGATGACGTGTTGAATTTATTAACAATATATGATGGTAAACAATGACATTTTATCACAATAACAATATATTACGGTTGTGAATGTAATATTGATGTTTAGACGAACTACATTATTTGAAACAAATGATTAAGTCATCCCTAACTTTTTACAAAACATTGTTAAACAACTATAAATTATATTACGACTAAGGACGTCATATTATTAGAAGAATATTTTATTACGACTTCAAATGATATATTGATTTTTAGAGCATGATTTTATTTTAACATGAGTTAGTTATTCATCTCTTTTTGCGCACCATTAAAAAACATTTTATCTTACGTCTAACAAATTAATATTACAACATCTTGATATTACATTTTGTGAACGTAATAGTATTGTTATATTAAGTTTAAAAATACTAATATTACGATATCTTGTTGATATTACTGTTGTTACCGTAATATTACTGCTAATAGAAACAGTCCTACAAGTTACATAACACATGTTATACTCATCGATCACTTTTTTTGAAACGTTTGTAAACCTCAGATTATATGAAGAACCGCATTACATTTTACACATTATTAGGCATCCATTTTCTAATTTGGGAAGGAATAAAAATAATTTTATCTTACGTCTAGAAAATTAATATTACATCTTGATATTACTTTTTGTGAACGTAATACCTTTTTAATATTACGTTTTGAAAAATAATTTTACATCATCTTCTTGATATTACAGTTGTTACCGTAATACTACTGCTAATAGATATAGTCATACATGTTACATAACCTGTACTCATTCACCATTGTGTGGGACAAAACCTAACATATTCAAAAAAAATAAGAGTATATAGAATGTTTCAAAAAAATAGTTTTACTAGAGTATGTATATGAAAAATTAAAAAATGATGTGTCTTCCTGTAGGAGATTGTAATAGTTTTTTATTCTTCTTTGCATGTATATCTTGTCCATGTATATTAATCTCCCTTGCAAGTTATTCCTGCAATTTACTTGTATCTTCAGTTGTAACTCTGCAAAATCCCAAAGACGACATAAGACAATTATCAAGTATAATGCATTTTGACAAAGAAGATTAACTACTCATGTTTTCTTGTCCTTTCTAGTAGGACAAGTTCTTGAGTCGTGGTCCGAATATTGCATGCACATTTTACATCATCTATGACTGATTGACATCATTTTATGCTTACATTTGTATCTTATATCCTTTATATTTCACCAAAACAATGCTACGTGACGAGTTTTATGTTTGAATTTCAGAAATAAATAGGTTTGAAGAGAAGATGCATAAAAGGACCTAAAAGCATGAAAAATGACTGAGTTGAGAGACTCAAGGACTAAGATGCAAGATCAAAGGACCAATGAGCAAACAAGAATACTTCACACCATCATGGGGAGTATTTTGGCAATTCTATTCGGGTCGGAGCTCCAACAAGCGAAGTAGATGCATCAAAGACAAACAAAGCCTTCCAGAAAAGCCCACAAGAAAATCCAGAGCGATCCGAACACTGTAGACCGCCAATTGGCGGTCACTTTTGGTCCGGATCCGCTAAGATTTATGTGGAGTGTGTATTAGTGTTTATTTAGTCTATTTCCGGTATTTAGTTTAATTGTTAGAGTAATGTGTAGTGAGTAGATCCATCCCCCTTTGGGGGTGGAGATGATGTTCATACATGCATTAAAAATGAATATGAATGCTTTATATTTTGATTGTGTTGATAAATGTGAATGTATGCTTGCTTGTTAGAGTAGAATACTACACTTGATGGGTTTTGCCACACATCATAGACACCTCCCATGCTTGTTTAGGTTCTGAAATAACCAGCTTGTGTATATGAATGTTAATCAACTAGGTTAGTGAATGGATTGATAGGTTTTGCCATATCCTTTAGACACTTCCTATGCATGAAAACACTACCTACATTTGTGCCTATAGAATGCATTCTTCACCATCTTTTTACATGTGTGCACACACTCCACCCCTTAGGGGTTTTCCATTTCTGATTTCCAGCTTTCAATTTCCCTTCCTTTCGTTTTCCTTATTTAATGCTTACTCGTTTAGTGTAGTTAGTCTAGTTTAGTGTAATCACAACTTCTTCCCCTCGTTTTCCACTTGCCTTCAAACAAACCAGAGTCTACACACCTCCTTGTGGATCGACCCGTATTTGCCACCGCTTCAACGCGGCCGTGCACTTGCGGTATTTAAAACGATTAATCAACGACTTTTGCTTGTTTTTTTCTCAAGATCTGATTGAATGCGATTACTACTAAATTTCGGTCTTCCACCTTTGCCTCTCCCTTTTGTTTTTGCTTTATCTGGCTGATGAACTAGTATTTCCCTTTGACATGTTCTGGATTTTTTCTTATCACCCTCATGGAATTTTTTACTGCATTTTTTGTTTCTAACAGACCAAATTCTAATTTCTGCTCCACCAACTCAGTTGCTGATTCGTGTTTGCCTGCAATGGATATCAATTCATTGCACAATCTCATAATGTGGGTGACTTTGTCACTAATTGTTGACTTGTTGGTACCATGTATGTTGCTCTCATGAAATCCATTGTTGATTCTTTTTCTCCATTGAGTCAGAATGTTAATTGGTGGCATCTTCCTATAACCTAGGTGTTTAAAAATTGTCAAACTATGTTGGCGTGGAAGTCCTTGAAGTTCCATGAACTGACAGTCACAAACAGGCACATGATCAATGCCTTTGAACTTTACATGCATCGTTCCATTGTCTTCATCTATCTTGCTGACATTGTATGTAACTGAATTTTCATCATTATTTTCAATCGTAACGTTGAACATAAAACTTTTCTTTAACTCCTTCTAAAAGATGTGAAAGATAAATTTTTTCCTCAGTAGATTTTTTCCTTTGTGGATTATGTATTTGAAAAATTGTGATACCGTACAATTGTTCTAGTTAGTAAATGTACAATTTGTGATACTTGGTTCAATAATAATATCATATTTCTAGAAGTAATATTATTCCTTCTCATGAACCATAAACCGTAATATAATATTTTTAGCCGTAATATGTTGTCGTTAGCCATAATATAATGTAATTATTACGGTAAGAACAAAAAATTATGAATATCACTGGATAATATATATACACATATTGTAAAACGTAGATTTAAAGTTGACAAAGTAATACTTTGTCATTAACTTCGCGAAAATCCAATATGGGGATCCACACGTCAATCTCATCAAGTATTCAAGTATAAATACACACACACACACATATACACACATATATTCAAGTATAAACATCCACCTCAATATTATCCAGTCTGCCGTAAAATGGGGTGAGGAAGTTTTTCGCTTGGTTTTGAATTTAGAATAACATGCGACTATTAGTATATGAAACTTATTTCAAACCTATTCAAATGTGAGTAAAAATAATATTATATAAGCATACTATAGTGATTCATTTATCTTGAATATGTTTCGCTTCGTCCTATTCTTGGGACACATAAAGTACACACTAGAATTTATCAATTTCTGAGCTATTGTTTTGAACATACATACTTTAATATAATTTTGTTAACATATATAATGTAATAACTGTTAACAATATTCCTCAAAAAAATATTTTTTTAGACTTAATATTAGGTTGTTAGTTGTAATATAATGAAATTATTTATACTAACATCTCATAAAAATGGATGACTGCATCATGTGTAATACGTATTGTTGTTCTTATAAAATTTAATATTACGTTTAAAACTGTAATATATTGTTATTGTAATAATATGATATTGTTACCCGTAATACAATTTAAGTTTGTAATTACTAACGTTTCGCAAATAGTGATGGATGACTGCATCATGTGTACCAATATCGTTGTTCGTATTAAAATTAATATTACGTTCACAACCGTAATATGATGATGTTATCCGTCAAATAATGTAATTATTTTTACAAAAGTTCCTCAAATGCCAAGAATTTGGTTTCAATCTATTAGTATAATTTTAAAAAAAGTCTTCTCCATGTTCCTTATACTAGCATTAGCATGAGAGAAAACCACTAATTGCGAAACATGCTGAATTACGAAGTATAAACCTCCTAAAAATTTCTCATCAACAAAATGAACGTGTTTTCTGATATCAAGCAAAGAAGTAATCGGTAATCCTCATTTTAATCAGATGGGCGATGACATCATGGTCGTTGCCCGTCCTAAATTTGTGATTTGGAAGGGTCTTTCTCAAACCCCACAGGAGCATCTAAACACATACTGAATCTCCCCGAAGAAGAAACAAAGAGCTTATAGCAAATAATAAGCTAATCAATCACATGGTAACGCATACATAGTATCCACAAAATGATCTCCAGAAAACACAGGGCAAGAGATCGGAAAAAATCTAACGGAACTTACAAATCATCACTAAGAACTCTCACCAAAACCACAAATTTTGTTTTGATTGAGGTCATTATTTGGTTGTTGCAATTCACGTGGTAGGCATTAATCATTTGTATCGTTGTGAAAATGCCTACCACAGAAAAAACTCCAAACAAATGTCCTATTCATATACATCAGTATATCCTTAATCATTTGTAAAGCTTTATTATGTTCGCTCCACTTTCTGTTAAGTTCTTCCAAAGACCGAATCCCTCATGCTGCTTCAATAGATTTTGCAATTTTCTTCGAGTTAGCAGTCATGGTGTTAATGTATCCCCATGCTTGTTGCAGCACCATGTGGTAGGGATTTCTGTTTTAAGAAGTTATTAATTAGTCATATTGCTATAAATAAATAAAAAAACAAAGCATGGCATACACTTAACCCCACCATGGGATCACAAAATTGCTAAAATGAAAAGAGAACATAGAAGCAAAACATCCAAAAGAGATCAATAGCAGCAACCAATGTACTGCTTGCTACCACAGACAATTGGGAGTAAACCAAGCAATTGTAAACAAGATGTCTTATGCATTTTCTGGAGGAAGTGATAAGTGATTGACATCATTTCATGCTCATATTTGTATCTTATATCCATTATCTTTCACCTAAACAATGCTATGTCACGAGTTTTATGTTTAGTTTTCAGGAATAAATAGGTTTGAAGAGATGAAACATAAAAGGACCCAAAAGCTGGGAAAAAGGACTGGATTGTGAGATCTGGGGACCAAGATGCAAGGGAGAAGGACCTGAACGCAAGACAGAAGGACCTAAGAGCAAAACAGAATACTCCACACCATCATGGGGAGTATTTTAGCAATTGGATTCGGGTCGGGGCTCCAATAAACAAAGTAGATGCATCCAAGACCACCAAATACACCAAGCAAAGCCCAGAACAAGATTCAACTCGATCCGGAAAATTTGGACCGCCAATAGGCGGTCCAAGACCGCCAATTGGCGGTCACTTTGGGCCCAAATCCACCAAGTTTTCTCCTGGACGTGTATTAATGTTTGTTTAGGCTATTTGTGGTATTGGTTTAGTCCCACATCGGGGGATTGTCCCGGATTAGCTTTTTCCATGCCTATAAATAGAACTCTTCACCTCCTATTGTAATCACTCCATATTTTAAGTGGCTATTCTTCCTACTAGAAGTGAGGCCTTGAAGCACACACTAAAGTAGGAGGATGCTACTTTTAATGTGAGTCATTTTATCAATAAAGTTTTATGTTTCTTTCATTGTTTGTTTTATGCTTCTTTTATTGTTGTGCATGTTTTAGTTTAATCGTCTTTTAATTCTATCTTAGTTTTAATATGCTTTCTTTCCATAGTTTAATAATTAGTGTAATGTTTAGTGAGTAGTTTCATCCCCTTTGGGGGGTGGAGTAGATGTACATACATGCATTAGAGAATGGGATGAATGCTTTAATTTCAATGTGTTGATTAAACATGAATGTATGCTTTCTTGTTTAGGATAGAATTTACAACTTGATGAGTTTTGCCAAAATGATTAGACACCTCTCATGCTTGTTTAGGTTCTGAAATAAACAACTTGCATATGTAAATGTTAATCAACTAAGTTGGTGAATAGATTGATAGGTTTTGCCATAACATTTAGACACTTCCTATGCTTGATAAACACCACCTTCATGTGCTTAAAGAATGTATTCTACACCCACCTCTTTGCATGTGTGCACTCACTCCACCCCTTAGGGGTTTTCCCATTTCTGTATTCCAGCATTCTTTCTTTGCTCTTAGTTTAGTTGTTATTCCATCATTTGTTTGTTTCGTTCGCATTTCATACTTCTTAGTGTAGCGTAGTCTAGATTAGCATAAACAACTTTCTTCCCCCTATTTTTGCCACTTGATTTCGTACAAGCAAGATGCTACTCACCTCCCTGAGGACGACCCGTACTTGCCACCGCTTCATCGCGGCCGTGCATTTGCGGTTTAAAATAAAACGTTCAACAAGTTTTTGGCGCCGTTGCCGGGGAGGTGCCAGTCCAGACACTTGTTTGGACGATTCGAGTGGATTTAATTTGTGTGTTGTAGTTTTTATTTGTTTCAGGAAACTGGGAATAGCAAGTGGAGGCTACTGGAGAAATTTCCAGACGACCTGAGCACTTCAGACCGCCATTCAGCGGTCTGAGACCGCTAATCAGCGGTCTGGTGAGCTATGTTCATCTTTTAATTTCTTGCTGTTGTTGCTCTAAATGATCTAGTTATCTGGGACTCAATTTGGCATGTTTTGGACTTATAGTTCGTTCCCAGATCAATAATCAAACCTCCTTTAAGCAACTTGGACCCTAAAACTCAAAGCAAAAGATTAGGCATTCTTTTTGTTTAGGCCATGCATCATGTATGTGACTTAGGCATTTAGATTGTCTTTTATCTTAGCTTTATTTTCTGTTGCTGAGAGCTGGCGTGAGGTACGCACCTTCTACTCTCATTCATGCATTTCGTATGAACATGCATTAGTTAGTAGGAAGTGCATTGAAACAAGTGTGAGTTGAGCGTTTTGTTTGGAGAGTTGATTGCTAGATTAGGACTCCAAAACGCTACTAAGGAGGGGCTGTCCCATAAAAGATAAGGTGGGGGATTTCATCACCCTTTCCTTCGCCCCAAAAACCACACTAATCAAGAGCCTAATTTTAAAATCAAGTAGACATTGGCCTTAAGGAATTCGGACGCATTAGGAGAGTGATCCGGTCCCGACCGTCATGACCTGATCGGCGTTGCCCACTTTGTCGATAGTAGGAGAGACGAGATCCCCGGATCTTGGCTCACTTGCTGGGCTTTGTGGTCCTCGTTGTAGGGAGGTGAGGCGTGTTGAGGCCGTGTGACCTCGCAGTTAGGCGTCGTCTAGCTGTAAGGACCTATAGCGACCTTAGGATTGCTTGAGCCTTGTTTGCTTGTGTGCTTCTACCTGTACCCATCCGCCGTAGCATAAGGACTTCTTCCCTTCTCTCCTGAGTCATTCTTTCTCTCCTGTGTTCCCCCGTCTTCTCCTCTACGCACATTCTTTGTTAAAAAAAAGTCTTGTTTTGTGTGTGTGTGCACCTTTGTGCATGCTTTCGTGGACACGAGACGAGAGTGGTCGTTTGACGAGGAGCGTTGTCAATCCGACTTCGGTCATCGATTTCTCGACACCTCCCTCCTCTCGTGTCGCACGCAGTCCGGGTTCAATGGCTGCTAATTTCCGTGAGGAGGAGCAGTTGCTGGACCAACCTGTTCGACCAGTGCTTCCAGTTGTCGTTCCCATACCTCTACGTGATCGATGCTACCCGAGCCGTACAGCTCTACCCTCATGCATCGTATTACCAGAGGCTAATGGGAACCATTTTGAGGTTAAGCCTCAATTCATTTCCATGCTCCCTCATTTCACTGGGAAAGGTGACCCCTATATCTTTCTCAGGGAATTTGAGGAGGTTTGTGCTATGTTCAAGCTGCAACAACTTAGCACAGACTCCATCCATATTAGGCTTGTCCCCTTTGCGCTGAAGGATGATGCCAAGAAGTGGTTGTACAGCAACCAGGCGAATTCCTTTAGGACTTGGGATGAGTTTCAATCTGCATTCCTCAAGAAGTACTTTCCTAATCATCGGACTCAAAAATTGAGGAACGAAATCAATTCGTTCTATCAACATGAGACTGAACCATTTCATGCATATCTTGAGAGGTTCAAAGAGCTACTATCCTCGTGCCCTCACCATGGCATTGAGTTGTGGCGTCTTTGTCAGATTGTGTATGAGGGTCTTCACATCCCGTCCAGAACGCTCCTTGAGTCCATGTGTCAAGGAGAGTTCTTGGGAAAGGATGAAAGGGAGGCATGGGCCTTCCTAGAAGACCTCGCTGAGAAAACCATGCAGTGGGAGAGTGTGAGGGAACCACCTGCATCATCTAGTATAGGAGCGAGGATCGCGAATGCAAACTTGACTAGATCGGGTACCGCATTTGCTATCGATACCACTACGGCCACCGAGGCACGCATGGCGGCCTTAATGCGCCGTATGGATTCGATTGAGCTCCAAAACCAACAAGGTGCACCTCACATGTCCACATCTGGTCCAGTTCCTTGTCATTCATGTGGTAGGATAGGTCATGTAGAGAGCGAGTGTGAGTCCATTCCTCCTGAGATGGAGCGTGTCAACGCCATCTATGACAGAGCTAGGAATGACCCATACTCATCATCTTATAATCCTGGATGGAGGAACCACCCCAATTTTTCATGGAACCAAACTAATGCCCCGGGTGGTCCTCCAAACTCCTCTAGACCACCTTACCAATCACACCAACCTCCCATGCATACGCAATCCTATCAGCCACCCCAAGCGCAAACCACCAATCAATCGAGTTTCCCAAATTCCAATAATATGGAAACCTGATTCAATTCGCTTGAGACCTTGACTCGTGGACTTGAAAACTCAATGAAAAATTTTATGTCAACCACGAGTCAAGTTCTCACTTCAAATCAGCAGACCATCAAATCTCTAGAGCTTCAGATGGGCCAACTGGCTCAGTCTGTACATGAAAGAGAGAGAGGGTCTTTTCCTAGCCAGCCTGAGGCTAACCCCCGCATGTACCAACAACAACAAATGCAAAATGAGAATGTGGTACCTCGGGGGAGGCAAGTGAACCATGTGGAGGAACCTGTTCACCATGTCAATTCCATTGTGACCTTAAGGAATGGAAAACAGGTTGACAATCACATTTCCTTGCCACACCCACCACCATCTATGCAGCCCCTCCGTGGGAATGGTGGTGAAGAAGAAGCTGAGGGTGAGGGTAATACACCAAAGCTTTCTTCTCAGGCACAGCAAAAAGCATACCTGCCAAAAGCTCCCTATCCAAGTAGGTTAAACAAAAAGCAGAGTGACAACATGGACAAGATAGTAGAGGTGTTTAAGCAAGTAAAGGTTAATATCCCCTTGTTGGATGTCATCCAACAAATACCTCAATATGCCAAAGTGTTGAAGGATCTCTGCACAACTAAGAGGAAGACCAATGTTCCTAAGAAAGCATTCTTGGCTGCAAATATCAGCTCACTTTTGTCCAATCCTACCTACACAAAATACAAGGACCCTGGGTGTCCTACTATTCAGTGTACGATAGGGGACACTAGATTGAGCAATGTTTTGCTTGATTTAGGATCAGCGGTCAACCTCCTCCCATTCTCTGTTTATCAACAGTTGAACTTGGGAGAATTGAAACCAACTAAGATCACCCTCCAACTGGCGGATAGATCCATTCGTATTCCCATGGGGATTATCGAGGACGTGCTTATCAAAGTTGGAGATTTTATATTTCCAGTCGATTTTGTTGTCCTCGATACCAATCCTGTCGCGAACACCCACTCTCAAATACCTTTGATTTTGGGTAGACCATTTCTGGCAACCTCCAATGCCTTGATTAATTGTAGAAATGGTCTCATGAAGCTCTCATTCGGTAACATGAGTGCCGAGTTTCATGTGTTCAACTCTGGTAGGCAACAGGAACCCATGGATGAACCTTTAAATCTCAATCTCATCCGCCAATTGGAGAAAGCACCACAAAATCAACGAACACCTCTAACACCAATGCAACCCGTTGAGAATGTTTGTAGGCTCAGCAAAGACTCATTGCCTGTCTTTGCAATGCAACAGAGTGAGCTGGCCTCGAACATGAATGTCCAAAGGGAGTGTTCGTTGCATGATTCAGTTGAGAGTACTAGTGAGAGTGAGACACCTCATCATATGCCTATACCAGAAGGTGTCTCTACCTCATGTCTCATGGCCATTGAGCCATTTGAGCTTCATATTGACTCCAACAAGGACCCACCTATGACCGAGCTTATGCTTGATGATCTAAATGATGGTGGGAGGTCCTTGTTGGATGGCTTGGGGAGAAGCCCCATTCTTAGTGATGCAAGTCTGTTGCATCCATCGAATGAGCCTGAGGAACTCATTCCGATGCACCCGCCTATTGGTTGGAGGGTTTTCTTCGATGAGCAATTAAACCCTAGTGAGGCAACACAACTTCATTCTTTGTTGCCCACACCCAACCAATATCATGAGGGTTTCGAGCCTTTCAGCTTTGACCTTTCACCCCTCATGACACCTCAGAGTACCAGTGGAGTTTGCCCATCTCGGCAAGTCTCTGGTCCTCCTGACTTGATGTTCTCATTTGATGTTCCTTGACCAAATGATTATGAGAATATCTTGGTTGATGTATATATCTTTCAAAAAAAAAAAAACAAAAAAAAAGAAGAAAAAAAGTGTGTAATAAAAGACTCCTTCAGTGAGCATCGATTGTTGTGGGCCCCAACCCTTGTGTACTTGGGCCCAATCTCTTCACATATTTATCTCCCTTCTTCAGCTTCTCACAGGTTTTGAGGGAATTTGGGTTTGTGTCCATCAACATGACCCTGAACGTCCCTTTGTACTTCATGTTGGTGAGATCTTTCCTTTTTCATGCATGTATCCATATAGTATCTTGTTCACATTCATTGAGGACAATGCATGAAGTAGGTGTGGGGGGGTGTTTTACGTGTGTACATAGTCGAGTCTTTTTCCTTTGGTTTTATTTTCTTTTGTTTGTACTGCTAGGGTCATGTTAGTGTGCCGCATTTAACATTGATATATCTGCTTGCCATGATCCTTGGGTGACTTGTCTTCTTTTGCTTGCCTAGTGCTTTAAAATTTTCACATTTCTTTCAAAATCTTCATGTGTTTGTGAAAGAAAATGTTTTTGTGGGTTTTGCGTGTGTTTAGCATGTGCAAAACCGTTGAGAGGCAAAGTAAAAAGAAAGCTCCCAAAATTGTCTTGAACTTGATGCATTAGGATTTCTAGTTTAATGGCTTTAGGTCTTGTCGTGTCGTTAGGATGCACCCTGGTTTTCCCTCGGGGGGCGTGTAATCATAGGGTTTCAGTACTCAAACAGTTAAAGAAGTCCACCCTGAACCTAGTGAGTCAAATAATTCGTGTCTGTTAGTATAAGGAAGTTTGTCATAGTCAAGGGCCCTTAATCTCTTTTTGTGAAACTTAAGTGTAGGGGTTTTGGTTCCCATGTAGATAAATAAGTGGTGTTCTCTCTTCTCGCACGGCTCCTATCACTCGGGAAAGTAGGTCTGAAGGGACTTTGTGCCTGGTGCTTTCGAGTCATCTGACTTGGGATGCGCCGACCGAACTCCCGTTACACGGGTGGTAGGGATCGCCCTATGTGGAGATTTGGGGGAAGGTGTACGTGATAGTGTAAGTCCTCATAGGCAATGATGCATGAAACCTGACCCTGGGAGAATCAAACACCGACCAATAAAATTCTCCAAAACAAAAAGGAAAAAAAAAGAAAAAAAAAGAAAAAAAAAGAAGAAGAAGCAAATAAGAACCAAAATGGACTTTACACATTGTATCACATTCAGAAGTTAAGGTTGCCCATGTCTTTCACTTAAGTCCTTGACTAACTCTCACGAATAACTCATTAGGTTAGGTGTGTGGACCGATTACATATATAGAGTCGACCCGTAGTATTACCACATCCCATGATCGACAAAATAAGTCCAACGAGTCGTGTAGCTAGATTGATTAATGCATCTTGTTCGGATTTTGTGGGTGTATCCGCTGAAAACCCTCAGGAGACAACACTCCTCCTCCTTGGCGACAAGGAGGTTTAACGGCTTGTTGCACGTGCTAAGTGCAACCGTGATTCCTACGAAAGTGAGTTAGGATTTCTTGTTTTTCGTTTGCTTTTCTCTTTCTTTGTTTTGCTCGGGACTAGCAAAAGTTTGGTGTGGGGGTATTTGATTGACATCATTTCATGCTCATATTTGTATCTTATATCCATTATCTTTCACCTAAACAATGCTATGTCACGAGTTTTATGTTTAGTTTTCAGGAATAAATAGGTTTGAAGAGATGAAACATAAAAGGACCCAAAAGCTGGGAAAAAGGACTGGATTGTGAGATCTGGGGACCAAGATGCAAGGGAGAAGGACCTGAACGCAAGACAGAAGGACCTAAGAGCAAAACAGAATACTCCACACCATCATGGGGAGTATTTTAGCAATTGGATTCGGGTCGGGGCTCCAATAAACAAAGTAGATGCATCCAAGACCACCAAATACACCAAGCAAAGCCCAGAACAAGATTCAACTCGATCCGGAAAATTTGGACCGCCAATAGGCGGTCCAAGACCGCCAATTGGCGGTCACTTTGGGCCCAAATCCACCAAGTTTTCTCCTGGACGTGTATTAATGTTTGTTTAGGCTATTTGTGGTATTGGTTTAGTCCCACATCGGGGGATTGTCCCGGATTAGCTTTTTCCATGCCTATAAATAGAACTCTTCACCTCCTATTGTAATCACTCCATATTTTAAGTGGCTATTCTTCCTACTAGAAGTGAGGCCTTGAAGCACACACTAAAGTAGGAGGATGCTACTTTTAATGTGAGTCATTTTATCAATAAAGTTTTATGTTTCTTTCATTGTTTGTTTTATGCTTTTTTTATTGTTGTGCATGTTTTAGTTTAATCGTCTTTTAATTCTATCTTAGTTTTAATATGCTTTCTTTCCATAGTTTAATAATTAGTGTAATGTTTAGTGAGTAGTTTCATCCCCTTTGGGGGGTGGAGTAGATGTACATACATGCATTAGAGAATGGGATGAATGCTTTAATTTCAATGTGTTGATTAAACATGAATGTATGCTTGCTTGTTTAGGATAGAATTTACAACTTGATGAGTTTTGCCAAAATGATTAGACACCTCTCATGCTTGTTTAGGTTCTGAAATAAACACCTTGCATATGTAAATGTTAATCAACTAAGTTGGTGAATAGATTGATAGGTTTTGCCATAACATTTAGACACTTCCTATGCTTGATAAACACCACCTTCATGTGCTTAAAGAATGTATTCTACACCCACCTCTTTTCTTGTGTGCACTCACTCCACCCCTTAGGGGTTTTCCATTCCTGAAATTCCAGCATTCTTGTTTTGTTCTTAGCTTAGTTCTTATTTCATCGTTTGTTTGCTTCTTTCACATTTCATACTTCTTAGCGTAGTTTTGTGTAGAGTAGCTTAATCAATCTTTCTCTTCCCTATTTTGCCACTTGATTTCTGATAAACAAGAGGCTGCTCACCTCCCTGAGGACGACCCGTACTTGCCACCGCTTCATCGCGGCCGTGCACTTGCGGTTTAATTAAAACGTTCAACAAGTAAATAAGATAAAATGTATAATTAGCAGATAAGAGACTAAAATTTACATAGCTTGACCTACAAAATGTGTAACCAATAATTGAACACAAACGAACCCAACTTAAACAAATTCAAATCAAAACTTAACCAACACAAAAGTATCCAACTTCATCAAATCCAATTTAAAAAAACAACACAAACAAAACCAACTTTATCAAAACTACACCAAAGCTGCATTCAACAAAAGCGAGACCAACTTCAAATGTTTCAAATCCAGGCCAAATGACAACCACTGATTAAAATCCTAAACTAAATCATTAGCGCCACAAAAAAATAACATAACCACAACCAACACTAACATATCCAACACAACCAAATCTAAGCCAAGCTAACTTGATAAAATTCCATCTACTATTCAAATCCTCTTTACATCTCCCTTAAAACAAACTCACTTAATCGAATTCCATACTAAACCATCAAAACCACAAGCAAACCAAACTCAATCAGATTCCAACTTCCATACAATTCTCCTCAACTCAATTCAATAATACAACATGTATTTCTAGAATAATTAAGTCAAAAAATACATAACTGTTAACTGTAATAATATAAGACGAACTGTAATATTATCTCATTAGCAATAACAATATACATTTTGTTGCAAAATAACATCCCACGAAACAAGAGGACTGGATGCTTGTGCAAAAAGAGAAGTAAAATTCATAGAATTGTGTAATTTCGTAAAAATAATCATTTTTGAATCAAAAGTTAAAATCAATACTAAAGTTTCATTCGATAATCATTCACCTCGGATTGTCGTCTTCATCGAGGTGTGATGATATCTCCATTGATTTGTCGGAGTTACCAAGAATGTGCTCCACAAAGGGGATTCGGAAATCAAATCTTTGGAAAGGAGAGGGGAGAACTACAACGAGAAGAAATATCTGACGATAAGAAATGGGTACTTTGAAGATGTGGAGAAGATTGAGACAAGAGAGAGGAACCAAAATTAGGATTTGCATTCAAGAATTGATGGGTTTTTGGTGAGAATCGTGAGAGGGAGGAGGGGTGAGGCGGAAGGGGTGATTGGGTTTCCAATTTTACCCATTTCTATCTAAAAATAACATAGAATTACATCCACCATTGGATTTGATTTGGATGATGGATGTTTAGGGGACTCACTTAAGCTTAAATGAGCTCTGAGCTCATTTTATAATATATATATATATAGAGAGAGAGAGAGAAATGATAGAATGAGCCATGAACTCACTTAAGCTAATTGAACCCCCAATGATCTAACCGTTGATTTCAATATGAAGAATTGTGAGTCAATTATTTTAAGTAAGAATATTTCAGTACTTTTACTTGTCTAAAAATATGATGCATATTTGAGAAATATATATTGTTCTAAATATTGACAATAAACAACTTATCTAGACCAAAATTTTCGGTTTAATCACAGATAACTATTTTATTTTTATATCTAAGCCATGAAAAAAACAATCCTAAACTAGATATGTTTTTAAGACTTAACCAGTCGATCGAACCGCAAGACCGTGGGTTCACAGGACAAACGCTGAAATAAATTTTAAGGTCCAACTGACCTGCTAATTTTCGATTCAATCAGTTAAAGTAGCCGGTACTTTCTAGCTAGGTAATTAAAATTCGATAATTATGTGTAAATAGCTACTCGATGCCTCATGCCTATGATTTGGCACTTAATTGGTATCCCAATGAATTCTCAAACATACCTTCAAAGCCCTATGTAACATTACTCCGTTTACTATCCATCCGCTGGAAGTAAGTAGCTGTTTGTTGATCTTCATCACACTTTCCACCACCAATACCACTTAGCTGCATGCATGAGTTGAAATTCAATAAAAATACGTAAATTACAGTAGCATGTGCTGGTTTTCGTAACTGTTATAATGTTGTTAGCAGTAATATGATGTTGTTAGTCGTAATATAATATAATTAATTTTAATAACATTTCTCAAATAACGGTGGATGACTGCAACATGTGTAACTTGTATGAACCCATCATTTGATTCTTCAAATCAAATATGCGTTGACGACATCGAACCTACAACCGTGGAAATCCAAGCTTTGATGGGAAAAAATAGATCATTAACGACACACATCAAGGTCTGATGGTGCATGATCACATCAAACCTTCAGAATCCCAAATCTAACTTTAGAATCCACACATCCAAGCTTTCGTGGAGGCATATGATATTGTTAATCGTAAGATAATGTAATTATTTTTAATAACTTTCCTCAAATAATATTGGATGATTGCAACATGTGTCTTGAATATGTGAGGATTTGTCCTATCCATATACAACATATTGTGTGTCAAATGTGTGTCAAATTCAATGTCTTGAATATGTGATGATTTGTCCTATTTTTCTGACACATAAAGTACACATGAGAATTTTCTCAATTTCTAAGTTGATATTTTTATAAATTTCTGAAATGAGAATTTATCAATGGGTTTTTGCTTCCGTACCGATCAAAACATCGTTAATTGGCGACATACTCATGGTTTGGAGAAAATTGGCCTTGTACCTATCAAAAATAATGTAATTGGCCTCATACCCATCCGTTATGGTAGGGGCCGCATTCATTTAAGTTTTTTGTAACGTCCCGTGATTTATCAACGAGTTTCTTTGCTTCCGTACCGATCAAAACATTGTTAATTGGCGACGTACCCATGGTTTGGAGAAAATTGGCTCAGTATGTATCAAAAAACAATGTAATTATCCTCATACTCATCCGTTACAGTGAGACCCAGATTCGTCTGACACCGTTTACGTGTTCCGTGGTGTCCCGTGATTTATCAACTTTTGTCTCCTATCAACACCTTAAAACTCTAATTAGTATCCTGATCTGACCGCAATTACAACTTAAAATCCCGACCCAGTGGTGCACTCAACCTGACCCAAATTCTCCAACCAAATCCCTAGCCCCTTTCCCAACTAGGAGAATGTCGACCCGGTGGTGCACTCGACCCCATAATGGAGAATACAATTATGGTGCCCCACCGGCCAACCCCATAACTGGATTCTTCAAGTTGGGAAAGTTGGCGGGAGAATTGAGGTCGGGTTGGGTACACAACCGGGTCAGGATTTGAAGTTGTAATTGAGGTCACGTTGGGTGCAGCACCGGGTCAATATTTTAAGTTGTAATTGGGGTTGGGTCGGGATACTAATTAGAGATATAAGGTGTTGATAAGATGTATATGTTGAGAAATCACGGGACGTCACGGAAAATATAAACAGTGCCAGACGAATGTGGGTTCCATCGTAACGAATAGGTATGATGTCAATTACATTGTTTTGATACGTACATGGCCAATTTTCCCCGAACTATGGGTATGTCGCCAATTAACAATGTTTTGATCGGTAAGGAATCAAAAACCTCGTTGATAAATCACGGGACGTTACAGAAAATGTTAACGAATGTGGGTCCGACCGTAACAGATGGGTATGAGGTCAATTACATTGTTTTTGATACGTACAGGGCCAATTTTCTCCGACCTATGGATATGTCGTCAATTAACGATGTTTTTGATAGATACGAAAGCAAAAAACCCATTTATCAATTCATAAAACAAAATTAATATTATGTTCACAACCGTAATATATTGTTGTTAGCCATTATATGATATTTTAACCGTAATATAATGAAATTATTTTTAATAATATTCCTCAAATAATGGTGGATGACTGCAACATATGTAACATGTATCGATGTTCGTAACAAAATTAATATTACGTTCACAACCGTAATATAACGTTGTTAGCCTTAATATGATGTTGTTAGCCAAACAATTATGTATCTTAATGGAGAATATATATACACATATCGTAAAAATATATATTTAAACCCGACAAACGAATACCTTGTCATCAACTTCGCAAAAATCCAATATGGAGATCCCCACGTCAATCTCCTGAAGTAGTTAAGTATAAACATATACACACACAACAAACTTCAATTACAACACAAAATTTGCAGAAAATGATCCTCAAAATCATCTTGGTATACTGCAGCACCTAAATCAGACAACATCTTTGTAATGTTTCTCATCAAGCCATGGTCAATAACTTCACCAGTCAGTTCCCTATATATAAAACAATAATCTTGTTTGTATGTTGGCGGTATGGACAAAGATATCTCTCCAAAGATTCAACCCAAGTTCATGAACTGGGGTTTTATGTGCAATTAGAACAAATGTCCTATGCATATACATCAATATATCCCCGATCATCTGTAAAGCTTTATTATGTTCTCTCCACTTTCTGTTAAGTTCTTCCAAAAATTGAATCCCTTGTGCTGCTTCAATGGATTTTGCAATTTCCTTCAAGTGAGAGCAGTCATGGTGTTAACTAATCCACTGTACAATTTTCCCCATGCTTGTGCAACACCATGTAGCAGGCATTTCTATTTTAAGAAGTTATTGATTAGTCATATTGCTATAAATAAATAAAAAAACAAAGCACTGCATACACTTAACCCCACCATGGGATCACAAAATTGCTAAAATGAAATGCCAACATAAAAGCAAAACATCCAGAGAGATCAATAGCAACAACCAAGGTATTGCTTACTACAACAGACAATTGGGGAGTAAACCAAGCAATTGTAAACAAGATATCTGATGCATTTTCTGGAGGAAATGATAACTAAATAACATAATATGTATTAGCAAGTAAGAGACTAAAATTTACATAACTTGACCTGCAAATTGTGTTTTTCATACTCCCCCCAAGCCCCAACCTAAAGCTACGTACCATCTTCATAGAAAAGTGAAATCCATAGTGACAATCACAAAATCCAATCTCCAAAATCATTCTCCTGCACAAAATCCCACCCAAATTGGAACTCGAAACCAAGATCCACGTGGTGAGGAAGAGAATTGTGTAGGTGGAAACACCTGTAGAGCTTCTTGAAGTTGAGGCCGCTGAAGTTGTGGTTGTAGATCTCGTTGATGGTGTGGTCGAGGACCTATCAGGCCTTGTCTACGTAGTCGGGGTCGAGCTCGACCTTCTGCTTGAACGACTCGATCTTGACCCCTCCTGACGCCCCTCCTGGCAGCCTTGAAGACCTGAAACTCGAGTAGGTTGCGAGTGGATGGCAGCGGGAGCATGGCCAATGGGGGGGGAGGCGAAGGAGGGCTTGGAGAGGTGAAACATGAGTTTGATTTGAGAGAGAATGATTGATTTGATTCCCAATTTCACCTTCTCGTGAGTAAAAACAAGATCTCATATCGACCATTGGATTTGATTTGGATGGTGGATGTTTAGGGGGCTTACTTAAGCCTAAATGAGCTCATGACTCACTTTATAATTTTTGTATATATATATATATATATATATATATATATATCTGAGTTATATACATTCCTCTCATTCTCTAGTCATGTCAAGGTGTCTCAGAGATTTGCACCCAACAATCATACGAATTAATAGGTTGTGCGACCAGTGATATACTTGCAATCAGAAGCATGTAACTACAAACCTTACTAAGATGCATGAATGGTAGCATCACCACATAAACAAACAAAAACAACCAGTTGTTGTAGTATCAGAATATAGTTGACAGAAAGGCATCTCGATCCCTCAGAGAAACTAGCTTTCCTGTCCTTAAGTCTACTTATGTTGTAGATCAAGATCTATGGTTTGGATTTTCAATTTGGAGTTATATTTGATTTTATCGTCAATGCAATAGTGCGTCAACAAAATTTTAGGGTAGTGGATCCCCCTCGTATGTATGTATGTTTGTATGTATGTATACACGGAACTCAATGATGCAAATACATCAAAGTCTGTGAAAACCTAAGATCACATGACACACAAATGAATCCTAGTTATCTCCTTGGTAAGTGTGTCAACTACCATCTACTACATACATGCTTTAGTACAACTTCCCATTCTTGCTAAAATGTCTTCCACAAAGTTATATATAACCTATATGTGTTTGGTCTTTCCATGATACTTGGGGTCTTTCATTTAAAAGGGCAATCATTCTCTCACAATAGACCGTGCACTTAGCTCTCTAGGTGTCTCTACTATCCTAGTGTGTTGTAAAAACCTCCTTAACCAAACAACAACCTGAACCAACACTAGTGTAGAATACTCTATACTCGTTGCCCCATAGACGTTGACTGTTTTAATAGCCAACGTCTATAGGTATAGACGTCGGTTAATAAAACAACCGACGTTTATGGGTTCCTATAGATGCCGGTTGGTTAAATACCCATAGAAGCCGACGTCTATACCCCGACGGTTATTCTCCAGGTCTATGGACGTCGAGGTATAGACGTCGGATACATACGACAACCGACGTCTATGCCCCCATTCATATAGACATCGGGGTATAGACGCTGGGTGCAATATACAACCGACATCTATGAGCCTAACAGTTACGTTTTTACTTTTATTCAGACAAAACGACACCCCGACAAAATCCCAGACAGTCGTGACTTTGACCAAACCAAACCCTCCGCGACCGTTCTCTGGCCAAACCCACTGCAGCGACCTCGAGAGCCACCACCTCCACCTGGAAAGCCGCGTTCGAGATCTCGATGTTGCATCGTCGACAACCACAACCTCCGCATCGCCTTGACAGCCACGACCTCCGACCTACTCCGCAACGTCGACAACCATGACCTTCTTCGTGCCCTCGACAACCTCGACGTTAGGGTAACTCTCACTTTCTCCCTTTTCAATGTTTTAGATTGATTTTAGGTTTCAATTAGCGTTTAGGATAAGGTTTCCGAGGACATGAATATTTCGTTCAAGGATTGGAGGAGATAGATGATGATTAATATGGTTTAGTGAGACGGCACTAGAATATGTAAATATGTTAAATGGTTTATCTATTTTTGTCACTCCTAGTTTGGAGCCGCAAATTATGTCACAAAGTGTGGTTGGGTCCATGATTCTTGTTGTTTCATTTGTAGCCTACAACTAATTTTGGGATTAAAAGCTTTTTTATTGTTGATATTGTTGCTATTTCAAGAGTTGTTTTTTTAACGCTCTAAAAATTATAAGCACTCTTAAAAAGTTATAAATACTCTAAAAAAATTGTCCCTTTCTCGTGTTGGTAGATCATGGACTTGGCGCATAACATGTTCTTCAGTCGAATCATGTTATCCTCTGGATTGTTTTTCTGTTGCCATGTTGTCTTTGTTTGTTCAAAGGTGAGTGGGAAAGAAAAAAGAGAAAGGAGTTATGATCAAACTACACTAAAATGCAAAAGGAAATGGAAAATAAGCAATAAAACTAAAGCCCATAAGGGGTAGAGAAAAATTTAGAATACAAAGATATGTGTACGTGTGTGTGTTCAATTATGCCCATCACAACTTGTAGTGCTTGAAAATCATAAAACTAAATCCAACTTTGACTCCACATGAAATAAGATAACACAATATCATTAAAACATACAAGACAATAATTGGAATGAAGCTAAATGAACTCATGTATAAAGACCAAACCCCACTATGCCTCCACATGAAATAAGATAACACAATATCATTAAAACATACAAGACATTAATCAAGGTAAGGGCAACAAAAGCACATGCAACTACAAGCCATGTTTCCTTTATCAACTTCATCCTTATCCTCACCTCATCATTCCCCATAAAATAGGTCCACTAGTCTAAGCATATGCTAAACTTCATTCAAGAGCATTAGCATATCAAAGACAAAAGTGAAATCTCATTAGATGGTTATGGAAATCATATAAGGCTCAAAGGATTAAGATAACACACAAACCTGATACATTACATAATCACATCACATTATTCTCCACCCCCAAATGGGGATGAAACTACTCATTAATCATTACACTACAACCTACATTAACAAAATGAAACATTCTACTGAAAGGAAATTAAACTAATCAAACAAGAAATATTAAAGAAGCTAATTGAAATGAAATAAAACTAAAGAAGCATGCAAGAATTAAAAGACAAGACAATATTAAAAGAAACTAAGAAAAAATATTTTATTAACTTGACTCACATTGCAAGTGACATTCTTCTCCACCTTGAGTTTTTTCTTCAAGGCTTTTACTCCAAGTAGAGAGAATGCCACCAAGCAATGAGTGAATACAAAGGAGAAGGAAGAGTTCTATTTATAGTGCTAGAAAAATATAATCTAGGACAATCCCCCGGTATGAGACTAATTGCATACTATAAATGGACATAAAACATTGTAATACACATCCGATAGAAGAGGGGTCAGATCCGGAGTGAAATAGACCGCCAATTGGCAGTCTGGATCTCCTGGGTCCGGCCCATTTTTGTTTGACTTGTTTATGGCTTTGTTTCTTCTCCTGGAGTGCACCCTAATCGGTTGTGTGAGTTGCGACCCGAATCCAATTGCCAAAATACTCCTCATGATGGTGTGGAGTGCTTGATTTTGCTACTTAGTCCTTTTGGATTTATATCCGGGTGATTCTCTCTTGCATTTTAGTCCATAAGTCTTGCAACTTAGTCATTTTTCTTGCTTTTAAGTCCTTTTTGGAGTCTCTCTTCCCAAACCTATTTATTCCTGAAACATAAACATAAAATTCGTTACATATCATTGCTTAGGCTAAGAATAAAGGATATAAGACACAAATATATGCATGATATGATGTCAATCACTTTCCTTCTTAAAATTATAATCTAAGTAATTGTATTAAAATTTTAACTTTGATTTTATATTAAAAAATCTATAACTTAGATCATGTAAAAAACTTATGTTTAGTTTAGTGAGTTCATACATTTATTTATGTTTAGTTTAGTTAAATGTTTATTTATGCTGAAAAATATTTATTTTGTTTAGTTAAATGTTTAGTTTCTAATAACTCATCGACCCCCTTAATCAACTTGTCCTTTAATAACCTATAACAAAAGATTAGACAATATTTGCTAAGTCATTCATCATATGGGACTTTCCATTCATCATATTTATTTATTATTTTACAATTTGTCATAGATTGTTGGCGTAAGGTACGTAATCTCTTTCACTCATCATTCATTAGAAAGCACGCATTAGTTAGTATGACTTGCATTGGAACAAGACTGAGGTGAGTTTTGTTTCGTGTGTTGTTTGTTAGATTAAGATATGAAAAATACTTTGGGGGTAGTCACCTATAGGAGATGAGGTGGGGGATTTCATCACCCTTTACTTGACACAAAAATCGAGTTTTGCACTAGATACCTAGCAAACACCAAAAGTATTAGACATTCAAACAATCGTTATAATGAACGTTCTGATCGTAAAGGAACACGTGGGATGAAAATGTTAAATCCAAATGACGAGTACTTAATGACAACATATTTCTATGTGTTGTGCAATTCTAATGAAGTTCAACCGTACCTAAATGAACACATGGAGCTTCTAAAGGAAAGAAATCCTTTATGGAGTGATCAACAAGTAATTAATAGTCACAATAAGAATTTCATTTCTTGGTTCAAAAAGGTGGCTTACAAGCGTGATGTTTCGGAGACAATACAGTGGTTGGCCTACGGTCCGTATTCTGCTATTACAAGTTACAGTGGCTATGATTTCAATGAATATTCATTCTACACAGTCTGTGAAGATGCCAAAAGTGTTGTTCAGAATAGTAGGGTCACTTTAATAGCAGCGTCTTTACATGTGTCTAGTTCTAAAGACAAAAATCATGTATACGCCGACATGTCCTATTACGGTGTAATTGAAGGCATATGGGAGCTAGACTTTGTTAAATTCAAAATACTTGTAAAGAAGCAAGTGGGCTGATAATAAAAGTGGAGTTCAAGTGGATGACTTGGGGTTCACTTTAATTGATTTTTCAAAAGAAGGATTTAAAGGAGAACCTTTTTTCTGACTTCCCAAGCGAAACAAGTCTTCTATGTGGCTGATCAATGTGATAAGAAATGGTCAGTAATTCTAGAAGGGAAGAAAAAAATTGTATCAAATGGTAGTCTCATCGAGTATGAAGAGACACCACATTTCTCTAAGCAAGCACTTGAGTTAAACTCACTAGATGAGGAAATACATATTGAGACTTGAATGTTTAGAGATGACCACGGTGAAGGTATGTGGATTGAAAATCCGTTGAGAAAAGAAATCGTAAAGGTGCAAAATGTCTTGTAATGCATTATAATTATAATCAATGGCTGTCTTGATTTTACTTTTTAATGTCTTGATTTTACCTTTTAATAGTATTATGTCTCCAAAAAGGAAACCCACTTCGAGTCTGAGGTCTTGAAGACTTACAGTACACGAGGTCCTTGCTTAGTGAACGAATTCGTAGGGAGAAGACATATAGACGGTAGAGTTATAATCCAATTTGATGACCGTCTTGAGTCGATAGGCATGCTGTCTGATAACTAGAAAAGTTATCTGGGGAGTCTAGCGAGGGCCAAAGTTGACATTTGTTTGTCGAGTTGGGCCGAAGTTGATGAGAAACTGAAAGACACAATATGGGATGACGTGCAGGTAATGAGTCAATTATAATATTCTTTAGTTTAGTTGAACTTTTGAGATATATAAATTAAATATATTAACGTGTTATAGGTAACTTTTGAGTTCCAATCCACTAACAAGTTTAAGAGAAAGTGGATGACATACATGTCGGTTTGTGGGAGGGACTTCAAAACAAATATAACCAACAATTACATATTTGGAGACTACCAGGACAGAAATCCATACAATATCTATAACATTATCATTCCGAATAATGGGAGCAATTCACAAAATCAAGAGATAACCCGAAGTTTGAGGTAACTGAGTTTAATTTAGAATCAACCTTTTACGTTATTGTTTTAAATGATAATCTAATAAAATTGTTTTAGGCAATCCCAGCAAAAAACCAAAAGATTAGATCTTCAAACAAGTATATGCATCGAATGTCTCGAGCGGGGTACCAAAAGTTACAACCACAAATGATGGCTGAAAAAAGTGCCCTGAAGAAACAAGAGGCAATTTACTCCGGTATGAGTGAGGAGCAAGCTAGCAACTTGTCTCCTCCTTCCCATGCAGCTCGTTGTGATTCTTGGAAGAGAGAGAAGGTAAACTCCAAAGGGAGTAAGTCACAGACGAGTCGCAAGCCATCGGCTTGAATATAGTAAGTTGTATAATTTGTATATGTTATTAAATCACATTCAGTAATTTTAAAATTTTCAATTGTTGGTAACTTTTTTTTACACTTTAGGAATCTCTGAAGTTGAGAGAATCCTAAGGCGAATTTGCTTCTGATGGCCAGAATGACATTCTACACGAAGGCTTGGGAAACGACGAACATCCCGGTCGTGTACAGGGGTAGGGAGTAGCGTTGGACTGCAACAATATTATGGAAATACTCAAAAGTCCACTTCGTCGACAGTTCATACCAAATGCGAGCAACAAATTACAGGTTTACAAAAGAAATTGCAACTTGTTGTGGAGAGATTGGATCACGATTTGCCTCCGTAGGATCGTTTCTGCCCTCCGTAGGATTGTTTCTCCTACCCTCCGTAGGATCGTTTCTACCCCAGTGACCACTCATCTGGTGCAGCCAATGGTCAACCTGGACTGACAATCTAATTTTGTGACTCATTCTCGAGAATTGGCCCTGGTAGGCAGTCCTCGAAAGTTTGAGGATGGATCTAGATGTGCTCTATTTGTCGAAGACCCTAATCGAAGATTGGTGGGGCACGACAAAGTTTATAACATCTCCAGACACCACTTCAAATAGGTAGAAGAGGGAGAAGTGAAGGTTGCAGTTGGGAGCTGCTCAGACTCTGGTGGTTTGGTGCCAATTCCGGAAGAAGAGGTTGTTACCCTCGGCGATGCTATCGGTGGGTTTATTGAGGTGACCTAGTCATTTAGTAGAGCTAAATGACACACACGAGGTATACCCTAATTTTGAAATCCAATAAATTTCAATTTTGTTAATAATTGTATGTTTTACATTTCAATATATATCTGTAAGGTTTCAAGCCCTGGAGCAAATGGTCAAACAATCAACATCCGATCAACATTAATTTGCTACCAAGTTTTTGCAAAATGTTGTATCATTGTATGGTATGTAGGGAATAACAATCCTTAACTACCTGGGATTTGGAGGAGGTTCAAGGGATGCCTCCGACTTTATATGTCGTCAAATAGGATGTTATGCAGTTCTTGGCAATGGATCAATTGTGCATAATGATTATCGATGTGGAAGTGAAGTAAGTGTTTTCTTCTGTATAAGATGAAATGCTTCAAATAATTTTATCCTAATATAACATATTGTAATTTTTACTCTTGTAGACACCTTTATGACGTCAGAAGGTCAGTCTTTCCCGATGATCAAATATTTGGATTTGTCGGTCCATCTACTTATATATCCGGGAATATGGATAAATCGGGTGAGCTTGGGACTCTCATGAAAGATCAAGGCAAAAGATATTATGTAACGCCCCCGATCTCGCGGGTACGCATACTAGAAAGAAATACTAGTGTCGCAATCATAGACCTCAGCGACGATTGAAGCAGTTACAAAGAAACAAACGACAAACTAACTCAATGATACGTAAGAGACATACATGGATAGACAATTTATAAAAATAGTTGAACGGTATAATATCCATATATTGAAAGACTCACATACAACATTCGAGTTTCAAAGGAAATACAATAATATAAAGCGGAAGTAAAGATAACTAAAGACTTTGGTCACTGCGTCTCTCCTGTATAGAATCTTCGACTACTCGTCCAGTCCGCCCTGTAGGAACCTAAGTACCTACAAGCACCGCATTAATATATGCGTGAGTTTTCAATAAAGAAAACCCAATATGCCCCTGGCCCAAATAAGAGTTTTACATAAATATGCATGCAGTATAACTAAGACAAAAGCAGTAGAAACAGAACAGAAAAGCACATAATGCATCAGAAGGCTACAACTCCAACAATTGGGTCAATCGGGTAACCCCCGTAGAAATCCCTCTGAGGGAACAGAACACTAGCCATGCTGGTAAAAAATAGAGCAGGTCACTCGACAGTGACCCACCACTCGGCACAAAGCGGTATGCCGGATAGACGTCCCAAATCGCAAAAATAAACCTACATGGTGCCATCGCGAACTTGGGAACATCTAACCCGAGACAGAATGGCAGCGCGCTTGCCCGAGACTTATCTTATGCTTGGCCTCCACATAGAGGTTTTATGCGAATGGCCTTTGAAGCTAAATGACCCACTCGTGGCCCGTCCGCCCAGAAAACAAAACGTGCCCAGAATTACTTATCAGATTAAATGCAATGCAAGCTATTTAATCATATAATATATAGTATAGATATAGAATCCATAACGAGCTTAAGGAAGGACATAAGAATACCCTCCTCATATCCCCAAACAACACTCAGCAACAAACGTCCCAAAATTAGGGATAAAAAGCATTCCCAACAACAACCAATCATCACTGGATCGTTTAATCGATATAACAACTAACTAAGCCATCTACGGGGCATGATAAATATGTTATGAGGTCTGAATTCCTTCACATCAGTAATATATCAGCATGAAATATTTAACAGCAAGATATGTCAAGATCAAATCCTACAATTAACCGATTGTGTACATCGTCTAAACTTCAAGCCCAATAACTTCAAGTTTTCTTGTTATCCGATTTGGACGTCCTATTCTCTATCCAGTCATACAAATGCGTTGAATAGCCTTGTAGACAGAGTTGACAAGGGCTTCCAGACAACCTCACTTGTCTTTCGTCATTTGAATCAGGGCTCGAGTAGAGCTTTATGCTTTATCTTTTTTGGTATTACATTGCCCAAAATCCTATATGTTAAGAGCCTATATACATCCATACCCAACATTAAGACATACTTATTACACATGAAATCAATCTCATTATTGTGCTCACTCTCTTGTCTACACTAGTACAGAATAGGGAATAAGCGTCGCCAAATATACTTCGGTCTCCCGTAAACCCGACGTCTATAGGTATATACGTCGTGTGGAAGGGAGGCCAACGTTTATACATAACTATAGATGTTGGTTAGTCTACAACTAACGTCTATATGTATGTATAGGCATCGATTATTGACTAGTAGCATTTCATACATTGCATTCATGTTATATGTCATTTATTTTACCCCAAAATTATGCTACTCGAGTGTTTGTTGAAGTGTTTTACTTGTTAGGTAATAAAGAAGAGGAAGGGAGCAAGAAAGGACTTGAATGTAAGAAAAATGGACTAAATTGAAGACTTCTAGACCTATTTGTAATGCACAAGGACTGGATCGCAAATCAGGAAGGACCCAAGTAAAAACCTGGAGGGACCTGATTGTAAAAGAGAAAATGTTGTGACAAATGACTTGAACTAAATCAGTATTTCACCAATTCAAGACAATCGGGTTCGAACCAGCAGACCTGGGCTTCACCCCACGTGCCAATTGAAGAAAGAAAGCCAAAACCAAAAGTTGAACGCTATCAGATCGATTTGATCCACCATTAGAGGATCAAATTGATCCAAAGGGTCTAAAATTTTGGCATCGGGTCGGGTTAGAGCTCTTCAGGACCATCAAATGAGGTTTACAACCGTCCGATTATTCCCAGAATGATCATAATCATGTATTAGTCTATATAAACCATTGTAATCTCTCCTCTCCACCTCTTCTTCTAGCCTCCATTAGTTTAGGTTTAATTTGATGTTTTCAGTAGTGTAGTTGGAGGAGAAGAAGCATACTTTGTAATCTTTTCATTTCAATCAAATGTGAGTTTTGTTCTTTAAATACATGTATTTCCTTTGATGCAATATCTTTTATGTTTATCTTTTCTTAATCTTGTTTCTTCATTTATATGATGGTTTTGGGTTGTTTTCATGCTTTCCTTAGTGTAGAGATGAGTAGGGAGTAGTCCATCCCCATGGGGGGTGGAGAAGAAAGTGATTATGTGATGTATTAGGTGTTTGTGTTAATCCTAATCATTTGAACCTTACATGATTTCCATAACAATCTAATGAGATTTCACTCTTATCTTTGATGTGCTAATGCTCTTGAGTGATGCTTAGCACATGCTTAGATTAATGGTCTTAGTTTATGGTGAAAGATGAGGTGAGGATAAGGATGGAATGGAAAAAGAAAACATGACATGTGCATGCCTGTGCTCATGTTAACCTCATCCTAATTATTGTCTTGTATCTTTTAATGATAATGTTTCTTTTTTCATGTGAAAACAAAGTTAGGTTTGGTCATTTTGCATTTGCTCACATTAGCCTTATTTCAATTATTGTCTTGTATGCTTTAATGATATTGCTTTATCTTATTTCATGTGGAGGCAAAGTTGAATTTTGTTTATTGATTTCATGTATGGCATGTCTTGATGAGCACATTTGGACACACACACACACATTTTGATATTCACATTCCTTCTCTATCCCCTAAGGGGTTTAGGTTTATTGTTCGATTTCTAGTTTTATACGCAATTTAGTGCAATCCTATCCCCATTTTCCTCTTCTTTTATAATTCGAGTGTTGTGGCCATTGACTTGAACACGCTCCTCATGGAAATGACCCATACTTGCCGCATCTTCACTGATGTCGTGCACATGTGGTTGTTTTAACTTAATAAATCAAGTTTTGGCGTCGTTGTAGGGGAGCGTCGTTTCCATAGTCGAGTTCACCATTTTGATGATTTTTTCTTTATTTTTTATGTTTTTGATTTCACGTTTGGTTACCGGAAGAAGCCACAAGTAAGCAAAGGGACCAAATGGAGTAAGGAAGCATACTGGTGAAGTCTGGGGACCAGAATCCTCATACAATTGATTGAAATTAAGTTTAAACCGCAAGTGCACGACCACGATGAAACGATGGCAAGTATGGGCCGATCCACAGGGAGGTGTGTCGACTCTGGTTCTTTCGAAGGCAAGTGGGAAGAAAGGGGAAGAAGGAGTTTGACTACACTAAAGTAAACTAACTATGTTACGCTACACTAGTAAGCAACAAACAAAGACGACCAAAGCAAGCAACAATGAAACTAATCTAACTAATAAAGCAAGATAGAATTTAGGAATTGAAACCCCTAAAGGGTGGAGTGTGGCACATTTGAAGTGAAATAAGTGATGAATGATACATGTAAGCATGTATGTGTGTGTGTCATGTGTGTGTCTTCATGCATAGGAAGTGTCTAAAGATTTGGCAAAACCTATCAATCCATTCACACAACGTATTGAAAATTACTACTTGATTAGCATAAAACTAGGCTCTGCATGAGAAGTGTCTAAAGATATGACAAGACTCATCAAAAACCATGAGCTCGTGTGCAGAACAAAGCTAAGCATGGGAGGTAAATCTTATGGAACAACCCATCAAACAAAGTTTCTTCAATCAATCAAGCAAGCAAACACAAATACAAACACATAACTAACATGTAACATATTCAATAGGAAATTTCAGCCAATAAACAAGAGGAAACTAAGAATGTGAAGTGTCTAAATCTTATGACAAAACCCATAAAAAATCCTCCAACATGTAGATGATTAAAACACCCCCGATGAACATATAAACATGCAAGTCTACACAATCAAAAATTCATCAAACAACCAAACTTCACAACATATATGTACATCATCTCCACCCCCAATAGGGGGATGATACTACTCACTACTCATTAAGAAAACAAGACAAAACGAAATCAAACTAAGCATGCAAGAATTAAAAAAGAAGACAACATTAAAACAAACTAAGAAAAACTAATTTATTTACATGTCTCACATTACAAGTAGCATTCTTCTCCACTTGAGTTTTTCTCCAAGGCATACTCTAAGTAGAGATAATGCCACCAAGCAATGGGTAAATACTAAGGAGGTGGAAGAGTTCTATTTATAACCATAGAAAAAGGTAACCGGGGACAATCCCCTGATATGGGACTAATTGCATACTATAAAGGGACATAAAACAATATAATCCATGACCTGACTAAGACATGAATCCATTGGAGCATTTTGGATCGCCAATTGGCAGTTTGGGACAGCCAATTGGCGGTCTGGATTGGCTTGATGGGGTCTGGTTTTGGGTGGCTTGATCATGGCTTGATTTCTTCATGTTTGCTGAACCCGATTTGGTTGTTAATGTTTAGACCTAGATCTAATTGTCAAAATACTCCTAATGATGGTGTGGAACTTCTTGATTTTCTCTTCATCCTTTTGGTTTACATCCGGGTCATTCTCCCTTGCTTCTCAGTCATTAAGTCTTGCAATTCAGTCATTTCTCTTGGTTTTAGGTCATTTTGTGTCTTTTCTTCTCACTTGTCTTATTCCTGAAACTTAAACATAAAACTCGTTACATAACGTTGCTTATGTTAAAAATAAAGGATATAAGACACAAATATATGCATGATGGGATGTCGATCAACAATCCACCAGTAGCATATTTTTATCCACCCTTGGCGGATTGGGTGAGCCCAAATTTAATTATATTTCTCCCGTATCTTTCTGTGTTAGTTTTTAGTTATTTACTTGGACTATTGATTCCATGGATGCTCTCTTTTAGTGTTATAAATTAATTTGGCTTGCATGACCCCTTCTTAACACAACTTGAACCTTAAAACTCAAAGCAAAAGACTAGATTATTTGCCATCTAGGTCATGCATCGTCTGTAGACCTTGCACGCATTCGTCTTTTCTTTTATTTAGTTTCATGTTGTCGATTGCGGGCGTGAGGTACGTGCACACATTCTCTCATTCATGCATGGTTAAAACATGCATTAGTTAGTAAGGTGCATCAGGACAAGAGTTAGAAGAGTGATTGATTAGAGAGTTGATTGCTAGCTTATGATTCAAAACATTACTGATTGACATCATTTCATGCTCTTATTTGTATCTTATATCCATTATCTTTCACCTAAAAAATGCTATGTTACGAGTTTTATGTTTAGTTTTCAGGAATAATTAGGTTTGAAGAGATGAAGCATAAAAAGACCCAAAAGCTGGGAAAAAGAACTGGATTGTGAGATCTGGGGACCAAGATGCAAGGGAGAAGGACCTGAACGCATGACAGAAGGACCTAAGAGCAAAACAGAATACTCCACACCATCATGGGGAGTATTTTAGCAATTCGATTCGGGTCGGAGCTCCAATAAACGAAGTAGATGCATCCAAGACCACCAACTACACCAAGCAAAGCCCAGAACAAATTTCAACTGGATCCGGAACTTTTTGACCGCCAATTGGCGGTCCAAGACCGCTAATTGGCGGTCACCTTTGGCCCAAATGCGCTCAAATTTCTCCAGCACATGTATTAGAGGATATTTAGGCTATTTGTGGTATCTGTTTAGTCCCACATCGGGGTATTGTCCCGGATTAGCTTTTTCCATGGCTATAAATAGAACTCTTCACCTCCTATTGTAATCACTCCATATTTTAAGTGGCTATTCTTCCTACTAGAAGTGAGGCCTTGAAGCACACACTAAAGTAGGAGGATGCTACTTTTAATGTGAGTCATTTTATCAATAAAGTTTTATGTTTCTTTCATTGTTTGTTTTATGCTTCTTTTATTGTTGTGCATGTTTTAGTTTAATCGTCTTTTAATTCTAGCTTAGTTTTAATATGCTTTCTTTCCATAGTTTAATAATTAGTGTAATGTTTAGTGAGTAGTTCCATCCCCTTTAGGGGGTGGAGTAGATGTACATACATGCATTAGAGAATGGGATGAATGCTTTAATTTCAATGTGTTGATTAAACATGAATGTATGATTGCTTGTTTAGGATGGAATTTACAACTTGATGAGTTTTGCCAAAATGATTAGACACCTCTCATGCTTGTTTAGGTTCTGAAATAAACACCTTGCATATGTAAATGTTAATCAACTAAGTTGGTGAATAGATTGATAGGTTTTGCCATAACATTTAGACACTTCCTATGCTTGATAAACACCACCTTCATGTGCTTAAAGAATGTATTCTACACCCACCTCTTTGCTTGTGTGCACTCACTCCACCCCTTAGGGGTTTTCCATTCCTGAAATTCCAGCATACTTGTTTTGTTCTTAGCTTAGTTCTTATTTCATCGTTTGTTTGCTTCTTTCACATTTCATACTTCTTAGAGTAGTGTAGCGTAGGTTAGCATAAACACATTTCTTCCCCTATTTTTGCCACTTGATTTCGTACAAGCAAGAGACTGCTCACCTCCCTGAGGATGACCCGTACTTGCCACCGCTTCATCGCGGCCGTGCACTTGCGGTTTAAAATAAAACGTTCAACAATTACTAATGGGGGTTGTCCTATACAAGATAATGTAGAGGATTTCATCACCCTTTCCTTAGCCCCAAAAGCCTTAAATCTAAAATCATGTAGACATTGGTTCCTAGGACATGGATGCATCAAGAGAGTGATTTAGTCACGACCGTCCTGGCATGATCGGCATCGCCTACGTTGTCAATAATAGGAGAAACGAGATCTCCAGATCTTGGCTCACTTTCTGGTATCTGTGGTCTTCGTCGTAGGGAGGTGAGGCGTGTTGAGGTCGTGTGACCTTGTAGTTAGGCATCGTCAAGCTGTAAGGACCTATAGTGACCAGAGGTTGTGTGAGCCTTGTTTGCTAGATAGGTTTCTACCTTCTCCCACTACCCACTCTAGATCTAGGAATTCTTCCCTTCTTATCTGAGTCTTCTCCTCATCTATATTCTACGAGTAGTCTCCTCCTCTGATTACACTTTCTATTGCGTGTGGTTTTAGAGTTGAGTGGAGCATTTTATGCAAGGTTGGGCTCGTTCTGGTGAGGGCGCTCGACTTGAAAAAGTGCTTTTTTCTGAGATGGACGGTCTCGATGATCGGTCATCTTCGTCTTATGCTCCTTTGGAGCATGAGGCCGAGTCGTCTCATGGAGATAGGAGAGATCGGGTCCCATATATGATGTTTCTTGGTCCACTCCCACCACCACGTACACCTCCTCTTCCTCCGACTATAAAGGAAGAGGATCTCGGTCAGGATCGAGCTCTGGGTGCACCACCACCTTTAGCTCGACAAGATAGGCCGATGACTTTGTGGGAGCGGACCCATCTTATTCGGGGCGCGCAACCTTCTTGCATAGTTCTCCTGCCTCCTCGTGGAAACAACTATGAGTTAAAACTTCAATATGTGAGCATGCTTCCCACCTTCACTACCAATAAGGAAGATCTGTATATCTTTATACGCAAATTTGAGGAGGTATGCTCCATGTTGAAGCTTCAACAACTTGACGAGGATTCAGTTCGGTTGAGGATGATTTCTTTCGCGTTGAAGGATAAAGCGAAGAAATGGATGTACAACCTCCTAGTAAACTTGAGTCGGTCTTGGTATGACTTTGTGACTGTCTTTCTAAAGAGATTCTTCCCCAAAGGAAAACTCAATAGATACGGCACCAGATACATCAGATGTATCATACCGAGATCGAATCGTTTCATGCTTTCTTTGAGATGATCAAAGACCTCCTGTAGTGCCCTCATCATGCACTTGAGTTGTGGCAGTTGTCCCAGATTGTTTACGAGAGCCTCAATTATAACACCCACACATTGTTAGAGTCGATGTGTCAAAGTGATTTCCAAATGAAACTCATTCATTAGGCGTGTGACACTTTTGAATCTATGGTTGAACATACCCTTGAGCGAGACACCATGAGAGAGCCAGCAGCCACTAGGTCTTCTGGTCGAGCTGGATTATATCAAGTTGAGTCGACTATCGCGTTTGAGGTGAAAGTGGCTACTCTCATGCATAGGATTGAGAGGTTAGTGTTGGACCAAGATCCGGTAGTTTAGGTCGCTACTCCTGCATGTAGTAGGTGTGTACTTACGGGACATAGTGACTTGGAGTGTGCTTACGCTCCAAGTTATATTGAGCTTGCAAATGTGATGTATCAACAGAGGCCCCGTAACGACCCGTACACTTACTCCTAGAACCCGGGATGGCGAAACCACCCTAATTTCTCTTGGGGGCCTAGTGGGAGTCACGGTCAGAGCTCACACGCTCAACCTCAAAAACCCCACCTTATCACCCTCCACACCCATCGACGACCTACCAACCCCCACATCAAAGGTCTCAGCGCCATGCTTACCAACATCATCAGGCCTCACCATCAGGTCATTTTAACCAAACTCCAATCTTACCAACGTAGAAATCGGTCGACCGAAACACTTGTTTTGTTCGACCGTTTCACATTGTTGAGTGATAGGACTTAGTTTATCTTATACAAATCCTTCAGCCTATCAGTTGTCGACACATCTCCGGTTAGTGAGACTTTCGGTCGACCGAATCATAGTTTTTGTTCGACTGATTGTATTTCTGTATTTGTATTAAATATGACCATTATACTTGTCATATACTCCAACGGTCGTATACACATTTCTCACCTAACCCTCTTTTGGATTTGGTCCTCCGGTCGACCGAAAGTTCCGTAACGGTCGACCGAGTCTTGAACACTTCCCATACCCATTCTTACTGGGAGTTTTCGGTCGCACCATCAACTCATTCTGTTCGACCAATTGCATTTGTTTTTATCTTGTCTAAAATCCAACACGTCAACCAGTCGACCGAAGCTCTACTCACGGTCGACCGATACTTACATCTTTTCCAGATCCAGTCCTACTGGTCAATTTCGGTCGAACTAGTGATCCAAACCGTTCGACCGATCACTTAAGTTCTAGCCAAATTGGATGGACCGTTTACATCTTCGCTCGACCGAACCTTGCATGTTTCATTACGGTCGACCGTGTTACGCGATCTGGTCGACCGTTCGTGTCCTGAAATGTGTCCTGTCACTTCCTGACTTGTGTTTTCTTGCACATCTTTTCACCATTTCAATCTCAACGGCTAGAACTAGTTTAGAGCTTATAAATAGAGCTGAGAACACTCATACAAGTTTCACCAATCTTTCGCCAAGCTCAAATCTCACTATTACTCTGAATTTGCTCTAAACACTTGTGGTCGCATCTTCTCACTTGAAATCACTATCCTTTGATTGCATCATTCATTTCAAGTGCTCAAGATTAGTTGCTGAAGTAATAGTCTTCAAGAGTTGTACAAAGCTTCCGGAGTGAAGCTCTTCTCGGATTGTGAGAAGGTGGTCCAAGCTAGGCGAGGGTGTTCGCAAATCTTGTGGTGTAAAGGCGTGATCTCGGCCCGCAATGAGTAAGAGCAATTCGTAAGAGAGGACTAGGATCCGGTGGTTGGATCCAAACCTCTATACATCCGAAGTTGTGGTTTGTTGTTCTCTCTTTCATATTTATTGTCTTAGCTTTTAATTTGGCATAGTTCCTTAAACAACCTTAATTAGTCTATTCAACCCCCCCCCCCCCTTTAGACTAAGTTTAGGGGCTAGTAGATCCTACATAGAAGTCTTTCAATTAAGTCCATATCTATTTGACTTTAATAGGAAATAGATGAAACATAGAAATTCCCTTAGAACAGGATTTCTGGGTGAAACGGTCGACCAGCAGGCTATCTGGTTCGACCAGATTTCAACATACAGTTTTTCCTTTTCCAAACGATAGACCGGAACCTCATTTAGTTCGACTGATTCTAATATTTGGTTTCCCAATCTAAATCAGTCGACTGATACCTTTACTTGTTCGACCGTTTCATTATGTCAACCGATAGTACCTAGTTCGACCGATACAAATTTCACTCACCTATCATATGATGACACGTGTCCTCGTTAGAGTGGAAACTGGTCGACTAAAACATATGATTTGTTTTACCATTTGGACTTCCGATTTTATCATTAATATGACCGTTATACTTGTCGTATTTACCAACGGTCGTATACAAATACTCCACCTAACCCTCTTTTAGATTTGGTCTTCCGGTCGACGGAAACCTTAGCAACAGTCGACCGGTTCATGAAACACTCCAGTTCCAGCACTTACTGATTTTTTCTGTCGGATGACATATCTATTTTGTTCGACCGTTTTCTCATTTGCACAGTTTCATCTTGACCGAAATTCTCCAAACGGTCGATTGAACCTTCACATCTATTCAACCATTAACTTAAGTTCTAGCCTAGTTGGTTCAACCGCCCTCTGTTCGGTCGACCGCTTATTTCTGGCACTCCCTGGGCTTGAGTTCTGGACTGGCTCCGGTTGACCGTTAACCCCGTTTTGGTCGACCAATTTTATCCCAAACAGTGTCCTGTCATTCTCTGTTTTGTGTATTCTTACACCACTCTCTACCAATTTAATCCCAACGGCTAGATTAAGTTTAGAGCACTTAAATAGAGCCTAGAACACATTTTCTAAGCCACCAATCTTTCTCCAAGCTCAACATTCTTACTACTCTCATTTTTCTCTAAACATCCTTCTGCTCACATCTACTCACTTGAAACAAGCTCATTGATTGCATCATTCATTTCAAGTGCCCAAGATTAGTTTGCTAAAGTTTTTCCTTCAGGAGTTGTACTAGCTTCCGCAGTGAAGCTATTCTCGGATTGTGAGAAGGTGGTCCACACTAGGCGAGGGTGTTCGCAAAGCTTGTGGTGTAAAGGCGTGATCTCGGCCTGTAATGGCGATCGGATTAGTGGATGATGCAAAATTGCTCGAGAAAGAGCAATTCGTAAGAGAGGACTAGGATCCGGTGGTTGCATCCAAACCACTATACGTCTGGTGTTGTGGTTTGCATATCTCTCCTTCACTTTTATTGTTCTAGCTTTTAATTTGCAATAGTTGTTTAAAGAATTTAACTAGTCTATTCACCCCCCCAGACTAATATTATGACACATTAGATCCTACATAGACTTGTTAGAAGATTGGAGTTCTTGGTTTTTTTCTCGGAGGGCCTACAACCAATTTTATTAGATTATCATTTAATGCAATAACTTAATAAGTTCATATTCTAAATTAAACTCAGTTACCTGAAACTCCAGGGTTTCTCTTGATTTTTTTGAATTGAGCCCATGTACTCGGAGTGCTGAAGTTATAGTAATCGCCTCGATTTTTTCTTTCCTCATACTCTTCGAATATCCACTTATTTGTTAACTTTGTCTTGAAGTCCCTCCGACGGACCGCAACGTATTTCATCCACTTTTTCTTCAAAGTGTCAGTGGATTGGAACTCAAAACTTGTCTATAACACGTTAACATTTCAATTTCTACAAATAAAAAGTTTGACTAAAACTAAAGAACATTATAATGGACTCATTACCCGCACGTCATCCCAAATGGTGTCTTTAAGCTTCTCATCAACTTCGCTCCAACTCGACAAACATATGTCAACTTTGGAACTCGCTAGGCTCCCCCACATAACTATACAAGTGATCAGACATCATGCCTATCGGCTCAAGAAGACTATCAAACTGGATCGGAATTTTACCGTCTCTATTCCTTTTGCCTACTAATTCGTTCATGAGAGTAGGACTTTGTGAACTATAAATCTTCGAGACCTGAGACCTCAAACTCTGATGGAGTGAGTTTCTTTTTTGGATCCACGATACTATAAAAATTAAAATCAAGACATTAAAAAGTAAAATCAAGATATCAAATTGTTATCATTGAAAATTACACTTCACCTTTACGATTTTTTTCCTTAAAGTATTTTCAATCCGTATACCTTCACTGTGGTCATCTCTTGTGATTAAAGTCTCAACATGTATTTTGTCATCTAGTGACTTCAACTCGGGTACTTTCTTAGAGAAAGGTGGTGTCTCTTCATACTCGATGAGACTACCATCTGATACAATTGTTTTCTTCCCTTCTAAAATTACTAACTATTTCTTCTCACATGGATCAGCCACGTAGAAGACTTGTTTCGCTTGGAAGACCAAAACAAAAGGTTCTCCTTTAAATCCTTCTTTCGAAACATCAATTAAGGTGAACCCCAAGTCATCCACTCGAACTCCACTTTTATTTTCAACCAACTTACATCTAAATACATGCACTTTGAATTTAACAAAGTCCAACTCCTATATGTCTCCAATTACCCCGTAATAGGACATCTCGGCGTATACAAGATTCGTGTCTTTAGAACTAGACACGTCAAAGCCTCTGTTATTAAAGTGAACCTACTATTCTGAACAGTACTTTTGGCATCTTCAGAAACAGTGTAGAATGAGTATCCATTGATATCATAGCCACTGTAACTTATTGTTGGCTTTTGGCCTTAATCTATGTTTTGATGATTTAATCACCTAATCTTAATTACAATCAATGGAGAGTAGCACACATTATGCATAGCATATATATATATATATATATATATATATATATATATATATATATTTGTGTTAACTTCTACATGTGATCAAGACTCAAAGAAGAAAGGAAATCAAGTCAAGACATGTAATAAAGCTCATTTGAAGACATGTAATCTTGATTTATTTTATGTCTTAGGAACTATGTGTACTTGAGCATACTTGAGCTAAAAACTACTCAAACACACAATAGGTTCCTTCTAGAAGTCACACACAAAATCTAACTACATTTGGACTTCAATAGGTCACCCAAACTTAAACTGGAATTCACTAAATTAGTTCTGCCAGAGCCAATTCGGTCGACCGAACTGCCTCTGGTCGACCGTCTGTTTCATATAGCAAATAGTGAATTTTACTTCCCAACTGGTCGACCATTTAGACCATTTTGGTCGATCAACTACACATGTCTTTTGAAATTTATATTTGTCGTAATATATCAACGGTTGTATTCTCCTTTTCATCCAAACCCCAAAAATACAAGTGCTCATCGGTCGATCATGGACCTTGTTTCGGTCGACCGAACCTAAACGTTTTGAAAAACCCCAAGTGTCTGGTAATTCTCGGTCGACCGACCCAAGCATTTCGGTCGACCGAATGTGAAGTTTTTGTCAACCTCATAGAGCTTGGAAGTTTTCGGTCGACCGAAACAACCCTGTTGTTCGGCCGTTGACTTAAGTGAACCTAAGTTCTAGCCTATTTTTGTTCGACCGTTCACTTCTCGGTCGACCATTCTTTGTTCTGAACTGCCTACCGGTCGACCGTTGGACCCGATTCGGTCGACCGAACTTGTCCTGAAATGTGTGCGGCAGTTTTCTGTTTTATGTTTCTTACACAAACAACTTCTAATTTAACCCCAATGGCTATATCCCCATAGGATCTTATAAATAGATGTTACCAAGACACAATTAGACAACTCTTACACTCCAAATTGTCCAATTCATCTAAGAGAAACTCCCAAGCTCCAATTTCCCCAATCCTACTCTCCAAGCCAAACTTCCACACTTTAGATCATTGCCTTATCATACTCTAAGTGTGCTCAAGTTAGAGAATGCTTGTTCCACTCATTTGTCTATCAAGAAGCAAGGATTTTTGTGAAAACCCAAAGTGTTCCCTCTCCGATTGTGAGAGGAAGAAATCAAACTAGCGAGGATTGTTCGCGGAGCTTGTGTTGTAAAAGGCTTAATCTCGGCCTGGAACGAGATTGATAGTTCAGACGTAGGCGGAGCTCGAAGGAGATCGAGCGGAGCTTGCAAGAGAGTAAGTAGGCGAGAGGTCGAACCTCTATAAAATCTTCCGGGTCATCTTGTGGTTTGCATTATCTTCTTTACTTGCTTTCGTTTTTCTTCCGTTGCATCTTTGCTTAATTAAGCAAGTATGGAATTAGTTTAGAAGTGATTAGAAGTAAGTCATACACGATCCTACATTTTGTATCAGAGTTTTGTGAGCTAAATTGCATACTTAATCGTATTTTTAGCATGGCTTCAACATCAAATCATGTAGAGGGTCTTTGCATCACTAGGCCTCCTATACTTAATGGGTCTAATTATGATTATTGGAAGAATATCATGAAAATATTCCTAATTTCTAGTGACCTTAAGTTTTGGATGTTTATTCAAAACCCATATACCCCTCCTAAGGAAGAAGAACTTGCCACATTCTAGGGCCAAAATGAAAGAGATAGAAATCAATTCTAAAATCATGAACATTCTATGTTGTGGCCTTAACGAGGGAAAATACAATAGAATTAGGGGTTGTGAGAGTGCTTTTGAGATTTGGCATAGATTGAAAATGCATCGTGAGGGTGATAGCAAAACTAAGGAAACTCGCATTAGTCTCCTTATGCATAAATATGAAATATTTTCTATGAAAATCGGAGCTTGCAAGAGAGGAAGTAGTCTGGAGGTCGAACCTCTATAAAATCTTCCGGATCATCTTGTGGTTTGCATTATCTTCTTTAGTTGCTTTCGTTTTTATTCTGTTTGCATCTTTGCTTGATTAAGCAAGTAGGGAATTAGTTTAGAAGTGATTAGAAGTAAGTCATACACGATCCTACACTTATAACGGCAGAATGCGGCCCGTAGGCCAACCACTGTATTATTTCCAAAACATCCGCTTGTAAGCAACCTTTTTGAAGCAAAAGATGAAATTCTAATTATGGCTATTAAGTACATGTTGATCACTCCATAAATGATTTCTTTCTTTTAAAAGATTCATGTGTTCATTTAGATAAGGTTAAACTTCATTAGAATTGCACAAGACAAAGAAATATGTTGTCATTAAGTTATCGCCATTTTGGATTTAACATTTTCATCTCACGCATCCCTTTACCATCAAAACGTTCATCATGACGATTGTTAGGAAGTCCAATACTTTTGGTGTTGGCTAGGTATCCAGTGCAAAACCCGATAACCTCCTCAGTCATGTATCCTTCAACAATACTAGCATTTGGCCTTTAACGATTTTTACAATAACCTTTCAACACTTTCATATGGCATTCAAAAGGATACATCCACCTCAAAAAAATGAGTCCACATAATTTAACTTCTCTAACCACATAAATAACTAGATGATTCATAATGTCTAAAAAAACATGTGGAAAATACATCTCCAACTCACAGATTATGACCATGATTTCATTCTGTAACTGATCTAACTGCACAAGATCGACGACTTTATTGCAAATCTTGTTGAAAAAGGAACACAACTTTAATATGGTATGTCTAATATGTTCTGATAGTATGGATTTCAGTGCTACAGGTAACAATTCTTGCATGAAAGTGTGGTAATCGTGAGACTTCATCCCCACAAGTTTCAAATCCTTCATAACAACAAGACTGTTAATATTTTAAGAACAACCTTGTGGAACCCTTACATCATGCAAACACTGACAGAGAATGCATTTCTCCTTTCTAGACAACGTATAACAATGTTGAGGTAAGTAGCTACGGTCTCCTTTCTTCTCAGGTACCAGCCTTGCGCGTATACCAAGGTCAACAAGATCAAGTCTAGCATTATATCCATCTTTTGTCTTACCAAGTATGTTCAACAGGCCAACAAGACTATCTTAAACGTTTTTCTCTACATCCATCACATCAATACAATGTCTAACCCAGTAAGGAAGATTAAAATATATGGATATTTTTTCCTAGAACTTTTATCATTTACTCATTTGTACGGTTTTCCAAATTCACATTCAATGTTCATTACATGCTCATGCACCTTTTCGACATTGACTTCAACTGGCAGATTCTGAAACTCTTATTTTCCGTTAAATGTCTTCGTCAACCTACAATAAGGATGTGAGTTTGGCAAAAATATTCGATGACCAAGATAAACAGTCTTAGTACCATTAACAAGTTGCAAAGAGCATGTATTCTCTTCGCTTGGACAAGCTTTATGACCTTTAACAGAATATCCAGATAGATTACCATAAGCGGGAAAGTCATTAATCATGCAATAAATCATTGCCCACATTACAAATGATTGTTGATGATAAGTATCAAAAACTAGCTCTCTGTCATCCCTCAATCGCTTTAGGCCATCAATTAAGGGTCTTAAATACACATCTATATTGTTTCCATGTTGTTTCAGACCAGAAATAATTAAGGACAACATAATATATCTGCGTTTCATGCATAACCACAGTGGTAGATTGTAAATTACAAGCGGAACATGCCAAAAACTGTGAATGCTACTCAGACTACCAAAAGGATTCATTCCATCGGTACAAAGTCCAAGTCGTAGATTCCTGGATTCTTCATCAAACAAAGGAAAGTTGTAATCTACTTTTTTCCACTGAGGTGAATCTGCAGGATGACGTAACAACTGATCATTTGGTTTCTCACAATCAGCATGTCAGGTCAAGTTTTTGGAATCCTCCTTACGCACAAACAAACGTTTAAACCTTGGTATTATTGGAAGATACCACAACTTTAGCAGGAGGACCTTTGATTTTCAAATCATCACCATCTACTTTGTGTTTCGGTCCACTATGTTTTATTTGGTATCGTGAAACATTACACCTGGGGAAGGAATGTAAGTTTTCAAACTCACCCCTATAGAATATACAATCATTCGGACGTGCATGTACCTTCCTATATTCTATTCCCATTTGACACAACACTTTCTTAGTATCATAAGTTCTATCCACTAGCTCATTATCATCTGGAAGCATCTCTTTCAATAGCTTCAACAGTGATGTGAAACTGACATCGGTCCAACCATTTCTTGCTTTTAAATTGTATAATTTCAACACCGCTGACAATTTAGTAAATTTTGTGCAACCCATATAAAACGGTTTCTCATTGTCACTCAACAAACTACCAAGTAAATTGGGGTTGGACAAAAAGTTTTCAGCTATATCCTGAACAATGTCCTCTAACTGATCTCCCACACTTCATTGTCCTCGTCATTCTTGGAACAACTAAATGATTCATTTTTGTCGTGTCATACCCACCGTCTGTAACTTGTGTCAAAACCTTTCTCAAACAAATGATCTTTTATTTTTCGGAAACTCAACACTAACTTATTATGACACTTACTGCATGGACAATACACCAAGTATATGTTATTCTTATTCTTTGAATGATTTTAGCCAATCTCTAAGAACATATTCACTCCGTTCTTATACTCATCATTCAATCGATTTGAAAGAATCCAATCTCGATCCATTTCAATCTAAACATTAAGAAAAATGATAGTTATTAGTGAAGTCAAGAAATAAAATTTCAATTTAAAAGAAGGTGTTCGTAGGAGAAAATTCGGAGACATGAAGATGAGAAAAGAATGACTCGGGAGAGAGGAGAGGAAGTCCTTAATCTAGTATGGGAATAGGAAAAGTTAGAAACCTAACTAAGCAATCAAGGCAAAAGCAAGTCTAACATCCACTATAGGTCCTTCGCACTAAACGATGCCTAACTTCAAGGACCCACCGAGGACCACTACTCTGTAGGAAATCAAGAACCCGAAGGTTCGTAAAATCTCTACGAGACTAGATGGGCAACGACATTCAGGCCATCAAGGTCTTAAACGGTTTCCACTCCTTAATGCGTCTGAAAATCCTAGGGGCCAACGTATAAATTTATTTTATTAACTTTTTTTATTATGTGATTTTTGGGCCAAGGAAATGGTGATGAAACCCCCCACCTCATCTCCTATAGGTGATTGCCCCCTAGTTGTTTTCCATACCTTAATCTAACAAACAACACACCAAACAATCACTCACTCTCTTGTTTCAATGCAATCCTACTAACTCATGTGTGCTTTCTAATGAATGATGAGTGAAAGAGATTACGTACCTTACGCCAACAATCTACGAAAGATTACGTACCTATACAATGAATGACTTATCAAATATTGTTTAATCTTTTGTTATAGGTTATTAAATGTCAAGTTGCTTAAGGGTCGATGAGTTACTAGAAACTAAACATAAATAAACATTTAACTAAACAAAATAAGTTTTACAAATAAAACATTATAACATTTCAGCATTCTCAAAATAATACAAAATTAAATTTCAACATTCACTAATTCACATACGAAATTTTGAATGTTAAACTAAATCATAAACTAAATTGAATTGGCTTTCTGTTTTGATTACTTCAAACATGGTACCTCAACAAATTCTTGTTGTTGTTTTCAGCATGCTATTTAGTATCACATAGAACTTTTAATTACCATAACTTGTAAATAATCATGTTAACATAAAAACTTAATCCTAAATATTATTAATAACAACTTTCTTTATAGCATTGGCAATGACTCCCACCAAAATTAAGATGAAGACTCAAACAAACTAGCAAATGCAGTAGTATACCATTTGCAAGTGCATTATCTGACTCCAGTGCACTAATTTTGAAACATCCAATAAATAAAAAATACAATATTCTAACCAAAAGTGGGGAAAATATCAAATGGTACTCAATAGTTATGGACCAAAGCAGTTGAATCATAACAAAGAAAACCTAAGTATTGTTCATGTCAAATTCATACATAATCGAATGATTCCCAGATTATTATCATACAAGTTAAAACTCAATTTCAGCATTCATGAAACATTCAGTAAAAGAGAGAACATTGCAGGAAGTAACATCACCTTGTATTCTTGTTTTTTTTCCTTTGAAACAACACCCGAAAGATTCTCCTGGTCAGTTCTTTGTACATAACCAACTCCAAATTCAGGATTCGACCTATATATCATGTGTATTAAAACAACTTCCAATTTAGAACTATCACGAGAAGGAAACATGGTCTGTATAATCTCACATTGCTCAAGATAAAAATTTACATCCCACTATAACATAATCGATCTCACAATGCTCAAGATAAAAATTTACATCCCACTGTAACATCCACTACCTTAGTACTTGGGTTTTAACTTTTAAAACGAAGGCAGAAGATTGTCACTTATACGTCTTGGGAAGTATTCTATATTTCAGCTTTTATCAACATTCACGAATCCATCGTGGCAGCCCATTCTTTTCAAAATGGAGAGGAAGGTTGGAAACTGGAAAGACAAAAACCTATCACTAGGAATAGATTAACCATGATTAATGTTGTTATTTCACCAATTGCTGCCTACCAATTTGTAACGTCCTCAAACACAGCGGAAAATTTCAAATTTAAATCATACAATCAACGAAGACATTTCGAAAAGAAATACACACACCGGTGCACCAACATATAATATATATATGTGAACGAGTTTACAAAAGAATGTGATTACGTCAAAAGATCATATACATAAAATATACACAAGTAATCACAACCACCTCAAAAGATAAGGAAAGCAGGATCCGGTCTCGAGCGCTCCCTCCGCCGTCACCACCCACCTACTGTCGCTCTCAGCCTGAAAGCAGACATGAATATGTCTGAGTTTCCAAAAGGAAACCCCGTATGCCAAACCGTAACACATATATGGACAATAATGAAATATGCAAAGAACCATAAATATCACAACTGATACACCCGCTAAGTTCCCGGGACCTCTCTCCCGGCCATAACCAACAACAACCCGGGTCTCAAGGGTCCTCTCACCCCAACCCCTCAAACACTCGTGCACACAAGGCACCACCGGTCCAAAACACGGCCAAACAACCCCCTTCTTGCCTCAGTGTTACCGGAGCCACGGTTTTGCATCATTCGCCGGAGTCACGGCTTTGCCTCAATTCCCGGAGCCACGGCGACAGTTATCACAATCCCCCTCCACGTGTCACTACTGATCGCTATAGGGCCGGCCTGTCCGTCCGTCGCCCCAAAAGGGCCGGTGAACCCGTCGCCTTCTAGCCAATCAATAGTAACACACACACCAAAACAGTGTAAAACGGTCGAACCAAAACTGTCTTCCGGTCGACCGATCCTCACCTAGAGAACTGGCCCAACCGAAAAACCCGCCAAACGGTCGACCGACAAAGGGGTCCCGGTCGACCGAAAAACACCAGTAAGAAAACATTTTCGCAAACCACAAACAAACGGTCGAACAACCGAACCCTATCGGTCGACCGAAAACCACGAGTAAGATTCACCAACAGTCACACTTCACGGTTTATCGAAATCACACTTGCAGTCGACCGGCCACTAAGTTCACTTAAGTCGTCGGTCGAACGAGTCAAACAGGAGGTCGACCGTTTGGATGGTCAACGCCCCAACCGACCTACAACAGTACTTTCGGTCGACCGGCAAAGGGGTCCCGTTCGACCGAAAATACCCAGAGCCTCAATCTCTCGATAGAATTGTACCACCGGTCGACCACCACGAAGGTATCGTTTGACCGGTGCGAGGGATTTCGCCCAAAATACACTATAACCGGTCGACCGAACCAAAACACCGGTCGACCGTTTACAGTTCAGAAACTGTTGTGCAGGTCCGACGAGCCTCTCGGCCTACCGTCGACCGCTCCCACCCCTACACTAATAATAGGTGAGCTTGAAAGCAAGTTTGACATAGCTTAAGGCTTGAAGAAGCCTTCGAAGAAACAACGGCGAGCGCTTCCTCGCGAAACCTCTTGCAACGACGATCCTCGCTCCTCCGGCAACTCCAACGGCAAGTCTCGTGCTCTCCGATCACCACACAACGCCGACCTTCCACTTGCTATCGAGAGAGACGAGTCTAGAGAGAGAGAGAGTGAGTGAGAGAGATGAGATCGTGAGAGAGAGAGAGAGAGTAAAACCCAAACCTTATATACTTTTCTCCCACTCGATCTCAGCGGTCCATCTCAATCCATCACTAATCCTCCCCTAAACACAATTAAAACATAAGCAAGGGTTAGGGATAACACAATTGGCTTTCAAAAAATTACTAGTGAGGTGGAGGGGGGAAATCGGCCGAGGAAAAAAATTGAAACAATTATGGTTTTTATGCCAACATTAAAAATTTCTCCTTTTCCGAGAGATCTATGCGACTAGATCATAACATTATGTCGTCATAGTGCAGTCACTGCTCAAAATGGCAAATCCACCTTGTCTTAGCTAGACCCTTGGTTCGAGGTAAATATCTTGAGTCACTTGTGGTCGGATTTATTTGTCATATGTTGACATAAATACATTTCGGTTGCAAATTTTCTTGGAAATAATTCATACAACACCAACTAGTTCAAGGGACGTTTCACAACTTTGCTCAATGAGGAGCAAGGCTTTATCAAATTTCACACAAAATTAATATTGCATATGTCTTGAAGAAAAATAAGAAGCAAAATAAGACAATGCAAACCGAGCAAAATAACCCAAAAATAAGACAATGCAAACCCAAAAACCCAGCACTCCAAACCCTAACCGAGCAAAATAAGGAAAATGCAAACCGAGCAAAATATGGTCTGACATTTTTGTGGGAATCGAGTCCAATGGAGCTCGGCCAAGGATAAAGGAGGTCGCCGAGGCTGCGGTGGCTAGGAGATCGGGGGGTTTGTCGCGGTGGAGGGGGCTAGGGTTTGGTCGGGGTGGAGGGTTTGACAGGATAAAAGATTATTAATGAAACAATTTTGTCTGATATAAGACAAATAGACGTCGGTTATCTAGCACACGCGACGTCTATACTCTTTCGTCTTTATGCATGGGGAATAGTGAAAGGAATGTGTTCTAAAAGTTTACTTTTATGTCTTTTATTATGAATTGAATGATTAACATTTTGTTCCCTGATTAATGTATTCATTTTTCGTAAGTGTTAAGGAAGAGACTTTGATCCTTAACCGTAGAGCTCTAAGAGATAATGGTTTACCTAAATCAAAAGTGATTCACAATCATGGTGATTAACATAACGACATTAATTATCGAGATAAGATTGTCATCTTAGAGGATATTGTAGCTCTATAAGTATTTAACAACATGAGTATATGAAATAGAAAATCTTTTTTTCACATATTAAATTAACCTAACAAATGAAACATTATGGAATTGTGATTGTGCCACTAATGTTTCATTGTGTCTTTAAATCCTAAGACATGAGACATATATCTTTTCACATAAAGAGTGTATGATTTGATTATTATCAAAAGTTAAATTAATTATAGTGATTAAGATATTAGTTGGTTGTACATGACTTGTGCAGGAAAAGATGATATATCGAAAGATTGTTATTACCCTCTTGACTTGAGTGATGATACTAATGTAGGATTTCGTGCCCTATAGTATGTATATATTTTCGAAATTTTATAAACATATAGGATCGTAATATTCATATTTTCTTCGATTTTCATATAGACATGTATTTGTTTATCCCAATTATTTAACATGCATTAGAATAAACAAACAATTGCAAAGAGGATCATACCTAGAGGTTCTCTAAAACCTCTTGAAGATCCGGAGTCGCGTTGCCGGTCGAATCGCCCGGTGGATTGCCTCCGAGTATTCACCAATCTCTAAACGAGAGAGAAGAGCTAGTCTCTCAATCTCCAATAAGGTTTAGAATCTAATTACTAACCCGTCTTTAGTTCCCTTGAGAAGAAGATCTCTGAAAACTAAAACTAATCTTAAGAATTAAGGAAATTTCGTGGAGAATTATGGAGAGAGTTTTGCATGAGAAAAACAATGAATTAATTTTGAGGTAATGAGATAAAGTTGTACTTATAAGTTCTCTCCGAATTACTTATTCATGTGCAACCTCTTGCCCATGATTTCATGCAAACTTCCATCTAACCATCCATTATTTGCTAAAAAATAATCTCAGCCGCGAATTAAATCAATTATCGACCAATTCCATGCATGATCTAATTAATTCTTAAATTAATTCTGCATAAAACCGTCCGGACGGTCGACCATGTTTTGAGGTTTGGTCGACCGTTTAGACCTGGTTTCGGTCGACCGTTAACAATTCAGTCGACCGTTCGTAACAAAAATTATTTCATCGCGATGTTCGGTCGACCGACCGATTATACTCGATTGGCCGAAAACGAACAGACGAAATCTTTGTTTACGATGCAACATTCGGTCGACCGTTTACAGTCTAGCGGTCGACCGTTTTTGCACAGTACTTGCAGACTTGTCAAATTTCGGTTTAACCCCTACAAAATTTGACATTTCGGGATTAGTAGTAAATTCATAACTTATGTAACATATGTTGGCTTTTTGGCACATAGACCCACACGATCCAACAACATATTATCCTATGTAATGATAAATCATTACACCCCATAATATTTACATCACATATGAATTTAATTTAGATTCTAATTATTTTATTAATCACAACATAAGTTTGATTTTGCTTGTTCACCCCATGTGTCATATTTTCTACATAAAACCTGACACATCTTATGAACTCAAAATTTCCATTTCTCGTTTCCCAGTTTTGTGGTGTGACCTATGGGAGGATTTAAACTAAGTTGGCAGTGATATTAAGAACTTAATATCACATGCTATAAGCGGTATCTAGCTACACATTATAGCTCTCAATTAGTTAGATGTCTTAATTCCACTTGAATCAAAACCCGATCCATTTAGTGATGGAGTGCACCACTTGTGTCCGTCCCTTGCCTCATGATATTAAGAATACACACAAAGTAGTATTGTGTTGTCTTTGTATTAGTATTCATTTCTTGATCTATTTAAGCTAGTGATAAATATGTGACTTAACTCAAATCACGTTGTGCACATTATAACTTTGCTTTATCAAGGGGCCCACTAATATCATCACTCAATTAAGAGGGGCAATGATAATCTTTTGACTAACTATCTTCTCCAACAAAAGTCATACTTAACCAACTAATGTCTTTGCACTACACTCATTGATAGCTTAAGACACTAGTCTAATTAAGCACTCCTTAAGCGATCGGATATAAGTCTCATATCAAAGGACCAAAGACACAGTAAAATATTAATGACACAGAAACACATTTCTATAATATTTTACTTGTTAGGTCAATTCAGTATACAAAAGTACTATTTTCCTCTTTCTTGTACTCGTGTTGTCACTCACTTGGAGAGCTACAATGATCTATGACCAACACGACAATCTTAACTCGGTAATTAATGTCCCATGTTAATTACCATGATTACGAATATCTTTTGTTTTATGTAAACCAATATCTTTTGGAGCTCTACGGTTAAGGACCAAGAGCCTCTTCCTTAACACTTCTAAAAGACGAATAACATAAACAAGGAACAAAATGATTTCTCATTCAATTCATAATAATTGACATTTAAAAGTAAAACTTTTAGAACACATTCCCTTCAACTAATGGGTCCCTTGATAAAGCGAAATTGTAATGTGCACAATGTAATTTATGTATAGTTATATATTTATAATTTGTTTAAGAGATCAATAAATGAATATATAATACAAAGATAACATATTTCTACCTTATATAATATTCTTAGTATCACGAGGCAAGGGAAAGACACAAGTGATATAACTAAATAGATCGTGTTTAGTTCGAGTGAGCAAATCATCTTTATTATTTGGGTAACTATAATGTGTAGCTAGATATCGTTTATAGTTTATGATATAATGTTTTATACCATTACCAACATAACTTAGATTCTCCTATATGTCACACCACAAAACTGGAAAACAAGAAATATGATTTTGGTGAAATGATAAAATTGATATGTCGTAAGAACGACATGGTTAGAATATCAAATGAATTTGTATGAGATTTGTATATATTATGTGGTATAATGTTTGACATTATATATGATAATATATTCCATAATATAATGTGATCTGCAACATTATAACATAGAAGTTTGCTAAAAGCCCAACGTTTAACTTTATTGGATATTGATCTAAAATTTGGCAAAAGGCAAAAAATAGTGCAAAACGGTCAAACATTTCCCCCAAAATGGTCGACCGGTGTGAACAGTAATTTATGGGTTTTGAAAACGGTTTGACCAATTGAACATGCGGTTCGACAGAAAATAACATGAACTTTTCTTATTGCAAAACGGTTGACCAGTGAGGCCTTTCGTTCGACCGAAATTATCATGAACTTTTCTAGATAACCAAACAGTCGACCGATTGGCCAATTCGTTCAATCGTTTGCCCATGATTTTGCCTTAATCAATAAGATTTTTTTATCATGTGTTGGATTTGTTCCAACTTAGTCAAAGGAGGTTATGGGATGATTTTGTGTCGAAATATGATTGGTTTAGAGGAGCACTTAACAAGGGATCATGTGTAAGTGGGTTACACATGATGTGGGTTGGACGAAACCCTATAAATAGGTCACTCATCTCTTCCTTGTTTACATGAATGCAAAAAATCTCCTCTTCATATTTCTCCACCTAATCCATCCGAAAATTCCTTTATTAATTGAGTGCTTGAGAGCTTAAATTCCTTGGGGGCATTTAATGGGTAATTAGCTAGATTCTAACATTGTAGTAGAGATTAATTGACTAGCTTCGATCTCTCTAATTTTCTTTAGAGTTTGGTGAACAATTGGAGGAATTCCAAGGCAATTCAACATGCAACTCAACTTCCTATTGGTAAAAGAGATTCGGTAATCCATTAGGTATGATCTAATCTATGTTTTTCAATATTAATTAGTAGATTATATATATTGAAATACAATTAGGAATTTTGTACATAAATTTGTTGAAAAGTATGAAAACCGATCCTAATTGCTTGTAATTTTTTTTAATACAAAGGTATAGGGCACGAAATACAACAAATATATTATACAATCATAGCGACGTCTATACGTGTGGGGAATAGGTGTTGCCCAATACACGTCGGTTTAAATGGTTATTAAAACAACCGACGTCTATATGTCAATATATACGTCGGCTATTAGTAAACGCGACGTATATAGCTATAGACGTCGCATTTATTGGCGACCGACGTGTATTGGGCGATGACTATTCACTATTCTGCACTAGTGTATTATCATAATTTAAGACGCTTTATATCTAATATTTACAACACCAACCTAGGCATAGTAGTCGAGAATCAGATGAAGATGATAGATCAAAACATTGAGCAGTTTCAGAGAATTTGATGGTCCTTCGCGGCATCAATTGAAGGTTTCCAGTGTTGTAGACCTGTGTTGAGTATTGATGGGACTCGTTTGTTTGGCAAGTTTGAGGGTGCTCTTTTGGTTGCTATGGGTATCAACACAAACTCTTGTTTGTTTCCTTTGGCATTTGCGGTTGTTGAAAAAGAATCAGCAATCTCATGGTAGTGGTTCTTAAGTATTTTGTCAAGTAGAATATGCACATGAGATGGATTGTGTATTATTAGTGACCATTTTCCAGGTCTTACAAATATTGTGAAGACATTTCCCCCCAGAGCAATGTCATGTTCACAGGTTTTGTTTGAGACACATGAGTGCAAATATGGCAATACATGCTCGGTGCAGGAATGTGAAATTGTAAAATAAATTTTAGCATGTTGGTGTCGCTCCTGATAAAAACAATTGAAGAGCATATGAAGGATATCAAGGTTAATCACCCCCAATGGCTTCAAGTGGATTAAAGAACAAGATGACGCTTCGTATTGGGCATCAAGTCATGATTACGGCCGCCGTTTTGGTATAATGACCGCAAACTTGTCAGAAAGCTTTAACAATGTGTTAAAGTGTGTATGTGGCTTACCACTTTGTCCTCTCATCATGATAACTTATCTGCGGCTGAATAAATATTTTGTCAGTAGAAGAGATGAAGGGGAGACTATGATATTGGACTATCTGGAAAAAATCAATGATGAGATCACGAACCAACGACAGTTGGCTGCACAGCTTTGTGTGACTAAGTATAGTCATAGCATATTCAGTACCGAAAGCAACCAATCTCGTAGCTATCAGATTATTTGACAGACACAAACCCAACATGCTCGTGCGGGTTCATAGATGCACACCACATTCCATGCTCACATGTGTTGACCGTATGCAGCAACCGTCACGCGAACATTCATACTCCACGAATCGTCTCGAAATTCCTAACCACCCAAGCATACAGGAGAGCATATGCACCGATTTTCTTTCCAATAGTAGACAAAATGTTTTGGCCAGAAAAAGGACCTATAGCATTAATAATGCCTTTTTTCGTAAGACAAAGAATCAGAAACAACATGAACGAACAAAGTGGTCAAGTAATACTATGTGGGCGATGTAGTAAGTTAGGTCACAACAAAAAGATATGTAAAGAGAATATTTAGTATGTTCATTTCGTATTGTTTATTTTAGCTAGATTTCCCTTGTAACCTCATGTAGGGGAAACAATATTTTGTGGTGGTCATGGCTTGAAGAAGAAGTTTTATTTTATGAAATTGCCTACTTTCAAAAATAACATGAAAACCAAACCACTTAGTTGAGTTGAAAACAAAAATGACTCAAGTGCACTGAATGAAGTCTGTCTTCTGCTAAAACGGCACTACCAGTGCCATTTTTAGTTAAATAAAAATGGCATTGGTGTTGTCGTTTTCCTATAATAAAAACGGCAACACCAGTGTCGTTTTTATTCAAGTGAAAATGGCATTGGTGGTGCTTTTTAGCAGAGAACAAATCCATCCGGATCTATTTTTCCTCTCATTCCCTTGGATTTCAATTCCAAGTCTTGTAGGTATGTGGGATAAAAGCATGATTCCAATATTATACAACAACAAGCATACAACACATTTCATGCACATTTTTCTTAACACACAATTAAACATTAAATTAGTCCACGTTTAACATGAAATTGTTCTTAACACACAATTAAACATTAAATTAGTCCACGTTTAACATGAACTTGTTCTTGACACACAATTAAATCATAGTCGGAATGCATTAAACCACAATTTGATGTGGAGAAAATACTTTTGTCAGTTTTTTGGTCCGCCCACCTCAACGTGGGACCTTCGAAGGTTGACGACGGTAAACTTGAGTTATCCCACCAGCTTCGTCTTCAGGAATCCCATTGTCGTCACCTCGTTCGACTTCAGGAGCTTGAAATGATGAACTTTCACTGACGTGAAATGATGATCCTTCACCTTGAAAGAACGTGATACCGCGCGACTCTTGAGTTAGAACCCTCCAACAGAAGCAGACACCCCCATGAAAATGAAATTATGCTCTTCGTCAAGTGGAACTCCTATTTCTCGGAGATTTTCCTCAGAATCTTGAAGAACTGGTTGGGAGCTCACACCTTCTGACAAGTTTAACGACGGATCTACACTCTTGAAGCACGCCAACATTTCCTTTTTTCCTTCAATTTTGCCATTATTGACCGCATGGGGTTGTTCGCATATTGCATCCCTTCAAGTTGGTCAATATCTAGATGTAACCCGTGTAAGTCGTGAAGCTTCCAAAAAATACGACAATTACGATTAGAATAAGCAAATGAAAATCTTAAGTAAAAGTATAAAAACTAAATTTCTTACCAAATAACGATCACTAGCGGTTGAAGGCCTATAATTCGGTAGTTTTGCATCTTCAACTCTTCTCGTTAGCAATGACACGGTAATCTGTCAGTACCACTCCATGTAAATACGTCTACAACTAGTTGGGCCTTCTGGCAGTGAAGATATCTCGATCTGCACAAATTCTCACCGATGTGAGCATGCTTGAATGTATGACTACTGCTCTTGAAACCGGTTTACTGTAGGCTTCCCCTGAGCCATCTTCATCTTGCAAATCTCCATTAATTCTGGAATATGTTGCCGCATTCCAAACGAACGCATCACCTTGTCCGACACGTGCATAGTAGCAACTCCAAAACAAACCATTCATGTTCTAGTCATCCAGATTTCATGTCCTTGCCTACAATCAGCAGGTAACGCCATCATATCTACTTCTTCATAAGGGGTCCAAGAAACTTGATTTTCTTCTTGAACATCCAACTCATTTCTGTAAAATTCAATCTGAATTGTCTTCACATTGTTTATCCACAACCTAGGGGTTGACCAACGTGAACCTAAAGGACACAATGGAAGTTGCACAACAGGAATTCTAGATGGTCATCCAACATGAAAATGTTCCCAACACCAAATCTGTAACAATGTAAGGAAACCAGCTACTTATTTCCCTTTTTTCAGACAGACCTGATCTAAATAGCTGTACAAAACAGTCAATGATGCAGCTCCCCAACTGTAGTTTCCACATTCAAAGAGATTCTCCAACAAGAGAAAATTATAAAGGTGGACTTGTTTTCACTCTTATCGCCTACTATCCCGGATTTTAAATAAAACAAAATATAGGCTCTCGTGTGCTGCATCACCTGCTCATATGTTGCATCTGGCGCCACGACATGATAATTTTACTGCAACCACTGCAACGACACATATCCCCATTTCACTGCATCCTTCGCCTCCCCTTCGCTAGTACCCAACAAGTTCATGCAAATAGACCAATCATGATCTAAGGTCACAAAATTGCTAGACCGTCAATACGGAGACCACTGCAGAGACCACTAAGAATAGCTATGTCTTGTAGCGTGATCGTCATCTCCCCGTGTCTAAAATGGAAGGTGTGAGTCTCCGGCCTCCACCTCTCCACTACAGCACTAATCAGATTTCAATCCAGTTCCAATCCGGCAATCACACAATGCTTCCCTAACGGCTAGAAATCTTTAGGAGCTTATAAATACCTAACATTATTTACACAATTCTCCCACTTCCAATTGTCGTATACACTAGAAAGCATTCTCTAATCTTCAAATCCCCAAATCCTACACTCCAAACCTAACCCTCACACTTGATCAAACTTCCAATTATACTCAAGCATGCTCAAGTTAGAAAGTGTTGAATACTTAGGTTACCTTCTTTGTCAAAGAGTAAAGGATTCGGTGAAAGCCTGAATCATCCCTCTCGGATTGTGAGAGGAGGTTCCAAGCTTGGCGAGAGTGTTCACAAGCTTGAAGTGTAAATGCGTGCTCTCCTGGCCTGGAACGGGAAGTGGATAGTGAAGTCGCAAACGAAACTTGCAAGAGAGGAAGTAAGATCCGGTGGTGGATCTGAACCTCTATAAAATCCCCCGTTTCCATTGTGGTTTGCATATTCTTCTTTACTTATTTTATTTGCTTGTTTCCGTTGCATCTCTTGTTTAATCAAGTAGAGAATTAACTAAGTGATTGGATTAAGTAGGGGCCATCGATCCTAACAGTAACGAGCATATAAACGAATTGAATTGTAAAAATAAAACCCAACAATACAAACATAAAATATATGAAAAATTCATAGCAAACGAATAAGTTTGTGTGCAAACCATATATTGAATGGGATGGTAAGTCAAAATCCAGAAATAGTTTGCTTACACAACTATAAATACTTTAATAGTCATTATTACATTATTCTCAATCAACTCAATTTCAAACCAAAACAACCTAAACTAATCAACCAAAAACCAATCAATCCAATCCAAACCAAACCAATCCACACAACTCCAAACCAATACAATCCACACAAATACAAACTAATCAAGCACAACCTTAACAAAAAAATAAGCTAAATATACCTTAAAACGAAAGAAAGACGTGAAACCAGCACCGGGAGCTCGAAAATTGCCGGAGAGATGAGGAGAGGGAGAGGACAGTTATGGGAAGAAGTGGAGGAAGAAGGGGCCCTGGGTGATGTTTTCTGTCATAGGCAAAAACATAATCTCGGATGTCATTTTTATCTGATTTGAAAAACGACATTGGTGATGTCATTTTCATTTGGTATAAAAATGGTATCTGTGGTCTCGTTTTAATTAATGAAAACGACATCACATGTGACGTTTTTAAGAAGCATAGTTTGTCAAATAATTTTTCTACATGCATATTCTTTTTTTTATTCCGTGATTATTTCAAAAAAAACTTTTTCTAAATGTTCATTCGCCTTTCTAGATGAAAATCTATTCGAGTCAGCTTTGGGATCCATTCCAATAGGTGTTTTTATTTACAAAAGTACCAATGAACTAATTTTGTCATTGTTCCTTAACTATATCTAACCATGTCACGCCAAAATCAACGCCGATTCAATAGTGACGTTACTTTTTCGGACTAGTTTAACCCCCTATATTAAGAGCCCCATCAATTACTCCAACCTCTCCCTTTTAATTTGTCAATAGCTAGCAACCCATAAGCGTCCGCCTAATGTTCCTTACCTATCGCCTTATCGATTTTCTTACCTAAAATACATAACTTCCACTTGTCTACTCGATGCCTGTAAGTTCAAGAAACTATGGTAAAGATATAGAACCATAAAAGACATAATCACAAGATTTACAAATCTTGTGATTTAAATGATGTGATTTGGATTTACTATGTTAGGAGAAACATGTTACTTTAAAATCTAACAAAAAAATTATTTTGACAGTTTAACAATTTGGAATTCTATCCAAACCATAAAACCAAAGAAGCATAAAATCATATTCAAAACATAACCATTATATTTTGTATTAATCTGAATGACTACAGTTAAAAAACACTAGAATTTCGAAATTCCACCTCTCAACATGGTATTTGGTTTTGACAAACTTTGTATAGTGGTGAAATTTCTAAATACCATGAAAAAAATTGCAAATTCCAACACAATCTGAACCAAACATGGTAGTTGAAGATGTAGGATTTACATGCTTAAGTGAAATTCAAGGTTGAAGTAATACAACCAAACGCAACCTAACAAAACACATTGGCAGAGGCCGACTACTACTGCACCCATGCCGGAAAGGTTACACAATGCATCCTGTTTTTTATCGATTAGAATCTAGTTAACCAGCAGAGCGATTTGTGTTCTGCGTTATAGTTGGAGCATGTTTATCTTGATAAATTAAAAGGGAGCCAACCACTACTTTTGTGCCGGATAAAAAAAATTGACCGAATTTATGCATTTACAACGCAGCTAGTTACTCAAATACAAGGAAGCTGCTTCACAAGAATATACATTCCCCACTCTCAACTTCACCAACGGCCTTACAAATGGAAGAGGAAAAGGAGAAAAACTTTCAAGTAATCACAACTACTTAATACCCCGACCCATACCATTCAGGGTCATTAGGAAAAAAATAACCTCTACATCCTCACCATATTGGAGCTTCCACTACCATCCTCGTCGTCATGGTCTCCTCGGTAAAGCTTAACTTATGTGCCGTTTCCTTTTCAATTAGTTGTAACATCATTAGGGATACTAATTGTGGACCTGTCAACCATGCGAACGTTGTATTGTTGGTACACTCTAGCACGGTTCTCAGCCCACCATTCTTCTGCTTGTTTTTCGCTGAAGCGTTTTCGACTGCATCCAGTTTGTAAGTTTGAAGTAAGATTATTAGGCAATGTAAGCAAGTCAAGTGAAAATTATATTAAATTGGTAGTAGCATGCTCTGTATGATTTTTATGCTACCAAGTAGTTATTTTGTTTGCTCATATATATTAAAACACTTGTGAATGATGCACCACTACTGAAAGCATGAATGCAAGATGTAGCATTGTAAAATGGTAACTAATAACTGTAACTTCATCCCAACTTAATAATTTCTAGCTTGCCGGAGTATTTTTTCCCTCCTCTAGTAGCAATAATATTTAGTTGCAAGTTCAGCTTCATGTCACTTGTACTTCTAATGGTATTATATGATTAGCAATTTGACGTTTTATGAAGTATTGTAGAGACCGCAATGCTGTTGCATACCTGAAACGAACTCTCTTGAGATCCTTAACGTCTCCAGGCAAGGAAGTAAGGGTAATATATACACCAGGTTCGTCTTGTTCAACCCACTCGGTAGTCTCATTGGGATCTGCATCGGTCAATTTACTTCCATTTCTTACTATTTGTGAATGATCTGATCTATTCCAACTGCCAGCAGATTGCTGCCCATCTGACATCATGAATCCATTTGAGCCATAAAAATCAGTCTCGAACGAACCACTCATTTGACCAGGAATTGGGACAGAAAGATCGGATGATGCAGCATTATTGCCAGAAGAAGCGAATTTGTTGGACCTTGTTGCTCCGGTAGGAAGCCGCTCAGCCATCTCTTTCAACTACAGCAAAGGATGATATAAATGTCAAATGCAAATTCGATCAAATGTACAGACCACTTAAAAAAAGAAAATAGAAAATCACTAAAAAAACATTGAGCAATATAGGACCATATAACCTGTCAGACAAGATCTACTGTGATACATACTAACCACCTAGAAACTCCGATACAGTATTTAGTTTGACATAATCAAGAGTGTAATGTGATCTGATTACAACTCTAAATGCATACCATTGTTTAATTAAGAAAATTGAAAATCAAAACCACTATGTGATATTGTGATATGTAATTCCACGTCACTAGAGGTCGTAATCCAATTTTGTGAAATTCACTTGTGGCACTTGCCAAAAGTTTGTCAGACCTTCGGCTACATATGCCGAATGTTTGCCGGAGCATCGGCAACCTCACCGGAATTCGACTAGAGCTCCGACGGCCTCGTCGGAAATACACCAGATCTCTGGCTACCTCGCCAAAATTTGCTGATGTTATGAAACGATGTAATTACATTACATGCAATTAAATTCTTTAGAATGTAATCTACTTTCGTGGAATTTAACTCCATCTAATTTAAACATGGTAAACCAAATATGGCCTGAGAATAAACAGACCAGCCTACGAGGATGTTTGTGCATAGAAAACAATTGGAAAATGGATTCTGTGGTCAGTATGAGAAACTGTGGGAAAAGATTTCAGTACATTCTGAATGGTAGAAAGAAACAAATGAAAAATATTTTCCCTTTCGAAGACCGACACAAACACCAGGAAAAGTTCTGATCAAAGGGAAACTGTTTTCTTTTCCCTCTGTTTTCAGGTGCACAAACACCCCCTACATGTCAATCTCAATGATTGACCATGGCCAAGCCTACATGTCAATTTGATTAGTTGACTATCTGACCGAAAAGTAGGTCGCATAACCATAATACCACCTCGTAAACATGTCCAAAGGTGGAATCAAGCTCCTTAATCTTTTGAAACAAATAACAAACCATATCGATCAAATCAGACAGTGCAGCTTAGGGTTATCATAGTGGTTTTTTATTGTTCTTAGGTAATGTGCTTGGATGTGCCATTTCAGTAATTGAATACGAGTACCAGATTTTAATTCTCTTTTAAAATTGACAGAACAGTAGATCATATACTTACAGCAAGACTTAGATATGTCAGGGAAAAATAATATCACTATTAATAGGAAACCAAAAATAAAAATAGGAAAACAATAAAAAAAAGAAATTAAAAAAGCTAGTGTGCAAAGAGTGAAGCATAAAACTACTTTTTAAATCCACCATGATAATGGCAAGAAGGTGATATAGCAAATGAGCAAGGGTGAACACAACACCGTCAAACAGATAATTTTACTTCAGTGCAAGCCTAGGTTCTATATCTTAATACCTGAGCAGTGAGTGACTTAATAACTTCTTTTGCAGCTTTACACTTTGCAGCCTCCTCTCCAGCAATTGCAATTGCTTCTTTCAGTTGTTTGGATGTTCTCTCTAATTCTACTTCTTGAAGTTGAGTCTTGCGCGTAAAATTTTCCACCTGTAAGATTCACACCACGTACGAGAAGAGTCAAAGTGATGGAATTGAAACTCCTAGCCAACTAACCTCTTGTATTCAATGTTATAGTTTGTAAAACAACAACGAAGCATTTATTCCCAAACTAGTTGGGATAGGCTAGAAATGAAACTTGACAAGAATAATGGTTCCGGCACATGACAATGTTATACTTTCTACCATCTTAAAATAATTATTTAAACTGTTTGTGTTTCTTATTCATAGTGAAATTGCAGAAGGTTGATTGCGCTTTGCATCAATGGGTCAATCGAAAACAAAACAACCCCTCTACTAGAGTCTTGAGTGTGGCAAACTTGCAACCATGAAGTAAAAAAGCTTTCGCTTGAACCCATGAAGCAGAAAAGATTTTGCTTGAAACCATGAAGGAACACCCCCAAGCGTTGAAACTTGCAAGCGACTGACAATGTAAACTTCAAGCATTTTATTGCCATCTACTACTCGTACGCGAAGCATCATTTAAGTTATGCATCATATGTAGGAACTTGGAAATGCAGTTGATGATTCATAATGTACAAATACAAATTCCAAAAGCAGAACATGGTGAAATATGATGACGGAATCCACAAAACAAAACAAAAAACTGAATGGAGGATCAAGTACCTTTGTTCTCAACTGGGAAACCTCTTTTTTGAGATCATCATTTGGCAATCCAACTTCCGTTAAAGCGAATTTTGGAGTTGCAAACCCTGATAAAATAGGTGTTGGTGTGGTGGAACGAGGTGGGCTGGGACGTCTTGAGGTAGGGGACGATGCACGGGAAACAATTCTTGAACCAGGAACAGAAGCTGAAAAAAACTTCTTGGATGATCCAAATACCGGATTAAGGGATTTAGTTATATTAAGAGCACTCCAATTGGAGCTCCCATTTGGAATAGGAGACACACGTCCACTAATAAAATCCAACTTTTTATTTCTCTTTGCGGATTTGCTTTCTAGTTGCTTAAAGGATTCTATAGACGAAACTCTAGAAATTCGCGTACTAGAGCTAGTCTCCCACACTGCATCCTCAGCCATATCAGAAATACCTTGGTTCACACTTCCTTTTCTGTGGGTTGCAGGCTGATTCGTGTCAGTCTCCAACAATTTCCCGAGTTTATTGAAGCAAACATCACAAACACGATAAGGCTTGTGAGGGTTAGGTGCCATACAAGCCTTAAGAGCCTTTCTGCTGCTACATGAATGGCAAAACACCAGAGCGCAGTTATAGCAATTATGACGCTTTCTCTTGAAATTAAATGGTAAGCGGCAACCAGAGCACATAGTCTGGTCTATACTAGAAACCCATTTATGGATACAGATCGCTGCAGTAACATTGGTTCCACAAACTATGCTCCGGACTTGCTTATCTTTTAAAGCCTCAACAAGTGTAGGGGAATTTCTATCATTTGTGCCCCCATGACCCAATCGACCGTTAGCACCCTTTCCCCAGGTGTAAACTTCGGTTCTTGAAGTTAGAACAGCAACATGATAAGCACCACAAGCTATTTCTTCTACAAAAATTTTTGCAAGCTTCTCTTCAACACGTGCAGGAAGCTTACCATCTGCCTTTGGATTTCCAAGCTGACCATAAACAGCACTTCCCATTGTATATACATGACCTGAGGTTGTCAGTGCAACAGTAAGGCTGTGGCCACAGGCAACCTGACAAAAATTTGGCTCAACAAGAGCAGCCACGCATGTAGGTACAAGTCTTGGTTCCTTGTCTCCGTGTCCAAGACGACCTTTATCTCCATCTCCCCAAGTAAACAATTTTCCTGAGTAGTTACTGGAATTTGAATTACCAGCCATGACTTCCACAACTGCAGCAGTATGCCAAACACCACATGCTGCTCTTACAGTTCGTAAGCCCTTCAGGGATTCTACTTCTTTAGGTATCAAAACACTATTGCGATCTCCATGACCAAGAACACCAAAAGTTCCATCACCAAAAGTAAATAATTGCCCTGCAGAAGTTACAAGAGCTGTATGCCAAGGTCCACAAGAAACTGATGAAACATGCAGGCCTTCAAGAGGACCATTAATCCTTTTTGGGATCCAATGACTTACTTTATCTCCAAGTCCAAGAAGCCCCAAATTGTATGTGCCATCACCCCAAGTGTACATTTCACCCGAGAAAGTTACAGCACATGTGTGACTCTCCCCACAAGCCACAAGTTCTATATTCAAATTGTTGAGAGCCTCAATAAGCTTTGGTTGTGAAACATCATAATCTACGCCATGTCCAAGCCTACCCCCTGATTCCTCTCCCCAAGAGTAAGTTTCTCCTTGCTTGGTAACAAGAGCAGCATGTCTTCCACCAAGAGCTAAATTCTGGGCATCAAGTATTACAGCAGATTCCAAGGCTTTTGGAACAAGAGAATCAATTTTAGCACTAGAAGAACTTCCAACCCTTTGATTGCCACCACCAAGCACGCCTTCTCCAGTGCCTTCTCCCCAGATGAAAACATCCCCCAAAGCATCACCATCATCTTGGCCAGAACCCTGACTTGATGAACTTACAGCACTTGATAAACTTACTCTATAATTATCATTTGGCCTTGAGTGCCCATTAGTACTCTCTGAGGCTAGTGAAGATGAGGAGTTTATTGAGGCACAAGAAGAATCAAATTGTGAAAAACCCCTTGGAGGCATTGAAAACATAGAATCAGAAAACCCTCTATCTGAACCATTTTTAGGCGGACTTCCATGTGGGCTTCGGAAATAGAGATCGCTTCCATCCTAGAGAAAGATACAAATGAGATACGTATAACTGGGCAAAAGATGCCCAAACAGTTGCCTGATTTCCTGATAAAGTCATTGTACCTTGGGCATGCTGTCGGTGCCATATGGGGAACTCAAAGGAGAACTTCTCCGGGTGTAAGTTCGAGGACTATTAGTTCCAGATGAGATTCCATCACTTCTTGAATCTTTGCTCCACTTCCTATCATGGCTACGAGAAATCAACGCTCTTAGACCTGCAAACCACACTTCAGCTTCATCTTTGTCCTTGCAGATCTGGAACACATGAAACATGTGTCGATCATTATATACACGGTACATGGAATCAACAAACTTGTAAAAAAACTACAAATAACAGTACACTGTGGACATGGTTAAGAAACTCAAATGGGCAACAGAAACAAAATCTTACTAGATCCAATGATCTGTCACTGTATATCAAAGAAAATGATTGGCATTCTTTCTCAGGCCGTGGATATCTCTGAAAAATTGCCTGCAGAAAACATAAATTAAGGATGTTGAAAGTAAAATATCAAGAAATAATGATAGTTAAGCATCCAATCTGCAAATAAATGACCTTAAATTCCTAGCAAATCACATATTCCTACATGGTTGCACGAGTTACCACTTGCATATGTTTTTCATCATGGTCAGCAACTACCAGCAAAAAACACAAACTACCAAACACAAAAATCAAAAAAATTGACAACGCCGACATATTGACATAGTATGGCATGATGTTACATCCACAGTAAGGAAGCATATTTTAAAACACTTAACTTCACTCCTTTTTTTTCTGCTAAGACGAGAAAATAGGAACATATGACATTATTTGAGGTAGTGGAGCATTTATATACAAACTCCTGTGCAATATAGTTTTTTCTACTTTCAGCGGATGTTCTATTCCAAGACGAGCAAATAATTGCTGGATCAATAAAGGGGTGTGGAACTCCAAATATATCTTAGGTAGAAATCAGGGTATAACAAATGAGCATATCTTAGGTAAAGAAAAGGTTGATTTTACAACAAACCAATTAAATCTGCACTTCAAAATGAATTTAATCTGCAAGGGTTTCTTTTATAGTTTTGTTTTCCCCTATAATTATATTCTCTGCTAAGTTGTCACACTACATAATGCATCATGCAGCCTCCTGAAGGAAACAATTTTTGTAGAAGTATGTACTTGCCCTTCAAATTTTATGGAAAACTGAAATTTGCAATTTTCCACAAAGCACTAAGGTAGAGCGGAAAGGTACATACTGTTTCAAACAAACACATGTCATTTTGTAAGGGAAAATGGAAGTTCAACAAGGTGAATCTCCAAGTGACATTCCAAAGAGTGAAGTATATAAATGTCATGTACCAGAGACTTACGGTTCGTTGCCCAGGCATAATTCTGGACACATGGCTCAGTTTCAGGGTTTTTTCTTCTTTCCCGGAGTACCATACTAAAATGGATTCATCCTGGAAATGAGAAGTTACAAGCAAAAGTCATCAATCTTAAACACATGTAAAAACAGTTAAAACAAGATAACTACATACAGAAAAAATATTCAAATAAATAATTAAATTTTAATTGATATTTTAAACAAAAGAATAAACAATTGCTAGCACATTAAATTACATTACTCCTACAATGGACTTACAAAGCTATTGTCTGACAGTTCACATTCAAGAATCTCTACTAATCAAGTAGCAGGCCAGACACATTAAGAGCATCAAACTGTACAAAAACAAATATTTTATGAACTAATATCATTTTACTGTCATATCATTAATGAGAAGTCACCACACACAACGAAAACTGCAGGCACAAAGAAGCGAAAACTCAATAAAACATATGGAATTATCAAACACATGACAGTTGTTGCTTGATCTTAGTAAATAAAAGCAAACTAATTCTGTAATCCATTTATAACCGAAATATCTTGTACGACAACATTTTTTTAGATAGACTAATTGAAGAGCCTAGTTCTAAATAAATAAAAACTCTATATATTGGAAGGAAGAAAATGAAATAAAATTTCTGTACCCTTAACTTTAATTGGATTCCTTGGAGATAAATAATTAAATCAGGAATGTAATTTTTTTTTCAACATTTGTATGTTACGAGCTCTTGATGAAAAGAAAACAAATTCAAACCAAGAAGCAACGTTAAACATTTCCAATATAAAATGTATCCGATTCCCTTGACAAAGAAGCAGGTCGGATCTATCATGAAATATCAGATAGAAGGTCCAATATAAACAGACCTTCAAAAAAATTGAGGAACAACCATAATGCATAAGCATTTTTTATTGGTAATAAACATTTGATCATAATTGAGGAACAACATCCAAGAAACCCTCAACATCGGTAGTTGAGGAACAACCATAATGCATAGTATTAATAAACATCCAATAAACTCATTTAATGGGAAGCATATTCATAGTCAAACCTTATATGCACATAATTGAAGGATAGTTATCATAGCATTACCCTTCTTTGAGTAACATATATATGTGGCTTTCTAATCTTAGTCCTGGTAGTTTTTTTGATTTTTAGTCCTAGTATATACTGTTTACTACCCTATAAAATTCATTAGCTGATTCCTTGCTTATTATATGGAAGTGTTCAAGTTCATGCACGGCATTAGGTACAATAACCAAGATCATGAATTTATAAGAAAGAAATATATTTTTATGTTAAATTAATGTGGCTGGATACCACAAGCAAGAGAGAAAGTATAGTAATGGATGTCTATGTGTGATGAGAAGAAACCAATGAGCAAGTACTAAAAGAGAGGGGGAACCTTCCTACTGCATTTCCTTTCTTCAAGGTGAACTGTGACAACAAGATGTTGATGCCAAGCAATGATGTTGCCAAAATAATCGGTCTCTTCGAACAAAGTTATGGATCTAAAATGTTGTATCGACATTGAACAATTAATATCCTGAATGACCATGGCACGGGATAGCAGGTTTTGATGGTCGTAGCAACCATAAGGCAAACATTTCTCCTATTTTATCTCAATTGGCCCCATATCCAAGAGGTCAAAATTTCAGAGATCTACCCCTCATTAAGAAAAAGACCTAGCAGATGCAGATCAGCTTGGACAATACACAAAACAGTGTTTGCCTTATTCATAATGTTGGTTTATGTGGGTCATGGCGAACGGATTTTTTTTTTCCTTTTGATCATTGGACTTTAATATTATGTTAGTTGCTCAATATCCAGCTTCAAAAGAGAACTTACACAAATCAGTAAACGGTAAATAACGACAAAAAGGGACACTTTCAGGTGGGTCATCTGATCCAGCGAAGCAAGGTTTGGTTTCTTTTCGTAATGGGTTGTCCTGTCACAGACTCACAGGAATGGAGTTGGTTGAATTGTGGTGGGCTTCAAGGGTTGTTGTAGGCAACATCTTGTGTGCACCTTTCTGCACTTGTTCTGTGCTGCTTTGTTTCTTTCTATTTTACTTTGGACACTGGTATTTGGGTTGTTGTTTCATGTTGGCCTCCCTCTTGCAGACTAACGGTCTCCACTTTTGAACTTCATCGTTTACTTTTTATAATGATAAAATATTCATATCATTGCTAAATGAAATAAAATACTTACATTTGACAATCTAAATGGGCAAAACTTGGGCTTTCCTCTACGCCCATACTTAAGTAAGTACGCCCCTTTCTTGAGAGCAGTAATGGCCTGCATGATTAGACATATATGTTATAAAATGATTTTTCAATACAACAATAGTCATAACATGATGATGGTTATATATCATAAAAGGCAATACTGGTCATATCTATAAATTGATTTTCAAATGATGTTTCAATGATAAAATTCACTAAACAGCACCAAACAAGGTGCCATAGTAGTAATAAAATTCAATCGATCAATCAAGATGTACAAAGGAACCCAAAAACATAACAAAAATGGTCTTGCCTTCACAATTCAAAATAGAGCTCTCAAGATTAGATGGTAGTTGGCTAGGTTTACCTCTGGTGACTAAGTTCTCACTAAAATAAATAGAGAGCAGAATTTTTTTCATGTTACCTTAAAGAGATGAGCATGAGAAACTATACTCATGGATAACTCATTAACTCGGTTAATATCTACACACTGCATTTATGGGATGTGTTACATATATTTTCTTAAACAATGTAGACATCTGCATCTTGCTGTAAAGTGACTAATTGCTGAAAAGGTACCATATAATTAACATTCGACCCTTGTTAGTGTCATTTTGACCAATAAATTAGTAAAATCAAAATTTGAAAGTGCAATTTTTTTGTTAGAGAGAATCAACTAACATTATCTTCTTTACCATTCAAACTTCTCGGGTACTTAGCCACATTGATGGGATACAGAATTTCTCTACAATTTCAGTCTATAAAGGGAAGGTATGTATAAGCCTTGAATAATATTTCAGAGAGAAGTTCCCTTAAATATTACAATATTTGATCCTTGAGTTGGCTATAGTGACTCCAATAGTTTCACCAAGCCAAGTTCAATTCTGAACTTAGCTTGGTTTATATCAAGCTAAGCCGAACTTTGTGATCAGAGTTACCTTGCTCATCAAACTTATCTGTACCTTGGTTCATTCGAACTTATCTGATCTGCTTTCCTAGCATTCCTACTACGTATCCTAAAATAAAAAGTTCAAATGCACATTCCTCATGGGACTTCTAAGTTCTGTCCATGTTGCAGCTGCCAAACTCTTCTCGGTAACACGTTGGTTCGTCAGGCCAAGTTCAATTCTGACTTTAACTCACCTCATGTCAAGCTAAGCCAAAAGATTCAATTCTGTAGTACCTTGGCCCATCCGACCTCAGTACATTCGAACCCTACCATTCCTCTAAAATTACCCTAAAATCAAATATTATACCCATATAGTGATTCTATCACGTTGCAGCTACCAAACTATTACCAATAACATCTCAGTTCTATATTTAAGCCCCTAACGTACCCTAACTTTAACATGATAATTCTAAGTACCCAAATGTACCAGTAACAATTTGTCCAACGATCAAACAAAACCAGTATCAATTTGTCCAAAACACATGGGATTTGTTTGGAATCACAATTTGATCAAACTCAAAATCTAATCACATACTCTCACTTTAGTATGAAGATTCTAAGTATTTAGATGTCAATTGTAAATCACATTTGATTTTTGACTTGTTGAAATCAACATCTGATTATTAAAATGTGGTTAAAAATGGACCCACAGTCACTAGTATAAAATCCCAATAATGCAAGTGTCATATGATATCCCAGATAAACTATTTTATACAGGACGAACACATCTCAACTACAAAACCATCAAAGAACTATTCCCTACAGCACGAACCCAGCAACAACTCATCTTTTAACGCCCAGTAGCTCGACATGCCGTTTCCACTTTGAAGAAGACAGTATCACATGTGAAATTCTGGGGCTATGTATCCAATATGGAGGATGGGGATCATGTCCAGATGGACCAACCCCTTACGGAGGCTAGCACCTCCTTAGACCATTGAGTTATAAATTTATAATATACTAATTTTGATGTACTTCTTCTAAGTACAAATACACTAAGTTATTCATTTCTCAGAAACTAACTGGTTTTTACATTAGTTTATCTCTAAATAATAAAAACCTAAAGCTAGAAAGGGCCAGTAGCTCGAAACTCCATTAATAGTAAACCAGAAACCAAGGGGGAAAGCCACAACTAACCCAAAATTCCAACTCCAAACAAAAACTATCTCCATCCACACACGTTTCCACTCCTCTACTAACCCCCACCTCCAACTCCCCCAACCAGACCAAATCTCTACTAACCCACGACTCATGATCTACAAAAATCCCTAAATCAGTTAATCCACAAACCCATAATTGATTTTATAATTATATATCAATGATGAAAACTACTATTCAGCACATACTAATTTTGAACTCCTTTTTAGTGCAAAAAATGCACTAAACTGGTGCATTTGTCAGAAACTAATGTATTTTTGACCTTTTTCTGCATTAATTTTTCTTCAATTGATAAAATCCTACAGCTTTCAAGGAGAAAAAAAGGCCAGCAGCTCAACGCGCCATTAATAGTAAACCAAACCAACCCAAAATTCCAAACTAACATTCTCTGATTTTCCAACCACACATTTCACTCCCTCTACTAATCTCCACTTCCAACTCCCCAAATCAAACCAATAATTCCCATCAATCCACAAAATTCGCTTAATTAGTTAATCCACAAGCATAAACAAGTAGAAACCAATTTTTTGATGATTTTAATGAAGAAATTCACTATTCAGCACATACTAATCTTACCCTACTTACTTTTAGAACAAAAAACACTAAACTCATGCACTTTCAGAAACCAATGTGGTTTTAAACATTAGTTTCTCTTTAACTAAATAATCTCAAAGCTTTCGGAAAGAAAGGTTAAACTTGTGCATTTCTCAGAAGCTAATGTGGTTTTCACATCAGTTTCTCTCTAATTAGTAGCTCAAAACATCATTTATAGTAAATCGGATACCGAGTGGAGAATTCCAACAACCAACCCAAAATTCCAATTTATCTCCAACCACACACATTTCCACTCGGTCTATTAACCTCCACTTCCAACTCCCCCAACCAAACAGAATCTCCGCTACCCACACTGACTCCCAATCTATGAAATTCGCTTAATCGGTTAGGCCACAATCCCAAACAAGCATAAATGATTTTTTTAGTTATTTATCAATGACGAAATTCACTATTCAGCACATACTAATTTCGACACACTTCTTTTGAGTGCAAAAAAATGCGCTAAACTTACACATTTCTCAGAAACTAATGTGTTTCTTTGCCTCAATTTCTCTTCAATTATAATAAAAAATACTGCTTTCGAGAGAAATATATATATATATATATATATATATATATCTCCGATTTTGCGATAATCTCCATTAATAGTAAATCAAATCAACCCAAAATTTCAAACTAACATCATCTCCGATTCTCCAACCACACGCATTCCACTCTCTCTCCTAAACCTCCACTTCCCCTCCTAACCAACTCCCGATCTACGAAATTCAGCCAACACAAACCCCAAATCCCGAGTACCTGCTCGACATCCCTCTCGAGGGGACTCGCCCGACCGCCGCCGGCGCCATCGACCGACATCCTCTCCGGCTCGAGCATCAACTTCCTCACCCGTTCTCCAAACAGTGCCTCTCCATGCGGATCCGAGGAAACCCTAGAAATCAAGGTTTGGAGGGGATTTGGAGTGGAGAGAAGGGAGGAAAGTCAGAATAAAGCTGGAGGTGGAGCAGAGAATGAGCTGAAATCTGGGCGTGGTGGGCTCTGTTTTGGCCCCCCGGGTTGGTGGGTTTTATACCGCTACCACTGGAGTTTTGTGATGTTTTTTCCACAGGAATATCTTTTAGGATAGTTTTCTAGTACCTTGGAATACCAAGTGGTATATCTAGGAGTCTGAACTACTATTTCAAACCATATGAAGTACCAACTGGACTATCCTTGAGTCAGTTATTCGAAAAAAAAACTACAGAGGAGTCTGTGGTGGTTGATTTTCGTAATAGAGATTTGAGTCGATCACTTGGATCTCATCTAAGTAGAAAGATTTATTTTTCGCATTGAAAATAGATACTTTGCGATCCATAGACCATACAATTCTTATTACAATACTTGGCTTCACACACTTATTCGTTTTGCTTCTTTTCATATTTTTTTCTTTTTTTTGGTATTTTTGATGACTAGACATAAGGTCTTTTGACACGACTTGGGATTGCAAACTTTATGTTTTCCTTACATACATTACTCCCCCCCCCCCCCCCCTTTTTGTTGTTTATAATGAACCACACACCACCTCATGGATGGTTCCCCTTCATATGTACTCCATGAACATGAACCCAAACTATAGATATTTCAGTAGCACACCCACAAACTTCCTTATACTAATAGACATGAACCCCCTCAAAGAAAGAGACTCGCTAGATTAAGTATGAACTTCTTTCTTCCATTTCGACTGCGGTTGTACAATGTCACACACCCAGAGGGAAAACTGGGGTGCATCATCACTTCTCGAGACATTACTTAAAAAAGGTACTAGATATTCTAATGCATCATGTTGAAGTCAATTTTAAGAGCTTCTCTTTTTCACATTGCCTCAAAACAGTTTTTCACGTGTTAAACACGCATACAACCCCACAAAAATGTTTTCTTTCGCAAACACATAAGTTTTTGAAATAAATGGAAAAAATAAAAACAGTAAGGCAAACAAAAAAAACAAGTCACTCAATGATCATGACGTAACAAATATATAAATACTAAATGACATGACCCTAACAAAGCAAACAAAAGAAGAAAATACAAAAGGAAATGATTGGATTACTTACGTCTCGAAACAGGACCTAAAGTAAGTACTAAATATCCCGAATGTATGTGAGCATGATAGTATATGGATTTATGCATGGAAAATTTACGGTCTCACCAAGTGTTGAAGCACAAAAGGAATGTTCACGATCATGTTGATTGACATAAATACGAATTTCCCAAAACCCACGAGATACTTAAGAGGGAACACAAATACATCAAAAGAAATGGGATCCAAATACTCAATTGTTAGGTCCACAACAATCATTGCTCATTGTGGAGTCTTTTATGTTTTTTTACTTCTTTTTGCACTAAATATTTTTGTTCTTTTTTTCTCTCTTTTTTAATTTGCATTTTTCTATATATTTTTCTTTTTAACATGATTATTTACATTAATGTGCCTTCATCTTCATTTGTAAAGGAACATCGAATAGAAATTTGTCATCTCTTGAGCCAGAAACACACATGTATAAGCTCGCAACATGAGAAGCACAAGAACTTATGGGAGGCCCACGATCTGAAATTGTTGGTTCATGCCTCTCGGAAAAAAGATCAACAAAAAAAATTGTCAACTGGTAGGCTCCTATTTCACGATAATGCTTATGGTCGTCAATCTAAACCCTCCAAATTACATTTGAGTGTGCAGAGATAATTTCATCAACACCAGATTGCACACCCGACTTATGTCCCGGATGGCTAAGTCTAGAAATAGAAGAGCTTGATTAATTGACACCTTTATATGAAATGTGAGAGCCAAATCCTCATCAGGTGTTTGAATTGAAGGATGTCAGGTGGTTGATTCTTGAGCTACATTGGGTCCTCAACAAATACAACACGAAGAATGTGTAACCCAGAGGCCATAGAAATGGTATCTTGTGGCTCAATGTCCACCGAATCAAATGGAAGTGACTCAAAGACCATAGGATTACATGATAAGGCACATTCTTGTGCCAACACAATTAAAACATCTTCACCAACATCGAGATCTTCATCGAATAACTTGTTGAAAACTTGAAGGTCTCTCCAACTTCACTCTCATTTGTGCCCTGGATAAGGTTGACCTTTTATAGGGTCGTTGAAGGCACTAGACTTCGACTCGTTGAAGAGTAGTTTTTGTTCGTTTGAAGTCTACAAGATCGAGTTTGACGTAGACTGAATACGCCAAAAGATTGATTGATGGACCTAAGTCCAACAAAGCTCTATGTATATGCACATCATCAATCACAGAAGAAATAGTAGGACAACATGGGTCATTATATTTGACTTGCACGGTTTGTGCCAACAACGTACTCAATTTGCTACGAGAAATGCTTTCTTATGAACATTGGCTTTTCGTATTTTGGTGTGTAAGTCTTTGAGAACCTTGGAGTAATGTGGCATTTGTTGAATAAACTCTAACAACAAAGGAATTTTCACCTTAACTTGAAAGATCTCAATCATTTTGTCGTGTTGGTCAAAAGTTTTCTTTTTAAGACACTCAGGGAATAGTGCCTTTGGGGCATTAAGGACCATTATAAGGAACTTCAAGATCTGATTCCTTAGTAACAAATGTAGGGACAATAGTTGGTCCTCTAGAAAAAGACTTTTGTACAGGAACCTTGTGGGTTGGCTCCTCCGAATCATGATGAGACGAGAATTTCAGGGTTCGACTCCTTTATCGAAATAAAAGTGGAAGGAATCTCAGTATCGGGGTCCTTCCTGAAAAGTATTTGTTGAGGAAATCTCAGGATCCGGACTCACGTAGATATGAGTGCATAGTGCAAGTCTAACGACATTTCTAAATAGAGATTGCAAGGAAGGTAACCTAATTTTTGTTCACCTCCTTACCGGACCTCAAAGTTATGAATCACGCTAACGTGGTAGGTCAATTCAAAGGTGTCTCGAGGCACTGATAGCCTTCCTTGAAATTGGTTACCCTGGATTCACCACAAGTTGACTACGTAACACACCCTTCTTTCGTTCATGTAATTGTGGTGTCAATTGACTCACTTGCATTTCTAATGTTGTGAAGGAGTTGTTGTTGGACACAAGCGTCGTCTAGGTGGTCTGCATGAATGATTGAAGGGTTTGTTCCAAAGTCAACACTCGATGGTCGTTTTAATTTGGGGGTGGAGTTCAGTTTGGATAACATGAAGATGAGGCATGGTTGGGATGTTGTGTGTGGGGATGTAGCCTTTCATGTAGGTGTCAGTAGGGCATCGTCAAGCGTGGAGGGTTATAAAAAGGAGGATGTTGATACCATTAGAACTAGATTTCTGCCCTCCATTAGGCCCAAAGAGAAATTTGGATGGTTTCTCCAACCCAGGTTGTTGGCAGGACGATACATATCATAACAAGGTCATTGCCGATACATGGCATTTACATGTGCATCCTCATTTGAAGCATTAGCATACTCCAAATTAACACGAGCAGAAATTTCACACCTACGACATGAAGGAGTACTGACTTGAGCAATTGGCGTTCGGTCCACCTCCAAACTCTCTAACCTAAGCATGATAGCAGTCGTTTTCACTTCAGATTTGATAGTTAACTTTACCTCTTATGATGTACCTCAGCTAGAAGATCTAGCGGGCGGCGACTTTTTTATGTTGTCCCACTCATAGGCACATTCAACCATATTCTCGAAAGTCTCCCATGCCTTATCTATAGGCTTCATTTGAAAATCACACTGGCACATCGACTCCAACAATATGCGGGTGTTGTAGTTCAAGCCCTCATAAACAATGTGGCATAACCACCACAATTCAGGTCAATGATGAGGGCACTTATGTACAAGCTTCTTTAACCTCTAAAAAATGTAACGACTCGGTCTCAGGCTGATACATCTGAAGTATCTGGTGTCGTAGTTGTTGAGTCTTCCTTTGAGGAAAGAATATCTTCAAAAATACAATCACAAAGTCATCCCAACACAAAATCGAGTTCACCGGGAGTCTATACATCCATTTGTTTACATTATCTTTTAACACAAAATTAATCATCATCAACCAAACAAAATCCTTGTCAAGATGTTAAAACTTGAACATAGAGCATACCTCCTCGAATTCACATATAAAAATATACATATCCTCTTTCATGACAGTGAAGGTAGAAAGCATGCTCACATATTGAGCTTTTAGCTCATAGTCCCGCAGACAGGCAGGAAAACTATGTAAGAAGGTTGCACGCTTGAACATGATGAGTCTGCTCCCACAAAATCATTGGTCGATCCTATCGAGACAAAATGGTGGGACATCCCTACCTAGATCTTGATCGGGATCGTCTTCCTCCTAAGTCGGAGGAGGAGTTGGAGGGAGAGAAGGAAGAAACTCCATGAACAACATTCGTAACCTAGGAGCTCCTCACCTCCAAGAGAAGAAGATGTTGCTTTAAAGGAGCTCACAACGGAGGAGGATCACCCTCATCGTCCATCTCAACACCAGATCAACTCTCCCTATAGTTGTGCACCCTTACCAACGGAGTTCAATCTCACATGAAAGTGTTCGACTCAACTCGAACAACACACACACAAAACCAGAGGAGGAGACTATATTGTAGAAAGTAGGTAAGAAGAAGAAGACTCGGATGAGAAGGGAAGAATTAATCTTTGAGTCTGGCGTGGGTAGTGGGTGCAAAGAAGAAGTTTGACTAGCAAATACAGCTAAAAAAGTTTAAGTTCTCTATAGGTCCTTAGACTAGATGATGCTGACTTCAACTCCACACTCCCTCGATCGAAAGTCACAATGCTGAGAGAGAATGTAAAGACCCATAGGCCTTGACAATCCCAAATCACTAAGCAAGCAATGATGTTAAAGTCACGATGCCTCAAGTGAGTTTGTCTCCTAATGCACCTATGGTCCTTAAAGGGACAATGTCGACTTGTTTTTAGATTATAACTCTTTTTTATTTTTAGGGCTGAGGGAGAGATGATAAGTCTCCCACTTTATCATGTATGGCACAATCCCCTAAATAACATTTTGATATCTAAATCTAGCATCAAGTTCTTCAAAAAAACACTCATCTTCAATCTTGTCCCATTGCGTTTTACTAACGGATACTTTAATGATAATGAATGAACCATTACAGTGGACTACATAGTTGATCTAAATATAAAAAATTAAGTAGGTTGTTAGTAAAATACAAAAGTGAATACAAGAAATTGGTGTCCACCTATCCACCTTTCCATAACACAGATTCCTTTTTTTTAGATGTTAAGTGTTAAGCGTCGAATTGATATTTTTAAGAAATTAAAATTTACATGAAAATCCATGCCATTAAAAATATTTAATAACACTTGGCAGCAATCAATAAGCCTGAGAAAACTAGACCCTTACCCTCTTGGTTGCCCTTTTATAGTCCAATGACGACATGGGCGAAGGTGGGTTGAAAATGGAACTGGTTAACCATCATTTCTTAACCGTGTATAATTGGCTGGGATTATGATTTAGAACTTAGCTTTATTGTTGGGAAATCTCGAATAACATGATAGTCCTTACCTAGTCTCTCAAATAATTCACTTCTGAGATGACGTGAAACGTAGCTTTCATCAAAATGGACCACACTTGAAAACATAAGAGATAAGCATCATTTTAGGTATTACGTTATTCTATTTAATATTTATGCAGAGCATTGTTAGTTGATGCTTGACCAAAAAAGACCACCACCGAACAAATAGATACCACCGCTGCATGCTACAAGCCAAACTCAAATTCCTAGTGGATCAAAGGAAATGAAGCTTGAGAAGATAGAAAGGAGGATAGATAGCTTTAGGCATTACCAAAAGTAGTAGGCTGAACATATTGGGTTTGCATGATAATATACATTATACAAAAATGTGTTATGCTTTTACACGTTTGTCTTGTATATGTTGAATATTACATTCCCTCTATACTTTATAGTATGTTGAACATAGAAAATTTAATGAGGACTCTATCGTAGATCACCTTTTTACTTGTAAAATTCAAGAAGGTTTTTTTAATGTATATTACTCATTTTCTTTAGATAATTTTTGAGTGGAAGAGTCTTTTACGAGAGCTGGTAGTGCATGAGTTGAGAGTCTTGTACCAACTGAGCTAGACTTCTCGTTTGAAAATAGTCAAAATCAGAAATCCATATCTAACAAAGTGAGTCGCGTCCTTAGACCATCCTTAAGAGCACCCTTTGGGGTCGGGTTGGGGTTCAACCCGACCCCAGCCCCCCTTAACGGGGGGGGGGGGGGGGGGGGGCAAACCCAGGTTGGGGACTCGACCCAAAATGCGCCCCCGGGTTGGCCAGGTGGCTAACCCGGGTTGGTTGTTTTTTTTTGATAAATGATTTAAAAATTGTTTTTTATATTTATTAAATGATATGTATATGTTTTTATATAATTAGAATTTATTTCTGAATATTAATATAAAGAAAATAAATAATGAAAATTAGTAAAATAAATCGATTAAATTAAGTATACTAATACAAAATTAATGGAAAATCCTCAAGTCCAAAATACATTGTGTTTGGTTTCTCAGGGGCGCTGTCCCCTTAAAACCCCCGTCACCTCACCTGTGAGCGAGACCCCCGACTGACCTGTCGAAGTGAAAATCATAAGTATGAGTCAATTTGTAACCCAAATAAGGGAAAATAAATTAACTTAAACCAATTAATAACCAAGTACATAACACAAACTACTTCCATAATTGAAAATACGAAGAAAATTTACTTAAACCAAGTACATAATTGTAAATTAACTTAAACCCGAAGAAAAACGAAATACATAACTAAACTAAATTTTAGACATTCAAAGGAAATTAAAGATGTCCATTTTTCTCTGCCTAATCCAGCAACTTTGTGAGTGTCTGCTCCTCCACTTCTGTGCGCTTCGACTTACTAAACAATGTGTTCATCAATGCTATCTTCCCTGTGGCCAGCTTCAACATATGTTTTCGCTCCGATTTTTCACCTCTAACTTGTGAAATGTGTTCAAGTCTCGAACAGAGCTCTACAACCCGGTCGTTGAGTTGATTTGGTGCTAGGCCTTTTCCCTTCTTCTTTGCCTTTTTTACCCCTAGTGGGCGCTGAAAGGGTTGTTGTGGGATTTCATCTGGTGTTGCTTTGTCTGACGGAGGTGACCGAGTCGAAGAGCCTTCCATGCTCTTTCTCTGGCTTCCGCTTCCTGTTGTCGGAGTACTATCTACTTACTCTCGTTCATTTATTTGTGGGCGTGCACGTGTTGTATTTCCTGCAACAGGTTTTACGAACGACTCCCACTTTGGGTACTTGTTTAACATTTCCCATGCATGGAGGAATGAGAACATAGAACTAACAGTGGATTCGTAAATTTTATGCGCGTCATGAACAATGGTTGTATCCTCTCCTTTGCCGTCGTAGAACTTCATCGTAGCAACCGCCCCACTTCATTACTAGTGGTGCAAACTGAAGGGAATGTGTTCTAAAAATTTTACTTTTAAATGTCAATAATTATGAATTGAATGATAAATCATTTTGTTCCTTGTTTATGTTATTCGTTTTTTGGAAGAGTTAAGGAAGAGGCTTTTGGTCCTTAACCGTAGAGCTCTAAAAGATATTGGTTTACATAAAACAAAAGATATTCGCCATCATGGTAATTAACATGGGACATTAATTACCGAGTTAAGATTGTCGTGTTGGTCATAGATCATTGTAGCTCTACAAGTGAGTGACAACACGGGTACACAAAAGAGGAAAATATTATTTTTGTATACTGAATAGACCTAATAAGTAAAATATTATAGAAATGTGTTTCTGTGTCATTAATATTTTACTGTGTCCTTGATCCTTTGATATGAGACTTATATCCGATCGCTTAAGGAGTTCTTAATTAGACTAGTGTCTTAAGTTATCGATAAGTGTAGTGTAAAGGCATTAGTTGGTTAAGTATAACTTTCGTTGGAGACGATAGTTAGTCAAAAGAGTATCATTGCCCCTCTTAATTGAGTGATGATATTAGTGGACCCCTTGATAAAGCAAAGTTATAATGTGCACAATGTGATTTGAGTTAAGTCACATATTTATAACTAGCTTAAAGAGATCAAGAAATGAATACTAATACAAAGATGACACAATACTACTTTGTGTGTATTCTTAATATCATGAGGCAAGGGACGGACACAAGTGGTGCACTCCATCACTAAATGGATCGGGTTTTGGTTCGAATGGAATTAAGACATCTAACTAATTGGGAGCTATAATGTGTAGCTAGATACCACTTATAGCTTGTGATATTAAGCTCTTAATATCACTGTCAACTTAGTTTAGATCCTCCCATAGGTCACACCACAAAACTGGGAAACAAGAAATGGGGATTTTGAGTTCATAGGATGTGTCGGGTTTCATGTGGAAAATATGACACATGGGGTGAACAAGCAAAATCAAAATTATGTTGTGATTAATAACATAATTAGAATCTGAATAAAAAAATCATATGTGATGTAAATATTATGGGGTGTAATGATTGATCATTACATAGGATAATATGTTACATAAGTTGTGAATTTACTACTAATCCCGAAATGTCAAATTTTGTAGGGGTTAAACCAAAATTTGACAAGTCTACAAGACTGTGCGAACGGTCGACCGGTTAACGCTTAACTGTCGACCGAAGGTGCCCGGTCGACCGGAAGTGTCTCGACCGATAACATGGATTTTTCGTCTGTACGGAACGGTCGACCGAATCTATCGGTCGGTCGACCGAACATTGTGATGAAATATTCTACTGTTGAGAATGGTCGACCGAATGTCGAACGGTCGACCGAAACTCGGTCTAAGCGGTCGACCGGACCTCCAAACGGTCGACCGGTCCAGACAGTTAATGCAGAATTAATTTAAGAATTAATTAGATCATGCATGGAATTGGTCCATAATTGATTTAATTCGTGGCTAATATTATTTATTATTAAATAATGGATGGTTAGATGGAATTTTGCATGAGATCATGGGCAAGGGGTTGCACATGAATAGGTAATTTGAAGAGAGCTTATAAATACAAGCTTATCTCATTACCCAATTAATTATTATTCATTATTTTCTTATGAAAAATTCTCTCTCCATAATTATCCACGAAAATTCCTTAATTCTTAAGTTTAGTTTTAGTTCTTAAGAGATCATCTTCTCAAGGGAATTAAAGAGGGGTTAGTAATTGGATTCTAAACCCTATCGGAGATTGGGAGACTAGCTTCCCTCTCTCCGATCTTGTTTAGAGTTTGGTGAATACTCGGAGGCATCTGGCGCAGCGAGGAGCATCCCCAACGTCTCCGAATATTCAAGAAGTTTTAGAGAACTTCTAGGTATGAATTTCGGAGCCCATATTTGTTTTAATAAAGTTATTGAAACAAATTGATGCATGCATGAAATAAATCATAGAAAATTGTAAATTGATCCTTATTGTGCATAAAAATTTCGAAAATAAATATGTACAATTAAACATGAAATCCTACAGTGGTATCAGAGCTTAGGGTTCAATTTTCTCATGATTTAAGGCTGTAAACGAATTTAGTTTACCATCTAGGATTTAAACAATTCGATTTACCGATTTTTTCGGTCTAAGAATGTTTGTTGATATAATTCTCCATGATAATTCGTTCTGAATGTTTTAAATTTTTTAAAACATGCCATGTAATTATTAGAATTAAGATTTAGACATTTGTCTAACTTGCAATAATTTCGTTTTAAGTATAAACGATTATTTTGTAAGAGAATCAGCAAAACCGAAAAACTGCATTTCATGTTTCCATTGGAAATTGGATGGACAGCGGTTCATAATTAATTTTTGAACTATGGATGCATGAAAAACGTTTTTAATGGATTTCAAAATGTTTTTCAAAGAATTGTTTGGGATTCTAGATGCTTGATAAACTAGGGTGGATAGTTTATAGCGATATTGCGTGCATGGTTGCTCGAGTTGTTTTTGCAGGAATTGTGAGTTTATATGTTCCAAATCAGCACCTATGAATGTTTATAATTGTTATAATACAGGGGCTTATGTATATAAAAGCCAAATTCTCTATTTCCATCTTTTAGATAATTGCATATGCATATGAGAGGTTTTTACATAGGACTTGCACTAGTCGGTTTTTATCGAATGTGAGGAGCATGTTTATTTTCTGTAAAATCTACATCTCCGGTGCAAGAGGAAGTCGCCGCTGTAGCGCATCGATTGAGAATCGAGGATCGGGGATCGAGGATCAAGGATCGAAGGGAACATATAAACTCACACGATGTGGATTGTGTGAATGTTTAATTTTGTTTTTAAATTTCTGCTATGCATGTGATGAATGTGGTGAATGTTAGGATGTGTATGAATATTAATATGCATGATAACCTAAAATTCCAAATCACATGTAAATATATGAAATTGTCCAACAAAAATTAAGAATAATTTCCTTCTTATTTCATCCACTAGCAGTCATTGATCGAGGGATACTCTGCTCGCCCTTAGCGAGAGATAGCTCCCTCCATCTTTGGGAATAGTGGGAGATATAATGGTTGTCTGTTGTTGTGCCACGATTAAATGTATGAGGTGCGTTTTACCCTAGTGAACCCCAAGTATGTTTAGTTGTGAATACAATGGATAAACGTATCTCGTATCAAATGAAAATAAGTTTTCTTAACATCACCTAGAGCCCTCGCTCGGTTTTGGGAAAAAGTTTTTCTTACGAGGATAAGTCATATTCCCTCATAATTAAAACGACAAGAATCACAAGAGTTTGAAGATGCTAATATTGCTAAAATTCAAAAAGGTTGTGAATAGAAAATGTTTTTCTTACCTTGATGTTGTAATGTATTCGATAGCCTTTAGCTAGTCTATATTACAATTAATGGGATCTTGTATTGTTGCATTTATGGGCAAGTTTTTTATTTGCAACATTTACATTTGTATGTATGTATTTTAAAACATAAGATTGACATTAAAATCCTGTATAATTTATTTTGTAGAAATGTCTAATATCCAACCAATTGTGCGATCTATGATCGAAAAGAGTCCTTTGCAAAATGATGGCTCAAACTTCATGAAATGGCAACTCAATCTTAATATCATGTTGAGGTTTGAAAAACTATCTCATATTTTAGATGGTGAAATCCCAAAATTGAATGAGAGGACAACCGGTAATGAGAAAGAGGCGATAGCCAAGTGGGAAGACCAAGAGAACCAAGTTCACGGTCTAATGTTGGCATCCATGGGTGACTCGCTTCAAGCGAAATACTTGGATTCAAAACCCAAGAAGACCATGGAAGCTTTAACAAAGATGTTCATGGATAGTGCCCGAAAGGAGCGCTATAAGACCACCATCGCACTCACAATGTGCCACATGGCGGAGGGAACATCGGTATCTATGCATTTTCTCACGATGCAAGGATACCTTGAGATGTTGGCAAAGCTCTCTTCACCAATGCCCGAGGACATTGGTGAAGATTTGATTCTTGGCTCTCTAGCCCCGTCCTTCAAGGACTTTGTGATGCACTATCATGTGCGTGAAAAAAGGGTGAGTCTTGAGGAGCTGCACAACGCTCTCAAAACTACTGAAGTTGACATGGGCAAGGATCGGGACAATCACGTCCTAGCCGTCCATGAGAGGGGCAAAAAGATCAACAAAGGTAAAGGCAAATTTACCAAAGATACGTCAATCAAAAGCAAGGGAGTAGGAGGTGCTCATGGGAGTGCCTCAAGGGGGAAATCTTTCAAATCTCCAACTCCCAACACGGAGTGCTTTCACTGCGGTGAAGAGGGACACATCCGACCTAATTGCCCCAAGTACAAGGAAGACCTTGAAAATGGGATGATTGAACGTAGGCGCCCGAGAAACGCCGTAGGTATGTTTGTTATTGAGATAAATTTAATCACCTCTGTCCTTGATTTGGTAATGGTTACCGGATCTTATGCTCACATAATTTTGATGTGCAGTTATTGAAGGATAGTAAGGAACTCGTAGAGAACGAGATGATATTGAAGATTGGAAATAGTACAAGCAACGCTGCGATTGTACAAGATTCTATGGAACTTCAATAGTCTAGTGATTTAAATTTATGCTTTGAAGAATGTTTGTTATGTACCTTCGATTAGCAAGAACTATTCTGTATCATGTTTTGGATATGGATAACTTAATATATATTTCTAATTCTTTCTTGTCTATATCGAAGAATGGAATTTTCTATGCAAATACATTCGCATAGAATGGTTTCTATTTGCTTGAAATAAATAATAAACAAACTCAAACAAACAATAACAAAAGGAACTAAGATAACTCACGTGAATGATACAATCTTGTAGCACTATCGGATTGGTCAAATAAATGACCAAGAGACCTTTCAAGAAGAAAGGAACGAAAACGAATAACTAATTGGATATGATACATTCTAATGTATATGGTTTAAGGTACTTCATTTTGTTCACAGACAACTATAGTCATTATGGCTATATTTGTCCAATGGGAAGCAAAAGTGAATTCTTTGACAAGTTCAAGGAATTCAAGGATGAAGTAGTGAACCGACTCAACAAGAATATCGAGTCTCTATGAAAGGTTCGTAGGGGTGAGTGCTTAGGATACCTAATTTGACTTATTCCTAAAGTAGGAACATGATATTGCTCGACATGGTTCGATCAATAATAAGTCAATCTAAATTGCCTATTTACTTTTGGAATTATGCACTACAAATAATGACAAACTCACTAAATAATGTTCCATCCAAATCCATGGAGAAAATGTCTTGTGAGTTATGGAGTTGAAAGACACCTAAGCTCGACTTTCTCAAGATTTGGGGTTGTGAGGTATACATCAAGAAATTGATGTCAACCAAGCTTCAACCAAAAGCGGATAAGTGCTTCTTTATAGGTTATCCTCGTGTGACAAGAGGATACTACTTTTTCATATCACCTCCAATCGAAAGATTGTAGAGAGGGATATAGTGTTTCTAGAATTTCTGGGAAAAGGAGAAAAGTAGTGGGAGTAGAGTTAAGCTTGAGGAAACTCAAGATACTCTACAATATCATGATATGAATGTTGCATTCAAAATCATGAAGGCCCAACCGAGATTCATTTGGTTAGTGGGAGCATGAGCGAGATACCATCACAAGAAATTGTGAGAGAATCTCAATCATCCCCACCGAGTGTACGTTCAAGAGTTGAACATGAACCTATTCCTCGAGAAATTGTGGAAGAAGTTCAAGAGACACGAGAAGAACCAAAAGAATTGAGAAGGTCAACGAGGTAAAGGAAGAAACCCAATAAGTATGTGGGACTTCATGAGATCATGGTACTAGATACCAAAGATCCCTCGACCTTCCGAGAAGCAATGGAAAAGACTCCAAACTATGGTTAAAAGCCATGGAATCCGAAGTAGAATCCATGTATGATAATCAAGTATGAAACTTGATTAGCCTTCCTCAAGAGAAAATATCATTTGGTATAAATGAGCTTTTAGGAGGAAGATAGACATGGATAGTAACTTGACAACCTACAAAGCGAGGCTTGTAGCAAAAGTTATACTCAAATTCAAGAAATTGACTTTGATGAAATTTTTGAGAAGTTGTCATATTAAAATCTATTCGGATTATGCTCACTATTACCGCATTTCACAATTGTGGGATATGGAATATGGATGTCAAAATAGCGTTCCTTAAACAGGAACTTGGAGGAGGATATATACATGGTACAACCTCAAGGTTTTGATGATCCAAATAATAGCGAGAAGAAATGCAAGTTTCGATGATCCATTTATGGATTGAAGCAAGCATCAAGGAGTTGGAATAAACGCTTTGACGAAGAGGTGAAGGAGATTCACTTCATTCAAAGTAAAGGAAAACCTTGTTGATACAAGGAGATTAGTGGGAGCCATGTAGTACTTCTGATCTTATATGTCGATAACATATTGCTCATGAGCAATCATATACCTTAGCATTAGCAAACGAGAAATTTCATTAAAATCGGCATTTCAATGAAAAGAAAAGGATGAGGCTCAACACATCTTGAGAATCAAGATACATTGAGGTACATCCCGTAGACTCATTGACTTCAGTCAACGTGCATGCATTGACAAGGTCTTTGAAATGTTCAGGGTGAACAATTCCGATGTGGACAATATGCCAATAAGTATGAGTATAGGTGTGCAACTCAAGAAGTCTCAATGTGCTCAATCACACAAAGACTTGGAGTACATGAAGGTATCCCTTATGCTTCAGCAAAAGGAAGGACCATGTACACGATAACTTGCACAAGACTCAATATCTCGTATGCTCTAAACGTGACAAGAGGTCACCAATCCAACGCAAGTTCTAATCATAGGATTGCGGTCAAGAATATTCTGAAGCACCTTAACCAGACTAAAGATAAGGTTCTTATTTATGGAAGACAAAGGAGAAAATAGTCGAGGGCTGTTTTGATGCAATTCTTATAGGAATTCTAGACAATAAGAGGTTGGAGTGATGATGCGTCATCATTATCGAAGGTGGAGGTATGAGCTAGTATAGTTAGGAGTAATATCACTACAGCTAACTCAACCACCAACGAAAAGACAAAATAAATAAATAGGTGGACACAACAGTGACACAACTGATCCATTCAACAAACCTTCATACCAAGCTAAGAGACGAAATATATTTCGAGTCCATGGATCCGAGGATCCATGTGGATTGGCTTGATAGGTGATTTGGGAAGGTTACCCTAGTTATTAATGTTTTATACATTGAGAATGTATGTGAAAGAAAACTTTGATAACAAGTAGGAGATTAAAGGGAATGTGTTCTAAAAGTTTTACTTTTAAATGTCAATAATTATGAATTGAATGAGAAATCATTTTGTTCCTTGTTTATGTTATTCGTCTTTTGGAAGAGTTAAGGAAGATGCTCTTGGTCCTTAACCGTAGAGCTCTAAAAGATATTGGTTTACATAAAACAAAAGATATTCGCAATCATGGTAATTAACATGGGACATTAATTACCGAGTTAAGATTGTCGTGTTGGTCATAGATCATTGTAGCTCTACAAGTGAGTGACAACACGGGTACACAAAAGAGGAAAATATTGCTTTTGTATACTGAATAGACCTAATAAGTAAAATATTATAGAAATGTGTTTTTGTGTCATTAATATTTTACTGTGTCCTTGGTCCTTTGATATGAGACTTATATCCGATCGCTTAAGGAGTTCTTAATTAGACTAGTGTCTTAAGCTATCGATAAGTGTAGTGTAAATGCATTAGTTGGTTAAGTATAACTTTCGTTGGAGACGATAGTTAGTCAAAAGAGTATCATTGCCCCTCTTAATTGAGTGATGATATTAGTGGGCCCCTTGATAAAGCAAAGTTATAATGTGCACAATGTGATTTGAGTTAAGTCACATATTTATAACTAGCTTAAAGAGATCAAGAAATGAATACTAATACAAAGATGACACAATACTACTTTGTGTGTATTCTTAATATCATGAGGCAAGGGACGGACACAAGTGGTGCACTCCATCACTAAATGGATCGGGTTTTGGTTCGAATGGAATTAAGACATCTAACTAATTGGGAGCTATAATGTGTAGCTAGATACTGCTTATAGCTTGTGATATTAAGCTCTTAATATCACTGTCAACTTAGTTTAGATCCTCCCATAGGTCACACCACAAAACTGGGAAACAAGAAATGGGGATTTTGAGTTCATAGGATGTGTCGGGTTTCATGTGGAAAATATGACACATGGGGTGAACAAGCAAAATCAAAATTATGTTGTGATTAATAACATAATTAGAATCTGAATAAAAAAATCATATGTGATGTAAATATTATGGGGTGTAATGATTGATCATTACATAGGATAATATGTTACATAAGTTGTGAATTTACTACTAATCCCGAAATGTCAAATTTTGTAGGGGTTAAACCAAAATTTGACAAGTCTACAAGACTGTGCGAACGGTCGACCGGTTAACGCTTAACTGTCGACCGAAGGTGCCCGGTCGACCGGAAGTGTCTCGACCGATAACAGGGATTTTTCGTCTGTTCGGAACGGTCGACCGAATCTATCGGTCGGTCGACCGAACATTGTGATGAAATATTCTACTGTTGAGAATGGTCGACCGAATGTCGAACGGTCGACTGAAACTCGGTCTAAGCGGTCGACCGGACCTCCAAACGGTCGACCGGTCCAGACAGTTAATGCAGAATTAATTTAAGAATTAATTAGATCATGCATGGAATTGGCCCATAATTGATTTAATTCGTGGCTAATATTATTTATTATTAAATAATAGATGGTTAGATGGAATTTTGCATGAGATCATGGGCAAGGGGTTGCACATGAATAGGTAATTTGAAGAGAGCTTATAAATACAAGCTTATCTCATTACCCAATTAATTATTATTCATTATTTTCTTATGCAAAATTCTCTCTCCATAATTATCCACGAAAATTCCTTAATTCTTAAGTTTAGTTTTAGTTCTTAAGAGATCATCTTCTCAAGGGAATTAAAGAGGGGTTAGTAATTGGATTCTAAACCCTATCGGAGATTGGGAGACTAGCTTCCCTCTCTCCGATCTTGTTTAGAGTTTGGTGAATACTCGGAGGCATCTGGCGCAGCGAGGAGCATCCCCAACGTCTCCGAATCTTCAAGAAGTTTTAGAGAACTTCTAGGTATGAATTTCGGAGCCCATATTTGTTTTAATAAAGTTATTGAAACAAATTGATGCATGCATAAAATAAATCATAGAAAATTGTAAATTGATCCTTATTGTGCCTAAAAATTTCGAAAATAAATATGTACAATTAAACATGAAATCCTACACAAACCTCCTCCAACGACCTTTTAAGGAGTCTGATAGGCGTGGTGCTTTGTTCTTGTTCGAGCGAGCGGCCTGCTCGTACACGCGTGCCACTCTACCCCATAAAGCTCTGGCTTTCTGTGAGGTGCCTACATCAACATCCATACTAACCTGCATGTAAGTCGAGATCAACGTTTCATCATCTAACGTTGACCATGCCTTCACCTTGTGTAATTGTGGTGATCGCGCTGACGATCGAGACAACGTGTGTCTTGTTGGTTGGGTAGAGGAGTGGTCTTCGTTTTGATTCTCATCATCAGAAATATTATTTGGGAAGTTTGCAGTGGTTTGTCCACTAATTAGGTTGGCATATATTTCATAAGGTGGTAATGGGTTGTCATATTGTTGTGGTGGTAAAGATTGTTGTGGTGGGAAATATTGTTGTGGTGGATTTTGTGAAGAACTTGGATGATTGTAAGGGTCACATTGGTAGGGGTTCAGATGTGGAACATGTCCATAACCACTGGGCAATAGTGGCCGAGGGGGGCCTCGTCCACGATGTAACTCACGATTGTGGTCAGGGGAAGACATTTTGGTGTAAGTTGCGGTGGTGGCTTAAGTCGAGTTGTAGGAATGAAGTCAGAAGTGTTAGTTTATATAACATTCTTCAAAGATAGACATGAAACGATTCATTTTTCAATAACGCATGAAACGTGATCAGTTAAGATTTGTCCGACAACGCATGAAACATGAACAATTAAGATTCGTCCGACAACGCATGAAACGTGAACAGTTAAGATTCGTTCGACAACGCATGAGACGTGAATAGTTAAGATGCTTCCGACAACGCATGAGACATTAATAGTTAAGGTTCGTCTAACAACACAAGAGACGTAAATACATAAGATGCTTCTGACAACGCATGCAACATGAATAGTTAGCATGAGACGTGAATAAGTAAGATGCTTCTGACAACACATGAGATGTGAACAATTAAGATTCGTTTTAAAACCTTCAACGGTCTAGATTCCACCGACAAAGATGGACGATATGGATTTAACTCTGCCCCATATAGGAATTAATGTTACAAATAGGAGGTTATTGTAAAACGAACCTTAAACCACAAGTCCTCCTGAAACCCCAAGTGACAAGTATGACCAGTGACAATTCTTCTAACTCCATGTCCTCCTCTTCATCATTTGATGCCCTAGATAAGGCAATAGACCAAACAACTGACGTAGTTGTGGAGTACATCTCTTACCTTAATAAGCAACCTCCACGTAGGAGGAGGAGACGAACTTCTAACCCGGACAGAGATAGGACAGTTGGTTATAATCGTCTAATTGCAGATTATTTTACTCACAGTTCGGTGTATGATCGTATTTTCAGAAGAAGGTTTCGAATGTGAAAGAATGTTTTCCTTCGAATTGCAAACACGCTCGAGGATACCGATATCTTCTTCCAGCAACGAGCAGATGTTGTAGGTCGACTTAGCATATCAGGTATCCAAAAATATATTGCAGCGCTCCGAATGTTAGCATATGGTGTAGCGGCATACGAGGTGGATGAGTACTTACGTCTCAACGAAGCAACAACAAGAATGTCCCTCCGAAAATTCTGTGAAGGTGTCATTAGCAATTTTGGTGCTGAATATCTACGAACGCCTACTCCAACAGACCTAACAAGACTGCTCCAAGTTAGTAAGTTACGAGGGTTTCCAGACATGATGGGCAACATCGATTGTATGCATTGGGAATGGAAGAATTGTTCAGCTGCTTGGAATGGGCAATATCAATGCCGAAGAGGAAAACTGGCACTTGTTCTGCAAGTTGTTGCATCTTACGACCTATGGATTTGGCATTCATTTTTCGGGATCCCAGGATCGTGTAACAATATCAATGTCCTCCAACATTTTCCAGTTTTCGATCACATTATGGAGGGATGTGCACCACCTGTTAGATATGAAGTGAATGACAACCCGTATGATATGGGTTACTATCTCATAGATGACATTTATCCCAAATGGGCAGGATTTATGCAATCAATTCTTCTTCCTCAGACACCCAAAGATAGATTATTTGCCCAATTTCAAGAAGCGGCAACGAAAGATGTGGAACGTGCGTTTGGAGTTCTTCAAGCAAGATTCGCCATCGTGAAAATGTCATCGCTAGCATGGAGTCCAGATATTCTCGGTAAAATTATGACTGCATGCATAATCTTGCACAACATGGTCGTGGAGGACGAACGCGACTCTTACGAACAGTTGGTGGATATAAACGAATTTATCCACGAGCGACCTCAAAACATCGGCGAAAGTTCAAACGAGTCGGGTCTTTGGTATTCCACCGATAATATCGTAGGTATTAATAGATATCTGCATAACAGAGATTGAGTTCGAGACTCCCAAAAACATATGGCATTGCGAGCCGATTTGATCGAAAATATATGGCAATGCTTTGGAAGGAATCCAAGTTAAATTTGTTCGTAATATGTATTGTAATATTTTAATTTTAAATTATCGTAATAATTACTTGTCGAATTTTAATTAAATGTAACTTTTGCGTGTTATGCGTAATTATCGTAATTTAATTAGATTAACTCTTTGTAAAAATATTTTTTTAATAGTTTGTGTATTTTTGTGATGGAATAGAAAATGAGGTAAAAAAAATTGATGTGGATGAGAGAGAGTGTTGAAAATGAGGTTGGGGTTAAAGAGTGAAAAATGGATTGTGTTGGGTTGTGGGTTGCATAGTGTTTTTTGCTGACATGGCAGAAAGAGAAACTGGGTTGGGGGAGAAAATGGGATTGAGGTTAAGGATGGTCTAACAGATGATATTTTGGGGTCAGTTCGGGGCAAGACCCGACCCCAAACCCCTTAACGGATGGCCAACCCAGGTTGGGTCGTGACCAGGTGAGGCCACGTGGCCTCCTCCGGTTGGTCCGTTTTTTTTTTTTAAGAAATTATTTAAAAATATTTATTTATATTTGTTTAATAATATTGTATTGATACCCCCAAACACTCTACATACTCTTCCCTCAACGTCATTTGGAGATCAATCATGGGTATAAAAAACATATTTTCAGAAGAAGAAAAAATTTAAAAAAAGATTTAAAATAATAAGTCATTGTAAAAATAATTTATTTAATAGTTTGTGAATTATTGTGATGGAATAGAAAATGATGTCAAAAGAAATGATGTGAATGAGAGAGTGTGTTGAAAGTGAGGTTGAGGTTAAGAAGTGAAAAATAAGTTGGGTTGTGGGATGCATAATATTTTTTGTTGACGTGGTAGAAAGAGAGACTGAGATTGCGAGAGGCTGGGGTTGGAGTTAAAAATGATCTTAGCTTCACCTAAGAAACAAGAAACCCACAGTGGCTTAGGGTCTTCTTTGGTAGCATACTTCAACTCTTTTTGAACCATCTTATTTTATGTAATTCAAGAAGGCATATGTATGTACTAGGATATAATTTTAAACTCAAAGTGTAGTTAATCATTAATAGTACTTCAAGGTGCGTGAGATGAGAGTCTTGTGTGAACTGCGTTATATATGTCAAATTTGGAACAGTCAAGATTAAACATTTAAAATTAACGAAATTAATCAAGTTAGGGGAAGGAAAGCTCGAGTGTCGTGTGGTCTTATCCAACAACATCAACTTTAGAACCACTCTTTAATTTGGAAACCCTCAATGGGACCAAGAGCATGTGAGCATGAGTTGCCAAAGAAAGTTGGCTTTACAAGGTGAGACCACTTGGTTGGTGTAGCCGTGTAGGGTTAGTGTTTCCTAATTATCCACCCTAGACCGAATCATGGGCACCATCTGTTGGATATGTTGGGGATTTGGTCACGAAGATTAGAAAGGAAAAGTCTTGATTGGAAACCCAAAGTGGTGAACTCAAAGGGATCGAGACAACACATATTGGTTGCATTTTGCTTTTGAGTGGGGACATCATGTCTTGGTAGTACCCTCATCATGTCAATTAATGCATGAGACCCCAATTTCAGGTTGTTGTGAAAAAATTAAAACACGTGCAACTTACAAAATACGAGCATTTATGTATTCAATTACTCATATGTAACTTTAGTTAATGTAACTTTAGTTCGTCTGATTTTTTGAGTTTTGACCAATGACAAATGGGCCTTATTGAGGTTTTGGAAGCCCAACTCATGATATTGGCCCACGTTGAGGAGAAGAGTGGGAGAAAATAATTGAAAAGCCGAAGAGTGTTTATAGTTAAAAGGTGGGGTCTACTATCCTTAAATTTTATTGACACAAATTTACTCTTACTAATAACTTGATATTTAAACTACAAATTAAAAATATGAACCATGAATCTTGATCTAAGGCTCGTATAATATATATATGTCAAAGTTGAAAAAAAAGAGTAATTCGATATAATTAAGGTCAAACGATGCAAAAATGGGTGCATCACATTCACTAAAAAACCTGCACTATTTGACCACGTCTCTATGTGATTGTATAGTACGTTGAACCCTACATTTCAAAATGAAGGATCCCCAAAGATGTGAAAGATCTCTCAGTTCGAGAGAATACTCTTAATTATATCGAATGACTCCAATCTTTCGTACATATATTATATGAGTCTTAAATCAAAAGGAAAATTTGACCATTTATGCTCCAAGTTACCCAACCTCCGGGGGAAAGCCACATTTTGGCTCTCTCTGAAAAATATGCTTATGTTTCGCGTTCTACCTAAAATATCATTGTCTTTAAAAACACCAAAAACTCATCTTTGCCACCCATCTCTCTCTCTCTCTCTCTCTCTCTCTCTCTTTCACGCAACCCTTCCCCGTCGTCGTCGAACCCATATGTATTTTGGAGGGGTTGTTTGTGTATGTTCAGAAAGTGATATATGGTTTTTTGTGTTGGGATTAACTCATACTCCTTATGCCTACTTCGACGGGTCGGTCGGGGGTCTGGCTCACCGGTGAGCGAGAGACGTTCCACCTTGCTGGTGAGGTGACGGGGGTTGCAAGGGGGCATCCTCTGGAAGCCAAACACAATGTATTTTTGGGTTTGGGGATTTATTATCAATTCTAACAGTTTGGATACCAAAAAATGGCATCTTTTGTGTTTCCAACAAAGCTCGATCGGCTCGATATGAGTTCGATAGGAACGTGATTATTGTGCTCGATAGACTTGATTACTTTTGCATGTGTGCTCGATAGGATTAAACTGAGTATTTTGTGGAGTGGATTGAATCGATGGAAGTCGAACTGATCTTCTGTGTTTCCAACGAAGCTCGATGGACTTGATATGAGTTCGATAGAAACTCGATTGTTGTGCTCGATAGGTTGGATTCCTTTTACATGTGAGCTTGATAAAGCTCTGACAACAGTTTGTTGAGTTTGTTTTAATTTAATGTTGAGTTTGTTTTTATGTGATCGATAGATGTTCGATGGAGCTCAATAGAATGTGCCCGATTTTTTAGGGTGTCTTATAACAAACTTCGAATCGTTTGGGTGTGGAGAAATGTAAACTCGATGTGTTTGATGTGCTTGATATGTGCGCGATGTGCTCGATAATTTAGATTTTAAGGACGTTTTATGACGAACGAAATTCGAATCGTTTTGGTGTAGAAAATTGTAAACTCGATGAGCTCGATGTCTGCGCGATATGTCCTCGATAATTTAGATTTTTTGAAAAGTTGTGTTTTTCCAACACACGATTTTTAGGGTGTTTTATAATGAACAGAATTCGAATCGTTTGAGTGTGGAGAACTATAAACTCGATGCACTCGATATGTGCGTGATATGAATTGTTCACTACACGATTTTTGATGGCTGGAAGATAGAGAGAGAAAAGAGAAGAATTGGAAGGGAATGATCTCACGGGGTTTAGGGAGGGGTATTTTGGAAAGAAGTGGAAAGATAAACATATTTTTCAGAGATAGCCAAAATGTGAATTTTTTCCCCAATGATGGGTAACTTGGAGTATAAAGGGTCAATTTTTCCGATCAAAATTCACAATTCGATTTTTTTTAATTCGTAGTCTTAATATCAAGTTATTAATAAGAATAAATTTGTGTCAACAAACTTTAAGAGTCACTTATGCTTAATGGAAGAAGATATTTCTTCTTAAATTTTTATCAAAAAAATATTACCTCTTAAATGTCTTCCACTCGAGGGTTTCAAAAAAGGCTCGAGCTCGTGAAGGGCTGATTAGTCAAAAGCTTGATCCAAGTTCGAGTTTTGTTTCAAATGAACCAAGCTCAAACTTTAACGTAAGCTCGTAAACTCAATCTTAAGTTGCTTGTTCATTTATCAAATAAAAATACATAATAGTATGATACATTTATACATTTGTAATACAATATTATCAATTTTTTCATGAAATAAAAATTCGTTGGATTCTTTTGTAATATGTACAATATTATAATTCTCATACCATTGCTTTTTGAGCGGGAATATATTGTTTTGATATTAAAACATGACACTGTCTTTTCAGTTAAAACTGAAAATACAACATAGTTGCAAGTTGCATTTTCTCGTGTGCTAATAAAATATAGTGGACTTTTCTGTTTGAATTCAGTTTTTCAATTGATTTTAAAATTTTCCATTAAACAAACTCAACCCATAGAATTCTTAATAAGTCAAACTCAAACAACAAAAATATGGTCAAGTTAAACTCAATCTAAAACTCAAACACAGAAATATTTTAACACATCAAGTTCAAACTATACTGAGCTCGTTTGAGTTCAGCTTGTTTATACCTCTACTTCCATTCTTTTTGGTATAAATAGTAAGTATTTGTTCGTCGACCCTTAGAGGTTTTGATTGATTGGGCTTGTTTGAGCAACTCGTATCTAGTCTCTAAGGAGAGTATTTAGGGTACTTAAAGTTTTAGGCACATTTGCGTTTTTATGCGTAAAACCTTATGAAAGCATTATTATACATATCATATAATCTTTTGAGTTAAATTTGGGTAACTTCATTATGTAATACTAACTTGACTAGATTAGGATGCCAAAGTAACCATAACACCGCTAACAAGCCCAAGGACGAGACTACATGCAAAGTAGAAAATGAAAGACGCGAATTTTTTGTACGTTAGGTCATTTTACCTATGACATTTTCATATATGTCAACCTGTCAAATCAACACACACACACTCTCTCTCTCTCTCTTCGCCACATTAGCATGACATTTTTCTTCTCTCTTTTTCTACTATTCACATCTCACCCACAACCTACCAATAAATGTCAACATAGTCACATCAACACTCTCTCACTTCCACATCATTTATTTTCCCTCATTTTCAATCCCACAATTCCAATTAATTATACAACATATTTTATTTATTATAACTTATTATAATTAAATGCTAATATTTACAAATAACTCAAAAAAAAATATTAATATTAAACGTGTTTTACAATAACTAAACTTTGCAATTAAAAAACTTAATTATTTATGTCAAATGAAATGTTTGGATGCTGGTTTTTTAATTATTTATGTCAAATAATTATTTTTTTGTAACTACTCCTATAAAATATAATAATCAACCAAAGAAATTGACAAAATTTAAGAAAACTAATTAGGAAAATGTAATTTCTAATTAAATTTGTCAAACTAAGCAACATTATAAAAGTAATTAACAATACCAATTTAATTAAACTAATAAATTTAATTAACAAAAGATTAATATTCATCAATAATACTAATTCTCCAATAAATAAAATAAAACGAGATATATATTTCCAGCATAATAAATTATTTACAACTAAATATAAAACCAAAACTAATTAAAAGAAAAAGAAAATGAAATTAAAAAAGAAAAGAAAAGAAAGATCAATGGGTGGAGGTCACGTGGCCTCCACCCGGCCGTGAGACATGGCGGTTGATTGACTCATTTCATGCTTATAGTTGTATCTTATATCTATTACCTTTCACCTAAACAATGTTATGTATCGAGTTTTATGTTTAGTTTTCAGGAATAAATAGGTTTGAAGAGATGAAGCATAAAATGACCCAAATGCAAGGTCTGAATTGTGAGATATGGGGACCAAGATGCAAGGCAGAAGGACCTGAACGCAAGACTGAAGGACCTAAGAGCAAAACAGAAAACTCCACACCATCATGGGGAGTATTTTGGCAATTCTATTCGGGTCGGAGCTCCACTAAACGAAGTAGATGCATCCAAGACAACCAAATACACTAAGCAAAGCCCAACACAAATTCCAGATGGATCCGGATCTTATAGACCGCCAATTGGCGGTCTGGACATTCCCGGATCCGCTAAGATTTTTCCTGCACATGTATTAGTGTTTGTTTAGGCTATTTTTGGTATTTGTTTAGTCCCACATCGGGGAATTATCCCGGAGTGTCTGTTTCTATGGCTATAAATAGAAGTATTCACCTTCTAATATAATCACTCCATATTTTGAGTGGCTATTCCTCCTACTAGAAGTGAGGCCTTGAAGCACACCCTAAAGTAGGAGGATGCTACTTGAAATGTGAGTCATTTGTTAATAAAATTTTCTTCATTATGTTGTTTGTTTCTTGTTGTTTGTTTTACTTTGTTTAATTTCATTTCATTAGTTTTAGTAGCTTAGTTAATATGTTTTCTTTTCTGAGTTTAATAATTAGTGTAATGTGTAGTGAGTAGTTTCATCCCTTTTGAGGGGTGGAGTAGATGTTCATACATGCATTAGAGAATGGAATGAATGTTTTATTTACAATGTGTTGATAAAACATGAATGTATGCTTGCTTGTTTAGGATAGAATTTATAACTTGATGAGTTTTGCCAAAATGATTAGACACCTCTCATGCTTGTTTAGGTTCTGAAATAAAAACTTGCATATGTAAATGTTAATCAACTAGGTTGGTGAATAGATTGATAGGTTTTGCCATAACATTTAGACACTTCCAATGCATGATAACACCACCTTTATTTGTGCTTAAAGAATGTGTTGAACACCCACCTCTTTGCATGTGTGCACTCACTCCACCCCTTAGGGGTTTTCCATTTCTGAATTCCAGCACTCTTATTTCGTTCTTAGCTTAGTTGGTATTTAATCGTTTGTTGCTTTCTTTCGCATTTCGTACTTCGTAGTGTAGTGTAGCATAGAATAGGATAATCAAACTCTCTTCCATATTTTTGCCACTTGATTTCATGCAAACGAGAGGTTGCTCACCTCCCTGAGGACGACCCATATTCGCCACCGCTTCAACGCGGCCGTGCACTTGCGGTTTAATTAAAACGATCAAGAAGTTTTTGGCGTTGTTGCCGGGGAGGTGTCAGTCCAGACTCTTGTTTGGACGATTCGAGTGGATTTAATTTGTGTTTTGTTGTTTTTCTTTATTTCAGGAGTCTGGGAATAGCAAGGGGAGGCTACTGGAGAAATTTCAAGACGAACTGGGCACATCAGACCGCCAATCAGCGGTCTGAGACTGCCAATCAGCAGTCTAGTGAGTTCTGTTCATCTTCTATTTTCTTTGTGTTGTTGCTCTAATTGATCTAGTAATCTGGGACTCAATTTTGCATGTTCTGACTCTTAGATTGCTCCCAGATTAATAATCAACTTCCCTTAAGCAACTTGGACCCTAAAACTCAAAGCAAAAGATTAGGCATTCTTTTTGGTTAGGTCATGCATCATGTATGTGACTTAGCATATAGATTGTCTTTCATTTTAGCTTTATTTTCAGTTGCTGAGTGCTGGCGTGAGGTACGCACCTTCTACTCTCATTCAAGGATTTCGTATGAACATGCAATAGTTAGTAGGAAGTGCATTGAAACAAGTGTGAGTTGAGCGTTTGTTGGGAGAGTTGATTGCTAGATTAGGACTCCAAAACGCTACTAAGGAGGGGCTGTCCCATAAAAGATAAGGTGGGAGATTTCATCACCCTTTCCTTCGCCCCACAAACCACACTAATCAAGAGCCTAATTTTAAAATCAAGTAGACATTGGCCCAATGGACTTCGGGCACATTAGGAGAGTGATCCGGTCCCGACCGTCATGACCTGATCGGCGTTGCCCACTTCGTCGATAGTAGAAGAGACGAGATCTCCGGATCTTGGCTCCCTTGCTGGGCTTTGTGGTCCTCGTCGTAGGGAGGTGAGGCGTGTTGAGGCCGTGCGACCTCGCAGTTAGGCGTCGTCTAGCTGTAAGGACCTATAGCGATCTTAGGATTGCTTGAGCCTTGTTTGCTTGTGTGCTTCTACCTGTACCCATCCGCCATAGCATAAGGACTTCTTCCCTTCTCTCCTGAGTCATTCTTTCTCTCCTATGTTCCCCCGTTTTCTCCTCTACGCACATTCTTTGTTAAAACAAATTTGTTTTGTGTGTGTGCACCTTTGTGCATGCTTTCGTGGGCACGAGACGAGAGTGGTCGTTTGACGAGGCGCGTTGTCGACCCTGCTTTGGTAGTCGACTTCTCGACGCCTTCCTCCTCTCGTGTCGCACACAGTCCGGGTTCAACGGCTGCTAATTTCCGTGAGGAGGAGCAGTTGCTGGACCCACCTGTTCGACTTGTGCTTCCAGTTGTCGCTCCCATACCTCTACGTGATCGATGCTACCCGAGTCGTACTGCTCTACCATCATGCATCGTATTTCCAGAGGCTAATGGGAACCATTTTGAGATTAAGCCTCAGTTTATCTCCATGCTCCCTCATTTCACTGGGAAATGTGACCCCTATATCTTTCTCAGGGAATTTGAGGAGGTCTGTGCTATGTTCAAGCTGCAACAACTTAGCACAGACTCCATCCATCTTAGGTTTGTCCCCTTTGCGCTGAAGGATGACGCCAAGAAGTGGTTGTACAGTAACCAGGCGAATCCTTTAGGACTTGGGATGAGTTTCAATCTGCAATCCTCAGGAAATACTTTCCAAATCATCGGACTCAAAAATTGAGGAACGAAATCAATTCATTCTATCAACTTGAGACCGACACATTTCATGCATATCTAGAGAGGTTCAAGGAGCTACTATCCTCATGCCCTCACCATGGCATTGAGTTGTGGCATCTCTGTCAGATTGTTTACGAGGGTCTTCACATCCCGTCCCGGACGCTCCTTGAGTCAATGTGTCAAGGAGAGTTCTTAGGAAAGGATGAAAGGGAGGCATGGGTTTTCCTAGAAGACCTTGCTGAGAAAACAATGCAATGGAAGAGTGTAAAGGAACCACCTGCATCATCTAGTATAGGAGCGAGGATCACAAATGCAAACTCGACTAGCTCGGGTGCCGCATTTGCTATCGATACCACTACGGCACTGAGGCACGCATGGCGGCTTTAATGCGCCATATGGATTCGATTGAGCTCCAAAACAAACAAAGTGCACCTCACATGTCCACATCTGGTCGAGTTCCTTGTCATTCATGTGGTAGGATAGGTTATATAGAAAGCGAGTGTGCGTCCATTCCTCCTGAGATGGAATGTGTCAACGTCATCTATGACGGAGCTAGGAATGACCCATACTCATCATCTTATAATCCTGGATGGAGGAACCACCTTAATTTTTCATGGAACCAAAATAATGCCCCGGGTGGTCCTTCAACCTCCTCTCGACCACCTAATCAACCACACCAACATCCCATGCATGCTCATTCATATCAGCAACCCCAAGTTCCAAGCACCAACCAACCAGGTTTCCCAAATTCTAACAACTTTGAAACCGGGTTTAATTCGCTTGAGAACTTGACTCGTGCACTTGAGAACTCTATGAAATTTTTTATGTCATGCACAAGTCAAGTTCTCACTTCAAATCAGCAGACCATCAAATCTCTAGAGCTTCAGATGGGCCAATTGACTCAGTCTGTACATGAAAGAGAGAGAGGGTCTTTTCCTAGCCAGCCTGAGGATAACCCCCGCATGTACCAGCAACAACACATGCAAAATGAGAATATGATACCTCAGGGGAGGCAAGTGAACCATGTCGAGGAAACTGTTCACCATGTCAATTCCATTGTGACCTTAAGGAATGGAAAGCAGGTTGACAATCACATTTCCTTGCCACTACCACCACCATTTATGCAGCCCCTCAGTGGGAATGGTGGTGAAGAAGAGGTTGAGGGTGAGGGTAATACACCAACGTCTCCTTCTCAGGCACTACAGAAAACCTACCTGCCAATAGCTCATTATCCAAGTAGGTTAACCAAAAAGTAGAGTGACACAATGGACAAGATATTAGATGTGTTTAAGCAAGTGAAGGTTAACATCCCCTTGTTGGATGTCATCCAACAAATATCTCAATATGCCAAAGTGTTGAAGGATCTTTGCACAACCAAGAGGAAGACCAATGTTCCTAAGAAAGCATTCTTGGCTACAAATGTAAGCTCACTTTTGTCCAACCCCGCCTACACAAAATACAAGGACCCTGGGTGTCCTATTATTCAGTGTATGATAGGGTACACTAGCATGAGTAATGTTTTGCTTGATTTAGGATCACCGGTCAACATCCTCCCATTTTTTGTTTATCAACAGTTAAATTTGGGATAATTGAAAACAACTAAGATCACCCTCCAATTGGCGGATAGATCCATTCGTATTCCAAAGGGGATTATTGAGGACGTGCTTATCAAAGTTGGAGATTTTATATTTCCAGTCGATTTTGTTGTCCTCGATACCAATCCTGTTGCGAACACCTACTCTCAAATACCTTTGATTTTGGGTAGACCATTTCTGGCCACCTCCAATGCCTTGATTAATTGTAGAAATGGTCTCATGAAGCTCTCATTCGGTAACATGAGTGCCGAGTTTCATGTGTTCAACTCTGGTAGGCAACAAGAGCCCATGGATCAACCTTTAAATCTAAATCTCATCCGCCAATTGGAGAAAGCACCACCAAATCAATGAACACCCCTAACACCAATGCAACCCATTGAGAATGTTTGTGGGCCCAGCAAAAACTCATTGTCTGTCTTTGCAATGCAACAGAATGAGCTGGCATCAAACATAAATGTCCAAAAGGAGTGTTCATTGCATGATTCAGTTGAGAGTACTAGTGAGAGTGAGACATCTCATTATATGCCTATACCAGAAGGTGTCTCTACCTTATGTCTCATGCCCATTGAGCCATTTGAGCTTCATCTTGACTCCAACAAGGACCCACCTATTTCCGAGCTTATGCTTGATGACCTAAATGATGGTGGGAGGTCCTTGTTGGATGACTTGGGGAGAAGCCTCATTCTTAGTGATGCAGGTCTGCTGCATCCATCAAATGAGCTTGAGGAACTCATTCTGATGCACCTGCCTATTGGTTGGAGGGTTTTGTTCGATGAGCAACTAAACCCTAGTGAGGCAACACAACTTCATTCTTTGTTGCCCACACCCAACCAATATCATGAGGGGTTCGAGCCTTTTAGCTTTGACCTTTCACCCCTCATGACACCTCAGAGTACCGGTGAAGTTTACCTATCTCGGCAAGTCTCTGGTCCTCATGACTTGATGTTCTCATTTGATGTTCCTTGACCAAATGATTATGAGAATATCATTGTTGCTGTATATATCATTTAAAAAAAGAAAAAAAAGAGCGAGTAATAAAAGACTCCATGAGCGAGCATTGATTGTTGTGGGCCCCAACCCTTGTGTACTTGGGTCCCATTTCTTCACGTATTTGTCTCCCTTCTTCACTATCTCACAGGTTTTATGGGAATTTTGGTTTGTGTCCATGGCTATAACCATGAACTTCCTGTTGCACTTCATGTTGGTGAGATCTTCCATTTTTCATGCATAAATCCATGTAGTATCATGCTCACATTCATTGAGGACAATGCATGAAGTAGGTGTGTGGGGGGGGGTTACGTATGTACATAGTTGAGTCTTTTTCCATTGATTTTTTGTGTGTGTATTGATAGGGTAATGTTAGTGTGTTGCATTTAATATCGATATATCTGCTTGTCATGATCCTTGGGTGACTTGTATTCTTTTGCTTGCCTAGTGCTTTAAAATTTTCACATTTCTTTCAAAATTTTCATGTGTTTGCGAAAGAAAATGTTTTTGTAGGTTTTGAGTGTGTTTAGCATGTGCAAAACCGTTGAGAGGCAAAGTAAAAAGAAAATTCCCAAAATTGTCTTGAACTTGATGCATTAGGATATCTAGTTTACTGGCTTTAGGTCTTATAGAGTCGTTAGGATGCACCCTGGTTTTCCCTCGGGGGGCGTGTAATCATAGGGTTTTACTACTCAAACATTTAAAGAAGTCCACCCTGAACCTTGTGAGTCAAATAATTTGTGTCTGTTAGTATAAGGAAGTTTGTCGTAGTCAAGGGCCCTTAATCTCTTTTTGTGAAACTTAAGTGTAGGGGTTTTGGTTCCCATGTAGATAAATAAATAAGTGGTGTTCTCTCTTCTCGCACGACTCCTATCACTCGGGAAAGTAGGTCTGAGGGGACTTTGTGCCTGGTGCTTTCGAGTCACCTGACCCTGGGAGAATCAAACACCAACCAATAAACTGCTCCAAAGAAAAAGAATAAAAAAGAAAAAGAAAAAAGAGTCAAATAAGAACCAAAATGGACTTTACACATTGTATCACATTCAGAACTTAAGGTTGCCCATGTTTTTCACTTAAGTCTTTAACCAACTTTCACGAATGGTTTATTAGGCTATGTGTGTAGACTGATTACCCATATAGAGTCGACCCATAGTATTACTGCGTCCCATGATCGACAAAATAAGTCCAACGAGTCGTGTAGCTAGATTGACTAATGCATCTTGTTCGGATTTTGTGGGTATATCCGCTGAAAACCCTCATGAGACAACACTCCTCCTCCTTGGCGACAAAGATGTTTAACGGCTTGTTGCACGTGCTAAGTGCAACCGTGATTCCTACGAAAGTGAGTTAAGATTTCTTGTTTTTTTCGTATGTTTTTCTCTTTCTTTGTTTTGCTCGGGACTAGCAAAAGTTAGGTGTGGGGGTATTTGATTGACATCATTTCATGCTTATATTTGTATCTTATATCCATTATCTTTCACCTAAAAAATTTATTACCTCACATTAATAACAAATACCCAATCCATTAATAACAAAACCTCCACTAAATAATTAAAATTTTAAAAAAATCGACAAAGGGGGGGACGCGTGCCCCCCACTCGAGGGCGCCCTGGGTGTCTGCCCGGGACGCCCGGGCAAGCACCCGGGCGGGCACCCGAGGGGCGCCCTCCCCTTTAACGGGGGTGCGCCCGGTGCCCGACCAGGGCGCCCAGGCGGGGCACCCCTGTTAAGGGTGCCCTTAGAGAACACGAGACTGATATTACTTGCCGATTCATACGCGTATATCATCCTTTGGTTTTGAAGAGGCTTAAGTTCATATTCTTAATAATAGTAGGGAATCAAGACTTAAGTTAGGAACTACAAGCTTTATATTAGTCAAGTTGAAAATGTAATACTAAAATTAACAATAATGACAAAGTCCATTAGAAGAAAAAAAAGAATCACATACAAACAAAGTTCATCCACCCAAACGACCACACTTTAAAACTTTAGTTAAGAGCATCATTAACGGCGCCTGGGCAGTTTCCGGGCGCCCTGGTTTCTCTCTCAGGTACATCAGCTTCTCTCTCCGTCACGTCAGCACAAACCAACCCCCCTACAAAATCCTTAACCATTACCCAATCCACCCAGTCACACTACAATATTTGTTGCCACATCATTATTTTTATTCTTCTCTCTAAAACTCTTTCAACAATCAGCAAAATATATTAATAATCATTATCGTAATTATTTAATATCAACAATTCATTCGTTTTTAATTAACATTTAATTAATAAATACGAAAACATTATTAAAATTTAGGAAACCACATTACATAGTACATTAACTGGAATTTTTAAAACTAAAACAAAAATTACATCATTAAATACTAAACATAAAATACATCAAGACTTATTTCCTCCAAAGCGTTGCCATATATTTTTCGATCAAATCGGCTTGAAGGTTCAAATGTGTGGTGCGATCACGCAATTGATCTCTCCTTCTCAAGTACCTGGTAATATCCACTACACAGTCTGTGGAATATCGAACCACGTCATTCACGGAATTTCCAGGTTGATCCTCAACAAATTCGTTCCAATCTCCAAACTTACAGAAGGAATCGCGTTCATCCTCCACTATCATATTATGCATTACAATGCAAGCTGTCATTATTTTGTTAAGTACAACATTACTCCATGCAAAAGATGACTTCTTCACTATCGCAAACCGCACTTGCAAGACTCCAACTGCACGTTCTACATCTTTGCGTACTGCTTCTTGTCGTTCAGCAAATAACCTGTCCTTCGGTGTTTGTGGATGAACGATGGACGGAATGAATGCTGCCCATTTTGGATAAATATCATCAGTAAGATAATATCCCATATTATATCGAGAACCGTTTACCTCAAAATTCACAGGTGGAGCTCGCCCTTCCATTACGTCGTCAAAAATCGGAGATCGATGCAGGACATTTAAGTCATTGCATGATCCTGGTCTGCCAAAAAATGAGTGTCATATCCACAAGTCAGCTGACGCCACTGCCTCGAGGAAAAGAGTGGCATTACCACTACGCCCTTGATATTGGCCCCTCCAGGCAACCACACAATTTTTCCACACCCAGTGCACGCAATAGATATTTCCCATCATGCCTGGGAATCCACACTGCTCACAAACGTTAAGTTGTCGTGCTAGGTCATTTGCATTAGGTCTTCGGAGGTACTCACCGCCGAAGTTGTTAATTACACCATCGTAGAATTTTCAAGTGCGTTTCTTGCCGTGGATTTGCTTAGCCTCAAGTATTCGTCCACCTCATCAACCGCAACACCGTACGCTAGCATACGAATCGCCGCAGTACATTTCTGTAGGCTAGAGATGCTCATCCTACCGGTGGCGTCTGGATTACGTTGGAAGAAGGCATCAGACTCCTCAATGACACTCACAATGCGAAGAAAGACATGCTTTCACATCCTAAATGTTCTCCTGAAAATGTTGTCAAGATAAACAGGGTCGTTAGAAAAATAATCAGCATTCAAACAGTTGTAACCAAGCTCCCTATCTCTAATTGGGTTCGAAGTTCACCTTCTGTGCCTCTTAGGACGTCGGTCCACCACTTGGGAGACATACTCCGTTAAGCAGTTCAACACTTGGTCGTAAACTTCGTCATTGGATATTGAAGATGATGAAGACTTCGAACTGGAAGACTTATCGGGTGAAGACAATATTCGTAGATGAATGTGAGAGAACCAACCAGGAGGAGTACATTTATAGTTGTGAGAAGTAACCTACAGTATGTGTGTGACTAGGAAAGACAAGACGATTGCATCGAGGCTTGGACTTCTCAAACATCGAGGACCTACAGTATGCGCGTGACTCACAAAAGACGAGACGATTGCATCGAGGCTTGGACATCTCAAGCATCGAGGACCTACAGTATGCGCGTGACTCACAAAAGACGAGACGATTGCATCGAGGCTTGCACTTCTCTGGTATCGAGGACCTACAGTATGTGTGTGACTCACAAAAGACGAGACAATTGCATCGAGGCTTGGACTTCTCAGGCATCGAGGACCTACAATATGCGCGTGACTCACAAAAGACGAGACGATTGGATCGAGAAGCTACAGTATGCGCGTGACTACTTGAATATATATACCCCAACCACCTTAATTCTCTACTCACCTCTATTCCGATCTTACTTCTTCCACCATAATCTCACAATGTCCTCTTCAGAAGACAATGGTTCACCAGAGTACTGACGATCTCCACGTCGTCCACCCCCAACCCAACAATTTTTCCCCTACCAAAATGTTCCACAACCAGGATTCCACCCGTTATACCAAAGCCAATTTACCACACAACCAGGATTCCACTCATCCCACCAAAACCAATTTTTCCCACACCCAGGGTTCTACCCGCACAATCAATACCAACCGCCAACTCAGGAAGAAGGGAAAACTCAATTCCCAATGGGTATGTATACTCGCCTCCTAAGTGGCGAAAGTAGTGGAAATGAAGCCGCATTAAACCTTATGTGAATGACGAAAATGTCGTTCAACCTACAAGTCGTGAGGGAACACGCAAAACCGTGACGATGAGGTCGCAAAAATTGTGGTCCACACAAGAGGATCAACGACTCGTCTCGGCTTACATGGTTGTAAGTGGCGATGCTGTGGTTGGGACAAACCAAAAAATGAAGTCCTTCTGGAGACGAGTGGAGCGCATCTTCAATTACTTTGGCGAGCAAGGTGCAGTAGAGCGTAACGATGAATCATTGAAGGGGCGATGGAGGCGTACATCACCATCTGTGAACCAATGGGTCGGTTGCTTCGACCAGGCCATGCGGAGGAAGAGAAGTGGTTACAACAAGGAAGATGTCATCCATGATGCGCACCCCATCTACGAACGAACACACAATACCAAATTTCAGTACATGCATGTGTGGCTTTTGTTACGCAGGTACCCTAAATGGGAGTTTGTTGCGCACGGACTTCCCACTGGAAAACAAGGATGAATTCGATAAAGAAACACTTGCTGAACTCAAGGAGTGGGCTAAAGCACAAGGATATCTGTAGGTGCTCATGTTTTCATTTGTAATATCAATATGTCTGTTGTAGTTTATTAGTATTGTGGTAGTTTAAATTTTGTATCCGTAGGAGGACTGTCTTTCCTTTCCTTATTTATGTTGTATTTCGTATTCTGTATTTGTATTGTATTTTGTTTCCGAAGTGTATGAGTATTGTACTACTATTTCTTTTTTTGTTTATGATTTTTTAAATTTTACTTTTATCTAAATCAATCAAAAAAAGTTAATTAATCATAAAATATTTTTTTCAATTAATTTTCAATACCTAATTAATTTAATTCAATTTACCTAATTAATACATTATCCTAATTATATATAAATAATCTTTTTTCTTTAAAACAAAAAAAATCGGGACCAATAGGGGGCACGTGGCCTCCCACCCTGGGCGCGCCCTCCCGTTAAGGGAGGGCAACTCGGGTGCCCGAGTAAAGAGCACCTGTTAAGGGTGCTCTAAGAGTTCAACTGATGGGTCAACCAATGATCAAACCGAAATGTTTTTCGATTTTTTCTAGTCTAACCTGGTTCGACGAGAACTTCCGATTTTTGGTCGAACACCGGTTCGGTTTTCAAAGGATAGGTTAAGAGCCAAAATTTCACCTTTTCCTATCCAAAACCCAACACTTCCCAAGTTACCATCTCCACAGAACAACCGCTAAAACCCTAAACCCTAATCTTCAAACCCAAACCCCACATCCCAACACAAAATGACCCACAGGTTTTTGTCACAGGTTCCCACACTGAGAATGGTACCAAAAGTTTTGTAACCCTAAAAATATTTACCATTTTTTGGGACTTGAAGTTTTTTTATAATGTTGTTGCTGATTGGTGTTTGGTGATGCTTTGCAGGTTTCTTCTGGTCGGACGGTGGTGGGAAAGTAATCGTTGTTTCGATCCGTTTCCGTTTGAGTTATATTTGGCTTTGGTAGATTTTGTTTCTTGAAATTTTGTAAAATGTTGAGATTTAGCCATTTAGATAGGTACTTGTATGAGAAAGGTCGGCTTGACATTCGTTATGCTTTACGAATGTTAAGGTAGATTTCTAATCTTGAAATAGTCAGGAGTAAGGGTCAAATCCAATGACAGTGAGTAGTGAGTTGTTTTCTTCTTTTTGGAAAACATCTAAAGCCATTAGGTCTCAGCTTGATTTAATGGTGGAATCCGCTTGCATTTAGCCATTTAGATAGGTACTTGTATGAGAAAGGTCGGTTTGGCATTCATTACGATTTACGAATGTTCGGGTAGATTTCTAGTCTTGAAATAACCAGGTTTAAGGATTGAATCCAATACCGATAGATCTCAGTTTGTTATAACCACGTTTGATTTAATGGTGGAATCCGCTTGCATTTTTTCTTAAAAAAATTAAACAAATATGCGTAGAAAACCTTAAAGCTAAAATTTCGAATTCTGGTATGCTATAGCTACTTTTATTTAATGTTTAAACCAACCAAGTCAACCCAAATTTGGCATTGTGATGTCTTTTAATTTTAGATGTTTGTTTCTTGAAATTTTGTGAAATATTGAGATTTAGGTGTGTATTTGTATAAGAAATATATTGTAGATATTCACTATGATTTATGAATGTTGAGGTAGATTCTTAGTTTTGGAATAACCAAAACCAAGGATTGAACCCCCCGATGATAGCAAGCTGCATGCATTCTGAGATTCAGTCGGAGTAGAACATTCCGTATGATTATAGCCACTTAAAATCAGTGGTGCTATCCACTTGAATTTTTCTAACAAGAATCAAGCAAATAACTGTAAACCTCTAAACCAAATCCTCAAATTTCAGTATGCATGCTATAGTCACTTTTAATTAATTGTTAAATATCAGGAGCCAATCTAAATTCTATGACATTCTAGTATGAAAATAAGAGTTCATAGTGTTTATTTAATTGGTAAAAAGCTTACTTTCAAATTAATAATCGATAGGAAGTGCCACATTAAAGAAAGGCAGAACTTTCTGTGATCCCAATTTACATTTTGCAGGTCATATTTGCCTTCAGTTCAAGCCTTACCTGTGCTGGAAAGAGCAAAGATTCTGCAGTCACAACTTAGTTGTACCTTCCCAAGCTTTATCAAATCTGTGATGGAGTCATTTCTTTCATCCATGGTGAGTTTTAATGTTTCATGACATGAAAATAGAGTGATGTGTCCTGGGATTTACCTAACAGGTTATCTTGTCCTCATCAATAGAAAATTCCTGCTTGGTTTTGGAAAGAGCACTTGGGAGACAGCGAAACTATTACTTTGATTGATGAAAAAGAAGACGCGTATGAGGTAAAATTTCATGTTAGCACCCAGGCATTAGGTTGTGGCTGGCGAGGGTTTGCTAGGGAGACTGGATTATGTGTTAGCGATGTGCTGGTTTTCCAGCTGCTGCACTCAACAACATTTAAGGTGATGTTGTTGCACACTAGCAGAATGTGCTTGTTTGTTAAGGCATTGTCTGCTGTTTTTCACTATTTTTTGCCTAATTGTATTGCTAACTTGATGTTTTGATGCATATTTTTGGTCCATGTGGTTAGCAAATATGATGAGGAAAGCAAGTCCAGGTAAAAATTATGATTAGATCAAGTTACAAACTTCTTGATCTTATTTTTTATTTCAATGGGAAGATAGTTATTAAGGTTAGGCTAGGTCCTACAAGGAGCTCTACACCTCAAAAGTCGACTGTAAGGGTGAGAGTTGTGGGCTTTTATACCACACAAGCACACAATGCATTTAATTTTATGCAATGTGGGACTATTCCAACAATAACCATGTAGTTATAATGCATGTAAACAAAATAGAATCATTCCATGATTTTCTTGGAATTTATTGTAGCACATGCCCTTTCATATAGGGCATCCTTCTTCTTTCATTTCAAGATTTCATCACCAATGAAGAAAACTTCAAAGCAGTAGAGAGGTTGAAATGTACTATTTTGCTCATGTTATCATATTAATATTTGTTCTATTCGTCACTACCCTGTTATTTCTGCCAAACCAAGTTAATGAAATACACAATCTTGAAAGATAATACCAATTAATTCTACAAACATGTCTAACATCTCAGTTTTCGTAGTTTGCGGCTTGGTGGGTTAATGGATGGAAATATATTGGGGAGAGAGGGTCTAGCTCAGTACCATTTGAAGAAAATGTTGAAAGTCATTACCAATTAGTTTAACACACAACTCGTATATCTAATATTTCAGTTACTTTTTGTAGTAAACTACTTGGACCAAAATGGTGTGGCTCAGATTTGTCCAAACATGAAGATAGTTCTCTATGGAGAAACAGTGATGAGTCTCCTGCACCTTCATACAACACTCAAGATAACCTCAAGAGCACAGCTGAAAAACTTGTGTTAAATATACTTCAGCACGTGAACTAGAACTGGAACAACATATTGGTTTTGGCCATAAGAAGTTTTACCAATATTACAAGGAAGATGGACGGTGTGCTGATAACAAAATCGACCGAAAGGGTGGGCCAGGTACATTGACAGTAGAACCAGAACATGAGGATCATATTGGTTTTAACTTTTAACCATAAGAAGTCTTACCAGGATCTCAAGGACAATATTGGACATTGCACTGATCAGGAAATTGACCAAAGGGATGCACTAGGTGCATCAAGGCAAAAACTCACACAAGCATACAAAATTTCCAAGAATATACTTTATGAAATATTTCAGTTGAAAGAAAAGCTTCGACACCAAACTTCAGAACTTGAAAGGCACATCAAGGAAAAGAAAGAGCTGATGCGACAAAACCAGTTGCTTCGGTACCACAAAGTTTGCAAGGAATGCTTGGAAAATGATGCGTCCGTCGTGCTGAAGCCATGCAAACATTTTTCCGTTTGTAAGGTTTGTGCAGAAAAGCTGGTTTCATGTCCCATTTGCAAGGTTGGGAAGCTTAGCAGTGTGGAAGCGTTCATGTATTCTTAACGGATGTATCGCGGAACGGCATGGTGAAGAATCTTAAATACTCTTTCTTTAGGTTGGTGAACTCTTTTTGCAGTTTGATGGATATATTGTCAACCAAAGACATGTTCAGATATGTCTAACTCATTGTACAAAGTTGCTTAATTGTAGTCTTTCACTGTCCAATCTGCCCATAATCTCCACATCTAATTTCAGTCTAGTAGGCAGTTCGATTGCATGCAACTTGCTAGAAAATTTAGGAAATTGTCTCCGTACTTTTATTTCCCATAGATTTTCTTCTTCTTTTGTACTTTCAAACTTTTCATATTTAGAGTTTAGACCCTCTCATATTTTCGCATCTCTTGAATTTTGACTGTTTAGATTTTGATTGATTTGTGCTTTGTGTAACATCCTCGACAACGGAAATTTTAACTTTTAAACATACAACCAAACATAGGATATTACTCAAAATACAAGTAAACGGGTGCACAAACATATAATATATATATATATATATCTGAGTATTTCAAAAGTGTGATTACATCAAAAGATTATACACAAATACAAGTAATCACTCCGACCTCAAAATGAGAGAAAATAGGATCAGGTAGCGGCACTCCTCTCCTCGGTCTCCACCCCCTAACGCCGGTCACGACGTGAAAGGTAAACATGCAACAATGTCTGAGTTTCCAGAAGAAAACCTCGTATGTCAAACTCTACAAATGCATGAAACTGAAATACTCTTTTAGCATGCAATTCTATCAACAAAGAAAAGCATAAACACAAGGCTGGGCTTCAGGACTTTTTCACCCAACCACAACAACACACAACGTCAAGCTGGGCTCCAGGGTTTTTTCACCCAATCACAACTACCACGACATGACCACGGTTCCAGGGCTCTTTCACCCAACCCGAACGCTGTAAGGGCTTCAAGGTTTTTTCACCCAACATTTATCACGCGGTTCTTGCTCGGGCTCCAGAGCTCTTTCACCCAACTCGAACGTACTACGGAGCTCCAAGGCTTTTTCACCCAACCCCGCACAGACTAGTTGGGCTCTAGGGTTTTTTCACCCAACCGCAACTCTCACAACAGTTACGGGGCTCCAAGGCTCTTTCATCCAACCATCGCAACACCCGTGCTCACAAGTACACTTGCCGGAAGAACATCAACACCACAACTCGTCTCACAAAGACGACCACACCAAACACACCTCACATGTGCAAAACTGAATAATACCGGTCGACTGAACCAGGAGTCTCGGTCGACCGATTCTCACCGAAACCAGGCAAGTGCCTCGACCGGCACTCCATCGGTCGAACACCTCCCACCCACAACACCACGTTCGGTCGAACCAAAGTCAGGAACCGGTTGACTGTTTAGAAGGTCACCTCCCAGATTCAACGAACGACAAAAGAGACCCGTTCGACCGGACATCTCCAGTAAGATCTCCTAAGCTCAACATAATTAACCGATCGAACCACTAAAAACACTTGGTCGACCGTAAACCACAAGTAAAACCTCCAACGAATCCAAACAACATCGGTCGACCGAACCACCTATCGGCCGAACCAACATTAAGTTAACTTAAGTCATCGGTCGAACGAAATCGATAAGCGGTCAACCGTTTAGATGGTCTAGGCTCCAACCGACTTAGCTACATGTATGATCGGTTGAGCGAGTCAATAGGCGGTCGACCGTTTAGATGGTCAACGCCTCCAACAGACCTACAACAGTGCACACGGTCGAACGACAAAGGGGTCCCGTCTGACCGAAAGCATCGAAGGCATGCCTCTAACGCACTACCGGTCGACCGCCCAGAGGCATCGTTCGACCGACACGAGGCAGAAACTCAAAATCTCACTAGGAACAGTCGACCGTTGCACCAACCGATCGACCGATCCAGCAGATAAACTGTTGCACGATACCTGCGACGAGTCTTTCGGTCTACCGTCGACTTTTCAACTACTTACACAACATAAGTGAGCTACAACAACAAGTTTGACATACCGTGAAGGTTTGAAGAAACCTTCAAAGAACCTCGACGACACTTCCACGAGATCTTCTCTCCAAAAACATGATTTCCGACGAACTTCTCGCTCGATCAACGCTCACACCACGTCATCGATCCACAACAACCCCTTCGCGTTCGTCGAACCACACCAATCACTGAGAGGGAGATGGATTGAGAGAGAGAACAAAGCAAGAGAGATGGATTTAGCTTGAGAACCGACTCACCTCGCAACACGACCAACACTCGTCGAACACCTCTTCTCGCCAGAGACCGCTGGAGCAACGAAGATGAGAGAGAGAGACGTGAGAGTGAGGGAGAAAGGAGAGAGTGAAAAGAGAGAGTAGATCTCATTTATACTCACCCCTCACCAACCACCAATCAAGAGCCTCCACCTCACCCTTCACTTTCTCTCCTCCAAGCCAACAATCAACCACCTAAACACACCAATTAGCTCTAAATTAGGATTAGGATCTCACACTTTGAGTAAGGGAGGTAGGAATTTAGGTCAATTGGTCAAAGTAAATTCAATGCAGGGTGTTAGAATTTAAATCGACTAAACATCAAATTCAAGAGGGGTTGGAATGTCAAACATTAAGGGGCGTTTGGTTCAGGGTATTGATCTAAGGTAAGGGAACGAACTGACATGATTCCATTTGGTGTTGTTTGTTGGGCTTATTTTGTCATTTTCTTTACCTTCTTTTCTTTTTCACTCACCCCAAAGTCCTCTAGGCTGATTTCCCACTCCCCCTAGGTATTTTCATTCTCTTTCCCCACTTTATTACCCCTTCCCCCTCTCTCCTCTAACCCTAGCCGTCCCCACCTTCCCGTCGGCCTTCCTCCGACGAGGTATATCTCTTCCCTTTCTTTCTCTCTCCTATTTTCTCTCTTTTTCGTCTCTTTTTAATAAGTTGTACTATTTTTTTGCTGATTTTTCCCATTTGTACATAATATTATTATTTTTGCTGATTTCTCTATTTTTCCACTTATACATAACACTTGTATAATTTTCGCATTTATTTATGGGATCCAAATGAAATCGAAAGATTTGTGGAGTATCATCTACAAAGAATTTCTAGAAAACCCACGTCATATCGACGACAACATGATTAAGGATTTCGACTTGCAGTTCATTCTGTTTCTTGAACATACCAAAACATGTAGAAGGAATCAGGATCATTTCTTTCATTTGTCATTGTTTCCCTTTCTGTGTTTCATTATGTTTACTCTGCACGAACCAAACGCTCCCTAAGACTCTTTATGAATTAGGTGAAATATGAAAAATCCTATGATGATCATCGTCCCCTATATATTGACATATCTATTTTAGTACTACATCTGTATAACGAATATGAATACAATTATTTTTCATTTTTTCTATAATACATAACAATATGTGGCGTTAAGTAAATGTGACTAACCAGCGGATATGGATATGTACTGGGTGTTATTTTCTTAGCTTATCAATTTATGGAAAATCTTTAACATTAAGGACATTTATAGTTTTAGAAAGCGTAAATTGTAAATTTTGTAACGGTAACTTGAGTGGATGCAACAAACAATATAGATGCACCCAAGTAGTTTTTAGAAAAATGTAGATGTATGCAAGCTAATAGTGAAAACACAGATGCAAATACCTAATTATACGACTTCAGAGGTGCACCCCAAGCAAATCACTATATTTGTCACAACATCAAGATATATGTTAGGCGACTATATCTTATTAAACAAATTCGAATACTTAAAAGGGAGCATATATTAATTTCATCCCCATGTGTTTTACCCCTTGTATTTTAATCCATTCACAAATTCTAACTCCTTTGACTCTAAGATCATCCTTAACCCCAACTCTATTCCCCCCCCCCCCCCCCCCCCCCAACCCAGTTTCACTTTCTGTCGCGTTAACAAAAACATTATGCAACCCACAACCCAACCTAACCCAACCAATTTTCAGTCATTAACCTTAACCCCACTTTCAACACTCTCTCCTCCACATCATTTCTTTTTACCTCATTTTCTATTCCATCACAAAATACACAAATTATTAAATAAATTATTTTTACAATGACTTAATCTAATTAAATTACGAATAACACGCAAAATCTAGATTTTCGAAAGAAGACATTCTTCCTCATCGGTTTAAGTTAGTTTAATATCCTTTATTTGAGTTACAATTGGCTCATACTTATGATTTTCACTTTGGGAAGTAACTCGGGCATTCCACCTCGCGGGTGAGGTGACAGAGATTGCAATGGGGCAGTGCCCCCGAGAAACCAAACACAATGTATTTTGGACTTGGGGATTTTCCATTAATTTTTTATTGTATATAATTTAATTGATTTATTTTACTAATTTTCATTAATTATTTACATTTATTTTAATTTTCAGAAATTAATTCTAATTATATAAAAATATATACATACCAATAAAAATATTTAACAAATATAAATAACTGATTTTTGATCATTTCTTAAAAAATCAAAAAACAAAAAAAGGCCTCCCTGGGTTGGGTTGCCGACCCATGTCACACCCCGACCTGGGCGGCCCAGGGTTAAGGGGTCTCGGTCGGTTCCCTCCCTGACCTGACTCCATTTGAGCACATGTTACGGTTTTTCTAACCGCTGGTATCACCCTCGAACTCAGTACTTTAGGTTCTGATTGAAATTTGACACAAATAAACAATAATTAATCCAAGTGAATGCTAATATTTTATTTTATTTTTTTATTTCAAATGTTGGCGTTCGATATTTGTTCTTAACCATCTTTTAACCCGAAGAATAAAAAAAAGTCTCGTCTGAATTAGTCTTGATTGGTAAATATGTCTCCCTGTTTCTGATACAACATGATAGTGCAATACGAATATGAGACGAAATGATGACACAACTTGACATAAATTTTGTGAGGTTGAAATGACTTATTATAATGATTTGTGAATATATAAAAATAAAATAATTGGTTTGACACAAACAGGACAATATTATATGATCTGTTGATTTTTTTTCGCGAAACTAATATGAAAAAAAAATGTTAGATAATCAATTATCTTTTACTTGATAATGTCAATTAAAATGTTATTTAGATATAAAATATCAATATAAAATACTAATTAACTATTTTCAATCTAAACACGACAGATCTTCAAATTGTACTTAACATGATAACACAAAAGGGTTTTTTGCTCCAGTACATATCAAAAGGTTCAAAATTGGCCCAATACCCATGATTTCTCAAAAATTGTTTTGATACCTATAAAAAAGATGTAAATTATTTTAATGTAGTTCCGTTAATGTGGGACCCACTTCTGTCTGTTGCCGTTAACGGATTCCGTTATGACGCCATCAAATGAAATAATTAACAAATGTATTAACTCACTAATTAAGTAATTAAGAAAAATTATTCTGGTACACATCTTAACAATTAAAATTGGTATGCTACCCATCTAAAATATTATAATTGGTATAATACCCATGAATTTTGAAAAAAAAACCTTTTATTTGATAAAAATGTGGTAAATCCAACTTGTTACATGTTCCAACAAATAAATTAATAAATTTCGTTTAATCTTTATAATTTGAAAATATCTAAATTATAATTTGAAAAATATCAAATTATAAAGATTAAACGAAATATATCATGTTATTTGTTGGAACATGCAACAAGTTGGATTTACCACATTTTTAACAATTAAAATGTATTTTTTTTCAAACTTCATGGGTATTATACCAATTATAGTCTAATATGGGTATGGGTCAAGGTTCAGATATGCGGGATGCGGAGTGGATGCGGCAGGGCACCGCATCGAACATATACGGAATGCGGATGTGATGCGGGTGCATATGCGGTTTGCGATTTAATAATTAAATAATATACACTTACATATTAAAATAATATGTGGAATATACATTTAATAATATACATTTACATATACGGAATGCGGGGCGCCGGTGGGGTCGAAAATGTGGGATTGACACGAATTTGGGAACGAGTGGGGAATTTGGGGATGGTCTTTTTTTGTAAAATTGGTTAAAAGTTTTTTGTTTGAAAAATAAGTTAAATGGGTAATCGGATAATCAGATATCTTTCGGATTTTGACCCAATTAGATTTGAAATATGCCTATTTGATATGCGTTGCATATGCGGATGACAATGCGGTCCGCATCCGGGACAATGACAATCGCACCCGCATCCGCATATGCGGCCGCATATCCGAACACTGGTATGGGTATAATACCCATGAATTTTGGAAAAAAAATACATTTTTTTAAAAATGTGGTAAATCCAACTTGTTGCTTGTTCCAACAAATAACATGATATATTTCGTTTAATCTTTATAATTTGATATTTTTCAAATTATAAATTAGATATTTTCAAATTATAAAGATTAAATGAAATTTATCATGTTATTCGTTGGAACATGTAACAAGTTAGATTTATCACATTTTTAACAAAACATATTTTTTTCAAATTTATAATTTGGAAATATCAAATTATAAATATTAAACGAAATTTATTATGTTATTTGTTGGAACATGTAACAAGTTGGATTTACCACATTTTTAACAAATAAAAGTTTTTTTTTCAAAATTCACGGGTATTATACCAATTATAATATTTTAGATGGGTAGCATACCAATTTTAATTGTTGGGATGAGTACCACAACAATTTTTCTTAATTACTTAATTAGTGGGTTAATACATTTGTTAATTATTTCATTTAACGGCGTCGTAACGGAATCCGTTAACGGCAAGAGACAGAAGTGGACCCCACATTATCGGAACTGCCTTAAAACAATTTACATCTTTTTGATAGGTATCAAAACAATTTTTGAGAAATCATGGGTATTAGGCCAATTTTGAACCTTTTGATGTGTAGTGGAGCAAAAAACCCTAACACAAAATCATGACAATAGTTCAAAATTGTATCGCGATAGAACACGATCCCAACGAAGCGGCCATGGATCCTCAACTCGACATCGAGCGACGTGGAATAGGTTGCTTCCAAACGGAATTTTCCCAAAAATAAAAATAAAAAAAATGTTGTGATGGTGTTATTTGATGATTTGGTTGTAGGAATTTCTCGATCTCGCGCTAAGGCCCAAGAGACGTTGAGTTTCTCTTTCTTAATGTTATTCGATGTCTTGTTTCGATTGGTGAGGTTCTGGCCATGCGATGGTATCGAAAACGTAATGCATTTGGCATTGTTTTTCTTTTTTTCGAATTTCGTTAAGAATTTGAGGTTTGGATGTATGTATGCTCACGTGAGCAACACATGGTAGTTGTTCCATATGGGACATATTGGTTTAGACATTAATTAAAACCCCCTACATTCGGCACTGTGATGTTTTTAATTGTATTTCGTTGAGGATTTTGAGGTTTAGATGACTCATGTATGACAGTAGTTTCGTATTGAACATATGGCTTTAGACTCAAGACGTTAACTAAAGCCCCCAGCATTCGGCGCTGTGGTGTCTCTTTTGGATTTCATTGAAGATTTTTGGTTTAGATGAATGAAAACTCATGAAAAAACATCAGATAGTTATTCTTTGTGGAACGTATCGGTTTGGACCTTTCTTGGGGCCCTAGCATTTAGCAACGTGATTTTTTTTTAATTTTTTAAAACCATTGAAGATTTGAGGTTTAGATGCATGGTGTACTCATGCAACCAACATATGGTAGTAATTTCATAAAAACGTATCATTTTGGACCTTAATTGAAGTCCCCAGCCATCAGCATTTTTGGATATTAGGTCTTTTCCCTTGAAATTCTAGAGGTATTTTTGGATATCCAATAAGGATGCAAAGCGACAAAAAAATATTTTCGGAGTTTGGATACATTACACAAGATAAGTGTTGAACGATGATTCTGTCAAGACCACATGCAATTACCGTAAGAAGGTATTCGACAGTGCAAGTTCCAAAGGTATTACTCATCTCAAAAATGAAATACATTTAGAACTTGCACCGACAAATATCTTTTTTCAATAATTGGATGCGATCTTGAAACATCACTCAAAACTTCTCTTGTGTAATGTATCCAAACTTATTAGATGTATACACAAGATAAGTTTTTTTTGTCGTTTTGCATCATTATTAGATGCTCCTAGAAATATTTGCACTTCCAATAAGTGTCTCATTTGGAATCGGCAAGTCATCTTCCATCCTGCAAAAAATGACACACAATGCAAATTATTAAAATCTAAAGCAAAATTGGCAACATACACCAGAAAAATATAGAAAAAGGGAGGCAGTTACCATCAAGGCATCAAGTATTTATCATTTGAGCAAATAAAAAATGTAATGAAAATGAGGTGGGTAACAAATCTAAACTTGGTACTAGTTCCATGTCAAGGAAAGGTAAATTGGAATCCTAGATGCTTCATATGACCACCACTAGATGATCAAAGTGTAAGATGCAAAATCTCAGCCAAATCCTTAGAGCAATAAAAGAGCTTCGGACATTACAATTGAAAACCCTTACTCTCAAACCTACAACTAGATATCATCCTTCCAACAAAGGTTGATTTTATCCCCCTATCTCCTAAGTCCAAAAATAGGGAATAGTAGATCAAACACAGATGAAAAATTCGAAAATAAAAAAATATCCTTTATTTTTTAAACCGAGTAACCATCTTAAACTTAAACAATCTAGACAAGAAACCAAATAAACATTTACAATGAACGATCCCTCTAGTTTAGATAGCTTCTAACTGATCAAAGTTGTTTGACGCACACTATAGAAACCTTTGTAGAAAAATCATAAGTAAAAGTATTTGAGCACAAATATGATATTAGATTGTCGTAAATCCAAAAGGATCATCAAACATAAGAAGCCCAAAAGATAAAAAAAATCTAAACAAACCAAATATATGAGGAGGCGGAGGCAGTTACCGTCAAGAATGGGGCAGGTGCGGCGGCGACGAGGAGGAGGAGGCGGCAACAAGGTTAGGGATAGGCCGTTAGGGTTTGTTTTTGGGGAAGAAGAGATGAGATATACTTGTTGGGTAAATTGTACAAAGAGAACGTAATTTTTCATATTAAGTGTGAAAAATAAATTGATAACATTAACTCGTTATGTTAGAGCACAAATAACAGTTTCTTTCTTTGTCACGTCAGTTTCTCTCTCTGTCACGCCAGCTCATCCAACATACCCAAAAACTCTCTTACTCATGTCCGGGCTACCCTCACCCACCCTACACTCTCTTTCCTCCACATCATTTCTTAATTAAACAATTTTAATTCTCACACAACATTTAACAAATTACATTTTATATAAATCTAATTCTAATTGCATTATAATTCTAATTCACGATATAATTATTATTACTATTAATTAATTAACAATAATAATTATTCATTAATAATATCAGTCACTATTAAACCACAAAAATTTGAATATTTGAAATTTGAATATTTGAAACGCGCGTGAATGCACAGTATACACATGAATGTACAGTATACGCATGCGTGAAAAGTAATCCACGTGATTGCACAGTATACGCGTGAAAGAAAAGTAGTCTGCGTGAATGTACAGTATACGCGTGAAAGAAAAGTAGTCAACGTGAATGTACAGTATACGCGTGCGTGAAAAGTAATCCGCGTGACTGCACAATGTCTAATTTTTTCTCTATATATACCTTACACAAAACCCAACTTACATCCCATATTTCTTCCACAAAACACAACGTTGCAATGTCTTCTCCGGATTACAACCGTTCCCCCTCGTCCACAATCAAATCCGCGTCCACTCTATCCACAATGATACCCCTCACATCCATTTTACCAACAACCATTCCAACAACCAGACTTCTCCCACTACGCACCACCATTCTCACCACCAGACCAAAACTCATCATTCCCACAATTTTCCCACTACGCACAACCAGATCAAAACTCACCATTCTCACAATTCTCTCAATATGCACCACCATTCCCACATAATCAACCGCAATTCCAGATGTTTGGCCGACACATGTCTCAACAAAGTAGTCCGAGTATGGCAGACACTGAAGAAGAGGGTCACAACGACGATGAGTCCCCACCACGACACACCACCATCCTCACCTTCACAGCAACACCGCCGCAAGCAAGTCCAAACTGCCAAAGCCAATCCGAAGATGTGGACCACAACTGAGGATGAGAGACTTGTCTCTGCATATATGGAAACTAGTTGCGATGCGGTGACAGGGACAAACCAGAAGTCTACTTCATTGTGGGCTAGAGTGAAACGTGTGTACAACATCTCCGTGAAAGGCACAAGCCTCCCCGAGAGGAATGCGGAGTCCTTAAAAGGACGGTGGAGAAGAATTGTACCTGCTGTGAACAAGTGGGTCGGGTTCTTCGATCAGGCATTCCAACGGAAAAGGAGCGGCCAGAATGATGAGGATGTTGTCCGGCAAGCGCACGTGATCTACGAGTGAACTTATGGGCCTAAATTTCTTTATTTTGATGCTTGAGTTATGTTGCGTAGGTACCCAAAATGGGAGTTTGTGATATCCGGAGCTAATGTCGTGCGTGTTGACTGTGAAGGGAATGTGTTCTAAAAGTTTTACTTTTAAATGTCAATTATTATGAATTGAATGAGAAATCATTTTGTTCCTTGTTTATGTTATTCGTCTTTTAGAAGTGTTAAGGAAGAGGCTCTTGGTCCTTAACCGTAGAGCTCTAAAAGATATTGGTTTACATAAAACAAAAGATATTCGCAATCATGGTAATTAACATGTGACATTAAATACCGAGTTAAGATTGTCGTGTTGGTCATAGATCATTGTAGCTCTACAAGTGAGTGACAACACAGGTACACAAAAGAGGAAAATACTACTTTTGTATACTGAATAGACCTAATAAGTAAAACATTATAGAATTGTGTTTTCTGTGTCATTAATATTTTACTGTGTCCTTGGTCCTTTGATATGAGACTTATATCCTATCACTTAAGAAATGCTTGATTAGACTAGTGTCTTGAGCTATCGATAAGTGTAGTGTGAAGACATTAGTTGGTTAAGTATGACTTTTGTTGGAGAAAATAGTTAGTCAAAAGATTATCATTGTCCCTTCTTGATTGAGTGATGATATTAGTGGACCCCTTGATAAAGCAAAGTTATAATGTGCACAATGTGATTTGAGTTAAGTCACATATTTATAACTAGCTTAAAGAGATCAAGAAATGAATACTAATACAAAGATGACACAATACTACTTTGTGTGTATTCTTAATATCATGAGGCAAGGAACGGACACAAGTGATGCACTCCATCACTAAATGGATCGAGTTTTGGTTCTAGTGGAATTAAGACATCTAACTAATTGGGAGCTATAATGTGTAACTAGATACCGCTTATAGCTTGTGATATTAAGCTCTTAATATCACTGTCAACTTAGTTTAGATCCTCTCATAGGTCACACCACAAAACTGGAAAACAAGAAATGGGGATTTTGAGTTCATAAAGTGTGTCGGGTTTCATGTAGAAAATATGACACATGTGGTGAACAAGCAAAATCAAAATTATGTTGTGATTAATAACATAATTAGAATCTAAATTAAATTCATATGTGATGTAAATATTATGGGGTGTAATGATTTATCATTACATAGGATAATATGTTACATAAGTAGTGAACTTACTACTAATCCCGAAATGTCAAAATTTGTAGGGGTTAAACCGAAATTTGACCAGTCTACAGTACTGTGCAAAAACGGTCGACCATTAAACGGTAAACGATCGACCGAATGTTGCACGGTCGACCGGGTGTGTCTCGATCGATAACATGGAATTTCGTCTGTTCGTTTTCGGTCGACCGAGTATATCGGTCGGTCGACCGAACATTGCGATGAAATATTTTTTTTACGAACGGTCGACCGAGTTATTAACGGTCGATCGAAACCTGGTCTAAACGGTCGACCGAACCTCCAAACGGTCGACCGGTCCATACGGTTTTCTGCAGAATTAATTTAAGAATTAATTAGATCATGCATGGAATTGGTTCATAACTGATTTAATTCGTGGTTGAGATTATTTGTTAGCAAATAATGGATGGTTAGATGGAAGTTTGTATGAAATCATGGGTAAGAGGTTGCACATGAATAGGTATTTTGGAGAGAACTTATAAATACAAGTTTATCTCATTACCTTACTAATTAATTCATTATCTTCTTGTGCAAACATCTCTCTCCATAATTCTCCACGAATTTCCTTAATTCTTGAGTTTAGTTTTAGTTTTCAGAGATCTTCTTCTCAAGGGAACTAAAGAGGGGTTAGTAGTTAGATTCTAAACCCTATTGGAGATTGAGAGGCTAGCTCTTCTCTCTCCGATCTTGTTCAGAGTTTGGTGAATACTCGGGGGCATCCGGCGCAGCGATAAGCATCCTCAACGTCTTCGGATCATCAAGAAGTTTTAGAGAACTTCTAGGTATGAAATTCGGAGCTCATGTTTGTTTTAATAAAGTTTTGAAACTAGTTATTGAAACAAATCGATGCATGCATGAAACAAATCATAGAAAATTGTAATTGATCCTTATTGTGCATAAAAATTTCGAAAATATATATGTTCAATTAAACTAGAAATCCTACAGTCGTATAAAAGCTTAGGGTTCAATTTTCTAATGATTTGAAACTATAAACAAATTTAGTTTACCATCTAGGGTTCGAACAATTCGATTTTCCGCTTTTTCGGTCTTTAAATGTTTTGTTGAAATAATTCTTTGTAATAATTCCTTTTGAATGTTTTAAGTGGTTTAAAACATGCCATGTAATTATTAGAATTATGATTTAGACATAAGTGTAACTTGCAATAATTTCGTTTTAAGCATGAACGATTGTTTTGTAAGAGAATCAACAAAACCGAAAAACTGCGGTTCGTCTTTCCTTTTAGGAAATTGGATGGACAGCGGTTCAAAATTATTTTTGAACATGTGGATGGATGAAATATGTTTTTAATGGATTTCAAAATGTTTTTCAAAGAATTGTTTGGGATTCTAGATGATTGATAAACTAGGTTGTATAGTTTATAGCAATATTGCGTGCATGGATGCTCGGGTTGTCTTTGCAGGAATTGTGACTTTATTTGTTCCACATCAGCACCTTTGAATGCTTGTAATTATTATTATACAATGGCTTATTTATATGTAAAAGCCAAATTGTCTCTTTCTATCTTTAGATAATTGCATTGCATTTGAGAGGTTTTACATAGGACATGTACTAGTCGGTTTTTATCGACTGTGAGGAGCATGTTTATTTTCTGTAAAATCTACATCTCCAGTGCAAGAGGAAGACACTGTTGTAGCGCATCGATCGAGGATCGAGGATCAAGGATCAAAGGGAACATATAAACTCACACGATGTGGATTGTGTGAATGGTTTAATTTCTGCTATGCATGTGATGAATGTGATTGAATGCTAGGAAGTGTATGAATGATAATATGCATGATAACCTAAAATTCCGAATCACATGTTAATATATGAAATTGTCCAACAAAATTAAGAGTAATTTTCCTTCTTATTTCATCCACTAGCAGCCATCGATTGAGGGATACTCTGCTCGCCCTTAGCGGGAGATAACTCCCTCCATCTTTGGGAATAGTGGGAGATATAATGGTTGTCTTTTGTTGTTCCACGAATAGATATATGAGGTGCGTTTCACCCTAGTGAACCCCAAGTATGCTTAGTTGTGAATACAATGGTTAAACGTATCTCGTATCAAATGAAAATAAGTTTTCTTAACATTACCTAGAGCCCTCGCTCGGTTTTGGGAAAACGTTTTTCTTAACGAGGCTAGGTCGCATTCCCTCATAATTAAAACGACAAGAATCACAAGAGTTTGAAGATGCTAATGTTGCTAAAATTCAAAAAAGGTTGTGATTAGAAAATGTTTTTCTTACCTTGATATTGTAATGTATTCGATAGCCCTTAGCTAGTCTATATTACAATTGATGGGATCTTGGATTGTTGCATTTATGGGCAAAAATTTTATTTGCAGCATTTACATTTGTATGTATGTATGATAAACATAAAATTAGCATTAAAATCCTGTATGATTTATTTTGTAGAAAATGTCGAACATCCAACCTATCGTACGGTCCATGATAGAAAAACACCCTTTAGCAAATGATGGCTCAAACTTCATAAGTTGGCAACTCAAACTCATCATCGTGTTAAAGTTTGAGAAACAGTCTCACGTTTTGGAAGGTTCAATCCCAAAATGGAATGAGAGATTAACAGATGAAGAGAAAGAGGCTAAAGCCAAGTGGGAAGACGAAGAGAACCAAGTTCACAGTCTCATGCTAGCATCCATGGGTGACTCGCTTCAAGCGAAATACTTGGATTCAAAACCTAAGAAGACCATGGAGGCTTTGTCTAAGATGTTCATGGATAGTGCCCGAAAGGAGCGATATAAGACCACCATCGCACTCACAATGTGCCATATGGCGGAGGGAACATCGGTATCCATGCATTTTCTCATGATGCAAGGGTACCTTGAGAAGTTGGCAAAGCTCTCTTCACCAATGCCCGAGGACATTGTTGAAGATATGATTCTTGGCTCTCTAGCCCCGTCCTTTAAGGACTTTGTGATGCACTATCACGTGCATGAAAAAGGGGTGAGTCTTGAGGAGCTGCACAACGCTCTCAAAACTGCTGAAGTTGACATGAGCAAGGGTAGGGACAAGCATGTCCTTGCCATCCATGGGGGGAGCCAAAAGATTGGTAAAGGAAAGGGCAAATCTACCAAAAGTGGTTCAATCAAGAGCAAGGGAGTAGGAGGTGCTCGTGCGAGTGCCTCAAGGGGGAAATCTCAGAAATCTCCTACTCCCAATACGGAGTGCTTTCACTGCAGTGAAAAAGGACACATCCGGCCAAATTGCCCCAAGTACAAGGAAGATCTTGACAACGGAGTGATTGAATGTCGGCGCCCCCAAAAGGCCAAAGGTATATTTGTTATTGAAATAAATTTAGTCACCTCTGTCCAGGATTGGGTAATTGATACCGGATATTGTGCTCACATAGTTTCTAATGTGCAGCTACTCATGGATAGGAAGGAACTCGTAAGGAACGAGGTAGAATTGAAGGTCGGAAATGGTGCGAACGTTTCTGCGGTTGCACAAGGTTCTGTGGTGCTTCAATTATGTAGTGATTTAAATTTATGTCTAAAGAATGTTTATTATGTACCTTCGATTAGCAAGAACATTATTTCTGTATCATGTTTAGATATGGATAATTTAATATAAATATTTCAAATTCTTGCTTGTCTATATCGAAGAATGGTATTTTCTATGCAAATGCATTCATAAGGAATGATCTCTATTTGCTTGAATTGAATAATAAACAAATCTTTAATATCAATAACAAAAGACTTAAGACCACTCACGAGAATGATACTCTCTTGTGGCACTATCGACTTGGTCACATAAATGAAAAGCGCATCAAGAAATTGGAAGAAGCTAACCTTCTTTGTCTACTTGATTTTAAATCATTGGAGACATGACAACCATGTTTAATGGGAAAATGACCAAAAGGCCTTTCAAGAAGAAAGGTCCAAGGGCGAGTGACTTGTTGGATTTGATACATTCCGATGTATGTGGTCCAATGAGTACTAGTGCACGAGATGGTTTCAGGTACTTTATTACGTTCACGGATGATTATAGTCGTTATGACTATGTTTATCTAATGAGAAACAAAAGTGAATCCTTTGACAAGTTCAAAGAATTCAAGAATGAAGTAGAGAACCAACTCGACAAGAAAATCAAGTCTCTACGAACGGATCGTGGAGGTGAGTACTTAAGTGCCGAATTTGACTCATACCTAAAGGAGTTTGGTATTGTACCTCAACTCACCCCTCCCGGTACACCTCAGTGGAATGGGGTATCCGAAAGGAGGAATGCGACATTGCTCGACATGGTTCGGTCAATGATGAGTCATGCGGAATTACCTCTTTACTTTTGGAGTTATGCACTACAAACTGCGGCTTACACACTAAATAATGTTCCATCAAAATCTGTGGAGAAAACTCCTTATGAGCTATGGAGTGGTAAAACACCCAGGCTCAATTTTCTCAAGATTTGGGGTTGTGAGGCTTACGTCAAGAAATTGATGTCGACCAAACATCAACCAAAAGCAGATAAGTGCTTCTTTATTGGTTATCCTCGTGAGACAAGATGATACTACTTTTGGCATATCACCTCCAATCGAATGATTGTAGAGAGGGATGCCCCATTTCTGGAAAAGGAATTTCTGGAAAGAGTAAAAAGTAGTGGGAGTAGGGTTGTACTTGAGGAAACTCAAGATACTCTACAAGATCATGACATGAATGATGACATTTAAGATCATGAAGGCCCAACCGAGGTTCCTTTGGTTAGTGGGTGCATGAGTGAGAGACCCTCGCAAGAAATTGTGAGAGAAACTCAATCTTCCCCACCAAGTGTACGTTCGAGAATCGAACACGAACCAATTCCGCAAGAAATTGTGGAAGAAGTTTGAGAAGTACACGTAGAACCAAAAGAACTTAGAAGGTCAACGAGGGAAAGGAAGAAACCCGACTTGTATCTGGGACTTCATGAAATCATGGTACTTGATACCAATGATCCCTTGACCTTCCAAGAAGCAATGGAAAGAAAAGACTCCAAACTATGGTTTAAAGTCATGGAATCCGAAATATAATCCATGTATGATAATCAAGTGTGGAACTTGGTTGACCTTCCTCAAGGGAAAAATGTCATTCAAAATAAATGGGTTTTCAAGAGGAGGATGTACATGGATGGGAACTTGACAACCTACAAAGCGAGGCTTGTAGCGAAGGGTTTCACTCAAGTTCTAGGAATTGACTATGATGAAACTTTTTCACCAGTTGCCATGTTCAAGTCTATTCGGATAATGCTCGCTATTGTTGCATTTCATGATTATGAAATATGGCAAATGGATGTCAAAATGGCGTTCCTTAATGGGAACTTGGAAGAGGATGTGTACATGATGCAGCCTCAAGGTTTTGAAGATCCAAAGAATAACGAGAAGGTATGCAAGCTTCAAAGATTCATTTATGGATTGAAGCAAGCATCAAGGAGTTGGAACAAACGCTTTGACGAGGAAGTGAAGAAGCTTCACTTCATTCAAAGTAAGGAAGAACCTTGTATATACAAGAAGGTTAGTGGGAGCCATGTAGTATTCCTAATCTTATATGTCGATGACATATTGCTCATGGGAAATCATATTCCTTTGCTTGAGCAAACGAGAAGTTCATTGAAATCTGCATTTTCAATGAAAGATATGGGTGATGCTCAATACATCTTGGGAATCAAGATATATCGAGATAGATCTCGTAGACTCATTGGCCTCAGTCAACGTGCATACATTGACAAGGTCTTGGAAAGGTTCAAGATGAACAACTCCAAAAAGGGCAGTGTGCCAATGAGTATGGGTGTGCAACTCAAGAAGTCTCAACGTGCGCAATCACGTAAGGACTTAGAGTACATGAAGGATGTCCCTTATGCTTCGGCAATTGGGTCGATCATGTACACGATGACTTGCACAAGACCCGATGTCTCGTATGCTCAAAGTGTGACAAGTCGTCACCAATCCAACGCAGGTCCTGAGCATTGGACTGCGGTCAAGAATATCCTGAAGTACCTTAACCGGACTAAGGAAAAGATTCTTGTTTATGGAGGACAAAGGGAGTTGATAGCCGAGGGATACTCGGATGCGAGTTTCATGAGTGATCCAGACGATAGAAGGTCGCAATCATTATTGTGTCTTTAGTCCTTTGATATGAGACTTATATCCTATCACTTAAGAAATGCTTGATTAGACTAGTGTCTTGAGCTATCGATAAGTGTAGTGTGAAGACATTAGTTGGTTAAGTATGACTTTTGTTGGAGAAGATAGTTAGTCAAAAGATTATCATTGCCCCCTCTTGATTGAGTGATGATATTAGTAGACCCCTTGATAAAGCAAAATTATAATGTGCACAATGTGATTTGAGTTAAGTCACATATTTATAACTAGCTTAAAGAGATCAAGAAATGAATACTAATACAAAGATGACACAATACTACTTTGTGTGTATTCTTAATATCATGAGGCAAGGGACGGACACAAGTGGTGCACTCCATCACTAAATGGATCGGGTTTTGGTTCAAGTGGAATTAAGACATCTAACTAATTGGGAGCTATAATGTGTAGCTAGATACTGCTTATAGCTTGTGATATTAAGCTCTTAATATCACTGCCAACTTAGTTTAGATCCTCCCATAGGTCACACCACAAAACTAGGAAACAAGAAATAGGGATTTTGAGTTCATAAGGTGTGTCGGGTTTCATGTAGAAAATATGACACATGTGGTGAACAAGCAAAATCAAAATTATGTTGTGATTAATAACATAATTAGAATCTAAATTAAATTCATATGTGATGTAAATATTATGGGGTGTAATGATTTATCATTACATAGGATAATATGTTACATAAGTTGTGAACTTACTACTAATCCCGAAATGTCAAATTTTGTAGGGGTTAAACCGAAATTTGACCAGTCTACAGTACTGTGCAAAAATGGTCGACCGCTAAACGGTAAACGGTCGACCGAATGTTGCACGATCGACCAGATGTGTCTCGACCGATAACAGGGAATTTCGTCTGTTCGTTTTCGGTCGACCGAGTATATCGGTCGGTCGACCGAACATTGCGATGAAATATTTTTTTGTTACGAACGGTCGACCGAGTTATTAACGGTCGATCAAAACCTGGTCTAAACGGTCGACCGGTCCAGACGGTTTTCTGCAGAATTAATTTAAGAATTAATTAGATCATGCATGGAATTGGTCCATAACTGATTTAATTCGTGGTTGAGATTATTTGTTAGCAAATAATGGATGGTTAGATGGAAGTTTGTATGAAATCATGGGCAAGAGGTTGCACATGAATAGGTATTTTGGAGAGAACTTATAAATACAAGTTTATCTCATTACCTTACTAATTAATTCATTATCTTCTTGTGCAAACATCTCTCTCCATAATTCTCCACGAATTTCCTTAATTCTTGAGTTTAGTTTTAGTTTTCAGAGATCTTCTTCTCAAGGGAACTAAAGAGGGGTTAGTAGTTAGATTCTAAACCCTATTGGAGATTGAGAGGCTAGCTCTTCTCTCTCCGATCTTGTTTAGCGTTTGGTGAATACTCGGGGGCATCCGACGCAGCGACAAGCATCCTCAACGTCTTCGGATCATTAAGAAGTTTTAGAGAACTTCTAGGTATGAAATTCAGAGCCCATGTTTGTTTTAATAAAGTTTTGAAACTAGTTATTGAAATAAACCGATGCATGCATGAAACAAATCATAGCAAATTGTAATTGATCCTTATTGTGCATAAAAATTTCGAAAATATATATGTGCAATTAAACTAGAAATCCTACAGACTGGGAGTCCCCGGAGTTTCACGATGAAAATAGTCTCCAGTCAGGAAGCCTTGGGAAAAGGAAGAGCACGGATGACTCCAGGACGCAATCACCCTCGGATGCAGAAGAGCTGATGCCAAGGTCGTCTACACGCCCAGAAGGTGTGAAGAAGGCCAAGAAAAAGGCTAAGAGTGCATTACGCCCCGAAGGCGACACCGATGTTAGAGAACTTGCACAACAACTTTGATACACCGCCCAAGTCAGAGAAGATGGTTTCTCCAAGCAGGAGGAGTTAGCGGAAAGGAATTTCCAGAGGCATGTAAAAAAACTAAGTTGGACATGCTTCACTCTCTGACGAGGAAGGACAACCCGACGGAGAATGATAAAAAATATCGATAAACTTCTCGCCTGGGCAGAAGAGAACGAGTACGTGTAGTTTGTTGTAGTCCGTATTTCGTATGGTTTGTATTTCCCTTAGTTTGTATTTCGTGTTGTTGTAGTCTGTATGATTTGTATTTCGTATGGTTTGTATTTTCCTTTAACATATGTTTCGTGTGGTTGGTTGTAGTTCGTATTTCAGTATTATTAATGTATTGTTCTTATGGTATTGTCGTATTAATATATATTCTATATAACTTGATTTTTTTAATTTTTACTATTAAACCCCCCGAGGGGCGCCCGACCGTGGCACCCCAGTTAAGGATGCCCTTACAATTAATTAACAACTACATATAAATTGTAAATTTTAGAGGAAAATTTTCAAAATAAACTTATTTTAATTTTTTTCCCAAAATAGACCTCAATAAAAAGTATTTGTCAAACTAGACTCGCTGCCGACGGCGGGTTTGTTTTTTAGTGCATATAGAACTCGACATCACCAGTGTCGAGTTCTCTTTGGTTTTTAATTGCCCAACGCTTGCCATATTCCACTCGACGTGAGTTGTCAGGAGAACAATGATTTAAATAGAACTCGGCACTGGGGATGCCGAGTTCTATTTGAACTGTTCTCCTGACACTCAGATCGTGCATGAGATGGTTGGATGTCCAGGAAAACAGTCTTAAATAGAACTCGACATCTAAGATGCCGAGTTTAATAGGCAGAACTCGGCGTTACAAATGTCGAGTTCCGTCGGGCTATAAAAGCAGTCTGACGCCCCCCTCCCCCCTGCCAAGTTCTCGCGATTTTAAGGTTAGAGCTTCGATTTTTTTCGTTTTCCACCGTTTTCTTGCATTTTTATGTATTAAGATGATATACATTGTTGTTTTATGTATGATTGTAGTGTTTTTGTTGGTTTAGGAACCCGTTTTGGTGCAAACTCGATTTCGATTTTGGGTTTTTAGGCCAAACTTTTTATTTCTTGTTTGTTAGTTGATTATTGATTTTAGTTTTGTGGATTGTAGGTCTACGGTAGTAATCTTAAAAATAGTTGAATTTAAGTTTGGTTATTGTGATTGAAATTAGATTTTTTGTTGTTATTTTGATTTGAATGTATGTTAGTTTGAATGAATATAAACTTAAAAATGATATATTTGATTTTAAATGTATATGAGTTTGAATGTATGTGGGAATTGAAGTTTGATTTTTTTAGTCTTAAAAATAGAGTAATAATGTATGTGGGTTTTAATGGAAAAAAATGTTTTGAAGTTGAGAAATATGTTCGTTAAATATATTATGATTTGCATGTTGATAAATACGTCGTTACTGAGATGTTTAGAATGTGATCATGTTATTTGTAGTATTGTTAGTTTGTTCTACCGTGCAGGTTTAAATTTACGAATTTGAAAAATATAGGGGAGGTTCTGTCAAAATTTAAAAAAAATTCTAACATGATTCGTAACGTTGTTTATTGTAGTTGATTTTATGGGAGAGATTGCTCGACGTTTACAGTTGTTTGTTACTACACTCGATTGAGGTAATTTCTAAGACATTTGAGTATTTTCAACTATTTAAGTAGTTAGTCATGAAGAGTGACCATCTCACTTGAACACATTTTCAAATTTAATTAATATATGTTAGGTATGGATAAAGATGATGAAGGATCTTTGTTGGTCATGTATAATGGGAAATTAGAATGCAACGGAGATGTGACAGAATATACATGATCTGACCGCAAATTGGTAGTTGTTTCATTGAACATAAAATACGAGGATTTAATGGATGTTATAAGATCTGAATGTTGTTATCCACACAGTATGTTTGATGTTAAGTTGACGACGAAATTGTCATTAAACAATAATTGGATATATGTTCCATTAACCAATGATAAGTCGGTTTATGGATTGATCCGTATGTTTAAACGGATGTTTGTGGTTGGTGTGTATGTGGAAGCTGAATCTAAAGTGCCCGACCCTACGCTGACAACCAACACTCATTCGCCGGAGTATGGTACAGTAAGGTCGACCTGTTGGGACTGTGGAATAGATTTGAATATAAGTCTAAATCCTACAACCGAAGTTCCAGCATACTAGCAAATTCCATTTTTCCAATCGCATAACTTCCAAACAGGCAACGAATGACCACAAAATACGTGTGACATTCCTTCCAGCACTGCAAATCGTTATCATAGTCTGTCGCAATTTGAACCTATGCATTACAGTCATGATGAGTTTGTTGGAAGGGCTGGACCATCTACTCATATCGCTCCCTTGGGTTTGCTTTGTCAGCTGTTGACCAATTCATTTTAGTCGACCAGAAGGCCTGGAAGAGATGCATAGCATTCAAGATGATCACACTGAGGAATTAGGGGATTACAGCACACCCTTCGCTGTAGAAGATGAACCTGAAGGTGTTTCTGCTAATGAAGTCGTTCCGGAGACACATGATGTCATATATGCGATGGGCCAATCCATAAACCGTGAAGACGACGACATTGTTGATGATGCAGTTGCTAACAACGACATGGTTCCAACTCTTAATGAACTTCCCGATATCTTCGAGGACGACAACTGGATAGAGAATTCTGTAATTGAACACTCATTCTTCGATGCTGCGAACAATTTGGAACAAAGTGATTGACGTACGGAAGATGATCGTTCTTTATGGGATAAACGAATTTTCCCAACGAAAGATGACTTGGTTTATGCTCTGCAATCGTGATACATTAAAAAGTTTGTTCAGTATTCAGTTGTGGTTTCTTCAACGAAACGGTATACAGTTCATTGTATTCGTCGTGACGAAGATAATTGCAAATGACGTCTACATGCGTCTGTCCCAAAAGGCTGCAGATATTTTCAAGTTAAAACATACGACGCCGAGCACACTTGTTTCAATCCGATATTGCTAAACGACAACAAGCAATGCAGTGCAAATTTTGTGTGCGACTTGATAATGTCATCTGTTAGAACTAAGTTCACAATTACTCCTGCTGAAATAATGGAACAATTACTCCAGTGCCGAGTTCTATTTGAATCATTGTTCTCCTGACAACTCACGTCGAGTGGAATATGACAGTGTTGGGCAATAAAAAACCAAATATAACTCGACACTGGTGATGCCGAGTTCGTTAAAGGAGAACTCGGCACTGGGGATGACAAGTTCTATATGCACTAAAAAACAAACTCGCCGCCGCCACGTGTCACCACGTGGTTGCAGCGAGTCTAGTTAGACAAATACTTTTTATTGAGGTCTATTTTGGCAAATTTAAAAAAAAGTTTATTTTGAAAAAAATTCCAATCTTTAATAGTTATGTATGATATTAAACAAATACGAATACAAATATTATAATACAGATATTCAATCTCGGATCAGATATTATTCTGATAAGATGATTCAATATTCATATTTGCTCCGTCAGTTCCCAAATATCAATTTTCAGATACAAATACGATTTTACGGATGATAAATTCTTGAATAAAACAAATACGGACGGAACAGATTCTCGGATTTTGAACATCCACTTAGGGGTGAGCAAAATTCGGTCCGGTCCGGGCACCCGGACCGAACCGAATTTTTCGGTCCGGACCGAATCGGACCGAATTTTTTCGGTCCGGTCTTCGGTCCACAAAATTTTGGAAATTCGGTCTTCGGTCCGGACCGGACCGAAAATTTAAGGGGAAAATTCGGGTTTTGGACCGACCCGGACCGGACCGGACCGAACCTATTCGGTCCGGTCTTCGGTCCGGACTTCCCGAAAATTCGGGTTTCGGTCCGGTCCGGTTCGGTCCGGTCCGGTCCGGTCCTGGACCGAAGCTCACCCCTATATCCACTAGACACTTCTAATTTTACATTTCCCAATACTCTATTTCTAATATTTCAGTTCCTTTTGTAGTTCACGGGTGGGAACAAAGTGGGCCTAGCTCAGCATTGTTTGTAAACAACGATGGTTCTTCTACACGGGAAGACGGAGTTGAATCTTCTGCAACAGACCACACCACAAGACCCAGAACACGAACAAGTTATCAATTTTCTGGAAGGAAGCGATCAAGATCGAAACGATGATAAGCGTCACACTGATCAAGAAACTAAACTAATGAGAAAAGAATTCTTCAGCTGAAAGTAAAAGCTTCACAGCAAAACTCTAGAAGCTAGAAGGCACCTAATGGAAAAGGAAAAGGTAATGCAAGAAAACGAGTTGCTTCGTTCCTACAAACTATGCTAGGTTTGTTGGGAAAATGATGCCTCTGTCTTGTTAATTCTATACAGACACTTCTGTTTGTGTAAGGTTTGTGAGAAGAAGTTGAATGCATGTCCCATTTGCAAGGCTATCAAATTTAATAGCGTGGAAGTGTTCTTTTCTTGAATGATACATCATAAAATGGTATGGGAAAGAAAGTTCAATAGTCTTTTATGAGGTTGGTGATTTACTCCCTTTTCGAAGATCATGATGAAAAATTGTCATGTTATTATGTATGTATGTATGTATGTCATTATACCTCATTGATGAGACTTTTGCGTTTAGTTGTGGAGTGGTTAATTTTTTTTAAAAATCACTCTGAAATCCATTTGATGTAATTTTGGTAGTATTTTTCGATTAATACTGGATTAAGTCATAGTTAATAGAAATGATCCTTGACCATTACAGTTAAGTGTGAACTCCAAGGGCCATTACATAAATGTGATCAGAATAGAGTAATTTGAGTACTCTTCTGAGGTTAGACCCTTTAGCCTCATTGCTTGGTTTTTAATGGGAAAAGAAAGAGGTGGTTTGTGATAAGATTTGGTAGTATGAGTCAATTATATTTGACCAGTAATGCTTTTATTTGGTGAAATATTTTTCTTCGAAAGGAGAACGACATGGTTTTTTCTTTCGGGAAGTACGAGAGAAGAAGAGTACGCATGTCAGAGCGCAGGGCCTTCAAACTCCGGTGGCATCACCCAGTCCTTAGGAAAAGCCTCCGCTTGTTGCTTGCTTATTGTTTACTAAACCCCAACAAGTAACTCCAAAGCGTGCTAGCACGATGTTGTCTTTTTAAGGACTTAATTTACGTTAATTTTGATGATTAATCAAATTTATCTTAATCAATTAACCTAGACAATCTAAGTGAATAAAAATAATTACATGCATTGCATATATACTTCTATGTGTGCAAATGATCTTAGTAGGTTGATTAAGATTATAAGAAAATAAGCATTGGGACAGACTCGAGATTGTAACAAAATTTTGGATTAAGACTTACAATTTTTCATTTTTGTCCTAGTTCAGGTCAGACGACTATCGTCCTAACGGATGACCGAATCAACCATCTCAGTAGTCGTTAGAATCATAATTGATTCTAACGGGTTAACCCGCCAGACCAAACGGGCTAGGTTGCGTTATTGTGTTACCCGCCCCGTTAACCCGTTTACCGGTTACAAATATAATTATAAAAAAACATATTTATGTATTAAAACTTTCGTTATTTCATTAGACTTCTAACGTTTATGTGATGATTTGTGACTTTATGTGTTTGTTAATTGTTCATTTAAGCACTTTAAATCGTAGACTTATAATTTTATGGACTTGTATTGTTTTATGCATGTAAGCTTAATTATAGACTTGTAGAAATGCATTTATGTGTGTATGTGTCAATGTAATAAGTTAAAATGAGTCTTTACAGGAATTCACCCATTCCGCCCGCTTAACCCACCCCGCCCTGCGTAAGTCACCCTTAAGTGGGTTGGGTAGCGGCCCAATTTTTTTTACCCGCCTCGCCCCGTTTGTGGCCCTAACTAAACACGATCAATTTAATGATGTAAGGATTGTTGGTTCGTGAGGGTCTCTAATTCTAATCAATTTTAAACTAATTACCTACTTGTTTAATCAATCAAAGATATGCAGCGGAATTTAAAACTAAACAAGCAAGTAAGTGTAGGATTTCATGTTTAATTATACATATATATTTTCGAAATTTTTTATGTATAATAAGGATCAATTACAATTTTCTTTGATTTATTTCATGCATGCATCGGTTTGTTTTAACATCTAGTTTCAAAACTCTATTAAAACAAACAAGGGCTCCGAAATTCATACCTAGAAGTTCTCAAAAACTTCTTGAAGATTCGGAGACGTTGGGGATGCTTCTCGCCGCGCCGGATGCCTCCGAGTGTTCACCGAAACCTTAAACAAGGTTGGAGAGAAATGAGCTAGCCAATCGATCTCCAAACAAGCTTAGAATCTAGCTACAAACCCCTTCCTTAGCCTCTGAGATTTCTCCTTCCAAACACTTAGAAAACTAAGAGAATTTTCGTGGGTTTTTGTGGTGAATTAAGAGAGAAAATAATTATTGAATTGTGTAACCCAATTAGGGAGAATAAGGACCTATTTATAGGTTCCAATCTTACTCTTAATCATGGCTATTCTTTAGCCACGTTTTTCTTTACATTTTCTCTCATAAATTAATTCCTTAATGCATTACATGCACCCACAAAACGTTTGACCAAGTTTGGAGCTAATCCAACCATCAATCAAATTAATCTCTTAATAATCAAAGGCAGAAAATCGACCGCTGTTCGGTTTACCGAGACCCATTCGGTTCACCGAATATGTCACGATTGGTTGACCGAGTACTAGACGGATGACCGATTCTTAAAGGGAAAAATTCTCCTTAACCGATCGGACGAATTCTCGTCTAAGACCGAGTGCCATTCGGTTAACCGAAAATATCGGAACTTAACATTGTTCGGTCGACCGATTTTGGTTCGGTATACCGTACCAAAGTTCCAGGCACTTTGGTCAAGTTCGGTCAATCAAATATGACTATCCGTTCAATGTTCGGTTGACTGATCCACAGATCCTTCGGTCGACCGAACCTCAACGAATTACCGAACTTTTACCTGATTTTGCCTTTTTCAAATTTTGGATTTATTTCCAACAAAATTTGAACTTTAGGGGATTTTAGCAAATTCACAACTTATGCAATATATTATCTTATGTAACAATAAATTATTGCACCCCATAATATATGCATCTCATATGAATTTATCATGATTCTAATTATGTTTATATACAACATAATTGATTTTACTTGTTCACCACATGAGTCATATTTTCTATAAGAAACCCGACACATCATATGAACCAAAAATCAAGCTTCTTGTTTCCCGGTTTCTTGCGGTGTGACCTATGGGAGGATCTAGACTAAGTTTGCAGTGATATTAAGAGCTTAATATCACAAGCTATAAGCGGTATCTAGCTACACATTATAGCTCCCAATTAGTTAGATGTCTTAATTCCACTCGAACCAAAACACGATCCATTTAGTGATGGAGTGCACCACTTGTGTTCATCCCTTGCCTCATGATATTAAGAATACACACAAAGTAGTATTGTGTCATCTTTGTATTAGTATTCATTTCTTGATCTCTTTAAGCTAGTTATAAATATGTGACTTAACTCAAATCACATTGTGCACATTATAACTTTGCTTTATCAAGGGGCCCACTAATATCATCACTCAATTAAGAGGGGCAATGATAATCTTTTGACTAACTATCTTCTCCAACACAAGTTGTACTTAACCAACCAATGCCTTTACACTACACTGATCGATAGTTCAAGACACTGATCTAATTAAGTATTCCTTAAGTGATTAGATATAAGTCTCATATCAAAGGACCAAAGACACAGTAAAATATTAATGACACAGAAACACATTTCTATAATATTTTACTTATTAGGTCTATTCAGTATACAAAAGTAATATTTTCCTCTTTTGCATACCCGTGTTGTCACTCACTTGTAGAGCTACAATGATCTATGACCAACATGACAATCTTAACTCGGTAATTAATGTTCCATGTTAATTACCATGATTGCGAATATCTTTTGTTTTATGTAAACCAATATCTTTTAGAGCTCTACGGTTAAGGACCAAGAGCCTCTTCCTTAACACTTCTAAAAGACGAATAACATAAACAAGGAACAAAATGATTTCTCATTCAATTCATAATAATTGACATTTAAAAGTAAAACTTTTAGAACACATTCCCTTCAGTAAGGAGGGAGATAATGCAAACCACAATGGAGACGGGAGATTTTACAGAGGTTCGGCACCCCACCCGAGTCGTAGTCCTCTCTTGCAAGCACCGCTCACGTCTTCACTAACCACTCCCCGTTTCGGGTCGGGAGAGAACACCTTTACAATCATCAAGCTCGCGAACAACCCTCGCTGAGCTTGGCTCCTCCTCTTTCACAATCCGAGAGGGACACTTCGGGCTCTCACCGAAGTCTATACTCTTATCTTGGGCTTTCACCAAGACCATTGCTTCTTTGACAATCAATGAGTGGAACACCACTCTCTAATCTTGAGCACACTTGAGTGAGAATAGGATTTAAGACTAAAGTGTGGAAGGTTTGAGGCTTGGAGTGTTTGAAGCTTTCTATCTAATGTATGGGACAAATAGTAGTGGGAGAGTTGTGTTAAAATGTGTTTTACAACTCTATTTATAAGCTCCTAAAGAGTTATAGCCGTTGGCATGAAATGGGTAAAGATTGTTTAAGATACACAAAACAGCAACTAACAGGACCCAATTCTGATAAAGTTCGGTCGACCGAATCGGGCAGAACGGTCGATCATTTGGCAATTTTGACCAAGGTTCGGTCAACCGGTTAAGGAACGGTCGACCGCCAAAGGTTGTGACTCAGGTACACTTAAGTGATCGGTCGAACACCGAGATAGGTTCGGTCGACTGATTCACACCAGACACTTTGGGGTTGACAAACAAGATCATATTCGGTCGACCGAAACAAGGTCCACGGTCGATCGAAAACCGACATGCACTTTGGGTTTGTCGAGATGTCATACGTTCGGTCGACCGAACAAGGTCCTCGGTCGACCGATACACTAAATGTATTTTGGGGTATATGGAAATAATACGAATACGACCGTTGGGTATAATACGACAAATCTAACGGTCAGATAAATAAGTTTACACAGTCGACCAAAAAGGTATGGACGGTCGACTGAAACTGGGCAGAAAAATACCAACTGGATAATTGATCACTCGGTCGACCGAACGGTCTGTTACGGTCGACCGAATGTGGGCAGACAGCTCAGGTTAAGTGTTTAGTGTTTTCCGGTCTGAGTTTGGGTGATCTATTGAAGTCCAAATTATATGAAATTTTGTGTGTGACTTCTATAAGGAATCTAGTGTGTGTTTGAGTAGGTTTTAACTTAAGTATGCTCGATTACACAAAATTCCTAAGCCAAGATTACATGTCTTCAATATAGCTTTAATACATGTCGTGACTTGATTTCCTTTCTTCCTTGAGTCTTGATCACCTGTACAAGTTAGCACAATACAATATATATGTTATGCAATATGTGTGCTACTCTACATGATTACAATTAAGATTATGTTGATTAAATCATCAAAACATAGATTAAGGCCAAAAAGCCAACAAGGACATCACTTGTGTCCTTGTGATATTAAGAATATGCAAGGGGCTTATGATATTAAGAATATTATACAAAGTAGAAATGTGTCACCTTTGTATTTTATATTCATTTCTATATTTCTTAAACTAATTATCAATATGTAACTTAACATAAGTCACATTGTGCACATTATAATTTCACTTTATCAAAGGGTAAATAATATCACCAATCAAGTAAAGTGGGGCAATGATAATCTTTTGAGGAACTATCTTTTCAAACATGTCATGTTTAACCAACTATTGTCTTTATGACTATACTCTATGATAGTTTTTGACAATAATCAAATTAAATACTCATTATATGAAAATACATAAGTCTCATATTTTAGGATCCAAGACATAGTAAAACATTAATGACACATAACACAATTTCATAATGCTTTACTTGCTAGGTCTGTTCAATATATAAAAGTAAATTTTTCCTCTTTTATATACTCGCGTCGTTAAATATTTGTAGAACTACAATACTCTTTAACCAACACGACAATCTTATCTCGGTAATTAATGTTTCATGTGAATTACCACGATTGCGAATTAACTTTTAATTTATGTAAATCATTATCTTTTAGAGCTCTATGGTAAGGACCAAGAGTCTCTTTCTTAACACTTCCAAAAGATGAATACATTAATCAAGGAACAAAATGTTTGCACATTCAATTCATAATAATTGACATATAAAAGTAAACTTGTAGAACACATTCCCTTCAAATATAATTTATGTATAATTACATATTTATAATTAACTGAAGAGATCAAGAAAAGAATATATAACACAAAGATGACACATTCATACTTTGTATAATATTAGTAATATCATAAAGCAAATGATAGACACAAGTGATATAACATATCACTAAATGGTTCGTGTTCTGTTCTAGTGAATAAAATATCTTTGTTATTTGGATAACTATAATGTATAGCTAGTTACTACTTATAGTTTATGATATAAAATATTTTATATCATAAACAACATAACTTATATCCCCTGTAGGTCACACCACAAAATTGGGTAATAAGAAATATGATTTTTATATTTTATGGGATGTATTAAGTTTGATGTGATTTGAAATAATATACATATCAGAAAATAGTAAAATTATCAGGGACTTTTCCAGGTAGTGAATTGGTCGACTGTTTTGGCTTACCGTCCGACCGAAATTATCAGAGATTTTCTAAGTAACTGATAGGTCGACCGACTGGGTGTTTCAATCGACCGTTTGCCCATATTAATAAGAGAATTTTTCTGGTCAATAGACGAATTTGATCCATCTTGGTGAATAGTAGTTATGCGATGATGATGTGTCAAAATATGATGATTTAGAGGAGAAATTAACATGGATCATGTGTAGGTGGTTATACCCATGATGTGGTTTGTAAAATGCAATATAAATAGGCCTCTCCTCTTTTCTTCTTTTAATAGAAGATACAAAATTTCTCTCTTTCTCTCTCCATATTTTTTCCATCTTTCCTTCAAAAATTTCTCTTAGTTAATTAAAATGCGGGAGATTAAATTCTTTGCAGCATAAGGGATTATTAGCTAATTTTTAAACTAGCATTCGGTTGAATGGCTAGCTTCAATCACTCAAATCTTGTGTTATAGTTTGATGAACACTTAGAAAAAATTCCAAGGCGATTCAGCGTGCAACTTGATTTGATTGGTTAAAAGGATTTGACAATCCTTTAGGTATGATCCAATCTATATATTTTGATATTATATAGTATACAATATATATATCAGAATGCAATTAGGGAGTCCTTTACATGAAATTGTTGAATAAATATGAAAACCGATATTGCATGAGTGTTAAAAATTAAAAATATATATCCAAGCATAGGACACAAAATCCAACACTATACTCTTATCTTTTGTGTCCAAACATCAAATACTTTGAAGCCCTCGTTTCCTACACTCAAAAGTCAAATTTCACCACTCGTGTATCAATTTATCATATCCAAGTGTGCTCAAGTCTAGAATCTTAATGATTCCAACTTCAACATCCAAGAATCACAAAAGTTTTAAAGCTTCATGGAAGCTTCCTTTTAGGTTGTGAGAGGCGATATCGAGCAAGGCGAGGTTATTCGCAAGGCTCGTGGTGTATAGGTAGTGATTTTAGCCTGGAACGGAGATCAGATAGTAGAAACTCAAGCAGGGCTCAGAGAATCGAGCAGTTTGAAAGGGAGGACTAGATCACGGTGGTTGCGATCGAACATTAATAAAAAAATGAGTGTCAGTTTTGTGGTTTGCTTGCTTCTTCCCCTACTTATTTTAATTCCACATTTAGTAGTGCATTTACCTTGTGATTAGACGATCATCGATCCTAACATGATGTTTTTGACTGACTTTGTTGTTTGTTAATTAGTCTCTGATTGTAAGCGTAGTTTGTTCTTCGGTTAATGCCTATACATAGCAACTTGTTTCTTGACCTACACTCTCACTGTCACTTTATCTCGTTCTCATGAAGCGATGATACAAAGTGTGATGCGACCAAACTTGATGTGTGTGTGTGGGGGGGGGGGGGGGGGGGGATAATCTTCTACATAAAAGTAGAATGAGTGAAAACTATGACATGTTGGCGTCGTGGGCCGAATAGAAGATAGAATTACCATAATATACCACAATGGTAATTATTCATGAACGCTCAAATCTCACGCCACTTTCACGTTGTCCTACGTAGACACTATGTGGAGCATAGAGAAAATCACACGTGAAATGACAAAGAAAGTGTGCTACCAAGGAAGTTGTGGAGTTGTTTGGTTATTCTTTACTACAATATCTTCTTTTTTATGGTTATGTTTGTCTTCTGCAGTTCAACCCACTTGTTTGTTTCAAATTATTAGCAAACATAGTTTCGATATGATGATGACGACCTTCTAATTTGTGTTACGTACTTTCTTTATATAATCAACGACTTTGTGATTTACACTCTTACATTCAAACATTGTAAATTGATGATGACCTATTCGTTGGACATCCAAACCGTGTGGCTATTGGTCAATACCTTGTGGTTCACACATTTTCTTATGTACATTTTGTGCACACCTTAAGTTCCTACATCACATTAACATGTCTATTCTGAGATTCTTCGTGGACTCGCCTATGCTACTTGAGTTCTAGTATCATCTTACTTAAGTATTAGTTTTTAGGAGCATGGATTCGACGAAGGTGTTGTGATTTTTTGTCAGGTTACGTATGCTAATTGTGTTAAAGTATCATTTGACTAGAGTATTAGTTGATAAGAGAATGGATTTGGCGACAATGTTGTGATTCTTCGTCAGGTCACTTGTGCTAATTGGGTTCTAGAGTCATTTCACAACATGAACATGAAGTCCACTCATTAAGGGACGGAGACTTATTCGTTGGACACCCGGGGTTGTGTGATTATTGATCAATACCTCCTGATTCTCACTACATGAGCATGAAGTCCATTTGTTAAAAGATGACCTATTTGTTGTACATTTGAACATTCTAGCTATTGGTTAATACCTTGTGGTTTGGGTATTTTCTTATGTACTTCTCGTGTACAACATAAGTTCCGACATCACATTAACACATTGATTTTGAGATTTTTCGTGGAGTCACATATTCTACTTGGGTTCTAGTATCCTTTGACTTGAGTATTAGTTTTTTGGAGCATAGATTTGGCAAATGTGTTGTTAATTTTTTCAGGTCACGTATGCTAATTGGGTTCTAATATCCTTTAACCATAGTCTTAGTTGAAAGGAGAAAATATTTGATGACAATATTGTTATTCTTCGTCAGGTCACTTATGCTAATTGGTTTTAGAATCGTTTCACCATACGAGTATGAAGTCCAGTCATTAAGAAACGAATACCTATTTGTTGGAGATCAGGGATGTGTGGTTATTGGTCAATACATACTGGTTTGGTCTAAAATTCCTGGGCATATCTTATATAGAAAAATGACCAAAATAAAAAAAAAAGATTGAAATGTATAAAAAATGGCACTCAAATTAATTGGCTTGATGAAAAGATTCTAAATCTACACATACATATTTGAGAAACTCCCTGTGGATCTCTAAACACTTATTTTAAAAAATGAGGTGAAGATATGTAATATATTAAGAACAAATAGAAGGGTTGAACTGTAAAGAAACTTTGACAATAATAAAAACAAGATTGTGCAGTAGAGAATGAACCTGAACCTCAATAAACTTTTTCTCTTCCAACACAACATGCCACGTGAATAAGAAAATATGTGCACGAATGTCTCACGGTTTTTACTCTAAAGGGTGTTTTTTTGCTTGGATTTCACTGAAGAAACACTATTTTTATGATATGCTATCAAGTTACGAGTATTTTCTTAGATGCAATTTAAAAATACTAATAACATTTATTATGCCATTAAGTTTTTTCACACGCCACTCGATTAACGGAGGATAACGGGGGAGAGGTAACAAAGTGACATGTGGAAAAACTTAATGGGGTCAACTTCTCAAGAAATAAACATGACCAAAAATTTCAAAAGAAAAATACACTTTAAATAGTTAATTATAGATAGAGTAGCAAAAATATAACATGATGTTAAAGTGTTATAAAATTCCACTATGACTTTTCATATTCTGAAATCGTCTCATAATAATGTTGTTATCTATTGTAGAAACTATATCTTTCTCAATGAAAGTAATCAAACAATCATTCATAAGTTCATTTCTCATTCTATTACTATGTGGACTCTTGATGTTTTTCATTGCTGAAAACAAGGTTTTAAAAACCGGACCGGACCGGACGGTTCGACCTGGTCAAACCGGGAACCGATGGTTCAACGACCGGTTCAACTAAAAAACCGAGCTTCTAGTCGAACCGTTCTGAACCGGATTGAACCCGGTCCGACCGGGTCGGACCATTTGGTTGGACCGGTTGGTCGGACCGGGCATAAAAATATTTCAAATTTTCCTAATTTTTAAAATCAGAAAATATGATGATTTTTTTTCTATTCTTACAAACAAAAATTCACCACCCACAAACCCTTCTCTCCCTCACCAAATCCCTTCGTAAGTATGATGTCACAGATAATATTGAAGATTGATTTTGATTTTAGATTCTTAATCCAAATAATATTTTCTCTAATTCGTATTCAAGCAAATTTGTTCCGTTAAGTAAAGATAACAAATTTACTGAGTTACGCAAATTGTGTTTGATATCATGAATTATATTTAACGTTTGGTGTGTATATATTAAATAATTTTACAAAAATCGGTTCAAACCGGTCCGACCGTTAATATTTATTCGGTCCGGTCCAACTTCGGGTCTCCAAAATCCTGATGTCATGCTGACGTCATCAACGGTCCGACCGTGGTGGGACCGTGGTTCGACCACATTGAACCAAAATCGAAACTTTATCGGTTCGATGACTGGTTCAATTCTGAAAACCTTGGCTGAAAAGACTCTTTCGACGGTAGTTGTGACAACAAGCAAGATCAAAACCAACTTGACTAATAAATACTGAACGGTTATTCATCGCCGTAAAACTACTTAAATCGCCCGTACAGATTACCATTTTGTCTTTCTACCATTTCTACTTATACAACTTTTCATTTCACTCTCCTGACACCACTCTCTCTTCATATTACTCTTACATTCACCAGAAAAATGTCTCGGAGGCATAAAAAGAACCAGGGGATGCCACAGATTACTCAAATCTGGTAAATTGTCTTGTCTTGTTTAGTTTTTTTTTATTTTTAAAAATTTGGGTCGGGCGTCCGCGGGAGACGCCCGACCCAACGGTCGGGCGACCGCAGGACCATGATTCGGATGCTGAGCTCTAGTTGGCTTGCTATTATTATCGTTTTATTATATGTTGCACTGTTACTACATTTGTTGGTATTTGCTTATGCTTATCTGTGTACTCTTATTATTTATTTATTACGAACATATCTTCTACTAATTTCTTTAATTATCATATTTTTAATACTTATTTCTCACGAACATATCTTCTACTTATTTCTTTAGATATCATATTTTTAATACTTAAATTTAAAATATGGTAAAAGAACAACACGATATATTATACATTACAAATGCATTACAAATTACAATCAAAATGTACTACGTAACCGGATCCAATATGTCATCCTACTTTCGTACCGATCCTCCCATCCAACAACACTCTCATCTCGCATTTGATACCACAAGGTTGTTATAGGAGGTACTGAGAAATCATCAGCTAATTCCGAATGAATAAAATGTATGTAACTCCATAAATGAGCAATGACCAACTCTCTCACAGACATCGTCATGGAAGACGGACTCTCCCAAGGTAGCACAGTAAGACACGGGAACAACGAACCATTCGTTCCCATTGAGAAATACATGACCGCACACTTGTAAAAATTAGCAATCGGGAACAAGTCGGCCCAAACCTCTATATAATGATCCTCGTCACAAGCTCCCCCACCCCAATTAATTCGTTGACGAGCTTGTACCACATTTCCGAAATAGACACTCTCATAAATAGGATATGCACCTATCTCATTAGAAATCGCACGACGGGCGTACGACCAGTTGTCTTGACCATCATGGAAGACATCGACAACACATCGAAATCCACAGTTGCCATCAGCACGTACGTCATTCCACCTCTCCAGAAATGGTAAAATGATTCCTGACAGTCTATCAACATATGAGAAGTTATCCACGTCAGTCCGTCCGGACACTGTAAGATAGAGAAATAGCAATTCATTAAAAGAACAAAATTAGGAGAAAATCTATTCAACCCTATCTAGATTATTGATATATATTAAATAACAACAAATATATCGTTATACTAGATCATGTTCCCGGACGATCGAGACGTATTGGAAGACCGACCACGACCCCTGCTCCCACTACTGGCAGACCGACCACGACCTCGCTCAGCATACTCGAAGGCACTCGGGTCCCGACGTGTCGACTTTCCCCTAGGTCGACCTCGTACCTTAGTATTTTCTACGGGTTCTCCATGGTTCGATTGATCGGGGTGTAATTCTTCGTATAAAATACGAGAGACACTACGAATTACTGCAGGTTCGCTCTCCGAAATCTCATCAACGAGCTTCCGAAAATGCTCGACGTCTTGTACTGACTGATCCACAAACTCTGACATCTGGACTCCTTCTCCAATGACAAGTGTTTTCCAGAATGGATGAATCTGCTCTAAATAAATTCCATCACCTGACGCAAAACACTCGTACATGGTACATGCACAAGGAATCTCATGTGATGTCAGAAAAGCACACCCACAACGATATTCACCTTCATTACTTAAGTCCTGCATTCTCTTCGACTCCTGAGTAAATAATGACAAGCAGTGATGCGAAACTCGACCATTTATATGCCGAAACAAAGGACCTATGTAGTTTGCCAAATTTCGACGTCTCGAATCTTCAATAGCCGAGTTCACGCGGTCGAAAAGGGTGTCGAGAGCGGCAATCGATGTAGTGATCCACTCTTTCAGAGCCGCATGTGCACTTTCCACCATGCAATTCGTAGTTGATGAGAATTTTATTTATACCGCAAGTGCACGGCGTCAATGAAGACGTGGCAAGTACGGGTCGAACACAAGGAGGGAGAGATATTGTTATTTTTGTGATTTTCGATTAAGGAAAGAAAGAGAGAGAAATAAGGTTGGTTTGAGATTTTGGATTTTTAATTTTCTAAAGCAAGAACAACAAAAACAAACTAAGAATAAAACAAATATGGATGAGAGTCCAGCGGGTGGGGGTTTAGATATCGAGTTTTGTTTAGAGAAATCTGAAACTTATAATAAATCACATTAGTTATAAAGCATTACATGATAAATGACTTAACATAAACTCAAGTAATCAAAATATACTAACACGAAATTAAAATAATAACATCATTCTTCTTCTCGTCACCCTAAATCCGCCACCCCCACCCTTTGGAGAGACTTAGAAACTCATGGATGGAGGGAAGGAGAAGGGGTCCTAGAGAAACTACGAAAGAAAACTAAAAACACGAAATAAACCAACAAAATTTTATTGCTAAAGAATGGAATAAAAAATAAGTTCTCTTTTCAACATAGTTTCGGGGTTATTTATAGCCGATACAAGGGACCCAAGTATAAAAAAGGAAAGTACACGCGTCAACACGCAACTGGACAAAAGAGCGACCCGAGGATCCAAAGGGGTGCGACGATTTTGCCGCAATTTATATGTGATGTGCGGCGTTTTCTCCGCCTTTCTGGCTCCGATTTGATCTGGATTTTTCCTGTGTGTTTATGGTATGATTTAGTTGTCCTTTGCGCGTCTGGATTGATTTCTTTCCTTTCTTTTGAGCTCCGAATTAATTTCTTCATATATTTGGAGATCCAAATTGATTTTTCTTTAGAACTTCTCCAAATTAATATTTTGGTACTCGTAATTTGCAGTCGGGTCCTCGGCTTTTTGCAATTAAGTCCCTCGTTACTTTTGTGCTTAAGTCCTTGGTCTTTTTGTAATTAGGTTTTTGAATGCTTTTATGCTTGGATGTACTTCAATTTGAACCCCGATAATCTTGAACCTTGTCTTTATGACAAAAATTAGTCTTTTGCACGCGTTTATGCTCGGGATATGAGTAATTTGCATTCAGGTCCCTGTATTCTGTAAATAAGACTAAACACATACCGTAGTAGCATTTATTGATATAAAGTTAATCTAAATGAACGACATATGATGCAATGTATGCAATGCATCAGTAGTGTTGCCGAAATGAAGAACTTTATTCGTCTAACTCAACACAAACTTTTCTTTATGCATCAACCACGTGTCTTCCACATACTCCGTAAGCACTGACCAGGACTTGAAAGCATCTTTCAGATTACGGACCGATCTATCATAATCCGTCTGTGAATCCGAAACCATAACTATCATCCACTTTCCACGCCTAAAACTCTCTGCAAAATGCTTGCTCTTGCCGATTACGTGGTATGCATAGTTGTATACGTCTTTGTTGATATGCCAGATGCAAAGTAAATGAGCAAACTCAGGAAAAACCTCTGCTACTGGTCGCATCAGACCCATCTCCCAGTCCGTTATTATTGCAGTCGGGCTAACAATATTCAATAACAGATCTCGCAACCTCTTCAACACCCATTGGTAACTAGACTCGGTCTCATCCTTCAAAATCGCATATCCGACGAGGAAATTCATATTTTTGGAGTAGCCCCAACCATCTCAAGCAAAGACATCTTGTACTTGTTCGTTTTATATGTCGAATCCATGCAGATTACGAAAGGGTATGTACACAACAACTGAACTGAAGTCGGATGTGCCAAAAATGCGTGAGTGAGGACATTAGTTTCTTCATCTGCCACAATCCAATGCAAATAGTTATACTGCACTGCCTGACTGAAAAACTGCTGAGCGAGATTCCTGTCTTCAGATTTCGTCTTCCTCATGTACTCTCTGAAGTTATAAATGTGTCTGATTGAGATTATCCTCTGAGAATTTCTCCTTTATTGCCAACAAAATGTTACGTGGTTTTGTTTGTGCCTCTGTCATATCACGAACAATTTGCTTGGTCCCAACATTAAGTCTGTTGACCTGTCGGTAACTCTGAATAAACTGCAAGTGTGTGGTTGTGCTGCCCATAGGTGCTATTAGAAACAATGACTCATCCATCACGATCCCGTCGCTCGACTACTTTTACCAAAAAACGACAAACCCAACCTTTTCTTTTTGTGTTCTTTCGCAGTGCAATACTCGTATCAAGAGAACTCATTTCATGTCTGCGATCACATCTCAGGTAACAATCCATCCGACTATCTGCTTTTGGTTTGTATGATGATATAACCAAAAAAAATCTGCCTCCTATTGCAACTTGTGTCGTCCATTTACAAACTTCCTCGATTGTTGTAAATATTTGTTTACTATCAAAAAGCTCACTATAATCTACTCCATCACCACCGAAATCTTGCAACGGAACCTGGAAAAAATTAATTTAACAGAAAATTAAAAAATAATTAAAAAAACGGGGCGTCTGCGCCACACGCCTCCACCATGGTGGAGGCGTCTTAGCCAGATGCTTGAGTCGGAAAAAAAATCCGCCTCCGTTACCTCGCCGGATCCAGGTGCTTCGCCAAACATTTTCGTGGTGTTGGTACTAGGAATGTGAGTAAAACTCAGTCAAAAACCTTGTTTAAATACACGGGACGAAACGTGTATTAATTGATTTGTTAAGGGCAAAAAAGTAATTTTTGGGGCGATTTAAGTAATTTTCCGGTGACGAATAGTAGCCCCCAATAAATATTGTAGAGAAGTTCATATTTTTTCAAGGAAAATTACAACATAGTTTTTCAATTTTACTAATATTACTATGCTGCTACTTTTAAGAGAGAGAAAAATAATCAAAGTTAAGAGATTTCCCCCAATTTTCAGTGGGGTTATGACCCCACAACCATGTATGTGGCTCCGCCACTTGCCATTGTGGATATTAACAGAGTTTTTGAGTTGCACTGGATAATATAACTGAATTGCTATTCGTCGCCGTAAAACTACTTAAATCGCCCGTAAGATTACCATTTTGCCCCTCTACCCTTTCTACTAATATAACTCCTCATTTCACTCTTTTAACACAACTTTCTCTTCATATCACACTTTTATTCACCAAATAGAATGTCTCGGAGGCCAGGGAAAGAGCCAGCGGACACCCCGGACTACTCACATCTGGTAAATTACCTTGTTTATTTCAATTAATTGTTAAAAAAAACATTTTTGGGTCGGGCGTCCGCGGGAACCGCCGGACCCAACGAGAGGGCGGCCGCTGGAACCACCTCCCCCTGAGTCGTAGTCGCGACCCCTACACTTGTGCTCCAGATTATTTGCAGTGGTTCGGTAGGTGCTCACATCCACTACTCGTACGCGGTATCATTCCGAGACCGGAGAGAGCACTGGATAGGACATGTGCCGATGCGGTAAGTTTATTTAATTTTATTTTTAATTGTAAAGTATATTTTGTTATTGTACGCTAATTTGTATTTTACATACAGTGGATGAGTAGGGCGATACGGTGTACACAGCCGTTCTTACGAGAGAGAGACATCATGCCGACTGAGGAGACGAGACTTGCATGTATAGATTGGGATCGCCTGATCGAGGATTGGAACAACCAGTTGGGCATTTCGGACCATGATTCAGATGCTGAGCTGTAGTTGTCTAGCTTTTACTTTCGTTTTGTTGCACTGTTACTATATTTGTTGGTATTTGGTTATGTTTATTTGTGTACTCTTATTATTTATTTCTTACGAACATATCTTCTACGTATTTCTTGGACTATCGTATTTTTAATATTTATTCGTCACGAAAATATCTTCAACTTATTTCTTTAGATATCAAATAATATTTAAATTTAAAATACGGTAAAAGAACAACACGATATAAGTAGAAATACACGATATATTATACATTACAAAACATTACAAATTACAATCAAAATGTACCACGTAACCGATTCCAATACTCCATCCTACTTTGGTACTGATCCTCCCATCCAACAACACTCTCATCTCGCATTTGATACCATAAGGTCGCTATAGGAGGTACTGGGAAATCATCAAGTAATTCCAAACGAATAAAATATCTGTAACTCCCTAAATGAGCAATGACCAACTCTCTGACATGCCTCGTCATGGTAGACGGACACTCCCAAGGTAGAACAGTAAGACACGGGAACAACGAACCATCCGTTCCCACTGCGAAATACATGACCGCACACTTGTAAAAATTAGCAATAGGAAACAAGTCGGACCAAACCTCCATATAATGATCCTCGCCACAAACTCCCCCGCCCCAATCAATTCGTTGACGAGCTTCTCTCACATTGCCGAAATAGACACTCTCATATATAGGATGTGCACCTATCTCATTAGAAATCGCACGACGGGCGTACGACCAGTTCTCCTGACCACCATGAAAGACATCGGCAACACATCGAAATCCACAGTTGCCATCAGCACGTACGTCATTCCACCTATCCAGAAATGGTAAAATGATTCCTGGCAGTCTATCATTATATGGGAAGTTGTCCACGTCAACCCGTCCGGACACTGTAAGATAAGTAAATAACAATTCATTAAAACAACAAAATTAGGAGATAATATATAATATATTCAACCCCATTTAGATTACTGATATATATTAAATTAAATAACATAACAACAAAGATATCAACATACCAGAAGATCCTGTGCCCGTATTCACGGACGATCTAGACGAATTAGACCAACGACCCCTGCTCCCACTACTGCCAGACCGACCACGCCCTCGCTCAGCATACTCGAAGGCACTTGGGTCCCGACGTGTTGACTTTCCCCTAGGTCGACCTCGTACCTTAGTATTTTCTTCGGGTTCTCCATAGTTCGACTGGTCGGGGTGTAATTGTTCGTATAAAATAGGAGAGACACTACGAATTACTGCAGGGTCGCTCTCCGAGATCTCATCCACTAGCTTCCGAAAATTCTCGGCGTCTTGTGCTGACCGATCAACAAACTCTGACATCTGGACTCCTTCTCCGATAATAAGTGTTTTCCAGAATGGATGAATCTGCTCTAAATAAATTCCATCACCTGACGCCAAACACTCGTACATGGTACAGGCACAAGGAATCCCATGTGTTGTCAGAAAAGCACACCCACAACGATATTCAATTTCATCACTTAAGTCATGTATTCTCTTCAACTCCTGAGTCATTAACGACAAGCAGTGATGCGAAACTCGACCATTTATATGTTGAAACAGAGGACCTATGTAATGTGCCAAATTTCGACGTCTCGAATCTTCAAGAAAGTTCTGAATATTAGTCAGCTGCATTTCAATAGACGAGTTCACGTGGTCGAAAAGAGTGTCGAGAGCGGCAGTCGATGTAGTGATCCACTCTTTCAGAGCCGAATGTGCACTTTTCACCCTGCAGTTCGTAGTGTTGCCGAAATGAAAAACTTGATTCGTCCAATTCAACACAATTTTTTCCTTATGCACCAACCACGTGTCTTCCACATACTTCGTCAGCACTGGCCAGGAACTGTAAGAATCTTTCAGATTACGGACTGCTCTATCATAATCCGTCTGTGAATTAGAAAGCATGACTCTCCTCCACCTTCCACGCCTAAAACTCTCTGCAAGCTGCTTCTCCTTGCCGAATACGTGGTATGCGTAGTTGTACACGTCTTTGTTGATATGCCAGGTGCATAGTAAATGAGCTGACTCAGGAAAAACCTCTGCCACCGGTCGCATCAGACCCATCTCCCGGTCTGTAATTATTGTTGTCGGGCTAACAATATCTAATAACAGATCTCGCAACCTCTCCAACACCTACCGGTAACTAGACTCGGTCTCATCCTGCAAAATCGCATATCCGACGAGGAAATTCATGTTTGTTGGAGTAACCCCAACCATCTCAAACAAAGGCATCTTGTACTTGTTCGTCTTATACGTCGAATCCATACAAATTACGAATGGGTATGTACGCAACAACTGAACTGAAGTCGGATGTGCCAAAAATGCGTGAGTCAAGACATTAGTTTCTTCATCTGCCACAATCCAATGCAAATACTTATGCTGCACTGCCTCCCTGAGAAACTGCTGCGCGGGATTCCTGTCTTCAGATTTCGTCCTCCTCATGTACTCTCTGAAGTTGTAAATGTGCCTTTGATTCGGATTATCGTCCGAAAATTTCTTCTTTACCACCAACAAAATGTTACGGGGTCTTGCTTGTGCCTCTGTCATATCACGAACAATTTCCTTTGCCCCAGCACTAAGTCCGTTGACCTGTCGGTGACCCTCTGAATAAACTGCCAATGGGTGGTTGTGCTGCCCATAGATGCTACTAGAAACAATAACCCATCCATCACGATCTCGTCGCTCCACCACTTTTACCAAAAACCGACAACCGCAACCTTTTCTTTTCGTATTATTTCGCAGTGCAATACTCGTATCACGAGAACTCATCTCACGTCTGTGATCGCATCTGAGGTAATAATCCATCTGGTTATCTGCTTTTGGTTTGTATGATGATATAACCAAAAAAAATCTGGCTCCTAGTGCAACTTGTTTCGCCCATTTACAAGCTTCCTCGATTGTTGTAAATATGTGTTTACTGTCAAAAAGCTCACTGTAATCTACTCCATCACCACCGGAATCTTGCAACGGAACCTGAAAAAATTGAATTTAACAGAAAATTAAAAAATTAAAAAAAGGCGTCTGTCTAAGACGCCTCCACCTAGGTGGAGGCGTCTGACTAACACGCCTCCACATACGTGGAGGCGTGTTAGACAGACGCTTCCACCTTTGTGGAGGCGTCACCGAAGCCGCCTCCACATATGTGGAGGCGTCGGGCTAAACCGCCTCCACCTATGTGGAGGCAGCTTATCCAGACGCCGAGTCGGGAAAAAAATTCCGCCCCCGTTACCTCGCCGGATTCAGGTGCTTCGCCAGACATTTTCGTGGTGTTGGTACTAGGAATGTGAGTAAAACTGAGTCAAACACCTTGTTTAAAGACACGGGACGAAATCGGTATTAATTGAATTGTTAAGGGCAAAAAGATCTTTTTTGGGACGATTTAAGTAGTTTTCCGGCGACGAACAGTAGTTGCCTAATATAATTTATATTTTTTAGAGTAACATCCAAATAAATGATCCTAGTTTAGATCATACTATCATATCTAAAGCTTTGAATTTAAGAATAACCCCATGTTACTTTTATTCATTAACGATTAAGAATTTAATAAATTCTAGAGACATAGGATTTACTTTTAGTTTCATATCCCAAGTACTGTTGAATTTGATTAAGCAACTTTTTTCCGAGGATGATTATGCGATAGATAATATTCTTAGAGACTCAAACTAAGGGCACCCTTAACGGGGGTGCCCCGCCCGGGCGCCCTGGTCGGGCGCCCGGGCGCACCCCCGTTAACGGGCGGGGCGCCCGTGGGGCGCCCGCCCGGGCCACCCGCCCGGGCGCTTGCCCGGGCGGTGGGCGTCCCGGGCAGACGCCCGGGCGCCCATGGGAGGGGGACACGTGTCCCCCTCCCATTGGTGATTAATTTTTTTTTGAATTTTTTTTGTTTTGGTTTTGTTATTAGTGGATTGGGTATTTGTTATAAATGTGGGGTAATAATTTTTTGTAAGTAATTAAAATTAAGAAATTTCCAGAACCAATACACTGTTTAATCACGGGTGCAATATTTAATCACGGGTGCACTATTTTCAATCATGCGTGCACTGTTTGCAATCACGCGTGCACTATTTGCAATCACGCGTACACTATGTGCAATCACGCGTGAACAGTGCAACAAATACATCCAAACCATCCCAACTATAAATACATCTATTTATCTCCTGATTCCTCACATTTCCTTAACTTCTCAACTTGTAGCTTCTTCTCTCATCAATGTCGGATAATAGTTTAAACTCCGGTCAATCGGACGATGATAACTGGAATGAGACATTAAATCTAATGGACCGTGCTATTGAATTAGCCGGACAGGCTGTTTACGAAAGGACTACACGTCCTAAGCAACGTCGAAGGAGAACGACGAACCCAGATAGAGATCGTGAACTAGGTTACAGACGCCTTGTAGACGATTATTTCTCTGACAACCCTGTGTATTCTGATAGTCTTTTCAGGACAAGATTTCGGATGAGAAAGCATGTCTTCCTGCGCATCCACAATGCCATCGAAGCATCTGATGTCTTCTTCCAACGAACACCGGACGCAACTGGTAGGATGAGCATCTCCGGTCTACAAAAAAGTACGGCAGCAATGCGAATGCTAGCATATGGCGTTGCCGCTGATGGGATCGATGAGTACCTACGAATGAGTGCGGCAACATCCAGAAATGCTCTCCTCAAATTCTGTGAAGGTGTTATTCGCATCTTCGACCCTGAGTATTTACGTCGGCCAACTGCAAATGACTTGGCACGCCTACTTTACGTTGGTGAGCAACGTGGGTTTCCAGGTATGATGGGGAGTATCGATTGTATGCACTGGGAGTGGAAAAACTGCCCAGCTGCTTGGAAGGGACAACATCAAGGACGTGCTGGGAAAGCAACTCTGATCCTTGAGGCGGTGGCATCGTACGACTTATGGATCTGGCACTCCTTCTTCGGAATACCGGGTTCATGCAATGACTTAAACGTCCTGCAACAATCTCCGGTTTTCGACGACATACTAGAAGGCCGAGCACCACCTGTTAATTATGAGGTAAACGGTGTTCAATATGATATGGGATACTATCTTACTGATGGTATTTATCCACAGTGGGCGGCCTTCATCCAATCCATCCTTCACCCTCACACCCCAAAGCACAGATTGTTTGCTGAAGTGCAGGAGGCAACGCGTAAAGATGTTGAACGCGCTTTCGGAGTGTTGCAAGCGAGGTTCGCGATCATCAGAAACCCGGCTCTTGCCTGGAGCAAGGACGTTCTGTCCAAAATAATGACAGCTTGTATCATCATGCATAACATGATAGTGGAGGACGAACGCGACTGCTATGCTAATTTTGGAGATATTCGCGAATTTATGGAAGATCGTCCTGGAACTTCAGCTGAGGCAACGTCGTATTCAACCGATCGTATAGCGGATATTCACGAGTTTTTTGTCAATCAAGATCGAGTGCGTGACAGGAACCAACATTTGGATCTGAAAGGCGATTTAATTGAGCATATATGGCAACGCTACGGACGAGGAGCGGTTTGAAAATCGGTTAACGTAGTTGGTCATGTAGTATTTAAAAGTTGAGTTTATGTAATATGTACTGTTGTTTCTTAACTTTGATTGTAATATTTCCTATTTCAGTTTGTCTTAAATGTAACGTGACTCCGTAATATTTAATAATAATTTCGTGATTTACCAGTAATTATTAACAATATTTCGAGTTAAAATATAATTATAATGTAATTAAACTTAGATTTATATAAAATGTAATTTGTTAAATGTTGTGTGAGAATTAAATTTGTTTAATTAAGAAATGATGTGGATGAAAGAGAGTGTAGGGTGGGTGGGGGTAGCCTGGGCATGGATAAGGGGATTTTTTGGGTGGGTTGGGTGAGCTGACATGGCAGAGAGAGAAGCTGACGTGACAGAGAGAGAGTGTAGGGCGCCCGGGGGTAGCCCGGGCGCTGTTAAATATGCTCTAAGATAACAATTGGCAATTGCATCAAATAATAGCATTATCCTTTATCTTCTCTCTCTACGAAAATTAGTAGAACTAGATTTTGCAAGCAAATGTAAGGTCGATGGTGGTTGTGGAAGTGATTGTGGTGGCTAAAATGATAGATGTACAATTAAAATGCGTAATCCTCGATTTTTTATATAATAATACTAGATATGTTTGCAATGAATGTGATGTGTGGTGGGTGGACTGGTCGTTGCTGTGGCAGTGACTGTGGTGACCACCGTCCGATTTTGTAATAAAAATATCGTGAGGTACAATAACTATATGTGATACAAGTTTTTTTTGTTGTTGTTGTTGCAGTGAATGCAAGTTTTTGCATTGATACTTTTTGGCAGTAATTTTTGTGACCATTTTCACTTTCAACTCCTGAACCCTAACTCCTTAAGTAGTGGTGTAAACCAATTGAATTGAGTCTTACATATTATTACTAAAGACAAAAAGATAAATACTAATTGAACAATAAAAATCTCGAGTCGAGCTCGAGCTATTTCCAGTTCGAGCTAGCTCGTTTACTGATGAGAGTTGACGATTTTCCAGTTTAGAAAAAGGAGTAGGTAGGAATCAATGTTTTGGAAATTGGTCCGGGCATTGAACCGAAAAACCTATGAATCTAGTTAAATGTGGTCTGACTGTTGGTTCAAATTAGTTTAACCAGCGATGACATCATCATGACATGACATCAAAATTGAGAATCAGTGACCGGACCGACCCATTAGTCTTTAAAATATGGTTGAACAACGGTTCAACCGTATTAAATTGGATAAAACCGGGTTTACCCGGGCATTAACATGTTTTCTAGATATACATATATGCTTGAAATATATAAAGAAAAGAATAAAGACATTACACATTTCTTACCAAAAGTTAGTTTCAAGGATTAATTCCTATTAATAGCAATTACATTCATAATAAAATGACGTAATGACTTTGATTTGTAATAACAAATAAAATATTTGCAGAGATCTTATTCAATGAATTTGTTTATAGACAAAATGTATATTTTTTTATAGAGTAGTTGTATTGTTTTGTTTGTTAAGACACTTAGGTTCGAATCTCACTAGTGATATTTTTTAGAATTAATTTTAAAAAACCATTCAATGGTTTGGTTCAGTATGATTGGTTTAACCAGTTTTTCAATAGTTTGACCCGATTTAATCCGATTAAATATAATAAATTGAGTTTTTAACAGGTTGAACCGGTCGAATCGGCGAGTTTGGTTTAATTTCCTAAACACTTAGTGATTACGAACTAAAAATCCCACATCCACTTGGAATCATAATTCCCCACATTAAAACCCCATTAAAGTCTCACCGATCCCAAACCGAACTTCAACAATCCGACCGATGGCCCAAGCACAACCACCTCCGGCGTCGGCCGCCGGCGACAACGACTTCTCCGTCCTCGTCCTGGCGTCCGATCTCACCGTCGACGCCTCCTCCTTCCTCCCCTCCGACGAGGTCTGGCACGACTGCCCCGCCACCCTCCACCAGCCCCTCCTCCCCGACGACTTCTCCGACCTCGACGCCCTCCACGCCTTCCGCTTCGAGGGCGCCGATAAGGCCGGGAATCGGATCCTCCGCATCGTTGGGAAGTATTTCCCCGGTATGTGTGATTTGGTTAGAACGTTTAAGTGCTGTCGTGTTAGGGTTTGGTTCGGTATCGGGTAGTGAGTGGAGTGACGTCAAATTGCTGAGATTGGTTTCGGTGGGATTTAAGTTTGGATGTACGGATTTCGATGTGAATTGTGATTTTTAGGACGTTCTAGTGTTCCTTTGTTAGTGTTTGTTGTGTGGGTTTTAGTCCAACGTCGGGTAGTATGAGATGTTGTATGCGGAAGTGTAACCTCGTAGGGTTTTCCTTGGTTTGTGATTTAGTTTGGGCCATGGTTTTGGAGTTGTGTGGTTTCGGGTGTTGATCGAACTGCTCAGATTGGTTTCCGTACAATTACAGTTTGGAAGTACAACTTTTGACGTGAATTGTGATTTTTAGGACGTTTTAGTGTTGTTTTGTTAGTGTATGTTGTGTGGGTTTAGTGACTTTAGTCCCACATCGGGTAGTATGAGATGCCCAATGCCTGACACGATGCGGGATATAACACTGATAAATTCCACGGTTTGTGATCTAGGTTGGGTTATGGTTTTGGAGTAGCGTGGTTTTGGTTGTTCGTTGAATTGCTGCGATTGGTTTCGGTATGATTACAGTTTGGAAGTACGAATTTGATGTGATTTGTAGGACGCTTTAGTGTTGTTTTGTTAGTGTTTGTTGTGTGGGTTTAGTTCCACGTTGGGTAGTATGAGATGCCCAATGCCTGGCATGAGATATCTAACACAAATATATAGTGCCCCGTAATTGAAACCTGATTTGGTCCCTCTACACAATGACATCTGATTGATTCAGTTTAATTACCGCAAGTGCACGGTCGCGTTGAAACGGTGACAAACACGGATCAGTTCACAAGGAGCGTGCGTGAGTCGGATTTTGGTCCATACTTGTTACATTTTGGTCTTTTTTGCTCTCTTCCTCTTCTTTATTACCTAACTCGTGAAACACTACAAACACCACCTCGAGTAGCACAATATTAGAGTAAAATAAGATATATAACATGAATATGATGCATGATATGCTACTAATCAACATCCTTACATGTGTACCAAACATCTAATCCTATCCGTAAAACCAATTTTCTCTCCGGGAACAAATCTCTACCATTTCTTCAAAAGAAACCCACCTCTCATGCATCCCTTCCTTTGGTAATCGTCGACCAAATAGTCTCAACCATTCCTTCAAATGTAACCTTCCTACACAGTTGCATCATTTCACCGGAAGAGAAGTAACAGTCGATGAAGTTCATCAAACTCCGACCACCACCGTCTCACTCCAACATCTGCGCGCCAACCAGCCTCTGGTTTCGTCCTCCTGTCACATTGCCACCCTACCCTGACCAACATCGGATCCTCTAGTAACACGATAAGTTACGTTGTTTGTGATTTAGTTTGGGTTTGGCGTCGTGTGGTTTTGTTATTTGTTCAAATTGCTGTGATTTGTTACGATTAAAGTTTGGAAGTGCAAATTTCGACGTGAATTGTTATTTTTAGGACGTTCTAGTGTTGTTTTGTTAGTGTCTGATGTGTGGGTTTAGTCCCACGTTGGGTAGTATGAGATGCCCATTGCCTGGCATGAGATATAACACGATAAGTTTCGCTGTTTGTGATCTAGTTTGGGTTTGGAGTCGTGTGGTTTTGTTAGTCGTTCAAATTGCTATGATTTGTTACGATTAAAGTTTGGAAGTACAAATTTCGACGTGAATTGTTATTTTTAGGACATTCTAGTGTTGTTTTGTTAGTGTCTATGTGTGGGTTTAGTCCCACGTTGGGTAGTATGAGATGCCCATTGTCTGGCATGAGATATAACACGATAAGTTCCGCTGTTTGTGACCTAGTTTAGGTTTGGAGTCGTGTGGTTTTATCAGTCGTTCAAATTGCTATGATTTGTTACGCTTAAGTTTGGAAGTGCAAATTTCAACGTGAATTGTTATTTTTGGGACGTTCTAGTGTTGTTTTGTTAGTGTCTGATGTGTGGGTTTAGTCCCATGTTGGGTAGTATGAGATGCCTAATGCTTGGCACGGATATAACACGATAAGTTCCTTGTAGATTGGATTGAGTTCCTAGAAACTTGCTTTTGGGATGAGTTCTTCTGATGATATGGAGCCCTTATATAATATTTTCTGAAATGGAAAGGCTTGGGGCTGTCTGGAAAAGGGCTATTGAAGAAAACACTATTGTAAGTTCCTTGGGATGGAATTGTGGTGAATTTGTTAGGATCTATTGTGTCGGTTTGTTCTCACTCTGGTGGTATAGGATGTCCGATATGAGTTATAAACCTGTACGTTTTCTGACCTACAAGCTCGCTTTTGGGATGAGTTCCCCTCTCATGTGGCAATCTTGTCTCAGCATCTTAAGCACATAAGCATGGCTTCATTTTCAGTGGTTTGAGAAATTTGACTAAACCTTTGCCAGTGTTTGCTAAAACTTATATTGTTCTTAAGTAGTGTATGTTTTAAATGATGTTACTGAAGAAGCCATTCGTGTTGGTACTCATTTTCGTTCTATTGGTGGACTTTCTAGTTTCCTTTCACTAGAAAATTTTAAAAACAAGACACTGAAACCGAGTTAAGAAATCTTTTACGAAATTACTAGTGCTTTGTGGAATCTGTAGCACAAACTTTATTTGTTTAAAAACCAATTTCATTAATATAATGAATTAAATAGATTCAGAATAAGCAAAGACCGAAAATGAAACTTATGAAGAACCTTTCCAATAGGCTGTCAACAAAGGCCCTCTGCTTGTTGAGGACCTTGGACCTTGCTTTATTTTTCTTATTAGTAGCAGACTTGTAGTATCTTGATCATGTAGTTGTTATTTCATCTTTATCCAGGTGTCTGTCTCTGGTAGTCTAGTTTGCATTATCTTCAGTTAAGAAATGTGTTTAATTTAACTAATTTGTGCAGCATGACAGCATGTATATATTAACTTTTGATTGTGTGTGGAACCATACTTTCTGTTCATGTTTTTGTGATACCATATTATTCAGGTGTTGCTGTTTTTGTGTACTCTGAACTCATGTTTGTATTTGCTATTTCATATGTGCAGCTGTAGTTATCAGCGGAGAACGTTTGAAAAATTATATATTCCAGAAATTTATCACAGAATTGCCAGAAGGGCCGTTTTGCATAGTCTACATGCATAGTACTGTTCGAAAAGAAGATAATTCTCCAGGCCTTTATGTGTTGAGGTGGATTTATGAAGGGCTTCCCCAAGAAATTAAGGAGCGACTTAATGTAGTGTATTTTGTGCACCCTGGAATTCGCTCAAGGCTGGCCTTTGCAACGCTAGGGCGCTTGTTTTTAAGTGGAGGGTTAGTTGCTCTTTGTTCAAATTTTTTGCTTGTGTATACAATGTAGCTTTGCAAGTTTTATTTGTGAGTTGAACAGACTTTCTTGAACGTAACTTTTAGCTAAATCATTTTAGGAGATCTATTCTGTCTTGTTGATACATTCAGAACAGTTTTGTTAATACCCTTCTCATTAAATTCAGTCATGTTTAGTTAGTTTCTTTTTTCTTTGAAATAAACTTCTATAAGAGCTTGTCAATAGATGATATTATATGTGGAGTGGTATACAAAATTAGCTAGGTCTATCTGCTCATTTGAACATTCTTTAATTTCTTAAACATGAACTCCTCGAAGTGACTATAGGACAGCATTTCTTTACTCACCTGGGTTAATTGTTATCTTGTTTATGCCTATTTTTCTATTACTGGTGTGACTTGTATTCACAAGTGATGCATCTTTCGCCATTTACTTGATTTGCAAAAGATTGAGTCTCCATTCTAGATCCATAGTAGTGGAGAGAACAAATCCAAGGAAAATGTCAGATAAAATTTAATTTAATCCAGTAGGCACACAGTCTAAGGAGATTGACAAAATGTGACTTGAAAGTATGCACTTCATTTCTTCAAAGCTTATGCTGTTGATGCTTAGGGGAAAGTGCGATAGAGGCTTGATTGGGGTCAGAATTTCTTAAGAATGCAAGGAAATATGATATCTTAAGATTGTATGGCGGTGCAGACTTTATATGGTTCTTTTTCCAATCTAATTTTTTTATATAATTTTCCATGTTAGGCACTGAATGTGTTGTTATTTCTTGTTGGCTACTGTACGATATCTTTCAGTTACTTGTTATATATCTGATGTTTTAAGCTTGCAAAAGGTTTTCCAGTTCTCCTTGTAGGCTTGTACAGTTCGGAATCATTGCTCTATCATTTTTAAGTTCCCTGTTTGTCCCTTTAGTTAATGGTGCATCTGTTCGTTCTCATATACGTGAAATGCTGGTTTGGATAGATTAACTATATATTATAGCTAATGGATACATTATGTGTTGCAAGTGTATGATACTCTCTTTACTTCTATGATTCAGCTTATACTGGAAAATCAAGTACGTGAGCCGCCTGCAGTACCTATGGGACGATGTGAAAAAAGACCAGGTGGAGATTCCAGAGTTCGTGAAGAATCATGATGATATTCTTGAACATAGACCACTTACTGACTATGGCATAGAGCCCGATCCATTTCATATGGCTGACCCTCTCCATATGGCTGAGCCTCCGGCATTGCAGTATTCTTTCAGACGGCATGAAGAAAGGTGGGGTTCTCGAGCATTGACATAAATTTAACAAAGTGAATCGACGATTTATGTACATAATGAAATCATGCTTCTGCTGTTATTCCGAGACATGACCATTTCTGGCTTTCAGTGCAAGTGTTGCCTAAATATGATACGACAAGTGTTGTCGATATCGATTTATAAGTCATATTGCTATATGTATGTGTAAATTTTCTGGTTCTGTTTTTGTTCCGCCCAGTATAATGTTTGACCTCACTCAGACTGCTATCATCGAGTGTAATTCTCGTGGAAGAGTTATTATATAGACATGTATCTGTCAATTCCTTGTTCAGTTGTAGTATTATTTGTTTGTTGTTGCGCCATAGATTAAATGAACTGCACATTATCACCACCCACTATACTGCTTGATAAATTGAGCTTCATCAGGTCATGTTAAGATAAAAGACAAAAAGTTCTTACCTAGATGTTTAAATTTCACAGGAGGGATTCGGAGCTCTGATTCTCTTAAAAAAGCCAAAAGAGCCTCCATAAAATTTTAAATGGGAAAATTGTGTAAAAGCTATTATCACAAGATCAAAGTCATCAAACAGGTAGGCATAAAGGTATGATTCTCTTTTCCCGAAATGTTGGAGAAAGATACAGAAACAAAAGTAAGTTACCTGCCATCTCTTTCGAAACCGAAAGTAAACAAGGGCGCGTTAGCAACTTAGTGTGATGTTGGATTAAATCAATTGATAGATCTTTAATTTTAGATTAGCGTGGACGTAAGTTACATCTCTGGAAAAGATAAAAATTCGTTTTACCAACTCTCGTGCACTCTATTCGTTATCATAAAGGCTAAGTGAGTTCATTAGCATTAAACAAATGTAAGTAAAATAGTTCATAAAAATCTAGCAACAAAACTTGTTGCCTACACGCGTTTGTTCGAGCTTCACTAGGTTTCTCTTTTTATCGTTTTCCCTTCGAAATTACCCTTTTGCCCTTGCTAGATTCTAATTACACCAGTCATTTGCATCAATGAAGACAAAAAATGGATGCAATTGACAGTGGAATACATAAGCTACAAGCATGCAATATACATTGTGTTTTAATCATCCTAACATGTCTGTTGTGTGGTTGGTAGTGAGTGGTGGGAATGGCTGCCTTATCTCCTTGTCCTCTCCTCTTGGCCTCACTCCTTCCCTTCTCTATCTTCTTCATTCAAAATCACAAGTTCAAATGTGAAGTCAAGAGTTGCCCTCAATCTTAATTCTCCATGTATCCTTTGTTTTCCCATTTTTTTGGTTAAATTAACGTGGTACCTCAATTTCCATATATTCGGATATGCTTCAGGAGTCAGGACAAGTGTACATGCATGTCTAGTGGAACAATATAAAAATAGGGAAAATTTGCATATTTGTTCTTGTAAGTCATAGGAACTGCTATAAGTTGTCATTGTACCACTAAAGTAGCCTAGAAAACCTAAATGCACATGTAGAACATGATCTATGCTTTGTGACTATATTCTACAATATTATTTCTGAATTGCTATTTGTCGCCCTAAAACTACTTAAATCGCTCTAACATATTACCATTTTGTTATTCTCTCATTTCTACTGCTATAACGCGACATTTTACCCTCCTATCACACATCTCTCTTCATCTTCCTCTTATATTCATAAAAAATAATGTTTTGGAGGTCAGTAATGAGCCAACAGACGCCCCGGTGTACTCGAATCTGGTAAAATATCCAACATCTTTTTAATAAAAAAATAATAAAAAATTGCGGGCGTCTGGCGGAGCCGCCCAGCGTAGGAGAGGGGCGTCTGGGTAAGACGCCTCCCCCTAGGGGGGGGCGTTTTACACAGACGCCCCGCCCATGGGACAGGCGTCTGGCTAAGACGCCTCTCTCCTACGCTGGGCGGCTTAGCCAGACACATCTCTCCTACGCTGGGCGTTTTACACAGACGCCCGCAATTTTTATTATTTTTTTATTTTTTTATTAAAAAGATAATTGATTATAAATTTAGATAATTACTAAATTAATTAATTAATAAGTTAATAATTACTATATTCGGATGACCGATACCCTTTCGGTACACCGAATAGAGATTTCTAGAGAAATGTCGAAGCTACTGAGAATAAATATTTGGATAACCGGGTAGAGATCGGTAAACCGACACAATGATTCTAGGAAGATCAAAAACTTACTATATTTACGATCACGGTGGACCGATGGAAACTCGGTCATCCGCATGGAACATGTTCGGTAGACCGAGAAGCAAACGGTCGACCGTCCGACATCACCTTACAACGAGTTTTTGCAATTGATGAAAATTAAAAAAAAATTCAGATCCAACAATTTCAAAATCCAAAAAATTTCCAGGGGGCGCTGCCCCCTTGCCACCCCCGCCATCTCACCGGCGAGGTGGAATGCCGCTCGCTCACCGGGGAGCGAGACCCCCGAACGGACCTGTCGATGTGGTATTTGTAAGTCGGGAGGTTTTACCACCGGGGATTTTGGATCTTAAATTTTTTGAAAATTTAATCACTTGCAAAAAAACTCATTGTAATTTGACCCCGTTACCACCAAAAATCTTGCAACAGAACCTCAAATAATTTGAGATAACACACCGTATAATTTTAAGAATTTATTTATATTTTATTTTTTATTTTTTATTATTAAAAAATACGGGCGTCTGACTAACACGCCTCCACCAATGTGGAGGCGTCTGGCTATCACGCCTCCACCTATGTGGAGGCGTCTTAGCCAGATGCCTCCACGTTCGTGGAGGCGCCTCGCTAAGACGCCTCCACCTTGATGGAGGCGTCTGGCTAAGACGCCTCCACCATGGTGTAGGCGTCGTATCCAGACGCATACACCATGGTGGAGGCGTCTTAGCCAGACGCCCGAGTCGGAAAAAAAAATCCGCCTCCGTTACCTAGCCGGATTCAGGTGTTTCGCCAGACATTTTCGTGGTGTTGGTACTAGGAATGTGAGTAAAACTGAGTCAAATACATTGTTTAAAGATACGGGACGAAATGGGTATTAATTGATTTGTTAAGGGCAAAAAGGTAATTTTTGGGGCGATTTAAGTAGTTTTCCGGCGACGAATAGTAGTTCCCTATTATTTTCCTTAGTATCTCAAAGAAGCGTAATTTAAATGGGTCCCTCTATTAGAACTACCATGAATTTTCCAAATTCCAAATTTAATATGGTGACCAAGTCATGAGCAATGGCCTAATATACCTAATCCTTTATTTAAGACAAAAAGAGGTCAGCCTTGCAAGATGTCTAGTCATAACCAAAATCTGCAATCTTGAATAAAACATATAACTAATTAAGCAGTCTAATGAAGGCATGCATATGCGTTGTATGAAATAGTTTTAAGAGTATTACCCTATTATGAGTTTGGGCATATATGATTTCACTACTCTAAAATGTGATGAATTAAGGAAGTAGTGGTCCTTTCAGAGGAAATAGTTCTTTATCTTTCAAGTGAAAGTATAGTGAATAAAAAGATAGTCAAAGGTCATTGTATAAATATACCAATATGTTTGTTCCACAATATTACACGCAATGTTCGGGGAAATTCATCGAAATACCAACATCAAAGTCAACATTGATGTTTTCAAATTTTAAGTATATCACAAGTTCAAAACTAGTATCAGTGAAAATCAAGATCAAAGTTAGTCAACTATAAGATCTAAGATATACTTAATATTTGAAAGAAAAATCCCCCAAAAAAGTCAAGAAGTTTGAAGGATAGATAATCTTCACAACATTTATAGGATGTATTAAATATAAAGGGTAGAGAAACAAAAGAGTTACAATTTTTTTTGGTAAATAATTTCTTGAAGTGATTTAGGATTGAGCTCTAAGACGCCAATATTCAATTTATGTAATCAGCGTAAACAAATCTGAAAAAAAGTTGGCCCATTTTTATATACGTTGGATTGGAGTCATGAAAAAACCACCAAGAACACATAAATGTATAATGCACCCTCAAGTTTTAAAGCAAATTACTCCATTTGCATCAAAGGAGCTTGCCACTTTAACTTGCCTTTTTTTTACCTTGTTTTCCTGTTTGTTACATCCTTGTGATTATTTAGCATTATGCAAGTACTTTACTTGCGAGTTGTACATGTTTAATGTGTGGGATGGATCCGTTGTCTTCATTACTAAAACCATAACTCGGAGAGAGAGAGAGAGATTAGTTTAAAGATAAGAACACATTTAATGAGTCAAATATTATAAATGTGATTGTAAATTACTTTCACTATATGACATAACTAGGGAGGTATTGATGGTGAAAATATCATCTAGAGTCTAAGGTGAATATGTGATATGGATAACTCTTTGGTTACTCATGTACCATACATATATTATGTGTTTGTTGATACAACTAAATCCTTCTCTCATCCGCACAACACATCCATGGCCTTCATGTGTTCCTTATCCGCCACGTAGGACCCCAAGTGGGCCCCATCAAGAAACAGACATATATGCATGGTGTCTGTTATATACACAGTGGTGGAAGACCACAATTTCTCCATCTCCCCTTCTCTCCATTACTCTTGGAGGCTCTGCTGTGCCTCACTCTGCCTTCCAATTCGCATCAGCCCAAGTGAGGTAACCATGCATGCATTCCTCAATCTGCTAAGAAAATTCTGTTTTCTATGGGTTTATGGGTATAAGAGGTTATTTGTTCAATCTAACTCTAGCTGTCTTTTAGACCTTTGTGTGTGATTTTTTACCTTTTATGCCTGTATATGTTTGGTGAATGTAAGAAGCTTTGTGTTTGTTGTAGCTATTTTGTTATCTGATTTTTTGTTCTTACTTTTCATGCATGTTTACCTTTTATGGTTGGATGAAGTTGTGTTTTTTGATAGATTAAGAAGTTTTGTGGTATGACTTGCTTTGGCTGACTATTCATCAGTTTTTTAACTTTTACCTTTTTTTTTCTGTGAGTATGATGGTCTTCTTGGCTAGTGAATTAACATGCATGCCATGATTCTCTCTCTTCGTTAAGTTTTATGTTTCTATGTTTTTTTGATGAATATAGGAAGTTTTATGTTATTATATGCTGAAAAAAGTTACATTATCTGCCTGTCCATTTGATTATTTATACTTTTGATTTATAATCTTTTGTGGGTAGGTGAGACTCTGAAATTTTACTGAATTAAAATTATAAGGTGATATTGCTCAAAAGATACTAGGTTATGAAGTTTGTGGGTACATATGATTTACCCTTCGATTCAATTATAATGTATGAAGTTTGGGTATCTGGGTAAATTATGGTTTACCCTTTTATTGTTATATTATGAAGTATGGTCATATTTATGGGTAAATAAATTGTGGTTTACCCATTCAATTATAATATATAAAGTTTATTAGTTGAGTAATATTTTATCCCATAGAGAGCTAGACATAAGCGTTTTCCTCACAGTCCTATGCCTCAGTTCTAATTATGGATTTTATGATACTCACATGTAGAAATCTTATGATAGGAAAACAATGTTGCTGAGTTTCTCCTGAAGGAATGAATTTTATAATTGAAAATTAAGGATGAGATCTTCATGAGTAAATAAAAATTATTACAGCTCGAAATCAGAATTGGTAGAAGTAGGAACTTATGAATCTTTGAGGCTTTTGTTAATCAGATTTATAGTATACGAAATTTAACTTCAATTACCTTAGTTTTCTTAATCAAATTGGCCATATTAGGGGTAGTTCTACTAAACTTAGATATCATCTGATATAGCTTAGTTTATTTGCTGCTAAATATTATTTTTGGGTTGCTTCTTCTACAAAACTTGTCCAAACGAACCATAACACTGTTCGGAATGCAATTAAAAACTGAATCTACAATTTTTTTGACCCCCTTCACATCTATTTCTAGTTTTACACAAATATCATCATCAAATTTCAATAACAAGATTGAAATATCACATCTCATTTTGGACATTATTACGGGTAAACTGTTCAGGGAGATGCTACAAAATGAATGAATAAGAACATCTACATTTCTTATGGTTTCGGAAGTGTCAAATCCATGTTATCTAGACAATCAGTTTGGTATGTACGATTGGGTGTATAATAATTATGGAAGTTCCATAGTATTATTAGGGTTCCATGTTATCCATATATTTATTGGTCTCTTTCCATTTGAAAAAAAATCAAATATGATAAATCCCCGATATTCAATACAAAACATTCATTGAGACGTCAACAACAGGGCACCCTTTTGAATAATATAGTCTTCGTTTCAAGAATTTGATGTTATACCTTTGCGATTGGAGTAAGTCTATTTTAGCATTCTTGTATGATAAACCTATCTCCATACAAATCCCTTGCAGTTGTTGCCAATATAGGTAAATGTGGTACCAGTGCGTTTTGAAAAAGTATGAAGATGATAGGATACGGGAAAATGCCGGTGTTGGGAACAGAAAATTAGCAATTGTCAAATATTGAATAACTTGTTCCAGTGTATTTCCTATCAAACTGAAGTTGGAAAAGATAAAAAATTAGGTTGATTGACAGATCAATAACAGAAGCGGTTATTCAACCATCTTTTTTAAGACCCTGCTTGTATAAATAGAGTTTTTCTTCCTTTTTATGATATTTTAAACCTTATTTTTAATACATAGTTTTCAACATTGTTTCCATTGTAAAACCTGAGTTTTATTACATAGGTATGTGGTGTCAGGTAGTGTTTGATAATCTAATAGCACTCGAATATTCCTTTTAGCATTTCCACCAATAATTTAGTTCCCTTGCATTGTGACACAAATAACTTGAATATAAATATATAACATAACACGGGGGGGAAATGATAGTTATTGGAAGAAAGGTGTCTTGGAAAATTTGTCCAAAATAGAGGTTCTACCTCTTCTTTTAAATTTGATTTCTTTTCTAGATAATAGTATGGTTTTAGACTGCAGGATTACGAAAATACTTTGTTTAGTTTCAAATCTAAGTTTCTAAAAATGACATATCAATAGTTTCTATTGTATCCAAAAAACGGCCACATTTTTTCACAAGCTTTATTGAGTAGGGTCTTACAATACATTGTTTTTTTACAAGCCAACTGAGTAGGGTCTTACAAACTAAACATTTGAGTTATTTCCTAAGTGAACATGTTTTAGAAAGAGATTGCTGACGACAGCAACTCATGGCTCATCTCAATACATCGTTAATTCCACTTTTACTCTACCGTTGCCCTTGCCAATCTCTACTGTGACGATGTTTGTTCATGCTCGACTTACACAACATATATTTGAAGTATGCAAGTAAGCACTTTACGAATTGGAATTTGATAAGCGATATGTGAGCATTATCAAGTTTACTAACCTCGATCAGGGGAGCTTCAGTCATATCCATGATCTCTACGATATTAAAAATATTAATCTAGCACATCTAGTTGTGTTCTAAAGACAGATAGAATTAAAAAGCGGCTAAACTTAAAAATTAGATTACTATGCATTGGTGTGGCATTGAATAAATTTTATATACCCAAGAAGCTTGTTTGGATAAACTTTTATATTTGGTTTATTGATTTAATTGTTGTTGTGAAGGGAGAAAGATGGATTACATGAATGCTCCAGGAAGGAATCATCTGTTTGTTCCGGGGCCGGTGAACATCCCTGAGCAGGTCATGCGAGCAATGAACCGGAACAATGAGGATTATCGCTCCCCTGCTGTGCCCGCCTTGACAAAAACTCTTATTGAGGATGTCAAAAAGATCTTCAAGACAACCAGCGGAACACCATTTTTGTTCCCAACCACAGGTTTGGTTCTGTGACTGTCAAACTAATATCATTTTAAGTTCACTAAAGTTTTGAAGATTTTTTTTGCAAAGCAAGTTCTGATTTTTTTTTGTATGGGACAATTTGAAAGGGTATAGACATCCAAGGTTTTATCTCGATGTAGCTGTTACATGAACTTCTAATGATTGGGTAAAGCCGTAAAGGAGATTACGGTGTAACACAAATGTGGATAGCCATTTAAAGTTTGAAATTTTATTATAAAGAAGACTTGCTAATTTAAATGAATATTTCTTGTAAAGATTTTGCAATCTTTCAGGCTCCTTCAAGGACCTACAAGTTTGTAAAAGTTTAAATTTCTTTGTGGCTTGGTTGTGTTTTCTCCTTTTGCTTGGAGAAATCAATTTGCATTTTATTATCATTGAGTTTTAATGAAGCTTTGAGGCATCAAGTCACAAGTCACAACAGTGTTCAATGAATGCAAATTTTCAGCAAAATATTTTCGTCTAGTGTCAAGCTTTTGTATTGAAGTAATTAAGATAGAGATTTTACATTCACTAGTATTACAAGTTTAGTTTATGAATATTAATTTACTTGGAGAAACCACAAATGGAGATATGAAAACAAAAAAAAGCTCTAGAAATAGACCAAAGAACTATTGGGATCAGTATGGATGAATCATTTGTAACTTTTCTAGGATGTTTGAGATGGGAGATCTAAATTCGTAGATTTACATATCTATTTCCCTTGTTTGGAGGTAAAAGTCATTTTTAAATGCCTCATAAAATTTCATAATTATAATGATTTGAATTTATACATACAAAGTTTCACATCAAATTCTAATAATGAAAACAAAAGACAGGTATATATGTATCACAGTCAATATAGATTGTTGTGGTTATGCCTTTCCATCACGGATAGAGTCGGATTATTGTTATTGAATGTCACACGAAGTTCGTAAATTCTACTTATTACAACTCATTTTTAATATTTTCAATTCTCAAGTTCAGGTTATTCAAATTTGGTTGGTACGTCATTTCTTTAAAATTCAATAACATAAGTAGAAGTAAAAACTACCGTTTCTTGTAGAGTGGTTTTTAATTTCTCCACAACTATATTCACAAGAAAGTACAATCTTATGTTGAACTAACGCATTCAAGATCAAATTAGTGTATATTTTGATGAGTCTTTGCGTACTCTAGGAAAAACTTTAAAATGAAGGGTTTCGCAACAAATGGGAAAGTGCTCTGATGCATGTTCAAAATCTAGAATCTAAACTTTGAGTCCACCCTTTGTTTTATCTAACATAACATGCATGTTTCAGGCACTGGTGCATGGGAAAGTGCTCTTACCAACACACTTTCCCCTGGCGACCGTATTGTGTCGTTTCTCATAGGTCAGTTCAGTTTGTTGTGGATAGACCAACAGAAACGCCTAAACTTCGATGTTGATGTTGTTGAAAGTGATTGGGGAAGAGGCGCCAATCTGGAGATCTTAGCTTCAAAGTTGGCAGCCGACAGGACACATACCATAAAAGCGATCTGCATTGTTCACAATGAGACAGCAACTGGAGTCACCAACAACTTAGCTACTGTAAGGAAGATACTTGGTAAGTAATCAACACCAATACTGTAAATAGGTTTTGTACAATGATGCATATTTCCATTGCTTATGCGATTTTTTTTTTGATTTTACTTACTTAAAAGCTGTCAATTGTTTAAAAAACTTGTGTAATTATAATCAAATTGTTATGCAGGTTTTGACCTATAGTGGCAAATTGAGAAAGAAAAGCTACTTACACTATATTTATGGATATTCTTTTATCTTATTTAGTAATAGTTACTGCTAATTAAAAGAGTATTGTCGTCTAACTTGTTTATAGAAAACGTGGGGCATATAGTTTTCTTGAACTTATTTTTTCTTCAATTTTCAAAATTTTAAGATTATATGAACTATATTTTGACATACTAATGGATATAAACTGAAAATATCTTCGACATATGGTACACGATTGTGTCTTTTGTGAAGCTAACTTTATGTAGAATTTAAAAACTCTCTAAAACTTTCACTAATACAAAGCACTCACATTATTTTTGAGTCATTAATAATTGAACTTATTTAACAAAAAACCACTACTTTGGAACATGACATTAGGCCCATTTTTTACTCTGAATTTAATATCACCAACGCAATCCAGCAGATCCTGAGTACAACCCAATACAATCTCCTTTTAAACTAATCTCATGCATAAATAACTCCCCATGTTCACTCTAAGTTAATATATTAAAATAGATTGACATGGTCTGGAAGTTACAAGTCCATGTCCTTTTTTACCTGGAATTCATCTCTAACTAAATTATCCGAATCACAGACAACTACAACCACCCAGCGCTCCTACTCGTGGACGGAGTTTCCTCGATCTGTGCTCTTGATTTCCGAATGGACGAGTGGGGAGTCGATGTTGCTCTAACTGGTTCTCAGAAAGCTCTGTCTCTGCCAACCGGTTTGGGTATTGTGTGTGCGAGTCCAAAAGCACTTGAAGCAACCAAGACTGCCAAATCCGTGAGGGTGTTTTTTGATTGGGCTGACTACTTGAAGCATTACAAGATGGGGTCTTATTGGCCTTACACCCCATCGATTCAGCTCTTGTACGGTCTCAGAGCCGCTCTGGATCTCATATTCGAGGAGGGTCTCGATAATGTGATTGCCAGGCATAGTCGTATGGGGAAGGCGACTAGGTATGTTTCAGTTAACGATTTTGAGATGTTAAAATTATCACATTTTTAAGAAGATATATGAAGTTCTTTTAGAGTGATTAGTTTGGTTATAGCACTTAACACTTACGCCATTAGTGTTATGAGTAATATTCGAAGAGGTTAGATCGCTTACAATCTGGAAAATAACTAAAATATGTACTGAATATGTACTTCGATTTTGAAAAATTATTAAGTAGAAAATGTCTTGTAATGAAAAACAAGCTACGCAATTGATTTGCTTGAAACAATGTTTTTTGTTTGCATCTGCAGAACTTAGTTTCGAAGGGGCATGTGGCCTTTAAATGTTGTATGTTAGGTCCTTTCCTGCAAAGATGACTTTTGTTTTTAAGATCTATAGTTTGGACATTTGACTATGGCATCATTCATCAATTTTGCTGAATTTGAGGTTCACCATGGCTCTTTATGTTCGATCTGATGCCACGATAGTTTTGGTTAAATGCTTCAATAACTATAGTGATGCTCTTGCGATTGTAAACAAGGCATTATGATGACATTTTCAAAGCATAATAATCACAGAAAGTTGAAAATGACACTAAAATCAGTCTTCTATATGAAAACACAATCTATCAATCAATTAAGGGTGGATCCTAAGAGAATCAAATTTCCTAACACCATTATCCTATGGATATTAATTCTTAATATGGTTATTTTCTTCTCGAATGCAAACCAAGTTGTGGCCACATTTTATAATGTTTGATGCAGGCTTGCTGTCGAGGCATGGGGATTAAAGAATTGCACACAAGAGGAGGAATGGTACAGTGACACGGTGACTGCAGTGATGGTTCCTCCTTATATCAACAGCACAGATGTTGTGAAGCGGGCGTGGACCAGATACAACTTGAGCTTAGGACTTGGCTTGAACAAAGTTGCCGGGAAGGTCTTCAGAATAGGACACCTTGGCAACCTTAATGAGGTAACCACCTCTTAACAATGTGAATATAATGTTTCTCATTCCTGGAATTTTTTATATCTTGTATGGATAATGTCATCAAACGACTAGTCCCATGGCAATGCACAAACATTAACATACAGGTAAGTCGATGCTAAGGTGCCGAAGTACTAGCCTTGCTATTCAATTTTGTTAGATTTATGTGAAAAACTTGTACTTGAAGTAACAATTAAGGTTTGAAAGATTAGCATCTGAACATTAGTACTTAGTAGCAACAATGTAACTGAGATAAAGTTCACCGTAGTTCAGACGAGAGAATTTTCATTTTGAACGAAAGCTTAAGCTATGGAGACATTTGTGAAGGATCTGCAGGTTGGGAAACACTGTAGGAAGAAAGATAAAATTACTAGAACACATGATTAGATAGTAGAGAATCTATAACTTATGCTAGAGAGATTATAATTGGTTTGTGATAATAGTCCTTTCAGTTATGTTCATTCTTTTGTACCATCTTTACAAAGAATCGAATTCTAATTCTAGAGAGATGAATATTTTCCTTTCGTCAAAATGCCTCACACACGTCTACGACATGCATAATTAATGCAATCTTTTGTATCACTGATACGTTATGTCGAAAACCTTTTTCATTTTCTTCGATTGTCTTGTTTCTGAATCACAAGTTGGTAAAATTGTTTTTCGATGGTGTGTAGCTGCAACTGCTGGGATGTCTTAGTGGAGTGGAGATGATCCTGAAGGATGTGGGATACCCAGTGAAGCTTGGCAGTGGAGTTGCTGCAGCTGCTGCATATTTCCAGAACAACATTCCCATGATTCCTTCCAGGATATGATCAAATCAGCAACTGTGGTCTTCTCTTCTTAGTTCTTATATATGTTGGGTAGATTTGTAAAAAGAAGAATATGGTGATACCAATTTGTGCTGAATGATTGGCCCTGTAATACCTTGCTTAATTATGCAGGAACAATATTTATTCTCTTAGCTTATTCTTTGCTTAGATTATATTCAGATAGCTAATCTTACCGTTGAAATTCAGGAACTTTTGTGGGTATTGGGAATGGCAGAGGTAAGAGCTAATCGCAATGTAATTGCAATGGTTAAGAAGTGGCTTAGCTAACAACTACATTTGTTTAAGCTTTTCATTCCTATGGCTGATGAGAAAAATATGGTCACATTATCCAGCTGATTCAGTCGGATCTTCAAAGCCGAGGGAGTCTGACGTCGATCAATAGTGGTATCGGTCAATCAGTCGACTAATCCAGGCAAAAACTACTTCGACAAAGTGACAATTTGGGTTATGATACAAACTCGATACGAAAAATGTGGGTTTAGGTTTGCATAAAGAGTTTGGGTGATAATGGAGTTGAGGTAATTGACTCGGTAACTAAATTGATCGGGTTCGAGTTTAGCATACGTAACCCGTGCCCGACATGTTTGCACACATATGTACATATAACTATTTTCAGAAAATCAGTAAAGATTCTTCATATCTCTCCTATTTGCGTTCCATAATGTTTTACTTACCAATCAATATCTAGTTTGCATAACTATTTTTGGTAATTTCCATAATCTTTTGTGGATTAAACAAAATCTTATCCCTAATTTACTCATTTCCCTGAATCATTAAAAATTGGAAAAAAGTAAGATTCTATACTTATTTTAAATTATTTTTCTCCTACATAATCTAACCTGTAGATGAACACGACCATTTATTAAATGGATTACATGAGTCGGGTCGGGTTGACATGATATTAGATAAGTTGAGTTTAAGTTTTTATTTTTAACCTTTATAATAAATAGGTCGAGTTTGGGTTTCGATAAATTAGATCAGGTTGTAAATAAGTTTGACACGAACACGACAATTCAACTCGTATAGTCGTATTCTCCTCTTAGGTAATCTACAACATTCTTCTCCTTGACACATACCTATATTTTCCACTAATATGAAACGGGGAATAAAATTATAAAATAAAAATATAGGAATATTTTTTTTTTCGTTTTGTGCCCAAATATGTGTTAAATACTTAAGTTGCACTTTGGATTTTAGTTTACTCATAAGTTTAACACTTGCTAAGTAAACCCAAAAAATAGTCTCACGTTGCCTTACGAGGAATTGTTAGGCAACAAGGATTTGTTAGAGTGGGTTATAATAACATGAGTCATTATTGTAACACCAATCAACTTAAGTTTAGTATTTTGTAGGCCGTTGGACACTTGGACTTAAGAAGGTTGACAGACTTGATTGAGCTCCGCATAGGTTCGGGTTAGAATGTTACAGACACGATGATGTGTTATAATTTGGTCCACCCTGTAAGACATAAATCGATGAATTTTAGGTCACATATAAATCTCAAATTCTTAATGTACTCTGGGAATTCTCTCAAAAGAAAATTCTGAATTCAACAGGGACTCAATCGCCATAGAGTCATAATGCATACTCAGAAAAGATATATATTAACTTCAACTCAAGAACTACAACCAACAAATACTTGGGATTCATATCTGTCATATTACAGTACTTTCAATGTTGCAGTGTATTGTCCTGCGAGATCGTAGGGGAGTGGTTAGGCTGAGTGTGTGAAGACGTAAATTCGAATTTCGTTCTGCATGTCAAACGTTCTGGTAAAAAAGATGTAGATCACCATCAGTTTAAAACCGCAGCCCGCCTAACCCAAGTAGAGGCGGGTGTCGGGGAATTCTGAATCATTAAAAAATAAAATATAGCAGGTCTATTACAGCACAACATGGCTATTGAAATGCCTTATTACGTAGTACGCACTACTATTATTAGACTTCCCTTGCAAACTATATATTGAATCCTAATACATATATAATTTTGTGTTTTGTATTGCAATTAGCAATACAAATTATCTCCGGGTGAAACATTAAGTTGGCCGCAGTAATCCTGGAAGTAACGCACCCTAGCATCCACTAAGTCTCTTCTCTTCCCATCACACTCACCACCATTGATGGCTCTGATACTCGACCCGAATCCGCTACCCGAGACAATAGCTGAGTGGACGTTGTTCATCCAAAACCACAAGGCTGCCTTGAAGGAGATATCGACGTCTTCGGCCACCTTGTCTGGATTGTTAAGGCCATCGAATCCGATTGAACGCCCGGCAGGACCGTAGTTGTAGTTCCATGTGAGCTGGAGGGGTCCCCGCCCATAGTAGCTTTGCCCTTCGACGCATGGATTCCCCGGTTTATTTTCATCGCAGTACGTCCCGCGGTTGGTCTCTCTTATGTGGCACAAGTCTGCACAATTGTAGAAATTCTTTTCGAACTTATTTTGTATTTTTAAATATAATCATAATGTTACGTGCCATAATCGGACTTCTGGTCTAAGTTGTTTAAAAAGTAAAGATCTACCAACTGAGTTAGATCCAAATATGACATGTTAGAATTATTTTTGTAGAGTTTGAGAGAGAACTCGATGGAGAGGGAGGCAAGAAAATGGTGATTATAACTTGTTATACTAGTTTAGTGGACAGATTTTTAAATATTGAGACTTAAGACCAAGAAATTCATGAATCACGAAACGTTATTAAATTGTTGTGTTAAATTAAGTCAACTATCACTTACGTCCAGTCTCATGAGTAACATGAGCAAAGAAGGCCGCAATTTCTAACTTGGATTTCTCAACCGACCCGGTCGTGCCGAAATCTGGATGCAATTGAGCTGCTGCGAGAAATGCATCACGCGTATAGAAACCGCTGCCTTCGCAACCACCTCCGGCTTGACTTTGTATCCCATTGAAAAATTCCGGTGTCACGATGCTCTCGACGGAGGCGGAAGACGGACCACCAGTGCTTTGGCCGGAGCTGCATGGGCCTTCCCGACAACCCCGACCGCAGTATTCGTCGGTCGAGCCACAGTAACCATGTTGGCTACAACAGAGGTCGAGGGAACAACCGCAATTTTGGGCTACTACGACAACATGCAACGAACTTGGTAGGTAGATAGAAAACAAAAACACTAGAGCAAACAACAAACTATACTGAGAGGCCATTAATGTTGGTTCTATAATTGTTTGTTTTGTGTGGAGATTTCGGTTGATTTGTAGGTGCCATTTTATAGCTACTTCTATTAGGATTGGATATTTATTAGTCAATGAGTCAAGAGTCAAGAGTCAAGTCAATAAGTTTTTTTCGGTTCTCACTGAAGTTTCTTCGTAATTATCAAAAAGCTTACTTTTCATTCGACTACAAATCAATGCGATGAATATGGGCGTAATTTTCAAGACAATGTACCTACCTAACTTCTCTTTCGTTGTCTTCATGGAAAATTTTCTTTCTAGTTGGTTTATTTATTAAAATAAATCAATCCGAGCAATTTCATCCTGAGTATATGAGCAATTTGCCAAATATATGAGCTTAATATACATAATACACGCATCACCCTGATAGAAAACTAGGGTAACTCAGCTGTGAAAGAACAGAGTAGTTGACGGAAAATTATAGACTATAATAATAAGCAGAAGACAATTGAAGGCCAGGCAAAAAAATGAATATGGTGTAGTAATTAGTATAAAATTCACATCATTATCGTTCAGATTTAGACATCAACATCACAAAATTAACGTTGATTAGGTTTTGAGCAATGAAGATCAATATCTCTTCGGGGGAAAAGTACAATAAAAAATTTATGGTCTCCCACTATCCCTAGAAATATGGAGGACTTTGGGTACTTATAGAATAAATAAGAAGTTGGGAAACTTTCCAAAAAATCTGATAAGAATAGGTAAAGACTGCAGTGTGTCCAATTCTTTGGACCAAAGTCGGTCCTGCATGCGCTCTTTCTGGGGGTCAAGTAGTCAACCGTCCGAGCATTATGGTGGTGGTAAGTGACTAGGGTTGTAAATGGGTTGAGTAAAAATCGTTTAACCGTCCTAATCGAACCGACGGGTAGGGTCACGGGTTGTAAAAATCATAACCGTTTAATAAATGAGTGGATAAAGGTTGTGAAAATCATAACCGTTTAATAAATGGATGGATAATGTTACATGATTTAACCCGTCCGTTTAACCGTTTAACTATATACATATAATTGTTTGTATTGTGTGGATGTTTGATGTTGTTTTATATAAAGTTATGGATGTTATGATGTTTTTAACAAGTTTGACAAGTTTTTATCCATTTACCCAACTTTTATATCAATTTTAGTATCCATTAAGTCTTAACCATTTAACCGTCCAAAACCGTTTATAGGTTCATAGGTAGAGGTAAAAATAAACGGGTTTCAAACCAAACCGCAAACCGTTTAATTAGGCGGGTAGGATCATGGTAAACCCTATAACCGCCCACGAACCGCCCATTTACAGCCCTATAAGTGGCCATAAATGGGGGGTCTTGGGTCATTTGCATTATGTGTAACAATGTTTTTTGTATAAGAACTACCTGCATCTATTACAATAATATATCAAAACAACATTGTTTTTTTTTGAAGTAGTTTAGTGCATTAGATACAGAAGAAGACTGCAAAACACAACATCTCCATAGTCATAACAGTACCGAATACATCAAAGATAATCCAACCATTATGGTTGATACAAGGGTCCATAATAAGCACAATTCTGATGCAACACCCCGAACAAGTATCAGCCGTCGAGGAGGAGGTGTTGTCACAACTCACAAGACAAAAAGCCAATTCCCTCGAACACCCAAAGTCACTATAGCCGGTGTGGGGTGAAGTTCTCGGTTCGAGCTCGTTTTATACGAACTTGGGCGAGTCCATCGGCTCCGTCCTTATGAGATCATGTCCAGGATAGCAATAAATCAACACATTCATCCATAACATGTCAAAATTAGTTAAAGGTTTAACGAAATATCTGATTATTCCTTTCTTTCCGTATTGCCCCAAAGAAACAATTAATGAAATTTGTTCCATTTTTGCATTATCTAAACCGAGTTGATTTGAAACAAGCATCCGGAACTCTTTATTTGATCCTAAGGCTAGGTTAAGATCAATCGCCATTCCTTTATCCCAAATGTCTGGCAAAAGGACATGTGAAGAATAAATGTTCTAAAGTTTTTGGTTCTAAGCACACATTGGACAACCCGGTTCTATCAGGATGCCTCTCTTAATCAAATTATCTCTTTTAAGCAATTGTTGTTCATATAGTAGCCACAGGAAGACTCACTTTGGGAGGGCTACTTGATACCCCCTTAAAAAACATAATTGTTCATAAAGGCTAGACTGCCTAGACGTTACCCCCAAACCGTGCACCCATACCCCATCCCAATCTCAAGTGATATTAAGAAGCTTGAAACAAAATACATATTCCGAATCAAAACGAGATGGTTTGTAGAAAGACCAAAACAAAGCTCAAAACACACAACGTGTTGATACAATTACAAATAAATTCATGTAATACAAATGTTTACATATGTCGAATAAATAATTCATTAGAATCCAGATTAAGCCAACGTACAGAATCATGTTTAGAAAAACAACAAAAGAAGGAACAGTGATCAGAAACGACGTCATAGAGCGAGCCGTCGGAACACGACTTGCCTCAGAGAAAATATCAGCCCCATATACCAATATGTTTGATGGTCTGCCGGTTTTCTCTTAGGGTAGAACAGTCTCACCGTCGATCAGACGCACACCGTAGTCAATAGACCACGAGAACAACGCGGAACCTTACAAGATTTAATCGCCGGAGAATGCCGGATTTGGAGTCCGAAAATCGCCGGAGAGACAGTTTTCGCAGAAAGAGGATGAGAATAATAAAAAATCATCTAGATCATGGAAGAAACCAACTGTGATTTATATGTATGAACTATTATATGAATAATACAAAAAGATACACCCATTACCCTGAGGCTAAAACCTCTAATTTCCCCAAAAACCCCCACACCATGCCACGCCCCGGACAGGAAGGGCGGGCGCGCACACGCACGCGTGTGTGGAGAATTCTCTCCTCCTCTCTTTCCACCTACAAAGGGTCAAGTGAAGAGGATGTTTATGAACATCCTCCAACTTTTTAGATTCACCAACGTGACTAAAAGTGAAGTGAACACATGACACATGGGGCAATAGTTCTCATCTTCAATTCAACATTGGATTTTCTCAATTAAGTTATTCATGGGCCTAGCCCAAACTCAATAATCTAACAATCCCCCACAAATCCATTGTTGATCAAGCGACCAAGCCTTGCAGCCTAGTGCTTTCAGTAATGGTACATTTTGGGTTTGAACCACAACCTGAGTCCTTCAACTTTACCCCTACAGGAACTAAGTGAAACGAAGTCTTGAACTTGAACCTTTTGTGTGGAGATGTCCATTGAGAACAACACTAAGCAGGTTATGCTGCAATCTACAGGGTTGGTGCTTTACGGCCATGTATCCGTATCATGTTTCATGAATGCTTTCAAAGAATGACCCCCATTCCCCTATTTGCGGCCACACAAATGCATTCACATAGTTGGACTTCTCTAAAGATGCACTGTTAACATTTTGTCTTAAAGACTCGAACCTATTCAAAATCTATACTCTTACTAAACTTGCAGTTTCAACAACATATCCATTCTTTAGGGTATTGACACAAATACAATGTAAGACCTACAATGTATCACCAATTAGTTGCACTCAACTCACTCAAGAATTTGTTATTACCATATTGAATCAACTTCATGGGATCTCCACTTAGATTGGTTGGGTTGTCATTCTAGATGAGTCATGAAATGGGTATCAGTCTCATCCCCAACTTGGATTTCAAAACTTGAGCTAGATCAAGTCCTTTGGTAAAAGGATCAGCTGTATTGTCTTTTGTACCAACAAAATCAACAACTATCACCCTTTCCGAGACTAACTCCCTTACAAACTTCAGTCTGACTTGAATGTGTCTCATTTGTTTGTGATTATACTTTGAGTTTCTTAGCTTTGTAATAGTAGTCATACTATCACAATGCACAAATATTGCAGGAACTGGTTTGCTAGTCATTGACAATTCAGAAAAGGAGTGCTTTCAACCATTCAACTTCCATTCCACTTGTATCCAAAGCACAAAGTTCAACCTCAAAAGTAGATCGAGACAATATGGTCTGTTTTGTAGACCTCCAGGAGACTGCACATCCACCCTAAGTAAAAACATACCCTGTAATACTGTTACTCCCAAAGTTTTTGGTTATCCAGCTTGCATCATTGTACCCTTCAAGTACAACTGTGAATTTCCCATAATGCAACCCAAGGGTAGAAGTACCCTTCAAGTACTTTAGTACTCTATCCAAGGCCTCCCAATGAGTACGATCAGGATAGCTTGTGTATCTACTAAGTTTGCTCACCGAGAATGAAATATCTGGTTGTGTGCAATTTGCAAGATACATCAAGCTACCTATAATCTGAGAATATCTCAGTTGTGAAACTGGAACACCACTCTTGTTCTTGTACAAAGTTTTTGATGAATCATAGGAGATTTTCACAGATCTACAATTTGTATAGCCAAATCTCTCAAGAATCTTCTCAACATAGTGAGATTGAGATATGAAAATACCATCAACTGACCTAGTCAGTTTGATACCCAAGATCATATTTGCAATACCCATATCCTTCATCTCAAACTTAGTACACAGGAAGGACTTTGTTTCATGTATTATATTAAGGTTAGAGCCAAACAGTAATATGTCATCGACATATAAACACACTGCAATATGTGCATCACTTTGAACTTTGCAATTGACACATTTGTCAGAATCAATAACCTAGAATCCAAAGGATAGTATAATTTTGTCAAATTTCTTATGCCAAGCTTTTGGGACTTGTCTAAGTCCATAAAGAGAGACTTAACAAGTTTCCAAACCTTGTTCTCGTTTCCAGAAGCTACAAATCCTTTAGACTGGTCCATATAAATTTCTTCTTCAAGATAACCATGAAGAAAAACAGTTTTAGATCTATTTGATGGATCGTAAAATCATATACGGACGGCAATGCTAAAAACACTCGGATAGTAGTCATACGAGACACTGGAGAATAAGTATCGAAATAGTCTATTAAGCCTTCCTTTTGTTTAAATCCCTTGGCAACTAATCTGGCTTTATACTTATCGATGGAACCATCTGGTTTTAATTTCTTTTTAAATATCCATTTACAACCGATCGTTGAACAACCTAGAGGAAGATTTAGCAACTTACATGTCCCATTACAGACAATATAGTCCTTTTCGATCTTAACTGCATCTTTTCAATGCTTTACTTTGGATGAAACCATAACATCCTTGAAAGTGTTAGGATCACCCTCGATATGGTATGTGATAAAATCACTTCCCAAATCCTTGGCAATTGTAAATCGTTTGCTTTTCCTTGGTTAAATTTAAACTAGAGTTTGAGAAGACTCAAAATCGGTAATGGACAAATCTGCCACCACATTTGTCATCCTTTCCACATGCTCATGGATGGAACCAAACGTAAAGGGATAAACTTGTTGAGGAACTCCATATTTTGTTGGAAATATATCCTCAAAAAATATGGCATCACAAAATTCAACAACTGTGTTAACATCTATGCTAGATATCTCGGACTTGATTGCCAAAAATCTATATGAATAGAAATTAATTACATATCCGATAAATATTGCATCAATAGTCTTGGGACCAAGTTTTTTCCCTCTTATTTTCAGGGATTAACACTTTCCAAGACAACCCCAAACTCTAAGATATTTAAGACTAGGTTTTCGACCACACCAGAGTTCGAACGGACTATCCTACTTATGTTTCTGAGGAATTTTATTCAGAATATGGCAAGCCGTTTTCAAAGCTTCTCCAAACATATATTTGGGTAATCCTGAACTCTCCAATAATGCATAAATCATATCAGATAATGTTTTATTTTTTCGTTCAGCAATTCCGTTAGATTGTGGAGAATACGGCGTCGTCACCTCATGAACTATGTCAGAATCCTGACAAACTTGTTCGAATATGTTTGACGTATATTCACCACCTCTATCAGATCTCAACCTGTTGAGTTTCTTTTCTGTTTGTGTCACTACTTCGTTCTTAAAAATAAGGAACTTAGACAACACTTCATCCTTACTTTTCAAAAGATAAACAAGCAATACTTTGAACTATCATCAATGAAAGTGATAAAATATTTCTTTTTATCCTTACTTAAGATGCCATTAAATTCACAAGTATCAGTATGTACCAGATCTAAAATACTAGTATTTCTAGTCACAGAATGAAATAGTCTTTTCGGTTGTTTAGCCTGTACTATGGGTGAGCAAAATTTGGTTCGGTCCGGGTACTTGGACCGAACTGAACCAGACCAAACGTTTTGGGTCCGGTCTTTGGTCGGGGAGACCACAGTAATTCGGTCTTTGGTCCGGTCAAGGATCAAAATTTTAAGGGTTAAATTCAGGTTTTTGACCGAACCGGACCGGACCGAACCGAATTTATTCGGTCCGGTCTTCGGTCCAGTCTTCGGATATGTTCGGTCTTCGGTCCGATCCGGTCCCGGACCGAAGCTCACCTCTAGCCTGTACACACACTTCACATTTTTTATTCTCAATAGCATACTTAGGAATCATATCTAAATTCATCATTGTTTTCAAACATTGATAATTCACATGTACTAAATGTCTATGCCAAACATCACTAGATTCAATGAAATTAAGAGCAGGAGAAGACACATCTTTAACAAAAAAAACATTGCGATTATAAAAAATAGGTTCAACATGAATTGAAAAAAAACACCACAAGACAAGTACCCATTGCCAATAAAAGTACCGGAAATGGTAATTACAACTTTGTTACATTTAAAAGTCACTTCATAACCCTTAACTACCAGACACGGACCACTAATAATATTGCGACGAACAGCAAGCACATGATGCATCTTGTGCAGCGAAAGAACTTGTCTTGAAGGTAACTTCAAGTCGATACGTGCAATTCCAAGCACCTTTGCAACCTTCTCATTGTCCATCGCCACAGATTTACGATCAACAGGCTGGTAAGAGACAAACATGGATTTGTCAGCACATACATGCACATTAGCCCCAGTGTCAACCAACCACTCACGTGGTTCATAAATGGAAAAAACTTGAGGATTAACAGAAACAAACTTACTATTGGTCTCGTCCACACCAGTCAAGACATTGACCTTGTTGGCGTTTGACTTTCTTGGAAGGACATTCCTTAGTCCAGTGCCCAACCTGTCTACAATTGCAACATGGTTTGCTTGTTGGCTTTATCTAGATTTTGGCCTTAGATTTTGTCTTATTAGCAAATTGTGGGTTTCCTTTAAAATGTGAGTTAGATGAAGATTCAACTAATACGTTTGTTGGAATTCAACATGCATTACTGGTTTTTCACCTCGATGTTCTTCCTCAATTGCAATAGCAACCATAAGATCATCCATAGTTAATTTCCTTTCCTATGCTTTAGAGACATATCAAAATTCTCCCAGGTTTGAGGGAACTTCTCTATGATAGACATTATCAGAAACTTCTCAAAAAGTTCCATGTCAGTCTCTTTTAAGCCATGGATCATGATCATAAACTGATGTGCATGTTCAGTAACTGACTTGCTTTCCACCATCTGAAACTTCAAGAAATTTCCAACATAATACTTTTCATGTCCTAAGTCCTCGGTATTATATTTTTTATCTAATTCATCCCACAAATCCTTAGCAGTTACAGAGGCAGAGGAGGACGAACTATATACATCGAAGAGCACGTTGGACATAGCCAACAAAATGCAACCTCGACATAATTTATCCTTCTCCAACCACATTTCTTGTTTTGCTTTGATGGTGGGATCTTCAGTTTCAGAAAGTAGAAAAACCTTTTCAATTACATCAACCAAACCAATAGTAGTCAACAAGATTTTCATATCTTGCTGCCAACGTTTGAAATGCACCCCGAATTTTTTTCCAGCATCCTGACATGTCTACTTTTGGTGTAAACGAATTGCTATTCGACATGGCAAATATTTTCTTTGAGATTGTTGATACGATTACAAATAAATTCATATAATACAAAGGTTTACATATGTCAAATAAATAATTCATTAGAAAAACAATAAAAGAAGGAACAGTGATCAGAAACGACTTCATAGACCGAACCGTCGGAACGCGACTTGCCTCTGAGAAAATATAGGACCCACATACCAGTGTGTTTGATGGTCTGCCGGTTTTCTCCCAGGGTAGAATAATCTCACCGTCAATCAGGCGCACACCGGAGTCGACAGACCACGAGAACAACGCGGAACCTTGCAAGATTTAATCACCGGAGAATGCCGGATTTGGAGTCCGAAAATCGCCGGAGAGACAGTTTTCGCATAAAGATGATGGGAATAATAAAAAACCATCTAGATCATGGAAGAAACCAACTGCAATTTATATGTATATAATTTGGTAACCGCCAAGGACTTAATTGCAATAAGCAATTAACATGAAGATACACCCATCACCCTGAGGCTAAAACCTCTAATTTCTCCCAAAACCCCCGTCGCCACGCCTCTTCTCACCCTAGACAATAAGGGCGGGCGCGCGGGCACGCTTGTGGAGAATTCTCTCCTCCTCTCTTTCCACCTACAAAGGGTCAAGTGAAGAGGATGTTTATCAACATCCTCCAACTTTTAGATTCACCAATGTGGGACTAAAAGTGAGGTGAACACGTAGCACATCGGGCAATAGTTCTCATCTTCAATTCAACATTTGATTTTCTCAATTAAGTTATTCATGGGCATAACCCAAACTTAATAATCCAACACAACGTTCCCAAAGCTGCCCAGAAAAAGCATCAAAAGTCTTTGTCAATGATAACTTAAAAAAGCTCCACATGTCCGTTACTTCCCCTCGTCCATAAACTCTTGAAGTTAAGATTAGCAAACAACAATCGATCACTGTTAAGTGAAATAGTTGAACTCCCATCAAGCCATCACTAAACTCGCCTCCTGTTCAAGATAAAACTAAATCAAAAGCAATGTTACCAAGTTATTTGCTTAGGTGCACTTGCAAAGTGGTGTTATTTGATCTATACACTTGAATTTTTGGATTTTACTTGGGTGTACTTGCATAAAAACCATATTGGTTTTGTGCACTCCAAATTGATGGTACCAAAATCTCCGACCTCATTCTGGCAACATATCACCACACCGATGACCTTTTCGGTGAAAACCTCAAAGACGGAGGAGATTTGGTGGTGGTGACGACCAACTGATGGACGGAAGAGGACATAGAGCGAATTGGAGGAGTCAGGGAGAGGTTTATAATTAAGGGAAGTTTGAGTGTATGAGGGTTTTTTGGCGGGAGAAGGTGGATTGAAATTGTAACATGATGGACGGATAACATTATCTACGAACAATAACGTGACAGAGTGGAACGCCATAAATTTGAAGTGCATAAAATCAATGATTTTTATGTAAGTGCACCCAAGTAAAATCCAAAAACTCAAGTGCACAGATCCAATATCACTACTTTCCAAGTCCACCGAAGCGTAAATAAATGGCGCGCCAATATTTATACCGGATCTTTGGAGGTAACTTCCAAAACATTTATACTAGATCTTTGCACATATAAGTTGGAATTTGACTCGATACAATTGCATATCACAAAATTTACCTTGGTGCACACGGTAACATGGCCATATTCCGAAATCAATTGGTTTTATGATAAAATAATACAAAATTTGCATCAAACCAAAAAAAAAGTATTATTATTTTATAAATATTAAAATCCCTAAATAATTTTATAAATATTATTCAATTTTCTTTTCTATTCTATCACTTTTTCTGTCTACTCTGTCTCTACTTTCTCTCTTCACCCAATCTAAACCTGAACCCTAAACCATAGTCAAATTCAAATCCAAATTCTAAACCCATACTGCAAACCATTGGGTATGTATTGGTGTGCAGTATGGGTTCAAAATTGGAATTTAGATTTTGGGTTTGAATTTGGCTATGGTTTGGGATTCATGTTCGGATTGGGTGAGGAGTAAAGAACGGAAAAAAGAGAAAGCAGAGAGAGTAAAGAGAGAAAGAGAGATAGAAAAGAAAAGAAATACAAATAATATTTATAAAATTATTTAGGGAATATTGCATAAAATTTATGGATGTAAATTGAATGAATTTTTTTGTTTGGGTTTGGCTGCATATTTTGTATTATTTTATTATAAAAGTAACAAATTTCTTAATGGAAGTTCAAGTGAGGCCCACGTGTTACCATGTGCACCAAGATAAATTTTGTGATATGCAAGTGTATCACGTCAAATTCGTTGTTTTGAAAGTGCATCTAAGCAAAACCCCCAATATTTAAATAGTTGGAGAAGTTTGAGTGATTCGGAAATATATTAGAAGTTGTAATTTTCTGGAAAATCTGAAAACAATAGGTGAAGTATATAATATGTCCAACGCTTCATGCTTTTTACAAAAATCGGCCTTCACAAGTGGTCTCTGCTACTGGTCAACGTCAACGCATGGCGGTGTGGTTGACTACAAATTGAAATGTAAATAGGGTCTTGGGTCATTTGCATATTATTGCGAACATAATAGTTGAAAGACGATGAAAACTTATATTATTGCGATCAACGTAAAATTCATAACGTTGTCGTCATTCGGGTCTTAGTATAAACAAAACGAAATTAGTGTTGACGTACAGAGGAGATTGAGATCAGTAAATGAAAAAAGGCATTGTATTTTTTTTTGGAATGAGGAGGAAAATACATTATTTCATTTCCATGTAAGTTTTAATTTCTACAAACATTAACTTATAAATTTTCTTTACCTTGTAGACCATACTAATTTTAAAAATTAAAATTTATCAAAAATTAATCCTAAAAGACAAAAGCCAACATTCTTCTCATTATGCAATGCTCGTAGTTGTAGTTCCACCAATCTTAGCAAGTTAGGATGCGTTTTCAGAGCTTCTTGTTATTGTAGTTAGGATATTTTAAATAGGTTTTTTTTTGAAATAATCACTAAATAAAAGAATATTAGAAGAATATGCACATGAAAAACTTAATTGTCAAACTACGTATCTCATTAACTAAAAAAACTACGCCTTGAATATTTGACCTCGAAAGTTGATCCGCGCGTTCATTCCAACCAATTCAGCATTCAGTGTGATGAATGGAACACTGAAAGGTAATAATATTTTCGATCTTTAAATATTTGATTTTTTAAATTCTAAAACCACATTTTAATCTTAAACTATTTTCATTAATTTTGAAAAATTCCGTAACAAACAATGTCAATCGCAGCCGCAAGAAGATGAATCACAAGATGAGATCAAAATCTTTTGCAAACAAGGCAAAACTTTATGTAGGTTTTGAGATTTTTTAGTTATTTTAATCTTTTTGGTTTCTAATACATAATTAGACAAATATGCCTTTTGCGATCTTTGTTATTGCATCCTAATTAATTCACATTGTTTGATTTTTGTTAAATAATTAGATAATGAAAACCAATTCAGCACACCTCTCACCAAAGTTGAAAAGATGGTTCTATGTTATACAAATCAACCAAAAATGGTAGGTTTTAACTTTTTACTAGTGTAAATTAAGTATTAGTTTGAACTTTAAAATATTCGTAAGTTTTTGAATTTTTTTTTAGGTTGAGATACAGGAATTGACGAACAAAGATTGTCTCAAGAGCAATGTGAGTGTTCTAAGGCTCGCGAGGTGATCGAGAAGGAGGTACTAGAAGAAGTCTTGGGCAAAGAGAAAACAAACCGTGTTCGTGGTGCTGGTATTGGAGCCTACAAGGCCGGCAAGACATTGAGTGATCGACATAGCAGCGCTCACATGGACCATCTTCAGACCAAGATTTCATAGTGTGTTTCAATTGTAATTGTATACTTAAATTAGTATATTTATTTTACAAGTTTATTATATGTAGAGTAATATTAAAATACATTGCAGGAGGAGCACGAGAAGTTAAAGGTTCAAGTCGCTAAATTGATGGCGACTCAGTTTGGAAGAGATGAGGTATATTTATGATTAATGTGTAGTTTGTTGTTTTACTTTGCTAAAATAATATCTATGTTTCGGAATTTTCAAGTAATCAATTTTTTTACAGAGTGATGACATCGATACTGAAGGGAATGTGTTCTAAAAGTTTTACTTTTAAATGCCAATTATTATGAATTGAATGAGAAATCATTTTGTTCCTTGTTTATGTTATTCGTCTTTTAGAAGTGTTAAGGAAGAGGCTCTTGGTCCTTAACCGTAGAGCTCTAAAAGATATTGGTTTGCATAAAACAAAAGATATTCGCAATCATGGTAATTAACATGGAACATTAATTACCGAGTTAAGATTGTCGTGTTGGTCATAGATCATTGTAGCTCTACAAGTGAGTGACAACACGGGTATGCAAAAGAGGAAAATATTACTTTTGTATACTGAATAGACCTAATAAGTAAAATATTATAAAAATGTGTTTCTGTGTCATTAATATTTTGCTGTGTCTTTAGGTCCTTTGATATGACACTTATATCTAATCACTTAAGGAATACTTAATTAGATCAGTGTCTTGAACTATCGATCAGTGTAGTGTAAAGGCATCGGTTGGTTAAGTATAACTTTCGTTGGATAAGATAGTTAGTCAAAAGATTATCATTGCCCCTCTTAATTGAGTGATGATATTAGTGGGCCCCTTGATAAAGCAAAGTTATAATGTGCACAATGTGATTTGAGTTAAGTCACATATTTATAACTAGCTTAAAGAGATCAAGAAATGAATACTAATACAAAGATGACACAATACTACTTTGTGTGTTTTCTTAATATCATGAGGCAAGGGACGGACACAAGTGGTGCACTCCATCACTAAATGGATCGGGTTGTGGTTCGAGTGGAATTAAGACATCTAACTAATTGGGAGCTATAATGTGTAGCTAGATACCGCTTATAGCTTGTGATATTAAGCTCTTAATATCACTGCCAACTTAGTTTAGATCCTCCCATAGGTCACACCGCAAAAACCGTGAAACAAGAAGCTTGATTTTTGGTTCATATGATGTGTCGGGTTTCTCATAGAAAATATGACACATGTGGTGAACAAGTAAAATCAATTATGTTGTATATAAACATAATTAGAGTCATGATAAATTCATATGAGATGCATATATTACGGGGTGCAATAATTTATTGTTGCATAGGATAATACATTGCATAAGTGGTGAATTTGTTAAAACCCCCTTAAGTTCAAATTTTGTTGGAAATAAATCCAAAATTTGAAATAGGCAAAATCGGGTAGACGTTCGGTAATCCGTTGAGGTTCGGTCGACCGAAGGATCTATGGATCGGTCAACCGAACGTGGAACGGATAATCGTAATTAATTGACCGAACTTGACCAAAGTGCCTGGAGCTTTGGTACGGTGTACCGAACCAGAAACGGTCGACCGAACAATGTCAAGTTCCGATATTTTCGGTTAACCGAATAGCACTCGGTCTTACACGTGAATGGGTCCGATCGGTTAAGGAGAATTTTTCCCCTTAAGATTCGGTCATCCGTCACGTACTCGGTTAAACGATCGTGACAAATTCGGTTAACCGAGTGGGACTCGGTAAACCGAACAGCGGTCGATTTTCTGCCTTTGATTATTAAGAGATTAATTTGATCGATGGTTGGATTAGCTCCAAATTTGGTCAAACGTTTTGTTTGTGCATATAATGCATTATGGAATTAATTTGTGAGAGAAATTGTCATAAAATCGTGGCTTAAGAATAGCCATGATTAAGAGTAAGATTGGAACCTATAAATAGGTCCTTATTCTCCCTAATTGTGACACACAATTCAATAATTATTTTCTCTCTTAATTCACCACAAAAAAACCCACGAAAATTCTCTTAGTTTTCTAAGTCTTTGGAAGGAGAAATCTCAGAGGCTAAGGAAGAGGTTTGTAGCTAGATTCTAAGCTTGTTTGGAGATCGATTGGCTAGCTCCTTTCTCTCCAACCTTGTTTAGGGTTTCGGTGAACACTCGGAGGCATCCGGCGCGGCGAGAAGCATCCCCAACGTCTCCGAATCTTCAAGAAGTTTTTGAGAACTTCTAGGTATGAATTTCGGAGCCCTTGTTTGTTTTAATAGAGTTTTGAAACTAGATGTTAAAACAAACCGATGCATGCATGAAATAAATCAAAGAAAATTGTAATTGATCCTTATTATACATAAAAATTTCGAAAATATATATGTATAATTAAACATGAAATCCTACAGCGATACATCATCTCAGCACGAGGAAGAACCATCGACATATCTGACTTCTACTGAGCCGTAGTGGGTATACGTATGTTTTATATATGGTTCTATAACTTATGTCTTATATATGAATTAGACTTAGACTTGATTTATGACTTTGACTTATAAACATATACGTGATTGTATGACTTCGTTTTGTGTTTCGTTTCGATTTTATGTGATTATATATATGATTTTCTTTCGATTTGATGAATAATGTGAATGTGTGAATATATCTGATTGTGAATGGAAGTGTTTCAAATGTATGTGATTGTAAATGGAAGTGTTTCGAATGTATCGTGGTTTGTTTTTATTGCAGGATTTTTAAACCCGATCCGGGATGAATTGCATATTTAAACTGATTTTTTTCGTAGCAGGCACTATTATTGCCGACGGAATTTCCATCGGCCATAGATAACGAAGTTGGTATTGCCGACGGAAATTACGTTGGTAATAGTTGCGCCTCATTTAATTGTCCGACGGGAATTCCGTCGGCAACAAATATTGGCGTGCCATTTTTTGCGCGCAAAATAGGTCTTGCCGACGAAATTTTCGTCGGCTAGGAGCATGCCGACGACAAGTTTTGCCGGCTGATGATTATTAAATTTATACCGCAAGTGCACGACGTCAATGAAGACGTGGCAAATATGGGTCGAACACAAGGAGGGAGAGATTTGTTATTTGTGTGATTTTCGATTAGGGGAAAGAAGGAGAGAAGAATAAGTTTGGTTTTGAGATTTTTGGGTTTTAATTTTCTAAAGACGAAACATGAACAAATAAAACTAAAACAAGAACAAAGATGGTGAATTCCGTTGGGTGGAGGTTTAGATATAGGGTTTAGATTAGAGAATTCAGAAACTTATAATAAATCATATTAGTTATAAAGCATTACATGATAAATGATTTAACATAAACTCAAGTAATCTAAAATATACTAACACGAAATTAAAATAATAACTTTTATTCTTCTTCTCTTCACCCTAAATCCGTCACCTCCACCCTTTGGAAAGAGTTAGAAACTTATAGATGGAGGGAGGGAGAAGGGGTCCTAGAGGAACTAAGAAAGAAAAGTAAAAACACAAAATAAACCAACAGAATTTTATTGCTAAAAAGAAGAATACAAAACTAAGACTAAGAATTAAAAACTAAGGTTAAAATTAACAAGATCCTCTACAACATCGTTTCAGGGCTATTTATAGCCGATACAAGGGACTTAGGTATAAAATAGGAAAGTACATGCGTCAACACGCAACACGCCGCACAAAATACATAAGGTGCGGCAGATTCGCCTCCTTTTTAGCTCCGATTTAATCCGGATTTGTCCTGTGTGTTTATGGTATGATTTCAATATCCTTTGCGCGTCTGGATTGATTCTTTCATTTCTTTTGAGCTCCGACTTTATTTCTTTATATATTTGGAGATCCACATTGATTTTTCTTTAGATTTTCTCCATAATAATAAAAGCTACTCGTAATTTGCAATTAGGTCCTTGGCTTTTTGCAGTTAAGTCTTTGTCTACTTTTGTGCTTAAGTCCTTGTCCTTTTTGTAATTAGGTCTTGAATGCTTTTATGCTTGGATGCATTTCCATTTGAAACCCGATAATCTTGAACTTGGTCTTTATGACAGGAATGAGTCTCTTGCACGCATTTATGCTCGGGATATGGGTAATCTGTATTCAGGTCCCTGTATTCTGTAAATAAGACTAAACACATACCTTAGTAGCATTTATTGATATAAAATTAATCTAAATGAAAGACATATGATGCAATGTATGCAATGCATCACCGGCAGACTTTTGCCGATTGAAATTTTGTTGGGAAGACCTTTTCCCAACGGAATATGTGACTTTTGCTGACGGAATATGTGAGTTTTGCCGACGGAATCGTCCATCGGCAAAAGTCAATTTTTTAGTAGTGGTGGCAGTTGAAGAAGAATCAGCATGTAATTCAAACTACACAAGTAGCAGCAATTTTCTAGGCAATGGAATTCAAATTCAAACTACAATTTTCGAGGGAATTGAATTCAAATTCAAACTACGCAAGTAGCAGCAAAATATGAGATGGATGAGCATATCATGGATGAAGAAGCAAGCAACAGATGATAATCATCAGGGTTGGTGTTGAGAGGGAGTGTTAAGATTCCAACACCAACCGAAATACAAGTCTAAGCCCAATAAGATCAATTATTATGAGTCAAACCCAATATGCCAAATCTTTAGAGAGTTATACTCTACAACTTTCTATTTTCTCCATCACTTGGGAGAATTCTAGAAACTTCAACTCTAAAAATTTCCATCCTCTCCACACACTTCCATCCATCACTATAAATAGATGTCTTCACCTTCATTCAATTGCATCCCAAGCAAGAGTTAGTCTCCACCACTAAAAATAGACAGTATTGTAGTTATGTTAGCTAGGGAGTGTGTATTATAATAGAGTCTTGTATAAGAGAGAGTAAAGTAGTAAAAAAGTAGTTGTGAGTGTCTCGCAAAGTAGATAATGTGTGAGTGTAAGTTGTAGTATTGTAACATTATTGTTATAAATAGAAGTTCATATTTTATCTATCTTCGTGTCTTTTCTACTCAACAGAAGCGGATACGAATCAGAAAATCTATATTCACATACAAGGGCAAACCTACGTGTAGTCACACATAGGCAAGTGCCCACCCATGATTTATGATATTGATGCCGGATATTAGTCAAAATTGATGTGTGCCCACGCTGCCAACGAAACCCAGTGTGACTTGTGAGTGTGTGATCAACTCACTCACAGATTAAGTAGAGAGCTAAAATTTTATAAACCCCATCAAACCATTAGGGCACCCACTACCCCAACCACAAATCTAACCCAACCCAACCCAACATTTCTCTCTCTGTCACGTCAGCATAACTTTTAATCCAACCATTTATCCAACCCAACATAAAAATCATCCACTCTCACAACTCAACTATTCAACATATTCTCACTTTCACATCATTCGTGTTAAAACAAAATAAATAAAAAAATAAATTTAATTTTTTAAAAAACTAAGAAAAAATTTAAAAAAAACATATTTAAAAAAAACAAGATTTCAAAAAACCGTTTTAAAAAACATATTTTAAAAAAATCAACAAAAAATAATAAAGCAGTAATAATAATAAATCAACCAACCAACGTGGCCCCATCCCCACCAACGGGTCTATTTTCCTCGCCCCGATCCCGACCCATAGTGGGTGGCCTTATTCCGGAGTGTGAGTGTGTTATACAAAAAACCACACACTACATTTACAATACATATTTACATATTATCTTCTTAATTTTTTTATACAAAAGCACATTTCTCCCCAAATTCCACCGGCACCAAAAATCCTTAAATTCCCTCTCCACCCCCACCAAAAATCTGTAAAGTCCACCTCCAGCGTCCGACACTGGCGATCTCCTTGATCCGGCGAGCGGCGACACATTGCTCCACCTCCGCGCTTCTCCACCTCCACACTGCCACGCGCACACCTCCATCAGCCCCCATGTTTGAAGTTAATATAAAAACTTTTTAAATTATTATATTATTTTTAAGTTGATATATTTTTAAAAGAGACTCACCCCTGGGCCTCTGTTCATATACGCAATCCACTAAAAGTCTCACACCATTAAATCAAATTTATGAATTATTTGTTTTGATTATTGGAGTTGTGTTTTGTAACTATCTTATACATATTTTTGTTTCAAAACTGACATCCGAAATATTGTTTATAATAGAAGGGCTGTGCATCCGTTGACATAAACAACCTAACATTTGTCAAAAGAAAACTAAATTCTAAGTGATTATTTTTCCGTTTAATTCTTTTTGACCGTGACAAATACTTCATCTTAAGTGCACAAACATGACCTAAAGTCGGTACATTCCATGGGCTTAGAAGTGAAACAAACTGTACGGTATATGACTATGGGTTCAAATTTGAAATTTCAAAACCGTTTGTTAGGCTTTTGCACTCGTGTAATTTTTATTGCTCCAGAATGACAACATATCCAACTAATTGCTTAGGTGCACTTCCCTCAAATACGTTAACGGATTTCGTGACACCGTTAGTTGCCTCCGTTAAATTCGAATCCAAACGGTCAACCAAAAACCAAATTGACTCCCAATTCGAGCCACCAGAGTCTAAATGTGTTACTTGACACCTAATTATACACAAATTAAGTTCAAATCCAAACGGTCGACCGAAACCCAAATGGACTCCCAATTTGAGCCGACCGAGTTTTCTAGATACTTTCAGATGTCAACTAGAGCACAAATTGGTGTTTAATTAGGTGTCAAGTAGCATATTTAGTCTCGGTCGGCTCGAATTGGGAGTCAATTTGGTTTTCGGTCGACACTTTGGCTTTCGGTCTGCCGTTTGGATTCAGACTTAACAGCGACAACTAATGGTGTCACGAAATCCGATAACGGTGTTTGAGGGAGGTGCACCCAAGTAATTAGTTTGATTTGTGGGCGTTCTAGAGCAATAAAAATACACGAGTGTAGAGCCTAATAAACGACTTTAGAGGTGCACCCAAGCAAAAATCCCGAGAAATAATCCAGCAAACAGACATAGTTTTTCCCCACCAACAAACATCAAATGTTGCAAATATTGCAATTATTCAATTTCTCGATGGGGGCACCTTCGAAACATGGAGATCGTGCACACGACCTCTCCAACCCATTCTCCATTTGTCTATCATAATCCACTTCTTATGTCATCCTTCGTTCATTTCTGCTCAAACTAATGGTGTTAATTAGAGTTTTGGTGGTCTCACTACAATGAAGGTGTATCAGACCCATTTTTACTGAAAGCATGTGTACCCAACCAATAAGCAACTTTTGATATGCCACTAGTGCAGAATAGGCTTTACTCGTCGCCCAATAGACGTCGGCCTTTATAACCACCGACGTCTAGTGGGGAGAGGACAGAATGGACGTCGGTCTTCATTGAGGCCGACGTCTATTTAGTACTATAGACGTCGGGTTTGGGAATAACACGTTTAGCCGACGTCTATAGGGTATAGACGTTGACCTATAGACGTAGGCCGTTTGTGTACCTTGTGAATCCGACGTCTATAGGGTATAGACGTCTCCCTATAGACGTCGGATGTAATGTAAGACCGACGTCTATAATCCATCCATATAGACGTCGAGGTATAGACGTCGACGTTATATAACATCCGACGTCTATATGTCTTAAAGAAATCAGACAGACGCGTTTTCTTTCATTCATTTCAGACGAAACCCACCCAAACCCTAGCCGTCCCGCGACCGAACTCTCCTCTGCGACCGACCTCCGCCCGATCCGCACCGTCTCCGGCACCGCAGCGAGCTCCCAAGCTCTCCTCCACTTCTCCGGCCCTCTTCTCCTTCTTCCTCTGTCTCTCTCCACATGTAAGTTTTAAGTTCGTTTTTGGTTGTTTTAAGTTCGTCTTCCTCCGTCTCTCCACATATTCTTTCTAAGTTAGCCTTCATCTCGTGTCGTTTACAGCCGTCACCGCACCACTTCCGCGACGTCTTAGGGAACCACAAAGTCCTCCTCCGGCATCACAACTTTTCCCTCCTCTGGTTCGTGCTCAATTTTAGATCCTTAATTTAGGATTAGTTTAGACCAAGAATCCAACGCCAACATGCATGTATGTTGGTTACTTGTTGAGATTTAATTGAAATAATATGTAATATTTCGTGGAAAAACAAACTTGAAAACCTACAGAAAGCCCTGAGTTTAAATTCACCTTAAGATTGAAAATCAACTTTTTTTGCAACGAAACTGACACCGGTAGGTTAGTATATCTAGTGTGTTATGTGTTGATATTTGATAAACATATCCAACTAATGCAGCACTATTCTTCTCATGGCCGAACCTACGTTAAATATGTTAAAAGACCTACCCTAGTAACCCTACCCTTATACATGTATTCTCCATTCAATCATGCCTCAACATAATTTTTTAATTTGGGAGTTTGATAAGTTTATTGGTGAATGGAGTGTGATCATTGTGTGAATGTTTAATTCATTTGATTTGACTCATTCATTGGATTGATTTGGTTTGGATTGAGTTGGGTTGGTTGGATGATTTAACCAAACTTTGTTTTCATTGGATTGATTTGGTTTGGATTATGTTAAGAATTTGGATTGGATTGAGTAGAGAAATACATGATGTGAATGTGAGTAGATAACTAGATATACATTTTTCTTGTTAATTTCAGGATTTGAAGAATTTTACATATCAAATTTTAAGTGGAGGTTCTGCCAAAATTTCAATAAAATTTTATTCCCAATTATTATTAATAACATGATAGTTTGTGTTTAAAATGTTTTTCTGTCAATTCAAGTAATTATTTTTAATACTTGCTTTTAATATTTTAAATGTTTATTGCCTTAATTTTTTGAATTTTTAATATTATGATAATAACTCATTGCCCCCCTTAAACAACTTGGCCTTTAATAACCCAAAGCAAAAGATTAGACAATATTTGGTAAGTCATTCATCATATAGGATTTGCATGCATTGTATTTTTCTATTATTTATGATTTCTGTCGTAGATTACTAGCGTAAGGTACGTACTATCTTTCACTCATCATTCATTAGAAAGCACGCATTAGTTAGTAGGACATGCATTGGAACAAGAGTGAGGTGAGTGTTTGTTTGGTGTGTTGTTTGTTAGATTAAGATATGAAAAACACTTAGGGGGCAGTCACCTATAGGAGATGAGGTGGGGGATTTCATCACCCTTTCCTTGGCCCAGAAACCACTTAATAAAAGAGCCTTAATAAAATCAATTAGACGTTGACCCCTACGATTTTCGGACGCATTAAGGAGAGGAAACCGTTTAAGACCGTTATAACCTGAATGTCGTTGCCCATCTAGTCTCCCTGAGATTTTAGGAACCTCCGGGTTCTTGATTTCCTATAGATTAGTGGTCCTTGATGTTTAAGACCGTTTTGGTCTGAACGTCGTTGCCCATCTAGTCTCCCTGAGATATTAGGGACCTCTGGGTTCTTGATTTCCTACAGACTAGTGGTCCTCGGTGGGACCTCGAAGTTAGGCGTCGTCTATTACTAAGGACCTATAGCGGACTTTAGGTTTGTTTTGGCCTTGATTGCTTAGTTTGATTTCTAACCTTCCTTATTCCACGCTAGATTAAGGACTTCATCTCTTCTCCTCTGAGTCATTCTTTTCTCATCTTAATGTCTCCGAATCTTCTCATCTACGAACACATTCTTTTAAATTAAAATTTTATTTATTTTCTGCAATAATAACTATCATTTTTGCCTCTGTTTAGATTGAAATGGATCGAGAGTGGATTGTTTCAAACAGATTGAGTGATGAATATGAGAACGGAGTGGATATGTTCTTAGAGGTTGCCAAAAAACATTCTAAGAAAATGAAAGACAACGACATGGCGTATTGTCCGTGCAATAAGTGTCATAATATGTCAGTGTTGACTTTTCGGAAAATGAAAGATCATTTGTTTGAGAAATGTTTCGACCCAAATTACAGACGGTGGATATGGCACGGTGAAAATGAATCATTTAGTCGTTCCAAGAATGATGGAGAAGATGTTAGTGTGGAAGATCACTTAGAGGAAATGGTTCAGGATATGGCTGAAAAGTTTTCGTCCAACCCCGATTTACTTGGTAATTTGTTGAGTGACAATGAGAAACCGTTATATAAGAATTGTACCAAATTCACTAGATTGTCAGCGGTGTTGAAGTTGTACAATTTAAAAGCTGGAAATGGTTGGTCCGATGTGAGTTTCACATCAATGTTGAAGTTAGTGAAAGAGATGCTTCCAGATGATAATGAGTTGCCAGATAGAACTTATGATGCAAAGAAAGTGTTGTACCCTATGGGAATGGAATATAGGAAGATACACGCATGCCCGAACGATTGTATATTGTATAGGGGTGAGTTTAAAAACTTACATTCTTGTCCCAGGTGTAATGTTTCAAGATAAAAAATGAAACGTAGTGGACCAAACCACAATGAAGAGGCTGATGAGATGAAAATCAAAGGACCTCCTGCTAAGATTTTGTGGTATCTTCCGATAATACCAAGGCTTAAACGTTTGTTTGCAGGTAAAGAGGATTCCAAGAACATGACATGACATGCTGATCGTGAGAAACCAAATGATCAGTTGCTACGTCACCCTGCAGATTCACCTCAGTGGAAAAAAATAAATGTCGACTTTCCTGTGTTTGGTGAAGAATCCAGGAATGTACGACTTGGACTCTGTACTGACGGAATGAATCCTTTCGGTAGTTTGAGTAGCATTCACAGTTCTTGACATGTTCTGCTTGTAATTTACAATCTGCCCCCGTGGTTATGCATGAAACGCAAATATATCGTATTGTCCTTAATGATTTCTGGTCCGAAACAACCTGGAAACGACATCGATGTGTATTTAAGACCTTTAATTGATGACCTAAAGAGATTGTGGGATGACGGAGAGTCAGTTTTTGATTCTTATCGTCAGGAGTCGTTCGTAATGCGGGCAATGATATTTTGCACGATTAATGACTTTCCAGCTTATGGTAATTTGTCTGGATATTCAGTCAAAGGTCATAAAGCTTGTCCAATTTGCGAGGAAAATACATGTTCTTTGCAACTAGTTAATGGTTCTAAGACTGTCTATCTCGGTCATCGGAGATTTTTGCCGAACTATCATCATTATCGTAGGTTGAAGAAGGTATTTAACGGAAAACAGGAGTTTCAAAATCCGCCAGTTGAAATCAGCGTCAAAAAGGTGTATGAACGTGTAAGGAACATTGAATGTGAATTTGGAAAACCATACAAACGAGCAAACGACAAAAGTAGTTGGAAAAAAAGATCCATATTTTTTGATCTCCCTTACTGGAAAACTTTAGAAGTTAGACATTGTATTGACGTGATGCACGTAGAGAAAAATGTTTGTGATAGTCTTGTTGGCACTCTGTTGAACATACCTGGTAAAACCAAAGATGGATATAATGCAAGACTTGATCTTGTTGATATTGGTATACGAGCAATGTTGGCACCAGAGAAGAAAGGAGATCGGAATTACTTACCTCTAGCTAGTTATACATTGTCTAGAAAGGAGAAAAGAATTCTCTGTCAGTGTTTGCACGATGTAAGGGTTCCACAAGGTTATTCTTCAAATATCAGTAGTCTTGTTGTTATGAAGGATTTGAAACGTGTGGGGATGAAGTCTCATGATTGTCACACTTTAATGCAGCAGTTGTTACCTGTAGCACTGAGATCCATATTACCGAAAGATGTTAGACAATCAATAATAAAGTTGTGTTCCTTTTTCAATAAGATTTGCAGTAAAGTGGTCGATCATGTGCAGTTAGATAAGTTACAGAATGAAATTGTGGTCACATTATGTCAGTTGGAGATGTTTTTCCCCCCTGCTTTTTTCGACATTATGATTCATCTTGTTATTCATTTGGTTAACTGAGTTTTGAGGTAACTGAGTTTAATTTATAATATAGTAACTGAGTTTCAAAACAAACTTGTTAGTTATTGATTTTAGTGACAATCTAATAAACTTGATTTTAGGCCATCCGAGCAAAAAACCAAAAGATTAGATCTTCTAACAAGTATACCCATCGTATGTCTCGAGCGGGGTACCAAAAGTTAGAAGCACAAATGATGGCTGAAAAAATTGCTCAGAAGAAACATGAGGCAATTGACTCCGGTATGAGTGAGGAGCAAGCAAGTAACCTATCTCCTCCTTCTCCCGTAGCTCGTTGTGATTCTTGGAAGAGAGCGAGAGTAAACTCCAGAGGGGAGTACGTCACAGACGAGTCGCAATCGATCGACTCGAAGATAGTAAATTGCATCACTTATATATATGTTATTAATTCAGAATCATTAATTTTATATTTTTCAAATGTTAGTAAATATTGTTTTAAACTTAGGACTCTCTGGAGTTGAGAGAATCTCAAGGTGAATTTGCTTCCGATGGTCGGAATGATATTCTACGTGAGGCCTTGGGAAACGACGAACACCCCGGTCGTGTGCGGGGGTTAGGGAGTAGAGTTAGACTTCAACAATATTATGGAAAGACACAACGGTCTACTTCGTCGACTGGTCATACCAAATGCCAGCAAGAGATCGCAAATTTGAAGAATACGTTGCAACTGGTTTTGGAGAGAATGGATCGTTTGCCTACTTCTCCTACCCGTCGTAAGACCGGTTCTTCCGCGGAGACTACTCCAGTTTCGCCAGTGTTCCACCCTGATCGACAAGATGATTTCGTGTCTCATTCTCGAGAGTTGGCCCTCGTCGACGGTCCCTCGTTTGGAAAGTTCGCGGATGGATCTAGATGTGCTTTATTTGTCGAAGACCCTGATCGAAGATTGGTGGGACACAGGAAAGTTTATAACATCTCCAGACACCACTTCACAGAGGTTGGAGAGGGAGAATTGAAGGTTGCAGTTGAGAGTTGCTTAGATCCTGGTGCTTTTGTCCCATTTCAGGAAGAAGAGATTGTTACTCTCGGCGATGCTATCGGTGGGTTCGTGCGGTGGCCTAGTTATTTAGTAGAGCTAAACGACAAACATGAGGTATAGTTTAACTTTGAAAGACTTTAAACTTCAAATTTGTTAACAATTGTATTTTAACGGTTGTATACATATCTGTAAGGTGTCAAGCCCCCAGAGCAAAGGGTCAAACAACCAATCTCCGATCAACATTAATTCGCTTCCAAGTAGGTGCAAAATGTTGTATCAATGTATGGTAGGTAGGGAAGCACAATCCTTAAGTACCTGGGAGTTGGAGGGAGAGGGGGATAAATGGTTGCCTCCCACTTTGTACGTCACCAAAGAGGATATCATGCAGTTCATGGCGATGGATTCGTTGTGTATCATGATTATCAACGTGCAAGTGAAGTAAGTGTTTTTTTTGTATACAATGAAAAGTATTGAATAATTTTATCAAAACTGTAATAAATTATAATTTTTATACTTGTAGACATCTTTACGACGCCAGAAGGTCAATCTTTCCCGAGGATCAAGTATTTGGATTTATCAGTCCATCTACGTATATATACGGGAATGACGATAAATCGGGTCAACTTGTGACATTCTTTAAAGAAGAAGACAAAATATATTATCTGCTCCCTTATCATGAGAGGTAAACTTTGTAATTCAAAGTGAAATTTTATTTTGTAATAAGCTTCTAATTATATATATAACACAGGGCTCATGGGATGTTTGTCGTTGTATGCCCCACGACTAATTCGGAATATTGGTTTGATCCGTTGGGGTCGAATAAACCAAGGGACTCAATAAAGAAACTTCTAAATATGTAAGTTCTTTTAGTCGTGAATAAAGTAATTCGTGGATTTTTATTAGTATTATTGAATGATATTTTAACTTGTGCTACTCAGGGCAATTAAGGTTTACAGAGCTTTAGGTGGTAGGAGAACAACCACAAAAGCAGGAATAACATGACATGGAATGAGAGTACGTTCTATCCCATTTTTGTTAATTAAGTTAGGAACAAATATTTAGCGAATTCCTATGTTTGTAGTACCGGAAGCAGGTTGGAAATACGGAATGCGGTTACTACGTGATGAGATACATGGAGGAAATCCTCGAATTGGCAACTCAAGACGTATGCCTATCCGAGGTAATGTAGATCGTTATTCAATTGTATATTTGTGTAGTTTCAATATTTAGTTATTAATATTCAACACACTTGTATTTTTTTGATAGGTTTTCCCAAAAAGTAGTGATCCCTTCTCGCAACAGGAGCTCGATGAAACTCGCGACCGATGGGCTCGCTATTTCATCAGAAACATGCTGACGAACTAAGTGGTTCTCCTGCCAATAGTATTTTTTGTAATTTAGTTAACAAGTGCACTTGTATTACAAACCTACACTTTATGCCTTAATATAATCGCCTTAATTTTAGAATGAATTAATTGCAAGTGTGTTGAATTTCAATTGTGTATGCTTTGTATGTTTGTGCATGTATGGTATATGTTTGTGTTTGTGCATGTATGCTTGTTTGTTTGTGCTTGTATGTATATATGGATGAAATTGTGAGTATTTGTGAACAAATTTATAGGTGAACGAATTTGGTGCAGTTGTATGTACACGAATACGATGACTAAAAACAATTTCGTCGGATGCTATTTTTTTGTCCAGGTTTAGGAATAGACGACGGCTGTTTGTATTAGCCGACGTCTATTCCTCTGAAGAAAGGAATAGACGTCGGCTGTATGTGGAATCCGACGTATATTCATTAGGAATGGACGTCGTATGTTAGTTCACCGACGTCTATCCCTAAATAATATACGTCGTCTGTCACATGACCGACGTCTACCCCTAAATCATATACGTCGTCTGTTATATCACCGACGTCTATCCCTAAAGAATAGACGTCGGTTGCGGTATAGACTGACGTCTATGCGTTAACGAATAAACGTCGGCTTCTACGTATAGCCGACGTATATTCTTTAGGTATAGACGTCGGCTATACGATAGCCGACGTCTATGTATAGACGACGCACACATAGACGTCGGATCGGGGAGTGCTTATATCCGACGTTTATAGCCCCGTACATCCGACGTATATTCCCTTTTCTATAGTAGTGTGCAAAACTCCAAGATCATCATTTTGCGTGTGTACCCAAGAAAATAACCATTTTTGTTAATTTAACAAGGGTAAAGAAAACCTAGGATAAACCATCCTTCGTTCCCCAATTTTTGTCATTGTACCTTTGTCCTTTGTGTTTCCAGAAAACCTAGGATAAACTTCTTAAATATAAAATTACCTAGTTGAACCTCCCTTTAATTATGTGGGATGCACTTCATCGTTTCAGATAGGGTTGTAAATGAGCCGGATTTGAGCGAGTGAAGCTGGATCGTGGCTCGCTATTTTAATTTTGGATTGGCTCGTGGCTCGCTCGTGACTCGGTTCGAGCGGAAAAGTTGCACTCGTGCTCGGCTCGTTTCTGGCTTGCAAGCCGCTCGGCTCGACTCGTTTGCTCGTGAGTCTGCTCAGCTCGTTGGCTCGTTTCATTAATTTCTAGCTCACATGAGTCATCATAACATCATGACTTTCAACTGATCATGTTGCTGGAAATCACAACATTATGACTTTATTAAGTGCCTAGCAAATATAGCAACAACATTGATGTAATACTATAACAAATTATCTTCATGTTAGCATAAACCTCTCCACTAATATCTCATCCTCTCAAATTTCCCCAGTAGAAAAAATATATCTAAATAACAACATAAATGGTAAGGTAAATGGTAAATAAGTATTTGAATAATTAGATTTTGTAAATGGTAATGTGTAAATTGATATATGCATATTTGTAGTGTATATGTCGTGTATGTATATGGATATATGCTCGTATGCGTATATACGAGCAACCGAGTCGAGCAAGCAAGGTTTCGCTTAGCTCAGTTTATTTATTTTCCCGAGCGGTTTTTTTTGGCTCATGCTCGACTCATAAACAATTGAGCCGAGCTGTTGAGCAAGCGAAATCGAGCGAGTCGCGAGTGAGTTAGCGAGCACGAGCAGAAGCTTACAACCCTAGTTTTAGAGCTGATTAGTTTGCAGAAATCGAAGCGAAATTCAGACCTACTCGATTTGGAATGAATTGTAAATTAATAGTATCTTAGAGAAGTTAGAAATTCTGTAAGTGAAGATTCATAACCTACAAAAACTATACTTGAAGTGGTTTCCCTACTTCCTTCCATTCCAAAAGAAATGTAATTTGGTTTCATTTCTTTTTCTTAAAAAAACTCATCTACTTGTGGCACAAAAAATGAATAATTTTCATTCATTTCCACATAAAATATATCTTTAGGTGTTTGACTTAATCCTAAAAAGAAGTTATTTTTCCTTTGTTTTCCTATGTGATGGGAACAGACGGAATTCTCATGTTAGGAAATAATAAAAAAGTACCGAAAAGTTAAATATATATAAACTTAAAAACATAATTAGTTATATTTATTACAAAAAAACTGTTATCAACAAAAACATTGAAACTAGAATTTAAAATTGATAAATATACGAATTACATAACTACTTTCAGAAACTTGATTTTTATTAGAATGCAATAAATTAATTAATTAAACTAGAAATATCTAATTAATTTAATATAAGTTAACTAATTTCCCAACGGATTGAGCCGAAGTAACAACCATTCAAATAGAAATCTACTCAAGCAAAAAACCCATCAGCTAATCACAGCACTTCCTATAAACCAAACACCAATACTTTCGTTGTAGATCCCATGGCTTCTGGTCTTAGTTTTCTGTTGGTTGCCTTTGTGTTCTCTATCCAGTTGGCAAGTTTGCAGCTGGTGGTTGTAGCCCAACGCTGTGGTTGCGATCCCAATGAGTGCTGCCGTTGGGGTTTCTGTGGCACAACTGAGGCCTACTGCGGCACCAGGTGCCAACAAGACCCATACTTCTGTGGTAACTGATCGATACGACTCTTATTCGGAAAAAAGTCAAAACTCCAGAAAATTAGAAGATTATAAGTCCCTTATTCGAGAAAGGGATAAACTCCAGAATTTGCGAAAGTTAAAAGAAGATGAACAAATATAACTTGGATTAATATTGCATTCCCTTTCACTAAAATAAATACATATATTTATACTAATTTTCGTAACCAATGTATCTTACCCATAATACCCACTTACTCCACTATCCTATCAACTAATACATTCAAATAAAAGAAACTAAGAAAAACATTGATAACATTACATCATGCAAATGACAACATTGTGAATATGAATGACCAATTATAAAATCTAGACATGGGTCTCATGCACGTACGTATCAGTAACCCTGGATCCTCAGCCTCCATTGCGAGCATATCGTGACCCGACTTCTTCAATGTGATCGTTTTTCAAGCTGATTGGGGTTGTAAACTTAACATTTTCTACACGTGTAGTGCACTTCTAACCGCAATTGAATTCTATTCGGCTTTTGTCACTAGACTCACTACAGGGTCAGTTGAGACATCAAGGAGAGAAATTTCAGCTTTCTTCCCTGATGTTACTTCTGAGACGGGATGTAAGTGAAGGTGATTTTGATGCGATGGTAATTGTTAGAACCTAAACCTAATTAGGATTAGGGGTTTAATGGTTTTGTTGACTTTGGAGATAAAGTTGAAGTGATGGTTGGGGGTGAGGTGTTGGATGATGATTGGAAGCTTTGGAGGTGGAAGGGATAAAGAGTGCAGCTCTTATCTTCTTCTCACTTTTCACTCTCAACCCTCTCTCAACTTATCTCTCTCTCGATCCGTCGAGTGGTGGTGATCAGCGAGCCATGGGAGAACTCGGCTAGGTGTGACCGGAGGGGTTGTGCCCGTGGTTGGCGTGGAGCTTAGTGTGAGAAGATTGCCGGAGGTGCAAGACGGTGAGATGGGAATTGCCAGCGACGTTAGGAAGCTTCGACGAGTGTAAAAGGTATGCCAAGTTCCTTTTAGTTACTCACACACGAAGTTGGGTTCGTCGTCGGAGGCTGGAGGCCTCATCGGTGGTGAAGTGCAGCTAGGTTGCTGCATAGAAACGATTGACCAGGTTATGTTTCAGTCGACCGGTTGTAGTGTAATTGTGGGAGTTTTCCCAGAACCGGTCGAATGTTGCCTGTCGACGGTCGACCGGTTGTGTGTTTTTGGGTAGGCTCAGTTATGTTCGATCGGACGAGATCTCTTTGTCGTTCGACCGGTTGCACCTGTAGCTAAGTCGGTTTAGGCCTAAACCTTCTAACGGTCGACCACCTTAGACCAGTTTGACCGATAACTTAAGTGTACTGCGTTTCCTGTGCGACTGACGTGTGCTGGATCGGCCAATTGTTTATGTGCCAAACCATCGACCGCCCGATGATTCTTGTTCGACTGGTGGTAGTCGAATTTGAGAGCCGGAGGCTTTGTTATTTTTTGGTCGGACGGGACCCCTTCGATGTTCGACCGTTATGTCGTTATGTTAGTTGCACCCGGGCATAGACCATCCAAATGGTCAACCGCCTGTAACCTTGGTTCGACCGTTGGACTCATGTTTTGTTCGACCGACTATGTTGTGGTTCGGTCCTTTGCCCGGTTCAAAGAGAAAATGGTCGACCACCTGTCCTTTTATGTATAGTGACACCTTGTCCATGGAAATCTGTGTCCTCTCCTCGTGCGTGTACCAGGTGGTGACGGTGGGTGCGATGAGCCCGCTTGCCCAGGAACCGCCGTGTGGAAAGGTATGAATACTTGGTGTATGTGTCCCTTTGTATTTATGGGTCGTATTGCAACTTGTGTGAGCAACAATATTTGCATCTTGTGTGAGCAACCGTTTTGCATCTTGTGTGAGCAACTGTATTTGCAGTTTGTGTGAGCAACCGTTTTGCAGCTTGTGTGAGCAACAGATTGCAAACTTCTTTACTCTCAAATATATTATCTTTGTATATCAACAATATATATACCTTCTATTTAAATTATCTCATTATGTATTTATATTGAATATAAATTGTAATAAAATAAAGTAGACAAACAAAAATTCATCAAGTGAAGTATTAAGATATGGACCAAATTAAATCTTTGATTTTGGATCCAAAGTTCAAAACTAAAAATGGGAAGATAAAAAAAATTCAAAAAGAAATGAAGGAAATAATAGGCCATCAAATGGGTTTTCAACTTTGATCCAAATTAATTTTTTTGATCTTATCTAAAGTTGAAAATTATCATCATCCCTATGCATGTATGTTTCCATAGTATGTATGCCTTCTAAGTATTGATCTTTTACTTTTTTTAGACAAATATTTTAGTTCTTTTGGACTTTGGGTCAAAACATTTATATTAAATAGGAAATTATTTGAAATAATATTGGATTTTTTTGGAAGAATATAACTCAGTCAAAAGTATTTGACAAGTATGCATATTGAAAACGACACTTGTAATGCTGTTTTCATTAACTAAAAACGACATCACTGATGTTGTTTTTACCCTTAATGAAAACAACATCACAAATGTCGTTTTTACTACAGGAGCAAAAATGGTATTTGCCTAGGGCAGAAAAGGGCACCCCCCTCTTCCTCCACTTCTTACCCATAACCGTCCACCCGCTCTCCTCCTCCCTCTCTTCGGAAATTTTCGAGGTCCTGGTGCAGGTTTTTTTTGTCTTTCATTCGTTTTAAGGTATGTTTAGCTTATTTTTTTGTCAAGGTTTTGCTTGATTAGTTTGGATTTGTGTGGATTTGATTGGTTTGGGTTTGTGTGGATTGGTTTGGTTTGGATTGGATTAATTGGTGCTAAGTTGATTTCTTTAGATTGTTTTGGTTCGAAATTGGGTTGATTGAGATTTGAGATTTGATTATACAAAGTATAGAAGTAAGAAATATAGATTATTTTTTGTATGAAATTGGTTTGGATTATTTTATTTAAACCCAAGACTAACTCATGTTTTTTGGTTAATTCTCTTTCAACAGTTGCAAAATCTCTACTTCACATGATTCTCACGGTCTTGTGGACCTTTCAGTCCTAGTACTACAGAAAAATCATAGATCATCTTCGATTCTCGAAAATGTAAGTGCTTTGATTATCAACTTAAAAATTAAGTGTATTGGTTTATATTAGATTTTAAGTAATTAATTATTATTTTCAGGAGCAATTGAATGAATATTAAGTGTATTGAGCACGTCATTCAGTTTAACACGTGGACTGTGGAAGATGATAGGGTGTGAGATTTGTTAGAGATTGCTAAATTTGGTACAATGTTTCATTTACAACGACTGCAACTGGATTGGAATCTGGTTCGTGCTATGGTGGAGAGGTGGAGGCCGGAGACTCACACCTTCCATTTTAGACACGGGGAGATGACGATCACGCTACATGACGTAGTTATTCTTAGTGGTCTTCGTGTTGACGGTATGGTTGTCTCTGCAATCTTAGATCATGATTCGCCTAAGGTTTGCATGAACTTGTTGGGTACTAGCGAAGAGGAGGTGACAGCTGCAGCCAAAGGGGGATACATGTCGTTCCAGTGGTTGCAATAAAATTATCGTATCGTGGTGCCAGATGCAACAGATGAGCAGGTGATGTAGCACTAATGTTTTGAAGATTTTTTTTTGCAAAGCAAGTTCTGATTTTTTTTTGGTATGGGACAATTTGAAAGGGTATAGACATCCAAGGTTTTATTTCGATGTAGCTGTTACATGAACTTCTAATGATTGGGTAAAGCCGTAAAGGAGATTACGGTGTAACACAAATGTGGATAGCCATTTAAAGTTTGAAATTTTATTATAAAGAAGACTTGCTAATTTAAATGAATATTTCTTGTAAAGATTTTGCAATCTTTCAGGCTCCTTCAAGGACCTACAAGTTTGTAAAAGTTTAAATTTCTTTGTGGCTTGGTTGTGTTTTCTCCTTTTGCTTGGAGAAATCAATTTGCATTTTATTATCATTGAGTTTTAATGAAGCTTTGAGGCATCAAGTCACAACAGTGTTCAATGAATGCAAATTTTCAGCAAAATATTTTCGGCCAGTGTCAAGCTTTTGTATTGAAGCAATTAAGATAGAGATTTTACATTCACTAGTAATACAAGTTTAGTTTATGAATATTAATTTACTTGGAGAAACCACAAATGGAGATATGAAAACAAAAAAAACTCTAGAAATAGACCAAAGAACTATTGGGATCAGTATTGTAGAGTGGTTTTTAATTTCTCCACAACCCATATATTCACAAGAAAGTACAATCTTATGTTGAACTAACGCATTCAAGATCAAATTAGTGTATATTTTGATGAGTCTTTGCGTACTCTAGTAAAAACTTTAAAATGAAGGGTTTCGCAACAAATGGGAAAGTGCTCTGATGCATGTTCAAAATCTAGAATCTAAACTTTGAGTCCACCCTTTGTTTTATCTAACATAACATGCATGTTTCAGGCACTGGTGCATGGGAAAGTGCTCTTACCAACACACTTTCCCCTGGCGACCGTATTGTGTCGTTTCTCATAGGTCAGTTCAGTTTGTTGTGGATAGACCAACAGAAACGCCTAAACTTCGATGTTGATGTTGTTGAAAGTGATTGGGGAAGAGGCGCCAATCTGGAGATCTTAGCTTCAAAGTTGGCAGCCGACAGGACACATACCATAAAAGCGATCTGCATTGTTCACAATGAGACAGCAACTGGAGTCACCAACAACTTAGCTACTGTAAGGAAGATACTTGGTAAGTAATCAACACCAATACTGTAAATAGGTTTTGTACAATGATGCATATTTCCATTGCTTATGCGATTTATTATTTTTTGATTTTACTTATTTAAAAGCTGTGTCAATTGTTTAAAAAACTCGTGTAATTATAATCAAATTGTTATGCAGGTTTTGACCTATAGTGGCAATTTGAGAAAGAAAAGCTACTTAGACTATATTTATGGATATTCTTTTATCTTATTTAGTAATAGTTACTGCTAATTAAAATAGTATTGTCGTCTAACTTGTTTATAGAAAACGTGGGGCATATAGTTTTCTTGAACTTATTTTTTCTTCAATTGTCAAAATTTTAAGATTATATGAACTATATTTTGACATACTAATGGTTACAAACTGAAAATTTCTTCGACATATGGTACACGATTGTGTCTTTTGTGAAGCTAACTTTATGTAGAATTTAAAAACTCTCTAAAACTTTCACTAATACAAAGCACTCACATTATTTTTGAGTCATTAATAATTGAACTTATTTAACAAAAAACCACTACTTTGGAACATGACATTAGGTCCATTTTTTACTTTGAATTTAATATCACCAACGCAATCCAGCAGATCCTGAGTACAACCCAATACAACCTCCTTTTAAACTAATCTCATGCATAAATAACGGTTACATCCTAACCCTTGCATTTGGGTTTAATTGTGTTTAGGTGGAGGATTAGTGGAGTTTGAGATGGAGGGCTGAGATTGAAGGAAGGAGTTGTGGTGGATGGTGGAGATTGAAGGAGGAGAGGTATAGGTTGGGTTGATTCTCTCTCTCTCTCCCTCACTCGTTTTCTCACTCCCTCTCTCTCACGCGTGCCTCTCTCTCTCGATCCCTTTTCGTCCAGCTGAGGAAGACGTGGAGGCGAGGTCGGCGAAGCGCGGAGGAGCTCTGGTGATCGCCGGAGTTGAGGTGATTGCGTTCGAGGAGTTCGTCGGTGGAAAAGAGATTTGCGAGGAAGCGCTCGCCGGGATTCTTCAAAGGCTTCTTCAAGCCTTAAGGTATGCCAAGCTTTAGTGTAGACCTCCTTTTAGCCTTTGCGAGGGTTGGAGTGGCCGACGGTAGGCCGGAAGGCTCGTCGAGAACCTTGCAGCAGCTTTTCTGCTCTGCAACGGTCGACCGGCGGGATGGTGCGGTCGACCGGTCGTAGTGTATTTCGGGCTAAAAACCCTTGCACCGGTCGAACGATACTCTTCGAGTGGTCGACCGGTGGTACGTTTTACCAGGGGAAAAAGGCTCTGGGTGTTTTCGGTCGAACGGGTCCCCTTTGCCGGTCGACCGAAAAGCATTGTTGTAGGTCGGTTGGGGGCGTTGACCATCTAAACGGTCGACCGCTCGTTGACTTCATCCGACCGACGTTTAAGTTAACTTATTGGCCGGTCGACCGGGAGTGTGGTTTCGGTCGACCGTGTAGTGCGGTTTTGTTGGGGGTTTTCCCTGGTTGTTTTCGGTCGACCGTGATCTGAGGGTCGTTCGACCGTTGGTGCTTTTTGAGCGAGAGAGGATATTTCCCTGTTGGATTTCGGTCGACCGTGATTTGAGAGTCGTTCGACCGGTTGGACGTTATTTCGGTTTTCTGAGGAATAGTTGTGGTGTTCGGTCGACCGTTGGGTTCTTCCGTTCGACCGTGTGGGCACTGTTTTGCATATGGATGCTTGTGTCGTGTGTTGTTGGATCCGTCTCGAGGGCAACGGGTCTCCGGCCTTTTTGGGGCGACGGTACAGACATTGCCGGCCTGAGAGGAGGGTCGTGTTGTGGCTCTGAGGAGCGGGTGCCGTGTGTGCACGTTGTTGTTGTGGCTCTGAGGAGCGGGTGTCGTGTGTGCACGTTGTTGTTGTGGCTCTGAGGAGCGGGTGTCGTGTGTGCACGTTGTTGTTGTGGCTCTGAGGAGCGGTGCCGTGTGTGCACGTTGTTGTTGTGGCTCTGAGGAGCGGTGCCGTGTGTGCACGTTGTTGTTGTGGCTCTGAGGAGCGGGTGCCTTGTGTGCACGTGTGATTGGGGGTTGGGGTGAGAGGACCCATGAGACCCGAGGCCGATGTGTTCCGGCGGTGCCTGGTGTGCACGGGAGATTGTTATGTTTTACTGCATTTCATTTCATTTCATGTTTCATTACGCATATTATGTTCATATTTTAGGGGTTTGGCATACGGGGTTTCCCACGGGAAACTCAGGCATATTCATGTTTTATGTCAGGTCGTACGTGTCAGTAGGAGGTGGTGACTACGGACATGAGCACCCAGACCAGATCTTGTCTCTTTTGGTTCTTCGAGGTGGATGATTTTCCCTTGTACATGTGTTGTATATCTTTTGTGTTGGGTTGTAATCATCCTTGACTCTTGTATTGTACAGTTTTCATATTATATATATGTACTTGTGGTTTGGTGACGACCACTGTGTTAATTCTTTATCTGTTTAAAGTTTTAAATTTTCCGCTGTTTCGGGGCGTTACAATAACTCCCCATGTTCACTCTAAGTTAATATATTAAAATAGCTTGATATGGTCTGGAAGGTATAAGTCCATGTCCTTTTTTTACCTGGAATTCATCTCTCACTAAAATTTCCGAATCACAGACTACTACAACCACCCAGCGCTCCTACTCGTGGACGGAGTTTCCTCGATCTGTGCTCTTGATTTCCGAATGGACGAGTGGGGAGTCGATGTAGCTCTAACTGGTTCTCAGAAAGCTCTGTCTCTGCGAACCGGTTTGGGTATTGTGTGTGCGAGTCCAAAAGCACTTGAAGCAACCAAGACTGCCATTTTAAGATGTTTAAATTATCACATTTTTAAGAAGATATATGAAGTTCTTTTAGAGTGATTTAGTTTGGTTATGGCACTTAAACACTTACGTCATTAGTGTTATGAGTAATATTCAGAGAGGTTAGATTGCTTACAATCTGGAAGTGAAACTACAATATGTACTGAATATGTACTTAGATTTTGAAAATTTATTGTGGAGAAAATGTCATGTAATGGAAAAAAAGCTACGCAATTGATTTGCTTGAAACAATGTTTTTTTGTTTGCATCTGCAGAACTTAGTTTCGAAGGGGCGTGTGGCCTTTAAATGTTGTATGTTAGGTCCTTTCCTGCAAAGATGACTTTTGTTTTAAGATCTATAGTTTGGACATTTGACTATGACATCATTCATCAATTTCGCTGAATTTTAGGTTCACCATGGCTCTTTATGTTCGATCTGATGCCACGATAGTTTTGGTTAAATGCTTCAATAACTATAGTGATGCTCTTGCGATTGTAAACAAGGCATTATGATGACATTTTCAAAGCATAATAATCACAGAAAGTTGAAAATGACACTAAAATCAGTCTTCTATATGAAAACACAATCTATCAATCAATTAAGGGTGGATCCTAAGAGAATCAAATTTCCTAACACCATTATCCTATGGATATTAATTCTTAATATGGTTATTTTCTTCTCGAATGCAAACCAAGTTGTGGCCACATTTTATAATGTTTGATGCAGGCTTGCTGTCGAGGCCTGGGGGTTAAAGAACTGCACACAAGAGGAGGAATGGTACAATATTGAATTGTGGAAGAAGAACGATAGATTATTATTTCTGATTGTTATTTTTGATTTACAAGAACTTGTGTATAAATAGAAGATACAAAATAAGATCCATTGGAAGCTTCCTAATTAGGAGGAGCGGGGGGCAATTGATTCTTTCCTTGTATGGGATATTGCGTTGTAGAATCTGGAGAAGATGCATCCCAACGGCTATGTGGAGATTTCGTCTGAGCGGAGCAGGTGATATGTTTCCTTATTTGATGATATTTCAACACGCCCCCTCAAGTTGGATCCTGATGGATGTTGAAGGAGCCTAACTTGAGCAGAATTTGTTGAAAACTTTTGTGGTCTAATCCTTTGGTGAAGATATCAGCGAGTTGATCCTTACTTGGAACGTATGAGACTTCTATTTCATTTGACTGGATCTTTTCTCGGATGAAGTGACAATCCACCTCGATATGTTTAGTCCTTTCGTGAAAGACTGGATTGGAAGCTATGTGTCGGGCAGCGTTGTTGTCACAAAACATCTGCATAGGTTGATTATAGGGTTGTTTCATGTCTTTGAGAAGTTGCTTGAGCCATATGAGCTCACTTGTAGTTGAAGTCATGACACGGTATTCAGCCTCAGCATTGGATCTGGCGACAACGTTTTGTTTTTTGCTTTTCCAAGTTACCAAGTTCCCCCCTACGAATGTGCAGAAGCCTGTAGTAGATTTCCGGTCATGACTTCCTGCCCAATCTGCATCCGAATAACCGATGATTTCATTAGAGTTATTCTTTTTCATCCATAGTCCCTGTCCAGGGGTCCTTTTTAGATAACACATGATCCGGTCAATTATCTCTAAGTGATGTGTATGAGGATTATGCATAAATTGACTAATGGTGCTTAGAACATACGTTATATCTGGTCTGGTAACTGTGAGGTATATTAGTTTACCCACAAGTCTTTGAAATTGACATATATCTTTAACTGGTTCTCCGCCCGTTGGACTCACTTTACCATTAGTTTCAATAGGAGTGTTAGTAGGTTTAGATCTTATTTTACCAGTTTCATGTAGAAGATCGAGGACATACTTTCTTTGGGACATAAACAAACCCTTTTTTGAATAAGCAAATTCTATTCCTAGAAAGTATTTTAGGAATCCTAGGTCTTTTATGTCAAAGGATGATTTTAGATGCATTTTAACTAAGTTTATTTTGTTATCACAGTCTCCTGTAATGATGATGTCATCGACATATACAAAGACTATTACAGTATTATTGTTGTAACTTTTGACAAACATAGAAGCATCAGCAGTACTTTTAGTAAATCCATAATTAATTAGAGAAAGGCTGAGTTTGGCATACCAGGCGCGGGGTGACTACTTTAATCCGTAGATTGACTTGTGGAGCTTACATACCTGATTTGGAGAAGAGTTGAACCCTGGTGGAGGTGTCATGTATACTTCTTCCTCGAGATTTCCCTGAAGAAAAGCATTTTTCGCATCCATTGGAATATATTCCACCCTTTATTTACTGCTATGGATAAGAGAACACGAATTGTGTTCATTTTAGCTACAAGTGCAAAGGTTTCTAAGTAGTCAATGCCGTAGGTTTGAGTATATCCTTTGGCTACAAGACGAGCCTTATACCTTTCTATGGTGTCATTACTGTTATATTTGATTTTATAGATCCATTTACATCCTACGGGTTTTATTCCTGGTTGAATAGGGACAAGAGTCCAAGTTTTGTTGGATTCTAAGGCCTTGATTTCATCCTTCATGGCATTGATCCATTTAGGATCTTTTATGGCATTATTAAAGTTGGTGGGTTCTATGTGACTATCTATTTCTGTTATGAAGGCCTTATGGTTGGTTTTTATTTGATTATAGGACAAGTGTGTAGGATCGTGTGGGTTATGGGTCCACTAATCACTATTAATCTAATCACCTACTCGTTTTATCGATAGAGTTATATGCAGCGGAATTTAAACAATTAAACGAGCAAGTAAGAAAGTAATGCAAACCACAAGAAGACACTGCGTTTTTATAGAGGTTCGGCACCCCACCCGGGTCCTAGTCCTCTCTTGTAAGCTCCGCTCGACTCCACGAGCTCCGCCTACGTCTTCACTAACCACTCCCCGTTCCGGGCCGGGAGAGAACGCCTTTTACACCACAAGCAACGCGAACAACCCTCGCTTGCTTGAATTCTTCCTCTCACAATCCGAGAGGGATACTTCGGGCTTTCACTGAAGTCTTTGCTTCTTTGACAACTCTTGTAACTGAGTGGGATTCACTCTCTAATTGAGCACAACAATTGCTAGTATGATGATTGATGAAGGATGTGGAAATTAGGCTTTGGATGACTAATTTGGAGCTTGGAGGTTGTGGAAAATCTCACTATAGGTTTGACACTTTGGATTTGTGAAATCTTGTGGAAAACTAAGTGTGAACCTCTATTTATAAGCTCCTAAAGATTTCTAGCCGTTTGGACAAGATTTGATTGGGGTTTGTGCAAAGCACACAAAACAGAAAATCGGATTCAGAAATCTGTCCATAAACGGTCGACCGAAAGGTGTATCGGTCGACCGAACCCTTAAGTAAGTTAATGGATCGGTTGACCGAACAAAGGTACTGGTCGACCTAACACTTAAGTTCTATAAGTCAACGGTCGACCGAACTACAGGGTTCGGTAGAGGGAAAACTCGATCGGTTGAACTGAACATGTGTCGACCGATAGCAGGTAGATTTTCCCTAATGGAACGGTCGACCGAACAAGGTATTTTGTTCGACCGGTTCAAAAGTATTTGGGGGTGTATTAGGAGAAAAATGTGTATACGACCGTTGTATAAAACGACAAATATAACGGTCGTATTTTTACCAGAAATAGCAAACGAAACGGTCGACCGAAGGTCTACCGGTCGACCGAACAGGTCTGGGTAAACGGTTAAACAGAAGTGTGATCGGTTGAACTGATTGGTCTGGTATAACAAATATTGTGTATAACTGGTCGACCGAAAGGTGAACGGTCGACCAAACTCAGGCAGACTGGCGACCAATGTTTTAGGTGTTTAGGTGATCTAGTGGAGTCCAAATGATATGATATTTTATGTGTGACTCCTACAAGGAACCTAGTGTGTGAATGCATGCATATTAGCTTAAGTTATGCTCAATTCACATAAGTTCGTAATACTCAAAGAAAGGTAAAATTACATGTCTTCAATCCTAGCTTGATTACATGTCTTGACTTGATTTTTCTTCTTTCTTGAGTCTTGATCACCTGTAGATGTTAGCACAATACAACATGTATACCATTATACTACATGTGCTAATCTACATGTCCTATTTAAGATTAGGTTGAAATACATCATGAAAATACGGATTAAGGCCAAAAAGCCAACAATCTCCCCTTTTTTGATGATGACAACCTATATCTTAAACCAACCTAATACTTGAATTTTGTATATGTAAACTATGCATATAAATGCTCCCCCTATGAATGTGCATAGTTTATCTTGACAATATCATGTAAATTTCAAGTTTCCCCCTTAATTATCTATAATAATCTCTCCCCCTTTGACATCCATCAAAAACAACAATTAATTTAGACTTTAAGCATAGAATTTGGATGTCTTGTAATGAAGTTGCTCCCCCTAAATTTTGCACTTCATTACACTAATAAAAGATATAACATTTAAGCTCACCCTATCAATAAGGCAAGATGGAAACTATGAGTATGATTCTAGTTAAGTTCAATTTAGTTTCAATTTAAGCCTTATTCTAACATCCATTTACAATATGACATTTAATATCAATGGATGTGATATATGATTTGCAATGAATAGGGTAAATGATTTTCAATGAATTAAACTCTAAAGATATGACAATTAAGCACATAAAACTAGATTAGAGCTAATTTAACATGAATTGTATAGATAGGAATTTTATACCAATGTTGAATTCGAATATAGCTCCAATCTCATTTGGTGATGCAACCGGATTTGAATTTGACTTTTGAGCTCACCCGGTCACCACCAATTTCCTCTTCAAGCACCTACAAGTGTAGATTTAGGTACCCAAACAACTTTGGGTCCTTGAACATTAGCTTTTGGGATCCAAACCATTTTGGTTTTGGGTGCCCACACACTTGAGGAACTAGACTTAACAAATAAATGCTTGTCATTTAAGGTAGTATGAGAAACATGGTTTTTCAAATGCACATTGTATCCTAAACCATGTTTACCTAAGGATTGTCTTTGACTACATAAAAGCATATCAAGCATTTTTTTTCCTTTTGTGAACATTTCTAGATCTTTCCTTAGTTGCATATTTGAAGCTCTAAGATCTAAATATTCATCAACAATCGGTGTTTTACTTAGACTAGCAAGTGATGATTCATTTGATTCAAGTCTAGCAACCACCTCATTCTTTTCATTCATGATTAATTCAATTTGGCATTTGAGATCATTTGTAGTTTTTCTAGCATTTTTGTTCTTTTCACAAATGATCTCATATTGTTTAACTAAATCATGAAATGCATTTTGTAGCTCATCATGTGTATATGATTCATCATTAGCATTAGAGTTAGAGCTAGCACTAGAATATGATTTACTTGAACATGAATTACTTCTAGTGGAATAAGATTTAGAGGAGTTAGAAGCTACCTCACTTTGTTCATCTTCAATGGCCATGAAGCATGAATGTGCAACCTCTCTTCTACTTTGCAAGGAAGAGGATGATGATGATGGAGATGAAGAGTCATCCCAAGTGGCTTTGTGAGCTTCCTCCTTCCTTTCTTTCCTCTTACTCTTCTCCTTTTCTCTTCTCCTCTCTCTTCTCTCATTTTTCTTCTCCCTCTCTTTAGTCTCATTTTCGCTCTCCTCCCTTTCTTTTTCTTTTTCTCTTTTCTCACTTCTTCTACCTCTTCTTTCATTCTTTTCTCCCTTATCCCTCTTGAGGTATTTGAAGAAGTCTTGGGCAAGGACCTCAATGTCCTCTTCTTCCACTCTCCTTGGCTCATCAAAATTTGCATGCAATGCCACCATGGAGTTTTTCTTTGAAGCTTCCTTCTCTCTTCGATGACTCAATTGGAGCTCATAGGCCATGAGATTTCCAATGAGTTCCTCCATCTTCAATTTTGAAAGATCGTGCGATTCTTCAATTGCGACGACCTTGTCTTCCCAATCGTTGCTCAATGACCGGAGGAATTTCCGAGTCATCTCTCCTTCATTTATCCTTCTTCCAAGAATCAAAAGAGAGTTAGTAATATCGGTGAAGCGAGTGTTCATTTCGCTTATGTTTTCACCGATTTGCATAGAAAAAATCTCATATTTATGCATGAGGAGACTAATGCGAGTTTCCTTAGTTTTACTATCCCCCTCATGATGCATTTGAAGTCTATGCCATATCTCATGTGCACTTTCACATCCCCTAATCCTATTATATTCACCCTCATTAAGGCCACAATACAAGATGTTCATAATTTTCGAATTCATTTCGATTTCTTTCATCTTCGGTCTTGTAAGTGAATCTAATTCATTTTCTTTAGGGGGTGTGTATGGATTTTGGAGAAACATCCAATACTTAAGGTCATTTGATATTAAAAAGATTTTCATCCTATTTTTCCAATAATCATAGTTTGATTCATTAAGCAACGGAGGTCTAGTGGTGCATAATCCTTCTATGTGATTAGATGATGTAGAAGCCATGCTAAATAATACGATTAAGTATGAGGATTTAGCTAACAAGACTCTGATACCAAATGTAGGATCGTGTGGGTTATGAGTCCACTAATCACTATTAATCTAATCACCTACTCGTTTTGTCGATAGAGTTATATGCAGCGGAATTTAAATAATTAAACGAGCAAGTAAGAAAGTAATGCAAACCACAAGAAGATACGACGTTTTTATAGAGGTTCGACACCCCACTCGGGTCCTAGTCCTCTCTTGTAAGCTCCGCTCGACTCCGCGAGCTCCGCCTACGTCTTCACTAACCACTCCCCGTTCCGGGCCGGGAGAGAACGCCTTTTACACCACAAGCAACGCGAACAACCCTCGCTTGCTTGAATTCTTCCTCTCACAATCCGAGAGGGACACTTCGGGCTTTCACTGAAGTCTTTGCTTCTTTGAAAACTCTTGTAACTGAGTGGAATTCACTCTCTAATTGAGCACAACAATTGCTAGTATGATGATTGATGAAGGATGTGGAAATTAGGCTTTGGATGACTAATTTGGAGCTTGGAGGTTGTGGAAAATCTCACTATAGGTTTGACACTTTGGAGTTGTGAAATCTTGTGGAAAACTAAGTGTGTGAACCTCTATTTATAAGCTCCTAAAGATTTCTAGCCATTTGGACAAGATTTGATTGGGGTTTGTGCAAAGCACACAAAACAGAAAATCGGATTCAGAAATCTGTCCATAAACGGTCGACCGAAAGGTGTATCGGTCGACCGAACCCTTGAGTAAGTTAATGGATCGGTTGACCGAACAAAGGTACTGGTCTACCTAACACTTAAGTTCTATAAGTCAACGGTCGACCGAACAGGTACCGGTCGACCGAACTACAGGGTTCGGTAGAGGGAAAACTCGATCGGTTGAACTGAACATGTGTCGACCGATAGCAGGTAAATTTTCCCTAATGGAACGGTCGACCGAACAAGGTATTTTGTTCGACCGGTTCAAAAGTATTTGGGGGTGTATTAGGAGAAAAATGTGTATACGACCGTTGTATAAAACGACAAATATAACGGTCGTATTTTTACCAGAAATAGCAAACGAAACGGTCGACCAAAGGTCTACCGGTCGACCGAATAGGTCTTGGTAAACGGTTAAACAGAAGTGTGATCGGTTGAACTGATTGGTCTGGTATAACAAATATTGTGTATAACTGGTCGACCGAACTCAGGTAGAATGGCGACCAATGTTTTAGGTGTTTAGGTGATCTAGTGGAGTCCAAATGATATGATATTTTGTGTGTGACTCCTACAAGGAACCTAGTGTGTGAATGCATGCATATTAGCTTATGTTATGCTCAATTCACATAAGTTCCTAATACTCAAAGAAAGGTAAAATTACATGTCTTCAATCCTAGCTTGATTACATGTCTTGACTTGATTTTTCTTCTTTCTTGAGTCTTGATCACCTGTAAATGTTAGCACAATACAACATGTATACCATTATACTACATGTGCTAATCTACATGTCCTATTTAAGATTAGGTTGAAATACATCATGAAAATACGGATTAAGGCCAAAAAGCCAACAATCTCCCCTTTTTTGATGATGACAACCTATATCTTAAACCAACCTAATACTTGAATTTTGTATATGTAAACTATGCATATAAATGCTCCCCCTATGAATGTGCATAGTTTATCTTGACAATATCATGTAAATTTCAAGTTTCCCCCTTAATTATCTATAATAATCTCTCCCCCTTTGACATCCATCAAAAACAACAATTAATTTAGACTTTAAGCATAGAATTTGGATGTCTTGTAATGAAGTTGCTCCCCCTAAATTTTGCACTTCATTACACTAATAAAAGATATAACATTTAAGCTCACCCTATCAATAAGGCAAGATGGAAACTATGAGTATGATTCTAGTTAAGTTCAATTTAGTTTCAATTTAAGCCTTATTCTAACATCCATTTACAATATGACATTTAATATCAATGGATGTGATATATGATTTGCAATGAATAGGGTAAATGATTTTCAATGAATTAAACTCTAAAGATATGACAATTAAGCACATAAAACTAGATTAGAGCTAATTTAACATGAATTGTATAGATAGGAATTTTATACCAATGTTGAATTCGAATATAGCTCCAATCTCATTTGGTGATGCAACCGGATTTGAATTTGACTTTTGAGCTCACCCGGTCACCACCAATTTCCTCTTCAAGCACCTACAAGTGTAGATTTAGGTACCCAAACAACTTTGGGTCCTTGAACATTAGCTTTTGGGATCCAAACCATTTTGGTTTTGGGTGCCCACACACTTGAGGAACTAGACTTAACAAATAAATGCTTGTCATTTAAGGTAGTATGAGAAACATGGTTTTTCAAATGCACATTGTATCCTAAACCATGTTTACCTAAGGATTGTCTTTGACTACATAAAAGCATATCAAGCATTTTTTTTCCTTTTGTGAACATTTCTAGATCTTTCCTTAGTTGCATATTTGAAGCTCTAAGATCTAAATATTCATCAACAATCGGTGTTTTACTTAGACTAGCAAGTGATGATTCATTTGATTCAAGTCTAGCAACCACCTCATTCTTTTCATTCATGATTAATTCAATTTGGCATTTGAGATCATTTGTAGTTTTTCTAGCATTTTTGTTCTTTTCACAAATGATCTCATATTGTTTAACTAAATCATGAAATGCATTTTGTAGCTCATCATGTGTATATGATTCATCATTAGCATTAGAGTTAGAGCTAGCACTAGAATATGATTTACTTGAACATGAATTACTTCTAGTGGAATAAGATTTAGAGGAGTTAGAAGCTACCTCACTTTGTTCATCTTCAATGGCCATGAAGCATGAATGTGCAACCTCTCTTCTACTTTGCAAGGAAGAGGATGATGATGATGGAGATGAAGAGTCATCCCAAGTGGCTTTGTGAGCTTCCTCCTTCCTTTCTTTCCTCTTACTCTTCTCCTTTTCTCTTCTCCTCTCTCTTCTCTCATTTTTCTTCTCCCTCTCTTTAGTCTCATTTTCGCTCTCCTCCCTTTCTTTTTCTTTTTCTCTTTTCTCACTTCTTCTACCTCTTCTTTCATTCTTTTCTCCCTTATCCCTCTTGAGGTATTTGAAGAAGTCTTGGGCAAGGACCTCAATGTCCTCTTCTTCCACTCTCCTTGGCTCATCAAAATTTGCATGCAATGCCACCATGGAGTTTTTCTTTGAAGCTTCCTTCTCTCTTCGATGACTCAATTGGAGCTCATAGGCCATGAGATTTCCAATGAGTTCCTCCATCTTCAATTTTGAAAGATCGTGCGATTCTTCAATTGCGACGACCTTGTCTTCCCAATCGTTGCTCAATGACCGGAGGAATTTCCGAGTCATCTCTCCTTCATTTATCCTTCTTCCAAGAATCAAAAGAGAGTTAGTAATATCGGTGAAGCGAGTGTTCATTTCGCTTATGTTTTCACCGATTTGCATAGAAAAAATCTCATATTTATGCATGAGGAGACTAATGCGAGTTTCCTTAGTTTTACTATCCCCCTCATGATGCATTTGAAGTCTATGCCATATCTCATGTGCACTTTCACATCCCCTAATCCTATTATATTCACCCTCATTAAGGCCACAATACAAGATGTTCATAATTTTCGAATTCATTTCGATTTCTTTCATCTTCGGTCTTGTAAGTGAATCTAATTCATTTTCTTTAGGGGGTGTGTATGGATTTTGGAGAAACATCCAATACTTAAGGTCATTTGATATTAAAAAGATTTTCATCCTATTTTTCCAATAATCATAGTTTGATTCATTAAGCAACGGAGGTCTAGTGGTGCATAATCCTTCTATGTGATTAGATGATGTAGAAGCCATGCTAAATAATACGATTAAGTATGAGGATTTAGCTAACAAGGCTCTGATACCAAATGTAGGATCGTGTGGGTTATGAGTCCACTAATCACTATTAATCTAATCACCTACTCGTTTTGTCGATAGAGTTATATGCAGCGGAATTTAAATAATTAAACGAGCAAGTAAGAAAGTAATGCAAACCACAAGAAGATACGACGTTTTTATAGAGGTTCGACACCCCACTCGGGTCCTAGTCCTCTCTTGTAAGCTCCGCTCGACTCCGCGAGCTCCGCCTACGTCTTCACTAACCACTCCCCGTTCCGGGCCGGGAGAGAACGCCTTTTACACCACAAGCAACGCGAACAACCCTCGCTTGCTTGAATTCTTCCTCTCACAATCCGAGAGGGACACTTCGGGCTTTCACTGAAGTCTTTGCTTCTTTGAAAACTCTTGTAACTGAGTGGAATTCACTCTCTAATTGAGCACAACAATTGCTAGTATGATGATTGATGAAGGATGTGGAAATTAGGCTTTGGATGACTAATTTGGAGCTTGGAGGTTGTGGAAAATCTCACTATAGGTTTGACACTTTGGAGTTGTGAAATCTTGTGGAAAACTAAGTGTGTGAACCTCTATTTATAAGCTCCTAAAGATTTCTAGCCATTTGGACAAGATTTGATTGGGGTTTGTGCAAAGCACACAAAACAGAAAATCGGATTCAGAAATCTGTCCATAAACGGTCGACCGAAAGGTGTATCGGTCGACCGAACCCTTGAGTAAGTTAATGGATCGGTTGACCGAACAAAGGTACTGGTCTACCTAACACTTAAGTTCTATAAGTCAACGGTCGACCGAACAGGTACCGGTCGACCGAACTACAGGGTTCGGTAGAGGGAAAACTCGATCGGTTGAACTGAACATGTGTCGACCGATAGCAGGTAGATTTTCCCTAATGGAACGGTCGACCGAACAAGGTATTTTGTTCGACCGGTTCAAAAGTATTTGGGGGTGTATTAGGAGAAAAATGTGTATACGACCGTTGTATAAAACGACAAATATAACGGTCGTATTTTTACCAGAAATAGCAAACGAAACGGTCGACCAAAGGTCTACCGGTCGACCGAATAGGTCTTGGTAAACGGTTAAACAGAAGTGTGATCGGTTGAACTGATTGGTCTGGTATAACAAATATTGTGTATAACTGGTCGACCGAACTCAGGTAGAATGGCGACCAATGTTTTAGGTGTTTAGGTGATCTAGTGGAGTCCAAATGATATGATATTTTGTGTGTGACTCCTACAAGGAACCTAGTGTGTGAATGCATGCATATTAGCTTATGTTATGCTCAATTCACATAAGTTCCTAATACTCAAAGAAAGGTAAAATTACATGTCTTCAATCCTAGCTTGATTACATGTCTTGACTTGATTTTTCTTCTTTCTTGAGTCTTGATCACCTGTAAATGTTAGCACAATACAACATGTATACCATTATACTACATGTACTAATCTACATGTCCTAATTAAGATTAGGTTGAAATACATCATGAAAATACGGATTAAGGCCAAAAAGCCAACAATCTCCCCCTTTTTGATGATGGCAACCTATATCTTAAACCAACCTAATACTTGAATTTTGTATATGTAAACTATGCATATAAATGCTCCCCCTATGAATGTGCATAGTTTATCTTGACAATATCATGTAAATTTCAAGTTTCCCCCTTAATTATCTATAATAATCTCTCCCCCTTTGACATCCATCAAAAACAACAATTAATTTAGACTTTAAGCATAGAATTTGGATGTCTTGTAATGAAGTTGCTCCCCCTAAATTTTGCACTTCATTACACTAATAAAAGATATAACATTTAAGCTCCCCCTATCAATAAGGCAAGATGGAAACTATGAGTATGATTCTAGTTAAGTTCAATTTAGTTTCAATTTAAGCCTTATTCTAACATCCATTTACAATATGACATTTAATATCAATGGATGTGATATATGATTTGCAATGAATAGGGTAAATGATTTTCAATGAATTAAACTCTAAAGATATGACAATTAAGCACATAAAACTAGATTAGAGCTAATTTAACATGAATTGTATAGATAGGAATTTTATACCAATGTTGAATTCGAATTTAGCTCCAATCTCATTTGGTGATGCAACCGGATTTGGATTTGACTCTTGAGCTCACCCGGTCACCACCAATTTCCTCTTCAAGCACCTCCAAGTGTAGATTTAGGTACCCAAACAACTTTGGGTCCTTGAACATTAGCTTTTGGGATCCAAACCATTTTGGTTTTGGGTGCCCACACACTTGAGGAACTAGACTTAACAAATAAATGCTTGCCATTTAAGGTAGTATGAGAAACATGGTTTTTCAAATGCACATTGTATCCTAAACCATGTTTAGCTAAGGATTGTCTTTGACTACTTAAAAGCATATCAAGCATTTTTGTTCCTTTTGTGAACATTTCTAGATCTTTCCTTAGTTGCATATTTGAAGCTCTAAGATCTAAATATTCATCAACAATCGGTGTTTTACTTAGACTAGCAAGTGATGATTCATTTGATTCAAGTCTAGCAACCACCTCATTCTTTTCATTCATGATTAATTCAATTTGGCATTTGAGATCATTTATAGTTTTTCTAGCATTTTTGTTCTTTTCACAAATGATCTCATATTGTTTAACTAAATCATGAAATGCATTTTGTAGCTCATCATGTGTATATGATTCATCATTAGCATTAGAGTTAGAGCTAGCACTAGAATATGATTTACTTGAACATGAATTACTTCTAGTGGAATAAGATTTAGAGGAGTTAGAAGCTACCTCACTTTGTTCATCTTCAATGGCCATGAAGCATGAATGTGCAACCTCTCTTCTACTTTGCAAGGAAGAGGATGATGATGATGGAGATGAAGAGTCATCCCAAGTGGCTTTGTGAGCTTCCTCCTTCCTTTCTTTCCTCTTACTCTTCTCCTTTTCTCTTCTCCTCTCTCTTCTCTCATTTTTCTTTTCCCTCTCTTTTCTCTCATTTTCGCTCTCCTCCCTCTCTTTTTCTTTTTCTCTTTTCTCACTTCTTCTACCTCTTCTTTCATTCTTTTCTCCCTTATCCCTCTTGAGGTATTTGAAGAAGTCTTGGGCAAGGACCTCAATGTCCTCTTCTTCCATCTCCTTGGCTCATCAAAATTTGCATGCAATGCCACCATGGAGTTTTTCTTTGAAGCTTCCTTCTCTCTTCGATGACTCAATTGGAGCTCATAGGCCATGAGATTTCCAATGAGTTCCTCCATCTTCAATTTTGAAAGATCGTGCGATTCTTCAATTGCGACGACATTGTCTTCCCAATTGTTGCTCAATGACCGGAGGAATTTCCGAGTCATCTCTCCTTCATTTATCCTTCTTCCAAGAATCAAAAGAGAGTTAGTAATATCGGTGAAGCGAGTGTTCATTTCGCTTATGTTTTCACCGATTTGCATAGAAAAAATCTCATATTTATGCATGAGGAGACTAATGCGAGTTTCCTTAGTTTTACTATCCCCCTCATGGTGCATTTGAAGTCTATGCCATATCTCATGTGCACTTTCACATCCCCTAATCCTATTATATTCACCCTCATTAAGGCCACAATACAAGATGTTCATAATTTTCGAATTCATTTCGATTTCTTTCATCTTCGGTCTTGTAAGTGAATCTAATTCATCTTCTTTAGGGGGTGTGTATGGATTTTGGAGAAACATCCAATACTTAAGGTCATTTGATATTAAAAAGATTTTCATCCTATTTTTCCAATAATCATAGTTTGATTCATTAAGCAACGGAGGTCTAGTGGTGCATAATCCTTCTATGTGATTAGATGATGTAGAAGTCATGCTAAATAATACGATTAAGTATGGATTTAGCTAACAAGGCTGTGATACCAAATGTAGGATCGTGTGGGTTATGGGTCCACTAATAACTATTAATCTAATCACCTACTCGTTTTATCGATAGAGTTATATGCAGCGGAATTTAAACAATTAAACGAGCAAGTAAGAAAGTAATGCAAACCACAAGAAGACACGGCGTTTTTATAGAGGTTCGGCACCCCACCCGGGTCCTAGTCCTCTCTTGTAAGCTCCGCTCGACTCCGCGAGCTCCGCCTACGTCTTCACTAACCACTCCCCGTTCCGGGCCGAGAGAGAACGCCTTTTACACCACAAGCAACGCGAACAACCCTCGCTTGCTTGAATTCTTCCTCTCACAATCCGAGAGGGACACTTCGGGCTTTCACCGAAGTCTTTGCTTTTTTGACAACTCTTGTAACTGAGTGGGATTCACTCTCTAATTGAGCACAACAATTGCTAGTATGATGATTGATGAAGGATGTGGAAATTAGGCTTTGGATGACTAATTTGGAGCTTGGAGGTTGTGGAAAATCTCACTATAGGTTTGACACTTTGGAGTTGTGAAATCTTGTGGAAAACTAAGTGTGAACCTCTATTTATAAGCTCCTAAAGATTTCTAGCCGTTTGGACAAGATTTGATTGGGGTTTGTGCAAAGCACACAAAACAGAAAATCGGATTCAGAAATCTGTCCAGAAACGGTCGACCGAAAGGTGTATCGGTCGACCGAACCCTTGAGTAAGTTAATGGATCGGTTGACCAAACAAAGGTACTGGTCGACCTAACACTTAAGTTCTATAAGTCAACGGTCGACCGAACAGGTACCGGTCGACCGAACTACAGGGTTCGGTAGAGGGAAAACTCGATCGGTTGAACTGAACATGTGTCGACCGATAGCAGGTAGATTTTCCCTAATGGAACGGTCGACCGAACAAGGTATTTTGTTCGACCGGTTCAAAAGTATTTGGGGTGTATTAGGAGAAAAATGTGTATACGACCGTTGTATAAAACGACAAATATAACGGTCGTATTTTTACCAGAAATAGCAAACAAAACGGTCGACCGAACAGGTCTGGGTAAACGATTAAACAGAAGTGTGATCGGTTGAACTGATTGGTCTGGTATAACAAATATTGTGTATAACCGGTCGACCGAAAGGTGAACGGTCGACCGAACTCAGGCAGACTGGCGACCAATGTTTTAGGTGTTTAGGTGATCTAGTGGAGTCCAAATGATATGATATTTTGTGTGTGACTCCTACAAGGAACCTAGTGTGTGAATGCATGCATATTAGATTATGTTATGCTCAATTCACATAAGTTCCTAATACTCAAAGAAAGGTAAAATTACATGTCTTCAATCCTAGCTTGATTACATGTCTTGACTTGATTTTTCTTCTTTCTTGAGTCTTGATCACCTGTAGATGTTAGCACAATACAACATGTATACCATTATACTACATGTGCTAATCTACATGTCCTAATTAAGATTAGGTTGAAATACATCATCAAAATACGGATTAAGGCCAAAAAGCCAACAAAGTGGTCCTCGATGGGGTAAGTGACGTGAGAGGTAACATAATTATGTAAGTAGGAGGGAGGACGAGTATGGCGATTCGACCGTCTTTGATGTGTTTCTTCCTCCTCTGTTCTTGGTTCATCTTGGGTTGTTTCTTCGGGTCTTGTGTTGGTGATGGTGTCTTGTCTGGGAGTGTCGAAGTTGTTGACCGGGAGAGGAACATTGCTTGTAGGAGACGTACCTTGGGTTGAAGGAGCTTCTTTGTCCCTTTGGAAATAAGGACTATCTTCAAGGAATTGTAAATCACGAGAAACATAAAATTTACATTTTTGGGGATCATAACATTTATATCTTTTTTTCTTAGAAGAATATCCTAAGAAAACACATTTACAAAAGCTAGAGTCTAGCTTATCCATCCTGGTCCTGTGAACAAAGACAACACAACCAAAGGTTTTGAGGTGATCAAGAGTCATTTTTCTTCCATTTAGAATTTCTAGTGGTTGTTTGTTTTGAAGTCTTGGACTAGGGAGTCTGTTAATAAGATAAGCAGCCGTTAAAACCGCGTCCGACCAAAACCTTTTTGGAACATGATGTTGGAAAAGCAAGGATCTGGTGATATTCAATAAATGTTTGTTTTTCCTTTCAGAAACCTCATTTTGTTCGGGAGTATTAATACAAGTGGTTTGATGAAAAATACCCTTTTGTTTTAATTTTTTTGAAACATGTTACTGGTATATTCAGAACCATTATCGGATCTAAGAATTTTAATTTTGAAACCATACATATTTTCTACAAATGTAACAAATTCACGAAAAATCTAAAAACATCAGATTTTAATCTAAGTAAGTAAATCCATGTGGTACGAGAAAAATCATCAATGAAGGTAATAAAATATTTGAACCCATTATAGGATTCAGTGGGAGCGGGCCCCCAAATATCGGAGTGAATCAGCTCGAGGGGTCTATCTGTTTTAGTAGTAGATAACTGAAAAGGTAACCTGACTTGTTTTGATAAACTACAAACATCACAAATTATTTTAGAATTAATAAATGGAAATAAAGTTTTCAGAACAGAATGAGAGGGGTGTCCCATCCTCCTGTGCCAAAGCTCATGTACGGTGCTATTGCTGACATGTAAGGCAGTGTTATTGGAATCTAGAATATATAAATTATTTTGAAGAGTGCCTCTACCAATCGTCTTCCCTGTGGAGCGATCCTGAAAGAGTACATCATTGGGAGTAAATATAACATTACAATTTAATGCCTTTGTGAGTTTGGCCACAGATAATAGGTTGGAGTTAAAACATGGTACATAAAGAACATCTTTAGTTATTTGGTTTAGTAATCTAGTATCCCCTATTCCTTTAGTTTCTACTTGATTACCATTAGCCACAGTTACAAATTTATCAAGCATTTCTAATCTATTGTTGATATTACTTAACATGGTAGTATTTCCAGTCATATGATTAGTGGCACCTGAGTCAATGATCCAATTTTTATTACAAGGATTATCACAAAATAATGCAGTGTAATGATTCAAGGTTTTTGCCATACTTGTCTTATTACCTGAAGTGTGGGGGTTGTTTTGCATCAAGGAATTAAGTTGGTCCACCAGAAGGTTGAGTTGGTCTGGTCCAGAATGGCTTGGGCCCAAGCTCACGAGATTTGAAGACGTGGTCCTGTTGCTGCACTGCTGATGATTCGGGTGGTAGTTGGTTGGATCCGGATGCATTGTCGGATCTCCCATCGTATAAAAGCTACACGATCCACCTCCATTATTTCCATTTCCGGTTTGAGTGAGAAAAGGGGTTGAGCTAGGGTTTGTCTGGTGGCCGCCGCTCCCCATGGCGGTGTAGTAGCCGCCGGCACCCGATGATCTCAAGTTGTTTTTGTCGTTCCCTTCTCGTCTGTCGCCATCCCTTGACGGTCGGAGGTGCGGATGAAGAAACCAGCAGTGGTTTTTATTGTCTCGATTTTTTACAGTTTTCGCAATATTCGTCCTTCCGATTTCTGTATCTTTTTTTGTTGTTGTGGTTTGCGGTCGGATTTGGGGTTTTTGCGACAAAAAATGCATTGGTTTCGCCTCCAGTTTCTGTTTGGGTGTGTCCTTGCGGAGGAGCAGTGGTCCTGCGGCGAGTTTCCTCGCGTTGGATCATCGCCGTGACTGCAGCAAGGGATGGGAGTTCTTGTGACATGATCACTTGGCTTCTTATGGACTCATAGCTTGCATCTAAGCCCACCAGAAATTGATAGATGCGATTTTGTTCTGTGCGTTGTTTGATGATTTGGGCGTCGGTGGTCGGGGGTCATAAACCCCTAACTCGTCCCACGCTTTCCTGAGACTTCCGAGGTAGTCTGTGATGGATTTCTAGTTTTACGCGTCTGCGCGATCTCTTGCTTGATTTTGAAAACGTGAGCGAAGTTGTGCGCTTTTCCATATTGTTCATGGACAACTTCCCATAGTTCTTGCGCGCTTTCTTTGTATAGGAAGATTTCGCCAATGTTGGGTTGCATGGAAGAGATTATCCATGACATTACCAGGTGATCCCTGGTTTGCCATTCTTCTTGTTTGTTTTCTGTCCCGGCGCTTTCTGGTTTCTTTGTTTTCCCCGTGATGTGGCCAAGCCTCCCCTGCCATTGAGGGAGAGGGTGACCACGCGAGCCCAAGTGAGGTAGTTTGACCCGTTGAAGAGGATTGAGACCAGGCGCGAGGACGAGCTTGATGCTGAGTTGCTTGCATTTTCAGCCATGGTGTTTTTTGGGTCTGGATGTCGGCTTATTAGCCTTCAACCCCCTTTAATCACCAACAACGATTAGTGATGACCTCCGGGGGAGCTCTGAGATCGTTTTTTATTGCTCTGATACCATGTTAAATTTGGTTGGTCCACCACCTCAACAAAACCTAAGCACTTAGGTGAATGGTCGTAGATCCAACTTTATTATAAAGTGTTTACACTTTTTGTGTTTAACAATGTGGGACTATTTGTTTAACACTCCCCCGCACGCGTGACCGGGATAATTTTTCTCCGTGTCTACGCGTGAACAATATAGGTTGGAGTGAGCCTCTACAGGTCAATCGACCTGCTCTGATACCATATTGAATTGTGGAAGAAGAACGATAGATTATTATTTCTGATTGTTATTTTTGATTTACAAGAACTTGTGTATAAATAGAAGATACAAAATAAGGTCCGTTGGAAGCTTCCTAATTAGGAGGAGCGGGGGGCAATTGATTCTTTCCTTGTATGGGATATTGCGTTGTAGAATCTTGAGGAGATGCATCCCAACGGCTATGTGGAGATTTCGTCTGAGCGGAGCATGTGATATGTTTCCTTATTTGATGATATTTGATGGTTCCTCCTTATATCAAGAGCGCAGAGGTTGTGTAGCGGACGTGGACCAGATACAACATGAGCTTAGGACTTGGCTTGAACAAAGTTGCCGGGAAGGTCTTCAGAATAGGACACCTTGGCAACCTTAATGAGGTAACCACCTCTTAACAATGTGAATATAATGTTTCTCATTCATGGATTTTTTTCTTGTACGGATAATGTCATCAAACGACTAGTCCCATGGCAATGCACAAACATTTAGATGATACATGTAGTCGATGCTAAGGTGCCGAAGTACTAGCCTTGCTATTCAGTTTTGTTAGATTCATGTGAAAAACTTGTACTTGGAGTAACAATTAAGGTTTGAAAGATTAGCATCTGAACATTAGTACTTAGTAGTTAGTAGAAACAATGTAACTGAGATAAGGTTCACCGTAGTTCAGACGAGAGAATATGCATTTTGAACGAAAGCTTAAGCTATGAGACATTTGTGAAGGAATTGCAGGTTGGGAAACACTGTCGGAAGAAAGATAAAACTACTAGAACATATGATTAGATAGTAGAGAATATATAACTTATCCTAAAGAGATTATAATTGGTTTGTGATAATAGTCCTTTCAGTTATGTTCATTCTTTTGTACCATCTATAGAACGAAGCAAATTCTAATTCTAGAGAGATCAATATTTTCCTTTTGTCAAGCATAAAGGCTGAACACGAAAAGAAGAAATGCCTTACACGTCTACTACATGCATAATTAATGCAATCTTTGTTAATTGTTAGCACTGATACGTTATGTCGAAAACCCTTTTCGTTTTCTGAATCACAAGTTGGTAAGATCGTTTTTTGATGGTGTGTAGCTGCAACTGCTGGGGTGTCTTAGCTGCAACTGCATATTTCCAGAACAACATTCCCATGATTCCTTCCAGGATATGATCAAATCAGCAACTGTGGTCTTCTCTTCTTAGTTCTTATATATGTTGGGAAGAAGATTTGTAAAAAGAAGAATATGGTGATGCCAATTTGTGCTGAATGATTGGCCCTGTAATACCTTGCTTAATTTATGCAGGAACAGTATTTATTCTCTTAGCTTCTTTGCTTAGATTATAGTCAGATTGCTTAATCTTACCGTTGAAATTCAGGAAGTTTTGGGGGTATTGGGAATGCCAGAAGTAAGAGCTAATCGCAATGTAATTGAAATGGTTAGAAGTGGCTTAAGCTTACAACTACATTTGTTTAAGCTTCTAGTGTAATTCTCCCTAAAATCTCATTCCTATGGCTGATGAGCAAAAAATATGGTCACATTATCCAGGTCAACCAGCTGATTTACTCGGATCTTCAAAGCCGAAGGAGTCTGACGTCGATCAATAGTGGTATTGGTCGATCAATGTTGCAAGGTTTTAGAGGAGGGCTAACAAAAATGGTCAACTTAGCATTTGGATCAGTCCACTAATCCATGTAACTAAATGGATCGGATTTGAGTTCAGCACATGTAACTTGTGTCCGACTTGTTTCTACACATCTACACATATAACTATTTTCAGAAAATCAGTAAAGATTCTTCATATGTCCCATATTTTCATTCCATAATGTTTTACTTACCAATCAATATCTAATTTGCATAACTATTTTTGATAATTTTCATAATCTTCTATGGATTAAATAAAATCTTATCCCTAATTTACTCATTTCCCTGAATCATTACGTGAAAATTGGAAAAAAGTAAGATTATATACTTATTTTAAATTATTTTCCTCCTATATATACAGTTATATGGGTACTTGTAACCTGTAGACGAACACGACCATTTATTAAATAGATTAGATGAGTCGGGTTGGGCTGACATGATATTAGATAAGTTGGATTTAGGTTTTTGTTTTTTTAACTTTGATAATAAATAGGTCGGGTTTGGGTTTCGATAAATTGGATAGGGTTGTAAATAAGTTTGACATGAACACAACAATTCAACTCGTATAGTCGTATTGTCACTCTTAGGTAATCTACAACATTCTTCTCCTTGTCACATACCGATATTCTCCACTAATATGGAACAAGGAAACTAAATTATAAAATAAAAAATATACATATATTTTTTCTTCGTTTTGTGCCAAATGTGTTAAGTTGCACTTTTGGATTTTAGTTTACTCATAAGTTAACGATTGCTAAGAAAACCCCAAAAATAGTCCCACGTTGTCTTACAAGGAATTGTTAGTGTGAGTTACAATGATAAGAGACTATTATAACACCAATCAACTTAAGTTTTGTAACAACTATGAGAGTTTTGTATGCCGTTGGACACTTGAACTTAAGGTTGATGGACTTGAATGTTAGAATTTTACATACTCGATGATGTGTTATAATTTGGTCAACGCTGTAAGACATAAATCGGTGAATTTGAGGTCACATATAAATCTCAAATTCTTAATGCACTCTAGGAATTCTCTCAAAAGAAAATTCTGAATTCAACAGGGACTCAATCGCCATCGAGTCATAATGCATACTCAAAAAAGATATTAACTTCAACTCAAGAACTACAGACTAACAAATACTTGGGTTTCGCATATGTCATGTTACAATTATAGCACAACATGGCTATTGAAATGCCTTAGTAAGTACCACTAGTTATTAGACTTCCCTTGCAAATTATATATTCAATCCTAATACATATATAATTTTGTGTTTTGTATTGCAATTAGCAATACAAATTATCTCCGGGTGAAATATTAAGTTTGCCGCAGTAATCCTGGAAGTAACGCACCCTAGCATCCACTAAGTCTCTTCTCTTCCCATCACACTCACCACCATTGATGGCTCTGATACTCGACCCGAATCCGCTACCCGAGACAATAGCTGAGTGGACGTTGTTCATCCAAAACCACAAGGCTGCCTTGAAGGAGATATCGACGTCTTCGGCCACCTTGTCTGGATTGTTAAGGCCATCGAATCCGATTGAACGCCCGGCAGGACCGTAGTTGTAGTTCCATGTGAGCTGGAGGGGTCCCCGCCCATAGTAGCTTTGCCCTTCGACGCATGGATTCCCCGGTTTATTTTCATCGCAGTACGTCCCGCGGTTGGTCTCTCTTATGTGGCACAAGTCTGTACATGATGTTAACGATTTAGTTACAAATTAAGTGTATAAATTCTTTTCGAACTTACTTTGTACTTTTAAATATAACCAAAATGTTACGTGTCAGAATCAAATCTCTATTGCAAGTTGTTCAAAGAATAGAAATATACCAATTGAGTTAGACCTATATGTGACGTGTTAGAATTACTTTTGTAGAGTTCGGGAGATGGAGTGGGACGCACGCTCGTGTGACTTGTAGAAGAAACTAAAAATGTGATTATAACTTGTTATACTAGTTTGGTGGACAGATTTTTAAATATTGGGACTTAAGACTAAGAAATTCATGAATCACGAAACATTATTAAATTGTTGTATTAAATTAAGTCAACTATCACTTACGTCCAGTCTCATGAGTAACATGAGCAAAGAAGGCCGCGATTTCTAGCTTGGATGTCTCAATCGACCCGGTCGTGCCAAAATTTGGATACGATTGTGCTGCTGCGAGAAATGCGTCACGCGTATAGAAACCGTTGCCTTCGCAACCACCTCCGGCTTGACTTTGTATCCCATTGAAAAATTCCGGTGTCACGATGCTCTCGAGGGAGGCCGAAGGCGAACCACCAGCGCTTTGCCCGGAGCATGGGCCTTCCCGACAACCCCGACCACAGTATTCGTCGGTCGACCCACAGTAACCATATTGGCTACAACAGAGGTCGGGGGAACAACCGCAATTTTGGGCTTGTACAACATGCAACAAACTTGGTAGGTAGATAGAACACAAAAACACGAGAGCAAACGACAAACTATACTGGGAGGGCATTGTTGGACTTAGGGGTGAGCTTCGGTCCAGGACCGGACCGAAACCCGAATTTTCGGGAAGTCCAGGCCGAAGACCGGACCGAATAGGTTCGGTTCGGTCCGGTCCGGTCCGGGTCGGTCCAAAACCCGAATTTTCCCCTTAAATTTTCGGTCCGTTCCGGACCGAAGACCGAATTTCCAAAATTTTGTGGACCGAAGACCGGACCGAAAAAATTCGGTCCGGTTCGGTCCGGAACGAAAAATTCGGTTCGGTCCGGGTGTCCGGACCGGACCGAATTTTGCTCACTCCTAGTTGGACTTAGGTTGTATAATTGTTTGTTTTGTGCGGAGATTTTGGTTCATTTGTAGGTGGCATTTTATAGCTACTTCTATTAGGAACGGATATATATTAGTCAACGAGTCAAGTCATGAAGTTCACATCTGTTCTCACTGAAGTTTCCACGTAATGAACAAAAAACTTACTTTTCATCCGAGCACACAGGGATGAATATGGGCGTAGCTTTCAAGACAGTGTACCTACCTACCTTCTCTTTCGTTATCTAGATTGTTTGTTTATGGGTTATTTGTTTGGGTGTGTATCTGCATATGCGTATTTAAAAATTTACATATGAGTTTCGTCTATTGACTTAGGCGTATCTACATAACGATGTTATTTGTTTAGTTGTACATATGCCGTCAATAGGATCTACTTCGTTAAAATATTGTAACCGTACCGTTAGAAAAATTTGCAATTTATCCTTCATAAAACTAAAAATGTCTTAATGTTAAATGAAAAATAAAAAATAAAAATCTCTCTCTTTCTCTCTCCTCTCTATGTTTCTCTCGTATCCCTCCAATCTCTCTCTAGTCTCTCTCTTCTCTCGTCTCTCTTCAATCCTCTCTCTCTAGTCTCTATTTCTCTCTCCTCCCTCTCTCACGTACGTTTTCTCTCTTCTCTCTCGGTAGCCAAGGTCTTCGGGGTCGAGCTCTCCCATGATGAGCGTGGTACTCCTGCGTTTGCTCTTTCAATTTTAAAAGTTTGTTGGCCGAGGTGCTCAGGACTATAAGCTTTTTTTTGTAGAATAACCCCCGGGTTTAGGAATATTTACTTAAAAACTAGATTTGGACTTTTAAAATTTTGATGATGGGCTCACCTCTTGCACTTCATCTCTGGTTATCTTCCCGTCCACGTTGGTGTCTACCCTTTCATCGCCACAGTTATATATAAACTTTTTTGAGAACCGTCGCCGGGACAACTCATCGAATATTGAACTCCTTCGTCTCAACCATCTCTCGCAAAGATAATGGAGGGAAAAAGAATAAAAACATCAAAACAAACAAAATATATTGAAAATATAACTTTTTTTCGTAAATTTTTCCAATGCATTCTCCAAAATCATCCCGGGAGAGGTAGCCATCCTTAGCAAGCGAGTAGCATATAGCATGTGCTAATATACAAGGCTTATTTAAGATCCCAACAAAAATGAGAATGTCCCGCATCCATTACCAACCCCACGATGACTACATGTTACACCAAAACATTATTATTATTATTATTATTATTATTATTATTCCATGCACTCAGAAAAAGAAAGACAAAGACAAAGACAAAGACAAAGGAAAAATAACAAATAATCTCCCAATAGATTCCACCAAACTCGATCCTCGGGAATCCAACTCGGCGGGCGAGTCGACGTTCCCGGTCGTCCGGTTAATAAACTTGAGTCCCTTCAAAGCTTGCTGTTTTCCGGACCGATTCTGGTCGAGTCTTGCCTTCAACCTCCTCTTATTCCTCGCCTCAGCGCGGGGGACGAGCTCCGACTGAGCGATCCCGATTCCCTTGAGGGATCGGCTTCGGGAGTTGGCGTGACGCTGCCGATGACGATGGAATCCTCAGCGAGCTCAAGCGTGACCTCGACGAGATCGGAGTCGGCGGGGGAGATCTCCGGGGAGATGGAGGTTCGGTGGTATCAGTCTCTTGAAGAGAGAGAAAGAGAGAGATAGGGAGAGAGGTTTTGAATTTTTATTTTTTTATTTTTTATTTAACATTAAGATATTTCTAGATTTATAAGGAATAAACTCCCAATTTTCTAACATTACGGTGACGGTGTTCTAATAGAGAGTTAGATGCACCTAAGCAAAATAACATCGATATGTAAGTGTATCTAAATTAATAGTCGAAATTCGAATGCAAAATCTAAATTACGCATCAACAGAAGTATCCCCAAGCAAATAATATTTTCTTTATTAATATAAATCAATCTTAGCAATTACATAAGCCAATACCTAGCCTAAAGTTCTTGATATCCATCAATTTGGCTTTACAACAAAACAACATTCCGGTGAGACAAGTTATCCACCACTTGACATATTTTCGCCGGTGCTAATTAGAGTCGGCTAATAGGGAGTTCGACGGAAGAATCTAATCTCCTCGAAACTCCTTAATGCACTCATGTCATTTAGTAAATCAAAGCAGTCATTTATCACTCGTAAAAAGGAGTTAGAACAACTACCAATGATTCTATTATTTTGTTCACACCATACATGTTAGAACCCTAACCTAGATTAGAGGGTTAATGGAGTTTAAGGAGATGTTTAGCATGGGGAAGAGGCGTGCTACAGTGGTTGCTTGGGGACGAGGAGGGGCGTGCACTGTAGACGTGAGAGGAGGGTGATGGCTGGGTGTGTAGGCGACTGTTGGTGGAGTTTTGGTTGGGTTAAGTGAAGAGAAATCCGTTTCTCTCCCTCACTTGCTCACTCTCTCACTCTCCTTTCATCTTTCCTGTCTAGCAGCACCAATGGAGGCGGAGGCGGATCCAGCGGAAGTCGTGCAAGGAGGCGAGCACGCGAGGTGATCTACGGTGACGACGTGCATGAGCGGGTTACGGCGGTTCGTCGTCTTCGTTTGAGGTATGCCGACTTCTAGTTCGATTTTATTGCTTCCACACGTTTGGGGGATGTTGTTGGTCGGTCGGGGTTGGTCGGAGACCTCCCCGGCGTCGTGAGTGGCGAAGAAACCTCGGCTGGTGCGAGGTTGAAGATGACCAACGGTCGACCGAAGTAGAGTATTATTGCCTGTCTGTTGTGTTTCGGTCGACCGGGTCCCTTGTTCGGTTAACCGGAACTTAAGTGTATCGGTAGTATGCATGTGTTAGCGGTCGACCGTTTTGACGTAGAAATAATAGGATGACCCTGTTAGTTTTTGGTCGACCGGGACCCCTGAGTCGGTCGACCGATAGATTCTATTTTGATGTTGACCAGACTCCGGATTTTGACCTCGTTCGGTCGACCGGTTTTAGACCTTCGGTAGACCGTTAGGATTTTGTGTTGCGCAAATAGTTCGACCGTTGCAGACGCTTCGGTCGACCGATTCCCTTGTCGAAGCGGTCGCCCGGATGCCACTTCCGGACGATGGATTCCCTTGAGGAAAACGGTCGACCGAGTGGTCTTTTTCGGTCGACCGTTTTGTACAGGACAGAAATCCTGGTTCCCTTTTGATGCCAACTCTGTCCACGGAAACTCATGTCCTCGCCTTGTGCGTGAGCTGGGAGGTGACGGTGGGCGCGTGACGCGTGCCTACCCAGGGACCGCCGTGTGGAAGAGTGTGGGTGTCCGGAACGCGTCACCTCCATGTATGGACCGTGACTAATATGTTGGATTGATTGGACTCATTGTATGAGTAGCAGATCTGAGGTATCGCGGATCCCAATGCGTGTTGACGCATGGCTCGTGGAGCATGATGACCCTGCAGACTACGGTCTGGACCCGTCCGATGTTGTGTCGGACGTATGTTGTACCGCCGATGTTGTGTCGGCGATGCCGCCGAGGTTGTTGCCGGCGATGATGGTGCCGACGAGATTCCGGCTTGTGGTTGTACCGTCCGATGTTGTGCCGGACGTATGCTGTACCGCCGATGTTGTGCCGGTGATGTCGCTGATGTTGTGCTAGCGATGATCCCCGATTGGTCACCTATCCTGGGATGTTGACCGACCGGGCTACGGCTCCGTCGAAGGTGGTGTTGACCACGTGGTTCATTGCATGGAAGTGCGGACGCTCCGCACCGATCCCTTAGGCTCGTGTAGTCGCGTGTGGGGGGACGCGTCGCGTACTGTCCGTAAGACCGTATGTGTCTACGGTAGGTTTCCGAGGGAGACCCGTTGTTGTTGTTGTTGCTGTACTGATGTCCTTGTGGACCCTGTTGAGGGTCGTGGTTATTGGACTGAGGTCCCATTTACCCTGTTGAGGGAATTGATGCATTGCAGATGTGACATGACATGCATCTAGTATGATACGTTCTTTTACCGTACTATTGCATGCATATAGGTGAGCTTGGCATACGGGGTTTCCTAATGGGAAACTCAGGCATCGTTGTTTGATTCATGTTTCAGGACCGCAGTAGGTTCTGTCGGGTGGTGACCGCGGGCGCACACATCTTGGGGCCAGGATCCTCATCGGACTCTTAGAGGTCGTCGTGATTACTTTATCTGTCTTTTCATTGTATTATTGTAATCACGTCTTTTGACAAACTCTGTTGTATTATTGGTGCACCGACGGTTGATTTATTGAGTGACATTCCCGATGTTGAGTTTATTCTGGTGATCTCTTGATGGTTTTAATTTTAAAATTTTCTGCTGTTTCGGGGTGTTACAATACATATATTTAATCATGTGACATCTGTGATAGTGTATTAATCTGTCAACATACATTTAATCTAGCTAGTTTAGTAAATTCTTAAATGTTTTGGGAGAACAAATAGGATGTGGATAATACTAGGCATTACAATATTGTAAGTTACGTCTAGTTTTATAATATACAAAATATGGTAACCCACTCTGTATTTCTATAAATAAACAATAGCAATTTGCGACATATATAAGCTTAATATACATAATGCACGCATCACCCTGACAGAAAACTAGTCCAGGGGGGTAACTCAGCTGTGAAAGAAGAGAATAGTTGACGGAAAATTATCGACTATAATAATAAGCAGAAGACAATTGAAGGCCAGGCAAAAAAAAATGAATATGGTGTTGCAATTAGCATAAAATTCACATAATTATCGTTCAGATTTAGAATACAAATGAATATGGTGTTGTAATTAGCATAAAATTCACATAAAATTGCATAAAATTCACAAAATAACGTTGATTAGGTTTTGAGCAATGGAGATCAATCTCTTCGGGAAAAAGTACAGTAAAAAAAGGGAACTACTATTCGTCGTCGGAAAACTACTTAAATCGCCCCAAAAATGTCATTTTTGCCCTTAACAAATCAATTAATACCGATTTCGTCCTGTGTCTTTAAATAAGGTGTTTGACTCAGTTTTACTCACATTCCTAGTACCAACACCACGAAAATGTCTGGCGAAGCACCTGAATCCGGCGAGGTAACTGTGGCGGAATTTTTTTCACGACTCGGGCGTCTGTCTAAACTGCCTGGACGCCTGCACAAAGGTGGAGGCGTCTGTCTAAACCGCCTCCACCTATGTGGAGGCGTGTTAGGCAGACGCCTCCACCTTGGTGGAGGCGGTTTAGCCAGACGCCCGTTTTTTTTTAATTTTTTGTTAAATTCAAAATTTTTAGGTTCCGTTTCAAGATTTTGGTGGTGATGGAGTAGATTACAGTGAGCTTTTTGACAGTAAAGAAATATTTACAACAATCGAGGAAGGTTGTAAATGGGCGAAACAAGTTGCAATAGGAGCCGGATTTTTTTTGGTTATATCATCATACAAACCGAAAGCAGATAATCGGATGGATTGTTACCTCAGATGTGATCGCAAACGTGAGATGAGTTCTCGTGATACGAGTATTGCACTGCGAAAGAATACGAAAAGAAAAGGTTGCGGTTGTCGGTTTTTGGTAAAAGTGGTGGAGCGACGAGATCGTGATGGATGAGTTATTGTTTCTAGTAGCATGTTTGGGCAGCACAACCACCCATTGGCAGTTTATTCAGAGGGTCACCGACAGGTCAGCGGACTTAGTGCTGGGGCAAAGCAAATTGTTCGGGATATGACAGAGGCACAAGCAAGGCCCCGTAACATTTTGTTGGCGGTAAAGAAGAAATTTCCTGACGATAATCCTAATCAAAGCCACATTTACAACTTCAGAGAGTACATGAGGAGGACGAAATCTGAAGACAGGAATCCCGCGCAGCAGTTTCTCAGAGAGGCAGTGCAGCATAAGTATTTGCATTGGATTGTGGCAGATGAAGAAACTAATGTCTTGACTCACGCATTTTTGGCACATCCGACTTCAGTTCAGTTGTTGCGTACATACCCATTCGTGATCTGTATGGATTCGACGTATAAGACGAACAAGTACAAGATGCCTTTGTTTGAGATGGTTGGGGTTACTCCAACAAATATGAATTTCCTCGTCGGATATGCGATTTTGCAGGATGAGACCGAGTCTAGTTACCGGTGGGTGTTGGAGAGGTTGCGAGATCTGTTATTGGATATTGTTAGCCCGACAGCAATAATTACGGACCGGGAGATGGGTCTGATGCGACCAGTGGCAGAGGTTTTTCCTGAGTCAGCTCATTTACTATGCACCTGGCATATCAACAAAGACGTGTACAACTACGCATACCACGTATTCGGCAAGGACAAGCAGTCTGTAGAGATTTTCAGGCGTGGAAGGTGGAGGAAAGTCATGATTTCTGATTCACAGACGGATTATGATAGAGCAGTCCGTAATCTGAAGGATTCTTTCAAGTCCTGGTCAGTGCTGACGAAGTATGTGGAAGACACGTGGTTGGTGCATAAGGAAAAATTCGTGTTGAATTGGACGAATCAAGTTCTTTATTTCGGCAACACTACGAACTGTAGGGTGGAAAGTGCACATTCGGTTCTGAAAGAGTGGATCACTACATCGACTGCCGCTCTCGACACTCTTTTCGACCGCGTGAACTCGTCTATTGAAATGCAGCTGACGAATATTCGGAACTTTCTTGAAGATTCGAGACGTCGAAATTTGGCACAGTACATAGGTCCTCTGTTTCAGCATATAAATGGCTGAGTTTCGCATCACTGCTTGTCGTTAATGACTCAGGAGTTGAAGAGAATGCAGGACTTAAGTGATGAAATTGAATATTGTTGTGGGTGTGCTTTCCTGACAACACATGGGATTCCTTGTGCCTGTACCATGTACGAGTGTTTCGCGTCAGGTGATGGAATTTATTTAGAGCAGATTCATCCATTCTGGAAAACACTTGTTATCGGAGAAGGAGTCCAGATGTCAGAGTTTGTTGATCAGTCAGCACAAGACACCGAGCATTTTCGGAAGCTAGTGGATGAGATCTCGCAGAGCGATCCTGCAATAATTCGTAGTGCCTCTCGTATTTTATACGAACAGTTACACCCCGATCAGTCGAACTATGGAGAACCCGAAGAAAATACTAAGGTACGAGGTCGACCTAGGGGAAAGTCGACACGTCGGGACCCGAGTGCCTTCGAGTATGCTGAGCGAGGTCGTGGTCGGTCTGGCAGTAGTGGGAGCAGGGGTCGTGGTCGGTCTGCCAGTAGTGGGAGCAGGGGTCGTCGGTCTAATTCGTCTCGATCGTCCTTGAATACGGGCACATGATCTTCTGGTATGTCGATATCTTTGTTGTTATATTATTTAATATATATTCGTAATCTAAATGGGGTTGAATATATTATCTCCTAATTTTGTTGTTTTAATGAATTGTTATTTACCTATCTTACAGTGTCCGGACGGGTTGACGTGGACAACTTCCCATATAATGATAGACTGCCAGGAATCATTTTGCCATTTCTGCAAAGGTGGAATGACGTACGTGCTGATGGCAACTGTGGATTTCGATGTGTTGCCGATGTCTTTCATGGTGGTCAGGAGAACTGGTCGTACGCCCGTCGTGCGATTTCTATTGAGATAGGTGCACATCCTATTTATGAGACAGTCTATTTCGGCCATGTGAGAGAGACTCGTCAACGAATTGATTGGGGCGGGGGAGGTTGTGGCGAGGATCATTATATGGAGGTTTGGTCCGACTTGTTTCCTATTGCGAATTTTTACAAGTGTGTGGTCATGTATTTCGCAGTGGGAACGGATGGTTCGTTGTTCCCGTGTCTTACTGTTCTACCCTGGGAGTGTCCCTCTACCGTGACGAGGCCTGTGAGAGAGTTGGTCATTGCTCATTTAGGGAGTTACGCTCATTTTATTCGTTTGGAATTACTTGATGATTTCCCAGTACCTCCTATAACGACCTTATGGTATCAAATGCGAGATGAGAGTGTTGTTGGATGGGAGGATCAATACCAAAGTAGGATGGAGTATTGGAACCGGTTACGTTGATTGTAATTTGTAATGTTTTGTAATGTATAATATATCGTGTATTTCTACTTATATCGTGTTGTTTTTTTTACCGTATTTTAAATTTAAATATTATTTCATATCTAAAGAAATAAGTTGAAAATCTTTTCGTGAAAAATAAATATTAAAAAATACGATAGTCAAAGAAATATGTAGAAGATATGTTCGTCAGAAATAAATAATAAGAGTACACAAATAAACATAAGCATATACCAACAAATGTATTAACAGTGCAACAAAACGAAAGTAAAAGCAAGACAACTACAGCTCAGCATCTGAATCATAGTCCGAAATGCCCAAGGGGGAGGCGGTTCCGGCGACCGCCCGATCGTTGGGTCGGGCGTCTCCCGCGACCGCCCGACTCAAAAAAAAATTTAAAAAATTAATTGAAATAAACAAGGTAATTTACCAGATGTGAGTAGTCAGGGGTCTCCGCTGGCTCTTTCCCTGGCCTCCGAGACATTCTATTTGGTGAATAAAAGTGTGATATGAAGAGAAAGTTGTGTTAAAAGAGTGAAATGAGGAGTTATATTAGTAGAAAGGGCAGAGGGGCAAAATGGTAATCGTACGGGCGATTTAAGTAGTTTTACGGCGACGAATAGCAGTTCAGTAAAAAAATTATGGTCTCCCTAGAAGTATGGAGGGCTTTGGATACTTATAGAATAAATAAGAAGTCGGGAAACTTTCCAAAAACTCTGATAAGAATAGGTAAAGACAGCAGTGTGTCCTATTCTTTGGACCAAAGTCGGTCTTCCATGCCCTCTTTCTAAGGGTCAACCGTCAAATCTTGGTGGTGGTCGTTGGCCATAAATGGAGGTCTTGGGTAATTTGCATTATGTGTAACAATGTTGTTTTTGGGAACTACTAAACGTCGTCCCAAAACTACTTAAATCACCCCTTGAAATTACCAAATTGCCCTTAACAATATATTTAATACCTATATCGTCCCGTGTCTTTAAACAAGGTTTTTGACTCAGTTTTACTAACATTCCTAGTACCAACACCACGAAAATGTCTAGCGAAACACCTAGATCAGGCGAAGTAACGGAGACGGATTTTTTTTCCGACTCGGGCGTCTGGCTAAGACGCCTGCACCATCGTGGAGGCGTCTGGCTAAGACGCCTCCACCATGGTTGAGGCGTCGTAGCCAGACGCCTCCACGATGGTACAGGCGTCTTAGCCAGACGCCTCTACCATGGTCTAAGCGTCTCGCTAAGACGCCTCAACCATGGTGGAGGCGTCTTCGCCAGACGCCTCCACGATGGTGCAGGCGTCTTAGGCAGACGTCCCGTTTTTTTTAATTTTTTGTCCAATTAAAATTATACGGTGTGTTATCTCAAATTATTTGACGTTTCTTTGCAAGTTTTCGGTGGTAACCGGTCGGATTACAATGAGTTTTTTTGCAAGTGATAAAGATTCAAAAAAATTCCAGATCCAACATTTTTTAAGTTCCAAAATCCCCCGGTGGTAAAACATCCTGACCTACAAATACCACCTCGACAGGTCGTTCGGGGGTCTCTCTCCCCGGTGAACGAGCGGCATTCCACCTCGCCGGTGAGGTGGCGGGGTGGCAAGGGGTACCGAAATTTTTTCGATTTTGAAATTGTTGGATCTAGAAATTTTTGAATTTTTGGTGTACCGAAGGGGTATCGGTCATCCGAATATAGTAATTATTAACTTATTAATTAATTAATTTAACAATTATCAAAATTTATAATCAATTATCTTTTTAAAAAAATAATAAAAAATAAAAAAAAATTACGGGCGTCCGACGGAGCCGCCCCCACGTAGGAGGGGGCGTCTGGCTAAGACGCCTCCCCCATGGGGGAGGCGCCTTACACAGAAGCCCGTCCCATGGGCGGAGCGTCTGGGTAAAACGCCTCCCCTTTGGGTAAGGCGTCTGGGTAAAACGCCTCCCCATGGGGGAGGCGTCTTAGCCAGACGCCCCCTCCTACGTGGGGGCGGCTCCGTCGGACGCCCGTAATTTTTTATTATTTTTTTATTAAAAAGATGTTAGATATTTTACCAGATTCGAGTACACTGGGATGTCCGTTGACTCATTACTGACCTCCAAAACATTATTTTTATGATTATAAGAGGAATATGAAGAGAGATGTGTGATACACTAGTGCAGAATTGGCTTTACTCGTCGCCCAATAGACGTCGGCCGTTACAACGGCCGACGTCTATTGTGGCGAGGACAGCATAGACGTCGTCTGAAATGGAAGCCGACGTCTATGCGACACTATAGACGTCGTGTGTAGGAATAACACATTGAACCGACGTCTATAGTGTATAGACGTCGACCTTTAGACGTCGGTGTTTTAGTACCTTGTGAAGCCGACGTCTATAGGGTATAGACGTCGGCCTATAGACGTCGGACGTAATGTAAGACCGACGTCTATAGTCTATCCACATAGACGTCGAGGTATAGACGTCGGCGTTATGTAATATCCGACGTATATAGGTCTTAAAGAAACAGGACAGGCGCGCTTTCTTTCATTCATTTCAGTCGAAAGCCACCCAAACCCTAGCCGTCCCGCGACCGAACTCTCCTCCGCGACCATCCTCCGACCGATCCGCACCGTCTCCGGCACCGCAGCGAGCTCCCAAGCGCTCCTCCACTTCTCCGGCCCTCTTCTCCTTCTTCCTCCGTCTTCCTCCGTCTCTCTCCACATGTAGGTTTTAAGTTCGTTTTTTCTTGTTTTAAGTTCGTCTTTCTCCACATATTCTCTCTAACTTAGCCTCCTCCGCATGTAGCTTCATCGTGTCGTTTACAGCCGTCTCCTCCGCGACGTCTTCGGGAACCACAGAGAGCTCCTCCGGCAATACAACTTTTCCCTCCTCTGGTTCGTGCTTAATTTTAGATTCTTAATTTAGGATTAGTTTAGACCAAGAATCCAACGCCAAATTAGGATTAGTGCAAATATTAGTTAGATAACGATTCAATGTGGATGTACACTCTTGACATGTAGACGTGATAAGCAACTTCTTCTCGGATTTTTTTTGCATGTGTGTTATGTGTTGATATTTCATAAACATATTCATTGGATTGATTTAGTTTGGATTGAGTTGGGTTGGTTGGATGATTTAACCAAACTTTGTTTTCATTGGATTGATTTGGTTTGGATTATGTTAAGAATTTGGTTTGGATTGAGTAGAGAAATACATAATGTGAATGTGATTAGATAACTAGATATTAGGATTTGAATAAAATTTAAGTGGATAACTAGATGTGAATGTGATTAGATAACTAGATATTAGGATTTTCTTGTTGATTTCAGGATTTGAAGAATTTTACATATCAAATTTTAAGTGGAGGTTCTGCCAAAATTTCAATAAAATTTTATTCCCAATTATTATTAATAACATGATAGTTTGTGTTTAAAATGTTTTTCTGTCAATTCAAGTAATTAGTTTTAATACTTGATTTTAATATTTTAAATGTTTATTGCCTTAATTTATTGAATTTTTAATATTATGATAATAACTCATTGCCCCCCTTAAACAACTTGGCCTTTAATAACCCAAAGCAAAAGATTAGACAATATTTGTTAAGTCATTCATCATATAGGATTTGCATGCATTGTATTTTTCTATTATTTACGATTTCTGTCGTAGATTGCTGGCGTAACGTACGTACTATCTTTCACTCATCATTCATTAGAAAGCACGCATTAGTTAGTAGGACTTGCATTGTAACAAGAGTGAGGTGAGTGTTTGTTTGGTGTGTTGTTTGTTAGATTAAGGTATGAAAAACACTTAGGGGGCAGTCACCTATAGGAGATGAGGTGGGGGATTTCATCACCCTTTCCTTGGCCCAAAAACCACTTAATAAAAGAGCCTTAATAAAATCAATTAGACGTTGGCCCCTAGGATTTTCGGACGCATTAAGGAGAGGAAACCGTTTAAGACCGTTATGGCCTGAATGTCGTTGCCCATCTACTCTCCCTGAAATTTTAGGAACCTCCGGGTTCTTGATTTCCTATAGATTAGTGGTCCTCGATGTTTAAGACCCTTTCGCCCTGAACGTCGTTGCCCATCTAGTCTCCCTGAGATATTAGGGACCTCCGGGTTCTTGATTTCCTACAGACTAGTGGTCCTCGGTGGGACCTCGAAGTTAGGCGTCGTCTATTACTAAGGACCTATAGTGGACTTTAGGTTTGTTTTGGCCTTGATTGTTTAGTTAGATTTCTAACCTTCCTTATTCCACGCTAGATTAAGGACTTCATCTCTTCTCCTCTGAGTCATTCTTTTCTCGTCTTAATGTCTCCGAATCTTCTCATCTACGTACACATTCTTTTAAATTGAAATTTTATTTATGTTCTGCAATAATAACTATCATTTTTGCCTCTGTTTAGATTGAAATGGATCGAGAGTGGATAGTTTCAAACAGATTGAGTGATGAGTATGAGAACGGAGTGAATATGTTCTTAGAGGTTGCCAAAAAACATTCTAAGAAAATGAAAGACAGCGACATGGCGTATTGTCCGTGCAATAAGTGTCATAATATGTCAGTGTTGACTTTTCGGAAAATGAAAGATCATTTGTTTGAGAAAGGTTTCGACCCAAATTACAGACGGTGGATATGGCACGGCGAAAATGAATCATGTAGTCGTTCCAAGAATGATGGAGAAGATGTTAGTGTGGAAGATCACTTAGAGGAAATGGTTCAGGATATGACTGAAAAGTTTTCGTCCAACCCCGATTTACTTGGTAATTTGTTGAGTGACAATGAGAAGCCGTTGTATAAGAATTGTACCAAATTCACTAGATTGTCAGCGGTGTTGAAGTTGTACAATTTAAAAGCTGGAAATGGTTGGTCCGATGTGAGTTTCACATCAATGTTGAAGTTAGTGAAAGAGATGCTTCCAGATGACAATGAGTTGCCAGATAGAACTTATGATGCAAAGAAAGTGTTGTGCCCTATGGGAATGGAATATAGGAAGATACACGCATGCCCGAACGATTGTATATTGTATAGGGGTGAGTTTGAAAACTTACATTCCTGTCCCAGGTGTAATGTGTCAAGATACAAAATGAAACGTAGTGGACCAAACCACAATGAAGAGGCTGATGAGATGAAAATCAAAGGACCTCCTGCTAAGATTTTGTAGTATCTTCCGATAATACCAAGGCTTAAACGTTTGTTTGCGGGTAAAGAGGATTCCAAGAACATGACATGGCATGCTGATCGTGAGAAACCAAATGATCAGTTGCTACGTCACCCTGCAGATTCACCTCAGTGGAAAAAAATAAATGTCGACTTTCCTGTGTTTGGTGAAGAATCGAGGAATGTACGACTTGGACTCTGTACTGACGGAATGAATCCTTTTGGTAGTTTGAGTAGCATTCGCAGTTCTTGGCCCGTTCTGCTTGTAATTTACAATCTGCCCCCGTGGTTATGCATGAAACGCAAATATATCATGTTGTCCTTAATGATTTCTGGTCCGAAACAACCTGAAAACGACATCGATGTGTATTTAAGACCTTTAATTGATGACCTAAAGAAATTGTGGGGTGACGGAGAGTCAGTTTTTGATTCTTATCGTCAGGAGTCGTTCGTAATGCAGGCAATGATATTTTGCACGATTAATGACTTTCCAGCTTATGGTAATCTGTCTGGATATTCAGTTAAAGGTCATAAAGCTTGTCCAATTTGCGAGGAAAATACATGTTCTTTGCAACTAGTTAATGGTTCTAAGACTGTCTATCTCGGTCATCGGAGATTTTTGCCGAACTCTCATCCTTATCGTAGGTTGAAGAAAGCATTTAACGGAAAACAGGAGTTTCAGAATCCGCCAGTTGAAATCAGCGTCGAAAAGGTGTATGAACGTGTAAGGAACATTGAATGTGAATTTGGAAAACCGTACAAACGAGCAAACGACAAAAGTAGTTGGAAAAAAAGATCAATATTTTTTGATCTCCCTTACTGGAAAACTTTAGAAGTTAGACATTGTATTGATGTGATGCACGTAGAGAAAAATGTTTGTGATAGTCTTGTTGGCACTCTGTTGAACATACCTGGTAAAACCAAAGATGGATATAATGCAAGACTTGATCTTGTTGATATTCGTATACGAGAAATGTTGGCACCAGAGAAGAAAGGAGATCGGAATTACTTACCTCCAGCTAGTTATACATTGTCTAGAAAGGAGAAAAGAATTCTCTGTCAGTGTTTGCACGATGTAAGGGTTCCACAAGGTTATTCTTCAAATATCAGTAATCTTGTTGTTATGAAGGATTTGAAACTTGTGGGGATGAAGTCTCACGATTGTCATACTTTAATGCAGCAGTTGTTACCTGTAGCACTGAGATCCATATTACCGAAAGATGTTAGACAAGCAATAATAAAGTTGTGTTCGTTTTTCAATAAGATTTGCAGTAAGGTGGTCGATCCTGTGCAGTTAGACAAGTTACAGAATGAAATTGTGGTCACATTATGTCAGTTGGAGATGTTCTTCCCCCCGGCTTTTTTCGACATTATGATTCATCTTGTTATTCATTTGGTTAGAGAAGTTAAATTGTGCGGACCAGTTTTCTTAAGGTGGATGTATCCTTTCGAGCGTTATATGAAAGTGTTGAAAGGTTATTGCAAAAATCGTCAAAGACCAGATGCTAGTATTGTTGAAGGATACATAGCTGAGGAGGTTATCGAGTTTTGCACTGGATACCTAGCAAACACCAAAACTGTTGGACTTCCGAAGAATCGTCATGATAATCGTGTCGATGGTAAAGGGACACGTGGGATGAAAATGTTAAATCCAAATGGCGATGACTTAATGACAGCATATTTTTATGTGTTGTGCAATTCGAATGAAGTTCAACATACCTAAATGAACACATGAAGTTTCTAAAGGAAAGAAATCCTTTGTGGAGTGATCAACAAGTAATTAATAGTCACAATAAGAATTTCATCTCTTGGTTCAAAAATCTAGCATACAAGCGTGATGTTTCTGAGACAATACAGTGGTTGGCTTACGGTCCGCATTCTGTTGTTATAAGTTACAGTGGTTATGATATCAATGGATATTCTTTCTACACAGTTTGTGAAGATGCGAAAAGTGCTGTTCAGAACAGTGGCGTCACCTTAATAGCAGAGTCTTTGCATGTGTCTAGTTCTAAAGACAAGAATCCTGTATACGCCGACATGTCCTATTACGGTGTAATTGAAGATATATGGGAGCTAGACTTTGTTAAATTCAAAGTACCTATATTTAGATGCAAGTGGGCTGATAATAAAACAGGAGTTCGAGTGGATGACTATGGCTTCACTTTAATTGATTTTTCAAAACAAGGGTATAAAGGAGAACCTTTTATTCTAGCTTCCCAAGCGAAACAAGTCTTCTATGTGGCTGATTCGTGTGATAAGAAATGGGCAGTAATTTTGGAAGGGAAGAAAAAAATTGTATCAGATGATAGTCTGATCGAGTATGAAGAAACACCACCTTTCTCTAAGCAAGCACCTGAGTTGAACTCAGTAGATGAAGAAATAAATGTTGAGACTTGTATGTTTAGAGATGACCACGGTGAAGGTATATGGATTGAAAATCCATTAAGGAAAAAAAAACAGTAAAGGTGCAAATTTTCTGTTGTAACACATTGTAATAGACATTTAATCCATGTCTTTACCTTATTTAATTACTTGAATTTATCTTTTATAGTATAATGGCTCCGAAAAAGAAACCCACTTCCTCCGAGTCTGAAGGTTCGAAGACATACAGTACACGAGGTCCTTGTCTCATGAAAGAATTCGTGGGCAAAAGAACTAGAGACGGTAGAATTCCAATCCAGTTTGATGACCGTCTTGAGCCCTTAGGCATGCTGTCTGATAATTGGAAAAGTTTTCTGGGTAGCTTAGCGAGGGCCAAAGTTGACATTTGTTTATCCAGTTGGGCTGATGTAGATGAGAAGTTGAAGGACACAATATGGGATAATGTGCAGGTAATGGTTCCATTATAGATTTCTATAGTTTTAGTTGAACTTTTGATATATATAAAGTTAACGTGTTGTAGGAATCTTTTGAGTTCCAATCCACTGACAAGTTGAAGAAGAAGTGGATGACATACATGTCAGTTCGTTGGAGGGATTTCAAAACAAATTTAACGAACAAGTACATATTCGAAGACTACCAGGATAGAAATCCATGCGATGTCTATAACTTTATCACTCCGAATCAATGGGAGCTATTCAGAAAATCCAGAGATAGCCCGGAGTTTGAGGTATACTGAGTTTAATTTATAATATAGTAACTGAGTTTCAAAACAAAATTGTTAGTTATTGATTTTAGTGACAATCTAATAAACTTGATTTTAGGCCATCCGAGCAAAAAACCAAAAGATTAGATCTTCTAACAAGTATACCCATCGTATGTCTCGAGCGGGGTACCACAAGTTGGAAGCACAAATGATGGCTGAAAAAATTGCTCAGAAGAGACAGGAGGCAATTGACTCCGGTATGAGTGAGGAGCAAGCAAGTAACCTATCTCCTCCTTCTCCCATAGCTCGTTGTGATTCTTGGAAGAGAGCGAGAGTAAACTCCAGAGGGGAGTACGTCACAGACGAGTCGCAAGCTATCGGCTCGAAGATAGTAAGTTGCATCAGTTATATATATGTTATTAATTCAGAATCATTAATTTTATATTGCTCAAATGATAGTAAATATTGTTTTAAACTTAGGACTCTCTGAAGTTGAGAGAATCTCAAGGCGAATTTGCTTCCGATGGTCGGAATGATATTCTACGCGAGGCCTTGGGAAACGACGAACACCCCGGTCATGTGCGAGGGGTAGGGAGTAGAGTTGGACTTCGACAATATTTTGGGAAGACTCAACGGTCTACTTCGACGACTGGTCATACCAAATGCCAGCAGGAGATTGCAGATTTGAAGAAGTCTTTGCAGCTTCTTACGGAGAGATTGGATCGTGCTTTGCCTACTTCTCCTACCCGTCGTAAGACCGGTTCTTCCACGGAGACTACTCCAGTTCCGCCAGTGTTCCACCATCATAGACATGATGATTTCGTGTCTCATTCTCGAGAATTGGCCCTCGTCGACGGTCCCTCGTTTGGAAAGTTCGTGGATGGATCTAGATGTGCTTTATTTGTCGAAGACCATGATCGAAGATTGGTGGGACACGGGAAAGTTTATAACATCTCCAGACACCACTTCACAGAGGTAGGAGAGGGAGAATTGAAGGTTGCAGTTGAGAGTTGCTTAGATCCAGGTGTTTTTGTGCCATTTCCGGAAGAAGAGATTGTTACTCTCGGCGATGCTATCGGTGGGTTCGTGCGTTGGCCTAGTTATTTAGTAGAGCTAAACGACAAACATGAGGTATAGTTTAACTTTGAAAGACTTTAAACTTCAAATTTGTTAACAATTGTATTTTAACGGTTCTATACATCTTTGTAAGGTGTCAAGCCCCCGGAGCAAAGGGTCAAACAACCAATCTCCGATCAACATTAATTCGCTTCCAAGTAGGTGCAAAATGTTGTATCAATGTATGGTAGGTAGGGAGGCACAATCGTTAAGTACCTTGGAGTTGGAGGGGGATAAAGGGTTGCCACCGGCTTTGTACGTCACCAAAGAGGATATCATGCAGTTCATGGCGATGGATTCGTTGTGTATCATGATTATCGACGTGCAAGTGAAGTAAGTGTTCTTTTGTATACAATGAAAAGTATTGAATAATTTTATCAAAACTGTAATAAATTATAATTTTTATACTTGTAGACATCTTTACAACGCCAGAAGGTCAATCTTTCCCGAGGATCAAGTATTTGGATTTATCAGTCCATCTACATATATACACGGGAATGACGATAAATCGGGTCAACTAGGGACATTCTTTAAAGAAGAAGACAAGAAATATTATCTGCTCCCTTATCATGAGAGGTAAACTTTGTAATTCAAAGTGAAATTTTATTTTGTAATAAACTTCTAATTATATATATAACACATGGCTCATTGGATGCTTGTCGTTGTATGCCTAACGACTAATTCGGCATATTGGTTTGATCCGTTGGGGTCGAATAAACCAAGGGACTCAATAAAGAAACTTCTAAATATGTAAGTTCGTTTAGTCGTGAATAAAGTAATTCGTGGATTTTTATTAGTATTATTGATTGATATTTTAAGTTGTGCTACTCAGGGCAATTAAGGTTTACAGAGCTTTAGGTGGTAGGAGAACAACCACAAAATCAGGAATAACATGGCATGGAATGAGAGTATGTTCTATCCCATTTTTGTTAATTAAGTTAGGAACAAATATTTAGCGAATTCCTATGTTTGTAGTACCGGAAGCAGGTTGGAAATACGGAATGCGGTTACTACGTGATGAGATACATGGAGGAAATCCTCGATGTGGCAACTCAAGACGTATGTCTAACCGAGGTAATGTAGATCGTTATTCAATTGTATATTCAATTGTAGTTTCAATATTTAGTTATTAATATTCAACACACTTGTAATTTTTTGATAGGTTTTCCCAAAAAGTAGTGATCCATTCTCGCAACAAGAGCTCGATGAAACTCGCGACCGATGGGCTCGCTATTTCATCAGAAACATGCTGACGAACTAAGAGGTTCTACTGCCAATTGTATTTTTTGTAATTTAGTTAACAAGTGCACTTGTATTACAAACCTACACTTTATGCCTTAATATAATCGCCTTAATTTTAGAATGAATTAATTGCAAGTGTGTTGAATGTCAATTGTGTGGTTGTATTTTTGTGTTTGTGTTTGTGCATGTATGCTTGTGGATGTATGCTTGTGAATGTCAATTGTATGGATGTATGTGGGATGTATATGGATGTATGTGGATGAAATTTATAGGTGAACGAATTTGGTGCAGTTGTATGTACACGACGACGATGACTAAAAACAATTTCGTCGGATCCTATTTATTTTTTTTGTCCAGGTTTGGGAATAGACGTCGGCTGTCTCTATAAGCCGACGTCTATTCCTCTGAAGAAAGGAATAGACGTCGGCGTTCTATGTAATCCGACGTCTATACCTAAAGTATAGGCGTCGTATGTTAGTTAACCGACGTGTATGCCTAAAGTATAGGCGTCGTATGTTAGTTAACCGACGTGTATGCCTAAAGTATAGGCGTCGTATGTTAGTTAACCGACATGTATACCTAAAGTATAGGCGTCGTATGTTTGTTAACCGACGTGTATACATTAAAGAATACACGTCGGAGTCTAATTAAAGCCGACGTATATCCGTTAGGTATAGACGTCGGCTATACTATGACCGACGTCTATGTATAGACGACGCACACCTAGACGTCGGATTGGGGTGTGCTCATATCCGACGTGTATAACCCCTTATATCCGACGTATATTCCCTTTTCTGTAGTAGTGATAGGAGGGTAAAATGTCGCGTTATAGCAGTAGAAATGATAGAAGTGCAAAATGGTAATTTCAAGGGCGATTTAAGTAATTTTGGGGCGATGTTTAGCAATTAAGTTTTTTTATAAGAACTACAATGTATTTAATAATATATAAAAAACACCATAATTGTGTTTTTTACTGTAATTTAGTGCATTAGATAAAGGTAGGGCTGTCAATTTTACACGAAACACGATAACACGACACGAAAACGACACGAAGTTAGCGGATATGGATTGAAAATTTGAACACGATTAATAAATGGGTTGGATACGGCAACACGATTATTAAATGGGTTGGATATGGATTTCTGCTGCAAAAACGATTAACACGATTAAGACACGATAAAACACGATAAGTAATTGGGTAATTAGGCACACGATTACGAATACGACACGATTAATACCGACAAGTCTATAAGTAATATATAAGTTATAAATTATATTAAACAAATTCTAAGAACTGAATGTCATATTTATAATTTTACCAATTATATATACGAGTGGTTTGAAACTTTGAAGTTTGAACTCTGAACGAGTGGATAATCGTGTGTTAATTGTGTGTTAAATGTGTGTTAAATGGTGTAAACGGTAGCGGTGTTAAACGTGTACATGAAGTAACCCGTTTAATAATTGGGTATAAACGGGTTGGATATGACAACACGATTATAAATGGGTTGGATACGGCAGAAATTTAGCAACACGATTATTAAATGGGTCGGATACGGCGCAACACCTAGAGCTTATATATAGGAGTTGACACGACACGATTAGCACACGACACGACACGATTGACAGTCCTAGATAAAGGAGAGGCCGCAAAACACAACATTTCCAAAGTCATAACAATAGTTCAACCGAATACAACAAAGATAATTAAGCCATTATGGTTGAGACAATGGTCCACAGTAAGCACAACCAAAAGCACCGCTAAAACGCTAATGCAACACCCTGGTCAGGTATCAACTCTTGAGAAGGAGGTGTTGTCATGAGGCAGAAAATCAGTTTCCTCAAAAACCCAGAGTCTCTCAGTCATTGTGGCTTCTGCCTCGTCTGCCCTTGTTTCCTCCTTGCGAGCTTTTCGTCAAGCCTAACATAGTGATATATCTCTGCTAATTCGCTATCAGTTAGATTAGCATTGCTCCGCACACCATGTTGTTGCTCGAGCGGGGTGAGGTCTGAGGGTGACGTGGCCATTGTGTTGCAGGTAGTCAGCTGGCAGTGGGGTGAAGTTCTCGGTTCGAGCTCGTTTTATATGAACTTGCCCTTGTTTCAAAACATATATTCATTCATGACATGCCAAAATGAGTTAAAATGTTTGACTAAAGATCCAATTATTCCTTTCTTTCCATATTGCCCCAAAGAAACAGTTAATGAGATTGCTCCATTATGCCTTATGTAAATTGAGTTGATTTGAAACACACATCTCGAACTCTTTATGTGATTCTAAAGCTAGGTTAAGATCAATTGTCATTCCTTTATCCCAAAATTGTCTAGCAAAAGGACATGTCAAGAGGGGCGGCGAAGATGGCGGATCGGTGGAAGGAGGGGTCATGGAGAAGAGGGTCAGCGAGGTGGGGGTCGGAGGAGGAGGAGGAGGGGAAGGTGTGGTTGGTGCCGAGCATGTAGGTGATCTCAAGGAAGCGGAGGAGCTTGAGGGCGATGAAGAAGAGGTAGAGGAAGGCAAGGAAGAGGAGGGCATGGATTGGGTGCCACTGCTGGGACAAGAGGGACACGTCGGGAGAAGGAAGAGAGAGAGGAGGGAGGAGTAGAGGAGAGAGAGACTTTGGTTTTTTTATGTTTTAACTTTTTTTTAACTTTTAATATTAAGGATATTTGTATTTTACGAAGTTCAATTTGCAATTTTTTTAACAACGTTGGACGGAAACGGTGACAGAGTAAGTCCACTAACGGTAGATGTGCATATGAGCAAATTTGTTCAGCGTACAGATGCACATTAAAATAGTAAAATCTAAGTGCATATCGTCAATTAGGACACTTATAATGTGCACCCAATCAAAAAAACCCGGAAGAAAAAGGAATTGGTTGTTGTAGAAATAAAGATATCAAACCGTCTTGTTCCCCCTCAATGGATGGTTGAGATGGGCTATAGGCAGGGGGAAGTTTAACTTTATAAGATTAGAATAAAGACAGGATACAGATAGGTATGATATTGATTGAATAATTTTGTCCGGATAGTCAAAGACCTTCTACTCAATGGGTCCGTAACAACATATTTGTGTTGAAATGTTTATTCCCAAGGTATTATTTAAATAGCTGTTGAACTTCTTTCGCAAAAAGGGGAAAATGGTTTTGTTTGAATATATGGAAATGTGTAACAATGGCAATTCCGTAATATAGTTTTCGTTTCCTTTACAAAAATAGTTTTGATTTGTTGTATGGAAGGCTTACTTTACTCTTGGAATCTTCTCAAGAAAACATTATTGATTTTAACATGCTTAAGCATTATTTTTGGATACTAATTAAGATGGCTAGGATAGTGTTCAATAACCATCCTACCACTCTGTCTACTCAAAAAAGATTTAAATTCAACTCCCCATTATGCATACGATGTTAGTTATGTTGCCTATTTCCCCATTTGATAATTAAATGCAAAAAATCCACTCGATCAAAAGTTGTGTTTATGTTAAGTGAGTAAATTCTTGATGAGAAGTAAACATCCCCTGAAACAATTATATAAAAGTCCTGTCCAAATGGTTACGTCCTCCAACTTAGTTTCCTTCACTCCTATCTCAACTTTAGTTTCAGTCCATAATTTTTGTCTCTGAAATTTTAAATATATTAGCTGGATTCATGGATCTTGGATTATTAATGTTCTTTATATTGTGAATACATTTACTTCTATCATACAAAACATGATATTAGTGTCCCACAATAATTTGCAATCATATACCCGAAGATAATATTTTCACGTTTTATTCAAACACGAGTTGGAAGTCATAGTGTTTTATTAGTTATTACAATTCCGAAGCACGGGGAATATTATTCCTTATTATATATCATAGCATATTCCGTGTTGCACCATTGTCTAGCAATACAAGTTGTTTCCGGGAGAAACATTGAGTTGTCTGCAGTAGTTTCTGTAGTAGCCCACCCTAGCATTCACTGCACCTCTATTCCCTCCGTTGCACTCACCACCATTGATTGCTCTAATGGTTGATCCAAATCCTTTACCTGAGACAATTTTGCTGTGGACATTTCTCATCCAAAACCAGAAGGCCGTCTTGAAGGCGATAACAGGGTTTCTGGCCACTGTGTCTGGTGCGCGTAGGCCGTCGAATCCGATGGCTCGTCCAGCGGGGCCGTAGTTATAGTTCCAAGTGATCTGTAGAGGCCCCCGCCCGTAGTAGTTTTGTCCAGAAACGCAAGGGTTCTGGGCGTTGTTGGCGCAGTAACGCCCACGCTTGATCTCCCTTATGTAGCAAAAGTCTGTATATATATAATACTGTTAGAGAATATATAGTCTTACATCGGTTAACTTATGAATTTCTCCTAGATTAAAAACTGTAAAGATTACTTCACTAATTATCAATTGGTTTTGAATTGTATATAATAAGAATGATTAAACTAAGAGTCATATGTAATACTCACTTTAAAAATGTATACGAAACCATAACCAGGTATTTAGTGTACCACTTTGAAACTAGACCGTTTGGAGTACGACAACTCTATTATGAGATTTAACCAGAAAATACTTTATGCTTCAGATGACATGTCCATGGACGGCTAGAGAAATGATGCTTAATTTTTTTTTTAAAATGCTTAAAGACTTAAGGATAATTAACCAACATCATTTTCTCAAAATTATCCATAACTTACGTCCAGTCTCATGAGTAACATGAGCAAAGAAGGCTGCAATCTCTTGCCTCCTTACTGCAATCGACCCAGTCGTGCCGAAAGCCGGATAGGATGCAGCCGCTGTGAGAAATGCGCTACGCGTGTAGAAATTCTTGCCTTCGCAACCTCTTCCAGCTTGACCGATGATCCCATTAAAGAAGGCCGGTGTCACGATGCTCGCAACCGAGCCTGAGGATCCCGGTGTTTTGCTATAGCATGGGCCTTGTTTACAACCGCTGCCGCAGTAGGCTGCGGTCGTGCCACAGTAACCCCAACGACTACAACACTGGTTGCGTGCACAACCACAGTTTTGTGCTACAACAATTTGAAGAACTGAAAACATAAACATTACTACCACTAGCAAACTAATACGAGAGGCCATTAATGTCAAGTGTTGTGAGCTAGAATGTGTTTGTGAGGATATATTTGGGTTGAGGTATTGGTGGCATTTATAGGCAAATCTCGTGATTATTTAATCCATGAAGTTGTACTCATGTGGTGCCCCTGGATTTTGAAAGAGAAGCAATAAACTATGGTCTCCCTTCGTTGAAGCATGAGTTTCCAATGACAACGTTGATGGATCGAGATTAATTACTGTGATAAAATGGATTGGAGTGATGACTTTAGGGTCGGGATGAAAACCCGCTGAATTTGATTTGGTTTCAACCAATGAATAATATGTTACGCGTGCAATCGGATGGATTTTACTTACAGTACCATGTTTTGGTTGGAACACGTGTACGACGTTTACATTCCATTAATAACATGTTTACAGTACCATGTTTTGTTTCGACATCATATTATTGCATTCCATATATTGATTCGTTTACCCGTATTTACCTACATTACGAAATATAAACGGGTAAATACGTTTACATTCCGGCATTCGTTTACCCACATTAATAACAAATACCCAATCCATTAATAACAAAACATCCACTAAAAAATAAAAAATTTAAAAAAAAAATTTCGACGAATGGGGGGGGGACACGTGCCCCCCACCCGATGGGCGCCCGGGCGCCAAATCGGGTGCTCCGGCACCCGATTGCGCACCCGGGCGGGCGTCTGGGGCGCCCGCCCGACAGGCGCCCTCCCCGTTAAGGGGAGGGCGCCCGGGCGCCCGGGTCGGGCGCGAGGGCGCGCCCGACCCATTAAGGGTGCCCTTACGTGCTCCCTCTCAATTGGTTAATGTTTTTTTGATTTTTTTGTTTTAAAAAATATTTTAAAATTATCTAAAATTGCTTTTCTAATTTTTTATTATGAAAATATGTTTTTTATTTGTTTATATTTTTTTTAAGTGTTTGGGGTCATGCATTGGTGGCATTTATAGAGAAATATCCTAAATATTTAATTGGTCATGATGTTCTCATCGATTCCCCACTTTATTATAAAAAATGACTAACCAACTTGCCTTCATTCGAACTCAAAGCAACGATGACTATGCTGTGCTATCTCTTCCATGGATGAAACATCGGAATGTGTAAGTTAATTATAGTGAACTCAAGACCAGTCCAGAAGAAGACACGGGTAGCTAAACAAATTTAATTAAACATGAGACAAAAACCACGTAGAGAATTAAGTCCATGAGTTCATACATGGATGCTTTTACTACAAGCTGCGTATATCCGTAGATCTGGAAATCAAGGCGAAAGTCCAAACTGGATAATTATATTCGGATGCACAATCTTACAAGTATGTAGTGTAACATCCCGGGACAGCGGAAATTTAAAAATTTATAATCAAGACAATGGAACTCAATAATCAAAGACGGGACTGTTACTTCTCATAAAATATAAAAACGGTGCACCAAATTACATCAGAGTTTGTCAAAAACGATACATGATTACTACAGAACAACAAGGAAGATAAATGTAATCATGTCGACCTCAATGGTCCGAGTAGAGGATCCGACTCCAAAATGCAAGTGCCCGCCGATCACCACCCAACTGGACCTACTGTGGTCCTGAAAAATATATAACAATAATATCTGAGTTTCTAGAAGGAAACCCTGTATGCCAACTCACCTATATGCGTGCATTATACAAATGAACCTATCATACTAGAAGCATGTCATGACATCGACAAAAAGCAAAACAGTTCCCCCGAAGGGTAAAACAGAACATCAGTCCGACAGTCAACATCGTGTCTCCCGAGGAGACCTACTGCAGGCACATGCAATCTTACAGCACGCAACATCGCACCCCCCACATGCGGCTACACTACTCAAGGGTTCGACAGGGAGCCTCTGTCACGCCTGCGGGCCGATAGAATACAGATTTGCAAATCTCTGTGGTCGGAGCCACGGGGACCAACATGGCCGTCGCCCGGAAGGTATAACAACATCATCTCGATAGGTGCTCAGTCGATGAATCAACATAGCCAGAACAGCCTCGGCCCAACAATCATCATCGCCGGCACAACCTCGGCGGCATCACCGGCACAACATCGGTGGTCCATCACAAACGTCCGGCACAACATCGGACGGGTCCAGACCGAAGTCTGCCAGGTCATCAGGCTCCACGAGCCGCAAACACCAACCGTGCCGCTATAAAAGCAGGGCAGCGACCTCCGTAGCCCGTAGGCCGGTAGTCACCTCACCTAACGCCAGTTGCGTGCCCGCACAACATCAAACATTGGGATCCGCGATCCCTCAGGCCTGCTATACTACAACGAGTCCAATCAATCCATCAACTTAGTCACGGTCCATACAAGGAGGTGACGCGTCCCAGTGACGCGTCCCGAACACCCACACATTTCCACACGGCGGTCCCTGGGCAGGCACGCGGAACGCGCCCACCGTCACCTCCCGGCTCACGCACAAGGCGAGGACACGGGTTTTCGTGGACAAGGTTGGCATTCAAAAAGGGAACCAGGAATTCTGTCCTGGGCCCAAACGGTCAACCAGAAGAGGTGATTCGGTCGACCGGTTCTAGAAAGCAATCGGTCGACCGTACGCCTATCACGGTCTACCGCTGCGCTCAAAACACAATCCCCAACGGTCGAACAAAAGTCTAAAATCGGTCGACCGAACGAGGTCAAAATCCGGAGTCTGGTCAACGTCAAAATCCACACTAACGGTCGACCGACTCAGGGGTCCCGGTCGACCGAAAACTAACAGTGTCAACCTAGTATTCTACGTCATAAAACGGTCGAACGCAAGCATACAACGGTCGAACAAGCATACATAATAAATCGGTACACTTAAGTTCCGGTCGAACGTCCCCAAGGAACCGGTCGATCGAAACACAACAGGCACTCCCAACTCACCAGCAAAATGCACTACCGGTCGACCGCCACGAGGCATCGTTTGACCGGTTAAGGTTAAAGTCGGGCAAAAACACAACATCGGTCGACCGCCCGAAGGGAACCGGTCGACCGTTGGCCGTCTTCGACCTCGCGCCAGCCGAGGAATTACGAAGAAACTCACCGCCGGAGAGGTCTCCGACCTCTCCCGGCCGACCAACACCTCCCCCACACTTGGGGAGCAAGCAAACCACACTAATGAGTCGACATACCTCGAAGAAGACAACGCAACCGCCGGAGCTCCGCTCGCGCTCGTCGCCTCCGGTGACCTCCTCGCGCACGTCCTCCGCACGCCTCACGCCACTGGAAACTCCCGAGCACCCTCTGGTTCGCAAGAAGGAGAGGAATGAATGAGGGTAGAAGGGAATGAAATGAGAGAGAGAGAGAGGGAAAAAAAACTTTATAAACCCCAACCCATCTCCTCTCCACAGTCGCCTACCCACCCAGCCATCACCCTCCCCACGCGTCTACAGTGCTCGCCTCCTCCTCTTCCCCATGCACACACTATGCAAACCAACTCCCCATGCAAAGCCAACTCTTAACCACCCATTAACCTCTCTAACCTAGGTTTGGGTTCTAACATGTAGTGATTACAATGGAAGGTGAAGAGTTATATTTATAGTCATAGAAAAATATAATCGGGGATAATTTTCAAATATTGGACTAATACAACACCAGAAATAGATATAATCCTCCCTAATACATGATCTACCCGAAGTGTCGGATCCGGAGCCAACTCGACCGCCAATCAGCGGTCCCAGACCACCAATTGGCGGTCTAGAAAGTCAGGATCCGGTCTGGATTTTGGTTGGTTATTGCTGGGTTGTTTTCGTCATGTTTGATACAACAAAGGAAGTTGTTGGATTTTAGGCCTGACCCGAATTGCCAAAATACCATTCACGATGGTGTGCAATATTTTCATTTGCTCATTGGTCTTTTGATCTCACATTCAAGTTTTTTTCCTGCTTTTAAGTCCTTTTATGATTCTTCTCCTCAAACTTATTTATTCTTGAAACTCAAACATAAAACTCATTATGTAGCATTGTTTAGGCTCAAAATAATGAATATAAGACACAAATGAATGCATGAAATGATGTCAATCAAAAAGCATATATATATATATATATATATATATATATATATATACACACACACGGAAATAGTCATCATTTCTTATCAAAATTTGCACGTGTAATACATATTCTGTCTAATTCGCCATGTAAAACTCTTCGCATGGCAATCCGGTCCTATGGTATCCATGCCGCTTAACCCTTCATAAGCGAGGACAAATGAAATGTCCATAAAGATGCTTATTGTCTACTTTGGATTCAACACATTTCCACGTAGTGTTTGAGTGGATCTTTCTACTTCTTCTCGTACCATACTATTATATTTCTTATTGTTTAGATTGATAAATTATTTATTTCTCTTGAAATCTATTTAATTCTGATTTTTATACATGCCTTTTTTGAGGAGTACTTTTGCAAACTCAACAAAGATACTTTAATATCAAGTCGACACAAAATAATATTAAGTCCAACAATACTTCGGTAACTAACACCTTATTACATACCCAGGCCCGGCCCAATAGCAGGAGCAGGGTGAGCTCCTGCTCCGGGCCTCATTTTGAAGGGGCCTCAAAAAAATTGTACATGAACTTATTGGATTGCGAATAAAATTAGTGTTAACACATAAATAGCACATAAACATTGATAAATTTGTCTCAAATATTGCTAAAAAGACAAAAAAAATCAATTAATATTGCATTAAGTTAGTGAAATTTTTATTATTTAAATTAGGAGGACAATGTTTTTCAAATTTAGGAGTCTCGTTGTTTATTTTCGCACAGGGCCACAAAAATTTCCGAGACGGCCCTGTACATACCTATCCTTTGTAAGGCTTATTCGAGCATGACATGGAAACTACTGCAATGCCTTACTAGTTGTTACACTTCCTGAGCTATTTTATATTAGGTATTCCATGTTCCGCCATTATCACCTAACAATATAGATTGGTTCCCGGAGAAACATTGAGTTGCCTGCAGTAGTTTGTGAAGTAACGCACCCTTGCGTTCACTGCAACTCTATTCCCTCCATTGCACTCACCACCATTGATGGCTCTAATGGTTGATCCAAATCCTCTACCTGAGGTGATTCTGCTATGAACGTTTCTCATCCAAAACCAGAAGGCCGTCTTGAAGGCGATAACAGGGTTTGTGACCACCGTGTCCGGTGAGCGTAGGCCGTTGAAACCGATGGCTCGTCCAGCAGGGCCGTAGTTGTAGTTCCATGTGATTTGAAGAGGTCCTCGGCCGTAATATCATTGCCCGGAAACGTAAGGGTACTTGGAGCTACTGGCGCAGTACCTCCCACGATTGGTCTCTCTAACGTAGCAAAAGTCTGTACATGCCATTTCATAAAACTTAGTGTTGTAATCGCTTTGTACATAATAAGTAAACTACGAGTCTTGTGTTACGCTTTAAAAGTTGGCCATGTAACGAAGCTCTTAATTCGTTGAGCAATGGATTCATGGCCAAACATTGGTTTTTGTCTATACATATTCTTTAAGTGGGTGCTGAGCTAACGAATACTAGACTCGGGGATGACTGACTGGACAACAATTATTGTGAGTCCGAGACTAGGATATTACAAACTTAGTGTGTGAAATAAACTAAAATAAATTACTTTGCGAAAGTGTAAATAACAAATTCCCACGCCAAATAACACGAAAAGGAAATACGACTTATGTAACATCCCGAAACAACAGAAATTTAAAAATTTAAACAATCAAGATATCACCAGACAAAACTCATCAACGGGAATGTTACTCATATAAATCAACAGTCGGTGCATCAAAATACAACAGAGTTTGTCAAAAGACATGATTACAACAATACAATGAAAGACATGTACAAGTAATCATGACGACCTCGAAGAGTCCGAAGAGGATCCTGACCCAAAAATGTGTGCGCCCGCTGTCACCATCCGCCAGAACCTATTGCGGTCCTAAAACATGAATCAAACAACGATACATGAGTTTCCCATTAGGAAACCCCGTATGCCAAGCTCGCCTATATGAATGCAACAATATGGTAAATGAACCTATCATACTAGTAGCATGTCATGTCAACATCTGCAATGCATCAAATCCCTTCAAGGGTAAACGGGACCTTAGTCCAACAACAACAACGGGTCTCCCTCGAAAACCTACCGTAGGCACATACAGTCTTACGGAGAGTACGCGACGCACCCCCACACGTGACTACTCGAGCCAAAGGGATCGGTGAGGAGCGTCCGCACTTCCGCGCAAAGTAACCACGTGGTCTACACCACCTCGACGAAGTCGTAGCCCGGTCAGTCAACATCCTAGGATAGGTGCCCAATCGGGGATCATCGCCGGAACAAAATCAGCGGCATCACCGACACAACATCGACGGTACAACAAACGTCCGGCACAACATCGGACGACACAACCACAAGCCGGAACATCTTCGGCACCATCATCGTCGTAAAAAACCTCGTCGGCATCGCCGGCACAACCTCAGCGGTACAACATACGTCTGACACAACATCGGACAGGTTCAAACCGTAGTCTGCTGGGTCATCATGCTCCAAGAGCCATGTGTCAACACGTATTGGGATCTGCGATCCCTCAGGTCTGCTACTATATAGAGAGTCAAGCAACAACACGTCACACCATTGTCCATCATGGAGGTGGCGCGACCCAAGTGTTCACACTTTTCCACACGATGGTCCCCGGGCAGGTACGACCACGTACCCACCGTCACCTCCCGGCTCACGCTCTAAGCGAGGACACGGGTTTCCGTGGATAGAGTTGACACAACATAAGGACCAGGAATTCAGTTCTGCCCACAAATGGTTGACCGAAAAACCATAACCGGTCGACCGTTCCCAATAGGTTCGGTCGACAGAAAGTGTGCAACGGTCGAACTATTCCGCGTATCACTTAAGTCCAAACGGTCGGACAACAATCTCAAACTGGTCGACCGAACACGAGGTCAAAATCCGGAGTTGGTCAAAATCATACAAGTATATTCGGTCGACCGACTCAGGGGTCCTGGTCGACCGAAAACTACCAGGGTCATCATAATAGTCTACGTCATATAACGGTCGAACAATATAACAAAATTGGTCGAACAACATGCATAAAAGTCAAGTACACTTAAGTTCCGGTCGAACCAAAAGCTAAGGACGGTCGACCAAAATCCGACAGAAAACCTCCAACCCACCAACATACATGCAACCGGTCGACCGCCACATGACATCGTTCGATCGGTGTTGGTTAAAGTCGGGCAAAACAGTAAAACCGGTCGACCGCCCGAAGGCACCGGTCGACCGTTGATCGACAGCAACCCCGCGCCTGCCGAGGATTTTACGTCGTTTTCACGTTGCCGACGAGGTCTCCGACCTCCCGCGACCGACCATAACATCACCCCAACACGGGTGAGCAACAAAACCAAAGTACTAAGTCAACATACCTCCAGAAGAAGACGGAGGATGCCAGAGTTCGCTCAACGTCGGATGCCTCCACGGTCACGCCGCGTCTCGCTCGCCACACGCCGACGCCGCCTCCACCACCTCTGGATCACCGGGAAAAGGAAGATGAAATGAGAGAGGAAGATGGTCCGGACCAAGGAAGAAGAAGAGAGGAGAGAAAATGTTTTGGTTTATAACCCAAACCCAACAGTGACCTCTCCACGTCTACAGTACCCGACCCCTACACTACACCGCCATCACCTCATCTCCTCCAACTTCCCATGCAAAGAACCTTCTAAACAAGGATTAGTCCTTAAGTAAGGTTAGGGACTTAACAATCCACCATCCTTAACAGTATTTCGTCTGGAAATCAACAAGCTGGGTGCCACTGCTGGGACAAGAGCGACACGTCGGGAGAAGGAAGAAAGGGAGGAGGAGAGGAGAGAGAGACTTTGTTTTTTTTATGTTTTAACTTTTTTTTTAATTTTTAATATTAAGGATATTTGTATTTTACGAATTTTCATTTGCAAATTTTCTAATGACGTTGGACGGAAACAGTGACGGAGTAAGTCCACTAACGGTAGATGTTCATATGAGCAAACTTGTTCGGCGTACAGGTGCACCTTCGGGAATAGTAAAATCCAAGTGCATATCGTCAATTAGGACACTTGTAATGTGCACCCAAGCAGAAAACCCGGAAGAAAAAGAGTTGGGTTGTTGTAGAAACGAAGAAATCAAACCGTCTTGTTCCCCCTCGATGGTTGGTTGAGATGGGCTATAGGCAGGGGAAGTTTAACTTTATAAGATTAGAATAATAAGGATATGATACAGATAGGTATGATATTTATTGAATAATTTGGTCTGGATAGTCAAAGACCTTCTACTCAATGGGTCCGTAACAACATATTTGTGTTGAAATGTTTATTCCCAATGGGTATTATTTAAATAGCTATTGAACTTCTTTCGCAAAGGGGAAAATGGTTTTGTTTGAATATATGGAAATGTATAACAATGGCAATTCCGTAATATAGATATTGTTTCTATTGAAGATTACAACGGCAACAACAAACGGCTAGAACAACATTTACTACGCACCTCCTCGGACACCAAACAACATTCATTATGCATCCCATCGCATACAACGAAATACAACGGAAAGAACACAACATATATATACACAAGTAATTGAAATGCAAAATAAGTTTCCTGTAAGAATCAGAACAGTCAATAAACATCTTTCTTCTTCCTCAAACTCGATCCATTGTTTTCTACATGCTATCAGAGCATTGACTCGATCTCAGATCCCCAAAAGAATCATCACCGATCTTCACCTCACTGAGGGGGTTGAAGGCACAAAACCCACATCCAAACCCTCAAAAAATATTCACACAAAACTACCAAAACCATGTCGGGAAACCACCACAAAAACCCCTCCCGTCTCGTATCAACAGTACTCAACGGGACAAATTATCTGTCCTGGGTGCGGGTGGTTTCCCTCTCCCTCAACGGCAGGGGGAAAGTCGGCCACATCACCGGAACTGCAAAGAAACCGGAGGAATCAGAAACGGAGGCAAAGCAGGAAGAATGGCAGACCTCCGACCACCTGGTCATGTCGTGGATAATCGCGTCCATGCAACCACAGATAGGGGAGATCTTCCTCTACAAAGACAGCGCAAAGGAACTCTGGGATGCGGTCCAAGAGCACTTCGGGAAGGCGCAAGACTTCGCGCACATCTTCAGACTCAAACAAGATGTTGCGCAGTCCCGTCAGAACCACAAAAGCATCACTGAGTACCTCGGTACTCTCAGAAAGGCATAGAACGAGTTGGGGATCTATGAACCACCAACAACCGACGCACGGACACTCGGAAAAAGGATGGAACAAGACCGGATCTACCAGTTTCTGGTAGGTCTAGACCCATCTTTGAAAACATCAGAAGCCAGGTGCTCATGGCCCCCGAACTACCGTCGCTTGCCTCAGTCATCGCGATGATCCTTCGCGAAGAATCACGACGAAGGACCATCGCTCCTTTGCAAAACCAATCAACAACAGAAGCCGAAAATCAAGCATTCTTTACTGGAAAATCACAAAGACAACATCAAAACAACAAAAAACGGTATGGAAATCAGAAGGATGAGCACTGTGAAAACTGCAAAAAATTCGGACACAACAAAAACAACTGCTGGTTTCTCCATCCGCATCTCCGACCACCAAAAGACAACGACAGAAGAGGAGGGGATGGGAGAAACTCATCACACGGGGGATCATCGGGGGGCAGCGGCTACTTCGCCGGCGCCGCCGACAGCGACGGCAGCAACCAACCCAACCATAACCCTAATTTTTTCTCGCAGGAAACATTTGGAATGTCAGCAGTCGGATCGGGTGGAATAAATACATCGACGAATCCGGATAACGTTATCGGGTCGGCTCTGAACCCGATCAGTAGAAATCTTTTCTCCTCTTCTCCTCGCACAGATCCAGCAAACACAGGCCCAATGGGCTCCGAGAATATCCACCTCCTTATAAACAAACTAAATGAAGTTTTGCACAATCAACCCTCCACTTCAGGTAATTCTGCAGGTATGATAAAACCTCTGGAAAATTATTTTTCAGCACTTCAATCTAGGAAAAATGAAAACAATGTATGGATTATTGATTTTGGCGCCACCGATCACATGACTAGCAATCCAAACTTATTACTAGATCTTAAAAGAAACGTATCCCTACTAAATAAGTTTGTTAGCGTGGCTAATGGAAATCAAGTAGAAATAAAAGGAGAAGGGAATATAAAATTACTTGATAAAATTGCAAAACATGTCTTGTATGTACCTTCGTTTGAATCAAATTTGTTATCTGTCGCCAAAATCACGAAAGAACTTAATTGTAATATTATCTTCTCACCAATTGATGTTGTATTTCAGGATCGTATCTCCAGGAAGACGATTGGTAGCGGTCGCCTCGTTAATAATCTTTATATTCTAGATCAAAACATACAGGCATTACATGTTGGAAATTTATCCAAACATGAATTATGGCATAAAAGAATGGGACATCCATCACATTCAGTATTAAATTCGCTTTTTCCGTCTATTAGAACAAATTTTTTGTGTGATGTATGAAGATTTTCAAAACAAACTCGGTCGCCATTTCAGTTATCATCTATCAAAACAAAACACCCATTAGAACTAATACACTCCGATATCTGGGGATCAGCCCCAACCGAATCTTATAATGGCTTCAAATTTTTTATCACTTTTATTGACGATTTTTCCCGTACTACATGGATTTACTTATTAAAATCAAAATCTGAAGTTTTTGATATTTTTTGTACTTTTACAAGATTTGTGGAAAACATGTATGATTTCAAAATTAAAATCTTAAGGTCCGACAACGGATCTGAGTACACCAGTAAGGTTTTTCAAAAATTTCCAAAACTAAAAGGCATCTTTCATCAAACTACGTGTGTTAACACACCACAACAAAATGGTGTAGCAGAAAGGAAAAATTGTCACCTCTTAAACATAACACGCTCCCTACTCTTTCAAAATCACGTTCCAAAAATATTTTGGTCCGGTGCTATTTTAACCGCCGCGTATCTTATTAATCGACAACCAAGTCCTCGTCTCCAAAACAAACAACCTTTAGAAATTCTGACTGGTCGAAAAAGTCAATTGGATCACTTACGAATTTTTGGATGTATTGTTTTTGTCCATAGGAAAAGAGACGACAAGTTTGATTCCAATTCAAATAAATGTATTTTCTTAGGCTATTCCTTAAAAAAAGGTACAAATGTTATGACCCCAAAGATTGTAAGTTGTATATTTCTCGGGATGTACAGTTTGTAGAAAATAGCTCTTTCTTCGGCTCTGAAACTGAAGACAACGGACATCCAACATCACCAAACTCCGACGACACTCCGATACCCATCAACTGCGATCCAGAAATCACCATGAGAACACCTGCTCTTCAAGAAGAAAACAATGAAGCACCAACTAACGGCGAAGAAGAAAACATTTTAAGGAGATCAACCCGACCGACCCGTCCACCAAAATACTTACACAACTATATCACCTCTCACGTCACCTACCCTATCTAGGACTACCTATCATATCAACAATTAAAATCACATCACCAAGCATTTCTAGGGACTATAGATACTCACATAGAACCAACAAACTACAATGAGGCTATAAGAGATACAAGATGGTGCAACGCCATGAGAGAAGAAATCCAAGCCTTAGAGACAAATAACACCTGGATCTTAACCTCAATCCCAAAATGGCTTAAACCCGTAGGATGCAAATGGGTATATAAAATCAAATACAATAGTGATGGAACAATAGAGAGATATAAAGCAAGACTAGTAGCAAAAGGATATACACAAACCTATGGTCTAGACTACCTAGAAACATTTGCCCCAGTAGCCAAAATGAACACAGTTCATGTTTTACTCTCTATCGCCGTAAATAGAAATTGGGAACTATATCAAATGGATGTAAAAAATGCTTTTCTTCAGGGCAACCTGGAAGAAGAAGTATATATGACTCCTCCACCCGGGTACACCTCTACAAACCAGGCTTGCAAACTCAACAAAGCAATCTACGGGTTAAAACAATCTCCTCGCGCCTGGTATGCCAAACTCAGTCATTGCCTTATTTCTTATGGATTCAAAAAATCTTCCGCTGATGCATCTATGTTTACCAAACATCATCAGACCACCACTACCATAATCCTAGTATATGTAGATGATATCATAATCACTGGAAACAATAGGTATGAAATCACCAAAATAAAACAATACTTAGAAGCAAAATTTGATATTAAAGACCTAGGCCGTTTAAAATATTTTCTAGGAATAGAAATTGCGCATTCAAAAAAGGGACTCTTTCTCTCACAAAGAAAATATGCCCTCGACCTCTTAAAAGAAACATGAAAACTTGGAGCTAAACCAGCAAATACACCCATCGAAACTAAACTAAGAATAAACACTACTGAAGGAGAACCCATAAAAGATATTCAACAATATCAAAGGTTTGTCGGGAAACTCATATACGTCACTGTAACAAGACCCGACATAACCTATGCTGTTAGCATCATCAGCCAATTCATGCATTCACCTCGAACTCCTCACTTAGATATAATCACTAGGATACTTATATATTAAGAAAACTCCAGGACAAGGGATATGGATGAAAAACAACAATTCTAACTCAATAACTGGTTTTTCTGATGCAGATTGGGCTGGAAGCCACGATCGGAAATCAACCACCAGCTTCTGCACGTTTGTTGGAGGAAACCTGGTAACTTGGTGAAGCAAAAAGCAAAATGTTGTTGCCCGATCCAGTGCCGAGGCTGAATATCGAGCCATGGCATCCACTACTACTGAACTCATCTGGCTTAGACAACTACTTCTCGACATGGGACAACCGTACCATCTCCCTATGAAAATGTTCTGTGATAACAATGCAGCTCGACACATAGCTCAAAATCCAGTATTTCACGAAAGAACCAAGCACATTGAAGTTGACTGTCACTTCATCCGTGAGAATTCAGGCGCACGAAATCGAAGTTCCCTACGTTCCCAGCAAAGATCAACTCGCCGATATCTTCACCAAGGCCCTCGTTCAACCACAAGCAAAATCAATCCTTTTCAAGTTGGGTATCTTCAACATATTCCAGGACCCAACTTGAGGGGGAGTATTGAAGATTACAACGGCAACAACAAACGGCTAGAACAACATTTACTACGCACCTCCTCGGACACCAAACAACAGTCATTATGCATCCTGATGCATTGCATACATTGCATCATATGTCTTTCATTTAGATTATTTTTATATAAATAAATGCTACTAAGGTATTGTTTTGAGCAATTGTGCAGAATTCAGGAGTTACAATACAATTTACCAAAATTCGAGCTAAAACGCGTGCAATGGACTTAGATGGATCACAAAGACCAATTAGATAGAGGTTCAAGCTCAAGTTGAAGTCCAATTGATTGCATAAGAAGCCAGGGACCTGATCGCAAATTAGAAGGACTAAAAAGTTATTTTGGAGGAGTATTCAAGAAGAAATCAAATTCGGATCTCCAAAGATATGCAATAATTGATTTATATGCGTGGAGGTCACCTACAACATACCAAAAACACACCCACAAAAGCACGAATTCATCTGGACCATCCATGCGGCGGAATCGCCGCATCTAACGGTCAGCATGCGGCGGAATCACCGCTCGGGTTGCGATCCGTGCCTCCCAATTTCGTCCACTTATGTAATCACACGTGTCATTCCTGATGCATACTTAGGGTTTCTTGTATCGGCTATAAATAGCCCCGAAATTGTGTTGTGAGGGAACTTTTTGCATTACATTCTAAAGCAATAAAATTCTGCCCTTTTAATTCTCCATTATCTTTGTCTTTCGTAAGCTTAGTTTTAGATTAATGTTTCTCGTTCTTAATTCCAGTAGAGTAATTTAGTTGTTCTTTATTTTTTCTCTTAGAATAATTTGTTGCGTGCTTAGAATAATTGCTTTTACTTTCGTAGATCGTAGTTTAGTATAATATTTCCTTTTTTCCGTATTCTCTCGATGATCTCCATGACCCCTTCTCCTCATCTTCTCCCCATGGGTTTCTAAAACCCTCCAAAGGGTGGGGGTGACGGATTTAGGGTTAGAGAAGAGAGATCGTTTTTATTTTAATTTCTTGTTAGTGTTTTGATCATATGAGTTTTTGTTAAATCAATTATCATATGATGCTTAATATCTCATTTGATTTATAATAATTTTTGTAATCTCTAATCTAACTTGAAGATTCATAACTCCCACCCACTTGACTCTCATCCATAGTTATTTCTTCTTAATTTTTGTTCTTGTTTTTCTTGCTTTAGAAAGATAAAAAAATATATAAATCCAAAAATCTCAAACCAACACTATTTCTCTTTTGCTTTCCTTAATCAAAGAAAATCACAAAAATATAAGAATCTCTCCCTCCTTGTGTTCGACCCGTACTTGCCACCGCTTCAACGCGGCTGTGCACTTGCGGTATAAATTTAATTCTCATCAAGTTTTTGGCGCCGTTGCCGGGGAGGCGACGAGAATTTCAAGTTTTTTTTGTGATTTTTGTTTGTTTTGTTTGGATCTTGGTTTTTCGCGATCTAACGTTTTCTCTGTGCTTTTCAGGAAGTATTAGAGACGACGCAAAAATCCGGACGCAATCCAAGGTGACCAATCGGCGAAATCGCCGCACCAGCAGTGTCGTTTGCGGCGGAAACGCCGCACGGGTTGGACTTCTGGGCGTGAAATTTTTCTGAGACGTGACTCATCTCTGGGTGGACGCGTAGAGAAGCTGGAAATTGTCGAGAGCGGGCGGCGAACCCGACTGAGCGTGCGTAGGTAACCTGTGTTGCCTTTTCCTCGAAATTTCTATTTTCGAAAAATTTCCTTCTTGGTAGAATTGCATGTGTAGGGCAAACTTCCATAATTGACACTAATTCAACTTGTGACCTAAAAATTTTGCAAAATTAGAAAGGCCTTAGTGCATGCATCATTTAGAGTTTTTCTCGCATTATGCATGCTAAATTTTGCAAATCAATTCATTGTTGAAGAGTGCTGGAGGCAAGGTACGTGTGCAGTTTTTATCGGTTGCATTTAAGCATATAAATTAGTTTGCATACAACCCTTGCAATTTTCCCCCACTAAAGACCAATGTTTGACTATCTTTGCTAGATTTAAGTTAAACTATCTTAAGGGCAACTCCGTAGGAAAAGATACGGTGGGGATTTCATCACCCTTTCGTGGCCCACAAATAACAATCCTAAAGTGTCACCCAAGCTTTAAAATTAAAATCAATTAGACATTGGCCCCTAAGGATTCAGACTCAATTAAGGAGAAGATTGGTTTGACTTGTTATGACTTGAAGCTGATCGAATTTAATTTGGTGTCTAGAAAGTGTTTTTGTGTTGACGTAAGTCTTCCAAGCGAAGTGGTTGTCTAATTGGCACCGACTCTGTCGGAAGCGCCCCCACTAGCTATACACGGCCTGGCCAAGTTGGTTTGATTAGTGAGGGAGGTGAATCAAGCGAATCAATTCGACTCAACCAGTTAGGAGTCGTCTAGACTTAAGCTACACTAGGTCTAGGATTGTTTGAACCGTGCTTGTTTAGGAAACTTCTGACCAACCCTCTCATCTATCTTTTAGAGTTAAGTTTCCCTTCTCATCTGAGTCTTCTTTCTCTTCTCACCTCAATTCTCTAGATTAGGATTCCTTTCTCATCTTTTCCCCCTCTATTGTTTGTTTCTTTTTCTTTTTCTTTTTCCTTTTTTTTGAAAAAAAAATATAAAAAAAAAATAAAAAAGTAATTGATTCTTGAATTTGAATTTGGAATTTAAATTTCAAATTTGAATTCAAAAATTAATTCAAACCGGTGCACTCAGATTTGGGTTCGGGACTTGAGCAATCGACTCTCACGAGTTCATCTAGATTCCAGTCTAGAGCTTAGCCCCAATCCACCTGTTGCACCACCTCACCCGGATCCAATGGGTGAGAATGTAGTGGACCCACCTGTTGCACCACCTATGACTCTGAGGGATTGGTGCTACCCAACGATGTCTGCTCAGCCATCGTGCATCGTTATGCGCACCATACCGGGTCGCGACTTCGAACTCAAGGCACAATACCTGAGTATGTTGCCCAAGTTCACCTCTAAGGAAGATCCATATCTCTTCCTTAGAGAATTTGAGGAAATCTGCTCCCTTATGCATTACCAGCATATCCCTGAGGAGGCAGTGCGTCTTAAATTCGTGCCTCTAGCACTGAAGGACGACGCTAAAAAATGGCTATATAGTCTAGCCGAAAGATCTATTAGGAGTTGGGCTGAGTTTGTTCAAGTGTTTTTAAAGAAATATTTCCCCAACCATAAGACTATTAGGATTAGGAATGAAATTTGTGCATTCGTTCAATCTGAGAGCGAGCCGTTCTATTCATATTTGGAGAGATTTAAGCACCTTCTGACCCAATGCCCTCATCATGGAATTCCAAGATGGCAATTGTGCCAAATTATCTATGAGGGATTGACACCTACATCTAGAGTTATGCTAGAATCTGTAAGCCAAGGAAGCTTTATGTCCAAAAATGAGAATGATGCTTGGACTTTTCTTGAAGACTTGGCTGATAACATTATGCAATGGGACACTGCTAGGGCACCGACCAACCCGAGTATTGGATCTAGAATAGCAAATCAATCCAGATCAGGTGTCTTAGATGTAGATGCTTCTATAGCTGCTGAAGCGAAATTAGTCACCCTTATGCGTAGGATGGAAACTCTAGAGCTTCAAACCCGACCCCTAGTAAATCAAATCTCTCCTGTTTCTTGCTCTAGGTGTGGTCAAACTGGTCATGTTTTGGAGGAGTGTGCACACATTTCTTCGGACATGGAACAAGTTAATGCTGCATTTAATTGTCCTAGGAATGACCCTTATTCGTCAACCTATAATCCAGGGTGGCGCAATCATCCCAATTTTTCATGGAGCCAAGGGAATTCAAATCCTGCACCCATTCCTCAGCAAGGCCAACCATCTAGACAACAAATGTACTCAAACAACAACAACAATAATAGTGATGGCCGATTAACTGATTTGGAAAACTTAATGAAAACATTTGTTCAAACAACTACTCAATCTTTTCAAAAGCTAGAGACTCAAGTAAGTCAATTAGCACAAGTTGTAGGTGAAAGAGAAAGAGGAAGATTCACAAGCCAACCCGAGGTGAACCCAAGAATTAACAATCCACATAATCAACATATGGCATATCAACCACATCAACATATGTCATATCAACCACCTCAACCATTTAATCCTCAATCATTCAATCCTCAACACATTAGGCCTCCACCTAATGTACCACATAATGCACCACCTCCTAATGTGAACAATAACAACATACCAGTTCATATGGTTCAAGAAGAAGAGCAAAATCAACACATTAATGCTATACTTACATTAAGATCTGGAAAATCTGTTAATAATAATGTCACTCACCCCTTGGCTAATGAGCCTAATAATTCTGTCACACCTGAGCCATCCAATGAGCCACCAATTCAATCTGAGGAACCAATTGAAATTGAACCCACTGAACCTGAAAGAGTATTCATTCCTAAAGCACCATTCCCTAATAGACTTAATAAGAATCATACAAATCAAATGGATAAAATGTTGGAAGTCTTTAAGCAAGTAAAGGTAAACATCCCTTTATTAGAAGCTATTCAACAAATTCCACCTTATGCAAGATTCTTAAAAGACTTATGCACCAAGAAAAGGAAAACACAAGTACCAAAAAGAGCCTTCTTAACTGCAAATATAAGCTCTGTGTTAACCCAACCCACACAAATCAAATATAAAGACCCTGGTTGTCCGACTATTTCATGTGTAATTGGTAACACCTTAATCAATAGGGCCTTGCTGGATTTGGGTGCTAGTGTTAATCTGCTTCCCTACTCTGTATATAAAGAATTGGATATAGGAGACCTTAAACAGACTAGGACCACACTCCAATTGGCTGATAGATCTGTTAAGATTCCTAGAGGTGTGGTTGATGATGTTCTGATCAAAGTGGGTGAATTCATATTTCCTGTGGACTTTGTTGTCTTAGACACGGAGCCTGTTGCTAACCCTAGCAATCAAATTCCTGTGATCTTAGGAAGACCTTTTTTAGCCACTTCCAATGCCCTAATCAATTGTAGGAATGGATTGATGAAATTGTCATTTGGGAATTTGACAGCTGAGCTAAATATTTTTAACTTAGGGAAGCAACCTGGAATTTTCTCTGATGAATCGAGTGAATTGAATTACATTCAGGATTGTAGTGAAGATGAGTTGATTTCGGATTACTTAAATTTCACCCAATTGGATGAAGTTGATTTTCAAAAGAACCTGAGTGGTGAGGCCACAATTTGTGACCAAATCAATTATATAGGTTCGAATCGATCTTCACCCAATTGGTCAGCCTTAGGTGGACTTTTAGCCGAACCAAGACCTCAATCCAAACCCTCACTACAAGAACCACCATCACTAGAGTTGAAGCCTCTCCCTACTACATTGAAGTATGCATTTTTAGGACCCTCATCCACCCTCCCAGTTATCATAGCATCGGATTTGACCCCCAATCAAGAGAAGGAATTGTTGAGAGTCCTCAGTAGGAATAAAGAAGCTATTGGATGGACCATGGTCGATATCAAGGGGATTAGCCCATCTATAGTCCAACATAGGATCCATTTGGAAGATAATACTCAACCCCGTAGGGATCCACAAAGGCGGCTTAACCCGGTCCTAACTGAGGCGGTCAAAAATGAAATACTTAAGTGGTTGGACAATGGAATTATATACCCTATATCCGATAGTGCTTGGGTTAGTCCTGTTCAGGTTGTCCCTAAGAAATCTGGAGTTACGGTAGTTGAGAATGAGCTTAATGAGTTAGTCCCGACCCGTATCCAAACCGGTTGGAGGATTTGCATTGACTATAGGAAACTGAATTCTGCAACCCGTAAGGACCACTTCCCTCTTCCTTTCATAGATCAAATGTTAGAACGGTTGGCCGGATATGAGTATTATTGTTTTCTAGATGGATATTCCGGCTATAACCAAATTCCTATCTCTCCTGAGGATCAGGAGAAAACTACCTTCACGTGTCCATTCGACACGTTTGCTTTCCGTCGCATGCCCTTTGGCTTGTGCAATGCTCCTGCCACATTTCAAAGATGTATGGTTAGCATCTTCTCTGATATGGTGGATAATTTCATGGAAATTTTCATGGATGATTTCTCTGTCTTTGGTCCCACTTTTGCCAATTGTTTGAACCATTTGGAATTAGTACTAGTAAGGTGTAAGGAGAAGAACTTGACCTTAAATTGGGAAAAATGTCATTTCATGGTTAAGACTGGAATAGTGCTTGGTCACATTGTGTCTAAGGATGGCATTCAAGTGGATAAAGCCAAGGTGGATTCGATTAAGCATCTCCCTCCACCAACAAATGTCAAAGAGATTCTTTCATTTTTAGGGCATGCCGGATTCTATTGAAGGTTTATCAAGGACTTTAGTAAGGTGGCTAGACCATTGACTAAATTATTAGCGAAGGACTTTAAGTTTGAATTTTCTGATAAATGTTTGGAGTCATTTAACCACCTTACGAGGGAATTAACGTCGGCACCCATTATTCATTCACCCGATTGGACCCAACCCTTTGAGATAATGTGTGATGCATCAGATTACGCCATAGGAGCGGTGTTGGGTCAGAAAATTGAAAAGAAACCTCACGTGATATATTATGCTAGTAAAACATTGAATGATGCCCAATTGAACTACACGGTAACTGAGAAAGAATTTCTAGCAGTCATTTTTGCCTTGGAAAAATTTCGACAATATTTGATAGGCACACATGTGATTATTTACACGGATCATGCGGCCATAAGACATTTAGTGAACAAAAAGGATGTCAAGCCGCGTTTATTGCGCTGGATCCTACTACTGCAAGAATTTGATGTCGAAATCCGTGATAAAAAGGGTTGTGAAAATGTAGTCGCCGATCACTTGTCTAGAATTCCTCTTAGCCCAGTGAATAACACACCAGTGAATGAGAACTTTCCGGATGAACAAATTTTGGCTGTGTCTGGCGAACCATGGTTCGCCGATATAGTCAATTTCTTAGTAACTGGTGTGACCCCGACTGAATGGTCTAAGAACGATCAAGCCAAATTTAGGTCCCTAGTGAAGAATTTTTATTGGGATGACCCATATCTTTTCAAATATTGTTCGGATCAAATCATTAGGAGATGTGTTCCTGAGGAGGAATTTGCAAGTATTCTATCTTTTTGTCATGACCAAGTACGTGGAGGACATTTTGGAGCTAAGAAAACCGCGGCCAAAGTTTTACAGTGTGGATTTTATTGGCCCACCCTATTTAAGGATGCATTTGCATTTTGTAATTCTTGCTCTAGATGTCAAATGCTAAGAAAACTCTCTCGTAGAGACATGATGCCTCTGCATCCTATTCTCATAGTTGATATCTTCGATGTTTGGGGCATCGATTTTATGGGCCCGTTTCCAATGTCTTTTGGGAAGGAGTATATCTTGCTAGCTGTGGACTATGTGTCCAAGTGGGTTGAGGCTATCCCCACAAAATCCAATGACAACAAAATTGTTGTCAAATTTCTGAAGGAGAATATTTTCTCCCGATTCGGTACTCCACGTACCATTATCAGTGACTGGGGTACTCATTTTTGTAATCGATCATTTGAAGCTTTGATGAGAAAATATTCCATAACTCATAAGTTAGCTACCCCGTATCACCCTCAAACAAGTGGACAAGTTGAGGTTTCCAATAGACAAATCAAGCAAATTCTGGAAAAAAACGGTTAATGCCTCACGTAAGGATTGGTCTGTAAAAATTAATGATGCGTTGTGGGCCTATCGGACCGCTTTCAAGACCAATTTAGGAATGTCCCCTTACCGGTTAGTCTTTGGAAAAGCGTGCCACTTACCGGTCGAATTGGAGCATAGAGCCCTTTGGGCTATTAAGCAACTGAATATGGATTTAGAGGCAGCTGGTAATGCTCGAAAATTGGATTTAGTTGAGCTTGAGGAAATAAGAAATGAGGCTTATGAGAATGCTAAAATTTATAAGGAAAAGACCAAGGTTTTTCATGATAAATCCATCGTTAGGAAATCTTTTTCTCCTGGACAGTTGGTCCTTCTCTATAACTCTCGCCTTCATCTCTTTTCCGGCAAACTCAAGAGTCGTTGGACCGGCCCTTTCATGATCAAAACTGTTTTCCCTCACGGAGCGGTCGAGATCAGTAATCTGGAGAACGGTGAAAACTTTAAAGTTAACGGGCATCGATTGAAGCCCTACTTAAATCGTCCCTCCAATGTCGTAGAGGAAGTCGTGTTTTTACACGCAATTCCTCATTCTGATTAAGTTTTAGTTTATTTCTCAAAAAAAAAACGAAAAAAAAACGAAAAAAAAACGTGAAAATAATAATAATTGGTACTTGACTTATTTTGGAAAACGGTGGAAGTACATGTCTTATTTTTCTAAATCTAACGTATACCACTTTAGCAGTATTCTATCACCATGGTGTTTCCTGAGAAGAACTTCCACCCGTTGCTTGTTAGTGATCAAAACGGCACCCACTTTTACGACGAAATCATAGCACGGAGTTGGAGCTACTTGGTCCATAATAACAATGATGTGTATTGCCCTAGCTTAGTGGTGGAGTTCTATAGCAGTATCACTAACATAGACCTGGACAGTGGGTACATTTTACTAAATTGGAGAAACAAAGTCTGGGCGATTGACCTCAACATCATCTCCAACTTGACTGACATACCACAAGGGGCCTCCACTTTGCCATCCGAGGAACTCAGTTTCTATCGGTCACTCATGGGACCAGATTGTGTGCTTAGCCGTGATCGGGGTATCAAGGGCACATCCATGTACCGGAATGTCTTTACAGCATGTAGGTGGGCATGCCAAAATGTCACGAGTAATACCCACAACACCTCTTTTCGCACCGTTGAGATGGGCATCGTTCACGCCCTGATGACCCGTGATCGCACTTACTGTATGTGCCGACGGCTTCTGACCACCATTGCAGAAGGCCACCAACGCAACTCCCAACCTCTGCCATGCCTTGTCACCACTATCTGCAAGCACTTCATGGCTTATGAGTCTTTCTGGGTGTACGAAGCCGACATGCTCCCTTGTACTGTGGAACGAGAGACATCCTCCTACCGTGGCACTATAGCAGACCTGTGGACACCTCCAGAAATGGAGAATGCTATGCAATCAAATGAGTCGTCTGAAGACTCCGCAACATTCTGGGCTCGGTCAACCCCAGAAAACTCTGACGAGCATAGGTCCCGAATGTGGGGCGGGATGAAGCACCTCAATAGCAAATTGAACAAAGCACTCTCCGACCGTGGAGAGTCGTCATCCCGAAGGCGGTAACTTTATTTTTCTTGCATGTCCTATATTATTTAATTTTGCATACATTGGGGACAATGCATGAATTAGGTGTAGGGGTATTGGTGACTAGTTATCTACCTATCTGTTTTATTTTTATCTATCTCTTACAAAATAAAAATAATTCAAAAAAAATTAAAAAAAAATAAAAAAATTCAATGTTTCATGACATAGCTTAAGATCAAACTACCAAAACCCGAGTACAAATTGCATTGAGTTTTTGTTCCTTATTATATAGTTCTGCTTGTAGAAACTACGACATAAATCTAAGTTCCAAAGAAATAACTCATTACCTTTTAAGACATGTATGCACTTAAATTGGATGAATCAAATCTTTGAAGTGGTTGATAAAAAGCAGAGGTTGAGGAAAATATACCGGGAAGTGTGGACTTCTAATAGCAATTAAGCCTTGAGGAAAATAAAAGAAAAAAATAATAATAAAGGAATCAAGTGAGGAAAGCACATTTTGCAAAATGATTACAAAAGCCCAAGCCTTTGAGTCACTGGTCCGTAGGAGTATCTTGAAACCCGGTAACTTGAGTCTGCCAGGTCGGGATTATCGACCAAACTCGCTACACGAATGCAAAAAGGGTAAAAGTGTCAAAAAACAAATGTGTTGAATCACGGAATAAAAGAAAAAAATATATATAATACTAAAGGCCCAAAGCTAAAAGAATGATCCATGTCATGGTTGATCCAAATGATACTTCACCACCAGAGGAGGCGTGCAAAATAATTTAAGTGATATCATGTGTAGAAGGGTTAGTGGTGTGAATGTTGGAGGAACAAAGACCAAGTCAAACTTTTTATAAGTTAGATTTGTATAATGAGCATGCAAGAATTTTAAGTGAGATGTATAAGGTTGAGGTGGAGATATCGAGAGCTATTAATGAAATATTGAATTAAGACTTTGTGGGTGTGTCAACTGAAAACCCTCACGAGACAAAACTCATCCTCTAAGGAAACTTGGGGGTTTAAAGGCTTGTTGCACATGCTAAGTGCAACCGTGATTCCTACGAAAGTGAGTTAGGATTTCCCTACTTCCGTACTTTTAGTTTTCATGTTTTGTTTTGCTCGAGACTAGCAAAATCTAGGTGTAGGGGTATTTGATGCATTGCATACATTGCATCATATGTCTTTCATTTAGATTATTTTTATATAAATAAATGCTACTAAGGTATTGTTTTGAGCAATTGTGCAGAATTCAGGAGTTACAATACAATTTACCAAAATTCGAGCTAAAACGCGTGCAATGGACTTAGATGGATCATAAAGACCAATTAGATAGAGGTTCAAGCTCAAGTTGAAGTCCAATTGATTGCATAAGAAGCCAGGGACCTGATCGCAAATTAGAAGGACTAAAAAGTTATTTTGGAGGAGTATTCAAGAAGAAATCAAATTCGGATCTCCAAAGATATGCAATAATTGATTTATATGCGTGGAGGCCACCTACAACATACCAAAAAAACACACACAAAAGCACGAATTCATCTGGACCATCCATGCGGCGGAATCGCCGCATCTAACGGTCAGCATGCGGCGGAATCGCCGCTCGGGTTGCGATCCGTGCCTCCCAATTTCGTCCACTTATGTAATCACACGTGTCATTCCTGATGCATACTTAGGGTTTCTTGTATCGGCTATAAATAGCCCCGAAATTGTGTTGTGAGGGAACTTTTTGCATTACATTCTAAAGCAATAAAATTCTGCCCTTTTAATTCTCCATTATCTTTGTCTTTCGTAAGCTTAGTTTTAGATTAATGTTTCTTGTTCTTAATTCCAGTAGAGTAATTTAGTTGTTCTTTATTTTTTCTCTTAGAATAATTTGTTGCGTGCTTAGAATAATTGCTTTTACTTTCGTAGATCGTAGTTTAGTATAATATTTCCTTTTTTTCCGTATTCTCTCGATGATCTACAGGACCCCTTCTCCTCATCTTCTCCCAATGGGTTTCTAAAACCCTCCAAAGGGTGGGGGTGACGGATTTAGGGTTAGAGAAGAGAGATCGTTTTTATTTTAATTTCTTGTTAGTGTTTTGATCATATGAGTTTTTGTTAAATCGATTATCATATGATGCTTAATATCTCATTTGATTTATAATAATTTTCGTAATCTCTAATCTAACTTGAAGATTCATAACTCCCACCCACTGGACTCTCATCCATAGTTATTTCTTCTTAATTTTTGTTCTTGTTGTTCTTGCTTTAGAAAGATAATAAAAAAATAAATCCAAAAATCTCAAACCAACACTATTTCTCTTTTGCTTTCCTCAATCAAAGAAAATCACAAAAATATAAGAATTTCTCCCTCCTTGTGTTCGACCCGTACTTGCCACCGCTTCAACGCGGCCGTGCACTTGCGGTATAAATTTAATTCTCATCACATCCCATCGCATACAACGAAATACAACAGAAAGAACACAACATATATATACACAAGCAATTGAAATGCAAAACAAATTTCCTGTAAGAATCAAAACAGTCAATAAACATCTTTCTTCTTCCTCAAACTCGATCCATTGTTTTCTACATTTTCCTTGGTTGTTGTAGAAACGAAGAGATCAAACCGTCTTGCTCCCCCTCAATGGATGGTTGAGATGGGCTATAGGCAGGGGAAGTTTAACTTTATAAGATTAGAATAAGGACATGATATAGATAGGTATGATATTGATTGAATAATTTGTTCCGGATAGTCAAAGACCTTCTACTCAATGGGTCCGTAACAACATATTTGTGTTGAAATGTTTATTCCCAAGGTATTATTTAAATAGCTGTTGAACTTCTTTCGCAAGGGGGAATCCGTAATATAGATATTGTTTCCTTATACAAAAATAGTTTTGATTTGTTGTATGGAAGGCTTACTTTACTCTTGGAATCTTCTCAAGAAAATATTATTGATTTTAACATGCTTAAGCATTGTTTTTGGATACTAATTAAGATTGCTGGGATAGTGTTCAATAACCATCCTACTACTCTGTCTACTCAAAAAAGATTTAAATTCAACTCCACATTATGCATACGATGATAGTTATGTTGCCTATTTCCCCATTTGATAATTAAATGCAAAAAACTCACTCGATCAAAAGATGTGTTTATGTTAAGTGAGTAAATTCTTGATGAGAAGTAAACATCCCCTGAAATAATTATATAAAAGTCATGTCCAAATGGTTACGTCATCCAACTTAGTTTCCTTCACTCCTATCTCAACTTTAGTTTCAGTCCATAATTTTTGTCTCTGAAATTTTAAATATATTAGCTGGATTCATGGATATTGGATTATTAATGTTCTTAATATTGTGAATACATTTACTTCTATCATACAAAACATGATATTAGTGTCCCACAATAATTTGCAATCATATACCCGAAGATAATATTTTCACGTTTTATTCAAACACGAGTTGGAAGTCATAGTGTTTTATTAGTTATTACAATTCCGAAGCACGGAATATTATTCCTTATTATATATCATAGCATATTCCGTGTTGCACCATTGTCTAGCAATACAAGTTGTTTCCGGGAGAAACATTGAGTTGTCTGCAGTAGTTTCTGTAGTAGCCCACCCTAGCATTCACTGCACCTCTATTCCCTCCGTTGCACTCACCACCATTGATGGCTCTAATGGTTGATCCAAATCCTTTACCTGAGACAATTTTGCTGTGGACATTTCTCATCCAAAACCAGAAGGCCGTCTTGAAGGCGATAACAGGGTTTCTGGCAACTGTGTCTGGTGCGCGTAGGCCGTCGAATCCGATGGCTCGTCCAGCGGGTCCGTAGTTATAGTTCCAAGTGATCTGTAGAGGCCCCCGCCCGTAGTAGTTTTGTCCAGAAACGCAAGGGTTCTGGGCGTTGTTGGCGCAGTAACGCCCACGCTTGATCTCCCTTATGTAGCAAAAGTCTGTATATATATAATACTGTTAGAGAATATATAGTCTTACATCGGTTAACTTATGAATTTCTCCTAGGTTAAAAACTGTAAAGATTACTTCACTAATTATCAATTGGTTTTGAATTGTATATAATAATAATGATTAAACTAAGAGTCATATGTAATACTCACTTTAAAAATGTATACGAAACCATAACCAGGTATTTAGTGTACCACTTTGAAACTAGACCGTTTGGAGTACGACAACTCTATTATGAGATTTAACCAGAAAATACTTTATGCTTCAGATGACATGTCCATGGACGGCTAGAGAAATGATGCTTAATTTTTTTTTAAAATGCTTAAAGACTTAAGGATAATTAACCAACATCATTTTCTCAAAATTATCCATAACTTACGTCCAGTCTCATGAGTAACATGAGCAAAGAAGGCTGCAATCTCTTGCCTCCTTACTGCAATCGACCCAGTCGTGCCGAAAGCCGGATAGGATGCAGCCGCTGTGAGAAATGCGCTACGCGTGTAGAAATTCTTGCCTTCGCAACCTCTTCCAGCTTGACCGATGATCCCATTAAAGAAGGCCGGTGTCACGATGCTCGCAACCGAGCCTGAGGATCCCGGTGTTTTGCTATAGCATGGGCCTTGTTTACAACCGCTGCCGCAGTAGGCTGCGGTCGTGCCACAGTAACCCCAACGACTACAACACTGGTTGCGTGCACAACCACAGTTTTGTGCTACAACAATTTGAAGAACTGAAAACATAAACATTACTACCACTAGCAAACTAATACGAGAGGCCATTAATGTCAAGTGTTGTGAGCTAGAATGTGTTTGTGAGGATATATTTGGGTTGAGGTATTGGTGGCATTTATAGGCAAATCTCGTGATTATTTAATCCATGAAGTTGTACTCATGTGGTGCCCCTGGATTTTGAAAGAGAAGCAATAAACTATGGTCTCCCTTCGTTGAAGCATGAGTTTCCAATGACAACGTTGATGGATCGAGATTAATTACTGTGATAAAATGGATTGGAGTGATGACTTTAGGGTCGGGATGAAAACCCGCTGAATTTGATTTGGTTTCAACCAATGAATAATATGTTACGCGTGCAATCGGATGGATTTTACTTACAGTACCATGTTTTGGTTGGAACACGTGTACGACGTTTATGATCCACAAATTACTTTAAGAGATGCGTCATGTGAGCTACAGCCTATAATTACCATCTGTGTTATAATTATTTATAAAAGAATATATAATAAAAGCATATAGGATTCTGGACCTAACAGTTGCGTAAGTTGATTGTCTTCGGTGCTTTCCCTTAGAGCACCCGTTAGCTCTTTCTGGAACACCCAGGATGGGTGTCCAAAATACCCTTTCTTGTTGGGAGGGTGGTTCCCGAGCGGGTGTGCTCGGGTTCTTTTATGGGCATGTATCTACCCGAAAATACGTCCGGGCGTCTCAATGGGGTCACGTGTTCTCTCTTAATTGGTTTATTTTTTATTTTTTATTTGTTTCAAAAATGTTTTAAAAATTATCTAAATTGTTTTTCTAATTTTTTATTATGAAAATATGTTTTCTATTTGTTTATATTTTTGAAAAAATTTGATAATTTTTTGTGTTTTACCTAAAATTGATCCCCAGATGACGTGAAAAAGAGAGAATGTAGGGTGTTTAAGTTGGATCTGGGTGTGATTAAGGAAATTTTGGGAAGTTGATTTGAGCTGACGTGACGGAGAGAGTAAACCAGGCGCCCGAGAAGTATCCGGTGGCCATTAATGATGGTCTTACAAAACAAAACCATCATAATGTCTCCGTCTTAAGAGTTTACGCAAATTGTCGAAGACAAATGCTCCTAACGCTAACACTTCTACTTTCACTTCCCTTTCCGTTACTAAGATGTTTGCAACACAAAATAGTAATTTTCAAGTTTGTTATTTCATATATTAATGGATCATGGGAACGTAAAATTTTGTCAATTGGCTCTAGAGCATCCATAAATTCATGTAAGATACAATATTGTTGTACTACTTTACTTTTGTTGTGCTCTGATAATAATTTTTTCAATTTTAATATTATATTCATCTAATGTAAATGGATCAAAACTACAATCTCCGATGTAGATTAGACCATCTTTATTAACGCCCAAGTACTTCCCGGGCGTCATGTTTTCTCTCTTAATCATGTCATCTTTTCTCTCCACCACGTCAGCACCAACCAAACTCCCCAAAATTTCCTTAACCACACCCAGAAACAACTCAGACACCTTACATTCTCTCCCTCTCACGTCATTTGGGAATCATTTTTAGGTAAAACACACAAAAAAATTATAAACAAATAAAAAATATATTTTCATTTTTTTTTTGAAAAAACGATTTAAAATCATTTTTTAAACATTTTTAACATTTTCAAAATATCAAAAAAATTAAACGAATCCTGAGGGGCCACGTTCCCCCAGATTGCCCCGCCCGGGAGGAATCCCCCCCCCCCCCCCCCCCCCCCCCTCTCCCATTAAGGGAGGACATTTTGGGCGCCCGAAAAAGAGAACACGTTAAGGGTACTCTTAGAGTCGTTAATTTGCACTATTTCGGTATCCCACGTGGATTCTCGTCAAATTATTTTCATTAATGTACTGTTTACAACGTGCACTCGTAAAAATGAGTTGTTTAGTATAGTTTTTCATATGAACATGAGCAATTTCAATATTTCAATTATTAATGTCTTATTAGTTCATGTATTCAACTTTATGGCATTTTTGTCATCATGCAAAGCTACATATAAGACGATGGACTCAGGTAATCCAAATTTGACAACACATTCGGCTAGACCCAGAGTTTGGTGAAACACCCCTACCCATGAAGAAGCAAAGGACAATGACAACATTATTTCCTAAGAGATAATAAGCAAAATAGAAGAGATACTTTACTTCCTAAGAATACACGAGAGCATTCTAGAAGATAGATATTTGCTGACATAAAAATATCTAGGGACAAATGCCTGTGGGATATACTTGAGAGATTTTTTTGTATAACCAAAATATCTGAGGACTACAAACTCAAGTTTGTTGGCTTTTTTGCCTTAATCCTTGTTTTGATGATTTAATCAACCTAATCTTAATCATAAGTAATGTAGAGTAGCACACATATTGCATTGCATATATATTGCATGTGCTAACCTCTACAGGTGATCAAGACTCATGGAAGGAAGGAAATCAAGTAAAGATTTGTAATAAAGCTATATGAAGACTTGTAATCTTGATTTTATTTTGAGTCTTAGGAACATGTGTAAATTGAGCATACAAGAGCTAAAAACATATCACATACACACTAGGTTCCTTAGAGAAGTCACATACAAAATTTCACATTATTTGGACTTCATTAGATCACCCAAACCTTAGTCGGAAATCACTTAAAACCTAAACCCAGAATTCCTGTGGGCACCGGTCGACCGAACTTGTTCTCAGTTCGACCGGTTTATAACAGACTCTCCATAGTGATTTTACCAAACTCTACCAGTCGACCGGTTCTACCTTTTCGGTCGACCGATCCCGGATTTTATTATGACCGTTACCTTTGTCGTATTCCTATAACGGTCGTATTCGTATAAAACAAACTTAACCCCAAAATACATTCGGTAACCGGTCGAACGACGACCTTGTTTCGGTCGACCGGTTGAACACTTATAATATCCCTGCTATCGGTCGACACACTCTTCGTTCGACTGATCCAACTTTGTCTCAACGGAATCCCCTTAACGGTCGACCGCCCCATACTTTGGTTCGACCAATTCACTTAAGTAGAGTTAAGTTCTAGCTCGTTTGTCCGACCGAATATTCATTTGTTCGACTGTTCTCCTTGAAATCAAGTGAACGGTCGACCAGTCTATCAGTTTCGGTCGACCGGTTCTGGACAGATTTGCAGCCTGATTTTCTACTTTGTGTATCTTACACAAAACCCAACCAAATCTATCCCCAACGGCTAGAATACCTTAGGAGCTTATAAATAGAGGATCAAGACTTGTTGTTAACACAACTCTCCAACTTCCAATTGTCCAATTCAATAGAGAGAAACTCTCAATCCTCAAAGCTCACAATCTCACTCCATAAGCCTAAATCCACACTTAGTGATCATATCCTCATCCAACTCAAGTGTGCTCAATTAGAGAGTGAGTTCCACTCAAGTTACATTTGTTGTCAAGAGAGCAAGGGTCTTGGTGAAAGCCCAAGACACAAGTATAGACTTCGGTGAGAGCCCGAAGTGATCCTTCTCGGATTGTGAGAAGATGATTCCAAGCTCGGCGAGGGTTGTTCGCGAGTTTGACGGTTGTAAGGTGTTGTCTCCCGACCCGGAACGGGGAGCGGATAGTGAAGTCGTAGGCGGAGCTCGCGGAGTCGAGCGGAGCTTGCAAGAAAGGACTAGGACCCGGGTGGGGTGGGGTGCCGAACCTCTATAAAAATTCCGAGTCGATTTGTGGTTTGCTTGTTCCTTTTCCCTACTTATCTTTAAATTGTTTCCGCTGCGTTTATTGTTTGATTAGTTAGGGATTAGCGTAAAAGTGATTAGATTAACCCGACCCACACGATCCTACAAAGTTGACTTTCTAGATTGAGGGAAACCATTCCCTATAACTAGGGGTCCCCTCCTAATGCATTGCATACATTGCACCTTATGTCTTTCATTTAGATTACTTTTACATCAATAAATGCTACTAAAGGTATGTGTTTAGTCTTATTTACATATTACAGGGACCTGAATGCAATTTACCCACATCCCGAGCATAAACGCGTGCAAAAGACTCATTTCTATCATAAAGACCAAGTTCAAGATTATCGAGTTACGAATGGAATTGTATCCAAGCATAAAAGCATTCAAGTCCTAATTGCAAAAAGAACAAGGACTTAAGCACAAAAGTAGTCGGGGACTTAATTGCAAAAAGTCAAGGACCTAATTGCAATTCACGAGTTATTATGGAGAAAACCTAAAGAAAAATCAATGTAAATCTCCAAATACATAAAGGAATTAATCCGGAGCTCAAAAGAATGGAAAGAATCAATCCAGATGCGCAAATGAGGATCAAATCATACCATAAACTACCAGCAAAAATCCCGATTAAATCAGAGGAGATTATGCGGCGAAATCGCCGCATATTACATGCATCCTGCGGCGGAAACGCCTCCCTCTTAGTGATCCGTGTGCTCCAATTTTGACCAGTCGTGTCTGGACACGTGTACTCTCCAATTCTATACTTAGGTCTCTTGTAACAACTATAAATAGACCCGAGAACGATGTTAGAATGGTCCTTGGTCCTTTAGCTTATGTTGTAATTTTTATTCTTTAGTAATAAAATTCTGTCTTTTATTTCTTGTTTTTACTTTTCTTTTGTAATGTCTCTAGGATCCCTTCTTCCTCCCTCTCTGAGTTTCTAACTCCTTCCAAAGGGTGGAGGTGACGGATTAAGGTGAAGAGAAGATGAATGAATGTTATTATTTTAATTTTGTGTTAGTCTATTTTGATTACTTGAGTTTATGTTAAATCATTTATCATGTAATGCTTCATAACTAATATGATTTATTATAAGTTTCTAAATTCTCTAATCTAAACCTTAAATCTAAACCTCCACCCGACGGAATTCACCTTTTTGTTCTTGTTTTAGTTTTATTTGTTCTTGTTTCTTGCTTTAGATAATTAAAAACCAAAAATCTCAAAACCCAATTTATTTCTTCTCTCCTTCTTTCCCCCAATCGAAATCACATTAATAACAGATCTCTCCCTCCTTGTGTTCGACCCGTATTTGCCACGTCTTCATTGACGCCGTGCACTTGCGGTATAAATTTAATTCTCATCAAGTTTTTGGCGCCGTTGCCGGGGAGGCGACGCAGATTTTGTTTTTTATTGATTTCGATTTTATCCTGTTTATCTTGTGCACGATCTAAGTATTTGGATTTGTGTTTCAGGAGACAACAGAGTGCACGGCGAAATCCGAGCACCATCTGAGCTAAACGAGCGGCGAAATCGCCGCACCTGAAGAGTAACTTGCGGCGAATCCGCCGCACACTTGGAGCTTCTGGGCTTCAAATTTTTCTGGGACGCGACTCATCTCTGGGTGGACGCGTGAAGCTACTGAAATTTCGAGAGCGGGCGGCGAACCCGACTGAGCATTACGTAGGTAACCTTTGTTGCCTTTTTCCTCGTAATTTCTAGTTTCGGAAAATTTCCTTTTCATAGAACTGCATGTGTTAGGGCAAAAATTCCATAATTTGCAATAATTCAACTCTGACCTAAAATTGGCAAAATTAGAAAGGCCTTAGTGCATGCATCATCTAGTGTTTTGTATGCATTATTCTTGCTAAATTCTTGCAAATCAATTTCTGTTGAAGAGTGCTGGAGTCAAGGTACGTATCGTGGTTTTTATCGATTGCATTTAGGCATATAATTTAGTTTGCATACAACCTTACAATTGCCCCCAATTAAAGACCATTGTTTGACTATCTTTGCTAGATCTAAGTTAAACTATCTTAAGGGCAACTCCGTAGGCAAAGATACGGTGGGGATTTCATCACCCTTCCGTGGCCCACAAATCACAATCCGAAAGTGTCACCCAAGCCTTAAAATTAAAATCAATTAGACATTGACCCCTAAGGACTCAGACTCATTTAAGGAGAAGAATTGGTTTGACTTGCTATGACCTGAAGCCGATTGAATTTAATTTGGTGTCTAGAAAGTGTTTTTGTGTTGACGTAAGTCTTCCAAGCGAAGTGGTTGTCTAATTGGCACCGACTCTGTCGGAAGCGCCCCCACTAGCTATACACGGCCTGGCCAAGTTGGTTTGATTAGTGAGGGAGGTGAATCAAGCAAATCAATTCGACTCAACCAGTTAGGAGTCGTCTAGATCTAAGCGACACTAGGTCTAGGATTGTTTGAACCGTGCTTTCTTAGGAATTTTCTGACCAACCCTCTTTCTATCTTTAGAGTTAGGTTTCCCTTCTCATCTGAGTCTTCTTTCTCTTCTCACCTAAATTCTCTAGATTAGGATTCCTTTCTCATCTTTCCCCATTCTATTGTTTGTTTCCCTTTTGGAAAAAAAAACATAAAAAAAAATATTAAAAAAACGAAAATATAAAAACAATTGTAATTAATTCTTGAAATTAAATTTGGAATTTAAATTTCGAATTTAATTTCAAGAATTGATTCAACCCGGTGCACTCAGATTTGGATTCGGGACTTGAGTAATCGACTCTCACGAGTTCATATAGATTCCAGTCCGGAACTTAGCCCCAATCCATCTGCTGCACCACCTCACCCGGATCCAATGTGTGAGAACGTAGTGGACCCGCCTGTTGCGCACCTATAACTCTGAGGGATCGATGCTATCCAGCGATGGCTGCTCAGCCATCGTGCATCGTTATGCCCACCATACCGGGTCGCGACTTCGAACTTAAGACACAATACATGAGTATGTTGCCCAAGTTCACCTCTAGGGAAGACCCATATCTCTTCCTTAGAGAATTTGAGGAAATCTGCTCTCTTATGCAATACCAGCATATCCCTGAAGAGGCAGTGCGTCTGAAATTTGTGCCTCTGGCACTAAAGGACGACGCTAAGAAATGGCTATATAGTCTAGCCGAAAGATCTATTAGGAGTTGGGCTGAGTTTGTTCAAGTATTTCTGAAAAAATATTTCCCCAACCATAAGACTATGAGGATTAGGAATGAAATTGTTGCATTCGTTCAGTCTGAGAGCGAGCCGTTCTATGCCTATCTAGAAAGATTTAAGAGTGTTCTGACCCAATGCCCTCATCATGGAATTCCGAGATGGCAATTATGCCAAATTATTTATGAGGGATTGACACCCACATCTAGGGTTATGGTAGAATCCGTAAGCCAAGGGAATTTTATGTCGAAAAATGAAAATGATGCCTGGACTTTTCTCGAGGAATTAGCTGAAAATAGTATGCAATGGGACAATGCTAGAACACTGCTTAACCCGAGTATTGGATCTAGAATAGCAAGTCAACCCAAACCAGGTGTCTTAGCTGTTGATGCCAACATAGCGGCTGAAGCAAAACTAGCTACCCTTATGCGCAGAATGGAAAGTTTAGAGCTACAAGCCCAAAACCGAGTGAATCAAGCCTCAACTATCCCGTGCTCTAGATGTGGTCAGACTGGTCATGTAATGGAGGATTGTGCGGAATGGGACCAAGTTAATGCCATGTATAACCATGCTAGAAATGACCCATACACATCAACCTATAACTCGGGTTGGTGTAATAATTCCAATTCTCATCTAGCCAACAAGGTCAACCTCCTAGGCAACAACCAAACCCTTATAACCAAAATAATACATCATCTGGGTTTAGTAACAATAACGATCATGAGGTTAGGTTGACGAGCTTGGAAAATTTAATGAAAACCTTTATACAAACAACCAACCAGACTTTCCAAATGCTAGAGACACAAGTCAGCCAACTAGCACAAATAGTAGGTGAAAGAGAAAAGGGTCGGTTTCCAAGTCAACCTGAGGTGAACCCTAGATCTAATAACTCATATCAATCCTATCAAGCACCTTCAGGAAATAACAACCCTAGACCGGTTCAAATGGTTAATGAGGAAGGATCGTTCCAACAAATAAATGCAGTAGTATCATTACGGTCCGGAAGACAAATTGACAATAATGTGGTAAATCCTAGAACGTCCAATCAATCTAGTCATCAAGCTACCACATATGACCTAATCATTGAACCTGACATCCAATCTGAAACGCCCACCCCACCTACTCAATCTGAACCCGTAGCTCAACCTGAACCTGAGCGAGTCTATGTCCCTAAAGCCCCATTTCCCAATAGACTCAAAAAGAACTCAAGTGCACAAATAGAGAAAATCTTGGAAGTATTTAAGCAAGTTAAGGTGAACATTCCACTCTTAGACATGATTCAACAAATACCTGCTTATGCTAAATTCTTAAAAGATTTGTGCACTAAAAAGAGAAAAACGAACGTACCAAAGAAGGCATTCTTAACTGCAAACATAAGTTCTATTTTGTCCAACACATCTCCTATAAAATATAAGGATCCTGGGTGTCCCACAATTTCATGTTCAATAGGAGATACTTTTATCAACAAATCCCTTCTAGACCTTGGTGCTAGTGTTAACCTACTCCCGTACTCTGTCTATGAGCAAATGAACCTTGGTCCACTAAAACCCTCTAGGACAACCCTTCAATTTGCTGATTGCTCTATTAAGAAGCCAAGAGGTGTAGTAGAGGATGTTTTGATCAAGGTTGGTGACTTCATTTACCCAGTGGATTTTGTTGTACTAGATACCGCACCTGTTGTAAATCCTAATCGACAAATCCCTGTAATTCTAGGCAGACCCTTTTTAGCCACTTCTGAAGCATTGATAAACTGTCGAAATGGGCTCATGCAATTATCTTTTGGGAACTTAAAAGCTGAATTTAATATCTTTCATATTGATAGTGAGCCAGAAATAACATGCAATCAAAGTGATGTTATGATGAAATCGCGTATCTATAATATTTCTGAATCATCACAAAATCAAAAAGGAAGTAAGAAAAAGGGGAGGAATTCATCTACACACCCACCGTCACTCGAGCAAATAGGAGAACCAATTTATGTGAAGGGTGTGGAACCTGTGACTCAGGACTCTCATTGCAACATGGGGAACAACTCAACTGGATACATGCACCAATATGGTGTCATTCAATCCAGTTCTGACTATGGTTGACTTTGAGCAAATTCCATCCTTCCACCGCAATTCACTCAGGTAATAAGTGCATTTACTTTATATTTGCATACATTGAGGACAATGCATGATTTAGGTGTGGGGGGGTGTTTATGTATATATTTATCTATATAATTTGTCTTTTATTTCTAAAAAAAAATTAATGTTTCATGACATAGCTTAAGATTGAACTGCTAAAACCCGTGTACAAATTGCATTGAGTTTTTGTTCCTTATTATATAGTTCTGCTTGTAGAAATTGTGACATAAATCTAAGTTCCAAAGAAATAACTCATTGCCCTTTAAGACATGTATGCACTTAAATTGGATGAATCAAATCTTTGAAGTGGTTGATAAAAAGCAGAGGTTGAGGAAAATATACCGGGAAGTGTGGACTTCTAATAGCAATTAAGCCTTGAGGAAAATAAAAATAAAATAAAGGAATAAAGTGAAGAAAACACATTTTGCAAAATGATTACAAAAGCCCAAGCCTTTGAGTCACTGGTCCGTAGGGGTATCTTGAAACCCGGTAACTTGAGTCTACCAGCTCGGGATTATCGACCAAACTCGCTACACGAATGCAAAAAAGGTAAAAGTGTCAAAAAGCAAATGTGTTGAATCACGGAAGAAAAGAAAAAAATACTCAAGGCCCAAAGCTAAAAGAATGATCCATGCCATGGTTGATCCGAATGATACTTCACCACCAGAGGAGGCGTGCAAAATAATTCAAGTGATAAACATGTGTAGAAGGGTTAGTGATGTGAATGTTGGAGGAACAAAGACCAAGTCATATTTTTAATGAGTTAGATTAATATAATGAGCATGCAAAAATTCTTAGTGAGATGTATAAGGTTGAGGTAGGGATATTGAGAACTATTAATGAAATATTGATTTAGGATTTTGTGGGTATATCCGCTGAAAACCCTCAGGAGACAACACTCCTCCTCCTTGGCAACAAAGAGGTTTAACGGCTTGTTGCACATGCTAAGTGTAACCGTGATTCCTACGAAAGTGAGTTAGGATTTCCCTGTTTTTATTTGTATCTTCTGTTTTGCTAGGGACTAGCAAAATCTAGGTGTGGGGGTATTTGATGCATTGCATACATTGCATCATATGTCTTTCATTTAGATTACTTTTACATCAATAAATGCTACTAAAGGTATGTGTTTAGTCTTATTTACATATTACAGGGACCTGAATGCAATTTACCCACATCCCGAGCATAAACGCGTGCAAAAGACTCATTTCTATCATAAAGACCAAGTTCAAGATTATCGGGTTACGAATGGAATTGTATCCAAGCATAAAAGCATTCAAGTCCTAATTGCAAAAAGAACAAGGACTTAAGCACAAAAGTAGCCGGGGACTTAATTGCAAAAAGTTAAGGACCTAATTGCAATTCACGAGTTATTATGGAGAAAACCTAAAGAAAAATCAATGTAAATCTCCAAATACATAAAGGAATTAATCCGGAGCTCAAAAGAATGGAAAGAATCAATCCAGATGCGCAAATGAGGATCAAATCATACCATAAACTACCAGCAAAAATCCCGATTAAATCAGAGGAGATTATGCGGCGAAATCGCCGCATATTACATGCATCCTGCGGCGGAAACGCCGCCCTCTTAGTGATCCGTGTGCTCCAATTTTGACCAGTCGTGTCTGGACACGTGTACTCTCCAATTCTATACTTAGGTCTCTTGTAACAACTATAAATAGACCCGAGAACGATGTTAGAATGGTCCTTGGTCCTTTAGCTTATGTTGTAATTTTTATTCTTTAGTAATAAAATTCTGTCTTTTATTTCTTGTTTTTACTTTTCTTTTATAATGTCTCTAGGATCCCTTCTTCCTCCCTCTCTGAGTTTCTAACTCCTTCCAAAGGGTGGAGGTGACGGATTAAGGTGAAGAGAAGATGAATGAATGTTATTATTTTAATTTTGTGTTAGTCTATTTTGATTACTTGAGTTTATGTTAAATCATTTATCATGTAATGCTTCATAACTAATATGATTTATTATAAGTTTCTAAATTCTCTAATCTAAACCTTAAATCTAAACCTCCACCCGACGGAATTCACCTTTTTGTTCTTGTTTTAGTTTTATTTGTTCTTGTTTCTTGCTTTAGATAATTAAAAACCAAAAATCTCAAAACCCAATTTATTTCTTCTCTCCTTCTTTCCCCCAATCGAAATCACATTAATAACAAATCTCTCCCTCCTTGTGTTCGACCCGTATTTGCCACGTCTTCATTGACGTCGTGCACTTGCGGTATAAATTTAATTCTCATCACCTCCCCGCATTTGTAAATCACTCAACTTTTGTAACTAAAGTGTTGGAAAAGCAATACAAAACGCATATTTGAGTCCAACTTCTCAAGTGTCCTCTTTTGTGTGTGGATATGTGTGTTCTACTTGACATTCTAGCTAAGTTGAGCAAGAGAAAGGCTGAACAAGTCCAAGCAACTCGAGGGAGTTAGTGACTTGTGCCGGCACAGTGCCTACCTGAGGAGTAGGCGCGTGACAAAGTGGTATCAGAGCCTTACCGAGTGGGTGAAGAGCTACCATTGGGAAGAATCCTGAGATCCAAAAAGGGTCGGTCGTTGACGAATCTCGTGGTAAGAATGTTGGTCCTACCAGGGGAGAGAAACTCAAACACCGAAGGGATCATAGTAGGGTTCCTGGAGGAAGCTCAGAATATTTGGAAGAGAAAATATCTATATGCCATAGTACTATACTCACCATAGGTCCCAAGGTTACAAGCGTAATGAAACACTTGGACGTTGTTGATGAGGACATCAAGTCCGACCTATGGCGAATCGTTGAGATGCTCAGAGAAATGATAGAGATCTTTGAAGCATCAAAACAGAAGCTCAGAGATGAGCTAATCATTTGCAAACGAGTTTTGGCAAGTGGTGGGAGGGTAAGGGTCACCAAAGATGGACATCCCCCGTCCCAACAAATTTGGAGGACATCGAGACGCCAAAGAAGTTGACAACTTCTAATGGAGTATGAAGTTATATTTTGTGGGAGTGAATATGCAAGAGGAAGCACGAAAGGTTAGTTTTGTCTTTTAATATCTCTTAGATACTATCTCCTTGTCATGGCAACGTAAGATGGAAGATGTTAAGAACATAAGTAAGCCACCTGAAACTTAAGAAGATTTTAAGATCTAAAACGACATTTTTATCCAACAAACGTGGTTTATGAAGTAAGAAAAAAATTGGTTGAACTTAAACACAAATCTTATATCATAGAGTACATTAATGAATTCACCACACTGCTGGAAAAACGTGTAATTACGTCGCCATGTCACGTTGGTATTAAGAACCCAACGTGAAACATTCAAACAACCTTGTATATATCATGTCGGTGTTTGTTCAACCGACGTGACATATTAATAAGTTATGTCGGTCGAACAAAAACCAATGTGATATATGTCTATATCACATCGGGTTTTTTCAACCGACTTGTTTTATTTGTATTGTCACGTCGGTTGGAGGAAAAACCGATGTGATTGGTATACTTTTATTATTTTTTAAAAAGCCAAATTACTTTGATACATGTGTCACGTTGGTTTTAATTAAACCGACGTGTTGTGGTGGCCTTGTCATGTCAGTTTATAGAAACTTGCGTGATATGGTGTAGTTTCCACATCGGTTTGCAACAAAACCGACGTGTTTGGTTGGTGTTTTTATATTCCGTTCCACCATTTTCTTGTTTACTCCGCCCGAACACAAACACAACCCATATTTTGAGATCTTTGTTTCCTCTGCCCGAGCACAAACACAACCCAAACTTTGAGATCTTTGATTCCTCCGCCCCAAGCCTTCGCCCCCAACCCATGCCGCTAAACCACGCCACCAACTCACGCCTCCACGACGCCCACACCTCCACGAAGCCTTCGGTCCGACCTCGCCCCAACGCATCACCTCCGAGCCAACCCACCACCCATGACCACCTCCACTCCACAACCTTTGCGCACCGCAACACCTCCGACCCATCTCACAACCCACAACCACCTCCGCCCCAATGCACGCCCCCCACACTGCACCACTCCCTAACTCCTCCGGCAACCAAGAACTCGTCAAGGTCCTCCGTACTCACCGTGCGAAGATATTTTGCACAATTAATGATTTCCTTGCTTATGGAAATCTGTCTGGCTATTCTGTGAAAGGGCACAAAGCGTGTCCTATTTGTGAAGAAAAGACATGTTCTTTCTAGCTTGTTCATGGAAGTAAGACAATGTATCTTGGTCATCGCAAATTTCTTCAGATGAATCATCCGTACCGTAAAATGAAGATGATTTTAATGGAAAGCAGAAATTCGAAGAACCCCCTGCAGAAATCAATGTAAGGCAAGTTGTTGAGCGGGTAAAGAACATACAGTGCGAATTCAGCAAGCCTTATAAACGCGGAAATGATAAGAGTAGTTGGAAGAAGAAAAAATCTATTTTTTTAACTTTCCTTATTGGGAGACCTTAGAAGTTAGACATTGTATTGATGTGATGCATGTCGAAAAATATTTGTGACAGTTTGTTAGGAACTCTTCTGAATATACCAGGCAAGACTAAAGATGAATATACTGCCAGACTTGATCTACTTGAACTTGGTATTCGAGCAAAATTGGCAACAGAGAGTAAGGGTAAGTATTTACCACCAGCTTGTTATACTTTGTCCAGAAAGGAGAAATTAGCTTTGTGTCAGTGTCTACTTGGTCTCAAAGTGCCGCAGGGGTATTCGTCAAATATTAGCAGTCTTGTTTCAATGAAAGATTCGAAACTAATTTTTTTGAAGTATATCATGTCGGTTTTATAAGAACCAATGTGATATACCACATATTTCACGTCGGTTATTTATCGTGTACATACGAGGTATATGATGTCGGTTCTTCTAAAATCGACGTGACATAGCGCCTATGTTGTCATCCCTTTTACGTCTCCCTTTATGACGACGGTTTATTGGAACAGTACAACCGATGTGACATGGGCCAAAAAACCGACGTAAAAATCATATTTTCCAGCATTGCTACTGTTATCCTTCAAATTCTAAGCCTTAACGCAGACGACATGTTGTTCCATTTCATGAATGGTCTTCAAAACTAGACAAGAAGAGATCTACAAAGAAGAATTTTTAAGAAATTGGATAAGTCATTGAAATTGTTGAATCCTTAATGGAATATGAACGAATTGACTATAAGAACAAATGTGGTGTGACCAAAAAACAGAAACCGGCAAAGAGAAGTTCTCCAATCTGAAAGAGAAGCAATAAACTATGCCCTCCCTTCTTTGAAGCATGAGTTTCCAATGACTGGATTGAGATTAATTACAATGGCAAAATGGATTGGAGTGATGACTTTAGGGTCGGGATGCAAACCCGATGAATTTTATTTGGTTTCAACCAATGGATGATATGTTACGCGTGCAATCGGTTGGATTTTACTTAGAGTACCATGTTATTGTTGGAACATGTGTACTTATTGACGGATTGCATTATTGACGTCCACTTGATGAAATGACTAGTTTTCCTTAGCTGCAATTGCCATGACTGTTCTAACAGTGGTTATCTTAGTCACTAGGGCAAATGTCTCATGGTATTCAAACCCCTCTGTTTAAGTGTTTCCTTTGGCTACTAACTTTGCCTTGTATCTCTCCAAGCTACCATCAGAATTTAACTTGACTTTATATACCCATTTGCACCCTATTGGTTTCTTACCTTATGGTAGATCCACTATTTCCCAAGTATATATCATTCTCTTATCTAGCTTCCAGTTCATGTCTTTTGTTGCTTCACCATAAGATTCTGGTTACTTTAAGTTGCTCACAACCCCTATGCACCTCTTGTAGTTATCTGATAATTTACGGTGGCTGTTGTAGCAGTTCCATGGGATAGTTGGTACTGCAGCTATTGGATTTCCTTGCTTGCCCACAATAATAGTCAGTGAGGTGTGTGCGAATTTTGTGTGCTCTTCTAGATTTTCTTATAGTAACTTGCTCTTCCTGAACACTTTCTTCTTCACTTTGACTTTCATCACCTGCTTTATCCGGCTCTTCTGTAGTGTGTCTTCCATTTTCCTCTTGTCTATCTGAGAAGTAAACATCCCCTATAACCATTATATAAAAGTCTTGTTCGAATGGTTACGTCATCCAACTTAGTTTTCCTTCACTCTTACTATTTCAACTTTAGTTTCAGTACATCATTTTTGTCTCTGCTATTTTATATATATTGGCTGGATTCATGGATCTTGGACTATTAATGTTCTTAACATTGTGAATATATTCACTTCTATCATACAAAACATGATATTGATGTCCCACAATAATTTGCCATCAAATACCTGAAGATGAATTTTTCACGTTTTATTCAGCTACGATATGGCAAGCACAGTGCCTTATTAATTATGTGCACTATTTATTCTAGGGTTATGTGCTTGAGTGCACCTTGAAACGGAGGATAATTGATTCTGTACGCTCGTATTTCAATTATTTCCTTCCGTGCAACTATACTTCATTCTTATTTGTTTGTATGCACCTACATCTTTAGTGGGACCCACTCTATCACAAATTCCGTTCAATTTCGTTAGAATTTTGCAATGTAAATTTTATTATTATTATTTTTAAATATTTTTGTTTTGTTTTGTTTGTTTCTTACTATTCTTTGTATGATGAGTTTGTTGATTGCTTTAAGTTGAAATCACAAATGAAAATCGTACTTGTTTCCCAGCCAAGGCCAATTGGGATACAAAATGTGTGTATATTTGATCATTTATCTTTATTGTTTCAAGATTAGAGAATAATAATCTTTCTTATCATTTGTAATAATCAATATTTACTGATAATTAAATAAACATAAATTTCTTAATCAACTGATCGATGTTGGCATATCCCCTAACATTTACCCGATCTAAGCGGCATATTTTTGATAAATAATAATTGACATATAAATAGAAAAGATGATTGCAACTTGATGAGTTATTGTCGAATCCAGATTAGATGGGTGACATTAAATTGGTTGATTTCAATTAAAACGACAAAAATATTATTAATAAATAACAATTGACAACTACATACGACAATAATTAAAATATTAAAATACATATTGCAAAAACATTGTTAATTTTCATTGCCTCCATTGCGTTGCCATATATTCTCAATCAAATAGGATTTCAAAGCCAAATGTTTCTGTCTATCACGAACTCAGCCTCTATTATCCAATTATTGGTTAAATATCTACGATACGATCAGTGAAATACTGGAAATGTTTCTTATTAGAGCTTCCGCTGATGTTTAGAGGTCGATCCTGGATAAATTCATTTATATCAGCCAAATGATCGTAAGAGTTGCATCATCCTCCACGATCATATTGTGCATGATGATGCATGCAGTCATTGTTATATTAAGTATGTCGGGATTCCATGCAAGAGATGTCTTTTTCACGATTGGAAACCTTGTTTGAAGCACTCCGAACGCGCGTTCCACATCTTTTTGCACTGCTTCCTGAACTTGAGCGAAGACTCTATCTTTCAGGGTTTGAGGAAGAATGATTGATTGGATAAATGCAACCCATTTCGGATAAATATCATTTGTAAGATAGTAGCCAATATTATACCGAGAACCATTGACCACATAAGTTACGGGTGACGCTTGACCTTCCAGTATATATCATTGAAAATCTAATATCGTTGAAGGACACTTAATCATTACACGAACCCGGGATACCGAAAAATGAAAGTCAGATCCATAGTTCATAAGATGCAACACCTTCAAGAACAAGTGTTGTCTTACCATTTCATCATTGATATTGTCTCTTCCAAGCAGCTGGACAATTTTTTCATTTTGAATGCATACACAAATTACAGCTGGGCAATTTTCATCATTGATATTTGTCCCATGGCAATGCACAAACATTTACACGATACAGGTAGTCGATGCTAAGGTGCCCAAGTACTAGCCTTGCTATTCAGTTTTGTTAGATTCATGTGAAAAACTTGTACTTGGAGTAACAATTAAGGTTTGAAAGATTAGCATCTGAACATTAGTACTTAGTAGTTAGTAGCAACAATGTAACTGAGATAAGGTTCACCGTAGTTCAGACGAGAGAATATGCATTTTGAACGAAAGCTTAAGCTATGAGACATTTGTGAAGGAATTGCAGGTTGGGAAACACTGTCGGAAGAAAGATAAAATTACTAGAACATGTGATTAGATAGTAGAGAATATATAACTTATCCTAAAGAGATTATAATTGGTTTGTGATAATAGTACTTTCAGTTATGTTCATTCTTGGAAAAAAAATTCAAAATAATTTTTTTTAATTTTTTTTGCCAAAATAGGCATCCGTCAAAAGTATTTCTCAAACTAGACCCGCTGCCACCACGTGGTGACACGTGGCGGCAGCGAGTTTTGTTGTTTTGTGCATAGAAAACTCGACACTGGTGATGCCGAGTTTTTCTTGGGAGAACTCGGCACGGGTGATGACGAGGTCTTTTGGTTTTTTATTGGCCAACACTTGAAAATTTTCACTCAGGAGATGATTCAAATAGAACTCGGCACTGGGAGTGCCGAGTTCTATTTCAGAAACTTCTCCTGGCGCTCAGATCGTGCATGAGACGGTTGACGCCCCAGGAAAACAGTTTCTCAAATAGAACTCAGCATCCTAGATGCCGATTTCTAAAGGAATAACTCAGCGTTATAAAAGCAGCCCGACGCCTCCACTCTCCCCATCCGCCGAGTTTCCGAGTTTTTAAGGTTAGGGTTTCGATTTTTTTTTCGTTTTCCACCGTTTTCTTGCCTTTTTATGTATTAGGATGATATACATTGTTGTTTTATGTATGATTCTAGTATTTTTGTTGGTTTAGGAACCCGTTTTGGTGCAAACTCGAATTTTATTTTGGGTTTTAGGCAAAACGTTTATTTCTTGTGTTGTTAGTTGATTATTGATTTTAGTTTTGTTGATTATAGATTTATGGTAGTCGTCTTAAAAATAGTTGAATTTAAGTATGATTATTGTGATTAAAATTATATTTTTTGTTGTTATTTATGTTTGAATGTATGTTAAATTGAATGATTGTAAACTTAAAAGTGATTTATTTGAGTTAAAATGTATGTGAGTTTGAATGTATGTGAGAATTGAAGTTTGAAGTATTGTTAGTTTTTTTCTACCGTGCAGGTTTAAATTTACCAATTTGAAAAAGATAGGGGAGGTTCTGTCAAAATTTAAAAAAAAACTCTGACATGATTCGTAACGTTGTTTATTATAGTTGATTTTATTGGAGAGATTGTTCGACGTTTACAGCTGTTTGCTACTACACTCAATTGAGGTAATTTCTAAAACATTAGAGTATTCTCAACTTTTTAAGTAGTTAGTAATGAAGAACAATCATCTCACTTTTTAACGTGTTATGTATAGATGAAGTTTGGTGGTTCCAGTACTGGTTCAGTTAGAGGTAGCTACGCTTCACAGGGTCCGGTAGACAGATCAGTGTTGGTTTTGCAGGCCAACCACAAGTCAGACTTGTTCAAAGATTTTGTAAGCATTTTACGTTTTCAAGTTAAATATTTGCACGTGAGTTTCAATATTCTGACATTTCTCTAAATTTATGCAGAAGGATGTTGATGGTGTAAAATGTGTTGAGCATGGATCGAAGCTCAACGAATGGCAGATCACTGATGAGAGGATGTTGTTTCTGCTAGATATGGAGGGTTTGACACAGCCACTCGGTTGGGCCGAGTTCAGTTGGATCATACCTTGCTGGGGGCGATGGTCGAGCGTTGGAGACCGGAGACTCATTCATTTCACCTGCGACATGGTGAGATCACGTGCACCTTGCGTGACATCTCGATGATTACCGGCTTGCGCGTAGATGGTTTGCCGGTGTGTGAGTCTCAGGAGTACGTTTGGTCAGAGGTTTGCATGGATTTATTGGGTCAGGTCCCCGATGACTTGGGTCGTAAGGGTTCCGTAACTCTGGGTTGGTTGCAAGCTCAGTATCAGCAGTTGCATTTTGATGCTGATGAGGAGATAGTTACATGACACACCAGAGCCTTCATTCTGTTCCAGCTGGGATGTAGTATTTTGGCAGATAAGAGTGACACGATGGTTCACTTGAAGTACCTATCTTTGCTCGGAGATTTGGCAGTCGCATCGGAGTACAGTTGGGGTAGTGCGGCTCTGGCCCACTTATATCACATGTTAGATGAAGCCTCACTGATTCCGACGAAACATTTGTGTGGTTTTCTTACGTTCCTGTAGTTGTGGTGTTGGGAACATCTACACATTGGGAGACCTTTGAAGAGAAAACCATTACTATACCCGGAGGACGAGAGTGCACCATTAGGGTCCCGTTGGAGACGACCAAGAACATTCAAGGGTAGTGCGAAGACGACGACACTTGATTTTTATCGGAATGACCGGGACGTGCAGAAATTCGATCAAGTGATCTGGGACCCTTATGCAAATTTGGATCTTAGTCAGTTACCACCACTATGTACGGAAGGTTCAGAGATTTGGACGAGCCGTACTTGGCTTATAAATTTTGGTGAGGTGGTTATGCATTGTCCAGACTGAGTGATGAGACAGTTTGGTCTACAACAACACATTCCAGAGCCGATGGAGAGACATGTAGTGAAATCGGCTCAGGGGAGGTTGGATGTTAATTGGTTGGCGGAAAATCACCAATTCATTCAGCATTGGTCGCACAGAAGAGATCATCTACCGTTTGAGCGACCACTCCTAGGTGTCACTCCTGAAGAGAGCACACGACTGTATATGGAATGGTACTGGAGCATCATCGTACGTTAGATAGTTCATCACACCTTGGCTCCGACTAATACCTTATACAGATCTCGAGCGGGTAGAGAACGAGAGATGGTAAGATTTAAACATTTATTTAAATAATTACCACGTTTTAAAATTATGTTTAGTGTTTCATTAACTTTTAATTATCTGTAGGTGCACGGAGTTTATGAGTTTCACGAAGAACTCCATCAAATTCACGAGGTGATCAAAGATCACAAGACAGACTCTTCGATGGTTGGAAAATTGAAGGAAAAAATGAAGGCATGGCTTAGGTGTTTTGGTGCTGAAGAACCCACATTATATTTGAGTTAGGATCGCGTCGTTGAAGAAGAAGATTCACACTCTCAAGAAGATGTTGGCGGTCTGACTCGGGATACTGAGAATGCAGCACGAGGAGGGGGACGTGGCAGGGGGAGAGGACGTGCTCAAGCACGTCCTAAAAGGAAGAAGAGATTGAGAGGTCACTTAGGATAGATTTTTAGTTGTGTTAAAATTATTTGGTTGTTTGTATATGGTACTTTTGGTTGTATGTTAAAATGTTAAACTTCATATTCCACTCGTGGTTGAATTGTGTTTTATCGTAGTTGTTTGTGTGTCGTGGTTGAATTGTGTTTTCGTTGTTTGTGTGTCGTGGTTGAATTGTGTTTTCGTTGTTTGTGTGTCGTGGTTGAATTGTCTTTGTTGTCAAACAGGAAATGAAAAAAAACTCGAGTTCTTAAATCAATGAACTCTACAAGAGAACTCGGCACTGAGGATGTCGAGTTCTCTTGTCGTGAACACGACATCACCAGTGCCGATTTCATAACAATATTCCATTCGACTTGAGTTGCCAGGAGAATAGTGATTCAAATAGAACTCGACAGTCTAAATGCCGAGTTCTATTTGAACTGTTCTCCTGGCGCTCAGATCGTGCATGAGACGATTGACGCGCCAGGAGAACAGTTGCTTAAATAGAAATCGACATCTAGGATGCCGAGTTCTAAAGGAATAACTCGGAGTTAGTAACGCCGAGTTCACTTAAAAAAAGAGAACTCGGCGTTATTAACGCCGAGTTCTTGAGGTCTATAAAAGTAGCCTGACGCCCCCTCTCCCTCACGTCGGGTTCTCGTGATTTTAAGGTTAGGGTTTCGATTTTTTTTCGTTTTCCACCGTTTTCTTGCTTTTTATGTATTAGGATGATATACATTGTTGTTTTATGTATGATTGTAGTGTTTTTGTTGGTTTGGGAACCCGTTTTGGTGCAAAATCGAATTCGATTTTGGGTTTTTAGGCAAAACGTTTTATTTCTTGTTAGTGGATTATTGATTTTACGGTAGTCATCTTAAAATTTATTGATCGTAACTTTGTTTATTGTAGTTGATTTTATTGAAGAGATTGTTCGACGTTTACAGTCGTTTGCTACTACACTCGATTGAGGTAATTTCTAAAACACTCAACTTTTTAAGTATTTAGTAATGAAGAACAATCATCTAACTTGAACACATTTTCAAATTTAATATATGTTACGTATGGATAAAGATGATGAAGGATCTTTGTTGGTCATGTATAACGGGAAATTAGAATGTAACGGAGATGTGGCAGAATACACAAGATCTGACCACAAATTGGTAGTTGTTCCGTTGAACATCAAATATATATTGACGACATTTGTTTTGAAACGAAAGGTAATGTAAAGACTCTTCTCGTGTAGACAAGGTAGGGAATACAGTAGCATTCTAAGCTAGGAGTTATTTAATTTCAAAAGGAAACCTTCAAGCGAATTTTATAATTTTCTCAGTGACCGAATTTTTTTGCCAATAAGACGTTTTAATATTTGTTTACAGAAAAGATGCTTTACAAAAATATGGTCACTTTCCTCGTTGCTCTCAATCCTTGACCTCACTTGTAAACTTATAAATGCTTTTTTCTTCAAAACAAGGTATGACAATTTTCTCCTCATTATTTAGAGCACCAAGTATCGAACTAGTTTTGAATATATGAAATTTCCGAAATTTGACATAATGCTTTCTTCCAATAAATATATGGTACCTTTTAAAACGTTACTGACGAAATTTGTTCTTTCCATCATGACTTGGTCAAATATAATTACTACATTTTGCTAAACTACAAAAAACTCCTTCAAAGGTGATCAACTTAAACACTATTGAAAAGTTGACAACATGCATTTGAGATAACATGAGTGATGTCACTTATTGTTTTTAAATTTATCTGTTAGCAAATAATACAACTGGTTTTGTCCTTGCACCACGTATACAACATTTACGAATTTTCGGTGATTGAACAAATTGAAATAATATTAAAAAAAGATATAATTGAAAATTTTAGTTTTACTTCAGTTGGTACTTTTTCATGTTTGACATAGCAATTGAGTACGTTAAAAGTTAGTTGAAGAAACCTACAAAAATTTCCAAAAGTCTACAACCCATAATTAAGGTAACTCCGGACTTTTACATAAAACCAAAGCAGCAACAATGACATCATGCCATTTTCGGTGAGTTACTTGTTTGATTTCGGGACGAAATCCTTTTAAAGATGGTGGATTCTTAGGTCCATAACCCTAATTAGGGTGCTAATGATGGTTATGGGGAGCTTTGCATGGGGAAGTGGTGGTGAGCAGTGGGTTGCATGGGGAAGGGAAAGGTGGGTGATGAGTTGGGGGTTGTAGGGTGGTGTTGAGGGAGGAGGTTGTTGTTGGGGCTAGGTTTGGTTTATAACCAAAACTCGTCTCCATTTTCCTTCATTTTCTTCTATTGCATCCGTCCATCTCTCTCACTCACTTTGTTCTCTCTTTTCCGGCAAACCAGTGGACGTTGCAGAAGCTCCGGTGGTTGGTGGCGTGCGTGGCTCCGAGGAGTGAGGCATGGAGTTGACACGTGGAGAGGTCGCGCGAGTTGTGGCGGTTGTCGGAGGCGTCGAGCGAACTCCGTGTCGGTTCTTTAGTTGATTTTGTTGCTCACCCACGTTGGGGTGATGTTGTGGTCGGTCGCGGGAGGTCAGAGACCTCGTCGGTGACGAGGAAACAGTGTAAAATCCTCGGCTGGTGTGGGGTTGTTGTCGATCAACGGTCGACCGGTGCCTTCAGGTGGTCGACCGGTTTAGTGTTTTTGCCCGACTTTAACCAACACCGGTCGAACGATGCCATGTGGCGATCGATCGGTTGTGTGTGCTGGTGGGTCAGAGGTTTTCCTGTTGGTTTTCGGTCGACCGTTCCTAGGTTTTGGTTCAACCAGAACTTAAGTAAGCTTAATTTTATTGCATGTTGTTCGACCGATTATATATTTTCTTCGATCGATTGATGACCTAGACTATTAGGATGACCCTGGTAGTTTTCGGTCGACCGGGACCCTTGAGTTGGTCGACCGATTAGACTTGTATGTTTTTTACCAGACTCCAGATTTTGACCTCGTATTCGGTCGACCAGTTTTAGATTGTTGTTTGACCGTTGGGACTTAAGTGATGTGTAGAGAGTTCGATCGCTCCAGACTATCGGTCGACCAAACCTATTGGGAATGGTCGACCAGATTGCTTATTTCGGTCGACCCTTTGTGTGCAGAATTGAACTCCTTGTCTTTGTGTTGTGTCTACTATGTCCACGGAAATCCGTGTCCTCGCTTAGAGCGTGAGCCAGGAGGTGATGGCGGGTATGTTGCCCGTGTCTGCTCAGGGACCACCATGTGGAAGAGTGTGGACACTTGGGTTGTGCCACTTCCGTTGATGGAAAGTGGTGTGACGTGTTGTTGCTTGACTCTCTATATAGTAACAGGCCTGGGGGATCGCGGATCCCAATGCATGTTGATGCATGGGTCATGGAGCATGATGACTCTGTAGACCACGGTCTGGACCCGTCCGATGTTGTGTCAGACGTATGTTGAACCGCTGAGGTTGTGTCGGCGATGCTGCCGATGTTTTTGCCGGCGATGATGGTGTCGACGATGTCCCGGCTTATGGTTGTGTTGTTCGATGTTGTGCCGTACGTATGTTGTACCGCCGATGTTGTGTCGGCGATGCCGTCGATGTTGTTCCGGCGATGATTCCTCGATTGGGCACCTATCGGGGAATTTTTGGACCGACCGAGATACGACTCTGTTGGGTTGGTCTAGACCACACGGTTACTTTGCGTGGAAGTGTGGACGCTCCTCACCGATACCCTTGGCTCCAGTAGTCGCGTGTGAGGGTGCGTCGCGTACTGTCCGTATGACCGTATGTGTCTACGTTAGGTTTCCGATGGACCCGATGTTGTTGCTGGACTGATGTCCTTGTCGACTCTTTGAGGGTGTTTGTTGTTGTTGTAGGACCGAGGTCCTGTTTTACCCCGTGGAGGGGATTTGTTGCATTGTTGTTGTTGATATGACATGCTACTAGTATGATAGGTTCATTTACCGTATTGTTGCATTCATATAGGCGAGCTGACATACGGGGTTTCCTAATGGGAAACTCAGGCATTGTTGTTTGATTCATGTTTCAGGACCGTACTAGGTTCTGTAGGATGGTGACAATGGGCGCACACATTTTGGGACCAGGATCTTTTTCGGACTCTTCGATGTCTTCATGATTACTTGTATTTGTCTTTCGTTGTATTGATGTAATCATGTATTTTGACAAACTCTGTTATATTGTGGTGCACCGATTGGTTATATTTATATGAGTAAAATTGTTTGATGACTTTTGTCTTATGATCTCGTTTGTTTAAATTTTCAAAATTTTCACTATTTCGGGATGTTACACAAACACCCTCCAACGTAACAACACCAAATATCCCAAAAATATTATATGCCAAGTTGTGAACAAAATATGACCTACTAATATATGAACGAAATAAAAATCAACATTCTACATTCTACATTCTCATGATTAATCAGTTTATGTAACAGTAATATCAATTTCCAATGAATCAAAGTTATATACACCAAAGTCATTTCCGCATGAATATAATCGGTTAAATAACAAGGAAATCACTTCTGATATATAAAAGCACTTCAAAATATAAAAAAGTTGGTTTCTACGTAACTTTGAAATATCACATTTCCAATCTCTCAGTCATGTAATAGCAGTTCACAAATCAAAGCACAAAAATCATATTTAATATTGAAAGTGATTCAGGGATTTCAAATTTTGAAAATCATATTTCTACGAGTGAGAAATAAGTCAATGCGTAAATTCTTCGTGGAATGCCAATTATGGCTGCACAAAACACAATTAGGGGAGTTTTTCATCCACTCCTACCTAGAATAGGGACTACAAAGGTGACCTATAAAAACCATTACCCGTAATCTTTTGGTTTGATTTAATTTGTTTTTCAGAGTAATTCGTGTTGCATTTGTTCTGATGTAGTTATGACCTCTTGATGATCCATTTCGCGGGTTGGGTCCTCAAATGAATACACTCTTTTTCATAAGAGGAATTGGTATTTTGTTTCTTTCTTTATTTGGATCTCCAAGTGCTTTAGTTGCTCATGCCTCGTTGCAGCATCAGCCCATGCCGTTTCGAAAGAAACCTGGTTTGTTTCTTTCACACAACATCAGCGGGTTGGTGCTGATGTTTGTTTCAACCACACAACAATAATGGAAACATAATAGATGTTGCAACCCAAAATAACTTTGTGTACGTCCGTGATAAATCTTGAAATCACATATTTATTCAAATTACAGACATGGTTTTACATGATTGCATCCTCTTATTTACTAGTAGGATAATATTTGGGATGCCATTCTGGAGAGCATGTAAACTTCATGAGAGGATCACTGATCCGGTATGCATCTACCAATGCAGTGAAGTCCATATATCTGGTTGTGGTGTCCATGTGATATCGATCCAATGCACCTCCACGGATGACGAAACATCCAAGGACCCGACAAACATCTGAAATATTTTCTTGGATACGTTCTCACCCAGCCGTGTTTACAACAATATAGACTCCAAGACTTGGCTGCAAAAATTGAAGTACATAATAATTATCAAATTATAAATGCATGTTATCTACTTATAACATACAAAAAAAGATAAATATCTTTTAAGACTTTGTAAAATTTAGCAAATTAGAGAAAGTACAATTTATTTTTTGCAACGAATGAATTTAGAGAACAAAAGGATCCTAAATTTTATTGTTCATGTTGTTAAACATAGAGGTGCATAAAGTAAAATATATAGATAATGACATGAGGCGATTCATTGAAAATCAAAGAGACGGCATAAAACTATTTAGAGTTGAGGATTATCTAAACTTAATCAGATTGAAAGATTAAGTTTTACCCTGGGCTGGCACTTCTGTTGCCATTTCTGAATTAGACAAGTCATCAGGATGCACCACCACCTCAGAGCTAGCTTGGACAATAGTTAAGATGACTAGGAAAATAAGAAGAGAGGTCAACACACCTAACGACTTTGATGTCATTTTCTGGCTATCAAGCTTAGGACTAGTTAACTTTTCTCGCAGATGGCAAACGGATATCAAACAGAGAAGTGTATATATGATTTACACCCTCGGCCTTATTTATAGTACTTCAAGATGAAATTACGATATCAGTGCTCTTGCTAAGTCTTACTCATTAATATAAATAGGTCGTTTGTGATATCGTCATTTTTTAATACTCTGTTTGATATTTTTTGTCTTTATTTGCCTTTAAAATTAATTTTTCAAACCTTAGATATTATAAGCATGCTAATCTATGATGGACTTTGCTTTCTTGATCATGTTGACGTGGTTATTATTGAAACTACAAAATTATCTAAAGTTATATTTTTATTTTAGAAATTACCCAACGGGACTTTCGGTTCAAGGAAATATGCATATTGTTGTCAAAGTGGGTAATACAAAACGACATATTAAAGTTGATAGCCATCCAAATTGAAAAATTAGGTACGATATGGATGGCAATTCTTCTCAAATCGTTTGTTGTGTTTTTTTGTTTAATACCCATGTAAGTAATATCCCATAATACTCTTAGATAACTAGAATAAAGCCCTTCAAATGTTTCTCTAGCTAGAAGATCCTTTGGTGGTTGACCTATATTCATGTACATCTTAAATCATATGCAAACAAGAGAAGAGCCATTGAAATATAGATACCAAAATTTATTATTGGTTTAATATGTGCCTAAGAGATACATGGAAACATTGGTGACATTTGGTAATGATTGGCCATGGTTGGAGATCATAAGTACATGTTGGTTATAAACCCTTGGTGTATATAAAGGAGAACTAAGGTTAATTCTTTGATTGATGATATTTGTTTTCTCATCTTCCAATACTGAAAAGTTATCCCTCTCAATTCTCTCTTCGTGTGCAACAACATGACTCTTGGTGGATTTGCATTCCATCCCAATGAGAGTTGAAACCCGACTGGAAGGAAAACTCTTGAATCGCGAACAACACTCCGATTTTCTTCTGCTGCATTCACAAAGGTAGTTCACGAGAAGGTATGATCTCCCCATGCTAACGTTGTATATTTCCAACATTTAGATAAGTAAGGGTTGAAAGCACATGTATGCACAACTATCAAAATTAGAACATATACTTTAGAAAAGCATGTTTTGTTATCCTCTTAGCTTTAGTCTTCCCACTGTAAGCATTTTTTTAAACAAAATAATAGAGGTCCAGATTTTACTCAAACAACTAACGTTAAGACAGTTGTGGACTTTGATGTAATTATTTTAGCTCTCAACCTTTTGATCATTTAGGCAAGGGGTTTGTGTATCAGGAAAATGAGGGAAAATATATATTTTTTCCATTTAAGCACTCAAGTTTGCGATCAACCTCGCCGAACTCGATTCTTCCTCTCACAACCTGAGAGGGTGACTTCCTCCGAAACAATACAACTCTCAAACAAATTGTGGTTGTGTCATAAAACACTCTAACACTTCAACACACTTGAGTAAGATAAGCTTTAGGAATACAATTGGGATGTTTAGGCTTGAGTGTGTAGGATTTGATCTTTGGAGTGGGAGAGCTTTCTCTTTGATCAGTAGGGCAATTGGGAGTGTAAAAGATGTGTCAAATTGTGGTTTGAACACCTATTATAAGCCCTAAGATCCATATAACTGTTGGGCCTAAAGACAAAATAGATAAATAAGCAAACGACAATAGAAGTAAAAGTGATTTGTCAGGTGCCAAACGATAGACCATTTGGTCAATTCTGTTCAATCGTTCACCTAAGTTGTAAGTAAACGGTTGGACATATATGCAGAACGATTGGACCAACATGATGTAAACTTGGAGTTTGAATATTGGACATTGGATAATCGGTCGACCTCTAGGGTAAAAAATGATCAAACGATCTCAAGAAAACTTATTCTCCAATTTTAGGTTTGATTCAGTCGACCTCTGATGAAGGTCCAGTCGACCTATAGTGTGAGGTCCAAATTGGGTTAAGGCACAATCACCAAAATAACCATTGGGGAATAACGACGTGTAAACAACTCAAAACACAAATTTGAAAACCAATGAACGGTCGGAAGAAATCGTCTAAACGCCCAGACCAAGAAGTTGTTGTTTAGAAACGCTCAGACGGTAGCTAAGTTTCGATCGACCATTTTTCACAGACTGGCTGAAGTTGAGTTTGAGTGTTTTTCCAGCTAAGGTTTGGGCGATCTATTGAAGTTGAAATAATGTAAGATTTGATGTGAGACTTCTAGATGCAACATAGAGTGAACGTTGATGAATATCCCAAAAAGTATGCTCAAACTTACAAAGATTCTTACATACTCAAATAAAGATAAAACTACGTGTCTTCAAAGAGTTTGATTACATATCTTGACTTTAATGCTTCCTTCTTGAGTCTTGGTCAACTATAGAATAAGAATATGCACATTACAGGTATATTTGCATTGCAAGAAATGTGTTTGTCCCAATTTGATTGTGCTTAGATTGATTAAATTATAAAAAAACATGATTAATGCCTAAAAGTCAACAACATGTCATTATTCGCAAGCAACTTTTATATGTTGTTTATTTCATAAATCATTTCTGGAGAATCAATAAAAGGTGTAGGAGGGGTGGTGGAGGTGTTGTTGTGGACCTTGAAGTTGTACCTACAACACATGGGATGCATTTTTATTTGTTGATGTTTGTGTTATTGAAATGGGATACGATAGTGGAATATATAGATTGTCTAAGAGTGCTCAACGAACGATTCACATGTGTGTATTCAATTAAGCATCATCTTGGAAACTAAAACAATCAAACTTCATCAATTAAAAAAATTAAACATACCCGCTTTAAAAAAAATAGACTATTGTTGTGTGGACATCAACAATCCGGTCACATAAATCTGATTCTTAAAACAAATCTGGTTCACATATGTCTATGAAGCGTAGATAAAGGCAAAACATTCACAGGACGCACACAGGATATATGGCAAGTTGTTGGTCAAGTCTTTCCCATTACAAAGGCATCCATGGGAAAATAGTGATCGTGGCCGAATTTTTTTTATTTTACTAAAAAATAATACAAAATTAAATATTTACGTAAATACGGAAGAAATTTCAAAATATACTCCCCGCAGACTTATTTTTCCATCATGACGAATTTTTCAAAATATTTTATTTAAATTAAATTTTAAGAAATTTCTTGAAATAAATATATGGTACGTTTTAAAACGTTACTGACGAAATTATTTTTCCATCTTGACTTGGTCAAATATAATTAATACATTTCGCTAAACTACAAAAAACTCCTTCAAAGGTGATTAACTTACACACTATTGAAAAGTTTACAACATGCATTTGAGATCGCATGAGTGTTGGCACTTATTGTTTTTAAATTTATCTGTTAGCAAATAATACAACAATTTTTGTCCTTGCACCACGTATACAGCATTTAGGAATTTTCGGTGATTGAACAAATTGAAATAAAATTAAAAAAAGATATAATTGAAAATTTTAGTTTGACTTCAGTTGGTACTTTTTCATGTGTGACATAGCAATTGAGTATGTTAAAAGTTACTTGAAGAAACCTACAAAAAAGTTCAAAAGTCTACAACCCATAATTGAGCTAACACGCGACTTTTACATAGAACCAAAGCAGCAACAATGACATCATGCCATTTTCACCAAAATGAAGAATTTGTAATAATATTAACAAAGATATGTTAAAAGTTAGGAAATTTGAGGTTTAAGAATTTTCTCAGTAGCTTCCAAGAAACTACAGGCTTTCTTCGTAAGTATTTCAATATTTGTAGATTGAGAATTTTCTAAACTTCCAAGCAAAATACCCACCTTTCATAATAGCATTTTAACATCTATATGATTACCAAAAAAATGTAATACGACCATGAATATGCTCCTATTGTGACTTTGTTCCGCTTCCTGCATGTTGTACCTTTGACTAATGATAACAAAAAAATGTTGCTTTATAATTAATTGACACCCTTTTTTTTCAAACTCGTTGCTGGATTTAGATGTTGTCCTTGCAGAGATGGTATATGTGACATAGTTGTACTCCAATCAATATAATTTTTCATGACATATATAACTTAGTTGATTAATATGAGTATAAACAAGTTTGTTATTAAGAACCTAAACAAGCATGAGATATACATAATGAATATGGTATAAACAAGTTTGTTATTAACAACCTAAACAAGCATGAGATGTACCTAATGAATATGGTAGAAATCATCAAGTTAAGTATTCTCTTTAATTCAAACAAGCATACTCACATTCATCACATAAAACATCATATAACATTCATTTTATTCTTCATAACATATATAAACATCAACTCCAACACCCAAATGGAGATGAAACTACTCACTCTTCATTAAACTACAAACCACATTAAGAAAATGAAACATTCTAATTACTTCTACTAAGACAAAACAAAATTAAGCTAAGCATGCAAGAATTAAAAGAGAAGACAACATTAAAACAAACTAAGAAAAAATATTTTATTTAAATGACTCGCATTACAAGTAGCGTTCTTCTCCACTTCAGTTTTGCTCCAAGACTTACTCTAACTAGAGAGAATGCCACTAAGCAATGAGTGTATTACAAGGGATGATGAAAAGTTCTATTTTTAGTCATAAAAAAGGTAATTGGGGACAATCCCCCAATGTGGGATTAATGCACTACTAAAAATAAAAATAAAACACTCTAATACATAACCCGACTAAACATTATCAGATCTGGAGATGACCTGACCGCCATCTAGCGGTCTGGAATCGTCAATTGGCGGTCTATAAAGCTTGGATCGCGTTCTGGTTTGGAGGAGGTTTTGATGGGTTGATTTCTTTATGTGTAGTGCACCCGAGTTGGTTGTTGGAGTTTAGGCCCGAATCAAATTGCCAAAATACTCCTCATGAAGGTGTAAAGTTTCTCGATTTGCTTTCTAGGTCCTTTTGGTTTACATCCGAGTCCTTCCTTCTTGCATGTCAGTCCATAAGTATCACAATTCAATCCTTTTCTTGCGTTCAGGTCCTTTTTGTGTCTCTTCTTCTCAAATCTATTTATTCCTGAAACTTAAACATAAAACTCATTCTGTAGCAATGCTTAGGTTCAAAATAGAGGATATAAGACACGAATATAAGCATGATATGATGTCAATCAGTCTACAGGATCTATCTCTATATATCTTGATTCCCAAGATGTATTGAGTCTCACCCATGTCTTTCATTGAAAATGCAGATTTCAATGAGCTTCTCGTTTGCTCTAGCAAACATATACAGTTTCCCATGAGGAGTATGTCATCGACATATAAGATCAAAAACACTATGTGTCTCCCACTAAACTTCTTGTAAATACAAGATTCTTCCTTACTTTGAACGAAATGAATGTTTTTCACTTCCTCGTCAAAATGTTTGTTCCAACTCCTTGTGATGTTTGCTTCAATCCATAAATGGATTGTTGAAGCTTGCATATTTTTTCGCTATTCTTTGGATATACAAAACCATAAGGTTGTACCATGTACACATCCTCCTCCAAGTTCCCATTGAGGAACGTTGTTTTGACATCCATTTGCTATATTTCATAATCATAAAATGCGGCAATAGCAAGCACAATCCGAATAGACTTGAACATGACAACTGGTGAAAAAAATTCATCATAATCAATTCCTTAAAGAAACCTTGCTTTGTATGTTGTCAAGTTCTCATCCATGTTCATCTTCCTCTTAAAGACTCATTTATTTTGAACGGCTTTCTTTCCTTGAGGAAGGTCAACCAAGTTCCATACTTGATTATCATACATGAATCAATTTCGGATTCCATGACTTTAAACCATAGTTTGGAGTCATCTCTTTCCATTGCTTCTTGAAAGTCGAGGGATCATCGGTATCTAGTACCATGATCTCGTGAAGTCCCAAATACATATCAGACTTCTTCCTCGTAGATCTTCTAAGTTTTTTTGGTTCTATGTGTAGTTCTTGAACTTCTTACACAATTTCTTGTGGAATTTGTTCATGTTCGATTCTCGAACGTACACTAGGCGAAGATGATTGAGTTTCACTCATAATTGCTTGCGACGGTCTCTCACTCACGCTCTCACTAACCAAAGGAACATCGGTTGGGCCTACATGATCTTGAATGTTATCATTCACATCATGATCTTGTAAAATATCTTGAGTTTCCTCAAGCACAATTCTACTCTCACTACTTTTTAGTCTTTCGAGAAACTCTTTCTCTAAGAATACGACATCCCTCTCAACAATCACTCGATTGGAGGTTTTATGCCAAAAGTGGTATCCTCTTATCTCACGAGGATAACCTATAAAGAAGTGTTTATCCATTTTTTGTTGAAGATTGGTCGATATCAATCTTTTGACGTAGGTCTCACAACCCCAAATCTTGAGAAAATTGAGCTTAGGTATTTTACCACTCCATAGCTCATAAGGCGTTTTCTCTACGAATTTGGATGAAATATTATTTAGTGTGTAAGCCACAGCTTCTATTGCAGCATAACTTCAAAAGTAAAGAGACAATTCAGTTTGACTAGTCATTGATTGAACCATGCCAAGCAATGTCTTATTTCTCCTTTAGGATACCTCATTCCATTGAGGTGTACCAGGAGAAGTGAGTTGTGGTATAATACCACACTCCTTTAGGAACATATCGAATTCGGTACTTAAGTATTCCCCTCCACGATTGGTTTGTAGAGACTTAATTTTCTTATTGAGTTGATTCTCTACTTCATTCTTGAATTCTTTGAACTTGTCGAAAGATTTACTTTTGTTTCTCATTAGATAAATATAGTCGTAACGACTATAGTTATCCGTGAACGTAATGAAGTACTTAAAATTATCGCTTGCACTTGTACTCATTGGACCACATATATCAGAATGTATCAAATCCAGCAAGTTACTCACTCTCGGACCTTTCTTCTTGAAAGGTCTCTTGGTCATTTTGCCCATTAGGCATGGTTCACATGTCTCCAATGATTTAAGATCAATTTGACCAAGAAGCTTAGCTTCTTGCAGTTTCTTGATGTGGTCGAGACGATAATGTCATAAGAGTGTATCATTCACGTGAGTTGTTTTTAGCCTTTTGTTATTGGTGTTTAAAATTTGTCTATTATTTAATTCAAGCAAATAGAAATCATTCTTTATGAATGCATTTGCATAGAAAATTCCATTCTTCAATACAGAATTTGAAATATTTATATTAAAATCTCATATATAAATATGATACAGAAATTATATTCTTGTTAATCAAAGACACATAATAGATGTTCTTTAAACATAAATTTAAACCACTAGACAATTGAAGCTCCACGGAACCTTGTGCAATCCATTGTATTCACAAATGAATACACTTGATGTCCACTAAGGGTGAATCTCACCTCATGCTTCTATTTATGGCACAACAATAGATAACCTTAATTTTTGGTTGGACAATTAAATATTATATGTGATTTTACAATTTAGGTAATCATGCATATTTAATATATATACACATCCTAACATTCATTCATACAATCACATACATGTCAAGCACACAAACATAAATTAAATCCATTCACACCATATTGGTGTGAGTTCGTATGTTCATGCGTCCTTGACCTTTGCGCATTCTCCGCAACTTCTTCTTGTACGATGGATGTAAATACTGCAAAATATAAACATGCATCTCACAATTTCGAAAATTATCCAGTACAAGTCATATGTAAAAAAATTCTCATATGCATGCATATACATAAATAATTGGCTTTCACATATACATAAGTCACTGTGATTGAATAATAATAATAATAATAACAACATACACATCATTCATTCACACATGACTTCGTCAAAACATACAAACTCACTTGTCCCTGTAAAAGAGAACTAGTGCAAGACATGTACAAATATTATATATTACACGATTTAGTTTATCCTTCATCTCTTAATCAAACAATTCTAGAATTATTTGAAATCTATTAAAAATGATTTATGTATCCTTAGTTCAAAATGTAAAACATTTGAACTGAAGTTTATTTAAATTTTCAAAGGAATTTTTTAAGAAGAAATAAACTTATTTGTCGCTTTCGTTTAGATATGGTAAACTAAAATTAATTATATAATATAATCATTGAAAATATGGATTAAAAACTCTGATACCATTAAAGGATTTTGTTTCATATATTTGTATATAATTTTAAAATTTTATACATCCATACATGATCATTTTCCAAATTTTCGACGATTTTATGTACAATATCATCTATATTATTTTAATACAATGTAATCTACAATTATATTAAAATAAATTGGAGATCATACCCAAAGGTTCTCTAAAACTTTTGTGAAAATCCGGAGTTGCATTGCATGTTGAATCGTCCACTGATTCGCTTGCAAGTGTTCACCAAACTCTAAACAAGATTAAAGAGAAATGAGCTAGGAAATCGATCTTTAATTTAATGTTAGAATTTAGCTAATAACCCCTCTAAAGCTCTTGAGAATTTAACTGAACTGCTAAACATCGCCCCAAAATTACTTAAATCGCCCCTTGAAATTACCAAATTGCCCTTCCTCCTATTTTTGCTTATATATCTCACAATTTCACTCTTTTTTCAAAACTTTCTCTTCCTATACCTACTACACAAGATTACGAATGTCTCGGAGGCCAGGGAAGCAGCCAGCAGTTCCCCCAGTGTACCCGTATGAGGTAACATTACGTTATTTATTTGTTTTTAAAAAAAAAAAAAAAAAAGGCGTCGGCGTCCGAGGGAGACGCCCCCCGCATGGGTCGGGCGTCGGCGTCATGCGGGGGGCGTCTCCCTCGGACGCCGACCCGAAGCGGGAGACGTCTGCGGAAGACGTCTCCCCGATGGGGGAGACGTCTTCCGAAGACGTCTCCCCGTAGGAGGAGGCGTCTGCGACAGACGCCTCCACCTTGCGGGAGGCGTCTGTCGCAGACGCCTCCTCCTTTTTTGTTTTTTTAATTAATAAATATCATAATTACTTTAATAAATAGTGATAAATCAAAAAAATTAATTTAACAAATTCTTATTAAGTTTAACATTTGTGATATTTAGTTTTAACAAATTTTGATTTAGTTTAACAATTGTTTTAATTTAGTTTAACAAATTTTGATTTAGTTTAACAATTTTGATAATTAAGTTTAACAAATTTTGATTTAGTTTAACAATTTTGATAAATATGATAATTTAGTTTAACAAATTTAACAAATTTGTATTTAAAATTTCAATAAATAGTCATCGGGTCACAGTGGAGGGAGAGGCAAGTCGATACCATTACACGCCTTCCGTTCTTTAGAGGATGATTCAGCACCGCGTCATCCACGTAGACGGGGGATATCTGCTTCGGTCAGGAGGGAGAGGGAGGCATTACGTCGTCGTGAGGAGGAGGATGATTCCTTCGATGATGAGCATGTGGATAGTTTCGACGACGAGAGCGACGATGATGGCCCGTATGATGTGCGGCCGGAGGTGGAGAGGCAGGGGGATTATAGCGGAGGACGTGGTCGAGCGGGTACTTCTACTTCCGCCGGATGGATGGTGCGGAAGGGTAGGGGTGGGAGGTTTACGGACGGGGATTCGAGCTCGTGCACTGTTGATCCCCGCGCTCAGAAGAAGAAGAGGGTCCAGGACGATTCTTGGATCGTGAGCAGTATGACGCCTGGTGGTCCTTTAGATGGGAGCGTCATTCCTAGTTTCTGGGGTCACATTGCTAGACGGATCTGGGACGGAGAGGATCGGAAGGTTCTGAAGTGCCAGAATCGGCACAGAGCCTGTACAGCACTACAGGGTTGGCGGTCTACACTGAGTGCTGATATCAGAGAGGAGATTAGTGCCACGCATTTGGGGCACTTACCGTACAGCATGTTCCCTTATCTCGACATGCCTTTGATTTCGGCGTTTGTGGAGCGGTGGCAGCCTGACACCAACACTTTCCACATGCCTTTCGGAGAGATGACGATCATGCTTCACGATGTTTTCCAGATCCTGCGACTTCCTGTGGATGGTCGTCTGGTTAGTGCTCAGGGGTCGACGTCTGAGCTGAGGTGTTATGTGGCAGAGTTGCTTGGTGTCACACCTGATGGTCTGGCGAGAGATACAGCTTTATGGAGTGGTGGTGGTGTCGGCATCGACTCCCTTGAGGACCTATGCAGACGGGCACGACCTCCGCGGGCCGATGATACACAGTTGACGGCGTACCTATTCTTGATGCTCGGAGCCGTCTTGTTTGTCGACAAGAGTGGTTGTCGGATCAGACCACGCGATCTACTGGAGGCTAGGGACCCGGAGACCGTTCGTGAGTACTCGTGGGGGTCAGCGACGTTGGCATACCTGTACCGGCAGCTTGGGATAGCTAGCCGTGCGGATTGTTCTGGGATTGCAGGTTGTCTTACGCTGCTGCAGGCGTGGATATACGAGTACTTTCCTGCATTCCGCCCGCATCGTGAGCGGAAGATTATCGACGAGGGTCATCCACGTTCGGGTATGTGGGTTGTCCGGAGCGAGGACAAGAGCGATGGACGATTGCGTTCCATCCGCGCACGGCTAGATCAGATGACTGCATCAGAGGTATCAAACTTTACACCATTTATTTAATTTTAAGATGTATTATTATTAATGTGTTAAACTTTAGGTGGAGTGGTTACCCTATGGTCCTGACCCAGCAGCGGATGTCCCGAGGACTTTATTGATGGGTCTTATTCGTTATCGGGATATCATAGAGCCTTATATGCCCGATCGGGTCTTGCGTCAGTTAGGATATGTTCAGGTGATCCCGGTTGACATTCCGACACCAGAGCATGCGGTGCGGTCTGCGACAGCAGCGACGTACGACGTCAGGTTCCCCGCTTCTACAGCGGAATCGACTTGGCGGACATTTCCGAGATCATGCCGATTGTTCCTTGGCGACTTCAGACGTAGTCGCGACCCCTCCGAGTGTGATGCACGTTATCTTGATTGGTTCGGTAATTACTCACATCCTATCATCGTCCGTGGTGCCTCCCGGAGAGCAGATCGACCACCAGATAGGACGTGTGGCGATCTGGTAATTTTTTCATTTTATCTAAATTTATTTGTACCGTATAATTTGTTAATGTACGCTAATGTTAATGTTATGTGCAGTGGATGGGTAAGATGATACGGGCTGTAGACCCAATCTTGCAGATGAGGGATGAGCTGCCAGACGATGCCAGAGCTGCATGCGGAGATGTGGATCAGATCATACAGTCATGGCATACTCAGTTAGGCATCTCCGACCATGATTCGGATGATGAGTAGGCTGATCTGTTGTACCGTACTCTTAGTATTTGCATTTATATTTGTTTATCTGTTGTACGCTTAGTATTTGTGTTTGCTTATCTGTGGTACGCTTAGTATTTGCATTTATATTTGTTTATCTGTTGTACGCTTATTATTTATTATTTGTGTTTGTGTTTGCGAACATGTCGTACGCTTATTGTTTGTATTTGTGTTTTGCTTATCTGTTGTACCCTTATTATTTGTATTTGTGTTTGATAACCTTTCGTACTATTATATATAATGCAAATAAAGCAAACATATCAAAACATATTACATAATAAAGCAACACTATATAATGTACAAACATATCAAAACATATTACATAATTATACAAACATATCAAAACATATTACATAATTGTTGCCAATATGCTATCCTATGTTGGTACTCCAGCTCCCATCCAATAACATTCTCATCTCGTATTTGATACCACAGAGTCGCTATAGGAGGTACGGGGAATCCCTCATTCAATTCCAAACGAATGTAATGAGCGTAACTCCCTAAATGAGCAATAATCAACTCTCTGCACGGTCTCGTCACGGTAGGCGGACTCTCCCAAGGTAGAACTGTAAGACATGGGTACAACGAACCATCATTTCCGAGAGAGAAGAACATAACTGCACACTTGTAAAAATTTGCAATGGGAAACAAGTCCGTCCACGTCTCCATATAGTGATTCTCGCCACAAGGTCCCCCGCCCCAATTAATCCGGTGACGAGCCTCCGCCACACCGTCGTAGTATACGTGCTCATAAAAAGATGGGTTCGCAGCTATCTCATTTGAAATCGAACGACGGGCGAGTTGCCAATTGTCTTCACCACCGTGGAAAACATCGGCGACACATCGAAATCCACAGTTTCCATCAGCACGTACATCATTCCACTGGTGTAGGAATGACATAATGATTCCTGGAATTCTATCTCCATATGGGAAGTCGTCTACGTCAGCCCGCCCAGTCACTACAATATGAACAAAAAATACAGTTAGATATAATAACAAAAGATACATATTTACTGAAATAAATAACAAAATTATAATAATAATAAATGTAAGGATGGTATACCTGATCCTCCTCTCACTGACGAAGAACCAGAAGATCGACCACGACCTTTGCTTCCACTACCGGAAGAACGACCACGACCTCTACTCCCACTACCTGAAGATCGACCACTACCTCGCTCTGCATACTCAAACGCACTAGGGTCCCGTCGTGTCGACTTTCCCCTTGGTCGACCTCGTAGCTTTGTTTTTACTGCAGGCTCTTTCAAATTCGAATGTTCGGGGTGTAGCTGCTCGAATAAAACCCGAGAGGCAGATCGAATTACGGTAGGGTCACTTCCTGCAATCTCATCAACCAGACTGCGAAAATGTTCGGCGTCTTGAGCTGCCTGAGACACAAACTCTGCGTTCCCGGCTCCTTCCCCAATGACAAGTGTCCTCCAGAACGAATGAATTTGCTCTAAGTAAATTCCGTTTTCTGATTCAAGACATCCACGGATGGTACATGCGCAAGGTATCCCATGAGAAGTCAGAAAAGCGCACTCGCAACGATATTCAACTTCATCATCTAACTGTTGCATTCTCTTCACCTCCTGACTCAGCAACTGCAAACAGTGATGCGAAACTCTACCATTTATGTGACGATATAGAGCATGTCCGAAATTAGTCAAATTTCGCCGTCTCGAGTCTTCAAGAAAGTTTCGAATATTCGTCAGCTGCATTTCAGTAGCCACGTTGACGCGCTCGAAAAGAGTGTCTAGAGCTGCAGTCGATGTAGAAATCCACTCTTTTAGAGCCGAATGAGCACTTTCGACCCTACAATTCGTGGTGTTCCCAAAATGAAGGACTTTGTTCGTCCAATTCAGCACAAACTTTTCTTTATGCACCAACCACGTGGTGTCCAGATACTCCGTGATAGCCGGCCACGATCTATACAAATCTTTCAGAGCATACACAGCTCTATCATACTCGGCTTCTGAAGTAGAAAGCATGATCTTCCTCCATCTTCCACGCCTCAAAGTCTCTGCCATCTCCTTATTCTTGCCGAATACGTGGTATGCGTAATTCAATACGTCTTTGTTGATGTGCCATGTGCAGAGTAAATGAGCAGAGTCAGGAAAAACCTCTCTCACTGGTCGCATAAGGCCTAACTCCCGGTCTGTTATTATTGCAGTCGGGCTGACAGTCCCCAATAACAGATCTCTCAACTTCTCCATCACCCACAAATAACTGGAGTAAGATTCATCCATCAAAATCGCATATCCAATAAGGAAATTCATGTTTGCTGGTGTGACCCCAATCATTTCGAACAAAGGCATCTTATACTTGTTCGTCTTGTAAGTCGAATCCATGCAGATAACGAAAGGATATGTCCGCAACAACTGGACTGACGTCGGATGTGCCAAAAAAGCGTGAGTTACGACATCAGTTTCTGGATCCGCCATAATCCAATGTAAGTACTCACACTGCACTGCTTGGTAGAGAAACTGCTGGACGGGATTCCGATCTTCAGATTTTGTCCTCCTCATGTAATCTCTGAAATTATAAATATGCCTTTGATTTGGATTGTCCTCCGGGAATTTTTCTTTTACTGCCTTCAAGATGTTCCGTGGTTTTGCTTGCGCCTCTGTCATATCACGAACAATCTTCTTCGCCCCAGAACTTAGACCACTAATTTGACGATGACCCTCTGGATAAACTGCCAGTCTGTGGTTGTGATGTCCGTGAGCACTATTATAAACCACAACCCATCCATCACGATCTCGTCGCTCCACCACTTTTATTATGAAACGGCAACCGCAACCCTTTCTTTTGGTGTTTCTTCGAAGTGCAGTATCCATATCCCGAGACTCCATTTGATTTCGCCGGTCGCATCTCAAATAACAATCCATCCGACTATCTGATCTTGTTTTGTACGACGACACGACCAAAAAAAACCCAGCTCCGATAGCTACTTGTTTGGCCCATTTACATGCTTCATCGATTGTTTCAAAGATTTGTGTAGTTTGAAATAACTCACTGTAATCCACTCCATCACCACCGAAATCTGGAACCTACAAAAATATATTCAAAATTAAAAAAATAAAAAAATAAATTCGAAATTAAAAAAATTAAAAAATAAACTCGAAATTAAAAAAACAAAATCAAAATCAAAAAAAAAAAGGCGTCTGTGTTAGACGCCTGCCCCATGGATGGGGCGTCTGTGTTAAACGCCTTCCCCAACGGTAAGGCGTCTGCGTAGGACGCCTGACCGAAGGGAAGGGCGTCTACTACAGACGCCTTACCCATGGGGAGGACGTCTACATAAGACGCCTCTCCCATTGTGTAGGCGTCTGCGTTAGACGCCTCGGCCATGGGGAGGGCGTCCTACGCAGACGCCCTCACCATGGGGGAGGCGTCTAATGCAGACGCTCTGCCCAAAAATTTCCCCGCGCCAGGCTTACCTCACCCGATGCATCACCCTCGCCAGACATTTTCGTGGTGTTTTTACTGATAAATTATGAATATACAAGACCATAGGCCTTATTTATAGACACGGGACGATTTGGGTATTAAATATATTGTTAAGGGCAATTTGGTAATTTCAAGGGGCGATTTAAGTAGTTTTGGGGCGACGTTTAGTAGTTCCCGAATTTAATCTCCAAAAACTTGAATAATTAATTAAAGATAATTTTCAGATGGAATGATGGAGAAAAATGAGAAGAGAGAATTTTTGTATTAGTCTTAAACAAGTAAGGTGAGGAGACTTATTTCTAAGCTTCCAAAACACACACATCATGGGTTACTCATTAACCCATGATCTCTTGTTTTTCTCTTCACTAAACCACATCATGTGCAAACCACTTTGCACATGATTTCATGTTTATTTTGCCACACCATCATCCCATAACTACATTTGACCGATGTGGATTAAATCCAACTATTAATCAATAAAAATCTCTTATTAATATATAAAAAAATGTGGGCAAACAGTTTGACCATTTTCACTATTTTTGACTTTACCAAATTTTGGATTAATATCCAACAAAATTTGGACTTTAGAGTTTTAGCGAATTTATATGTTATAATGTTGAGGATCACATTATATCATATAATATATTATCATATATAGTCAAAATAGTATACCCCATAATATATATACATCTCATACGAATTTATTTATTATTCTAACCATATCGTTTTCACGACATATTGATTTTATTATTTTACCCATGTGTATTATTTCATAATGCATAAAACTTAATACATCATATAAAAATCTAAAATCACATCTCTTTCTTTCCCAGTTTCGTGGTGTGACTTATAAGAGGATCTAAGTTATGTTGACAATTACATTAAATATTTAATATCATAAATTATAAGCGGTATCTAACTACACATTATAGTTACCCAAATAACAAAGATGCCTTGTTCACTCGAACTAAAGACGATACATTTAGTGATGTAAGGAACATCACTTGTGTCTATCTCTTGCCTCATGATATTAAGAATATTATATAAAGTAGAAGTGTGTCACCTTTGTATTCTATATTCATTTCTTGATCTCTTAAGCTAATTATAAATATGTGACTATACGAAAGTCACATTGTGCACATTATAATTTTTGTTTTATCAATGGGCTCACTAATATCATCACTCAGGTAAAGAGGGGCAAAGATAATCTTTTGACGAATTGTTTTTTCCAGCATAAGTGAAGATTAACCAACTATTACCTTTATCATTATACTCATTGACAATTTTTGATAATAATCAAATTAAACACTTCTTATGTGAAAAGACATAAGTCTTATATCTTAGGATTCAAGACACAGTGAAACATTAATGACACATAACACAATTTCATAATGTTTCACTTGTTAGGTCTACTCAATATATAAAAGTAATCATTTTCCTCTTTTATATACTCGTGTCGTTAAATTTTTTTAGAGCTATAATACTCTTTAACCAACACGATAATCTTATCTTGGTAATTAATGTTCCATGTCAATTACCATGATTGTGAATAACTTTTGATTTATTTAAATTAATATCTTTTAGAGCTCTACGGTTAAGGACCAAAAGTCTCTTCCTTAACACTTCTACAAGATGAATACATTAATCAAGGAACAAAATGTTAGCACATTCAATTCATAATAATTGACATATAAAAGAATACTTTTAGAGCACATTCACATCGTTGGCTAGTGGATGTTTTTCAATCATGGATCGCACAATAGGTTGAGTGTTCGACATTGCTACAAAATAATTTATAAGGTTTTTATGTCAATTTTATGTTTATAAAATTTGTACTGCAAATAAATATAAATAAATCCGTTCACACATACAGTCATACAAGATCCTATCATTTATAATATAGACTAGCTAAGAGCCATTGAATATATCATAAACTCAAGGTAATAAACATTTTCTAATCATAACCATTTTGAGATTTTGCAAACTTTTGCATTCTTCAAACTTTTATGATCCTTGTAGTTTTAATTAAGAGGGAATTTGTCCATCCTCCTAAGAAAAACTCACTTTTCTCAAAATAGAGTGATGACTCAAATTTTGTTAAAAAAACTTATTTCATTTGATATGAGATACAATTATCCATTGTATCCATGAGCAAATACACTTGGTGTCCACTAAGGGTGAAACTCACTTTATGTATTTATTGATGGTATACCAATGTATATCCTAATATCTCCCACTATTTCCAAAGATTATCTCCCACTAAGGGCGTGCAAAACATTCCTCGATCGAAGGCTTCTAGTGGACGAAATAAGAAAGACATGTCCTCTTAATTTTTTAGTTTGGACAGTTAAACAATTTACATGTGATACTTGAATTTAGATAGTTATGTATGTATGCATTCATTCATATTTATCCTAACCATTCAATCACATACAAGCCAAGCACACAAACATAATAAAAATCCATTAACACATTGGTGTGAGTTTATTGTAGGATCGTAAGGGTCTCAGTTCTAATCACTTTTAAGCTAATTACCTACTAGTTTAACAAACAAAGAATATGTAGCGGAAATAAAAAGTAAACTAGCAAGCCAAGGAAGAAACAAGCAAACCACAATGGAGACGGGGGATTTTACAGAGGCTCGGCAGCCCACCCGGGTCCTAGTCCTCTCTTACAAGCTTCGCTCGGATCCCGAGCTCCGCTCACGACTTCACTAACCACTCCCCGTTCCGGGTTGGGAGAGAACGCATTTACAATCTTCAAACTCGCGAACAACCCTCACCAAGCTTGGCTCCTCCTCTCACAATCCGAGAGAGATGCTTCGGGCTTTCACCGAAACCTTTACTTGACTTTGACAACAACAAACTTGTGTGGGACAATCACCCTCTAAACATGAGTACACTTGAGAAAGATAAGAATTGATCTTAAGTGTGGAAATTAAGGCTTGGAGTGTTTGGAATGATCTCTCTAATGTAGGAGCCAAATATGTGTGGAAGAGTTGTGTGAAATGATGTTAGACAACTCTATTTATAAGCTCTTAAAGTGTTATAGTCGTTGGGATTAATTGGGTAAGGGTTTGTGTAAGAAATACAAAACAGAAACCTACAGGATGCATTTCAGCATAAGTTCGGTCGACCGGATCGAGCAGAACGGTCGACCGTTGGGCAATTTTGGACTCGATTTGGTCGACCGGTTAAGGAACGGTCGACCGCCAAAGGCTATAACTTAGGTACACTTAAGTTAACGGTCGAACACTGAATAAGGTTTGGTCGACCGAAAACTAACAGACTCTACGGGGTTGACAAACATGATCCTATTCGGTCGACCGAAACAAGGTCCACGGTCGACAAAAATTTCCAGGCAATTTGGGTTTGTCGAGACATTTTAAGTTCGGTCGACCAAAGCATGTCCTCGGTTGACCGATAGTCAAAATGTATTTAGGGGTATTTGGAAATAATACGAATATGACCGTTGGTATAATACGACACTTCTAACAGTTGGAAATTGTGAAGACTCAGTCGACCGAAAAGGTATGCACAGTCGACCGAAACTGGACAGTAAAAACACCACAGGATAATTGATCACTCGGTCGACCGAACGGTCTGTTTCGGTCGACCGAATGTGGGCAGACTATTCAGGTTTGGTGTTAGTGTTTTCTGGTCTAAATTTGTGTGATCTGTTGAAGTCCAATTGAAGTGAAATTTTGTGTTTTGCTTCTATAGGGAACCTAATGTGTGTTTGAGTTGATTTGAGTTCAAGTATGCTCAATTACACAAAGTTCCTAAGACTCAAAGGAAATACAAATTACATGTATTCAAATGAGCTTGATTACATGTCTTGACTTGAATCATTTCTTTCTTGAGTCTTGATCACCTATAGAAGTTAGCACAAAGCAATATATATGTTATGCAATATGTGTGTTACTCTACATTGATTATAATTAAGATTAGGTTGATTAAATTATCAAAACATAGATTAAAGCCAAAAAGGCAACATTTATATATTCCCCCGTCCTTAGTCTTCGCTTCTTCTTGCACCATGAAAGTAAATATTACACAATACTTAAACATGCATATCGCAATTTGAATTAAATTGGCTAATCCAAGTCATATGTAAAAGTCATCTCTTATGCATGCATAAAAAATAGAGGCTTTTACATATGCATAAGGCAATGTGATTAATTAATAATACAAATGTGATTAATTAATAATACAAATCATATATACATCATTCATTCACATATGACTTCGATGGGAACATATAAACTCACTTATTCCTGCAAAACAGAACAAGTGCAACAATACGTACATATGCTATTTTACACTATTTAGTTGATCATTCATCTCTCAATTAAATAATTCAAAATCATTTGAAATCCTTTAAATGATTCAAACATCCATAGTTGAAGATATAAAAAATATTTGAACCGAATTTTATCTAGATTCTCAAAGAAAAACTTCAAGGAAAATAAACTTATTTGCTTCGTTTTGTTTTCTCAATTCCAAGTAAAATAATCATTTAAAATAAACACATGTTTTACAAAATTAGACACAAGTCTAAAACTTGATTCTAACAATCATATGACATGTTTTAAAAACATTTAAAACTCTCAAAAGAATAATTATAATCAAAATCAGAAAAACAATCATATTGTCCCGATTTTCTTTGTTTCACCTTAAAGATCAAAATTATTCCATTGATCTTAATGATTAACATATTTTCTAACATTACATATTAATGTAGGAAAATAAGAAACATAAAAACCATGATTACAATTCGATGCATCCATCGAAAATCAAAAAGTACTTAAATGAGGCAGAATTCATGAGTTACTTGATTATAGATGACAAACTAGACCTTATTAATAGCCTATTTATTGAAAATATGAACAAAAAGCTTTGATATCATTGTTGGATTTGTCCCACGCTTATATGTATAATTTTAAAATTCGTATATACGCAAACAATATCATTTTCATATTTTTCAATAATTTTATGTACAAAACTTCATAATTGTATTTCAATATACATTATATACTAATTAGTATTGAAATACACAAGTTGATCATATCTAAAAGACTTGTCAAACTCTTTTGAATCGTTGGAAGTCGGGTTGCATGTCGAATCGCCTCGGAATTTCCTCCAAGTGTTCACTAAACTCTAAACAAGATTAGAGTGATTAAAGTTAGCTCATCAATCTCTAATGCATTGTTGGAATATAGCTAATAACTCCTTTAATGCTCCAAAAAATTTAATCTCTCAAACACTCAATTAATAGGGAGAATTTTCGGATGGAATGATGGAGAATATGGAATGAAGAATGTTTTGCATTAATTCAACAAAGTAAGGGAGAAATTACCTATTTATAGGATATCCTCAAACTCACATCATGGGTAAACAACTTACCCATGATCCTTTGTTAATCTCTCATCTAAACCAATCATATTTTGACACATCATCATCATCCCACAACCTCTTTTGACCAAGTTAGATCAAATCCAGCCAATGATTAGAAAAATTCTCTTATTAATGCAGGAAAAATCGTGGGCAAACGGTCGACCGAAATAACCAATCGTTCGACCGATCGGTTACAAATTGACAATTCGGTTGGACTATACGCATAGATGGTCGACTATTTATCCACAAGAAAAGTTCATGTTATTTTCGGTCGCACTGTGTTCCAAGTCAGTTGACCGATCCCTTACCAAGAATGCTCATGATAATTTCGGTCGAACCACGACCTACACCGGGCGATCGTTTCGCAACAAGAAAATTTCATGTTATTTTCGGTCAATCCGTGCGTCCACCTGGTCGACCGTTTCCGAATTCAAAAGTTACTGTTAAATTGGGTCGATTGGTTCCCAAAAAAACGTTTGACCGTCTTGTACTATTTTTTCTTTACCAAATTTTGGACTAATATCCAACAAAATTTAAGCTTGGAGGTTTTAGCAAATTTGTATGTTATAATGTTGCGGATCACATTAATTATATAATATATTATCATATATAATGTCAAACATTATAGCCCATAATGTATATACATCTGATACAAATTTATTTGATATTCTTACCATGTCGTTATTACGACATATCGATGTTATCATTTCACCATATATATATATCAATACATCACATAAAATGTAAAATCATATTTCTTGTTTCTCAGTTTTGTGGTGTGACCTATATGAGGATCTAAGTTATGTTGGCAATGATATAAAATATTTTATATCATAAACTATAAGCGGTATGTAGCTACACATTATACTTACCTAAGTAACAAATATATTTTGTTCACTTGAACTAAACACGATTCACATAGTGATATGAAATAATATCAATTGTGTCTATCCATTGCTTCATGATAGTAGGAATATTATACAAAGTATGAATGTGTCATCTTTGTATTATATATTCTTTTTTTGATCTCTTAAGGTAATTATAAATATGTAATAGACTCATTGATAAAATACAATTATAATGTACACAATGTAACTATACATAAGTTACATTGTGTACATTATAATTTTATTTTATCAAGGAGTCTATTAGTATCATCACACAAGTCAAGATGGACATTGATAATCTTTTGACATATGATCTTTTCCGACATAAGTCATGTATAACCAACTAATATATTTATCATTATACGCAATGATAGTTTTTGATAATAATCAAATCATATACTCCTCATGTGAAAAGATATATGTCTCATATCTTAGGATTCAAAGGCATATGAAAGAAAATATTCTTCATTTCATATACTCATGTTGTTAAATTTTTTGGTTAACACCTGATAACCACTAGACCAACAATTTAAAAAACAGAAATTCAAAAAATATTGAATAAGGAAGACAAAAGTAGTGAATTATCATGACAAAAAGATTCAAGAAAGTACTCATATGTTACAACAAAACAAAAATAGTCAAATGCAACAACTAACAAGTCCATCCAATATTGTTATATATTAGAACTACAAGTTTCAATATTCCTCGCACAAAGTCCATCTCAACCACTTAACACGCATGCCATTTGGTAGACATAAGAAATCCCATCCGATTCTTTTGGTTTCCGAAGTATAAGACGTGATTTCTCTCTTTATTTTTCACTCTTATCCATTCGAATCCAATGAAAACCGTGACCCAACTCACTCAAAATTTTATTATTTGTATTCTATCGATTTGAAGCACACATAAAATTGAACCTCCACCCAACCGCAAAAAAATCACTAAGACCATTTAATTGCGTACACATCTTCGAGATCAATGCTAGTTTTTTTTTCCGAACCACCGCGATCCAAACCACACTCACAAGTCACACACACACTCTCGAACAAAGAAACGTAGAGAGAGAGGAGAGAGAGGAGATCAGATGTTGTTGGATTTGAGGTTGACGAGGCTGATTCTGTTCGGACTCTTCCTTGTCATCGCCTCCTTCTACGCCGGAACCCTATTCGGATCCAATGGCGCTCCGCTCTACCAGCAGATCGCGTCCATCTCGACTCCCGACGTGGATCCAAGTCCAGGTGAGGTGATTCTAGGGTTTGTCGTTTTGGTTTGAGAATTTGGTTATGGAGCGGTGGATTTGGTTGGGAATGGTGGAGAAAGTTGGGTTATTGATTAGTGTGTTGAGTGAGATTGGAGTTTTGGTTCGGGAATTTGGTTTTGGAGTGGTGAAAAGGTGGGGTGAGCTCGAATTCTTGGTAGGAAGTTGGGACGGAGTGAGATTTGTTGTTTGGAAGAGGTGAAATTAGGTTAAAATGGGAGTGAGTAAGGTAGTTTTGTGGTTCTTATAAAGAAAGTTGGGTTCTTGCGTGTCCGAGTAGTGTGTTCAGATCGATTGGAGTGGGATTTGAGGTTTCCATGTTATGAGATTTGTTGTTTTGGTTCTAGAATTTGGTTCAGGAATGGTGGAAATGTCTAAAAGAGGCGACCTTGAATCTTCCATTTTCGTGCTTTTGCGTAAACTTTTGGTAGGAGGTTGGGTTGGAACGAGAATTGTGGTTTGTGAGTGGTGGAATTTGTCTAAATGTGTCTAAATCGGAGAGTGAGTGTGGTTACTTTCGTGGTTCTTGTAGAGAAAGTGAGGTTCTTGCATGTAGGATTAATGTGTTCATATCCCGACTTGGCTTTTACATGATATGAGGTTTGTTGTTGTTTTGGTTTGAGGATTTGGTTAAGGAATGGTGGAAATGTATGCAAGGCGTCCTTGAGTCTTCAGTTTTCGTGCTTTTGCGTGAGTTCTAGGGAGGAAGGTTAGGGTGGAGTGAGATTTATTGTTTGGGTATGGTGAGATTTTGTTAAATGCATTGAAATGGGAGTGAATGCGGGTAGTGTTATAGTTCTTGTGTGGAAAGCTGGGTTCTTACATGTAGGAGTAGTTTGTTGTGATCCATTGGAGTGGGATTTGACGTTTCCATGTTATGAGATTTGTCGTTTTGGTTCGAGAATTTGGTACGGTGGAAATGTATGAGAGGTGACCTTGAATCTTCTGTTTCAATGCACATGCCTGAATTCTTGGTAGGGTGTTCAGGTGGAGTGAGGTTTCTTGTTTGGAAATGGTGGGTTTTGTTTTTATATAAGCGCCGGAATGGGTGTGAGTGGGGCTAGTTTTCTGGTTCCTGTGAAGAAAGTTGTGTTCTTGCCTGTAAGATTAGTGTGTTGGGATCGATTGGAGTGGGATTTTACGTTTTCATGCTTTGAGATTTGTTGTTTCAGTTCAAGAATTTGGTTCGGAATGCTGAAAATGTCCGAGGCAACCTTGAATCTTCCGTTTTAGTGCTCGTGTGTGAATTCTTGATAGGAGGTAAATTTGTTGTTCGGAACTGGTGAATTTGGTTAAATACATCAAAATGGGAGTGAAAAGGGGTGGTTCGCTGGTTCTTGTAAAGAAAGTTGTTTTTTTTCATGTCGGATTAGTGTATTGAGATGGGTTCGAATTGGATTTGATGTTTCCCTGTTGTGTCATGTGAATTCTTGTTGAAACATTGGTTGTAGTGGGGTTTGTTGTCTCAGTTGTCACCGGTTATGTTAGGAGCCCTTTAGAGACTCTCAAATTCCAACTTTTTCGAGCTTTGGCCCAGCCAAACGCTCTATCCTCGCAAGGAATAGCCGAAAACACCAACACAACTGCACAACTCTTCGGTTACCCTCAGAGTAGGGAACTAGCGGAATAGCCCCCAAAATAAGCACACACGGAAACTAAGGTTGCACAACCCTCACAAATTGCCAAGTCCCCAAACGTCACAAATTCCCCACACAAGAATACTGAAAGATAATGGCGGAACAATCTCTTTTATTAAATAGAAGAAACGTCCCAAAGGGATTACAAAGATTTCACGCTCACAAGTCTCTCAAAGAAATTCTCTCACGTCCAAATCTAAACTCAAACTATGATGGGAATCCTATCTGATCCTGGATGGTGATCCTGATTCAATTCGATGGATCCTGAACTTAGGGAGGCGTCCCCTTTTATAGTGCTTCAAAGTCCTACTTTGTAGCACGGTTGGATGCCACCCAACCCACCTTCCTTCGGTTGCAAGAGAATAGCTCTCTATTCTCCCCCATAACTTGATAATAATCGTGGCTGAATAAATCCATAGGAATTGTTCCCAACTCTCCCTCTATCACGGATTAATTCCCACAAATAGGCGCCACTTTGTCATAACCGAACCCTTCGGTTTAGGTTGGCTGGAAACGTGGGAATCATGCTGTATTTTGCTGGAATAATCTATTCAAAACCGTCTCCCCAAGAATAGGAAGTTGCGCAAGTGGGGTTTGACCGGTTCAAATCCCTTGCACATGTCCCGTTCAGTTATGGACCCGTTCCATAACCGAATCCTACTTTTAAGGAAGTGCATCTTCGGTTCCTATTTTCAAGGAATGCATGCACCACGATTTCTACTCCTTCCAACTGAATACCTACATGTAAGGAAGACATGTGCGTGTTGGTGCTGACCCATTCAGCCCACGCTTCCCTCTCCCTTCGGTTGGTGGACCAAGTCCATAACCGTCTCCACGAATGTAGCCTCCTCCTTTGACTTGGTCTCCACGCCTTTGTTGGGCTGTCCACGCCTTGCCTGGTCACCTATCTCGGCCCTTGCTTCTCCCATGGGTAGTCCTCGTCGGCCCGCACCATCCTCCACCAGTTGACCGGTGATGACTCGTGTTGACTACGATCCTCACTTGGTGTCCTTGTGTTGACATGGTGTTGACTCCTGGTCTTTAGCCTCCCAAGCTCCTGCGCCTCCTTCCTAAGCATTGCCCGCTCATGCCCGCCTCCATGGCGCGCCTAAGTGCTGCCCGGGCATGCTCTCGCACTTCCCAAGTGCTATGCATGCGCCTCACTTGCTGATGCCTTCTGACCTTTGCTTGGTTGTCCCCGGACTACAAGCCTTGGTACTTTTCCACGCGCCTCGCGCTCCAAGCTACCAATCGTGCTATAGGCTTTCGAACATCCACGCCTTTGCCTCGCTTGCTCATGCTCGCGCCCCGCGCGCGCACATGTTACCTAAGCATAGCCTCCTCGCGCCCGTGCCACGCGCACGTCCTTGGACTTGGCTTTTCGCTCCATGTTCGTAGCCTTGGCTACTTGCCTTCTTGCACGTGCTTTGCCGCTGCCTGCCACTCGATTCCTCCTTCACGCTTCGCCTTGCGTGTGCGCATGCCTGCGCATCTCGAACCTCCTTGGCGCTTGCCTTGCAAAACCCAGGGGGGGGGGGGGGGGGTACTTGGGCTACCCCCGTTGCTCACCTCACGCCTCGCGTTTGGTTTGCCTTGTGTGCTTCGTAGTTCCTTGTGATGCTCCAAGCTCACGAACCCAGCCCGGTATGGCGCACCCTCGGGCCTCTCGATCTCAAGGTGGTGACAAAGTTGTTTTTTTTCATGTAGGATTAGTGTATTGAGATGGGTTCGAATTGGATTTGATGTTTCCCTGTTGTGTCATGTGAATTCTTGTTGAAACATTGGTTGTAGTGGGGTTTGTTGTCTCAGTTAGGGGTGAGCTTCGGTCCAAACCCGGACCGAACCGGACCGAACCGGACCGGACCGAAACCCGAATTTTCGGAAAGTCCGGACCGAAGACCGGACCGAATAGGTTCGGTCCGGTCCGGTCCAGTCCGGGTCGGTCCAAAACCCGAATTTTTACCTTAAATTTTCGGTCCGGTCCGGACCGAAGACCGAATTTTCAAAATTTTGAGGACCGAAGACCGGACCGAAAAAATTCGGTCCGGTTCGGTCCGGACCGAAAAATTCGGTTCGGTCCGGGTACCCGGACCGGACCGAATTTTGCTCACCCCTAGTCTCAGTCATGGCATTAAGTTTGGGTTCTTGTTCGAAGATCAATTTGAGTGGGAATTGTTCTTTTGGTATGGGAGTAGTGGATTTTCATGAAGTTCTGTGGATTCTGTGGAGAAAGTTTATCTTTTGCCTGTAGGATTAGTGTGTTGAAATCAAGGTTTTCAGAACCGAACCGGACGTCGAACCAATAACGTCAAAGGTTCAAAGGTTCAGAGGTTTAACCGGGGTCGGACCGAATCGAACCGGTTGAACCGGTGACGTCATGACGTCATAAATATAAATATACATAATATATATATTTATGAATTTCTTAAATAATAAAATAAAATATAAAAATTCATAACAAATACTCAAATAAGTCAGATACAAGTAAATCACTTGTCAGAAATACACGAATCTAGAGTGCAGAAATAAATAAATAAAAACACTGGACCACACATGTGACAACACTATTCAAGATTGAACTATTATTCATGACTAACACTCACGTGACAGGTAAGACAAAATCTGGATCCTTATCTTTCTTTCTCTCCTCACCTCTCTTCTTCACTCCTCCCATTCCCACGTTCCTGACTTTCTTTTCACTCTCAATCCGGATGTCCTCCTTCGCTCCCCTCCCGTCTAGAACCATTTCCGGATCCTCCTCGACGCCTCTGCCGCCGTCCTAGACCGCACTCGTTTCGTCGGCACCGACGTCGACTCCACCACCTCGTCCACTTCTTCCTCTCTGTCCCGGATGTCCTCAACAAGGCGCGTCACCGGATCGGGCCGCTTAGGGACCTCTTCGCGAGGCTCAAAGGGTCCTCATGGATGAATGCACATAGTTTGTAGTATGGTAATTGTCGAAAATTGGTGAAAATATTAGAATGTGGATGCCTTCTGGTGATTGTTGAATAAAATTGAGTACATGCATTTTTGATTCATAAAAGTTGACATATTAGTGAAGTTTGTGATCATCTTTGGTAGATGTGATTAGACAAATTTTTGGTAGATGAAGAAAACAAAATATATTTCCATTTGAATCATCTGATTTGTCCTGGTTTGTGTTCTCGTATGTGAGTTATAATGAGATTGATTTGTTTGGAATTTCTTATCATTTTACATGCTTCGTTTGACAACGTTTCAATTTGTTTGAACATGGGGGAACGGGGAATATTTTTAATTAATGCAGGACTTGTGTGCTGGAAAAGATAGTTCATAGTTGTGCAGTGCTTGTGTAAGAAAATTTAAACCACTCAAGAATTCTATGTCCACTCCCTCCACCAAAGTGCTTGGACTTGCTGTGGAACAAACAAAGCATAGTTTGTCAACTTCTAAAGTCAACTCTGAACCATACTGACATGCATGAATATTAAGTACGGAAAATGATCTTGATCAACTATGGAAATGTGTTGCAAGATGCATCAGATATTGGTTTTGCAACAAAAATAGACGCCTTCATAATAGAGTTACATCTCTACTAACGAAATATTTGAGACGGTGGACCAACCAAATCTATTTTCTTGAGATTGAAGGAAGATGAAGTAGTGTAGCAAGTTCTTTGGGTACGGCATGGGAATATTGGTCTCTGCTTGGGAAGTTAAAATGTGCCAAGTGAGTATAGAAATGTTTTGATATAAAATAGCCTTGAATTAGTACTTTGTCTTGATTTGGTGAATTAAAGAGATGCAAGTTTGTAGGAATAGGATCGAGAAGTAGCTTAGTAATGGTTTGACAAATAGGTGTTTAGCTGATGTGTTGTCCTAAAGAAAGATAAAGAATAAAGGTGTTATCAATCCTGTAGTGAGCGGCATTTAGGTTGGAAAATTTTACGAAAGTTACTCTGCCGATTGCATTAATGGAATCTGATTAAATACTCTCAATTTTTTTTAGGTTGGCATTGGATGTGTTTTGCGTAGATTGTCTTTTATTTTGAAACCTATCACCTTACCCATACGGAACTAAGAATCAGAAAATGCTTCCTCAGTTTTTGACTTTTTTGCTTTTAAAATGTTCACATAGAGCTTCTGGCATGGCATCTGTTACAGTAATTGTAGGGCTTCAGTTTCTACAGGAAAACATAGTTCACCATCTATACTGGTCTTATTAAGCTTGACCTAATGTGTTATCAGAAATCCAAATATACATGCAAATGTACTATGCTGATCCAATTGTTGTGATCAAGGTTTTTGATACCAAACTGAAGAGTGAATCGACAAATATTCGGTTCGGTTCAAAATGGTTCAACCTGGTCCAATCGATGATGATGTCAGCATGATATCATCATTTTGTTAACCGAGAGTTGAACTGAACCGATTCTAGGATGACAGTCCAACCGGTGATCTGACCGATTGAACCGAATTTTACATGTACTTAACCAAATATTTAAGTTCTTAAAGTGTTTATATAACATCTATAACTAAATTTAACTATGAAGTTTACAAAAATATTGAAATGTATTAGTTATTATATGGTAAAAATCAACCGTAAACAAAAAAGAAAAGATAAAGTTTAGGGTTACATAATATTAATTAATTTTATTATTTTGTTATAATCTATCTTTTCACAAACCCAAAATATTGATTATATTTGAAATTTTTAGTGATTGTAACAAAATAATGCTTTTGGGTTAAATTGAAATAAAATAAATGTTCTTGGAGGTAAACTGTTACTTATATAGTTCAAGGTGCAAACTGTAGTTTAATATTTTTTTGTCAGACTGTGGTTCAACCAGTGACCAAACCAACCGGTTTTTCATTTTTTTTCTGGTTTAACCCGGTTCGATCCAATTTGATGAGGACTTGGGTTTTTTGATTGAACTGGCCGGTCATTTTCGGTTTTCTGTCTAATCTTGGTCTGACTGTCGGTTCAGTTTGGTTTTTAAAACAGAGGTGATTGCAAGAACCATAAAACCTACAACAATTACTTGCCATGTGGACTGTAATTCTGGTATTCTGTTATGTGCAGGTACTTTGCAATTCAAAAACAGGGTTGCTCTGACCTACAGAAGAATTCCAATTTTAGTACCAGAAACCGGAATGGATATTTGCCCATTGGTCTATAACGAATATATCCCTTGTCATGACAAGTCTTACGTGAAGAAATTGCGAAATAAGTTAGATCACTCTAGGAAGCAGGAGCTCGAGAGACACTGTCCCCCACCTGAGAAGCGTTTGTTTTGTTTGGTGCCTCCACCAGAAGATTACAAGATACCTATAAAATGGCCACTTAGTAGGGATTATGTATGGCGTAGCAATGTTAATCATACACATCTTGCCGAAGTAAAAGGTGGGCAGAATTGGGTGCATCCAAAGGACAAACTGTGGTGGTTCCCTGGAGGGGGAACACATTTCAAACATGGTGCCGCAGAGTATATTGACAGGTAATAGCTTACAAATGCATGTTTCTAGTTACTGTTGAAGAAGAAATTATATTGGGGATCTTATGTTATTGCTTAGGTAAGTCCTTTATATATAGAGGTTATAAGGATGAAATAAGGAAACAACAATTAAAAAACATTAATAAGGAAACATCAAATAAGGAAAGTCCTATCAACTAAATATCTAAATTTAATTATTTCCTAATATCTAATATTCCAACACTTCTCCTCAACTTGACAAATGAGTTTATTGGCATGAAGATATAGGGAAAATAAAAAAAATGACATCAAGATCTAACAAAGTCGGAAGCTGATATAATAATTTATTTGGTGACTGATAAAAAACATTTTTTTGAATACAACCACATCAAATTGTAGGGTAAACGTACATATGACCAAAATAGATGGTATCGATGCAAAAACAAATTAGTGAAATTACAGGGCAGTAGGGCACAGTTGATGATGTATTGTTAAATTGCAAGCTATTAGTCAAAGTGGTTCATCCGTTCATATGGAGAATATTAATATAATATGATTGAAATGAAAATAATGTGTAGACATCCATCTCCTAGCTACTATTGATTTAAAGTCACATGTTGATGCTTAAGTACTCATCAAGTATCCCACTAGTAGATGTATATGAAGTTTGGATTTATACTAGAATTGACTCTGCTAATTTCTCATTAAGTTTGCAGTGTTTTTCCTTGAGCAATATTAGATTTCATTCTCATGGATTCTCTATTCTGTTGTAATGCAGGTTAGGTAATATGATTACGAATAACAAAGGTGATTTACGTACAGCGGGAGTTGTACAGATATTGGATGTTGGTTGTGGAGTTGCCAGTTTTTCGGCCTTTCTACTCCCACAAGACATACTAACTATGTCTTTTGCTCCCAAGGATGAACATGAAAACCAGATACAGTTTGCTTTAGAGCGAGGAATTGGGGCTATGCTTTCTGCATTATCCACAATTCAACTGCCCTTCCCTAGCAATTCATTTGAAATGGTTCACTGCTCCCGCTGTCGTGTTGATTTTCATGAAAATGGTAAATGTCTTTTTAAAGTTGAAGTTGAAGATGGTTGGTAAATTCATAATGACTCAGTGTCAATATTTAAGATCTCAAACATGTGCAGTTGTGAAAAAAGATTGCAACTATGTCTCTAGGCTGTATCAACTACTTTCTTGCACGTCGTTAAAATAGATTAGTTAAAAAAGAAAGCTTACGAAACTTCTTGGATAGTTGGATGCCGTCATTGCCATGTTGCTCACATGTAAATGACTTATGGACTACCATACACATACACCAAAACATCTTATCACCACCCCCACTACGAAAGCTCATATTCAATGTCGATATCTACATCCACATTCTCTAGCAAACGCCCATTTCCTTGCAATTTAGCTCTCCCATCCTCATCTATAACATCTCCATCACCTATTCTCACATTCTTGATGTTCTTGGATGTTTCTTATAAACATATACATGTGGTTATCTCCATCTGTATTGCACGTACGTTTGCAGCCATTGTCAATCTTGTGAGTGTATATGTAAAACCCCTTGTTTCACAGCCATTTATTTCCAATACTTGCAAAGTAGAAAGAAATAGAGAACAAATAGACAGTTGATGACATTGGTGTTCATTATGCCGATGGTACACCTAAGGAAAAAGAGAGAGTAGAGTTTAATGTGTTTTATTGTTAATTTGTCTGTTTCTGTGCATGTGTCACCACCATGTTGATTGCAATGGAGGTAGCAATTGTACTTCTGAAGTTCAAATTGAACATGTTCCACAAATTCATCATAGCTGTTATCATCGTTTCTTCTGCACTTGCAATTTCATAGAACTAAATGCAAGAGACTTTCACGTTCCTATGTCCAACATTTGCAAAGAAGAAAAAGATAATCGATGTCAGATGTGTAGAGGAGCTTCGATACACAATAAATGCTTTATTTCTTCTTTTGGAATCTTTGGATATGTTCTTCCAGTCTTTAGAACTTTGTAAAGCTGGAAGACAAAATTGCTTCTTTATGTAATCTATGGTTTACAGTTGCAAATACCTTTTTTAAGACAACTCTCAACCATAGCTTTGACTGTCATGCATATTAGCAAGTATTTGATTTCCATGCTATTGTAGTTCTAATCCATATGTTATTGATATGAATGGACCAAAGCTGTAAGCTCAAGTTTGGACTTTGAGCTTGACTATAGGCAAAACTGTATACTATAATGAAGTTTGAGCTCAAATTTAAAGTTTGAACCACATTGATTTTTCTTTACACAAAGCTACAGATAGCTAAATATATATAAGCCTCGCTGTTCAATAAAATGCTTTGTTAGTGTTTTATAAGCCAACATGTGCTAACTTTCGCCTCTCATAATCTGCTTCACTTCATTAGTGTCTACATAAATTGCACAGATGGTGTAGGTCATCCTTTTGCCTGAAACAGCATTGGAATGCTACTATTTTATTACCCTTTATATTTGAGAAATGAGTGTTGTGTATAGTGTCATTGTCATGTGGTTGTGTTGCTAATTACTGTTTTGAAATGCCTTCTGCAGATGGTATTTTACTGAAAGAAATTGATCGTCTCTTGAGACCGAATGGGTATTTTGTGTATTCAGCTCCTCCTGCCTATAAAAAAGATAAAAAATATCCAATCATCTGGGAGAAGCTAATGAACCTGACTACATCTATGTGCTGGAAGTTGATAGCACAGCAAGTGCAAACTGCAATTTGGATTAAGCAAGATGATAAGTCTTGCAGACTGCAGAATTCGGAGAGAAATATATTGATGATTTGTGAAGGCTCAGATGATTCTGGACCATCCTGGAAAACACCTTTAAGGAACTGCGTGAGGTTAAGCGATCAAGCAGATATTCAGAAAATTACTCGAAGGTCAGAACGTTTATCAACTTATACAGAGAGTCTTCAGAGAATAGGTCAGTTTTTCCTTTATTTGCTATGAGTCATGAATTGCTAGTTGATTTTGTTTCTTTTTTCAACCTTGATAATTTTGGTCTTTTTTTGACAGACATCTCTTTTGCTGTGAAATGCCCATGTAGCATCCATACTGCATTTTCTCCATTTGTTTTTCTTATATTTTTTTGAAACTATCTATTTAGTCATATTATTGGATGCAAAAACTTGGGAAAGGGAGGTTTTTTTAGTGTTCTCAATGCCTTTTCAGAAGCAGTCCCTAAGTAATGATCTTTCAACCCTTGCTGGGTCTTTGGGGGAGACTAAATTTATATATACCCAGAAACCGAGAAAGAAGTACGAAATTCAATATCTGAAAATCAAAAATGCTAGGAGCTAACTTGAACTGTTGGAAGTTACTTGGGGCTCATTGATATGAAAAACCAAGTTAACCGGTGTGCCTTATTGTAGAAAATTCTGCATCATGCTGTGAATTTGTTGTATCCATTTGAGCAAGGTTTTAAAACAGCATATGCGGTCCTGTGCGAAATTGTGCCCAGGACCGCATATGCGGTTGTGCAGTCGCATATGCGGCCGCACAACTGCAATTTTTTTTGTTGAAAAAAATCAAAAAAATAATAAAAAAATAATAATAAAAAAAAAAATAAAAAAAAATCAGACAACATATAATAGCTGTCTCCCACCTAACATTTCTTCTTCCTTCTTCTTCTTCAACCTCTCTGACTCTTTTTCTTTTTTTTCTTTTTTCTTCTCTCAAAGCCCTCTCCCATCACCACCCCACCCCACCTTCACCACGCTCTGTGCGACCGCATATGCGGTCGCACAGTGGCCGCACAAATCACACACTGTTGGGTGCGATTGTGCGGTGGTCGCATATGCGACCCTGGGCAGATTTCCGATTTGTGCGACCGCATAAACGCTTATGCGGTCACACATTAAAACGCTGCATTTGAGAGAGCGCAAATTCTGATGACAATTGGATTTCATGACAGTCCCATCTCTTAGATTCAGTACCCTTTAGGCATTATCTTGTTCATCCACCTTCTTGACTCAACTTGTACAATTAAATTAGGGCTCCTTTGTTTTTGTTATCCATAAAAAAAGATGAATATAAGTTGGGCTCCTTTGTTTTTGTTATCCATAAAAAAAGATGAATATAAGTTAGGGCTCCTTGATGTCTTGCTTATAGATTTTTGGTTTTGTTTTGGCTTGCTTGGCTAGCCTTGGGGTTCCTCCTGTGGCGCCCCACCCCTCTTTTATACAATTTCCTTTTTCTTATTAATATAAATACCTTTACCGATGAAATAATAACAATAATTAATAATAATAATAGTAATAAATGCGAAAAACATGCCAAGTGTGACATTAACAAGAGAAATAGAAAATAAGGATGGAAGGTGAAAGAAAGGAGAAAGCTGGAAATGACATGTAAGATTCAAGCTTTTACTATGTATGCTTGAACTTTATCGGCAAAAAATTGAAGATGATTCAATTGATCCATAATGATCATAAAAACTATTTTCACACTCATTGCACGAAAAACATTAAAAGAAGCTCTATATATTTCAATCCTCTTCATGTATCCGTAATACCAGTTTCATATTGTTGAGGAAATAGTCTTACATTGTTAAACACAAGATATATGCAACACTCTATAATAAAGTTGGATCCACTATCCTTCACCTAAGCGTTTAAGTTTTGTAGAGGTGGTGAACTAATCAAATTTCTCACATGCCTTTCTCACATGTCGCAATGAAAGATTTTCTTATCCCAGCTTACCTGCAACGCATGTATGACAATAGCAAGCAAACAACAATTATTGTGCACATATGTTTAGATGAATCTGAAAGGATTCAGAGAGCTGTAAGGGGTTTTTATGTGATTAGCAGAGTCAAGAGTATCTTGTTGAATGATCATGTTTTTTTTCTGGACCCACTTCAACCGTTATTTCATCAAAATTTCATGAAATCTCTCTGGTATGTCACTATATCCGTATATGTCAGCGTTGTCTATTGCAGATAATAAACTCTTTCATGATGAATCCTGATTGAATTATATGTGCTTACTTTTGCCAAAGCGCCTTTTTTTGTTTTTTTACTCACTTCGGAAAAAGTTTCCCTTCAGGTGTCACATCTGACATGTTCAAGGCAGACATGGAATTCTGGCAGCAACAAGTGCAACAATACTGGAAATTGATGAATGTCAGTAACAGTGACATAAGGAATGTTATGGACATGAATGCTTATTATGGTGGTTTTGCTGTGGCTTTAAGTTTCCTACCAGTTTGGGTTATGAATGTTGTACCAGTGAGTATGACTAACACATTACCTGTTATATACGATCGAGGCTTGATTGGTATCTTTCATGATTGGTAAGATCTGACACTTCAATATTAAGAGGAAATAGTTGCTGGTTTTGCTAATTATTTGCTATACATTCTCTTGATATCATTTATTTGGAACCTCTTGTGGCTGTTCTATTTGTAGGTGCGAGTCTTTTTCAACATATCCACGGACATACGATTTATTACATGCGTTCCATATTTTTTCACACTACCAAGGTCAAAGAGAAGGTTGCCTAATGGAAGACATCATGCTTGAGATGGATTGTATGATTCGTCCTGAAGTAAGACCTTCTGCAAGTTCATTGCTCTTATATAATTAAAATCTATTACAAATGACAAGTGAAACTAACTAGAACTTTTATATTTGGTTGCATTCATTATAATATGTATGTAATTAATATAATTAGGTTTTTTGAAAATGCTCACTCAAACTGATCAGAATCTCAGCATTCTATTTCATTCAAGTTATAAATGTATAATAAAATTTTGCTACCTCATCTGAAAATCTGTATCTGTTGATTGCTTTCTGTGAAATTGTCACTTTCCTACAGTAATCAACTAACTGAACTGGAAATATCTGATTTATTTTCTGTTAGGCTCTATATATAGATCCTTCTCTGTGTCCTTATTCCTGAACAGCCAACTCCATGCTGACTACTGAGATGGAGATTGAAAAATATCATAAAAAATCTTTATCACAATTGTTGTTCAAACACTATAAATAATAAAGGAAATAGCCTCATGTGCTGTGGAACCCTTCATCTTGTATTGGTTGTTTGTAGAAAGCTAAAAGAGAGAAAAGAAGCAAATTGGAGTGGAGATCTTAATTGCAACATGAAGTGAGTTTTTGGCTTTTAGCTTTCATTACAGAATGGGACAAATGCAGATGAATTTTTCATTTCTACTAAAATGCCCTCAACCGAACAAAGTGAGTGAAGCGTAAAGTTTATATTACAAAATGTTAAACTTCATTTTCCTTTTAAAATGAAAAAAACATTTAACTTTTTTTTTCCTCCCCTATATTTTGCCAACAAAACATATAACTAGCATCTCAACCCAAGGTGCCGATTCGTGTACTGTTTCTTTTGACAGTTGCCTATTATACACCCTCCATCCCCATGCCATTCTCTTTTAAATGGAGGCACTCTTTTCGTTTCCGTAACAATTAGGAACGGGAGAGCTCTTCATGTTGAACCATGACTCTGAAAACACATACTTCGGAGTGCAAATGTCTAAGTTGTTTGTAAACTTTATACCCACAATCCAGACGCGATCATATTTTGATGTGCAATAGTTTTTCAAGATGACCAGTTTCTGATTTTAGTCTTTTCACTTTCAATTCAACCATGGCTAAAAACAGTAAAAGATTTGTACTCAGGGGAATATACCATCAATATGTTTAATCATGTGAATTTTCTTTTCCATGCAGGGATTTATTATCATTAGAGACAAGGACTCTGTCGTCTCTAGAATAAAAGAGATCGCACCAAAATTTCTCTGGGATGTTAATTCCTACATGATGGAAACAAGAGAAAAGAAAATGGAGCCAGTGCTTATTTGCAGGAAGAAGTTCTGGGCTATAGTCAAAGGTACTCTAGAACCCTCAAGCAAACTGAATTATTGTAGGAAGAAGTTCTGTAACTTCTCTGAGAGGGCACTTATATTCTTCTTTTTGGGCTATTTATGTATCTTCTTACATGGTTCGTTTGGCAATACAGGTGACCAATGACCAAACTGGAGTACTGGACGTATCTCTGAATTACGTGAACATATGTATCTTAAGAGACATCTTCGAGAAAGAGATCACCTAGCATGCGACAAATTCACCAGAAGAAGCCCCTTGCTTTTAACATGGTTCTTCTGAGGATTTATGTTGCCCCCGACCATCTAGGTATGTTGTACTGATTGTGCTTGCTGTGCATTTAGCTGTGGAAAAAGATGGTCTCTGTATCCCTTACAACTCAAAGTTATCTTGTCCAATCCCGTTATATCAGTTATTCTTTCAATTGTTTTTATTTACCTGGAATCGTTTAGTATTATGTTTACTAGCAATTCCATTTATTTATCATTGCTGTCTTGTTCAGTTATCTGTTATTTTGCTATGTTATTTAAGTTATTCCATGTTTTATTTCCTGCATTTGTGCTCTCTTCTTGACCTCGTCGAAGCGCATTTGAGGGTACGAGATTTTTTCATGTTTGGAGTTCGGACTGTTCATTTACAATAATGCTATCTGAATGTAGGAAGGAAGCCCAAAATTTGTGTTGACCTGAATTCATTATTGTTAAAAAGTAATTTAAAAAAAATTAACAAAACATACTACCTTGTAATTAATTGTACTATTGTACCATATTGAAGTCTGTAGACTCTGTACCTTCAATTGTTTACTGCTGATTAAGTAGTGTATTTATTAGATACCTAAGAATCATGGAATAATGCTTGTTTAAAGTGAAACCCAAGTAGGTACTTAGTACATTTAAAATCACGTATCCACGTAAGGTTAGACAAGCAACTAAAATGCTTATAGGAAACGATTCCAGTCGTCGGTTCTTCATCCCAAGATATTAGTTCTGCTCCCACTGGACATTTAGCCTTGAGACTCTAGAAGCTTCGGAGGGTGGTTTATGTCTTTTGAACCCATCTCAAAACTATAATTCTTATAAGACCAACCGACTGTGAATTTCACTCTACTAACTACTAAGCTAGAGACATCTTCAGTCACATGAGTACTGTTAAGACAACCACCCACACTTCAGCAACCAGCGAACTCCACCAGAGAGGCTCATAAGCACCGAGAGCTTTGAAACCATGAAAGTTCATCAGAGTAGCAGGCAACCAGCAGCCACATTTGCAAGCCCACCTTTGGAGTCTCACGCCGGCGGCGAGTCCACGGCCACCAATTGCAACAGGCACCTACAAGTTTGCCGTACACGAATTTCTGAGAGCAAACTCTACCTTGACAAACATACAAATACATGTATTTTCCCCCCAAATTCAATACGGTTGCTTTACCATGAGATAAAACCTCATTTGCAACTTAAAGGCAATGATAGGAAATGTCTAATGAAGTAGAATTCTTGTTAGGAGTTGAATTTTTCCATTTTTGTCTGGCAAAGGTAATGGCCATCAGACATTTGTTCGTTTGGACGTCCGATGGCTTAATTACAACCTTAATTGCAACTCACTCGAATTGGTTAAATAAATTGCCATTAGCATGAGTTGAACTTGTAATCATTGTCACATAACGCACAGTGTGTGTTGACAAACAACTTAAGATTTTCATAGTGTAAGTTTCTTCTCTTGCTTAACTCAATCATATAACTACACGCACATTAGACATCAAAAACAAGAAAATCACATTGTAGAGTATTGGTAGTGAGTCTAACCTTGACAGCTTCATCAGCAACTTGGCAACCAACAGTGGTGGCTTCCATGTCGCCGTATGTCCTACCATGTCTACATTGGCTATGTTCACCCACACCTGCCATTTTGAACCACCACAAAATAAAACAAAGGCTACCAAATCCTTCGAAGTTTGTATCAAAACACCAAAGTTATGCATGATCATATTTGCGACTAAGGATGGCTTCTTTTGCTTTCTCTGAGATCTCTAGCGCTTTCATCTTCGGTTGGACGTTGAAAGTGATGCCTATGTTGCTTTGGATCTCGATGTATTTCTCCAATTCAGGGTTGAAGTAGCCCGACCGGTTCTTATTCCATAAGAACATAACGTAACCAAACTTGATTGTCTCGCTATTTAAAAAACTGAATGTATCGGTCATTAGCGTTGACGACCACGTCGTCCTCGACAATGGGTCCAATTGGATTCCCATTTTCATCAATAATCACAAAAGGAGGCAAGTATTGGTCATTGGCGTTGGGATTCTTCTCTTACCTTTGTGATGTCTTCCAAGGAAAGGAACTATGGAACTTGTTTGGTGCTTGACTAAGCTTCCCACCCCCTCTTCTGATATGCGGCCACCGCATATGCGGATGCGGTCAGGAACTGCATCGCATCCAAAAGATGGGGCCTTGTTTATGTGAACTGCACATGCGACTGCATATTCGGCGCATCCCAGAACAATCAATTTTGAAAATTTAAAATCTTGGTTTTTTTTTCCTTCAAAATTTCTCTATCCCTCTCAAAGAAATTAATATATTATTACTTGTATACTTGTACTTCCATGTTCTCTTTTGTTTAATATTATGTTAAGAATTATTCAAAATTTTCACCTAAATTTTTTATGCATACATATATAGAATTTATAATTAACACGCATATTATTGATATTATTTAATTATTAAATCGCATATGCACCTGGATTCAATCCACATATGACCAATCGACAAATCACGGTGCATCACTGCATCCAATCTGCATCTTGCGTTCCTAAACCTTAATCCCACTGATTGACTACAACCCAATCATTGTGCAAATATGATACAATTAAGAGGATAATATATTAAAAGACTAAAGTAGGGAAGCCAATTGTTACATAAGGTCAATTTCTGTACAAGTTCTTTTAAAAATCAAAAATTTAATATAATTTTAATATATTTCCAATTTTATCCCTAAAATACCCTCACCCCATAACCACAATCTCACATCCCAAACAAACCCACCAAATCTTCCTCACTCCTACACAAAATCTCAAACATTCCAACCTACTGACGACCCCGCTCCTTGGACCACCGTTCCCGCTCGTTTCTGTTGAACGACCCAACTCGTTTGGTGAAAATAAGGTAGCTCGTTTGGTGAAAATGACCCAGCTTGTTGATGCATCCCGCGCAGAACTGGTGCGTCCCAACTTGTTTAGGGTGGAAAACGACCCAGCTTATTTAGTGAAAAAATGATACAACTCGTTTTCTGTTCCCTTAAATTAGAAGTCTTCCACACCCATTATGAACCCAATAGGTTCTTAATTTGGAATTATGTTTAATATGAATGTTTTGCATCTCAAAATCGTCTTTGTAACAAGTTTTGAATCGCCTCATTTGAATATTGGAGAATAAAGTTATGCACAAATCATTGAAGATTTCTCGATCGTCCACTTTCCAAATACGATCTGTCTTGAGACATATTTTTTCACCCTCGTATTATCATAATTTGGCAAGTCATAAGTAACAAATATGTAATCTTTTCAATTGTCTTTCCAACATATATAGAATCATCAAATTCCGTATTTGAATGTGGATGTTATGTATAAAACGACCCAACTTGTTTTGTGAAAACGACCCAGCTCGTTCGGGACTAGTTTGTGAGTCCTCGGGACTGGCTTCGGACTGAGCTCGAGACTGCTTGGGATTGGTTGGCAACTGCTCGAGACTTGCTTGGGACAACTCTGGACTAGCTAGGGACTGCTCGAGACAACTCTGGACTGTTTGGGACAACTTGAGACTAATTTGAGCAAATTAGGTTCTGAATTTGGAAATATGTTTAGTAGGAACGTTTTGCATCTAGACATTTTCTTTGTAACAAGTCTAGAATTGCCTTATTTGGATATTAGAGGAGAGAGTTATTCACAAATTATTGATGATCTGTTGACTTTTCAGTTTCCAAATACAGTTTAGCTTGACACACATTTTTCACCCTCGTATCATAGGAATTTGGCAAGTCATAAGAGACTAATATATAATCCTTTCAGTTATCTTTCTAACATATCTGGAATAATCAAATATATGTTTGGATGTGGATGTTATGAGTAAAACAAGTGATGTGTCACCCATGGGACGAGTGCGTCCCGAGCAGGACTGGTTGACAAACAACTCTGCGGTAACAAGCCAGCTCATTTGGTGAAAACTGTAGGATCGTGTATGACCATAATTCTAATCACTTTTAAGTTAATCTCCTACTTGCTTAATCAAAGATGCAACGGAATAAACAAACAAAAGCAGGTAAATAAAACAATTCAAACCACAATGGACACCGGGGGATTTTTATAGAGGTTCAGTCTCCCGCCTACTTTCTTTTTTGCAAGCTCCGCTCTACTCCATGAGCTCCGCATACGTCTTCACTAGCAATCTCGTTTCGGGCCGAGATTAAGCATTTTACACAGCAAACTCCGCGAACAATCCTCGCTAGCTTGATTTCTTCATCTCACAATCTGAGAGAGAACACTTCAGACTTTCACCGAAGTCCTTGCTTGTTGACAGACAATTGTTTAGTGAAACAATTACTCTCTAACTTGAGCACACTTAAGAGTATGAGTGGAATTGATATAAAGTGTGGAAAGTCTGGCTTGAAGAGTAGGATTGGGGAATTGAAAGCTTGGGAGTTTCTCTTAGATGTGTATGACAATTTGGAGTGGAAGAGTTGTCAAATTGTGTTTTGGTAACATTTATTTATAAGCTCCTAAGGGGTTACAACCGTTGTGATTAATGTAGGAAATGTTTGTGTGAGATACACAAAACAGAAAAGAGTAGGTCACAATTCTGGCCAAGATCGGTCGACCGAAACGGGTCTAACGGTCGATCGGAGTCTGTCCAGACATAGAGTCCAGAACAGTCTAGAAATAAACGGTCGACCGAGCAGGGAACGGTCGAACAAAAACAACTATAACTTAAGTTATCAATCTAACTAAAAGGATTGTTCGGTCGACCGAAAATAACATGCATTAGGGGATTTTCAAAAATGTTTAGGTTCGGTCGACCGAAAAGGTTGGGTTGGTCGACCGAAAATAACATACACTTGGGGATTGTCAAAACATTTATGTTCGGTCGACCGAAACAAGATCCACGGTCGACCGGTGGTCACTTGTATACTTGGGGTATGGAAAAATGACCGTTGGTATAATACGACAAGTCTAACGGTCAAATGACACGTGTAGACGGTCGATCGATAAAGTAAACAATGTTTAGGTCCCAATATGGATTCAGAACACACTCTAGACACAAATGGACACATTTGGACAAATCTTGACACATTTTGGACACAAATGGATACATTTTGCACACAATATGACCAAATCTGGACACAATCTGGACACATTCTGGACACAATATCAACACATTCGGGACAATATTAACACAAGTGGACATATTTTGGACACAATATAAACACATTCTGGACACATCTTGACACAATATGGACACATCTGGACACAATGTGGACACATTGGAACTTGCTTCTATGCCATTTATGAGCACATTAACTTCCTAATTTGGAAAAATGTTAAATGTAAACATTTTGCGTCTTGAAATAGTCTTTGTAACGAATTTTGAATGGTCCTATTTGGATATTAGAGGAGAGAGTTATGCACAAAGTATTGATGATCCGTTGATTTTCCAGTTTCCAAATACGATCTGTCTTGACACACGTTTTTCACCCCCGTATCATAGGAATTTGGCAAGTCATATGAGAGACTAATATATGATACTTTCAATTATCGTTCTAACGGATCTAGAATCAGCAAATTATATATTTAGATGTGGATGTTATGAGTAAAACAAGTGATGTGTCACCCGCGGGACTTTTTATGAGCCCATTAGATTCTGAATTAGGAAATATGTGAAATATGAACGTTTTGTGTCTTGCAATATTCTTTGTAATGAGTCTTGAATCGCCTTATTTGAATATTGGATGAGAGAGTTATGCACACATTGTTGATTATTTGTTGATTGTCAAGTTAACAAATACAGTATGTCTTGACACACATTTTTCACCCTTGTATAATTGGAATTTGGCTCGTCGTAAGAGAAATGAATATGTTCTCATTTCAATTGTCTTTCTAACGAATCTAAATCATCAAATGTATTATTTGGATGTGAATGTTATGAATAAAACGATCAAACTCGTTTGGTCGAATGACCCAACTCGTGTGGAAAAAACGATACAGTTTGTTTTCTGTTCTCTCAAATCAGCAGTCCTCCACGTCCTTTATGGACTTATTCGGTTCCTACTATGAAAATTTGTAAAATATCAAAAAAATTATTCTCAAAGTTTTCTTTGTAACGAGTATATAATCGACTTATTTGAATATCGGAAGAGAGAGTTATGCACAAATTATTCAAGATTTGTTGATTGTCCAGTTTCCAAATACGATCTATCTTGAGACATGTTTTTTCACCCTCGTATCATCGGAATTTGGAAAGTCATAATAGTAACAAATATGTGCTCCTTTCAATTGTTTTTCCAACAGATCTAAAATCATCAAATTCCGTATTTGGATGTGGATGTTATGAATAAAACAACCCAGCTCGTTTGGTCAGACGACTCAGCTCGTTCGGTGAAAATGACTAAGTTCATTTGGTCGACAACGACCCAGGTCATTCGACTCGTTTGTTTAAAACAAGTCAGCTCGTTCGGTCCCTTTTGTGTTAGAACCAAAAAAATATACCAAAATAAAGCTTACATAATGGAAATCGATCTTAATACTCTGGTATATTAGGTAGGATGATTGGAGTGAAGTTATAGGATTTAGAGGAGAAATATGTTGGGAGTGAGAGTTGAGAGAAATATGGATGTTGGGTAGAAGAATGATATGATTTGTAATTAGAACAAAAATAACAAGGATAATGTGACATTTGGTATTCTTCTTAAGACGAGAAAAAGTCAATAGTCAATGGCCTTATAATATATTTTCAGATTAAGTTTTGAGGACTAAAATATGAATTAAAAGAACTAAAGTTGCATGAATAATTTGAAGGCTAGCGGTATTTGTAACGTCCTTATAGTTTATATTGGACAACAAAAGGAAAGTTAGTGGAATTATTTGTAACCTTTCTAATTGAAATGTTTGATTATCCACTTGTGGTTACTCATTATGGAATTATTGTTAATAGATTTCACGAATACGAAATCAGACGAAATCACACGAAACCAGACCATACTCTACGCGAGCCTGAGGACGAATACATTATAGTAGAAAGGATTTCACCAACGGATGTTCTCCCTAACACCAATAGCAAAAGTATGTCAGTATCGATACATATAGAAGTACCGGCGGATAACTTCCATCATTGAAGCGTTTTATCAGGAGCCCAATTCGACCTTCCCCCTTCACTTTCCTTCAACCCTAATCTCAAACCCTATTAGCCGCCCCTCCTTGCCGCCATCTCCTCCTTCCCCGCCCCCTCGCCACCACTGTTTTCTCCTCCGCGTCTCGTCGCCGATGGTGAGCTTTTCCTCCTCCATCATCGACCTCAACATCCTCCTCCCCGACTCCTGATGAGAATTAAATTTATACCGCAAGTGCACGACGTCAATGAAGACGTGGCAAGTACGGGTCGAACACAAGGAGGGAGAGATCTGTTATTAGTGTGATTTCGATTGGGGGAAAGAAAGAGAGAAGAATAAATTGGGTTTTTGAGATTTTTGATTTTTATTATCTAAGGCAAGAAACAAGAACAAATAAAACTAAAACAAGAACAAAGAGGTGAATTCCGTCGGGTGGAGGTTTAGATTTAGGGTTTAGATTAGAGAATTCAGAAACTTATAATAAATCATGTTAGTTATGAAGCATTACATGATAAATGATTTAACATAAACTCAAGTAATCAAAATATACTAATCACGAAATTAAAATAATAACATTTATTCATCTTCTCTTCACCCTAAATCCGTCACCTCCACCCTTTGGAAAGAGTTAGAAACTCATGGATGAGAGGAAGGAGAAGATATCCTAGAGGAATTACAAAAGAAAATTAAAAACAAACAAGAAATAAAAGACAAAATTTTATTACTAAAACTAAGGAACAAAAATAAGAACAACCACCAAGGACCCTTTTAACATCGTTCTCGGGTCTATTTATAGTTGCTACAATGGACCTAAGTATAACATTGGAAAGTACACGTGTCCAGACACGACTGGACAAAATTTGGAGACGCGGATCGACTCTGGGGCGGCGGAATCGCCGCATGTCAAGTGTAATGTGCGGCTAAAACGCCGCATATCTTGCTCTGATTAGGTCCGGATTTTTGCTGTGTGTTTATGGCATGATTTGATCATCCTTTGCGCGTATGGATGATTTCTTTCCTTTCTTTTGAGCTCCGGATTTATTTCTTCATATATTTGGAGATCCAAATTGATTTTTCTTTAGAACTTCTCCAAAATAATATTTAATTTGCATTCGGGTCCTTGGCTTTTTGCAATTAAGTCCTGGCTACTTTTGTGCTTAAGTCCTTGACCTTTTTGTAATTAGATCCTTGAATGATTTTATGCTTGGATGAACTTCCATTTGACTCCCGATAATCTTGAATTGGTCTTTATGATAGAAATGAGTCTTTTGCACACGTTTGTGCTCGGGATATGAGTAATTTGCATTCAGGTCCCTGTATTCTGTAAATCAGACTAAACACATACCTTAGTAGCATTTATTTATATAAAATTAATCTAAATAAAAGACATATGATGCAATGTATGCAATGCATCAAACACCCCCACACTTAGATTTTGCTAGTCCCTAGCAAAACAGAATATAAGAAAAATAAAAAACAGGGAAATTCTAACTCACTTTCGTAGGAATCACGGTTGCACTTAGCATGTGCGACAAGCCTTTAAACCTCCAGGTTTCCTTAGAGGACGAGTTTTGTCTCGTGAGGGTTTTCAGTTGACACACCCACAAAGTCCTAATTGAACATTCCATTAATAGCTCTCAATATCCCTACCTCAACCTTATACATCTTACTTAGAATTCTTGCATGCTTATTATATAAATCTAACTTATAAAAAGTCTGACTTGGTCTTTGTTCCTCCAACATTCACACCACTAACCCTTCTACACATGTTATCACTTAAATTATCTTGCACGCCTCTTCTGGTGGTGAAGTATCATTCGGATCAACCATGGCATGGATCATTCTTTTAGCTTTGGGCCTTGAGTATATTTTTTTTTTCTTTTTCCGTGATTCAACACATTTGTTTTTTCTGACACTTTTACCTTTTTTGCATTCGTGTAGCGAGTTTGGTCGATAATCCTGAGCTGACAGACTCAAGTTACCGGGTTTCAAGATACTCCTACGGACCAGTGACTCAAAGGCTTGGGCTTTTGTAATCATTTTGCAAAATGTGTTTTCCTCACTTTATTCCTTTATTTTTTTTATTTTCCTCAAGGATTAATTGCTATTAGAAGTCCACACTTCCCGGTATATTTTCCTCAACCTCTGCTTTTTATCAACAACTTCAAAGATTTGATTCATCCAATTTAAGTGCATACATGTTTCAAAGGGTAATGGGTTATTTCTTTGGAACTTAGATTTATGTCATAGTTTCTACAAGCAGAACTATATAATAAGAAACAAAAACTCAATGAAATTTGTACTCGGGGTTTGGTAGTTCAATCTTAAGTTATGTCATGAAACATTGATTTTTTTAAGAACAGATATTTAGATAGATATATACATAAACACCCCCCACACCTAAATCATGCATTGTCCTCAATGAATGTGAATATAAAGAAAAATGCACTTATTACCTTGGTGAACTGCGGTGGAAGGATGAAATTTGCTCAAAGTCAACCATAGTCAGAACTGGATTGAATGACACCATATTGGTGCATGTATCCAGTTGAATTGTTCCCCATGTTGCAATGAGAGTCCTGAGTCACAGGTTCCACACCCCTCACATAAATTGGTTTTCTTATTTGCTCGAGTGATGGTGGGTGTGTAGATGAATTCCTCCCCTTTTTCTTACTTCCTTTTTGATTTTGTGATGATTCAGAAATCTTATAGATACGCGATTTCATCACAACATCACTTTGATTGCATATTATTTCTGGCTCACTATCAATATGAAAGATATTAAATTCAGCTTTTAAGTTCCCAAAAGATAATTGCATGAGCCCATTTCGACAGTTTATCAATGCTTCAGAAGTGGCTAAAAAGGGTCTGCCTAGAATTACAGGGATTTGTCGATTAGGATTTACAACAGGTGCGGTATCTAGTACAACAAAATCCACTGGGTAAATGAAGTCACCAACCTTGATCAAAACATCCTCTACTACACCTCTTGGCTTCTTAATAGAGCAATCAGCAAATTGAAGGGTTGTCCTAGAGGGTTTTAGTGGACCAAGGTTCATTTGCTCATAGACAGAGTACGGGAGTAGGTTAACACTAGCACCAAGGTCTAGAAGGGCTTTGTTGATAAAAGTATCTCCTATTGCACATGAAATTGTGGGACATTCAGGATTCTTATATTTTATAGGAGACGAGTTTGACAGGATAGAGCTTATGTTTGCAGTTAAGAATGTCTTCTTTGGTACGTTCGTTTTTTGGTTTTTAGTTCACAGATCTTTTAAGAATTTAGCATAAGCAGGTATTTGTTGAATCATGTCTAAGAGTGGAATGTTCACCTTAACTTGCTTAAATACTTCCAAGATTTTCTCTATTTGTGCACTTGAGTTCTTTTTGAGTCTATTGGGGAATGAGGCTTTAGGAACATAGACTCGCTCTGGTTCAGGTTGAGCTATGGGTTCAGGTTGAGTAGGTGGGTTGGTCGTTTCAGATTGGACGTCGGGTTCAATGGTTAGGTCATATGTGGTAGCTTGATGGCTAGATTGATTAGACGTTCTAGGATTTACCACATTATTATCAATCTGTCTTCCAGACCGTAATGATACTACTGCATTTATTTGTTGGAACGGTCCTTCCTCATTAACCATTTGAACCGGTCTAGGGTTGTTATTTCCTGAAGGTGGTTGATAGGGCTGATATGAATTATTAGATCTTGGATTCACCTCAGGTTGACTTGGCAACCGACCCTTTTCTCTTTCACCTACTATTTGTGTTAGTTGGCTGACTTGTGTCTCTAGCCTTTGGAAGGTCTGGTTGGTTGTTTGTATAAAGGTTTTCATCAAATTTTCCAAGCTTGTCAACCTAACCTCATGATCGCCATTGTTACTAAACCCAGATGATGTATTATTTTGGTTATACGGGTTTGGTTGTTGTCTAGGAGGTTGACCTTGTTGGCTTGATGAGAAATTGGAATTATGACGCCAACCCGAGTTATAGGTTGATGCGTATGGGTCATTTCTAGCGTGTTATACATGGCATTAACTTGTTCCCAGTCCGCACAGTCCTCCATTACATGACCAATCTGACCACATCTAGAGCAAGGGATAGACGAGGCTTGATTCACTCGGGTTTGGGTTTGTAGCTCTAAACTTTCCATTCTACGCATAAGGGTAGCTAGTTTTGCTTCAGCCGCTATGTTGGCATCTACAGCTAAGACACCTGGTTTGGGTTGACTTGCTATTCTAGATCCAATACTCGGGTTAAGCGGTGTTCTAGCATTGTCCAATTGCATACTGTTTTCAGCTAAATCCTCAAGAAAAGTCCAGACATCATTTTCATTTTTCGACATGAAGTTCTCTTGGCTTACAGATTCTACCATAACCCTAGATGTGGGTGTCAATCCCTCATAAATAATTTGGCATAATTGCCATCTTGGAATTCCATGATGAGGGCATTGGGTCAGTACGCTTTTAAATCTTTCTAGATAGGAATAAAACGGCTCGCTCTCAGACTGAACGAATGCAACAATTTCATTCCTAATCCTCATAGTCTTATGGTTGGGGAAATATTTTTTCAGGAATATTTGAACAAACTCAGCCCAACTCCTAATAGATCTTTCGGGTAGACTATATAGCCATTTCTTAGCGTCGTCCTTTAGTGCTAGAGGCACAAATTTCAGACGCACTGCCTCCTCAGGGATATGCTGGTATTGCATAAGAGAGCAGATTTCCTCAAATTCTCTAAGGAAGAGATATGGGTCTTCCCTAGAGGTGAACTTAGACAACATACTCATGTATTGTGCCTTAAGTTCGAAGTCGCGACCCGGTATGGTGGGCATAACGATGCACGATGGCTGAGCAGCCATCGCTGGATAGCATCGATTCCTCAGAGTTATAGGTTGTGCAACAGGTGGCTCCACTACGTTCTCACCCATTGGATCCAGGTGAGGTGGTGCAGCAGATGGATTGGGGCTAAGCTCTAGACTGGAATCTAGATGAACTCGTGAGAGTCGATTACTCAAGTCCCGAATCCAAATCTGAGTGCACCGGGTTGAATCAATTTTTGAGTTCAAATTCGAAATTTAAATTCCAAATTTAATTTCAAGAATTAATTAATTTTTTTTCGTTTATATATATATATATATATATATATATATATATATATATTTTGGAAACAAACAATAGAATGGGGAAAGATGAGAAAGGAGTCCTAATCTAGAGAATTTAGGTGAGAAGAGAAAGAAGACTCAGCTGAGAAGAAAAACCTAACTCTAAAGATAGAAAGAGGGTTGGTCAGAAAATTCCTAAGAAAGCATGGTTCAAACAATCCTAGACCTAGTGTCACTTAGATCTAGACGACTCCTAACTGGTTGAGTCGAATTGATTTGTTTGATTCACCTCCCTCACTAATCAAACCAAATTGGCCAGGCAGTGTATAGCTAGTGGGGGCGCTTCCGACAGGGTCGGTGCCAATTAGACAACCACTTCTCTTGGAAGACTTACGTCGACACAAAAACACTTTCTAGACACCAACTTAAATTCGATCGGCTTCAGGTCATAGCAAGTCAAACCAATTCTTCTCCTTAAATGAGTCTGAGTCCTTAGGGGTCAATGTCTAGTTGATTTTAATTGAAGGCTTGGGTGACACTTTAGGATTGTGATTTGTGGGCCACAGAAGGGTGATGAAATCCCCACCGTATCTTTTCCTACAGAGTTGCCCTTAAGATAGTTTAAATTAGATCTAGCAAAGATAGTCAAACAATGGTCTTTAGAGGGGGCAATTGCAAGGTTGTATGCAAACTAGATTATATGCTTAAATGCAATCGATGAAAATCACGATACGTACCTTGACTCCAGCACTCTTCAACAGAAATTGATTTGCAAGAATTTAGCAAGAATAATGCATACAAAACTAGATAATGCATGCACTAAGGCCTTTCTAATTTTGCCAATTTTAGGTTAGAGTTGAATTATTGTCAATTATGGAATTTTTGCCCTAACACGTGCATTTCTAATAAAAGGAAATTTTCTGAAAATCGAAATTACGAGGAAAAGAGGCAACAAATGTTACCTATGCAATGCTCAGTCGGGTTCACCGCCCACTCTCGAAATTTCAGTAGCTTCACGCGTCCACCCAGAGATGAGTCGCGTCCCAGAAAAGTTTGAAGCCCAGAAGCTCCAAGTGTGCGGCGGATTCGCCGCCAATTGCTCTATAGGTGCGGCGATTTCGCCGCTCGTTTAGCTCAGAATGTGCTCGGATTTCGCCGTGCACGCTGTTGTCTCCTGAAACACAAATCCAAATACTTAGATCACGCACAAGATAAACAGGATAAAATCGAAATCAACAAAAAAAACAAAATCTGCGTCGCCTCCCCGGCAACAACGCCAAAAACTTGATGAGAATTAAATTTATACCGCAAGTGCACGACGTCAATGAAGACGTGGCAAGTACGGGTCAAACACAAGGAGGGAGAGATCTGTTATTAGTGTGATTTCGATTGGGGGAAAGAAGGAGAGAAGAATAAATTGGGTTTTTGAGATTTTTGGTTTTTATTATCTAAGCAAGAAACAAGAACAAATAAAACTAAAACAAGAACAAAGAGGTGAATTCCGTCGGGTGGAGCTTTAGATTTAGGGTTTAGATTAGAGAATTAAGAAACTTATAATAAATCATGTTAGTTATGAAGCATTACATGATAAATGATTTAACATAAACTCAAGTAATCAAAATATACTAATCACGAAATTAAAATAATAACATTTATTCATCTTCTCTTCACCCTAAATCCGTCACCTCCACCCTTTGGAAAGAGTTAGAAACTCATGTATGGGAGGAAGGAGAAGAGGTCCTAGAGGAATTACAAAAGAAAATTAAAAACAAACAAGAAATAAAAGACAGAATTTTATTACTAAAACTAAGGAACAAAAATAAGAACAACCACCAAGGACCCTTTTAACATCGTTCTCGGGTCTATTTATAGTTGCTACAAGGGACCTAAGTATAACATTGGAAAGTACACGTGTTCAGACACGACTAGACAAAATTTGGAGACGCGGATCGACTCTGGGGCGGCGGAATCGCCGCATGTCAAGTGTAATGTGCGGCTAAAACGCCGCATATCTTGTTCTGATTAGGTCCGGATTTTTGCTGTGTGTTTATGGTATGATTTGATCCTCCTTTGCGCGTCTGGATGATTTCTTTCCTTTCTTTTGAGCTCCGGATTTATTTCTTCATATATTTGGAGATCCAAATTGATTTTTCTTTAGAACTTCTCCAAAATAATATTTAATTTGCATTCGGGTCCTTGGCGTTTTGCAATTAAGTCCTGGCTACTTTTGTGCTTAAGTCCTTGACGTTTTTGTAATTAGATCCTTGAATGATTTTATGCTTGGATGAACTTCCATTTGACTCCCGATAATCTTGACTTGGTCTTTATGATAGAAATGAGTCTTTTGCACATGTTTGTGCTCGGGATATGGGTAATTTGCGTTAAGGTCCCTGTATTCTGTAAATCAGACTAAACACATACCTTAGTAGCATTTATTGATATAAAATTAATCTAAATGAAAGACATATATATGATGCAAAGTATGCAATGCATCAACTCCCAACCACCTCCACCCCCGACCCCCAACCCCCTCCTCCTCCACCCCCGACCCCCAGCCACCCCCGACCCCAATCACCTCCGACCTATGCCACCCTTGCAACCTCCCCCAACCCCAACTTCCGCTCCTCCCCAACCCAAGCCACCTCCGGCTGCCACCCCGCAAACCATAAACCCGATCACCACCACCACCCTCTCCACCACCACAATCAATACTACAACCACCACCCATTCCCCTATGTTAGCAATTTTTAGAATAAAATTTACAATTTTGTTTGTGTTTAATTACATTTTGAATTATTATTTTGATTAATTAGTTTAATTTTGTAAGATTAATTATGTTTTATACATTTACTTAGATTAGTTGGAGGAGAGAGAGGAGATAGTGTTCGTTGGAAATGCAAAACTTGTATGTTGTTTAAATAAAATTATTAAGGATGGTCAACCAAGGAAAAGAAAGAAGAATTCATCTTTTCCTTGTCATAGGTCTGAGTCCAATTCGAGCTATTCACTAGTGCAGAAAAGTCCATATACGTTGAATATACAAGGGTATATACGACGGATTTTGGCGGTCCAAGTACCCGATGTATATTTCCCCGTCGCCTATGCCCTACTATATAGACGTCGGCTATATACGACCGACGTCTATATACAACAACCTATGTCAGGAATTCAACCCCCACATTAATCAAGCCCAAGTGCCCCAAGTGCCAATCTTTTGACCAATAACCACGTACATGAAGCCCAAGTTGCCCAAGTGCCCCAACTCATTCGCATTCACCTGTAGAGGAGTGGTGGAGTACATCAACCACACTAACAAAAAAAATTTGGCCGATGTGGGACTAAATTATTATGACTATAGACGTCGGCTATATAGGGTGATCGACGCCTATACATACATTACGACCTATAGACATCACCTACTCTATAAATACGACGTCTATACCTTCGGCCTATAGACGTCGGCTACCCTATAAAACCGACGTCTATACCTTTAAATGATAAAAAAACATTGTAACCATCTTAAGCCCAATTGCCCCAAGTGTCAATCTTTTGATCATTAAATATATATCTCACTTGCCTTTTGTAGTGTGGTACCCAACACTCATTTAGAAGTAAAGGAGTGGTGGAGTACATCAACTCCACCAACAAAAAAAATCTCCAATGTGGGACTAAACTTCAACACATATGGCCATAAACACACTTATGTACATCAACACACATGAGATAGTTACATTGATGTAACTATTTTTAAATCAATCCAAATAATTCATATTACTTTCTACGAAGTACAAAATTGCATTAATTCTTATACAAAATAAATCCACATAAATTTTTATACGAAATAAATCGCAAAAAACAAACAAATTTCTTATTTCAGGAGGTTTGTACAAAACCGACGTTTGTACAAACCTATAGACGTCGGATGTGTGAATATCCAACGTCTATTGTGCATTCTGCACTAGTGAGAATTCATGCTAAAAGTTGAGCCAAAGTTGACAAGCGATGCAACAAATAAGTAAAGGCGTGTAATGTGGACTTTGTTGCACTATGTTAGTTCAGTTGCACTTATTCCGATATGCTTAATTAGCTTAGAGTTCAATGTCATGTTGTAGAATTTTAATAATTCATTTTATATTTGAAATAGTGTGTTTGAATCGGTACTTGAAGAGTTTAACAATATTTGAGTTGGAAGAGAGATTTTATTAACTCAATTTAGCACCTCTAATGTTTGATTTTGTATAATTAATTTGTAGGATTGGATTTAGGACTTCGGGATAAAGATTGGATTTATGATTGGTTGGAAACAAGATTTGGGATAAGGGTTGAAACTTGAAACTGTCAAATTATTGATGGTAATTCCTAACGTTGTCGGTGTTTAGTTACACTGATTAATACTTCTTCCCCAGTATCAACGATAGATGATGACTTACACCGAAAATGTTTCCTCGGTGTAGGTTACTCGACAATCATCAAAACTAACCCCGACGGATATGTACCGTCGGTGTAAGTCTTATCCAAAACCTATAAAAAACGTACTTGCTCTTTCCGGGTTCAAATTTGCTAATCAAAAGAAACAATATTTTTCATCATTCATTCACAACACATTCATGCATTCATCCACAAACATATAACCAAAAGAACTCGTATAAGCATTTATCTAAAACACATTCAATCAAACAACGAACACATTCACTCAAACAACAAACTGCATACAAAACATTGTAACTATATTGAAATGAAGTTTTCAATTCACAAAGTAGCAAACGAAGTTTGATAATAATAGTTAAAAAATACACAAACACTACGTCGTCAAATTTTCGTTGCTTGCTCCGCCTGATGGTCCATAACCGTTAAATCATCTTGGCGGCAGTGGTGGTGTGCAAATGGTTGTGATATTAATATCATGCACGTTACAATACATTGTATATTAAGATGATACTTCATATAAACCTAGTAAATGTAATACACATTACTAAATTAAAAATACAATACCTGATCGTTATAACCACCTTTGCCATCAAAAAGTCAATGGTCGACTGCATGACCACGAGCTTGCATTTAGCCTCTGTTAGCTCACTCGTGACCCTCTCGGACACTATGCTCAACTTCCGATTTATCGTTGAGCTCTGCTTGGGATGACCTCCCGCTATGTTGTTACATGTATGTGGGGGTGACGAGACTAGATTACATTCTCACACATTTGTGATTGTCGTCAATAGGAGTCTCAACCGGGTCCTCGACGGCACCCGTCGAAGCGATAAAGCCCTGAGAGCTTGTCTTACTCGATCCTGATAGAGCCTCTAAACTTTCTTGCATGCAGAAAATATCAAAAATTATAAATGAATGCAACCTAAAAACATTAAGTAATTGAAAAGTAATATGAATATAAACTTACAATGACAACTGTTACTTCTGGGTTCTTTTTGTCATGCATTTGAATGTACATATTTGAAAGAATCGGCTCGAGAGAGTATGAGTTTTCCACAATCTGCAATACCATTAAAACTAATAATTTTTCAGTTTATAAATGTATTGAATCTATAAGAATTTACAAATTGAAAATCAAGTATTACCATCTTCTCCTTGTGTCGCACAACAGACTTCGTACCACACTGATGCGGTATGCTTAAATTCGCCATGTCTTTTTGTTGGTCTTCTCTTCTTCTGCATCACTAAAAATATAAAATTGTTAGTTTTTACATTCGTTGAATATAAATTAAGTAAATTACATTATAATTGTACCTTGAACCCCTCATTGGACCAGTAGTCCAGAAGAGTGGACCAATCTTCAGTAGAGATATGCGACGGTCTAGCCGCCAATCACTTCTCTCTTGTCTCCATGTGCGTCATATCAAGGTACAATTGGTGTTTGTTTTCCTTCCATTTTGTGTTCAGAGACCTCATAATCTTGACTCTGAACCCCTCAAAAACCTTCGAGTGTGCTTGTAAAAAAAATCAAATTATTATTCAATTCAAGTCAATAATAATGTAACTTAAATACCTATGTAATAATACCGTTAATTGTTGTTGTGCCACATTTTTGTCATTCTTTGGCACCAATCTCCAGTCCGAATAACACAGCGGAAGTACGTGTTGTAGGATTTTGTGTCCCTATGTATGTATATTTTAAAAAAATTATACAAACATACATGATCGATTTCATATTTTCCTTGATTTTACGTACATGTATATGTTTATTCTAATATTATGCATTCCTACACCTATTAAAACAAACAAAAGAAACAGGATCATACTCAAAGGTTCTCTAAAACCTTTCAGAAGATCCGGTGTTCCGTTGCTCGTCGAATCGCCATCTGATTCACCTCCAAGCCAAACTCTAAACAAGATTAGAGAGAAATTAGCTAGTCAATCAATCTCTAATTAAGCTTAGAATCTAGCTAATAACCCCTTTAAAAGCTCCTAAGATTTTAATCTAAAAAACTTAAAACTATTAAGAGAATTTTCGTGGTGATTAAGGGAGAGAGAATTTTGCATTAATTCTTATGAAACAAGTAGGGTGAGAGGACCAATTTATAGCCTCCCAAATTACCAACATCAAGAACTATTCTCTAGCCATGATCTCTTGTTTTTCTCTCCTAAAATTAATCCCAATTTTCCACATAAGCATCCTAAAAAACGTTTGATCAAATATGGAATTAATCCAACCCATGATCTAATTATTCACTTAATAATTCAGGCAAAAATCGTGTTGTTCGGTGAACCGAGATTTTCATTCGGTCGACCGAACCATTCGGTTATACGCAAGTTTGGATGACCATGAGCTAGACGGTCGACCGAATATTCACCAGAAAAATTCTCTGGAAAAGTTCGGATGATCCACGTCTCGCTCCGGTCGACTGTTGACTCACCAAAATTTCTCCTGGTAAATCTCATCGGACGACCGTGTCAATTTTGGTCTACCAAAATATCCCAAAGAAAGCTCCTAGATATTTCATTTCGGTTGACCGTTTACGCCTGGTTGACCGAACCCAATTGTCCAGGCACTCCAGACAATTTCGGTCAACCAATCGCGTTATCCGATCTTCGTTCGTTGACCGTTCCTAAGAAACCTCGGTTGACTGAACCCAAAACGGTGGACGGTGTTGACCCCGATTTTGTCTTTGTCAAATTTTGGATTTATATCCAACAAAATTTGATATTTTGGGGTTTTTAGAAAATTCATATCTTATGTAATATATTATGCTATGTAATATTAAATTATTACACCCCATAATATATACTCCTCATATAAATTTATCCATGATTCTAATTATGTAAATTTTCGTGACATATTAATTTTATTGACTCACCACATGTGTCAATTTTCTCATGAAACCCGACACATCATATGAACTCAAAATCAAGATTCTTGTTTCCCAATTTTGTGGTGTGACCTATAGGAGGATTTAAGCTAAATTGGAAACGATATTAAACACTTAATATCTCAAACTATAAGCGGTATTTAGCTACACATTATAGTTACCCAATTAGCATAGATGTCTTGTTCCACTATAACTAAACACGATCCATTTAGTGATGTTAGTGCACCACTTGTGTCCGTCCCTTGCCTCATGATATTAAGAATATATACAAAGTAGAAATGTGTCACCTTTGTATTATATTCATTTTTTGATCTCTTTAAGCTAATTATAACTATGTAACTTAAATCAAGCTACATTGTGCACATTATAATTTTACTTTATCAATGGGCCCACTAATATCATCACTCAATTAAGAGGGGCAATGATAATCGTTTTACTAGCTATCTTTTCCAGCATAAGTCATGTTCAACCAACTATCGCCTTTATCACTATACTCATTGATAGTTTTTGACAATAATCAAATCAAGCACTTCTTGAGTGAAAAGATATAAGTCTCATATCAAAGGATCCAAGACACAGTAAAACATTAATGACACGAAACACAATTCCATAATGTTTTATTTGTTAGGTCTATTCAATACATAAAAGTAATCTTTTCCTCTTTTATATACTCGTGTCGTCAATTATTTGTAGAATACAATAATCAAGGAACAAAATGTTTGCACATCCAATTCATAATAATTGACATATAAAAGTAAAACTTTTAGAACACATTCCTTTCACGTGTGTCCTACTGGATATCGTCCCAATGAAGTTCTGATAGCGTTCTGCGTTCTATCTATAAGACCCTCTCTCCTGGCATTATAATAAGTCATTTGTCATCTCTTATACTTGTTTGATCCTTATGTCCACTTTCTTGTATGCTTATTTTTTCGTTTCGGGAAGTTTCCTTTTCCGAAACTATTTCCCTCGGGGAAAACCCAACTTTCAAGAAAGTTTCCTTTTTAGGCGAGCAAATGCGACTCATGGGCGGGTGCGACTCGTCGGGCGAGTGTGCCTTAGCATTGCTCAATCGGGTCGGTTGGATGCTTGTGCATGGGAATTTTGGCCCTTGCCTTGGGTGTGTGGCGTGTAGGGCTGAGTGGGCTGGGGGATGATGACGTGACATCCTAGTCAACAAGGGAGGGATTGAATTGCGCAAACATTGGAAGGTTTTGGTTTTGGGTAAGTATTGATTGGGAATAATGTGCATTATTGTGTTATCTCTTTCATTGTTGCTTGAAACAAAAATCTCTCTAGCCCTAGCATCCCCTACCTCCTCTTCCTCTCTCCCCACACAACCTCACCCATCCTCCTTCATCTCCTCCAGCATGCTGGTGGCTTGACCTTTAGGCAAAGCTAACAACTCCGGATCTTGTGAGCAAGTGGTGTAGCGTGGAGCTAGGAGACGGATCTGGACAACAACCTTCCGGCGATCTCCGACCATTTCTCTAGCAAACTCAAGTATGCCTTAGGCCCATTAGTAGAGTAGAGGGTGGGCGTGTTGGCTGGAGGGCCGGCCAGCACCATTGTGGTTGGTGGTGCAATCGGTTGCACCACCAAACCGTTCTTCCTACCAAACGTGGGCATGGATTGGTGAGTTTGGTGGCTGGTGGCTGGCAGCTGGTGCAGCCAGGCATGTCGGAGATCCGGCGAGCTCCGGTGAGGTCCGACCTACTTCGGTCAGGAACCTCAGGGGGGTGGCCTTCGTTGAGGACTAGAGTGGCTGGAGTACTCAGTTGCTCCCTAGGGTTTCCTTGCGCCCGTTGGAGCATTGCTCCCGGACAGTCGACTGGTGTAGCTGGATTCTGGTGGTGGATAGTCTCTGGACGTGTGGAGGGGAAGTTAGGGATGGGAGTAGGTCAAGTAGGGCGTGCATGAGGAGGTCAGTGCTCTGTAGGCACTTTCATGGCTGACCTAGTGCGGGTTGGTTGTGTGTATGTCCTATTGGGACATGGGCATGCCTGAACAATGTACAGCTCCATGGTCACGTCCTACACACTCTGAAATGTCGAGGAGAAGGCCTAGAAGGGTTGTGGGAGGACCTGGGGCCAGTGAAGGAGGTGTCCATTAATCAAGGTGGCAATGAATAAATAGTTGAAAGGAATTTTAATCCGATTATATTAGGGGTCATAACGTTTAGCTAGAAACCAATTACGATCTACGTGTCAACCGTTGCGTGCGTTACTAATACAATCGGGTCCTACAAAAGGTTACACACATTGATCTAATGGACTAAACACATGAATGGCTAAATGGGCCCATTAAGCTAACTTACCTAATGAAATCAGGGTTAGCTTTGGAGAGACTTATAAATAAGAGGAGAAAGGGATGCAAACCTAGTTGTTTCCTCCTAACCCTAGCCCCCTCCCCCCACCCTTTAGCTGTCCCCTCTCTCTCCCCACCAAGGAAGAAAGTTGTTCTTCCACTCCCCTTGTTCTATCTAACGTGTTGGTGGAGTTTAGTTTGTGGTTCGTGTGTCCCGAGAAAGGCACGCATCAAAGGTATAAATCATTGTACGTTAGTTTTCCTCATTATTATTATGTGCATGTATCTTGGGTGGTTGATGAATTTAGTAATCGTTTCTATGTTATTTTTCCGCCACGTTTCATCGTAACCCAATAGTGGTATCAGAGCCTTGTGTATATGATTTTAATGGTTAGACCGAAAAGAAAAATGTTTTTTCTTCTGATTTGATGCATTTTCGAAATTAATATATTTTTTTTCTTGCTTTTATGCGTTTTGTATATATGTATCACCGAATTTCCTTTTGGGTAGAGATGCATGTTGCGTGACCACATGATTGATCTAATTCAATTAGATTTGCATGAAAATAAGTTTTATGTTTTAATCATTGATCTAGAACCATATTATGCATTTCTAGATTGTTTTGGTTAATTTTTCATGATTGTCGCTCAAATCGGCTAAACCCTAATATGGGTTTATGATGTGATAAAGATGATGAACATATTGATAAATTGATATTATTTGATAATTTCAGATTGTTTATGCCGTTTTATTTGAACAAAAGTTCTTTAGCTATTCATGCTTGATATGAACAATTGTTGTTTTGAGTACATGCATTATTTTAGGGTTAATATGTGATTAGATCATGTATGCTTTTGAGTGGGAGTTATGAATTTTATTTCCAATTTTGGATTGGGCTTGGAACTCAATAAATTTTAACGTTACATATATCCTTCATAAATTAGATTTGCCATATATGATGCAACCCTAATGACTTTGATTTATGGTAATATGCATGTTTTGTTTTATTTAATTAAAACGCATAAAAGGTTGATTGACTAATTTAAATGGCTGATTTGATTAGTTTAAATAATATTTATTAATTTGACTAATGATATCTTGCATTCATATAGTAATATATATATATATATATATATGATATTATGGATGATATCATACATGGATGATATGTGATGTTATGCGTGGATAATATTGTGTGTGATATTATTGTGAATGCATGGTGTATGTTTATAATATGTGATGTTATAAATGTATGACTTTGTGAGATGACTAGTATAACCCAGTAGACGATCTGCGTATCGTTGCACATTATTTTGTAATCCTAATTTCATTATGTATTCATTTTATACGATCTGTGTATCGTGATGTAGTATTGTAATAGTGATTAGGATTATTTTTATTGTTATTTCTGTCTTGTAATCTTGATTGAAAAATCAAGGATGGAAATCCAAGGTGTTCAAGACGGTGTTCCTATGAAGATTAGTCTGTTAGGAGTATGGGTCATACTAGGATTACGATTTATTTTGCACGCTTTGTGTGTGTTTATGTTATGAGTTCACATTATAAACAAACATAATAAACATAAGTCCCTTAAAGAAAATTGGTTTTACTTGCATTTCCAAAATTGACACCTACGAAGCCCTCGATAATTGGTGATGGGTTATGCCAAAGCAAGGCGTCACCTTTTCTCTTGGGATAGTACGGGTAAATTCAAAGAAGGGGTTTACATGTTTAATTTGGTTGATCTCAACAAAATCATCAAAAGAGTTTTGTATTTTGAGGCAAAAGGGTGGGAATTTGACATAAGATGTTACCTACCAACCAAGAGTTATAAAGTTATAACTAGTAAACGAGTTTACTTACCTTGATCACCTAGTCTTAAGGAAGGGCAAAAGTCCGCTTAATATTATGTGAAATGGGGTGTTGGAATCACTAGTTCAATAAGGGACAAAATTCAAAATTGAATGGTGTGTTTAGCTTAACTATTTAAATTGTTTAAATGTTTTGAGTTATTTATGACAACCGTAATAAACTTGCAATTCTTTTCTTTCAAATGTATATTAATGGCCGGAAATCGTAATACCGCTTTCAATCTCCGTTCTATCCTTGAGAAGGACAAACTGAATGGAAATAATTTCCTTGATTGGGAAAGGAATCTGAGAATTGTTCTCAGGTCAGAAAACAAAGAGGATGTCCTTACAACTCCTATCCCAAAGTTAACTTCCACCTCAACTGTTGAGGAGCGAGCTGCTGAGAATAGTATTCACGATAAGTCTATCATTGTCACCTACCTGATGTTGGCAACTATGGACACTAACCTCCAAAGGAAGTTTGTGGACATGGATGTATATACTATCATTCAACAACTAAGGAACATGTTCCAGATGCAGTCCCAGATAGAGAGGTATGAGAGCTCAAAGGCTATTCTTGAGAGTCGTCTCGAGAAGGGCAAACCTGTTGGGCCCCATGTGTTCAAGATGATCGGTCTTTTTGAAAACATGACCCAACTTGGGTTTCCCTATGGTCAAAAGTTGGCCACAGACATTGTTTTCCACTCGCTCAATGATGGGTTTAACCAATTTAGGTTGAACTTCAACATGTAAGGTTTGGATAAGACTTTGGAAGAATTGCATGGTATGTTGAAAACTGCTTAGCAAAACATTGGGACCTTAGAATTTAAAAATGAAGTTTTGATGATTCAAAAGGGGAAGGGGTTTAAGAAGTCGGGTGGTGGAAAGAAGAAGCAAGGGTCTACAGGAAAATGCAAGAAAGTTGCCGAACCCAAACCCAAAGGTGTTGATTCTAACACTAAGTGTTTCTACTGCAATGGCACTGGTCATTGGAAAAGAAACTTCTCGAAGTACTTGGAGGAAAGAAGAATGGCGCAGTAGCTTCTTCTTCAGGTACCCCTGTTATTGATGTTAATTTAGCAAATTCTTCTTCATGGGTATTTGATAACGGATGTGGATCCCACATTCTTTCCAATGTGCAGGGCTAAGAAGAATTAGGAACTTGGAAAAATGGGAAGTTGACCTACGAGTTGGAAATGGAGCAAGGGTTGCTGCACTAGCTGTAGGATCTTATGATTTATGCTTACCCTCAGGCTTAGTTCTAGAACTTAATAATTGTTATTTTGTTCCCGCTATTTGTAGAAACATTATTTCATCTTCAGTAGACATTGAAGGTTATTCATTTATAATAAATAATCAATGTTGTTCTATCTGTAAAGATGACATGTTTTATGTCAGTGCTTAATTAATTAATGATATCTATTCACTTGAATTAGATCGTCATATCTTTAACATAAACACCAAAAGGCAAAAATCGAACGAATCGAATCCCACTTACCTCTGGCAATTTCTCCTTGGTCACATCAACCTGATGCGCATGCAGAAGCTCCAAAAGAATGCACTTCTAACATCATTTCATCTAGAATTATACGATACATGTGAATCCTATTTGATGGGAAAGATGACAAAGGCACCCTTTACTGGAAAGGGTGAGAGAGCAAGTGAGCTATTAGGACTCATACATACAGATGTGTGTGGTCCACTGACTTCCATGGCTAGAGGAAGTTTAAATTACTTCATCACGTTTATTGATGACTTAACTAGATACGGTTACGTATACTTAATGAGACGTAAATCTGAATCGTTTGAAAAGTTCAAACAGTTTCAGAATGAAGTAGAAAACCAACTTGGCAAGAAAATCAAGTCATTACGATCAGATCGTGGTGGTGAGTATTTGAGTCAAGAATTCGATGATCTTCAGAGTTATGGAATCGTTTCACAACTAACTCCACCAGGAACACCACAATGTAATGGTGTGTCCGAAAGGAGAAATCGAACATTGTTAGACATGGTTCGATCTATGATGAGTTTTACCATTCTTCCAGTATCCTTCTGGGGATATGCTATGGAAACAACTATTTTTACACTGAATAGAACTTCGTCAAAAGCTGTGGAAAAGACTCCATATGAGATATGGACTGGAAAAGTTCCAAAGTTGTCTTTTCTGAAAGTCTGGGGATGTGAAGATTATGTAAAATGTTTACTCTCTGATAAGCTTGCACCTAAGTAAGACAAATGTTTCTTTGTGGGTTATCCCAAAGAAACTAAGGGCTATTACTTCTATAAACAATCATAGAACAAAGTGTTTGTTGCTCGTGATGATGTTTTTTTGGAAAGAGAATTTCTTTCCAAACAGACAAGTGGGAGTAATGTAGTTCTCGACGAAATTCGAGAAGAGCAACAAATGGATATGGTTCAACCCACGTCAAAGGCAGCGGCATCTGTGTATGACACCTCAATCGAGAAGGGAGTACATGTGCCGGAGATAGAGGTACATGACTCTAAAACCCTAACAAGGGTAACAAATAATGTCTCAGAAGTCGTCCATTCACCACACGACTCTATTACTATCCCACTTGAACTAAATTCGTGCGAAGATTCACAAACCATTGTGAACACTTCTCCTGTTGCTCCAGTCCTACGTAGATCTGATAGGCCACAATCTTGGGCAAAGAGGTGTTGATTTCCTTTTGACCAAAAGTTGTGAGATCCTACTTTTGGAATGTCAGGAGCCTAACAGATACAAAGAAGCTATGATGGGTCCAAATTCCGAAAAATGACTTGGAGCCATGAAATCTGAAATGGAATCCATGTCTAAAAATCAAGTATGGGACTTGGTTGATTTCCCAGATGGGGTAACACCCATAGGATGCAAATGGATTTTCAAATTGAAAACATACAAGTATGGAAACGTGAGCATTTTCAAAGCTAGGCTGGTAGCAAAAGGTTACCGACAGGTTCATGGTATAGACTATGATAAAACTTTTTCTCCAGTCACCATGTTTAAATCCATTCAGATACTCTTAGCAATTGCCGCTCATTATGATTATGAGATTTGGCAGATGGATGTCAAAATCGCCTTCCTAAATGGGGTTTTGGAAGAGGATGTGTATATGACACAACCTGAGGGTTCTGTGGACTCCATGAATGCTGGGAAAGTATGTAAGCTTCAGAAGTCCATTTATGGACTGAAGCAAGCATCACGGAGCTAGAATATTCGTTTCAATGAGGTCGTCAAAAGGTTTGGTTTCCTCATAAATGAAGAAGAATCTTGTGTCTACAAGAAGGTTAGTGGGAGTTGTGTTGTTTTCCCGGTCTTGTATGTAGATGACATACTGCTCATAGGAAACGACATTCCAATGCTTGAATCTACAAAGATCTGGCTTGGAAAGTGTTTCTCAATGAAAGACCTGGGAGAGACAGAGTAATATCTAAAAGGATGATTGAATTAAGTCAAAGAACTTATATAGATAAGGTACTTGAAAGATTTAACATGACATACTCTAATAGAGGATTTCTACCCATGTCTCATGGCACAACGCTAAGCAAAACACAATGTCCATCTGGGCCTGATGAGCGGAAGCGAATGAGTATGATCCCTTATGCCCCGGCAATCTGATCTATCATGTATGTCATGATTTGTACTCGCCCAGATGTTGCATATGCTCTAAGCATGTGTAGCAGATTCCAATCAAATCCAGGTGAGACACACTGGACTACAGCTAAGAACATCCTTAGGTACTTGCGAATGACTAAGGATAGTTTCTGGGTGTGTGGAGGAGAAAGTGAGCTTATTATCGAAGGCTATGTTGATGCGAGCTTCCAAACTGACAGAGATGATTTTCGGTCTCAGTCAGGATACATCTTTCGTGTGAATGGAGGAGCAATGAGCTGGAAAAATACAAAGGAAAGCACGGTCTGATTCTACAACTGAAGCAGAATACCTTGCAGCTTCAGAAGCTACAAAGGAAGGGGATTGGATTAAGAAGTTCATTACTGAGCTTGGTGTAGTTCCTGGCATTGATATAGGAGTGGACCATTATTGTGATAATAATGGTGCCATTGCTCAAGCGAAGGAACCTAGATCTCACCAGAAATCCAAACATATACTCAAGAAGTTTCATGTAATACGAGATATCACTTAAAGAAAAGATGTTAAGATTTGCAAGGTTCATACGGACGACAATGTGGTTGATCCATTAACTAAACCATTGCCTCAGCCCAAGCATGAGAGCCGTACTAGGGCAATAGGAATAAAGTGCATTGCAGAATGACTTTGATTATGTAATACCTAGTATTATGAAGACGTTCATGAATATTGGTATTGTTTACGTTTGTCAAATAAAATAAAGTTTTCAGTATTTATTTGATTGTGATTTAGAATTGAATAAATGTCGAAAATAAAATATAAGTTCAAATAGGTTTTTCAAATACGTGATTTGATAAATGAGACCCTATAATGTGAACTTGAATGCATATTTTATTGTTGTCCCTGGTCTAGGTCATTGAGTTGGACGTCAATGACTTGTAAAGACTAGTTTGTAAGTTGATTGATGGCGTCATTTCATGGGCTATAGAGACATTCGATGTCTAGTCAATTACATGGATATATGTTGGAGAACATATATTGGACTAACCCGCTATGAGAATCTTTAAGAGATTTGGAATGTCATAAGATTTCTCATTGACTATTTATGTAAATTACTCAAACGTGAGTGCATCACTTTACTTATATGAGAATTGGTATATTCTTGACTCCATCAAACGTCGCACCGTAAAAGGAGGCTATAAAGGCGGAGGTCAGAATTGACATGAATCATATAGAGAAGTGTGGATGTGCAAGATTGAATTGTCCTCCTATTTAATAAGATGGTTGTCTTTGGGCCTCTTGAAGAGTGAAAACTGAAATGCATGGTCGTGCTCAAATGGATTAAATGTTAATCATTTGTTTCAGAAGTTTGAACTCAAATTTCAAGAAATAGTCTGAACAGAATGGGATGACATACTATCTTACCTGATGTTCAGATCAAGACAATAAGAGACAAATGAATTTATAATTGCACACTTGTTAAGGACAAGTGGGAGATTTAAGGAGGTATCCATTAATCAAGGTGGCATGAATAGATAGTTGAAAGGAATTTTAATCCGATTATATTAAGGGTCGTAACGTTTAGCTAGAAACTAATTATGATCCACGTGTCAACCGTTGTGCGCCTTACTAATACAATCAGGTCATACAAAGGGTTACACACATTGATCTAATATGGACTAAACACATGGATGGCTAAAGGGGCACATTAAGCTAACTTACCTAATGAGATTAGTGTTAGCTTTGGAGAAACTTATTAATAAGAGGAGAAAATGATAAAAATGTAGTTTTTACTCCTAACCCTCGCCGCCGCCCCCTTTAGCCGTCCCCTCTTTCTCTCCACCAAGGAAGAAAGTTGTTCTTCCACTCCTCTCGTTCTAACTAGCGTGTTGGTGGAGTTTTTAGCCCATGGTTTGTGTGTCCCGAGTAGAGGAATCACACTTGGGATTCTCCGCACCTCCTCCGTGAGCAAAAGAAAGGCACGCATCAAAGGTACAAATCGTTGTACGTTAGTTTTCCTCATTATTATTATCATGTGCATGGATCTTGGGTGGTTAATGAATTTAGAAATCATTTCTACATTATTTTTCCGCTGCGTTTCATCATATCCCAACAGTCGGTGCATGTAGGTGTTGATTGTTGTGGTTCTCTTGATTGGCCTTTTGGTGCACTTTGGGATACATGTTGGTTATTAAGTTATACTCGTGTTTGTTGTTTCTTGTATACTTGAATGCCTATTAATGTATACTGTTGAGGGGATTTATGCACCTTTTTGATTCCTGATATTCATATATAATTATGTTGCATGTGACTAAAATCTGATTATTGAATCCATGCTAATCGCTACATGTTATGTATGTTGTTAGTGGTTGTTCTCTCATGCATGTATAGTAAATGTGTGGATGTATTTGAATCTACGAATTACACGTACACAACCTGATTTCACTGAGCAATCGAAATATACAAGCTTTCACATGAATCTGATATAGTCGAGCATGTTAAATTAAACAGGATTAGGACAATAATCCAGACTATTATATCATGTAACTCTTGTAGCATCAAACTCTTGATATCCAGTTGATTGTCGTGCATGCACTATCAATTTCATCATTATACTTGCTGCTGATCTGAGTATGTTCATGTGGATGTGTGTATGTAACTCAAGAGCTTGGCCTCGTAACCCTTATACATGACCCGTAGATCACTAAGTTATTGTCATGCTTATTGAGCTGAATTTCGTTATGGTTGTTTGAATCATATTAACACTTTGGAGTGCTGATTTGATTGCAGTTTGGAGCTGTGATATGTGTATTTGTATACGCATTCGTTGGGCTCATACTTGACTATGTAGCTATATATATGTGTGTGTGTAGATAGCTTGCATTGCATTTAGTAAATAAATGAATCTTGGCCACGTTTGTTTCGGGGCCGACGGGCCACGAGTAGGACTTCTATGTAGAGAAGCCTATTCGAAAAGACCTCTATGTAGAGAGGCCAGGCGTAGGATAAAACATGGGTAGCCGCGCTGCCATTTGCTACAGGACGGGCATTCCCAATGTCGCGATAACAGTATGTAGGTCACTTGCCGCGAGTTGGGATGTCAATCCGGAAGAGCACTTTCTGCCAAGCGGTGGGTCACTGTCGAGTGACCCGCTTGTGGATTAGATCAGCATGGCTGGTGATTCGATTCCTATGTAGAGGGATCACTTCGGGTATGACCCGAGCGGTGCAGCTATGTAGAGTTGTGGCCCTGTTGTTGCATGCGTGGTAGTTAGGTTCCATGCATAACTTTGTACTCTATTTCCGGACCCGAAGCATACAGGGTTTTCTTTATTGAAAACACACACATATTTGTTGATGTTATTGCTTCAGGTACTTAGGTTTCCTTCAGGGGTGGACTGGACGAGTTTCAAAGGATTCTGTACACGAGGGCACGTCGACCAGAGTCTTCTAGTTATCATTTTACTTCCGCATTATGTTGATGTATTTCCCTTTTCAAACTCGTTGTAATGTATTTGACATTTTACCATGTATGGATAATTTCTCTTTCTAGTTATGTTTTATGTTTAGCCTATCCATGTGTGTTTCTACTCTGTATTGTCGAGTTTTGTAGTCTTTTATTGTAACTCCTACGGTCGTCGCAAATGTCTCTGATCGCGACACTTCTATTGGACTCCCAAGTGTGCGTACCCGCGAGATCAGGGTTGTTACACTTTCCTTCTGGGTCCCCTTCCAGTGTAAACTCGATCTCAGCGGGATTTGTCGAGTTCCAATCCTCCAGAAGATGTGTGCACGACCCCTACTCATGTTGGTTGCACCTGTATAAAGTGTAGCTTAACATTCCCATAAGCAAATATTGTATTCTAATTAACTTTCATTACCAAAGGTCGAGGTGCCACGAACGTCCCCACTTTGGGAAGGATCGGTTGCACCATAGCCAATTCGTGGGGTATCAACTGTTGGGGCATCCCCGTCCTGGTGTATCACTGCCTTTCACCACCTCCCTCAGGTACATGGTCCGACGGAGAAGACCAACGTCTAGTCATACATGAATTCCAAAGTATTGTAATTTATCATCAATCACCTAATAAAATTATAAACTAAAAATCAAATAATTTAAACATTTGGTTGTTCATTACATTCGTGGTCGTAGATATTAAAATGTGCACGGCTCAAACAACGGTTCTAAATCTGTTATAACAAAATCTATCAAGTTAATATTGTCTAATTGGACTCTATCTTGTACAAAATTTTCTCGACCGTACGTAAGAGCTTCAGATACTTCTTCCTCCATTCTATATAAATCTCTAGGCAACATTCACACAATGACTAACCATTGGTCTTCCCTTGTTCTTTTTTTGGATTCTACAACATAAAAAGTACACTTGGGATGCAAGTACAAATGGTTCCTCCAGTTTCAAAACTTTATTCATGTTCACCAATGTGAACCCATCTTCGTCTCTTCTAGTTGTATTGTCTTGGTCTGAATGTCGTACCAGTGTAGTTGAACAAAACATATTTCACATCACCATAGTAGTGGCAATACACCAAAGTAGTCGACTGGTGCACTGACATGATTGTTATCTTGTGCCGTGGAGTAATTTTCTATTATGGAGTTTACTATTCCTCCACAATTTTGGGTTTTCCTTTTGGAGTCACATTCTTTGTGTGAAACCTAAACTCATTGATGATATATGTTACAGATTGAAGTTCAAAACTACAAGTACACGATCACGTTGAAGTGGTGGCAAGTACCACGTGGTGTCCACGGGAAGCTAGAGTGGGTTGTCGTCTACCATAATTGTGTGGGAAAGGAAATGAAGAGTGAGTGAGTGTATTCAAACTGGTTATGCTATGTTAATCAATGAAGAAAATCTAATTTGATTAGTCCCGTAGGAGGTGGAGAATGCATCCAAAAGTGTAGATATGTGACGCATGTGTGCACAATTTAGCTTCTAATGACATGAAGAACATAGAAATCCATAATGACGACAACCCTAGCTTTGTCTCCACATGAATTAAGATTTAACACCATAAACATACAAGGCATTAATCATGATAAGGCCAACAAGGCCACATGTTTCAACATGTCATCCTTTTCTTTTTATCCACTTTAATCTTATCCTCACATAATCATTCCCCATCAAGTAGGTCCACTAGTCAAAGCATGTGTTAAGTATCCATTAAGACTATTAACACATCAAAGGCAATAGTAGAAACTAATCAAAATGCACACAAAAATCTAACTACATCCACTCTTCACATCATCCTCCACCCCTAATAGAGATGAACTACTCACTAATCATATCAATAACAAAGAAAAATAACAACATAAAGCACATGAAATCAAAACTAGATTAAAGAAGGAAAGATTTCAATGGTTTCCTCTCCACCCCTTCACTACACTTCTAAAACAAGAAATAAAACCTACTCTAATGGAGAGAGATGAGGAAGGAAGCAAAATTATAGGATTAGAATTCTATTTATATAAGATTAGAAGGTCTGGAATAATTCTGTACGAAATCCGACTGGTGCAAATCTGATATAAATGCTTCAGAATGGCCCTATCTGAATATCTGATCCATTTGAGAAATTCTAGGGTTGACAGATTCGAACCATCCGCTATTGGCGAATAAATATCTGCTGTTGGTGGATCTGGTTGACCTGATTTGCCTGAATCTGGAGCAATGGGTTAAGTTGGCTTTGATGCACGTGGGGTAAATCCCTGGTCCATTGTCTGAAGTCGCTTTTGTCTTAATTGTAGAATTTCTCCACAGGTTCTTGAGATTATGGAATTTTTGCTACCAATTTTTTGTTGTTGTGATTAAGTCCCTCCAAGTTTCAATTAGGTCATTCTTGACTTTCAATCTGGCCCCAGGGCATTACAAACAGGTCCACATTGCTTCCAAGTTAGTCATTTCTTCTTGTATTTGAGTCATTTTTGCTTCATTTCTCTTCTTTATTACCTAAAAACTGAAATACATTCAACACAAACCCAAGTAGAACATATATGGGAGAAAATAAAGAATATATATCATGAATATATTGTATGATATGCTACTAATCAAATACCCCACACTTATCTCTTTTTTTGAGTACTGTCAGAGGAGTTGGCATGGACGCCCTCGTCATTATCTTGATCCCTCTAGAAGTCGGGAAGCAAGTAAGAGTCGGAGAATGTGATCTATTCTAAAGATATATCAACCTCTTTTGAGTTGATGAGACTATGATTGTAGGTGGGGTCAAAGTGAGCACCTATCCTAGTGACAAGGAGGGGCAAAGGTTACCTCCCCTCCCATGCACCCTTCTGCAGTGTGATGAAGAACTCGCTCCATATGCAATTGGAGCTCGGGTCATAAAGATGTAGACCTTGTCCATGCATGAAGCAGAAAAACTGGATTGGTGTTGCACACTGAAGATATTCATACTCGACCAGTGAGCAACAACATTCAAACCATGACCCTCCATCCAGGACACGCTCACAGTCCGATGCTTCGGATCGAAACATGAAAAAATTGTTCTCCCTCTCCACGGCCAGCGTTAGAAATACTTTGGTACATTTCTATATAAATGTGCATTGCTCAAACCCCCACGAGGGCTTACTAGGTTCCCTCATCCCATCACTGAGTAACAAAAATTGAGGGTTTTGCGACAATTGACCTTGTGATCTAATTAGTAGTGTATCATACATTGCATTCATGCTATATATCCTTTATTTTACCTCATATTTGTGCTACTCGAGTGTTTATTTGATATGTTTCAGGGTTTAGGCAATAAAGAAGAGAAATGAAGAGAAAATGACCAAAATGCGAGAAAAAGTACTCATCGGTGACACTTATGGACCTATCTGCAAGATGGAAGGACCTGGATGTAAGCCAAAAGGACCAATTAACAAATCGAGAAACTCCACACCATCATGAGGAGTATTTTGGAAATTATATTCGGGCCTAGACTCAAATAACTGAGTCGGGTGCACCTAACGTGGACAATTGAAGCAATGAAGACGCCAACCAAAAATGGTCGAATCTGACCAAAAATGACCGCCAATTGGTGGCCCTAGACAGCCTATTGGACATCTAGTTGGGTCAGGATCCGACCTGGCTTCTTGTGTTTGTGTATTATGTTGTTTTTATCCATTTGTTTAAGTTTCATTAGTCTCACATCGGGGAATTGTCCCCAGTTACCTTTTTCATGTCTATAAATAAAACTTCTCTTCCTCCTTTGTAATTCACTCATTGCTTTGTGGTCATTCTCTCTACTTAGAGTAAGTCTTGGAGCAAAACTCAAGTAGAGAAGAATGCTACTTGTAATGTAAGTCATTTAAATAAAATAATTCTTCATAGTTTTGTTTTAATGTTGTATTTTTTAATGTTTGCATGTTTAGCTTAGTTTGTTTTCTTAATCATAGTATAATTAGTTATAATGTCTTACTTTCTTAATATAGTTTGTAGCTTAATGTGTAGTGAGTAGTTTCATCCCCCTTTGGGGGGTGGAGATGTTGTTTATACATGTAATGGACAATGAGATGAATGTTATATTATGCAATATGTGATGAATGTGAATGTATGATTGTTTATTTAAAAGAGAATACTTAACTTGGTGGGTTTTGCAATAACCATTAGGTACTTTCTATGCTTATTTAGGTTCTTAATAACCAACTTGTTTATGCTCATGTTAAATCAACTAGGTTAGTGTTGAACGTTTTATTTTAAACCGCAAGTGCACAGCCGCGATGAAGCGGTGACAAGTACGGGTCGTCCTCAGGGAGGTGAGCAGCCTCTTGTTTGCACGAAATCAAGTGGCGAAAAATAGGGGGAGAAAGTTCTTTACGCTACTCTACACTAAACTACTCTAAGAAGTATGAAATGTGAAAGAAGCAAACAAACGATGAAATAAGAACTAAGCTAAGAACAAAACAGGAATGCTGGAATTTCAGGAATGGAAAACCCCTAAGGGGTGGAGTGAGTGCACACAAGCAAAGAGGTGGGTGTAGAATACATTCTTTAAGCACATGAAGGTGGTGTTTATCAAGCATAGGAAGTGTCTAAATGTTATGGCAAAACCTATCAATCTATTCACCAACTTAGTTGATTAACATTTATATATGCAAGGTGTTTATTTCAGAACCTAAACAAGCATGAGAGGTGTCTAATCATTTTGGCAAAACTCATCAAGTTGTAAATTATATCCTAAACAAGCAAGCATACATTCATGTTTAATCAACACATTGAAATTAGAGCATTCATCCCATTCTCTAATGCATGTATGTACATCTACTCCACCCCCCAAAGGGGATGGAACTACTCACTAAACATTACACTAATTATTAAACTAAGCAAAGAAAGCATATTAAAACTAAGCTGGAAATAAAAGACGATTAAACTAAAACATGCACAAACAATAAAAGAAGCATAAACAAACAATGAAAGAAACATAAAACTTTATTGATAAAATGACTCACATTAAAAGTAGCATCCTCCTACTTTAGTGTGTGCTTCAAGGCCTCACTTCTAGTAGGAAGAATAGCCACTTAAAATATGGAGTGATTACAATAGGAGGTGAAGAGTTCTATTTATAGGCATGGAAAAAGCTAATCCGGGACAATCCCCCGATGTGGGACTAAACAGATACCAAAAATAGCCTAAACGTCCTCTAATACATGTGCTGGAGAAATTTGAGCGGATTTGGGCCAAAATGGACCACCAATTAGCGGTCTTGGACCGCCAATTGGCGGTCTATATGGTTCAGATCCTGCTCATTTTTGTTGTGGACTTTTAATTCTGGTATTGTTGGTCTTTGATGCGGTTACTTGACTTGTTGGAGCTCCAACCCGAATCGAATTGGTAAAATACTCCCCATGATGGTGTGGAGTATTCTGTTTTGCTCTTAGGTCCTTCTGTCTTGCAATCAGGTCCTTCTTCCTTGCATCTTGGTCCCCAGATCTCACAATTCAGTCATTTTTCCCAGCTTTTGGGTCCTTTTATCCTTCATCTCTTCAAACCTATTTATTCCTGAAAACTAAACATAAAACTCATGACATAGCATTGTTTAGGTGAAAGATAATGGATATAAGATACAAATATAAGCATGAAATGATGTCAATCAGTTAGTGATTGGAATGATAGGTTTTGCCACAACCATTAGGTACTTCCTATGCATGAAAACACAACCTACACTTGTGCCTTATTGAATGCATTCTTCACCACCTTATCACATGTGTACACACACTCCACCCCTTATGGGTTTTCCTTCCTGAATTTCATCTTTCTAGTTTGTTAGTTGCTAGTTTAGTTTCAGGTTAGTCTTGTGCTTCCATCTTTCTTGTTGTTAATTGCTAGTTTAGTAAAGCTTAGTTTAGTGTAATCAAACTTCTTCTCCCTTTTTATTTTCCACTTCATTTCCGAAGAACTAGAGTTGACACACCTCCCTGTGGACTCGGCCCGTACTTGTCACCGCTTCATCGCGGTCATGCACTTGCAGTTAAACTTAATTGAAACATGATCCAAGTAGGCCATGTGGGTTATCTCCACAAGTAATACGGGAGACAGTAATTAGGTCGTGCCGTTGATGGAAAATATCATACGACACTAATTCATGCAGTCTACATGGAGAGAGCGGTAAAATGAATTGACTAAAGAGGTGGCGTAGTGTCGATTCTCATCCCATAAAAGAGAGGAGTCCACCCGTATTCGACAATGCGAACATCAAAAGGTGTTCCCAGGAGAGTAATAATAAATGCGAAGTTGGATTCTACCATTATCTTCTACCTACCGGGGGTGAGCTTTCTTCGGCATCCACTACTATGACGACAGTGTCGTGAGGGTTGGAATGTTGGCACGCACACGAACTGGTCAGAAGACACCCTCACAATCCGAGGAGTCTACCACGCAAAACTTAGCAGACTTGGAGCACTTCGATCTACGAGCGGCGGATACAAATACACTAGTGGTGGATCTGGTGCGGCTGGTACACTAAACTTCGCAAAGGCGATTCCCCATAGTGAAACAAAAATGCTAGGCTAGCTGGTCAGAGAAGCACTGTAGAAATTTAGGGTTTAAAAGATACAACATAAGACAAGGGACAAAGTTTACCGAACCACCACCAAGATTATCACACCACCTGGTGGTCGTGTGATTTGCGAATGGATTGGAAAAGAAAGAGGAGTGAAGACAAAAGTGCCGCTGACCAATAGGACAAACCATACCTGATGATGGTCCAAGTCGTCTGTCGATTGTGAAATATTATCCACTACTAGCGGACAGATCAGCCTGAACGGCGTTGGGACTGGTGCAGGAGGGAGGAGGCGGATAAGGGAGGTGGTGGTTTTCGTTGGGGAGGTAGAAAAACACAAGGGAACTACTAAACGTCGCCCCAAAACTACTTAAATCGCCCCTTGAAATTACCAAATTGCCCTTAACAATATATTTAGTACCCATATCGTCCTGTGTCTATAAATTAGGCCTACGGTCTTGTATATTCATAATTTATCAGTAAAAACACCACGAAAATGTCTGGCGAGGGTGATGCATCCGGTGAGGTAAGTCTGGCGTCTGCATTAGACGCCTCCCCCAAGGTGAGGGCGTCTGCGTAGGACGTCCTTCCCTTGGCCGAGGCATCTAACGCAGATGCCTACGCAATGGGAGAGGCGTCTTATGTAGACGTCCTCCCCTTGGGTAAGGCGTCTGTAGTAGATGCCCTTCCCTAGGGTCAGGCGTCCTACTCAGACGCCTCACCCTTGGGAAGGGTGTTTAACTCAGACGCCCCTCCCATGGGGTAGGCGTTTAATACAGACGCCCGGAATTTTTTTGATTTTTTTAATTTCGATTTTTTTTGTAGGTTCCGTTGGAAGATTTCGGTGGTGATGAAGTGGATTACAGTGAGTTATTTCAAACTACACAAATCTTTGAAACAATCGATGAAGCATGTAAATGGGCCAAACAAGTAGCTATCGGAGCTGGGTTTTTTTTGGTCGTGTCGTCATACAAAACAAGATCAGATAGTCGGATGGATTGTTATTTGAGATGCGACCGGCGAAATCAAATGGAGTCTCGGGATATGGATACTGCACTTCGAAGAAACACCAAAAGAAAGGGTTGCGGTTGCCGTTTCTTAATAAAAGTGGTGGAGCGACGAGATCGTGATGAATGGGTTGTGGTTTTTAATAGTGCTCATGGACATCACAACCACAGACTGGCAGTTTATCCAGAGGGTCATCGTCAAATTAGTGGTCTAAGTTTTGGGGCGAAGAAGATTGTTCGTGATATGACTGAGGCGCAAGCAAAACCACGGAACATCTTGAAGGCAGTAAAAGAAAAATTCCCGGAGGACAATCCAAATCAAAGGCATATTTATAATTTCAGAGATTACATGAGGAGGACAAAATCTGAAGACCGGAATCCCGTCCAGCAGTTTCTCTATCAAGCAGTGCAGTGTCAATACTTACATTGGATTATGGCGGATCCAGAAACTGATGTCGTCACTCACGCTTTTTTGGCACATCCGACGTCAGTCCAGTTGTTGTGGACATATCCTTTCGTTATCTGCATGGATTCGACTTACAAGACGAACAAGTATAAGATGCCTTTGTTCGAAATGATTGGGGTCACACCAACAAACATGAATTTCCTTATTGGATATGCGATTTTGATGGATGAAACTTACTCCAGTTATCTGTGGGTGATAGAGAAGTTGCGAGATCTGTTATTGGGGATTGTCAGCCCGACTGCAATAATAACAGACCGGGAGTTAGGCCTTATGCGACCAGTGAGAGAGGTATTTCCTGACTCTGCTCATTTACTCTGCACATGGCACATCAACAAAGACGTATTGAACTACGCATACCACGTATTCGGCAAAAATAAGCAGATGGCAGAGACTTTGTGGCATGGAAGATGGAGGAAAATAATGCTTTCTACTTCAGAAGCCGAGTATGATAGAGCTGTGTATGCTCTGAAAGATTTGTATAGATCGTGGCCGGCTATCACGGAGTATCTGGACACCACGTGGTGTATAAAGAAAAGTTTGTGCTGAATTGGACGAACAAAGTCCTTCATTTCGGGAACACCACGAATTGTAGGGTCGAAAGTGCTCATTCGGCTCTAAAAGAGTGGATTTCTACATCGACTGCAGCTCTGGACAATCTTTTCGAGCGCGTCAACGCGGCTATTGAAATGCAGCTGACGAATATTCGAAACTCTCTTGAAGACTCGAGACGGCGAAATTTGACTAATTTCGGACATGCTCTATATCGTCATATAAATGGTCGAGTTTCGCATCACTGCTTGCAATTGCTGAGTCAGGAGGTGAAAAGAATGCAAGAGTTAGATGATGAAGTTGAATATCGTTGTGAGTGCGCTTTTCTGACTTCTCATGGGATACCTTGTGCATGTACCATCCGCGGATGTCTTGAATCAGACAACGGAATTTACTTAGAGCAGATTCATTCGTTCTGGAGGACACTTGTCATTGGGGAAGGAGCCGGGAACGCAGAGTTTGTGTCTCAGGCAGCTCAAGACGCCGAACATTTTCGCAGCCTGGTTGATGAGATTGCAGGAAGTGACCCCACCGTAATTCGATCTGCCTCTCGGGTTTTATTCGAGAAGCTACACCCCGAACATGCGAATTTGAGAGAGCCTGCAGAAAAAACAAAGCTACGAGGTCGACCAAGGGGAAAGTCGACACGACGGGACCCTAGTGCGTTTGAGTATGCAGAGCGAGGTAGTGGTCAATCTTCAGGTAGTGGGAGTAGAGGTCGTGGTCGTTCTTCCGGTAGTGGAAGCAAAGGTCGTGGTCGATCTTCTGGTTCTTCGTCTGTGAGGGGAGGATCAGGTATACCATCCCTATATTTATTGTTATTATAATTTTGTTATTTATTTCATTAAATATGTATCTTTTGTTATTATATGTAACTGTATTTTTTGTTTATATTGTAGTGACTGGGCGGGCTGACGTAGACGACTTTCCATATGCGGATAGGATTCCAGGAATCATTATGCCATTCCTACACCAGTGGAATGATGTACGTGCTGATGGAAACTGTGGATTTCGATGTGTCGCCGATGTTTTTCACGGTGGTGAAGACAATTGGCAACTCGCCCGTCGTTCGATTTCAAATGAGCTAGCTGCGAACCCATCTTTTTATGAGCACGTATACTATGACGGTGTGGCGCAGGCTCGTCACCGGATTAATTGGGGCGGGGGACCTTGTGGCGAGAATCACTACATGGAGACGTGGACGGACTTGTTTCCCATTGCAAATTTTTACAAGTGTGCAGTTATGTTCTTCTCTCTCGGAAATGATGGTTCGTTGTACCCATGTCTTACAGTTCTACCTTGGGAGAGTCCACCTACCGTGACGAGACCGTGCAGAGAGTTGATTATTGCTCATTTAGGGAGTTACGCTCATTACATTCGTTTGGATTTGAATGAGGGATTCCCCGTACCTCCTATAGCGACTCTGTGGTTTCAAGTACGAGATGAGAGTGTTATTGGATGGGAGCTGGAGTACCAAAATAGGATAGCATCTTGGCAACAATTATGTAATATGTTTTGATATGTTTGTACAATTATGTAATATATTTTGATATGTTTGTACACTATATATTGTTGCTTTATTATGTAATATGTTTTGATATGTTTGCTTTATTTGCATTATATATAATAGTACTATAATAGTACGATAATAAGCGTATGACAAATAAGCAAACACAAATACAAATAATAAGCGTACGATATGTTAGCAAACACAAACACAAATACAAATAATAAGCGTACGACAGATAAACAAATATAAATGCAAATACTAAGAGTACGGTACAACAGATCAGCCTACTCATCATCCGAATCATGGTCGGAGATGCCTAACTGAGTATGCCACGAGTGTATGATCTCATCCAAATCTCCGCATGCAGCTCTGGCATCGTCTGGCAGCTCATCCCTCATCTGCAAGATTGGGTCTACAGCTCGTATCATCTTACCCATCCACTGCACATAACAATAACATTAGCGTACATTAACAAAATATACGGTACAAAAAAAAATAGATAAAATGAAAAAATTACCAGATCGCCACACGTCCTATCTGGTGGTCGATCTGCTCTCCGGGAGGCACCACGGACGATTATCACAATTTGTTAAACTAAATCAAAATTTGTTAAACTAAATTATCACAATTGTTAAACTAAATCAAAATTTGTTAAACTAAATTAAAACAATTGTTAAACTAAATCAAAAATTGTTAAAACTAAATATCACAAATGTTAAACTTAATAAGAATTTGTTAAATTAAATTTTCAGATTTATCACAATTTATTAAAGTAATTATCATATTTAATAATTTAACAAAAAAATTTGTGGAGGCGTCTGCGAGAGACGCCTCCCGTATGGTGGAGGCGTCTGTCGGAGACGCCTCCTCTTTGGGGGAGACGTCTGCCGAAGACGTCTCCTCCATCGGGAAGACGTCTTCCCCAGACGTCTCCCGCTAGTGGTCGGCGTCCGAGGGAGACGCCCCCCGCATGGGGCGGGCGTCCACGGAAGCCGACCAATTTTTTTATTTTTTTTATTTTTTTAAAAACAAATAAATAAAGTAAGGTTACCGTATACGGGTACACCGGGGGAACTGCTGGCTGCTTGCCTGGCCTCCGAGACATTCTTAATCTTCTGTAGTAGGTATAGGAAGAGAAAGTTTTGAAAAAAAAGTGAAATTGTGAGATATATAAGCAAAAATAGGATGAACGGCAATTTGGTAATTTCAAGGGGCGATTTAAGTAATTTTGGGGCAGTTCAGAAACACAAGGAAGAAGTTACTTTTATAGCTATGCTTGTGTGGGCAAATTGTAGTCAAACCCCGAGACCCTTTGAAATCGGAAGATAAACGCAGAGGATCCTTGATTTCGACTAAGGTCATGACGTTGACCAAGTCTAATGTGATCCTTACTCAATATCGTGACCAAGCTAGAACAATAAGCATCGAGTGTCTTCTCAATGCACACTCATTTTGGTGTTCGTCGACATCCGTGGAGAGAATTTTTCTTATTATTATAATTTTTCTTATTCTTATAAATGAAAGAAATCTCAACCATTCACATGGTTGAGTGCGAGGGAAGTTTTGAAGAATTATGACATCCTCGACTTCAACTGGTGCCCCCTCCGAGTAAAGTTTGTGGCATTGTCCATTAACTTTGAACACATCCTTATTCATTGGGTTCTATATATCAACCGTTCCGTGATGAAACACAGTCTGCACAATAAATGGGCTCGGTCAGTGACTGCGGAGCATACGTGCAAACATATGAAGTCGGGAGTTGTAGAGAGCACCTTATGCTCGGCCTTGAACATTTTTTGCACAATCATGCGATCATAAAACATTTTGACATGGGACTTGTAAATTTTGGTGGTTTCATATGCATCATTGTGTAGCTCTTCCAACTCCATGATGTCGAGCTTACGTTGAGCATCTACTTGATCAAGATCCATATTTAGGTTCTTGATCGCCCTGAAAGCCCGATGTTCTAACTCGACGGGTAGGTGACAAGTCTTGTCGTACACTACCATATATAGGGACATTCCGAGATTGGTCTTATATGCAGTGTGGAATGCCCACAACACGTCATTCAGTTTCGTAGACCAATCCTTCCCGGGGAACTCACCGTCTTCTCAAGGATTTGTTTTAAGTCACGGTAGGAAATTTCAACATGCCCATTAGTTTGCAAATGATATGTGGTCGCAAGCTTGTAAGCACAACAAGTACGAAATTCCAATTTTTAGACAATGTAATACTTTAATAATTTAGTAGACTAATTTCAGAAATTTGCTAAGGACAACTATCATAATACAGCTAAGTTGTGAATTGCTATTGTTATTGTAACACATGCTTATAATTAGGTTTGTGTGAGTGGAAGATTCTCCCACCCATCTCCAAGAATGATATTCATGAATTTTTAATTTCATCAATAATGTTTCAACAAGTTCAAAGATTCACCTTCAATCTATATCACAATTTTTGCCATTGATAGTCCAGATTGGATTATTAGTATTATTTGATTGTAAAGACAAATTGGATGATGGTCCAGTTTGACATTGATGTCAAGCATGGGATGATTCAGCGCATATCTCTGATGTTATTACCACTGATTGACTCATACACAGAGTCTAACTTAAAAATATGTGGAAGTGGGATTACCATTAATTAGCAAAAGAACATAAATTGCAAAAAGTGACTAGTTCAAACTCTACTCATAAATAATGATTGAAGTCGAGTTGTGAAATACAAATGAATCACTTGATTAATAAAGTCGTTGATATAATGGATGTATTGGGGACGGATACTTCCATCAGTGTTTCTAAGTACCCGTTAGTGAAGCTAAACATATTAAGTTCGTAATGGTTACTTTTCGAAATAATCTCCAACAGAAATTCTCCGTTGCATCTTAAAAACCATACACCATGGATATAACACAACTGTCGGTGATTTTTTTTGCATGAAAAATGTAATTTTAGCGTAGATTTTTTTATCTGAAACATATACCGATGGTAAGTATACGTGGGTGTATGTTTCTATTCTGACGAATACTACAAACATATTAACCGATGGAGCGACGGTGTTAGCGAGAACATCTGTTGGTGTAGTTTTACACTGACGAAAAACATTATCCGTCGGTTTACTGTTCCATTGGTGTACAGTTAACTTCACAGATGGTTGTTTCACCGATGGATATATATATAGGGTGGTATTAGAATGAGACCAAGTCTCAATTTAATATAATGAAACCACAAACATACATTATCAAGATCTAATCTAACGGTTAAAGATGAGAAAGGGTAATTTCGTAATCACACCGTTCTCCTTTTACCTCCCCTCCTTCCTTCCCATACGCACCCACCCCGTCTTTTTTCCTCCCTCCAATCGCATCCACTCCTCTCCTTTGTCTCGCCTCCTCCGGCGAAGCCCTCCGTGTTTCCTCCCACCTCATACGCCCTCCTCACACTCTGACCATCTCGTCTTCTTCTTTTGATCCGTCTCTTCTCCTCCTCGCAGGTTCTGCTGCGGAGGACTAGTGGCTCGATCACCTTTGGCGTCTCGGTTTTTCTGATAAGTAGGTCGTTTGGTGGTGGGCCTGGAGAAAATATTTTTTATTTATTTGGATGTGATTTCTTGATCTTACATTTTGACCAGCACGTTAGGTAAATATGTATTGTTTGATTCTAAGCTTGTAGTCATAACTCATACGTGGTGGATTCGTACATCTGTAATTTTGAATCCCTCAACTAATCAAGTATTTAGTTATGATAAACAACTCTGCAAATGTGTTGTTTGAATGACAACTTGTAGAAATTTTGTTCAACTATGTGTTACGTTTAACAAACAACTCTATCAATAAAATAATGTATTAGCCTACATAAGCATAACAAAAATACAATAGTTTAATACACAAACATAACAGTTTAATACACAAAAATGCAATAATAAAATATAACGACACTATTACAATACGTAACTACACTAGCTCAATAGACAGTTGTCGTAGTACTATAGATAACTACACTAGTTCAATAGATGACTATTATTATTTCTATAGGTTGAATTGAACTCAACGGGAAACGATATTGTTGTTCAACAAACATTTCCTATTACACATATTCTAAGTATTCTTTTTGAAATATTTTATAATCTGGTTTAGTTTTTTAATATAGTAATGTTGTGATTGTTGTTCTTTATATAGGTGGAAACAACATCAATGGAAAACCTTTTGTTTGTTCAACCAACATCTCAAGTGACACCTATTGTAAGTATTATTCTTGTTAAGTTATATTTAAAGTAATATACTGTCATAGTTGTTCAATAGGTTGGTTTACTTCTTTAATTTACTAAAACTATTGTTTAGTAAAATAAGTTAGTTGTGTAATAAAATGACAAACATTTGTGCTACACTAGAAAATTATTTGATAAACTATGGTTAATTAGTATAAACTACTTTTACAAACTAATTGTCTTGCCTACTCCAGGTAATAAACAATGATAGTTCTCAATGTTTCATTCACAATGTTCACTCCACAATCAAACCAGAAATAGGAAAAGAATTTCAGACATTGGAAGATGCATATAGTTTCCACAAGATATATGCTGGTGAGAGTGGATTTAATATCAGGAAATCAACTTCAAGGCTTTCAGTTAGTGAAGATCCAACAAAAAGAACCATGTTTTTAAAATCATTTGTTTGCTCGAAGCAAGGATTTCATTCAAAGACAAAGATACGAGATATTCAAGAAAAAGAAACAAGAAAAAGAAAAGTGTCTTTATCAAGAACTGGTTGTATGGCCAAATTAAAGATGAAGTTCAACAACCAATCTGGAAATTGGTATGTACTAAACTTCATCGAAGCTCATAATCATCAACTTTGCAACTCCAAATAAAAGACATTACTTCAGAAACAATATGAGCATTAGCCCTGAAAAAGCTTCTTTATTGGAGAAAATGACGAGTGTCAATATTCTAACAGTTAACCAAGCAGTCTATCTTGAAAATGAAAGTGGAGGGTAAAATAAGATGGGTTGTACAGTTCAAGACATACGAAATTGGAAGTCAATCCAGAGGAAAGACAATGACGGCTATGATGTGGACATGATATTGAAACATTTTGTTAAAAGGAAAGAGTTCAACAATAGCTTCTTCTATTCTTATAGATTTGATGAAAATGGCAGCTTGACTCACTTATTTTGGGCAGACGGAACAGCAAAGCAGAACTACCAATTATTTGGTGAAGCCATCACTTTTGACACAACATATTGCACAAACAGATATTTGATGGTCTTTGCAGCATTTTGTGGGGTCAACCATCATCGGAGTACAATTGTTTTTTGGAATGGCCTTCATGATAAATGAAACTACATAGACATTTGAATGGTTGTTTTCAACATTTAAAAAATGTATGGGAAGTGTACCTCCTGCAATGGTTATTGATCAATATCCTTCCATTAATTCAGCGTTATCTTCAGAATTCCCAAATGCAGTTCATAGGTTTTGTGTATGGCATATTATGGACAAAGTGAAGAAGAAAATTGGAAACATTAACAATAAAGGAAGATTTCTAACAAGAATAAGTGATTGTGTGTATCTTATTGAGAATCCAACAAAGTTTGAGACAACTTGGATTTCAATAGTAGAAGAATATCAACTTCAAGACAATGAATGGCTAAATTTGATGTTCCAAATAAGAAAGAAGTGGGTTCCAGCTTACATGCAAGATACATTCTTTGTTGGTATGAGAAGTACACAAAGAAGCAAAGGGATGAATTCATTCATCAAACATAATGCAAATAGGAAAAATACATTGTTTGAGTTTATATGCAAGTATAAATTACATTAATAGTATCATTTTTTTTGTTTAATGAACTTATATGTTAACTACTGCTATTGTTGTGTAACAATTTGATATAGTTGTGTATTAAACCAATAGAGTTCTGCATTAAACCAGTAAGGTATAATAATGTAAGATACTGATATAGAATAGACTTGGGTATTAAACTAATAAAATATAGTAGTGTAAGATACTAATATGATTGTGTAAAATATTGATAGTTGCGTATTAAAATAAGACAGTTCTGTATTAAACTAATAGAGTTGTGTCTTAAAATGATATAATTGTGTATTTAACTGATATAGTAGTGTAAGAATCTGATAGAATTGTTTGTTTACTATAGGTTTGAAACGGCTTTGAAATTCCAAAGAGAGAAAGAAAATAGATGAGACTTTGATAGTAGAGAAAGAATACCTCAATTCATCACAAGATGGGCAATGGATAAACAAATGTCCAATGTTTATACACTAAATATCTTCAAGCTCTTCCAAAATCAATTGGATAAATCTTTGTCGTGTAACGTCAAGATTGAATGGTTGGAAAAAAAATCTGTTATTTACTTTGTAACAAATATAGATGATGATGATTTTGTTTCTATTAGAGAGGTGATATATTATAATGAATAAAAAAGGGCTTCGTGTGAATGTTGTTTGTTGGAGTTTGAAGGAATACCTTGTATGCATATATTGGCAGTGTTGAAGCTTCTTGAATGCAGAGAATTACCATCTCTATATATATTGGACGGATGGAGGAAAGGAATAAAGGATGGGATTAAACTTCCCATTTATGATGGAGATAGTAGTAGTTCATCTCATAATACACATATGAAGAAATTGAGCAAGATATCCAATGAATTGATACATGAAGCTTCCAAAAATGAAGAAATTTATGCAGTTGTGGAAAAAGCATTGTTTGATGTTATGACAGAAGTGCACAAGATAAATTCTATTTCAACAAGTTAGAATGAAATTCCTAATCTGAGAAATGATGAAACAGAAATTCAAGTCCTCCAACCCAGAAAGTCCAAGACAAAAGGAAGTGGACAAAGTGGAAGGCCAAAGGTGGGAACTACACCACTAAAATCTATTGTGGAAAAGAAATTGAGGCAATTTAAGTTCTTTATGAAGTACGAAACATGTAATTAAAGATTCAATTCAGGAAACTTGAAATTTATACATTAGAAATTGCTTATATGTGTAGACTTGTATGGTTTGATAATGACATATTGCTTGACATATTATTAGAAATGATTTTGTTGCTTGATAGATTTTTATGGAGTTGTTGAACTTATGTAATAAAATGATATCATTGTGTATTGAAAGGATATTGGTGTATTAAACATATACTTTTGTGTATTGAACGCATATAGATGTGTATTCACTCGAAATTTTATTTAAGAAAGTGATACAGTTTTGTAGAGTCTTCCATGTCATTTCTATCTCCGACATCTCTCTTTCCTCTCTCTCTCATCCCGTACTATAGTAATTTAGTCTTATGTGACAGTTTTTAGTGAGTTATTGAACTTGTGTAATAAAATGATATCATTGTGTAATGAAATGATATATTGGTGTATTTAACATATACTATTGTGTATTGAACACATATAGATGTGTATTCACTGAAAGTTTTATTTAAGAAAGTGATGCAGTTTTGTAGAGTGTTTCATGCCATTTCTATCTCCAACATCTCTCTTTCTTCTCTCTTTCCTATAGAAAAATATGTAACACATCTCTCTCACCTAGTCATCCCCTACTATAGTAATTTAGTTTTATGTGACAGATTGCTTGACAGGTTTGTTGTGGATTTTGAATTTAATACATAACAATGCAAAAATAACAATACACTATACTAGTACAATACATAACTACACTAGTTCAATACACAAAAATGATATAACAATACACAAAAACTAGGATGCAGATGTGCATATTTAATAAGTTGAGATGCAGCATTTTAAAGCCCAGAAAGCATAAATACAGAATATTTAATGAAAATGTAGAAATCTTTGGGAGTTACACTTCTTGTTTGGTGGAATACATAACTGAAGGATTTCATGTTTAATTATGCATATATATTTTTCGAATTTTATGCGTAATAAGGATCAATTACAATTTTCTACGATTTATTTCATGCATGCATCGGTTTGTTTTAACAACTAGTTTCAAAAACTTATTAAAACAAACACAAGGGACTCCGAAATTCATACCTATAAGTTCTCTAAAACTTCTTGATGTTCCAGAGACGTTGAGGAAGACGATCGTCGCTTCTCGTTTCGCCGGATGCCTCCGAGTGTTCACTGAAACCCTAAACAAGGTTGGAGAGAAAGGAGCTAGCCAATCAATCTCCAAACTAGCTTAGAATCTAGCTACAAACCCCTTCCTTAATCTCTGAGATTTCTCCTTCCAAAGACTTAAAAAACTAAGAGAATTTTCGTGGCTTTTTATGGTGAATTAGGAGAGAAAATAATTAGAAAACATCTAACTTAATTAAGGAGAATAAGGACCTATTTATAGGCTCCAATCCTACTCTCAATCATGGCTATTCTTAAGCCACGTTTTCTTGAGATTTGCTCTCACAAACTAATTCCATAATGTATTACATGCATCCACAAAACGTTTGACCAAGTTTGGATCCAATCCAACCATTGATCAAATTAATCTCTTAATTATCAAAGGCAGAAAATCGATCGTGGTTCGGTTTACCGAGTCCCACTCGGTTAACCGAATATGTCACGTTCGTATTACCGTGCAATAGACGGATGACCGATTCTTAAGGACAAAAATTCTCCTTAACCGATCGGACGAACCCACGTCTAAGACCGAGTGTCATTCGGTTAACCAAAAATATCGGAACTGAACATTGTTCGGTCGACCGTTCCTGGTTCGGTACACCGAACCAGAACTCCATGCACTTTGGTCAAGTTCGGTCAATCAATTTTGACCATCCGTTCCACGTTCGGTTGACCGATCCACAGATCCTTCGGTCGACCGAACCATAACGGATTACCGAACTTTTACCCGATTTTGCCTTTTCAAATTTTGGATTTATTTCCAACAAAATTTGAACTTTTGGGGTTTTTAGCAAATTCACAACTTATGCAATATATTATCTTATGCAATAATAAATTATTGCATCCTATAATATATGCATCTCATATGAATTTATCATGATTCTAATTATGTTATATACAACATAATTGGTTTTACTTGTTCACCACATGTGTCATATTTTCTATAAGAAACCCGACACATCATATGAACCAAAAATCAAGCTTCTTGTTTCCCGGTTTTTGCGGTGTGACCTATGGGAGGATCTAGACTAAGTTGGCAGTGATATTAAGAGATTAATATCACAAGCTATAAGCGGTATCTAGCTACACATTATAGCTCCCAATTAGTTAGATGTCTTAATTCAACTCGAACCAAAACCCGATCCATTTAGTGATGGAGTGCACCACTGGTGTCTGTCCCTTGCCTCATGATATTAAGAATACACACAAAGTAGTATTGTATCATCTTTATATTAGTAATCATTTCTTGATCTATTTAAGCTAGTTATAAATATGTGACTTAACTCAAATCACATTGTGCACATTATAACTTTGCTTTATCAAGGGCCCCACTAATACCATCACTCAATTAAGAGGGGCAATGATAATCTTTTGACTAACTATCTTCTCCAACAGAAGTCATACTTAACCAACCAATGCCTTTACACTACACTATCGATAGCTCAAGACACTAGTCTAATTAAGCAATTCTTAAGTGATCGGATATAAGTCTCATATCAAAGGACCAAAGACACAGTAAAACATTAATGACACAGAAAACACAATTCTATAATGTTTTACTTATTAGGTCTATTCAGTATACAAAAGTAATATTTTCCTCTTTTGTGTATCCGTGTTGTCACTCACTTGTAGAGCTACAATGATCTATGATCAACACGACAATCTTAACTCGGTAATAAATGTTCCATGTCTATTACCATGATTGCGAATATCTTTTGTTTTATGTAAACCAATATCTTTTGGAGCTCTACGGTTAAGGACCAATAGCCTCTTCCTTAACACTTCTAAAAGACGAATAACATAAACAAGGAACAAAATGATTTCTCATTCAATTCATAATAATTGGCATTTAAAAGTAAAACTTTTAGAACACATTCCCTTCAATAACTACACCGGTTCAATACATAACTACATTACTACAATACATAACTACACGACTTCAATACTAACCATTAAGCAGGCAGTGCATCCATTTATATAAGTTGAGACCTTGTTCTTTAACCCTTCTCTCTTTTCTTTAATCTCTTTGGAAATTTCTGTGTCTTTCTCCATGAAGAGATGATGTACTGCTTCAGCCCAGCTGTAGAACGTAATTTGATCTAAAATTTTCAAATAAATCACAACTGACATGGGAGCTTTGGTAGTACTTTCTGGAGTAATGAATGTTGATAACATCAAAAGAATCCACATTCTGACATAGTCATCAATAAGTGCTCCATCTTTGGATATGGAACTCATAAGATATGGTAACTTTTTACTATCACAAACATCTACTCCATTTGAATTCATGAGAGACGAGGAGAACTTTTTTTGTTTAATTCAATGGATAAACCAAAATCAGGTAACCCAAGAATGCGAGCCACATCTTTAACCGAGAAATTTAATAATTTTCCACCAACAAGAAAATTATTATTATCTTCGTATCTCGAAAAAAGGTCTTCTAAAAGTCTAACATTAACTGAGAATGCAGAGATGTTATGAAGACTTGAGAAGGGAGTTATTGCTAACTTTTCAAATTGCTTTTCTGTTGGTTGTAGCTGCTTAATTACATTTGAATAACTGCTTATTAAGTAGTGTTGATTAATGCAATTATAAACTGCAAATAAACAAGCATAGAAGTTTATTAGGGATTAATACAATCTTGTTAGACAAGTATAGCAAATTTAAATACTTTCCTACATCACATGTTTATTACAAAAGCATAATAGTATATTACATAACAATACAATTCTAATACACAAATACCAAAGAAATTTAAATACACATATGGAATTTATAAAGTCTATTACACAAGTATAGTACTTTACACAGAAAATGACTAGTTTAACAACAAGTATATCAAATGTAAAAAATAAAAGCATGGAATTTATATATCTTATTACACAAGTATAGTACTTTACACAGAAAAAATGCCTAGCTTAAAAACAATTACAGCACATGTAGAAATGTTTAGCAAGCAAAAAGAATAACAAACTGCTGCCAAGAGGATGGGTTGAATTCTTTTTTTCTCAACTTTGGCTTTCTCTGTTTTATGCAAAAAAACTTCATAGTTAGGGAAAAGCATGATAATTTAATCATGAACCATTATTTCAGAACAGAAAAAGTTTATAAACTTTCATGGAGGAAGAACTTTTTGTTTTCAAAACTCTTGTGCTCTTTTTTTATTCAATTTCTCCTACAAAACAACACAATGTATATTGTCACATTCATCAAAATCCATTAACCATCAGAAACAACCTCAAACACAAATCATGAGAGATATCTTGAGACAACATCTTATTTGATTTATGTCCCCTTAATTTGGGAATTTAGTCTAGTTTGTAAAGCATTTTGGATTCCAATACTTATATCGTTAATATTTTTTTATTCCAACTAGTAACCATTACAACAAATAAACCAATCAACCAAAGCCAGAACAATCAGAACCACAAACTCAAATCCTCAAAACTTCAAACTGCAAATTCAGATCGTAAAACTCAGATCAAAATGAACAAACAAATAAACCAAATCATAACAGACACCAAATTCACCACAATGAGCAACACAAACTGGTAACCATTACAACCAAAACGCTCAAACATAGAATCAAATTAACAAATCACCAAACTCGAACAACTAACAAAACCAAGCAATCATCAAAATCCAGTAACCATCAGAAACAACCTCAAACACAAATCATGAGAGATATCTTGAGACAACATCTTTTTAGATTTTTGTCCCCTGAATTTGGGAATTTAGTCTAGTTTGTATAGCATTTTGGATTCCAATACTTATATCGTTAATATTTTTTTATTACAACTAGTAACCATTACAACAAATAAACCAATCAACCAAAACCATAACAATCAGAACCACAAAACTCAAATCCTCAAAACTTCAAACTGCAAACTCATATCGTAAAACTCAGATCAAAATGAGCCAAACAAGAAAACCAAATCATAACCGATACCAAATCCACCACAATGAGCAACATAAACTGGTAACCATTACAACCAAAATGCTCTAACATAGAATCAAATCAACATATCACCAACTTTCTTAGGAATGGTGTATTTTCTTAACCACTTGAACGATTATACCAAAAACTCACAGAGAATACAACTCATCCACGACGTTGGTAACCACAAAACTATCATTCCTAAATTTTCCATCTTTAGATCAACGGAAAAAAGAAACAATCTAAGCCAAAACCTAAAGCAAGAAAAATAGATATCCAAAAGTTCAGCAAAACCACTTAAACACCAAAAAATTAAACATAAACAAAAAATCTAGTACGAAAAAATTCACAACAACTAGGGTTTCATGAACAGAATCACGACTTAAGGAACCAACTCAGCTACCGAAATGCTACCCACGATAAAAATGGAAAAAGAAAAGGTAAAACAGAAATAGGAACGCAAACATCCTCAAACCAAGCAATCATGAAAATCCAGTAATCATCAGAAACAACCTCAAACACAAATCATGAGAGATATCTTGAGACAACATCTAGTACGCAACACTACTTGACGGTGAAGGATTACCCACAAACACAGTATTAGTTGGAGGATTGGGATCTACGATCCAAACCCTAACCCCAAACACAATAAAAGGGGACTTACATTGACAACAAGGTCGTAAAGGTAGGAATCAGAGGGCGACGACGTCGGAAATGATGACGAATTTGAGGCCACGGAGGACCGACGAGCTTAGGAGGAGATCATCGGAGCGGTAGGAGACAGATGCCGGGGACTGGGGAGTCGAAGACTGGAGTGAGCCGCGATGTAGCACCGGGAGTGGGCAACCGGAGTATTGGAGGCTGGACTAGGCGGCGACGGAGAAAAATAGGAATCGTTGTGGTGTGTGGTGGGAAGAAGAATCGGTGTGGTGTGTTGTGTGTGATGGGATTACCATATTACCTTTTAGTTGTATAAATTGTATGTTGTATAAATCAGTCGTTGAATCTAGATCTAAGAGAGTAAAATATGAGATCTCATTTTTTCATAACGAGACTGTCTCGTTGTAAAATTCTGGTATATATATAAATCACAAAATGATGGGATGTATTTAGTTCAAGACTTACTGTTACATTCGTCTTACTGATTAATACGATAACTGTTTCAAAAATGAAATGTTATTCTAAGCGTTACAACAGATACACGTGTTAAGTATATCGACAGCCACAAATAATTCAGGAAGTCAGAGATTATATGAAAAAACAAATACATAGAGATTCATCTTATCCATTACCACTTCAAAGTTGGAAGTTATTAGTCTATAAATATAATTGAGGAGAAGAAAATGAATTAAAATGCTTCCAAAGGTGGAAGCATTTGCTTCGAACTCTGAGGCAAGTGAAACTATACTGTACATTATGCTTATCGAGAAAAATGATGTGATACCATTATTATTTATTGAAGAATGTCATTTTCGGCCTGATTCCAATGTCCTTATGTTAAGAACTACAAAGGCTTTATCCACATACAATTTTTTAGGAAGATACTTTGTAATTATTCCACTGGTGGTGTGGAGCAAGGTTTTAAAAACTGGACCGGACCGGACGGTTCGACCCGGTCGAACCGGGAACCGATGGTTCAACGGCCGGTTCAACTAAAAAACCGAGCGTCTAGTCGAACCGTTCTGAACCGGATTGAACCCGGTCCGACCGGGTCGGACCATTTGGTTGGACCGGTTGGTCGGACCGGACATAAAAATATTTTAAATTTTCCTAAATTTTAAAATAAAAAAAATATGATGATTTTTTTTTCTTATTCTTACAAACAAAAATCCACCACCCACAAACTCTTCTCTCCCTCGCCAAATCCCTTCGTAAGTATGATGTCATGGATAATATTGAAGATTGATTTTGATTTTAGATTCTTAATCCAAATAATATTTTCTCTAATTCGTATTCAAGCAAATTTGTTCCGTTTAGTAAAGATAGTAAATTTACTGAGTTAAGCAAATTGTGTCTGATATCATGAATTATATTTAACGTTTGGTGTGTATATATTAAATAATTTTACAAAAATCGGTTCAAATCGGTCCGACCACCGGTCCGACCGTTAATATTTATTCGGCCCGGTCCAACTTCGGGTCTCAAATATCATGATGTCATGCTGACGTCATCAACGGTCTGACCGTGATTGGACCGTGGTTCGACCACATTGAACCAAAACCGAAGTTTTATCGGTTTGATGACCGGTTCAGTTCTGAAAACCTTGGTGTGGAGAGTATTTTTTAAGGAACAAGATAATGCTAATTTATTGAATAGCTGTATTCTATAATATGCATGTTGAGAACATCCTATGTAATTCTGGAGGAACGTAATAGATTGTTTTTACTCGGATGGTACCAGAATTTAGGTTAAAGTGTTGAAACTTTGAAGAACAATCCAAAGATGTAAAAATTCATCAACCTGTATGATTATTGGTACTCCAAAAGATTCAAGAAGTTGAAATCCGAAGGAGATCGGAAATCCAAGAAGATGGTTAATCCTAAGAAATCGACAACGTAGGGAGTCAAAGAACATGAAGATTATTCTGATATTTAAAATTTCTGATGCAACCTAAATTTAATATTACACTTATGATCATGTTTGACTGTTTTGAAATGGAGGATTTGATATAAATTTGTTTTGTAGTGTTACAACAATTGTTTTCGTCAATAATGTTTCAACAGGTTGAAGATTTCACCTTCAATCTATATCACAGTTTATGGCATTGATAGTCCAGATTGGATAAGTATTATTTGATGGTAAAGACTAGGGGTACAAATGGGTTGGGTTCAACCCGAAACCCAACCCGAACCCGACTGGTCGGGTCGGGTTGGGTAGGGTTGGGGAGGGGTTCGGGTTGGGAAAATCAAAAACCCGAATTTTCGGGTCGGGTTCGGGTTGAGGGGGTCGGGTTGACCCAACCCAACCCGAACCCGATTTTTTATTTTTTATTTTTTTTTCCCCAAATAAACCGGTCGACCGAACTTCACTCGGTCGACCGTTTCCAACCTGAAAATTTCGGGTTTTCAAGCCACCGGTCGACCGTTTAAGCACCGGTCGACCGAACCCGACCAAGTTTGGGAGAAAATTTCCGAATTCGGGTTCAACCCGATCCAACCCGACCCAACCCGACAATTTCGGGTCGGTTGGGTTGAACCCAAACCGGTTCGGGTTCGGGTTGGGTTGGGTTTTTCCCAACCCGAAAATTTCGGGTTGGGTCGGGTTGAGGCCCAAATCCGACCCAACCCGACCCATGTGCACCCCTAGTAAAGACAAATTGGATGATGGTCCAGTTGGACATTAATTTCAAGCATGGGTTGATTCAGCGCGTAGCTCTGACGTTGAACCCACTCATGGACTCATACACACAATCTAACTTCAAAATATGTGGAACTGGGATTACCATTAATTTGCAAAAATAACATAAATTGCAAAAGCGAATAGTTCAAACTCAACTCATAATAATGATTGAAGTTGAGTCGTGAAATACAGATGAATCACTAGATTAATAGGTAGTTGCCAAAATGCCTGAATTGGGGACGCCCATTTGGAGATCTGAAAATTGCTTTTCCAAACAAACGACAATTTGAAGTTAGACGACTATAAACACGACTATTAGTTGAAGCTAATTACTGATTGAAACACGTACAACTTATATAACAAAAAGAACTCCAAAGTACCAGATAAAAGTATGTAAGCACAACAATTGAAGGATTATGAGACTCAACATTAATTATAGGGTAATTTGCTACTGTGCACCTCTCAAGTGACCTAATTGGCCAAATGCACCCGGTTTATTGCTATTTCCTGATATGCACCTGTAATCCGGTCTTATTTGCTGATATACACATCTGCCATTAGTGGACCCCACTCTGTCACCGTTATCATCCAACGCGTTAGAAATTTGCAATTTAAACCTTGTAAAATCCAAATGTCTTTAATTGTAAACAGAAAAAACCTTATAAAAAATCAAATTTTCTAACACTCTTTACTTTTTCCCTCTCCACTCGTTCACTCTCACTCTCTCTCTTGAATCTCTCTTTCCACTCTTTCACACACACTCTCCCATCCCTCTCTCTCATCACTCTCTCTCTAGAATCTCTCTCTCCTTTCTCCCTCTCCACTCTTTCACTCTCTCTCTTGAATCTTTCTCTCTTTCTCTCTTTCTACCTCTACTCTCCCTCTCCTCTCTCTCTCTTGAATCTTTCTCCACTCTTTCACTCTCTCTCATCCTGCTCTCTTTTTTAATCTCTCTCCTTTCTCCACTCTTTCACTCTCTCTCTTGAATCTTTCTCTCTCTCCACTCCCACTCTCTCTCTTGAATGTTTCTTTCTTTCCCTATCTCTCTTGAATCTTTCTCTTTCTCTTTCTACCTTCACTCTCTCTCATTTCTCCCTCTCCTCTCTCTCTTTCTACCTCCACTCTCTCTCATTTCTCCCTCTCCTCTCTCTCATCCCACTTTCTCTCTCTCTCTTGAATCTCTCTCCACTCTTTCACTCTCTCTCTCTCATCCTGCTCTCTTTTTTGAATCTCTCTCCTTTCTCCCTCTCCACTCTCCACTCTCTCACTCTCTCTCTTTCTCTCCTTTCTCCCTCTCCACTCCTTCACTCTCCCTCTCCTTTCTCTCTCTCCAATCTTGTACTCTCTCCACTCTATCACTCTTTCTCATCCTTCTTTCTTTCCTCCTCTCTCCTTTCTCCATCTCCACTCTTTTACTCTCTCTACTTTCTCCCTCTCCAATCTTTCACTCTCTCATTTCTCCCTCTCCACTCTTTCACACACTCTCTCTCATCCCTCTCTTTTCTCCCTTTTTAATCTTTCACTCTCCCTCTCTCTTGAAAAGAGAGAAAGAGAGAGAGAGAAAGAATGAGGGATGAGAGAGAATGAATGATTGGAGAGGGAGAAAGGAGAGAGTGTGTGAAAGATTAGAGAAGGAGAAAGGAGAGAGAGAGAGTATGGTGTGTAACCCTTGTCTAAATCTTGAATGTCCATGGATTATCTCTGGTTTAACCGTGGAGTCCTTTCTAGACTAACTATGGATAGGTTATGGGTCCACTCTGGATACTCAGCGTATCCTTAGTGCATCCTGTAATCACTCTGGATTAACTCTGGATAGAGTATGGTGCACCTCTGGATTCTCTGTGTACCCTTCGTGCATCCTGGAATCACTCTGGATCGTTGCTTGATTGAATCTGGAATCTCTGGAATCACTCTCGATGGACTCTGGCTCAACTCTGGATCGACTCAGAGTTAGTCCAGAGTCGATCCAGAGTTAGTCCAGAGTCGATCCAGATTGATTCCAGAGTCGATCCAGGGTCGATCCAGAGTTAGGCCTGAGTCAATCCAGAGTGATTCCAGAGTCGATCCAGAGATTCTGATTCAATCAAGCAACAACCCAGAGTCGATCCGGAGTGATTCCAGGATGCACGAAGGGTACGTGGAGAATCCAGAGGTGCACCATACTCTATCCAGAGTTAATCCAGAGTGATTACAGGATGCACTAATGATACGCTGAGTACCCAGAGTGGAACCATAACCTATCTAGAGTTAGTCCAGAAAGGACACCAGGGTTAAACCAGAGATAATCCATAGACATTCAAGATCAAGACAAGGGTTACGCACCATACTTTCTCCTTTCTCTCTCTCTCCAATCTTTCACTCTCTCTCCTTTCTCCCTCTCCAATCAACGATCCAGAGAGATTCAAGAGAGAGGGAGGAGAGAGAAAGATTCATGCAACAATCCAGAGAGATTCAAGAGAGAGAAAGAGGGAGGAGAGAGAGAGGGAGGAGAGAGAGAAAGATGGAGGAGAGAAAGAAAGAGTGAATGAGTGGAGAAAGGAGAGAAAGAGGTAGGAGAGAGAGAAAGAGGGATGAGAGAAAGAGATTCAAGAGAGAGAAAGAGGGAGGAGAGATAAAGAGGGATGAGAGAGAGAGAGAAAGAAAGAGAAAGATGGAGGAGAGAGAGAAAGAGGGATGAGAGAGAGGAGAGAGGGAGGAGAGAGAGAAAGAGAGAGTGATAGAGTGGAGAGGGAAAAAGGAGAGAGATTGAAGAGTGTGTGTGTGTGTGTGTGAAAGAGGGATGAGAGATAGTGAAAAAGTTGAAAGATAAAGAAAGAAAGAAAGAAAGAAAGAAAGAAGGATGAGAGAGAGTGAAAGATTGCAGAGGGAGAAAGGAGAGAGAAACTGAAAGAGTGGAGAGGTAGAAATGAGAGAGATTCTAGAGAGAGTGAAATAGTGGAGAGGGAGAAAGGAGAGAGATGAGGGATGAGAGAGAAATACAAAAGTGGATAGAGAGATTTAAGAGAGAGAAAGAGAAAGAGAGGGATGAGAGAGATTCAATAGAGAGGGAGGACAGAGCGAGAGAGTGTGAAATAGTGGAGAGAGAGAAGGGAGAGAGATTCAAGAGAGAAAGAGAAAATGGGATGAAAGAGAGAGGGAGAAAGGAGAGAGTGAGAGATTCAAGGGGGAGAGAGAAATGGATGAGAGAGAGAGAGTGAAAGAGTGGAGACTGTTAGACAATTTGATTTTTTGTTGGGTGTCTACAATTAAGGACAGTTCTATTTTACGAGGTTTAATTTGCAAATTGTCTAACACCGTTAGACTATAACGGTGACGGAGTGAGAGGCAGTAACGGCAGAGGTGTATATGTGTAATTAATTCAAATCGCAGGTGTATATGAGGCAATATCAAAAAATCATGTGCATATTGTCAATTTGGACACCTGAGAGGTGTACTGTAGCAAAAGCCCTTAATTATAATTACTTTGCAAAGTAACATACATAACAAAAGAGACCATGTTTGGTTGCAATATAACGACCTATTTTATTAGCAACTAATCGCAGTACTTGAAGTAGGTACGGCCTTAATCTTTACAAAAACAACAAAATCTCGTAGGGTTTTTTGCTACAGTACACATCTCAAGTGTCAAAATTGGCGATATGCACCCGAGTTTTCGGTATTACCGCATATATACCTACAAGTCGATCATATTTGTGCATATGCACCTCTGCCGTTAGTGGACCCCACTCTGTCACCGTTACCGTCCGACGGTGTTAGCCAATTTGCAAATTAAACCTCGTAAAATTCAAATGTCCTTAATTGTAAAAATAAAAAATCACATGAAAAATCAAATTGTTTAACACTCTCCACTCTTTAACTTTCACTCTCCCTTTCTCTCTTTCTCTCATTTCTCTTTCTCCACTCTTTCACTTTCACTCACTCCCATCCCTCCTTCTCTATCTCTCTTGAATCTATGTTTCTCTCTCTTTTGAATCTATCTTTCTCTCTTTGGATAATTTGGACAAGTCTGGACGGAGTTTCTGGACGAAGTCTGGAAAAATATGGACAAATATGGAAGAAGTTTGGACAATTCTGGACAAAGTTTGGACAATTTTGGACAAAGTCTGGACAAATCTGGACGAATTCTTGACAATTATGGACAAAGTCTGGACAATTCTGGACAATTCGTTCAGACATCTATCCAGACTTCGTCCAGAATTGTTCAGATCTCGTCCAGATTTGTCCAGAAACTCTGTCCAGCTTCGTCTAGACTTCGTTCAGATCTCGTCCAGATTTGTCCAGAAACTCTGTCCAGACTTGTCCAGACTTCTGTTCAGATCGTTGAGAGAGAGAAAGAAAGATTCAAGATAGAGAGAAAGAAAGATTCAAGAAAGATCAGAGTGAAAGTTAAAGAGTAAGTGAGAGTGAAAGAGTGGAGAGGGAGAAAGGAGAGAGAGATTCAAGAGAGAGAGAAAAGGAGAGTGAAAGTTAAAGAGTGGAGAGTGTTAGACAATTTGATTTTCCATGGGATTTTTTATTTTTACAATTAAGGACATTTGGATTTTACGAGGTTTAATTTGCAAATTGTCTAACACTGTTGGACGGTAACGGTGATAGAGTGGGGTCCACTAACGGCATATGTGCATATGTACAAATATGATCGACTTGTAGGTGTATATGCGGCAATACCACAAATCTAGGTGCATATCGTCAATTTTGACACTTGAGAGGTGCATTGTTGCAAAAAACTCAATCTCTTATATTGCTCGCCACCAGTACTCAACTATTAATTCTGTCCTCAACCCAAGGCCTCGGCTGCTAAAATACTTACCAACCCCTAATGTATAATAACCACAGATTTCCCAATCTCATCTTTCCAAACGACTACAACATCACAATAAACAATTTTATTGTCACATCATCTCATGCTTTCTTTTTTCAATGAAATAATAGAATATTTACATTAATGGCACCTAATAACTCAATATATATATATATATATCACAATTAATCCATCTTAAATTTAATACTGCTTTGATGCTATTTAAAGATTGACATACATTACCAAATTAACCTGAACGAGAAAATCATCATACCAACACTAACACGCTAGATTTCACAATCTCAAATGTAAACTGAGTACAAAACTTATAATCGTGGAATCAAATATGAGCCCTTTTAGCCGTAATTACTTCATGTTTGCCATGATCGAACGAGAATCTAGAAGTGTTTTCTTCTTCTGGTCCTATGGAATCCATCTCCACTCTCCTCGACACCCACATTATTAATAAGAACTCGAAGAACCGAAATAGCAAAATTCTTGTGTCGAACTGCCTTTACTTCTTTCATTAAACACGACCAAGGTTTCTCTTAGAAGCATTTCAATCGTGACCAATCCACGAATAACACCCTTATCTTATGATATTCAACATTAAATTTAAGGTCCCCCTTTAAAGTAAATATAACTTCAAATGAAATGAACTTCAGGAATTTCAATTTGACATTACGAACGTTATATATATAAATATATAGAAGAGGGATCCACTACTCTTAATTTTTGTTGACACATGGTTGCACTTCATGATAAAATCAAATCTGAACTCCAAATTAAAAATTCAAACAGTAGATATTGATCAACAACATATGTAGATTAAGGATATCGAAAATCATAAAATTTGGTAATAACTTCATATGAGATCTAGAAATCATATTTTTAGCAAATGTATGTGCGTTCATTTTTACGTATCTAAATATTGTGTAAAACGTGTTTCAAATTTTATGATATTCGACGTCATTAATCTACATATGTTGTAGATCCAGATCTACGATTTGGATTCTCAATTTGGAGTTAAGGTTTGATTTTATCGTGAAACATGTGTCAACAAAATTTAAGGGTAATAAATCTCTCCTCATATAATATATATATATATCAACAAATACATGATTGGATCTAAAACATATTTACCCTAAAGATAATTGAATGATTTTGCTGGAACGGAGGGTGTTTATAACAAATTATACATATAAAAACTATTAGCAATATTTTAAACAATAAGTTAGAAGAAAAAAATTTAACATGGTCAACATCAACCGAATAGTTCTTCCAGAGCAACTCCAAACCGCCCAAAATGATCCTACCACCGGATAATCATAATCGGGTAATAAAATATCCGAAAGTCTCTTTCGATCCGCCACGTGGTCGGCCCAATGTTAACCCAAATATTGTTTATTTCGACCTGATTAACCAAAGTCGGAAAGATGTCCCCGTCGACTTCCAAGATCCGTTTCCACCCCACTCGTGCAAAGAGTAATTAATGGTATTTTGCAAGGGTATTTTGGGAAATAAGGGGTTATAAATATGCGTTACGTCCAATTCCAAAGTCATAGCACACTTTGTTGGCCAAAACGTTCCAAAGAAATAGAAGCCAAAGTCTAGGAGGAGGAAGAAGGAGCTTGGCATTTAGAAGAAAATGGCTAGAATTTATCCGAATTCGACCGAGGCGAGGATGCAAAGCGATGGGAGGACAGGCGAGGCGACGGTTTTGACGGTTTGGAATAAGTCTTTGTTGTTTGGAGGTAATGGTTTCACGGTTTTCGACGCCGCCGGTGATCTCGTCTATCGTGTTGATAACTATGCTTCCAGCAATAAAGGCCATATCGTCCTGATGGATGCGGTCGGGAAACCGCTCTTCACCATTCGACGGAAGGTATGTCGATTTTCCCATTTTAAACCATAACATAACATTAGTGTTGAATATTTGACTAAGATATATATATATATATATATATATATTCATCCTTGTATGTATTTAGATTTGTTAGTATGATTTCAAACTATATTATGTAGTATGTGTGTGTTTTCTTCCAAACTACTAAGAGTTGGTTGTTAGTTTTACAGTCTCATCAACACTAGTTGCGTCACTTTATGTTTTTCACTCATCCAACTTGAAGAGAGATTATGCAATAAAAATGCTACTATATATATCCCATTTTTGTTGAAATAATTTTCTTTTCAAATTTCGGTTGCAGAAATTGACTTTGAGTGACCAATGGCTGGTGTATAGAGGAGAGGAGACAAAGACACCAATGTTTTGTGTCAAGAAACACTCCAACGTTGTGGTGAATTCCAAAGTGTTGGCTCATGTCACGAGCATGTGCGACAATCACCGTCCTTATACTATCGAGGGTACGTACTCGAATCGATCTTGCGCCATTTACGATGAACGGAGGAGATTGGTTGCGGAGATAAAGAGAAAGGAGGCGGTGGCCGGCGGTGCGAGGATCGGGGACGATGTATTCCGGCTCGTGGTGGAGGCTGAGTTCGACCCCACGGTCGCTATGGCTCTGGTGGTTCTACTTGCTCAGATGTTTTGATTGGATAGCTCTGTGTGTGTGTGTTTTTTCTTTTTTGTTGTGTTTTTTTTTCCTTTTTTGGTTATATGCGGGGTTAGATTTGTAAATAGCCTATTTGAATAGAATGAAGAGATTTGAGATTTGGTTCTCCTTTCAGACAAGATATCAATGTTTGAACTCATTTTGTGGAGAAATAACATTGCTTTCGTTTGACATCATAATAAGATGCATGCTAGTTTAGTCATAGCATCCTCTCTTAAGATCTCAAAGAATTTGGACATTTTGAATTATAAAAGTGATCAATTTGGTACGTACCTCCTCAATTGAGTGGCATTGACACTTGTTGTGTCTTATCTTATTTGAAGTAAATCTGAACACCTAAATGTAGCTCATGTGTCGAAATTCGATCTTTCATTCAAGTTAATCCAATACAATGGTTTTGTCAGCTGAACTAAGCCAATTAATTTCTTAAGAGTAATATCATTAGGAATTAATTTAGTCGTCAAGGAGAAGAATATAATTACGTAGAGAGCAACGTAATGTACAACAAAACCACAAGTTCTTTCATGAATTTAGCACAAGTTGAGTGCACAAGTAGGCAGACAAACTGATGTCTGAAGCTTCAGTACATTGTTTGCACATGTTTTATTGTTTTATGGTTCAAAACAGGACACATGTTTGGGACTTTTGTATGGTTCAAGGTGAAAACACCAGAGTTGATCACTATCTTGCATGGTTTGTGACGTGCATAAAAGACGCACGAATGTTTATGTACAATGCATCTTGGTTATATTTCTGCCTTTGGAGATTTTATTTTTATTTTTGATAAGCCTTTGGAGAATTACTTCTTTTGAGAATATTATTTTGATGTGGCCCCAAGCGAGACTGCAAGAGGCAAGGATTAATCTTCCATTCTGACTTAATCAGTTGTTTTCAGCCAAATAAATATAGGTTATAAAATAATTTCTTTTTTAATTTTGTCTACTCCCTACCCAATTCTATTTTAAACCTCGTCTAAAAATCTCCCAAATGAACATAACCCGAGTTGGTACCTTTTTGTTCCTTTCAAATTCTATAAATGAAAAAAGAAAGAATAAAACAAGTTTCTTTAGACTCGGGAATTGAAGGCAGTTGCACTTCCTTTTGGTTTAGACAATTTGCAGTGCCACATAATGATACTATATAAAGATGGTATTTAATTTTCAATAAGCTACTTGCTTTAGGTAGGTTGTGAAAGTTCGAACTTCATTTCTCTTTCCATTAATTGTAATAATCTAAGTCAGACAAGAGAATTACATATTTACTATAATAATAATAAAATAGTTGGGAGCCAACTTGGTTTGACCTAACTGAGAATGATCCTTTCTTGTAAATCAACATGGATAGATACGATGTCTCTTTACCAATAGAATGGTCCTCAAAGTTGACAACATCTGCCTACTTTTAAACCTAGAATATGACTAACAATATTTCGTTCAATAAACACTATAAAATGGGCATCGATTCCCAAAATCTCTCAAGTGGCCTTAAAGAAATTATATAGGATCATATTAGTTATGGGATTATATTAAATACACTGACCCAAGAATGTGGACAACTGCAAGATTTGCTTTCACATTAGTTTCAAATGAACAGAAAACAGTCCATTAAGCTATGAGTCATTAGTTGTTGGGAGTTTTAATGGTACAAATCCATCAACAGAAATTTTCTATTTTTGTTGAGCAACCAAAGCATAGACCCCTTAGCCGAAAGGTATCTTTCAGATGAAACAAAGCTAATAACAAACAAGTTCTCACGTTCACGAGAGTTTATAAAAGTATATCCGTTTGATTAACTAATGGAGGGCACATGCCGTATCATTATTCAAGTACTTAGTTTGCGTGATGATAACAATATTGATAAAGCTAATAGTATTATAATATATGATTAGAACGTCCCATCAGCGAAATTCTAAAATAAAATGTATCCTCCATGATGCAACGTAATATAGGCTTTTCTTAACAGGAGCATGATTATAGACCTCAAGTTTCTTACAATTAGAAGTCAACAAGGAAAACCCAAATACCATCACAATATTTAAACTAATCTTGGAAGATCTAAACAATGTTATCCTCACATTGTGAAGCTGAGGATCTTCAGAGTAACTCAGCATAGTTTGTTAATCAGGATTTGAAATCGACAGCATTAGTAAAGCCATAAGTCATGACAAGTATTTCATATTTGAGTCTTTGGAAGATATGGTTTGCTTGTCTAGTTATGTTCTAATGAAAGCAGCCCTTTTGGAACGCGATGGATACGTTGAAGTATGGACAAATTTCTCGCCTATTCACTTGTTTATTTAGATTGCCTTTAACAACCTTTAATGAACTTACCAAATGAGCAAGAGATAAACAATCAACTACCCAGTCTGTCTTTAATATAAGCCAATATTCTACAATAAACAATCTCCGCACGTGTGGGTCCCGTTTGATGATGAATTACTGACATCCCAAAGATAATCAAATTATAACTTGTTACTGGTTGCTACATTAGAAACATTTATAGATTAAGGTCTGAACATTCAGGTGGTAAAGGAGAGATCTTCAATTACTGCAACAGCTAAGATACAAAGACATGAGATATCATCATTTTTAGGGTTATTTGTTTGGGTGCACTTGCAAAGTAATGACATTGGATCTGTGCACCTGAGTTTTCGGATTTTACTTAGATGCATTTGCATAAAAATCAAATTTCCTTTGTGCACATTCCGTTAACATATCTAAATCCGTTAACTGTAACACTAAATTTTCCCATCACCCCTAACCTCTCCCGCCAAAACCCCCAAGGTTATCTTTGACCCATGTAAAAGGGTCGTTACCCACCGTGTTTTCATCATTTTTCTCTCTTGTTAGTTGAAGAACCACCAGAATGCATGGTGGTGTCGGTGCAACATTTCCATGCTTGACAGAGCAGGGCATCCCTTTGTGCGAGTGCAATGTACCGGCTTCTATTTTCACCTCCGGCATATGGCAGTCGTACTGGGGGTGCTCGAAATACTTCAAGGCAAGTGTTAAGTTAATTAGTTATTTGGAATTTTGGGTTCATTTGCCAATTTTGTGTGTGATTTGATGGTGTTTGACTAAATGACTGCATGAGAAACATTGTGGTTACTTCCTTTGGCTTAGGAGGAGTTCTTTGGAGAATTTATTGTGAATATTCGACGGCTAAAAGAAGTTTTGATGAACAAGCATCAGGACATTGCCGACAAAGTAGCGAAGTGGTGGATGAAATTGATATTTTGAAAAGGGAATGTGCTAATGCGAAAGAGAAGATCGTCGAGGTTTGAAAGAAAGTAGTGGAGGCTTCAAGGCTGTTGATGAATGTCATATGGGGGTGTTGGTGGGAAATGCTTTGAAATTGCTGACATAGGTTGGCAAAAGAGAAGAATGTGGCTTGTATGTGTGTGGTCATCTTTTTTGTGTGTGTGTGTTTGGTGTGGGTGCGTTTGAAATTGAAACGAAAGTTGTAGGATCGTATATGGGGTTTAGTTCTGATCACTTTTAACTCTAATTATCTACTTGTTTCAGCAATCAAGAATATGCAGCGAAATTTAAACAAATAAACAAGCAAGTAAAGAATACAAGGCAAACCACAAAATGACCCGGTGATTTTATAGAGGTTCGGTCTCCCGTCTACTTCCTCTATTGCAAGCTCCTCTCAAACTCCCTCGAGCTCCGCTTGTGTCTTCACTATCAACCTCGTTCCGGACCGAGATTAAGCCTTTTACAAAACAAGCTCCGCGAACACTCTCGCGAGCTTGACTTTCTTCTCTCACAATCCCAGAGGAACACTTCAGACTTTCACCGAAGTCCTTGCTTCCTTGAATAACAATAGTTGAGTGCATCACTCACTCTCTAACTTGAGCACACTTAGCTTATGATGTGGAACTGATCTAAGATGTGGAATTGTAGCTTTGAGAGTAGGATTTGGGGAATGGGAGACTTGGAATTTTCTCTTAAGTGTATATGACAAATGAAAGTGTAAGAGTTGTGTTATTGTGTCATAGGAACACTTATTTATAAGCTTCTATGGTGTTATAGCCGTTTGGGTTAATTGGGAAAGAGTTTGTGTAAGATACACAAAACAGAAACTTGTAGGACTCAATTCTGAGTAAGTTCGGACGACCGAATCGGGCAAAACGATCGACTGTTGGGCAATTTTGGACTCGGTTCGGTCGACCGATAAATGAACGGTCGACCGAAATAGGCTATAACTTAGGTACACTTAAGTTATCGGTCGAACACCGTATAGGGTTCGGTCGACCGAAAATTAGCAGTCTTTTCGGGGTTGACAAACATGATCATATTCGGTCGACCGAAAACTAACAGGTAGTTTAGGTTTGTCAAGACGTATAAGTTTGGTCAACCGAAACAGGTCGGAAATAATACGATTACGACTGTTGGTATAAAATGACAAACCAAACGGTCGGAAAAAAACCGACATCGCAATGTTGATTACCATGTTGATTCGGTCGACCAAAATAGGTCGGAACGGTCGATCGAAAGTGGGCAGTTGAAAATACTACAGGATTATGATCACTCAGTCGACGAAACGGTTTAGGTCGGTGGACCGAATGTGGGTAGACTGTTCAGGTTTGGTGTTAGTATTTTCCGGTCTAAGTTTGGGTGATCTATTGAAGTGAAAATTTGTGTGTGACTTCTATAAGGAACCTAATGTGTATGTGAGTTGATTTTAGCTCAAATATGCTCAATTGCACGATGTTCCTAAGACTCAAAGAAAACAAGATTACATGTCTTCAATATAGCTTTAATACATCTCTTGACTTGATTTCCTTTCTTCCTTGAGTCTTGATCTTCTGTAAAGGTTATCACAATACTATGCAATATGTGTGCTACTCTACATTGATTACAATTTAGATTAGGTTGATTAAATCATCAAAATATAGATTAAGGCCAAAAAACCAACAAAAGTGATTGTTCAACACAGGCTAATGGTAACGACATCGCAATTTAACAGCGGGACTAAACGGAAACGTCAAACGTCGTCAACTTCAAGTGCACAAAAGAAATTTGGTTTTTATGTAAATGCACACAAGAAAAATCCAAACTCAAGTGCAAAAAACAAATATTAATATCATTACTTTGGGAGTGCACACAAGCAAATAACCTTTTTAACATTTTTCTACATTGATAACATCACACAATTGACATTGTCGCCAAAGAGATTAACAAAAAATAGCTGACCATTGTGATGTTGATATCAAAATTAACACTAAGTTAGATGGATCCAGTAGCACAAAGTAGAAAGATTTATCATGTTGGTGTAATAATTTCTTTTTATCTATATTCATTTTTAAAGGGGTCTTTGTTTGGGTGCACTTCCAAAACCTAGTTATTGGACTTTTGCATGTGTGTATTTTTATATTGCTCCAGATCACTCACAAAACTCAATAATTGCTTAGATGCACTTCAGCTTAACATCATTACCTCTTCTTCTGATGTCGTCGCCCCCTCCGTTATAGTTACCCTAAAATCCCACCTTTCACACAAATTCACCTTAAATCCTACCTTCCACCCAAATTCACCAACCTCACCTTTTCAACCAAATCTGATGAAATCCCACCAAAGCCGACCAAATCCTACCTAATCTGACATTTCCCTACCTCTCTGTTGTCTCCCCCCTTGAATACCTGACCTCACTCGTCGTCTCTCGTTGTATCTCGTTGAATACCTGGCTTGTCCTTGTCTTGCCAACGAATATCGTACATCTCTCGCCTTCGATGCCTCTCCACGACCAAGCAGGTTGGTCAATCGTCGATTAAGGTATGTTTCTAATATCCCAAATATTCTTGATTTTAGGGTTCACGACGAGGTCGTCGTGATGATTAGGGCTTAGAATGTGTTCGTTAAGGTTTAGAATGTGTCGATTAGGGTATCTTTCAACCTTTCTTTGGGGGAAAAGCCCAATTGTTGGGTTAGTAACAACTTCATCCCCACAACGCCATGTCTGAAATAATATTTTTTTTCGACTTTGTTTTCTTCCACAATTTTTTCCGCACACCCAAATCCAAAGATGAAATTGTTCTAGGTCATTAATTTTCTAAAGACACAAATGATTACTTGTGAAAAGATAAAACCATGCATGATGATAAAATCGATAATCTATTGATAAGCTTTGTATTTATTATGCTAATATTATGTCAATTTATTTTCCAATTGCAGCTTTGAAAGACACAAGTGACTGAGGTGATAGAGGAGATCATAGAATAGCTGTTGCACAGTCCACCACAGCGACGAATTCGGGGATTCACTTCGCAATACTAGGGCCGATGATGAACATGTAAGGAGCAATGATAGGGAACTTTGAAGCATGAGAGTTTGTTGGAGGGTGGATTATAGATTGGTAGTTTGTGTGTGTGTGTGTGTGTGTGTGTGTGTGTGGGGGGGGGGGGGGGGGGGGGGGGGAGTTTGTAGGAATTGTAGTGTTATGTTAGGTTTCTCTTAATGTTTGGATTCAATTTGGATGTTTCAATATTGCAGTCAAATGTATATAAATTTCTCCCACAGTTGTGAACATTTGGAGATGTTAATTCCACCAAATTAGACTTACAATTTATTCATGCATGATGATTGTGCATATTTAGATCATTTCATTTACTATTAAAGTTCAGTTATTGTTCAGATGATTTGATTCATTGGGGTCAGATCTTGTTCAGTTTCCGCAGCTAATTAATTCATTCAATTCAAATAATTTCTTTTAGTCATTAATTCAACCGATTTATTTGATTATTTAAGCTAATTCATTTGATTAATCATTTGATTCAGTTCTTGTGTTGGCTCTAGTACCTGATTCGTTTGGTTAAACTTCTTGATTTATATTCTCTTAACTAAGATAATTAATTGGATTCATTTCAAAATCACAATTTCTTAAAAAAACAAAAAAATGGATGATTCATTTGATCCAACTTCTTGATTTAAATTCCCTTAACTAAGCTAATTAATTGGATTCATTTCAAAATCACAATTTCTTAAAAAACAATAAAAAATGGAGTAACGGCGTAGAAAAGGATACAATGTTAAAGCCGAAGTGCACCTAAACAAGTGATCTCGAGCAATAGAATTGGAAGTGCACCCAAGCAAAAAAAATCACTTTTTAAACCATTTTCTTGGCTCGAAAATAATTTCAACTAGTAATTGACGGGTCTCAGTTATTACTTATTACCATACTAGCAGTGAATGCCACAAATATGCAATCACCCACTGACACCCACTTCCAATATATAGGCCCTCCCCATCCTCTACGTTTCCATTCCATTGATGCCTAAACGTAGATGCGGATCAAACTGAACATCAACCATTTTCTACTCATTTGTTAACCACCACGCTAGTGGCTAGTGCAGTAGTGCTTCCTGATTTTATACGCTTTCATTTCTTTAAACAAGGGTAAATAACAGTTTAACCCCTGAACCAAGGTTTGACTTCATTAAGGAATTTTGGATCCGTACGTTCTGCTCCATCTCCAATAATAAACTGAATCGCTAAACATCGTCCCAAAATTACTTAAATTGTCCCTTGAAATTACCATTTTGTCATTCTCTCATTTCTACTGCTATAACGCGACATTTTACCCTCCTATCACACATCTCTCTTCATTTTCCTCTTATAATCATAAAAAATAATATTTTTGAGGTCAGTAATGAGCCAACGGACGCCCCAGTGTACTCGAATCTGGTAAAATATCTAACATCTTTTTAATAAAAAATAATAAAAAATTACGGACGTCCGACGAAGCCGCCCCACGCAGGAGCGAGACCCCCGAACGACCTGTCGAAGTGATATTTGTAAGTCAGGATGTTTTACCACCGGGGGATTTTGGATCTTAAAAAATGTTGGATCTGGAAATTATTTAAATCTTCATCACTTGCAAAAAACTCATTGTAATCCGACCGGTTACCACCAAAAACTTGTAAAGAAACGTCAAATAATTTGAGATAACACACCGTATAATTTTAATTTGACAAAAAAACAAAAAAACGGGACGTCTGGCTAAGATGCTTGTACCATCGTGGAGGCGTCTGGCTAAGACGCATGTACCATCGTGGAGGCGTCTCGCTAAGACGCCTCCACCATGGTTGAGACGTCTTAGCCAGACGCCTCGACCATGGTATAGGCGTCTGGCTAAGACGCATGTACGATGATCAAGGCATCTAGCTAAGACGCCCCCACCATGGTGGAGGCGTCTTAGCCAGACGCCCCCACGATGGTACAGGCGTCTTAGCCAGACGCCCGAGTCGGAAAAAAAAATCCACCTCCGTTACTTCGCCTGATCTAGGTATTTCGCCAGACATTTTCGTGGTGTTGGTACTAGGAATATTAGTAAAACTGAGTCAAAAACCTTGTTTAAAGATACGGGACGATATGGGTATTAAATATATTGTTAAGGGCAAAAAGGTCATTTCAAGTGGCGATTTAAGTAATTTTGGGACGACGTTTAGTAGTTCCCATAATAAATCGTCGGTTCAATTCATTCAACTTTATTTTTTTATGTTTTTGGTGGTGTATTTTAGCATGAACCAAAAGTCAACTTTATAATTAAGTTTTATTTTTGAAGCAAATTCAGATCCAACTTGGTTAAAATATGAAATAAATTTAATGAGAATATGGTATAAATCAATGATGAATTTTAATACAGACGAGGACTAAACCACTCACATGAAATAAAAGGTATCATCGGGTATTGGAGTATCTGCAGGATCTAAAAAGGAAATAAAACGTAAAAGTCAAGATTCAAACTCACAACCTTGATTTCAAGACCAACTTAACCAATGAGTCATCCTTGTTTGTGAATACCATAAAATAAAAATATATAAATGTATGTAAGTATGTATAATCGAGTTTCAAACGACCATCGAACGAGCAGAGACTGCTCGTGCTCGGCTCTTTTAGTACATCGAGTGGATTTCTTTGCTCGTGCTCAGCTCACTAGCATATCTAATCTACGATCCGAGCAAAATCAAACGAACAACAAACGATCTACCGATCCCGAGCAAAAGTTAACAACCCTACATGCGTTTGTTTTCATCACATGGGTTTCCAATCAAATGAACCTTTCATCTACATTATGTAGAATAAAAACAAGGAAAAAATTTCAAAATAATATTATTTTTTAAAAAATCCGAAATAAACTTCTCTCAAAATAATTTTTCAAAATAGACCCGCTACCACCACGTGTTGACACGTGACGACGGTGGATCTTGTTTTTTAGTGTATAGAGAACTCGACGTTTGTGACGCTGAGTTCTTCAGTAATTTTTTTTTTGGAGAACTCGACCTTGGCTGGCAAACGTATGGAGAATACTAGGTTAAACCTGGAGTTCTCGTCAAATGAACTCGACAACACTAGTGTCGAGATCACTTCAAGAGAACTCGACACTTGTGTTGTCGAGTTTACATCAAGAGAACTCGGCATTTATGTTGCCGAGTTCAATTTGGAAAAATTCGTGAGTCAAGTGACAAATATAAGCATGAAATGAAGTATCCCAAGTCAGATGACTCGAAAGCACCACCGTTTTACCCTATGGAGAACTTGGTGTGACTAAGGTCGAGTTCTCCAAAAAAATTGCTGAAAAAGTCAATGTCACAGACGTCGAGTTCTCTATACACTAAAAAATAAGACCCGTCACCGCCACGTGTCAATATGTGGTGGCAGTGGGTCTACTTTGAAAATTTATTTTGAGAGAGGTTTATTTTGAAAAAAATTAAATTATTGTGAAAAAAATTCCTAAAAACAATTTGATTCTATTTCTCTGTCAATTTCTTTTTATAGAAGAGCCTCGCTACCTCAAGCATTGAGCTAAAAGTATGGATCTAAATCAATGAGTAATGATAACATATTGGACCTCCTCGTGCTCATCTCAAGTAGACGACCCAAGTGCATTTCTTTTGGAATGAACCAAATGTTCAAATCCCTATTTTGATCCAAACGCCTGCTGAATATAGATTATAGACATTCAATTAAGACTCGTATGTATCAAATCTGTACTCTTAAGGCTTGTGTAGTGCAAGCTGTAACTCTACTAGCACGTAAAATAGTTGTCAATAATCCTTACTTTCCACAATAACAGAACTTAATTTTACCAAAGTATAGGCTCTTATCTATGTCAACCCTAGTTCAAATGTAAATCTGCCTCTTAGACCATCCTTAACGGATGGTCTTTTGGGGTCGGGTCGGGGGTCGACCCGACCCCAGGCTCCTAAACAGGGGGTCGGCCCACGTCGGGGACCCGACCTGGCTTGGCCCAATTTTTTGTTTTTTTTAAATAAAGATTAAAAATTAGTTTTTTTATTTGTTAAATAATATTTAATTGATATGTATATGTTTTTATATAATTAGAATTAATTTCTGAAAATTAAAATAAACGAAAATAATTAATGAAAATTAGTAAAATAAATGTAAATAATTAATCAAAATTAGTAAAAATAAATGTAAGTAATTAAAAAAAATAGTAAGATAATTGTAAATGTATATAGTTAAAAAAAATTACCTAGCAAAATAGAACACATGAATTTACTCAGGTACACCCAAAAACGCATTAGTAATCCAAAAACTCGCTAGAGAATTAATAATAAATCTCAAAAACAAAAAATCTTCAGGAGACATTGCCCCATTGCCACCCCGCCACCTCACCGACGAGGTGGAACGCCGCTCGCTCACCAGGAAGTGAAACCCCCGACTGACCTGTTGGAGTGGTCATTATTAAATCTAATTTTTCGAAATTATTTGACAATTAACGTAATTTAATTAGATTAAGTTACTGTAGAAATAATTTATTTAGTAGTTTGTGTATTTTTGTGATAGAATAGAAAATTAAGTAATAAAAATGATGTGGATGAGAGAGAGTGATGAAAGTAAGGTTGAGGTTAAGGAGTGAAAAATTGATTGAGTTGGGTGGTGGATTGCATAGTATTTTTCACTGACGTGGTGGAGAGAGAAACTGGATTGGAGGTGGAATTTTAGATCGGGGTTAACGGTAGAACGGCCGGCAATATAAAGTACGACGGTTAAAATTGTACGAACGATCCAATCACCTGGTCCCAAACACATTCGTAGGGAAGCTTCATGGCACCTCACCACCTAATTAGAAACACCGATCTGACTATGAAAACACCAAATTCACCATCCTCTACCAACAAATTGGCTCGCTACAGGACATCAAACCAGTGGTCCTGTTTGCAGTCAATTTGGGGCATCGGGGCCACTTCCTGCTTTTATCCATAACATGTACTCCACAGCTCAACTATTCCACCCCACCAAAAAGAAAAATTCTTGGATCATCAGACACTATTCCACACAGTACCTTATCCATAATGCTTCTTGACTGACCTCCATCACTAAAAATTTAGCCCCCTTAAGTTTGATTACCTAAAAAATAGCACTCCTAAAACACAATTGCAATAAAAAGATGGATTATTGACCTCAAATGCTTCCTAGTAGTGCTCTACGCAATGACTAAAGCAAATAACAAGTCATTTGCTTACCATCTTTAATCATGAAGAATATGCAATAATTTACCTGGTGGTGGTCGAAATTAGCTTCGATAGACCACAGCGATGATGGTACAGGACCTTGATATCCACAATTGCTTACCACGTCACTTTAAACTGGTTCAAAAGATATTGTAAAGCGATCACCCATCCTCCACTTTCTCCAACTTGTTCCCACCAAACAATAAACTCGATCGTCAAGACCACCACAATCTTGTTGTAGATATTTGCATGTCATAATGTCACTCTGAAAGCCAAAAGATAATATTTACCTATCAAAGAATAGCTGCAAGTTGCTGCTAAAACATCAAGTCTACCTGTGAAATTTCAAACCTGTTTCAGCATTCATTCGTGTATCCGACGAGGATGATGTACGCAACACCAAACAGGATGTCCTGAATGTGGTACTACTACCCATGGTGGCTGCTCCACTACCTACCTTTTCCTGGCTCAGGGTTTGCAGAGGAACAGAACCACCTAAGCAAAGAGGAACCATAGTGGATCTTGACATATTACGGGACCATGTCTTTCCATCTTTAGAAGAAGTTTGCTGCAATAAGTGATTGGTAGAAACTGTTTGTAGATAATACAAGATAACATGAACTGACAGTCCAAAGAAAATAACGATGCTCAAATAAATATGGAAATGAAGAACAATGTGGGATGCATGTCAATGAAAAGTGGCATTTGCATAGAAATGGATCACAGTTGACATTACAATAGTCATCTTCCACCCAAAAAAACTTCTGAAGGCCAAATGTCCGAATCAGCTGCTTGGATTCAGCTCCAAAATAATAAACATAGGATCCAGCCACTAACTTTGATCTATGAACATCACCACGTCTTAAGGGTTCCTAGTTAGAAGGAAAGCAAATTATCAGCCTGAGAAATTGATGCAATGCTAGAGGTAGAATATGAAAAAACAAACAACAAAAGAAACACTATTCTGAGGTTATTTCTCTAGTTTTTGGAACTCAATCAAGTGGATGGACTGACAATGGCAAATTTGCCCTAGAAGTTGACAACTAAGCCATGTGTTTTCTGTAAGGCTATAACTGTGAAGTATAAACATAATGCTGTCAGGACCCTCCCAGAGGTAAAGATTTGGTTCAACTTGATTGAATCCGATGGTCATTTTTGAAATTTGGGAAATCTATGAGTTGACAAAAGTAATAATCTTTTCAAACAGAAAATAAATTGAAACTGAGCTATATACATTGTAATACTAATATAGTTAACGAATAAACACTGATTGGTACTTACATGTAAAATGACAACAATAAAGAAACACTATGAAAGTTCAAGATAGTAGTGCCAGAAGTTAACAATAATTTGGTTTAATTTGCATTAAAGTTGATAAATGCACCATATAGAAATTAAACTAGATGCATGAAGATGATAGTAAAGCTAAATCGTAACAACTGACCAATGCTAACATTGATTGAAAGTTGCATTATGTCACTGATAGAGTTAAATGTAAACCGATTAAGGTTAACATAGATAAAGTAAATAATAAAACCAAATGAAAAATATCAAACTAAGGCCGAATGAATTTGCTTACAAGAACACAATTCACTATAACAATTTGTAATAAAACAGCCTAACATTCAAAGCATCAATGGGCCTAGTATATTCAATGACAGGCAGTAAGAGCTCATGGATCCACTAAAACTTATTTGAGAAGAGAGGAAGCAAAGCATAAAGTGGTTCCATATTTTCATTGGATGGGAGGTATTTTTCTAAAGAAAAATCACAGCGAGAAGCTGGCAAAGACACTGTTGTAAGCTGTTGCAATAAATTATATCATTTGGGCCTTTCGGTTGTTTGAAAAGTGCACGGCATAACTTTCACCATCTTATATAAGTAAAGCATAAATCTGTAAAGACATTGATTAACAAGCTTTTGTTTTTATTCAGATGAGAGGCAAAGTTGGTCATTTAGTTGCTTGGACAATCTTAAGTCAAGAAAACAATAAAAAAAATACATCAACATTAACGAGAAGAGCTTTCAAGTCTTTGCATGCACTGAATTGAGACCGCAAACCTGTTCCATTAGCACTTTGAAAGAACCTTAAATCCTTCCACAGTCCTTACCATACTCAGTCTTACATTTATCAAACAAATTACACCTAATAAAACATCATTATGAAGAATGGACCTCAAGAAACTTAGCTAAGAATCTGAATACAATGCTTCATAATAGAATCCATGAAAGCTCTTTCCAGAGACAGGAAAAACTAGTGAACACTCTTATTATGTTACTGTGTAAGGGGGAAAACGCCTATTTACTCCTATCCTGACACATTCCAAAGATATAACTCTCAGTATTTTCCATTTACATGATATCCATTTTTCATATAATTAAGGTAAGTTTAGCATCTCATATTGCAGTAGTACAAATAAACAAACAAAAGTGAAATGTCAAATTCGGAACGTGTACATGCACTTCGCTTCATGAACAACCATCTTACCATTAAAATACCTTTTTGTTGTACCAACTTACATCCCCTCCCGGATGCTTGATACTATAAAATTGTTTCAACAACGCGAGAAACCTAGTTCTACAAACTACAATCAACCTACACATGATACTAGCCCATCTCTACTACAACCAACCCACACACGATACTAACCCCATAGGAGATGGGCATGAATGCAATCTCATTTGCACTCATTTGGCTTGCACTTGAAAAAACTATTGATTAAAAATCAACAATAAAGACTCAAACAAGATCATTTTGAAACATATATTTATTAAGAGTATGATTCTATCAGCGGCAAGTGCATTTGTAGACCTTGAACATCTATGAAGAAAAACTGCCATTATCATATGTGAGTTACGGGAAAACACCTCAAAGGTACATAATACTTAGGTTGAAATGCTTAAACAAAAGAAGCTTAAAATAATTTACAAAGTCAAACAGCTAGAGTTTCAAATAAAAGAAATTTCCTTGGTTGAAGAAGAAATTGAAGTTTATTGCACATAAATATAAATTAGTTTGTGTACTAAGTCATGACTAGTGACAAATGTACATACATTTGCTAAAACACAAACAATATAACAAATATAAAGAAATAAATGCATGAATAAATAACTTTCAGTAAGGACATAATGTTGCCATTGAAACATAATATCTACAGCATTGATGAAAACAATAAGCTACCTAAACAAGCTCGATGTAGGCCATGGGTGCATTGTCGCCTCGCCTTGGAAGAGTTCTGATAATCCTCGTATAACCTCCATTTCTCTCACCATACCTTTCCGGGACCTCTGCAAACAAAGCATGAACTATCTGCTTCTCATAGATGAAACCAAGTGCCTGCCTCCTCTTATGAAGAGATCCATCTTTAGCCAATGTTATCATTTTGTCAACGTATTTCCTAATGGCACTTGCCCTAGCTCTGGTAGTCTTAATTCTACCATGTTTTAACAATTGTGTAGTGAGTCCACGAATAAGTGCTTTTCGTTGATCAGGGGGTTTGTTCAGCTTTGGGACGCGCTTCCCATGTCGCATTGCGTAAAACCTTCCCCCATTATCAATCCCACTGAATGCTTGTTCAAAGTTGGTCATTTCTGGAAAAGAAATACGTAAAATATGAACACGGATCAAGTTGCAGTCTATACATTATAAAGTACATCTGTGCAAACATAACACTAAAATCACATTTAAGAGAATTTTCTTATGCATTTGCAATAAGTTCAATGTCATATTTACTGTAGACACACATCAACATAACCCCAATGCCTCAGAAGAGGCTCCTGCCTAAGTGAGGTAAGGGGGGGACGGATGTACGCAACCCTACCACTGTGAAACAGTGAGGTTGTTTGTCATATTTACTGTAGACAAAAGGTAAAAAGTAGTTACTTTCTTTTATTGGTAAGAAACTGGTTACTTTCAATCTTGAGATTCTTGGCATCCCAATCAGAAACTAGAGTTTATGAACGATAGATATTAAAATAAACAGTGTTAGAACACTCCAGGAAGTAATCTCTTCAGTTAAAAGTCCCTTATAACTCTTCCATTTGGCTAAAATGAACAAGAATTAAGTAAAAATGTTGGTTTAAGTTTTTATCTGTGGCTAATAAACCTCCATAATCTTGCTGAGATTGTCAACATAGGCATATGACAAAGAGCTTTTCGTGGAATAAGAGAATACCAAAGATGGTCAGGATGTGTATACCTTTCTTTGAATGATCTCTGGCAATTTGGGTCTCAAAGTGGTGTATAATTTTCCATACAATTTTTATCAGTGATTTCCTATATACCAAATTTGGTAGCCTTGAGGCCCGAACTATGGAAAAGACCACCACTGTATGATAATTTCTTCATCAATAATCGTACTGACAAGGTCTATACAATGCCAGACTACATGATACTTTCACAACATTCTCACTGAAGTTCACTATGCCACAGGATTTGTCAAACTGACAAACATAAAAGGAGACTTAAGGTTAACAGGGTATTGTTTTCAATGGATAATGCCTCATCATATGCTTTCTCAAAGATTCAGGCTTTGATCAAACTCATTTCGTTGGTTGCTTTATCTTCCATGGCTCTAAGGATATTGTCAACGGAAGATTTTAACAGAAAAAAAAATCTACATTTGTTTGAAAATTTATGTGTACACCAATGGGTGAACAGATAGCAAAATCAAAACAAGAAGTACCTTCGAGCGTACAAAAGTGTGCGGACAGAAACTGATAAAAAAAAGTATGAAGACAGAAAATGACTGTTATTATGTTATACAAATATAAACAAATCAGAAATCTTAGAAACAAATTTACATCATATTTCTTTCTGCCAAAGTAATTACACTCAATAAACTACATTGTAAATATTACATTATGTTGAACTAGAATGCACGACCTTAGGCTTGTTAGTGGTCATGAGACGTAACTAATCAATCATTGAAATATTTTTTTGTAAAAATGGAACGGCTATGTCAATGTATGAAGTATCTTACATGCATTATAAAGGTATAAAGGTTCTTCATATGGCACTACATAGGTAGATATATAACTGTCATCACTATATTAAACTTAGAAGGTAAGAGTAACTATCTTAGTAATCTCATTTTGGACCCTGGTCATCTCAAACAAAACTCAAAAAAAATGTATGTGAGACTTAAGTAAACAAAAACAACTTGCTTTATGAATCTCTGTACTAGTCAAAATTTGAAATCTACACCCACTACTTCATAGACATAAACTTGTAAATTCTACCAATCGTTGGTGTACTTATGCCGGGTTTCTGAACAGGCATGTAATGCACAGGGGATATATTAGCCAAAAAAACTCCTATACATCGTATTTGTATTATCTTACAAGAAAAATCAATAGTAAATTGAAATTCAATATACATTATACACTCATAGTTCATGTTAGCTGACATAAAAAAGAAAAAAATGACAACATAGGGAGCACAACCACACTGACACAAAGAAACACTCAATTTTCCTCAAAGTCGACAGTGAATACGAAAACGAATCAGTTAAACCACTGACAAACGTGAATCCACCAGAGTATTAAAATTTTCAAAACCAAAATTGCACAAAAATATCCAATTTTTAACAATCAAAATCTTCCATAACTGCACCACAGAATCACCTAAATCACCAACAAAAACCAACCAAACAAAATTCCACACAACCATCACATTTTCTATAACCACCACAATAATCAAATCAAAACTGCACAGAAGTCAAGTTTCCAATGAACTGGATCAAGGGAGAGGATGGGGGCAGGTCACATAACACCAATTTGAGTGTATAATGTAAATTACATTCCAATTTACTATTCATTTTTTGTTGTAAAATAATACAAAAACGACACATTTATCCTGCAAGTAAAATCCTCAAGAATTAGAATTACCTAAATCACCAACCAAACAAAACTAACAAAATTAATGCAGACAGATGTCACATTTTCTATGACCACCACAATGATTAAAGTGAAACCGCACAAAAGCAAATTTCCAACGAACGGAACCGAGGGATAGGACAAGATAGGTCAAGCAACAAAAAATTGAGTGTATAATGTAAATTACGTTTTGATTTACTATTAATTTTTTTCGTCAAACAATACAAAAACATACACAATTATCCCGCATCTAAAATCCTCTAGAACCAGAATCACCTAGATCACCAACAAACACCCAACCTCACAAATGAAATCCTCCAAACTAGAATCACCTAAATCATCAATAGCCACCTATAAAACCAAAAACAAAACAAAATCACACACGAACAACACATTTTCTTTGACCAGCACAAGAATCAAATCAAAACCGAAACAAAATCGCACAAGAACATCACATTTTCTTTGATCAGCACAAGAATCAAATCAAAACCGCACAAGAATTTAAGCTTCCAACAAACTGGATTCGAGGGAGACGTTCGGGTAGGTCACATAACATGATTTTGAGTGTACAATGAAAATCATATTTCAATTCACTATTGACTTTTTGTTTGGTAAAACAATACGAAAACGTACACATTTATCTCCTAGATAAAATCCTACACAACTAAAATCACCTAAATTCACCAACACCCAACGAACCAAAAAATCACACAAAATTCGACACAAACCGGATAGCTCGCAACATGAATTTGAGTGTACAATCTAAATTATATCTCAAATTTCTATCAACTTCTTTTTCAGCAAAACAATACGAAAACGTATACATTTATCCTGCTAATGAAATCCTCTAGAACAACAATCACCTAAATTCACGTGAAATCACACAAAACTCGACATAAACCGCAGAAAAAGTCAAGTCTCCGACGAACTGAATCTGTGGGATTGGACGGGATAGATCACATAACACGAATTCGAGTGTACAATGTAAATTACATCTCAATTTACTATTGATTTCCTTTTTGTAAAACAATACCAAATCCTACAAATTTAGCCCTTAAATAAAATGGTTAGAACTAGACTCACCTAAATTCACCAACAAACAACAAATCAACCTTACCCCAAAATGTAAAAAGAGGCTCCCACATTAAGCAGGCTAAGAGTGGTCGGATGTACACAACCATACCCATGTCACACGGACAGTCACACGGTTACAGAGAGGTTGTTTCTAATTGACCTGTGATCTGATGCTTAGACAACTTTATGCTAATTCACAATGCATAAGAATCGCGGACAGCTTATATTAATCACTTTGATTTAGTCCATTGTAACGCAAATGCCAAAAAATAACTTAGTCTTTAACGTAGTCTTTCACCAACAAACATCCATTCAAAAACAAAATCACACAAAAAAACGAGTCAAGTTTCGAACGAACCGGAGGCGAGGGAGAGGACGGGACCGTTAGCAGCGAGTCCACAGAAGGACTTCAACCGCAGACCTCTGGAGGACGCTGGAGGGCGGAGGGAGTGGCGGCGGGGCGGAGAGGGGAGGGCGGCGCAGAGGGACGCCATGGAGAAGGGGGAAGAGGCCAAGAGCGCCATTTTCGGAACCCTAACGGAGGGGAGGAAGAAGAAATACTTCTACGTTGGGGTGAGAGTGAGGATGGGTAGAGGTAGTGTTTGGAGTTTGGGATGGGTTAGTGTTGATAAGCTTGCGTGGCAACAACAAACTTGCGTGTATCTCCTAATCATGTCAAGCATCATTTCAAAAATATTTAATATTTTCTTATTGTTGATAAATGGAAACATTTCTCAATCGTTCACATGTCGTGTCTAATAATGTTTTATTTTTTTATGCTTATTTTCATAAATCTTAGTAACTAAGTTAATGGATCATGAAATTTTCTATCATGTTTCGTTATGTTTTAATCATGTCATGTTGTTGTTTCGTATAATCATGTCGTGTCAGAAATTGTTACTTAACAAGATGTGGTATTTTTTTCACTCATCATGGTATAGCTAGATTGGGAGGAATAATTAGGATAGAGGAATATATTATCCTCGTATCAGGTTAATTCATATTCATTCAAGTCCCTGCATGATTGAGTCAATCTGATCAAATAAGCTCATGCAAAACCAAGTTGACTTGCGCCAGCCTATGGAGTGATTAGGCTTGAACCCAAGGTCCAGATATGGAGTAATCAACTGAAGGTAATTTGACGTTTTTCACTAGGATATGTGAATTTACAATACATTTTGGTTCATTTAACCACATGCCTATTCGTATTGCAATGTGATGATTCTATTTAGTCGGGGTATCAGGTTGTCCATTTCCAATAATATCAGTATGCATTATTTTATTTAGTAAACAAACCTTACTCATTTCTAGGTATCTATTGCCGTCTCTTTTCTTCTTCTCATTTTTCGTTTGTTGATTTTGATCTCTCCAGAGATCTTCCTCGTATACCTCAGGTTCTATTGCATGGTATCAGAGGCCAGAAAATAAATTTGTTTGATCATTGTCATGGCTAAGACAGCTGAGACAAACGCCATCGTCACTGCTTCTGAAGCATATACACCTCTTGTAGGATCGTAAGGGTCTCTAATTCTAATCACTTTTTAGCTAATTACCGACTTGTTTAATCAATCAAGTATATGTAGCGGAATTAAAACACATAAACAAGTAAGCAAGGTAAAGGGAAGGAAATAATGCAAACTACAATGAGACGGGGGATTTTTATAGAGGTTCGGCACCCCACCCGGGTCCTAGTCCTCTCTTGCATGCTTCGCTCACGACTTCACTAACCACTCATCGTTTCGGGTCGAGAGAGAACGCATTTACAACACAAGCACCGTGAACACCCTCGCTAGCTTAACTTTCTTCCTCTCACAATCCGAGAGGGAATACTTCGGGTTGTCACCGACATCCTTGCTTCTTGAACAATAATTGAGTTGAACAACACTCTCTAAATCTTGAGCACACTTTGAGTATGATTTGGCTATGATCAAAGGTGTGGAATTTAGGCTTAAAGTGTAGGATTGGGGAATTTGGAGCTTAAGAGTTTCTCTCTAATGTAATAGACAAATAGTAGTGGGAGAGTTGTGTTAAAATGTGTTTTACAACTCTATTTATAAGCTCCAAGACAATTATAGACGTTGGGGAAGAATTGGGTAAAGGTTGTGTAAGATACACAAAATAGAAATCTGCAGGACCCAATTCAGAACAAAATCGGTCGACCAAATCAGGTATGTCGGTCGATCGGTTGGTCAATTTTGGCTATGACTTAAATTCACTTAAGTGATCGGTCGAACGCCGAATAGTGTTCGTTCGACCGATTCATAACAGTCTCTACGGGGTTGACAAACAAGATCGAATTCAGTCGATCAAAACAAGGTCCACGGTCGACCGAAAATCAACATGCGGTTTGGGTTTGTCGAGACATCTTAAGTTCGGTCGACCGAACAAGGTCCTCGGTCGACCAATAGGAAAATGTATTTTGGGGTATTTGGAAATAATACGAATACGACCGTTGGGTATATTACGACAAATCCAACGGTCGGAAAATATGTTTACACGGTCGACCGAAAAGGTATGCACGGTCGACCGAAACTGGGCAGCAAATACACTACAAGGTAATTGATCACTCGGTCGACTGAACGGTCTGTTGCGGTCAACCGAATGTGGGCATATAGTTTAGGTTAAGTGTTTGGTGTTTTCCGGTCTAGGTTTGGGTGATCTATTGAAGTCCAAATTATATGAAATTTTGTGTGTGACTTCTATAAGAAACCTAGTGTGTTTGAGTAGTTTTTAGCTCATGTATGTTCAATTACACAAAGTTCCTAAGACTCAAAGAATACAAGATTACATGTCTTCAATATAGCTTTAATACATGTCTTGACTTGATTTCCTTTCTTCCTTGAGTCTTGATCACCTGTAGAAGTTAGCACAAAGCAATATATATGCAACACAATATGTGTGCTACTCTACATTGATTATAATTAAGATTATGTTGATTAAATCATCAAAACATAAATTAATGCCAAAAAGCCAACACCTCTATCCTTCCACCTTGAATGTAGATAATTGTCCTTCCACCTTGAATGTAGATAATTGTCTGTTGAACTCTCTGAAACTAACTTATTGTTCTGGAAGATGCAAGTGGAAGGTCTAATAGAGTCTCAAGCGATTGAAAGGTTTACAGAGGAGATGTTCTTATGCCAGAGGAGCAGGTTCAAACTACTAATGAAAAATGAGGTGTTCAAGTGGATCCTAACCCACGATATGATACGTGGAAAACTCGAACTGCCTCTGAAAAAGCATGAATATATATAATTAGCACGTAGGGTGAAGAGGTATTCTGTACTTTTAATGTTAGTCTAGAGACCTCAAGGGAAGTCTAGCAAGCACTTCATCAGTCATCACTCTCTTGCCCAGTACTCTACTGATTGGAAGTTTTTATACTAATTTCAAAAGCTTAGGAGACTTTATAAAGCAGTCAAAACCTACTATGGTGAGTTGTCCTCGACAAGTCGATCAATGAGGGACAGAACAAGGTTATATGACTCTTGAAAGGTCTAGGTATGGAATACAATCCCTTCTCTACTACTGCTCTAAAGCCTGCCTTACCAAACTTCTCGGAGATTATTCCCACACTTCGAAGCTATGAGATCGTGACTATGACTCACAACACAAATCAAATAAAGTAGATGGCATTTTGCTGCTCAAAAGCAATACTCTAAGGAAAATGGTCAAGGGCATGGTAGAGGATATTACCAGTGAACCTGCTACATGCTCATGCTACGCTCATTATTGAGGATCCAAATGGAAACTGGTACCCAGACTCAAGGGCAACTGTTGATATAATACGTAATGTAGTTATGTTACAATCTAGCTCTCAAACGTTACACTGGATATGATAATGGTATTGCTCTTCCTGTTATATTTTGGATTGTTAGGGTGATATTGGATATTTACCCAACCTAATCACATCCCCTTAAATCCCTCGCCAACCTTGATGTCGACTCTTTCTTTCTTCTCCAAACTCCTCTTCTTCCCTTCCAATCCTTCCTCACTTCCTTCAACCTCGTTGATCCTGCGATTGGCGGTAGATCGTGCGGGTGGAGTCGTTGGCGCAGTGGAGAAGCTCGTCGGAGGCACGTCTCGATTAGGTATGCCACCATTGTCGGTTTTCCCTAGCTAGTGTCCTAGATAGTGTGTTGTGGGAGTGGGGTGTGTGGTCGGATTAGGGATGGCATCGTCGGTGCCAGGATGGTCCTGGTCGTCGTGTTGGGCTTCACAGGCTTTAGTGTTGCCTGGTTTGTCGTGCTAGATCGGGGGTCTCGCAGACGGTGATGGGTGGATCTCATGGTAGGCTTATTTTGGTGTTAGCTTGATCTCCTGCCAATGCAACCCCTTGTTAAGCATGAATGCCATGCTGTCCTGGTCTTGCATTAGTTTATATCTTGCTGATTTTGACCTTGCATGCTTGAATGTCATGTGGATAGCTTGATGTGTCATGTTGTTGAAGATCTTGTTAGTTGATAGTAGGCTTTTGCATGAGTTATTGATATTAAATGATTTATTAGTTTTGGATTGAAAGTCATAGCCTGATTTTGGGTCACTTTCATTTCCTGTTGGAGAATCATGATTATTCAAGACCTTAAAACATTGTATATATAATTGTTGATCTTGGAATAGTCTTACATGTTAATTGATGTTTGATTTCGAAAATCAATCCTTGATATGCTCATATTCATATTTGATGACTTGTGGTGATGGTTAAATCATGTTTTCTTGTTGTGGTATGCACTCTTAACATGTGGTTGTTATTAAATTGAATAAATGTGATTTTGGATCTATAATATGCCTTGGAATGGATAGATGGAGCATGCAATATGTTGACAGGAATAATGACATGTTCATATGCTTGATGAAATTCTAAGACGTATGTGTGCCTTTTTTAAGTCATGTAGATTAGGTAGATTTATTCATGTTTTTAATAGCATGTGCTTTGTGTTGACAATTCAAGGCTTTTGTGTTGTGATTCTAATATTGTTATGTGAGTTAAAATCATATGTTGGTTGGTGTGGATAGTTTTTTAATTGTTGGATATCTACCTTGTGGATGTGCTTTTCTTTTAGATCATGTGTTTGATTGTGTGTTTTTTTGCGAGTTTGGGTAAATTATTATTTACCTGTGTGACCTCTCCTTGTTGGGAGAGTGGATGGTTGGGTGGTCGCCCGCCCCAAGGTTCCCAGCACGGTCGGAGGTGTCGACATGTGTCCTGGGGTCGAGTTGATTGTCCCTTGGGTCAGATTGGTGGGATCAGTCTGTGCATCCATGCCTGGGAGTGGTAGATGTGGAGCTTTGCCCGCTGGCCCATAGGTGGGAGTGGTGCGGTGTGACGTCATGTGGTTCATGCAAGGGGTTCAGGTGTAGGAACTCGCCTTGTGGGAGTAGCTGCGTGGGTCAGTAGATGGTCGGGACTTTGTGGGGGCACAGTAGGCTCCGGGAGGGTGGTTTTGCCAGACCTTTTTCTTTTTGCTTGTGGTGTACTGAGTTATTGTAGACTCAGGTGTGGCACGTGTGTGCAGGAGTGGTGCCTTAGGTGGAGCATGGCTGGAGGCGACTTGGGCTAGGGACGCGTGGACTGGATCAGTCGAGCTCAGTATTGGTCTCTTTATCTTTTTGTCTCTCCCTCATATGTAGCAGGGATAGAGTTCCTTATGTATTTTCCTTCCGTAATTCAGTACCCAGATGTAACATATTTTATGTATATATATAAATATGTTTGTAGACCTCGTGGTCGCGTTATATGATTTATACCCTCTTTGTATATGTTCTTCAATCTTTTTGGTGTGTTGTGTCCCGTGTGCGGAACGGGGGGCGTTACACTTCCAATATCAGTTTAAGTGATGTCATGCTGGTCAAATCTGTGATCTTTTATTCGGGGATCCTTACGTTGAGCCTCGAGAATTCATTTATGAGATTTTTTAAGGTTCTTGAACTCAAAGGAGGATGTTTTATCCACCCTCTTATGTGGCCCGACATTTCTAGATTTTGTGACCGTTAAATTGGTTTCCACCAATATGGAGTTTCTCAGGTCCCAAGGCGTTCCCGATTCTAATGTTTTCAAGATCTTGATGCTAGTAGCCACGATCGTTGATAGTGAATCCCGAGCATTTTGCTCAAGTTGTCGAAGATCTTAAGTCGTCTGGTATGAATTTGTCCAATTTGATGTTCCTCTATGCTCTCCAAGTGAGACCAGTTTGAAGCCAACAATATGGAACAAGAAGGTCGCAGTGTTTAAGGAGTTTGAGTGGTTGGATTCTGAAATTCAAGAATTGGTTATTTATACTTGTTTTGTCTACCAAGAAGATTAGTAAGAAATTGGATTTCATCATGAATAAGCTGAAGATGAGTCGGACTGTGGTATATACTTACCCCGTGTTGGAGCTTTTGATTTCTAATGGTGTCATACAAAAGAACACAAAGATCCTATGACATTGATAAGTAATCCTGCTAGATTAGAGAAACAATATGTCAAAAGGTACGAGAAGGAGTTGCCAGCAGTTTTGAAGGCTTATGAAGGGAAGATGAAAGTTGTAGGTTATGATAACCTTGAATCGAAATGTGACATTGGCTAACTTAATCCATTTTATGTTGTCGTATAGGAGTTTGCTATTTCTGTTTAGGAGTGATTTAATTTGTGTTACACCAAGTCACAAATACTATAGCTAACCGACTTGATAATTCTACTCAGGTCTATAACAATGAGGACTAAATTGGACTCGGGTATCAAAGTTAATTTGTGGAACTTTTCTACATCTTTGTTCTAGATGATATTGATGGAAATATTTGTTCTCTAATGGTACAATTCAAAGCCAGTCCAAATGCTAGATTCCCACTGCTATATGGGTCGTTGGGATTCAGAACGATGGTGGCATTATGGTGGTGACCATTCCGGAGTCTATCAGGGAGACAGATACCGACAGCCTAAAGGCGTTGTGACGGTTTGTAGGATCAATGTACATTATGCATTCTCTTTTATTCTGTAAGGCTTCTGCAAAACTTTGTCATTAACCTTTTTGTGTTTGTTCGGTTTACATACGAAACCGTCCTTCAGCTGGCCTCTTATGGCAGCCTTCTAGGGTATATAGGGTCAAGCTCTAGTGAGCCCAGGGTTCATCAAATTTAGTTTAAGCCCCCTACAATCTCACCATTGAATCTTATTTACAGTTAATCTCACCATTCATTAGCATAACCGTTTTTTCTTAATCTACCTTACATTTTGAAATGAGTGGTGGATATTGTGGGGGCTTAATTTAGTTTGATTAAGCCCTGGGTTCACTTGAGAATTCCTATATATATATATATATATATATATATATATATATATATATATATATATATATATATATATATATATATATATATATATATATATATATATATATATATAATGCAATGTAATTCTCTTATTAATTTATATTATATGTCTTATTCATTAGCTTGTTATTACATTGTAACAATTATGTCTATTATTTATATAGAGAGAGTCATTGAATTGTTTATGAGATAGCAATGAAAAGTCTGAACGGAATGTGTTCTAAAAGTTTTACTTTTAAATGTCAATTATTATGAATTGAATGAGAAATCATTTTGTTCCTTGTTATGTTATTCGTCTTTTAGAAGTGTTAAGGAAGAAGCTCTTGGTCCTTAACCGTAGAGCTCTAAAATATATTGGTTTACATAAAACAAAAGATATTCGCAATCATGGTAATTAACATGGGACATTGATTACCGGGTTAAGATTGTCGTGTTGGTCATAGATCATTGTAGCTCTACAAGTGAGTGACAATACGGGTATGCAAAAGAGGAAAATATTATTTTTGTATACTGAATAGACCTAATAAGTAAAATATTATAGAAATGTGTTTCTGTGTCATTAATATTTTACTGTGTCTTTGGTCCTTTGATATGAGACTTATATCCGATCACTTAAGGAGTTCTTAATTAGACTAGTGTCTTGAGCTATCGATGAGTGTAGTGTAAAGACATTAGTTGGTTAAGTACAACTTTTGTTGGAGAAGATAGTTAGTCAAAAGACTATCATTGCCCCTCTTAATTGAGTAATGATATTAGTGGACCCCTTGATAAAACAAAGTTATAATGTGCACAATGTGATTTGAATTAAGTCACATATTTATAACTAGCTTAAAGAGATCAAGAAATGAATACTAATACAAAGATGACACAATATACTTTGTATGTATTCTTAATATCATGAGGCAAGGGACGGACACAAGTGGTGCACTCCATCACTAAATGGATCGGGTTTTGGTTCGAGTGGAATTAAGACATCTAACTAATTGGGAGCTATAATGTGTAGCTAGATACCGCTTATAGTTTGTGATATTAAACTCTTAATATCACTGCCAACTTAGTTTAGATCCTCCCATAGGTCACACCGCAAAACTGGGAAACAAGAAATGGAGATTTTGAGTTCATAAGATGTGTCGGGTTTCAGGTAGAAAATATGACACATGTGGTGAACAAGCAAAATCAAAATTATGTTGTGATTAATAACATAATTAGAATCTAAATAAAATTCATATGTGATGTAAATATTATGGGGTGTAATGATTGATCATTGCATAGGATAATATGTTACATAAGTTGTGAATTTACTACTAATCCCGAAATGTCAAATTTTGTAGGGGTTAAACCGAAATTTGACAAGTCTGTAGAACAGTGCTCCAACGGTCGACCGGTTAGCAGAAAACGGTCGACCGATCGGGTACGGTCGACCGGTCGTGTCTCGACCGATAACAGGGAATTTTCATCTGTTCGAACGGTCGACCGAATATGATCGGTCGGTCGACCGAACATTGCGATGAATTTTTTCTGTTACGAACGGTCGACCGAGTTATTTACGGTCGACCGAAACTTGGTCTAAACGGTCGACCGAACCTCCAAACGGTCGACCGATCCAGACGGTTTTCAGCAGAATTAATTTAAGAATTAATTAGATCATGCATGGAATTGATCCATAATTGATTTAATTCGTGGCTAATATTATTTATTATTAAATAATGGATGGTTAGATGGAATTTTGCATGAAATCGTGGGCAAGAGGTTGCACATGAATAGGTAATTTGGAGAGAACTTATAAATACAAGTTTATCTCATTACCTCATTAATTTCATTCATTGCTTTCTCATGCAAAAATTCTTTCTTCATAATTCTCCATGAAAATCCCTTAATTCTTAAGTTTAGTTTTAGTTCTTAGGAGATCATCTTCTCAAGGGAATTAAAGAGGGGTTAGTAATTGGATTCTAAACTTTATCGGAGATTGAGAGACTAACTTCCCTCTCTCCGATCTTGTTTAGAGTTTGGTGAATACTCGGAGGCATCCGGCGCAGCGAGAAGCATCCCCAACGTCTCCGAATCTTCAAGAAGTTTTAGAGAACTTCTAGGTATGAATTTCGGAGCTTATATTTGTTTTAATAAAGTTTTGAAACTAGTTATTGAAACAAATTGATGCATGCATGAAATAAATCATAGAAAATTGTAAATTGATCCTTATTGTGCATAAAAATTTCTAAAATAAATATGTACAATTAAAAATAAAATCCTATAAAGTCTTCATCCTTCTCCCTCAAATCTTCATATCTTTGTCATTTCACAACACTTCAAAAATAAAATGAAACGCATAATAAGCCTCCAAAAGAAGATAGCCCGGTGCGTTGAACCTGCAAAATTTGATAGTCTAGAAGTTAAGTTGGTGAGCTTTTTACATCTTGGTTAAACCATATTGATGGAAAAAATATTTAGTTCTTAATATTGCTTTTTGTAGTACTTGTTTGTCTTAGTCTTTCTTGCTGCAATTCAACATGATAGTGAGCTCTACTCATCTGGTGTCCATTTTGATGATGTTAGGCCTTCCATTATGGAGTGGAAAACCCATTAGGCCTTCCATTAGGCCTTCCATCCGGATCCAACCCCTTAATAGGGGCCGGAGCTGGATTAGGTCGCGATCCGGTCACATTGTGACGGGGGTTGTGACCGAGTAAGTGGGCCTGGGTCCACGTGCCCCAAGCTTGTAATTTTTTTTTTGTATTTTTTTCTAAAATCAGTTTAAATCTTTTTTTTAAAATTAATTTTTTTTTTGAAAACATGTTTTTTTAATTATTTTTTTTGTTTTTATCCAAGAATGATGCGGAGGAGATAAAGTGTTTTAATAGTAGAGGTTTTGTGTTGCGTTGGATTTGTGGTTGAGGTAGTGAATGCATTAAGAGAATAGGTTCTGCTGATGTACTTATTTTTGTCGGGTAGTATTGTATACTATTTTTTTACATTATAACTTGTTTACGTGCAAATGCATGTGCTTAAATTTGTTTTTAGTTTCTATTGAGTTTTTCATGTCAAGTGATAATAACTGACAAATAAAAAGGTAAGAATACCAATTTTTTTAGTTTCACAGTTCACACCATACCTTTGAACAATATATTGCAATCCGAAGTTGGCATTCATTTCTACACACTGACAATAATTTTTTTAGGAATACAAATCTATAGTGTTCTTGAATGCTCAATTTTCTCTCATCTTTCACCTCATTCTTAAGGCCAACTATTCTCACTTGATCCTACACCTTAACTCCAATCCAATCAACTGAGTTTGGTCTTAGTTAGCATTAGATTTAAAGCTTGAAGTTTTAAATTGGTACATAAGATGACATGGAGCCTCAAACTACATGCTCCTAAATCTTAATTTTCCTTTTTCATAAAGCTAGTAGCAAACTCATATTTTGAGAATCTTGGGAATATATGTTTTTATTATAAAAATAGTAAAATAAAAAAATAAATGGTGTGGATAAACTGAAAACCATAAATGAAACGTAATAAACGGGACAAATGTGAAGTGGTACACAAGCAGGATCTCATTTATGAAAAATAAAACCAGCCCTTCAGCTTGGGTACAAACACATCTGAATCACTTGGATGTTCTGCTATCAAACTGAATCAGACAATTAGTGACACCTCCATGTGAGAAAGTTCCCACACCAAAAACCTACAAACACAACTTGCACAACAAAATGTACACCAGAACTTGACCAACAAGCAACAAAAGCAGTTCTTCGATCATAACATATACATCCGTAATGGTAGGGGATGATAAGGAGATGGCGTGCAGAAAACTCGCACGTTGATCATCTTACTCTGCATGTGGGGATGGCACTGGGGGAACAGTTCGCGCCTGTAGACCGGCAAGCTGTGCTGCTTCCTCCTACCCTACGTCGAATGCGATATTCTTTAAGTCCGCTTCCAACAATGGTTGGTGCAGGACTTTCATTTGAGTTGTTTGCCTGCAAAGGTTCGAGGGTCTCTACGACGTCGCTCATTAGGGGCCTTTCTTTGGGGTTTGGACTCAAACAGTAGTACGCTAAGCTGCAGGCTTTGTGGGCTGCTCGCACTGAATACTGATCCTCGAGCCGAGGATCAATTATCTGAAGCAGTTTTCTCTTGTCGTTGAGCTTGGGTCGAGCCCAGTCGACCAAACTTTGCTCTCTGCTTGGTTTAGTTTTATCGACAGCCTTCCGGCCGGTCAAGAGTTCAAGGAGAACAACTCCAAAGCTGTAAACATCGCTTCGTGCCGTCAAATGCCCTGTTCATTTGGCGACAGAAAAATCAACTTCTGTTTTTCTAACAGTATCAGAAACGAAATAAATTCATTCGGAAAGAGTAGGATTTCCAAAAACGGAACAAAATTACTTCAACTAAAAAGCAAAACCATGTGAGTTTCAATTGAACCATGTGAGGAAAACCACAACAGGTTCAGAAGTGCGCTGCACTAAACCAAGCAATCAAACTTGGATATCTGAATTCAAATTTGAATGCCAAAATAGTTTTCACAGTGATCCGTGAACAATAGGTCCCATGTTGATGTTTCCAAATACCTAATAATCATAGGTAGTGCACCATATCTAGTTATCTACCTACACGTTTTAGCTGCTCAACTAAAAGGTGCAATAAAAACTCGAGCGACGGGAGCTTTAGCTGCTCGACTGAAAGGAAAGGAGAGAAAAGGTGACATTTCCATTTGTATCTTTCAGTTCGTAAAAACACATGAAGAAAATAGCACATCTATAACAAAGTTACAGAATATACACCCCGAACCCTCATTCAACATGCCAATGATTTTGTCAACGGTCAAAACTACAATTAGCCACTCGTGCACCGTGACAAGGCTGCCCAACATTACATTCAGGACACTGTTGTATTATGACTTACAAACAGTGTTTCTTATGCAAGGCTTTTAAAAAAATTGTTTCCACTATGATGTACAAGAATCCACTGGCAGGACACGTCCCTGTACAGGTACTTATTGTATATACCACAATAATACACATCCCTCTACTCTACATTGACAGCCACTGCCACCATAGTTAACTAATGATCATAGATATCTTGACGAAAAACATCTAGAGATGCCTCTAAACTCAAGCTCAACAGATTGCAGGGCTAGTTCAACCACTTGCATGTGATTTTATGCAATTCAACATAACTTATGACTGAAAGAGTATCATAAGTATTAACCAGAAAACATATATATTTAACTTTTTCCAGTTGCAACTGGAAAATATAAGTTTAGAGTTGCTTTAGATATTATTATTAACGTACTTATTAACACCGAAAAGAACCTAAACCACAAGAGGAAAAATAATCTCATACCAGTCATCACACAAACTTATCATTAAGAACCTAAATCATTAAGTGAAAAATGTTACCATACCAGTCATAACATACTCGGGAGCAGCATAACCATAGGTTCCCATTACTCGTGTAGACACATGGGTCTCATCGCCTTGTGGGCCAGCTTTCGCAAGCCCAAAGTCAGAAAGCTTGGCAGTGTAGTCCTATGGAAATGCAGTTGACACAGGCGATATCAGGATCATCACAAAGATCTTTATTAAAAAAAGATACTCAAAATAGAATCCCGGCAAATGTGATGCTACTTACAGAATCCAGCAAAATATTTGACGTCTTGAAATCCCTATATATAACTGGCCTTTCAGCTTTATGAAGAAAAGCTAAACCTTTAGCAGCTCCTAGCGCAATCATCATTCTAGTTGCCCATGACAATGGAGCTGCAGTTTCTGAGTAGCTCAAGCAGGAGAAATCATGTTAGATTAATTAGCCTTAACATCAACAAACTGTAAGGCGATAAAAAGCACTCATTAATGAAAATATAAAAAAATATTTCTCTAACGTTATTATTGTAAAAAAATTAACAAAGAAGATATCATAAAAGGTAATAGAAGCTTCAACAAACACGAGAACACAGAGGAAAAGTTTACCAAGATTAGTGAAAAGAAACCTTTTGGCCATGAAGTACAATGTTTTGAAGAAGAGAAATATGCATGTTCTACAGAAAGATGATATATAGCTAACACATCAGAGAACAGCAAGGTAATTTGCTGAATAGTAAGACAGACAAAATGGTGCTCCTTCAGAAGAAGAAGAAAATTAAATGTCAGATAAAAATATAATAACTGTTTTTGAACAGTATTAAAAAAACTTTTTAGTAATTTTGAATGCAAAATATGCTTGTCGGTAATAGTTTTGAAAACTGACAGACGGTACAAATTTGTCCTGAGCTTAAAGTAGGGTCCTATGTCATGTGAATGAATCCCTTAATTTCAAGCAAATGCTGGGAGGTGCTTATTATTGCCAGAAACTGCATGGGACCAAAACAAATCCAGGAACACACACGTGTAGTTGTTGGCACTTGTACAGGATTATTCACTCTTCTCTTTCAATCATCATTTCTAGTGAGTACGGGAATTTTGATGATAAAAGGAAATGCACTAGCTTTTCATTCACTGTCTATAGTCATATTAAGCACACAAATTCGAAGGAAAGAATCTGTGAAAAATGTAGATTGGCCCACATACCCATGTTCTTCAATTAGTGGAGTCAACAACTGAGTTGGCCTCCTGTCACCTAATTTTTCTGATTGTCTATAATATTTGTGCCAATTCAGGATTTATCGTGACTGGAAAACAGATAAAATTATAAAAATCTAGCTAAAAAGGCCTTCATGTACTCTGGTACAAAAAAATTGCCATTCAGGAACATTATTTTTACCAATACTATTAAAATCAATTTAATCAACGTCTTATCTATAAAAAAGCATTTTCAAGACACTGACATTTTACATAATACTTGAGTGGTATCTTATGAATGACTCTGGCACACTAAATGATTCAGCAAAACCTTTGATGATTAAATTTCTAAAATGACTACGAATAAAATTTCTATTAAGTGTGGCGTAGAAAATTACTTCGAAACAGATGGTTTTCCAGACTGCCTCTGAACATGAACTCGTAAACAAGCAATCTGTGATCATCTTCGCAGCAATAACCAATTAGCTTCACCAAATTAGGATGCCTTAGCTGCCCCAAACAATTGACTTCTGTCTGCAAAAGTGTACATTCAAGAAAAAAATTAAAAATAAATCAAGGGATAGGCAAAATACTGAGAGTGAACACAAATTTAACAAATAGAAATTCATTACAAAAACCACTGGTGATCACCAGTATATGTGCTCAATCTATACAAAACTTCATAAGATATTTCTATGTCGGAATATAAACAATTTAACATACGAAGTGCCGCAAATGATCTCTATAAAATCTGCTTCAAATATAACAGATTCCCAGTTCCCACGACCATCATGTTAAACTTAACCAGAACAAAGTAGCAGTACTTAAACAACAATTCACTAGTTTTCCGTACTGGCTAACTGATGGTTAGAAAAACGTAGTAGTTATCAAAGCATGAGTTAATTAAAGATACTTCAAAAGTAGGATTAAGTCCATTCTCTATTGTCAAGTTATGTTGGCATTGTCTTTATGAAATGATGTGGCTATGAGTCACTTATAGCCATCTTGGCTATGGTGCTTCATTTTTTGCACTTTCAAATTCATATTTATCGAATCAACTAAATCACATTGATCCTATCTACCAACCCCAAACATACTAAAAAATTTAGGTTAATCCAAGTCAATTTTACCGTTGATCTAAAATTTCCGAATTTGAACGGCTACCATTTACTGAATTTTAAAATGGTTAGATCAAGGTTTACAACAATCTATTTTGTTTGAATTTTTTTACCACATGTTACTCATGCATGATAAATGTAACAGACAAAATTTCATAAAAGATAACCCATTGGAAGTAGTAAAACACGAACTACCATAGCCAAGATAGCTAAAGTCACTCATAGCTTAATTTCCCTGGTCTTTATTACACCAACTACTTAGGACACTGTTTTTGTATAGCTGCAGTAGTACAAACACCGGTCTACTCTAAACCAAAACCCCAGGCACTGCTCTCAGTTGTCTATTGATGGAGCAGTAAATGTTCCAACTTCATAGCAACACCATGTTAGAAGAAAACAAATGATCCCACATCTTAAATGATAAACACCACCCGCAAAACATAAAATGAAGTAACAAGAAACCAGATAATGTGTCTTAGATATATCAATAAGAAAACAAGGATCCACAAATAACATGCTATAAGAAAAAGGTATACTCCAAAAAAGAACCAGTCCATAAACATGCATTGAAGAGTTCAGTTACAATTCGCAGTTTTAGTTCACGTTTATGCTTCTACTTTAAAAGTTGCTTGATATTCATTATTTTAGGATTCCGGTATGTCAACTTTTGTTATCCAGAGGTCTCTAACATTATTTTTACAAAATATCGGCAACATAGTTGCATAATTATTAATTCCTCTTACTGCTGATCCCCTTGTTAAATTGGTTAAAAATAGATGAAGTTCAAATAAAGAAAATAAGAAACACTTAAAACCGGTATTTAAGGAAGAAAAGCTATACTCACAAGCCATTCCTTGTGACCCTGAAGACCATCCTTGTTAAGGACTTTTACGGCAACAGGAAGTGACTTGAGGCCCACCCTAACATTTTCATCAATGTAACCCTTGTAAACTGTCCCAAATCCTCCTTCACCGAGTATGTAATCCGAACGGAAACTCTTTGTTATTGTTTCCAACTCAAACAACGTGAATGCAATCACATTTGTATAGATTCCAATATTTCTAGAATTTTCAATGGTCCAAGCGGTAGAAACGTCACTCAAGTCTGAGAAAGAGCGAATATGTTTCTTATCCCCTGAGTTGTTTTTAATAGATGGCTGGAACATTTGAAGCTGTTGAACTGCATAATAAATAATGCAAAAATCAAAACATGAAATGCTGTAAGGATGACACCATTTTAATTGTAAATTAATGCTAAAACTGATAGTCGAATTTGTACAATTACGACCACAATGAGCTGGAAAATGTTTGGAAGTGGTACAGACACCAAATACTTCAGGTAAATCAGCATTATTCACTTGACAGATTAAACAGTTCAGAATTTTTTATCCCAATAAGCCAAATCAGCATCATGGAATACTGAATCTATGTGCCAATCGATCAACAAAAACAAAAATCTGGCCCAGTAACTAATAGTCGGTGTACATGACCAAAAAAAACAAAAGGAAAGGAATTTTTAATTTAGATTAGACATTGGTTGACCACCCAACCAAAGTCTCAATCCAACCTACAAAGCCCTCATAACATTGTTCGACGCTGTGCATTACCCAACACAAATCCACATCTAACATCGCCAGATCTCATCAACCACCCCATCAGGAGGCCAAAATTCAAATTCACAAGAGGGCATAGTAGTAGACCAAAAAGAAACCCAAAAGCAAGAAAACAAAATCTGTGCTGCTCAATCAAGCAATCGGTGCCCAAAAAAACAAAAGAAAAAGAAATTTACATAAATCTAATACTATGAGTGAAACCCACCAAACTCTAAAACAAACAAGCGGCCAAAGAACAGAGCATTTCCCTACACAAATTAACATTTCAAATGGTTGAATCGCATCAAAACCCCAACAGAACCGTCAAATAGCCAAAAGGGGTATCTTCAAGAGGAAGTGAACATAAAAAATATACAAAAGGGATGAAATCTCTTAAAAAGTCCACCAAACAAATTATTCCAAAATGTGCACTACCCAACACAAATCAACGTCCAAACCAGCAAATCACAGGTCAAAAACACCAAATTCCCGAAAGTGCAACCAAACGACTGAGAAGACAACACCACAAAACCATAAGTTCAATTCTTCCCCACTGTCATCAACCCTATCAGAGGACCCACATCAAACAACTGAACAAGTAATGCCACCAAATGAATGTGCATTGCCCAACTCAAATCACAACCTCAAACCCCCCAAATCCCCATCCAAAACGGCAAATCCCACAAAGAGCGCCTATAGGATCACCCAAAAGAAGAACAAAACCTCAAATCTACTCATCAGACGTGCAGTACCACACCCCAAATCCCTTCAGACGTGCATTACTCATCACAACACCAAACCCCAAATCAAAAGGGGAGTTGTAAAACACACCAATCACCCCTTCAGAGGCGTGGAAATCCAAACATTTTGGCTCGGAAACTTAATTACCATTAACTCAAACCTTCGAATAACAAAACGTCAAACCCAGCCGTCCAAATTGCGCATTACCAACTCAGATCACAACCCCAAACCCTCAAATCCTCAAAAGGGTATCCCCAGAGCACACCAAACACCCCTCCAAACCCATCAAAATCCAATCTTTCAAAACCAAAACACCAAATCCACTGGTCCACAACCCACATTACACAAAACAATCCCCAAAAGGGTAGTCATAAAACACACCAAACATCCTCCAAGCCCACCAAAATCCAATCCAATCAGTTCAAAACCATTAAAAACTCGATCCTTCACGAACAAAACACCAGATCAACTTGCCCAAAACCCACCCAAGACAAACCCCAAAATCCCAGAAAGGGTAGTCATAAAACACACCTCCAAATACATCAAAATCCAATCTTTCACGAACAAAACCCCAAATCCACCAATCCCCGCATCACCCCGGAATCCCCAAAAGGGTCGTCCCAAAACCTACCAAACACTCCTCCAAACCCATCAAAACCCAACTTTTCCTGCACAAAACCCATTGAAAATCAAACTTTCAAAACCAAAACACCAAATCCGCTCTTCCAAAACCAACATTACCCAACCTAAACCCCGAAATCCCCAAAAGGGTCATCCCAAAACCAACCTAACACCTATTCAAAATCCAATCTTTCCAACTCAAAACCCATAGAAAAAGATCCAATCTTTCCAACTCAAACCCCATAAAAAATCCAATCTTTCAAAACCAAATCACCAAATCCACTCCTCCAAAACCCACATTACCCAACTCAAACCCCAAAAGGGTCATCCTAAAACCTCTCCAAACCCACCAAAATCCAAACTTTCGATCTCCAACACTTTCGTACGTACCCTGAGCATGTGCGGCCACAACAGCAGGCTCCTCCTTGGTTCCGCAGTTGCCCATCCTTGGGTCCCTCTCTCATCCTCCGCCACCGCCTCGTGGAGAACAACCACCCCAAGCAAGCAGTTAGACCCAAATCGGAATTGCTCTCTCTCCTCTCTCTCTCTAACAGGAGAGCAGCAGCAGGAGTAGCACTACTAGTAGTCCACCACTACTACTAGTGCGAAAAGATTCCACTCTGCTGCTATGCTTTAATTAGGAGAGAAGGTGGAATTTCAATTCCTTCTCACACTCCAATCTTGTGACTGTAGATGTGCTAGTGAATAACAGTGAGAGGGACTGCTTAGATTCTTTCTTCTTTTTTTGGGTGTTTTGCAATATTGCCTTGTTAATTTTGAGTTTTTTGGGTGAGAACATGTTGAGATACAGAAATCACGGTCTTTAACTTTTTTTCATTTATAAATTAATTGAACTGTATCGTCGGAAAACTACTTAAATCGTCCGTACAAATTACAATTTTGCCCTTCTACCCTTTCTACTTATAAAACTCTTCATTTCACTATTCTAACACTACTCTCTCTTCATATTACTCTTATATTTACCAGAAAGAATGTCTCGGACGCCGGGAAAAGAACCAGCGGACGCCCCAGATTACTCAAATATGGTAAATTGTCTTGTTTAGTCTTTTTTAAACAATTTGGGTCGGGCATACGTGGGTGACGCCCGACCCAACGATCGGGCATCCACCGGAGCCGCCTCCCCCTTTTCCCATATGAGAAATTATTCACGTCAGTCCGTTCAGATACTGTAAGATAGAGAAATAGCAATTCATTAAAACAACAAAATTAGGAGATAATCTATTCAACCGTATCTAAATTAGTGATATATATTAAATAACAACAAAGATATCGTCGTACCAGATCTTGTGCATGTGTTCACGGACGATCGAGACGAATTGGAAGACCGACCACGACCCTGCTCCCACTACTGGCAAACCGACCACGACCTCACTCAGCATACTCGAACGCACTCGGGTCCCAACGTGTCGACTTTCCCCTAGGTTGACCTCGTACCTTAGTATTTTCTGCGGGTTCTCCATAGTTCGATTGATCGGGGTGTAATTGTTCGTATAAAATACGAGAGGCACTACGAATTACTGCAGGGTCGCTCTCTGAAATCTCATCAACGAGCTTCCGAAAATGCAAGACATCTTGTGTTGACTGATCCACAAACTCTAACATCTTGACTCCTTCTCCAATGACAAGTGTTTTCCCGAATGGATGAATCTGCTCTAAATAAATTTCATCACCTGACGCAAAACACTCGTACATGGTACATGCACAAGGAATCTCATGTGATGTCAGAAAAGCACACCCGCAACGATATTCAACTTCATTACTTACGTCATGCATTCTCTTCAACTCCTGAGTCAATAACGACAAGCAGTGATGTGAAACTCGGTCATTTATATGCTGAAACAAATGATCTATGTAGTTTGCCAAATTTCGACGTCTCGAATCTTCAAGAAAGTTCTGAATATTCGTCAGCTGCATTTCAATAGTCGAGTTCACGCGGTCGAAAAGAGTGTCGAGAGCGGCAGTCGATGTAGTGATTCACTCTTTGAGAGCCGAATGTGCATTTTCCACCCTGCAGTTCGTAGTGTTGCCGAAATGAAGAACTTTATTCGTCTAATTCAACACAAACTTTTCTTTATGCACCAACTACGTGTCTTCCACATACACCATGAGTATTGGCCAAGACTTGAAAGAATCTTTCAGATTACGGACTAATCTATCATAATCCGTCTGTGAATCAGAAATCATAACTCTCATACACTTTCCACGCCTAAAACTCTCTGCAAACTGCTTGCTCTTGCCGAATACGTGGTATGCGTAGTTGTACACGTCTTTGTTGATATGTCAGGTGCAAAGTAAATAAGCAGACTCAGGAAAAACATCTGCCACTGGTCACATCAGACTCATCTCGCGGTCTGTTATTATTGCAGTCGAGCTAACAATATTCACTAACATGTCTCGAAACCTCTCCAACACCCACCGGTAACTAGAATCAGTCTCATCCTTCAAAATCGCATATCCGACGAGGAAATTCATGTTTTTTGGAGTAACCCCAACCATCTAAAACAAAGGCATCTTGTACTTATTCGTCTTATACGTCAAATCCATGCAGATTACGAAAGGATATGTACGCAACAACTGAACTGAAGTCGGATGTGCCAAAAATGCATGAGTTAGGAGACTAGTTTCTTCATCTGCCACAATCCAATGCAAATAGTTATATTGCACTGCCTGACTGAGAAACTGCTGAGCGGGATTCCTGTCTTCAGATTTCGTCTTCCTCATGTACTCTCTGAAGTTATAAATGTGTCTTTGATTGGGATTATCCTCCGGGAATTTCTTATTTACTGCCAACAAAATGTTACGTGGTCTTACTTGTGCCTCAGTCATATCACGAACAATTTGCCTGGCCCCAGCACTAAGTCCGCTGACCTGTCGGTGACCCTCTGAATAAACTACAAGTGTCTGGTTGTGCTGCCCATAGGTGGTATTAGAAACAACGACTCATCCATCATGATCCCGTCGCTCGACTACTTTTACCAAAAAACGACAACCGCAACCTTTTATTTTTGTGTTCTTTCGTAGTGCAATACTCGTATCACGAGCTAATTTCATGTCTGCGATCACATCTCAGGTAACAATTCATCCGGTTATCTGCTTTTGGTTTGTATGATGATATAACCAAAAAAAAATCCAGCTCTTATTGCAACTTGTTTCGCCCATTTACAAGCTTACTCGATTGTTGTAAATATTTGTTTACCATCAAAAATCTCATTGTAATCTACTTCATCACCACCAAAATCTTGCAACGAAACCTGAAAAAAATTAATTTAACAGAAAATTAAAAAAATGGGGCGTTTGTGCCAGACGCCTCCACCAATGTAGAGGTGTCTTAGCCAAACGCCTGAGTCAGAAAAAAATCTGTCTCTGTTACCTCGCCGGATCCAGGTATTTCGCTAGACATTTTCGTGGTGTTGGTACTAGGAATGTGAGTAAAACTAAGTTAAAATCTTGTTTAAAGACACTGGACGAAATTGGTATTAATTGATTTGTTAATGGAAAAAATGTAATTTTTGGGTTGATTTAAGTAGTTTTTCGGCGACGAATAGTAACCCCCTAAATTAAACTGCATCTAAAAAGTTTATCATATTTTCTAATAGTAGACACAAACAACAGAATATGTTTTCTGCTGAATTTCAGAAACAGACACAACAGACTTCGGTCAAATAGAATTTATTTTCCACTGGATTATGTTTTTTTCAGAAGTTTTTACGTCACTAACATCTCCTTATTGTTGAGGTATTCATACTAACAGTGTATCTCAAAATTCATTACGAGCGGAACTTTGCAATTACCTAGTATTTATCACTTATCAGTAATAAAAATGCATGATTGTCAAAAAAAATTATCATAATGAATCACACAAGCTGCAAATCCACAATTAAAAGTTAAACTATTATATAAAAAATTGCTTCTAAATAAACATGTCTCAACGTGTTTGGAGATGAGTGATTATGTTATTAAGTTTTTACTTTTGCAGTTACTCGTAAAGATAAAATATGGTGAAGTAAACAAATGAGGATAAATTGATTTTGCGACATTTTCGACATTTATGAGGAGAACAATGAAGGAAAAAATTAAGGGAACATTCGGTATTACATGTTGCCAAAATATTGAACAAAAGCTTCAAATGTTGTGCTGACACATTACCATTCTTTTTAGAGAAACACCTATGAATACCAAAACTTTAATGAAATCTTCTTTACGAAAAAGGAAAAGTAGAGCAAGAAGGAGAGCTATTTCCATAAGTTAGTTAAGCTCCAATATTTGGTATTATTTTCGTAATAAATAGGATTTTTTGTTACTAAATTGTCCTCCAAAAACTCCACCAGGTGCTCTACCTAATTAGCATTTGAAAACTATTTTGTGCTTCCCGAGGGAGCATTCATGTGTACAAAATGCAGGGATTTTTTTTTGGTGTGCGGCGGGAAAAACTAAGAAAAATGAGATTTTTCCTAAAAACGTGAGTATGGGTTGATGCGTATGGGTCATTTCTAGCATGGTTAAACGTGACATTAACTTGTTCCCAGTCCGCACAATCCTCCATTAAATGACCAGTCTGGATTTAATCCGGATTTTTTCTGTGTGTTTATGGTATGATTTCAATATCCTTTGCACGTCTGGATGATTTCTTTCCTTTCTTTTGAGCTCCGAATTAATTCCTTCATATATTTGGAGATCCAAATTGATTTTTCTTTAGAATTTCTCCAAGATAATATTTTGGTGCTTTAATTGCAGTTGGGTCCTTGGCTTTTTGCAATCCAGTCCCTGACTACTTTTGTGCTTAAGTCCTTGCCATTTTTGCAATTAGGTCCTTGAATGCTTTTATGCTTGGATGAATTTCCATTTGAATCCCGATAATCTTGAACTTGGTCTTTATGACAGAAGTGAGTCTCTGGCACGCATTTATGTTCGGGATATGGGTAATTTGCATTCAGGTCATTGTATTCTGTAAATAAGACTAAACACATACCTTAGTAGCATTTATTGATATAAAATTAATCTAAATGAGAGACATATGATGCAATGTATGCGATGCATCAAATACCCCCACACCTAGATTTTGCTAGTCCCTAGCAAAATAGAATATAAGAGAAACTGAAAACAGGGAAATCTTAACTCACTTTCGTAGGAATCACGGTTGCACTTAGCATGTGCAACAATTCTTTAAACCCCCAAGTTTCCTTAGAGGACGAGTTTTGTCTCGTAAGGGTTTTCAGTTGACACACCCACAAAGTCTTAATTCAACATTTCATTGATAGCTCTAAATATCTCCACCTCAACCTTATACATCTCACTTAGAATTCTTGCATGCTCATTATACAAATCTTACTTATAAAAAGTCTAACTTGGTCTTTGTTCCTCCAACATTCACACCACTAACCCTTCTACACATGTTATCACTTAAATTATTTCGCACGCCTCCTCTGGTGGTGAAGTATCATTCGGATCAACCATGGTATGGATCATTCTTTTAGCTTTGGGCCTTGAGTATCTTAAAGTATTTTTTTCTTCTCTTTTTCTCTTTTTCCCGTGATTCAACACATTTGCTTTTTCTGACACTTTTACCATTTTTGCATTCGTGTAGTGAGTTTGGTCGATAATCCCGAGCTGGCAGACTCAAGTTACCGGGTTTCAAGATACCCCTACGGACCAGTGACTCAAAGGCTTGAGCTTTTGTAATCATTTTGCAAAATATGCTTTCCTCACTTGATTCCTTTATTATTTCTTTACTTTTAATTTCCTCAAGGCTTAATTGCTATTAGAAGTCCACACTTCCCTGTATATTTTCCTCAACCTCTGCTTTTTATCAACCACTTCAAAGATTTGATTCATCCAATTTAAGTGCATACATGTCTTAAAAGGTAATGGGTTATTTCTTTGGAACTTAGATTTATGTCATAATTTCTACAAGCAGAACTATATAATATGGAACAAAAACTCAATGCAATTTGTACACGGGTTTTGGCAGTTCAATCTTAAGCTATGTCATGCAATATTGAATTCTTTTTTTTAAAGAACAAAACTAATAGAATATATAGATATATCGATAAACATCCCCCACACCTACATCATGCATTGTCCTCAATGTATGCAAATATAAAGCAAATGCACTTATTACCTGGGTGAACAGCGGTGGATGGATGGAATTTGTTCAGAGTCAACCATAATCAGAACTGGATTGAATGTCACCATGTTGGTGCATGTATCCAGTTGAATTGTTCCCCATGTTGCCCTGAGGTAAAGGTTCCACACCTCTCACATGTGTTGATTCTCTTGTTTGCTCGAGTGATTGTGGGTGTGTCGAAGAATTACTCCCCTTTTTCGCACTTTCTTTTTGATTTTGTGATGATTTATTTGATTCAGAAATCTTATAGATACGTGCTCTCATCACAACATCACTTTGATTGCATATTATTTCTGGCTCACTCTCAACATGAAAGATATTAAATTCAGCTTTTAAGTTCCCAAAAGATAATTGCATGAGCCCATTTCGACAGTTTATCAATGCTTCAGAAGTGGCTAAAAAGGGTCAGCCTAGTATTACAGGGATTTGTCTATTAGGATTTACAACAGGTGCAATATCTAGTACGACAAAATCCACTGGGTAAATGAAGTCACCAACCTTGATCAAAACGTCCTCGACTACACCTCTTGGTTTCTTAATAGAGCAGTATGCAAATTGAAGAGTTGTCTTAGAAGGTTTTAGTGGACCAAGGTTGAGTTGCTCGTAGACAGAGAACGGGAGTAAGTTAACACTAGCACCAAAGTCTAGAAGGGCTTTGTTGATAAAAGTATCTCCTATTGCACATGAAATTGTGGGACACCCAGGGTCCTTATATTTTATAGGAGATGAGTTGGACAGAATAGAGCTTATGTTTGCAGTTAAGAAAACCTTCTTTGGTACGTTTCTTTTTCTTTTTCTAGTGCACAGATCTTTTAAGAATTTAGCATAAGCAGGTATTTGTTGAATCATATCCAGGAGTGGAATATTCACCTTAACTTGCTTAAATACTTCCAGGATTTTCTCCATTTGTGCACTTGAGTTCTTCTTAAGTCTATTGGGGAATGAAGCTTTAGGAACATAGACTCGCTCGGGTTGAGCTATGGGTTCAGGTTGAGTAGGTGGGTTGGGCGTTTCAGATTGGACGTCGGGTTCAATGGTTAGGTCATACGTGGTTGCTTGATGGCTAGATTGATTAGACGTTCTAGGATTTACCACATTGTTATCGACTTGTCTTACGGACCGTAACGATACTACTGCATTTATTTGTTGGAACGGTCCTTCCTCATTAACCATTTGAACTGGTCTCGAGTTGTTACTTCCTAGAGGTGATTGATAGGGCTGATATCGATTATTAGATCTAGGATTCACCTCAGGTTGACTTGGAAACTGACCATTTTCTCTTGCACCTACAATTTGTGTGAGTTGGCTGACTTGTGTCTCTAGCCTTTGGAAGGACTGGTTGGTTGTTTGTATAAAAGTCTTCATCAAATTTTCCAAGCTTGTCAACCTAACCTCATAATCTTCATTGTTACTAAACCCAGATGATGTATTATTTTGGTTATACGGGTTTGGTTGTTGTCTAGGAGGTTGACTTTGTTGGCTTGATGGGAAATTGGAATTATTACGCCAACCCGAGTTATAGGTTGATGCGTATGGGTCATTTTTAGCATGGTTAAACGTGACATTAACTTGTTCCCAGTCCGCACAATCCTCCATTAAATGACCAGTCTGGATTTAATCCGGATTTTTTCTGTGTGTTTATGGTATGATTTCAATATCCTTTGCACGTCTGGATGATTTCTTTCCTTTCTTTTGAGCTCCGAATTAATTCCTTCATATATTTGGAGATCCAAATTGATTTTTCTTTAGAATTTCTCCAAGATAATATTTTGGTGCTTTAATTGCAGTCGGGTCCTTGGCTTTTTGCAATCCAGTCCCTGACTACTTTTGTGTTTAAGTCCTTGGCATTTTTGCAATTAGGTCCTTGAATGCTTGTATGCTTGGATGAATTTCCATTTGAATCCCGATAATCTTGAACTTGGTCTTTATGACAGAAGTGAGTCTCTGGCACGCATTTATGTTCGGGATATGGGTAATTTGCATTCAGGTCCTTGTATTCTGTAAATAAGACTAAACACATACCTTAGTTGCATTTATTGATATAAAATTAATCTAAATGAGAGACATATGATGCAATGTATGCGATGCATCAAGGGTCCAGGACGATTCTTGGATCGTGAGCAGTATGACGCCCGATGGTCCTTTAGATGGGAGCGTCATTCCTAGTTTCTGGGGTCACATCGCTAGACGGATCTGGGACGGAGCGGATCGGAAGGTTCTGAAGTGCCATAATCGGCACAGAGCTTGTACAACACTATAGGGTTGGTGGTCTACATTGAGTGCTGATATCAGAGGGGAGATAGTGCGACTCATTTGGGGAACTTACCGTACAACATGTTCCCTTATCTCGACATGCCTTTGATTTTTGTGTTTGTGGAGCGGTGGCAGCCTGACACCAACACTTTTCACATGCCTTTCGGAGAGATGACGATCATGCTTCACGATGTTTTCAAGATCCTGCGCACTCCTGTGGAGGGTCGTATGGTTAGTGCTCAGGGGTCGACGTCTGAGCTGAGGTGTTATGTGGCAGAGTTGCTGGGTGTCACACTTGATGGTCTGGAGAGAGATACATGTTTATGGAGTGGTGGTGGTGTCGGCATCGACGCCTTTGAGGACCTATGTAGACGGGCACGACCTCCGCAGGCTGATGATACACAGTTGACCGCGTACCTGTTCTTGATGCTCGAAACCGTCTTGTTTGTCGACAAGAGTGGTTGTCGGATCAGACCACGCGATCTATTGGAGGCTAGGGACCCGGACACCGCTCGTCAGTACTCGTGGGGCTCAGCGACGTTGGCATACCTGTACCGTCAGCTTGGGATAACTAGCAGTGTGGATTGTTTTGGGATTGCAGGTTGTCTTACGCTGTTGCAGGCGTGGATATACGAGTACTTTCCCGCATTCCGCCCGCATCGTGAGCGGAAGATGATCGAATAGGGTCATCCATGTTCGGGTATGTGGGCCGTCCGGAGCGAGGACAAGAGCGAGGGACGATTGCGATCAATCCGCGCACGGCTAAATCAGATGACTACATCAGAGGTATAAAACTTTACACCATCTACATTTATTTATTTAATTTTGATTTGTATTATTATTAATGTGTTAAAGTTTAGGTGGAGTGGCTACCTTATGGTCCTGACCCAGCAGCGGAGGTCTCGAGGACTTTATTGAGGGGCCTTGTTCGTTATCGGGATATCATAGAGCCTTATATGCCCGATCGTGTCTTGTGTCAGTTAGGATATGTTCAGGTGATCCCGGTTGACATCCCGACCCCAGAGCATGCGGTGCGGTCTGCGACTGCAGTGACGTACGACGTCAGGTTCCCCGCTTCGACAGCAGAATCGACTTGGCGGATATTTCCGAGATCATGATGATTGTTCCTTGGCGACTTCAGACGTAGTCTCGACCCCTCCGAGTGTGATGCACGTTATCTTGATTGGTTCGGTAGTTACTCACATCCTGTCATCGTCTGTGGTGCCTCCCGGAGAGCAGATCGACCACCAGATAGGACGTGTGGCGATCTGGTAATTGTTTCATTTTATTTATATTTATTTCTACTGTATATTTTGTTAATGTACGTTAATGTTAATGTTATGTGCAGTGGATGGGTAAGATGATACAGGCTGTGCAGCCATTCCTGCAGAGGAGGGATGAGCTTCCGGACGAGGACATGAGAGCTGCATGCGGAGATTTGGATGACTTGATACAGTCGTGGCATACTCAGTTAGGCATCTCCGACCATGATTCGGATGATGAGTAGGCTGATCTGTTGTACCGTACACTTAGTATTTGCATTTCTATTTGCTTATCTGTCGTATGTTTATTAATTTTATTTGTGTTTGTGTTTGCTAACCTGTCGTACGCTTATTATTTGTATTTGTGTTTGCTTATTTGTCGTACGCTTATTATTTGTATTTGTGTTTGCTAACCTGTCGTACTCTTATATATAATGCAAATAAAGCAAACATATCAAAACATATTACATAATAAAGCAACACTATATAAAGCAACACTATATAATGTACAAACATATCAAAACATATTACATAATTGTACAAACATATCAAAACATATTACATAATTGTTGCCAATATGCTATCCTATTTTGGTACTCCAGCTCCCATCCAATAACACTCTCATCTCGTATTTGAAACCACAGAGTCGCTATAGGAGGTACGGGGAATCCCTCAGTCAATTCCAAACGAATGTAATGAGCGTAACTCCCTAAATGAGCAATAATCAACGAGCCATCATTTCCGAGAGAGAAGAACATAACTACACACTTGTAAAAATTTGCAATGGGGAACAAGTCTATCCACGTCTCCATGTAGTGATTCTCGCCACAAGGTCCCCCGCCCCAATTAATCCGGTGACGAGCCTGCGCCACACCGTCGTAGTATACGTGCTCATAAATTGATGGGTTCGCAGCTATCTCATTTAAAATCGTACGACGGGCGAGTTGCCAATTGTCTTCACCACCGTGGAAAACATCGGCGACACATCGAAATCCACAGTTTCCATCAAGACGTACATCATTCCACTGGTGTAGGAATGACATAATGATTCCTGGAACTCTATCCACATATGAGAAGTCGTCTACGTCAATCCGTCCAGTCACTACAATATAAACAAAAAATGCAGTTACATATAATAACAGAAGATACATATTTTTACTGAAATAAATAACAAAATTATAATAACAATAAATATATGGTATACCTGATCCTCCCCTCATGTTTACAGACGAAGAACCAGAAGATCGACCACGACCTTTGCTTCCACTACCGGAAGATCGACCACGACCTCTGCTCCCACTACCTGACGATCGACCACGACCTCGCTCAGCATACTCAAATGCACTAGGGTCCCGTCGTGTCGACTTTCCCCTTGGTCGACCTCGTAGCTTTGTTTTTTCTGCAGGCTCTCTCAAATTCGAATGTTCGGGGTGTAGCTGCTCGAATAAAACCCGAGAGGCAGATCGAATTATGGTAGGGTCACTTCCTGCAATCTCATCAACCAGGCTGCGAAAATGTTTGGCGTCTTGAGTTGCCTGAGACACAAACTCTGGGTTCCCGGCTCCTTCCCCAATGACATGTGTCCTCCAGAACGGATGAATCTGCTTTAAGTAAATTCCGTTGTCTGATTCAAGACATCCGCGGATGGTACATGCGCAAGGTATCCCATGAGAAGTCAGAAAAGCACACTCATAACGATATTCAACTTCATCATCTAATTGTTGCTTTCTCTTCACCTCCTGACTCAGCAATTGCAAGCAGTGATGCGAAACTCGATCATTTATGTGACGATATAGAGGATGTCCGAAATTAGTCAAATTTCGCCGTCTCCAGTCTTCAAGAAAGTTTCAAATATTCGTCAGCTGTATTTCAATAGCCACGTTGACGCGCTCGAAAAGAGTGTCCTGAGCTGCAGTCGATGTAGAAATCCACTCTTTTAGAGCCGAATGAGGACTTTCGACCCTACAATTCATGGTGTTCCCAAAATGAAGGACTTTGTTCGTCCAATTAGCACAAACTTTTCTTTATGCACTAACCACGTGGTGTCCAGATACTCCGTGATAGCCGGCCACGATCTATACAAATCTTTTAGAGCATACAAAGCTTTATCATACTCGGCTTCTGAAGTAGAAAGCATGATTTTCCTCCATCTTCCACGCCTCAAAGTCTCTGCCATCTGCTTATTCTTGCCGAATACGTGGTATGCGTAGTTGAATACGTCTTTGTTGATGTGCCATGTGCAGAGTAAATGAGCAGAGTCAGGAAAAACCTCTCTCACCGGTCGCATAAGGCCTAACTTCCGGTCTGTTATTATTGCAGTCGGCCTGACAGTCCCCAATAACAGATCTCGCAACTTCTTCATCACCCACAGGTAACTGGAGTAAGATTCATCCATCAAAATCGCATATCTGATAAGGAAATTCATGTTTGTTGGTGTGACCCCAATCATTTCGAACAAAGGCATCTTATACTTGTTCGTCTTGTAAGTCGAATCCATGCAGATAACGAAAGGATATGTCTGCAACAACTGGACTGACGTCGGATGTGCCATAAAAGCGTGAGTGACGACATTAGTTTCTGGATCCTCCATAATCCCATGTAAGTACTCACACTGCACTACTTGATAGAGAAATTGCTGGACGGGATTCCGGTCTTGAGATTTTGTAGTCCTCATGTAATCTCTGAAATTATAAATATGCCTTTGATTTGGATTGTACTCCGGGAATTTTTCTTTTACTGCCTTCAAGATGTTCCGTGGTTTTGCTTGCGCCTCAGTCATATCACGAACAATCTTTTTCGCCCCAGGACTTAGACCACTAATTTGACGATGACCCTCTGGATAAACTGCCAGTCTGTGGTTGTGATGTCTGTGACCACTACTAAAAACCACAACCCATCCATCACGATCCCGTCGCTCCACCACTTTTATTAAGAAATGGAAACCGCAACCCTTTCTTTTGGTGTTTCTTCGAAGTGCAGTATCCATATCCCGAGACTCCATTTGATTTCGCCGGTCGCATCTCAAATAACAATCCATCCGACTATCTGATCTTGTTTTGTACGACGACACGACCAAAAAAAAATCAGCTTCGATAGCTACTTGTTTGACCCATTTACTTGCTTCATCGATTGTTGTAAAGATTTGTGCAGTTTTAAATAACTCACTGTAGTCCACTCCATCACCACCGAAATCTTCCAACGGTTGTTGAAGAAGTCGTCGATAGCTCCACTAAATGTGACTTGTTTTCTTGATAAATGCTTGGATAGACATGATCAGAAACAAGTATTTCTTGTGTTGTGATATGATTTTTTGAAAGGAAAAAGGTTGATACAAAATCATAGTAAACCAATGAAAATGTTCACGTTTATGAGTTGCTTTTGTTGATAGGTTTATCAAGCATGTTCTTATTACAGTTCACCCCCGAATTGTATATCATCCAACATTGATAATTAAAAACTTGATAGAAAGTCAATTTCTTTTTCGTTTTCTTTCATTTTTCTTCTTCTGGAAATTCTTCTTTATCTTACCAGAACATAACATGTCAAGTACATCAAAGAGTTGTGTCCACAAATACTTGTGTTTTAAAGAGGTAGTGAATCAATTAAATTTCAATAATTTAATCAACATTGTCAAGTTGATTTTTTTTGTGAACACTCCTTTTTGACAACTTTCTTTGACAACTTCCTACAATAAACAAAACTACTAAAATCTGACCCTTAATTGCAATTTACTCCTGAACATGGAGCAAGTAACTTAGGAAACATAAACAACTATATGACAAGTCAAACAAGCATATAAAAAATAAAAAGTAGGTTGGTAGTTGCATAATTTGGATTTTCGATCCACGTGGTGGACAGTTCGTGCAGTGAACTGTAAATCTCGTGGTAAAATAGGGGAACTATAACTGCATGACTATAACCCCAAGATATCGAGTTTTTATTGCGACTATTCCTCGTCGAAAAATTACTTAAATCGTCCTAAAAATGACATTTTTACCCTTAACAAATCAATTAATACTCATTTCGTCATGTGTCTTTAAACAAGGTGTTTGACTCAGTTTTACTCACAATCCTAGTACCAACACCACGAAAATATTTGGCGAAGCACCTGAATCCGACGAGGTAACGGGGGCAGAATTTTTTCCCGACTCGGGCGTCTGGCTAAGCCGCCTCCACCCAGGTGGAGGCGTCTGGATAAGCCGCCGCCACATAGGTGGAGGCGGTTTAGCCAGACGCCTTCACCTATGTGCAGGCGTCTTAGATGGACGCCTCCACAAAGGTGGAGGCGTCTGTCTAACACGCCTCCACGTATGTGGAGGCGTGTTAGGCAGACACCTCCACCTTGGTGGAGGCGGCTTAGCCAGACGCCTGTTTTTTTTAGTTTTTTTAATTTTCTATTAAATTCAAAATTTTCAGCTTCCGTTGCAAGATTTCGGTGGAGATGAAATAGATTACAGTGAGTTTTTTGACAGTAAAGAAATATTTACAACAATCAAGGAAACTTGTAAATGGCGAAACAAGTTGCACTAGGAGTCGGATTTTTTTTGGTTATATCATCATACAAACCAAAAGCAGATAACCGGATGGATTGTTACATCAGATGTGATCGCAGACGTGAGATGAGTTCTCGTGATACGAGTATTGCAGTGCGAAAGAATACGAAAAGAAAAGGTTGTGGTTGTCGGTTTTTGGTAAAAGTGGTGGAGCGACGAGATCGTGATGGATGGGTCATTGTTTCTAGTAGCATCTATGGGCAGCACAACCACCCATTGGCAGTTTATTCCGAGGGTCACCGACAGGTCAGCGAACTTAGTGCTGGGGCAAAGCAAATTGTTCGTGATATGACAGTGGCACAAGCAAGACCCCGTAACATTTTGTTGGCGGTAAAGAAGAAATTCCCGGACGATAATTCGAATCAAAGACACATTTATAAGTTCAGAGAGTACATGAGAATGACGAAATCTGAAGACAGGAATCCCGCGTAGCAGTTTCTCAGGGAGGCAGTGCAACATAAGAGTGTTGTTGGATGGGAGGATCAGTACGAAAGTAGGATGGAGTATTGGAACCGGTTACGTAGTACATTTTGATTGTAATTTGTAATACTTTTGTAATGTATAATATATTGTGTATTTGTACTTATATCGTGTTGTTTTTTACCGTATTTTAAATCTAAATATTATTTGATATCTAAAGAAATAAGTTGATGATATTTTCGTGAAAAATAAATTTTAAAAATACGATAGTCAAAGAAATACGTAGAAGATATGTTCGTAAGAAATAAATAATAAGAGTACACAAATAAGCATAAGCGAATACCAACAAATGTACTAATAGTGCAACAAAACGAAAGTAAAATCAAAACAACTACAGCTCATCATCTGAATCATGGTCCGAAATGCCCAACTGGATGTTCCAATCCTCGATCAGGAGATCACAATCTGTACATGCAAGTCTCGTCTCCTCAGTCGGCATAATGTCTCTCTGTCGCAAGAACGGCCGCGTACACCGTATCGCCCTAATCATCCACTGTATGTAAAATAAAAATTAGCGTACAATAACAAAATATACTTTACAATTAAAAATAAAATTAGATAAACTTACCGCATTGACACATGTCCTATCCAGTGGTCTCTCCGGTCTCGGAATGATACCGCGTACGAGTAGTGGATGTGAGCACCTACTAAACCACTGCAAATAATCTAGAGCACAAGTGGAGGGTCGCGGCTACGACTCAGATCGTCCAGGTGTAGTCGTCCTACTCTCGAAAATGTCCTCCAAACCGATTCCGCGAACGAAATGTTGTGCCTGACGTCGTACGTCGTCGCAGTCGCACACCGTACTACATGCTCGGGCGTCGGGATGTCAACCGGGATCACCTGAACGTAAGCTAACTGACGTAACACGTGATCAGGTAAATAAGGCTCTGTGATATCCCTATAACGAATAACGCCCATAAATGTAGTCCTCGGCACAACTACAGCTGGCTCGGGATCATACGGTAACCACTCCACCTAAACGTTTATACGTTAATAATAATAAAGTTAAATTTAAATAAACGTGAATGATATATACATTATATACCTGCGATGCAGTCATCTGATCTAGCCGTCTACGAATAGAAAGAAGTCGACTCTCGCTCTTATCCTCCGCCCGGACAGCCCACTGATGCATTGCATACATTGCATCATATGTCTTTCATTTAGATTAATTTTATATCAATAAATGCTATTAAGGTATGTGTTTAGTCTTATTTACAGAATACGGAGACCTGAATGCAAATTACCCATATCCCGAGCATAAATGCGTGCAAGAGACTCATTCATGGCATAAAGACCAAGTTCAAGATTATCGGGTTTCAAATGGAAATGCATCCAAGCATAAAAGCATTCAATACCTAATTACAAAAAGACAAGGACTTAAGCACAAAAGTAGACAAGGACTTAATTGCAAAAGGCCAAGGACCTAATTGCAAATTACGAGTAGCTTTTATTATTATGGAGAAAATCTAAAGAAAAATCAATGTGGATCTCCAAATATATAAAGAAATAAAGTCGGAGCTCAAAAGAAAGGAAAGAATCAATCCAGATGCGCAAAGGATATTGAAATCATATCATAAACACACAGGAAAAATCCGGATTAAATCGAAGCTAAAAAGGTGGCGAATCCGCCGCACCTAAGTAGATCCATGATCTAAAATTTTTACCGGTTGCGTGTTGCCGCGCGTACTTTCCTATTTTATACCTAAGTCCCTTGTATCAGCTATAAATAGCCCTGAAACGATGTTGTGATGGCGCTTAGCTTATGTTCTAGTTTTTTTCCATAATTTAGTAATAAAGTTTTGTTGTTTTATTTTGTGTTTTTAGTTTTCTTTTGTAATCTCTCTAGGACCCCTTCTCCTTCCCTCCTTCCATGAGTTTCTAACTCTTTCCAAAGGGTGGGGGTGACGGATTAAGGGTGATGAGAAGAGAATAAGGTTATTATTTTAATTTCGTGTTAGGATATTTTGATTAGTTGAGTTTGTGTTAAATCATTTATCATGTAATGCTTTATAACTAATATGATTTATTATAAGTTTCTGATTTCTCTAATCAAAACCCGAAATCTAAACCTCCACCCGCTGGACTCTCACCCTTCTTTGCTTTACTCTTAATTTGTTTTTGTTGTTCTTGCTTAAGAAATTAAAAACCAAAAATCTCAAACCAAACGCATGTTTTCTCTCTCTTCCTTCCCTTAATTCGAAAATCACAGAAATAACAATATCTCTCCCTCCTTGTGTTCGACCCGTACTTGCCACGTCTTCATTGACGTCGTGCACTTGCGGTATAAATTTAATTCTCATCACCCACATATGCGAACGAGGATGACCACGCTCAACAATCTTCCGCTCACGATGTGGGCGGAAAGCAGGAAAATACTCATATATCCAAGCATGCAGCAGTGTAAGACAACCTGTAATCTGACCACAATCAGCACGACTAGATATGCCCAGCTGGCGATACAGATATGCCAACGTCGCCGACCCCCATGAGTACTGACCAATGGTATCTGGGTCCCTCGCCTCCAATAAGTCGCGTGGCCTCACTCTGGAACCGCTCTTGTCGACAAACAAGACGCAGCCTAACAGTAAGAAGAGGTAAGTAGTCATTTGTGTATCCTCAATCCGTGGTGGTCGCCCCCGTCTACAACATCGATACTAACACCACCGCCACTCCAAAATGAGCTATCCCGCCCAAGACCCTCCAAACTGACACCCAGCAACTCAGATACATATAACTTCAGCTCAGATGTCGGCGCCTGTGCACTCACCATAGGACCCTCAACAGGAATGTGTAGAATCTGAAAAACGTCATGCAACATGATCGTCATCTCTCCGAACGGCAAGTGGAAAGTGTTGGTGTCAGGCTTCCACCATTCCACGAATGCCGAAATCAACGGCATGTCGATGCAGGAAAACATGATGTACAGCAAGTGACCCAATCCACTGTCAACCACGGTCGCCGTCATATCCTCAGTCATCACTGAACGCCATGCATGCAATGTCGTACAGGCTTTGTGCCAATTATGGCACTTCAAAACCTTCCGCTCCTCGCCATCCCAGATGCGTCTGGCGATGTGGCCTCCGAAACTCGGAATGACGCTGCCATCTACTGGACCACCGGTATAATATCCGTGACGATCCAAGACTCGTCCTCACCCCTCTTCTTCTTCTTCAGAGCTCGGGCGTCTGCAGTGCACGAACTCGAATCACCGGTCACAAACCGTCCACCTCGATCCTTCCTAATGACCCACTCAGCTGAAGGACCACAATGTCGCCCCCATCCTCAACCGGACTGATGTACCGCCTCCTCCTGTGGCCCCAAGTCGTTTCGACCCCCATCGTCACTCTCGTCGTGACTCCTCACCTCATCTGAATCATCCTCGTCGTCGAAAGAATCTCCAGGTGTCTGACGATGACGTAACAGATCTCTCTCTCTCTCCTAACTGAAGCAGAAATACCACATGTGCGTGGATGACGAGGACCTGACTCGTCTGCTATACTACGTACCACGCGTAAGGGAATTGATTTTCTTTTTCCTCCACGGTAACCCGATGACTATTAATTCAATTTTAAAAATAAAAATTTATTAATCAATTTATTTAGCAATTATCACAAGTAATCAATAATCCTTGACTAAAATCGTACACAACTAATTACTAACATAATAATTAATTTATTTAGTGATTTATTTATTAATTATCACAATTTATAATCAATAAACGATTTACTAAACTAATTTAACTCATTATTAACATAATATTCAATTTATTTTAATTTTATCACAATTTATAATCATTTTTAAAAAAATCAAAAAAATAATAATTCAGGGCGTCTGCGGGAGACGCCTACCCTACGTGGGAGACGTCTCCCGCAGACGTCGGGTCCTGGGGTCGGGCAAGGGGGAGGCAGTTCCGGCGGCCGCCCTCTCGTTGGGTCGGGCGTCTCCCGCGGACGCCTGACCGAAAAATGTTTTTTTATTTAAAAATCAATTGAAATAAAAAAGGTAATTTACCAGATGTGAGTAGTCAGGGGTCTCCGCTTGTTCTTTTTCTGACCTCCGAGACATTCTATGTGGTGAATAGAAGAGTGATATGAAGAGAAAGTTGTGTTAAAAGAGTGAAATGAATAGTTATATTTGTACAAAGGTTAGATGGGCAAAATGGTAATCTTACGGACGATTTAAGTAGGAGAACAACCCTCGAAAAGTTTCAGTTTAGTTTTTATTTGACGGACGATTCAAATCTTACAGACGAAATACATATTTTTGTCTCTCTCTCTCCTAACAGTTTAGTTTTTATTTGACTAGGAAATTTGTAAAAAAGAAAATTTCATGAAAGACCTTGCCGGACGGGAAAACACGTAGACGTGAATCATTGCTGTGGCTGAGCTTTTAGTCAAAAACAAATCGGATTTTGATTTCGTAAGTCGCACGAAAATGGGATATAAGCATAGATACATGTGCATCCAATCGGGTTTGGATAGAAATGAAAAGAGAAAAGTAAAGAAGACGTTAGACAGGAGAGCAGATTGGAGTAACTTAGTTAGAATACGAACATAAATGGGGAAAAACAGATCAACGAAAAATAACCAAACTACTAACATTATATGGAGAAAGTAAAAATATATCATGGGCTACTAAGTGGAAATAAAAAAATGTAATTTGGGAACGTAAAAATTAGCCACATTTTCTATTTATTTCTCTTAAATTTCGAAGAGAGTTGAGTCTCCAATTTGAACAGGAGAGTTTATTTTTTCATTTAAAAATGTATTCAAACAAGGAAACATCATTTTCTCTCTATTTCTATTATTTTCCAATACCATGCACATATTAAGTGAATGAATAGATAAGAATTGTTTGCCTTATTGAGAAATATGGATTGTAACAATTACAAATATGATCATGTAATACAGTGTGTTACAAATGTCGAATAAATAATCAGCAGAATCCAGATTAAGTCAACGTACAAATTCATGTTTAGAATAACAAACAAACATAAAATAATTGTTAGAAAACACCTTACAAACCTAGCCGTCGAATTTCGACTTGCCTCAGAGAAAATATCACCCCCACATACTGGTGCGATGAGTCTGACGTTTTTTTCCCATTATTGAACAATTCTTTCGTCGAACGGACGCACACCGGAGTCGACAACCCTCGAAAGCAGATCAAAACCTTGCAAGAATCGACCGCTGGAGAACGTTGGAATTCGTGGAGACAAAAATCGCCGAAACAGTTTTTTTCCGTTGAGAGAGAGATAAAAGATGTGAATGTTGTGTATTTTTCTGGGTGGAGTGCAAGACATTTTATAGTAGTCTATATGCAAAAAATAAGACCAATTAACCCTCACTAACATGAGCTCATGATCACCATGTGTGCAAGTGTACATGAGTCACACCCCTCTACTCCTTCCACTATCTCCACTTCTCAACATTGGATTTTCTCAATTAAGTTGTTCATAGACCTACTAGTCTAATCCAAACTTAATAATCCAACAATATGTATTTCGAAGTCACTGAGAAATCTTTTTTCCTTTTGCAAGAACTATCTGGAAATATATATTTGTTTCCATATTGAAACTATTTTCAACTATTTTTGGGGAAATGCCATTATTGTGTTAAAATTAAATAACTAGGATCATGCATAAAACCTTAAATCATTCTACAAGCGCTAATATCTCTGATTACCATTGTCGACATTGAACACTTGTAAAAAACTCAGACTAATCTAAACTGAGTATTACTTATCATGCTCTATCTTCATGCCCCCTAGAAGTTGATAAGTAATACTCAATTTAGATTGGTCTGGGTTCACGTCAGTGACATTTTGAAGCCAAGTAGCATTTTCCATCCAAATTCCACCAAAATCCTAGGTCTTGAATTTCTCATCCCAAACATATGGGGTCCCACATGGAGCCTAAATATAAGTAGATTCACGAGGACACAAGATTGTGAGTGAATATAAATATATAAAGGGTCATTTCATAATTCAAGAATGTATGGAACTTCATAAAGTATCGTCTGCAGGGAGTTGGTGAAAAATATCGTGCCAAAATGGTGGTATTTTACAAAGTGAGCAGATCTAAGATCTAACCTTTTAGGAAAAGGTGGGCATAAGTGACTATTTTGTGGTGAATCACAAGACATGTGATGGTTTTTCATCTGTTGTTATCTTGTGCTTTGGGATTGATTGATATTTTCACGATAAAAAGATAAAATATGTGATAAATGTAAAGTTTGGTGAGTGATACGATGAAAAGGAAAAAAATGGATATTTGATCCGTCGAACGAAATTTCGAACCATAAGTATCATCTTATGTTATTATCAAAAATATAAATATAAATAGAACAATAAAAAATTCGAACGAACCAAACATCAATTTGTTTTGAATTTGAACGGTTCGTTTAACGAATCAAATTTGAAGAGTTTTTTTGTTTTTCATCAAAATCTTTCAATTTCAAATTAAACAAAGTCGAACATTTTTCGAGTCGAGTTAACCAAAAATTGACCGCACTGTTTGGATCCATTTTACATTCTATAGTTGAAGGGAAATGATTCTCTCACGAAACACGTAAACACCACCAATGAACAAATGGGAAGGAAAGAGAGAGGGGAGTGAAAAGAGACAAGAACACATGCAAAATGGAGCACAAGATCGGACAGGGATTTTGTTGGATCTCTTATGTTGGAATTTTGAATGCAAAAGAGACAACACCTTTCTGTGAAAGCGTCGGTTGTCACCATTCCTCTCCCTTCAAACCATTATTATCACACATCCATCCATTCACAATTTCACATCACTCGTGTCCCTTATCTTCATCGTCCATACTATCTACCTATATCCATAATTAAATAAATATCTACTGGTAGCCCTTGTTAACTTAAATTATTAACGAACAAAAATCATCAATGGTGTGCATTTTGTAACTTAGTAGCATATTATTGTGAAACTAAAACGAAATTGGTCCTACGTTCGTCGTCTTCGTTAAGGGCCTCCTTAACGGAGGCCCTTTTCGGGTCGTCCCGACCTGGCTCCCCTTAATGGGGAGCGGACCCGGGTCGGGTTGCGACCTGGGTCTGCGACCCGACCCGGGTCCCGACCCAGGTCTGGCCACGTGGCCAGACCTGGTTGGTTGAATTTTTTTTATTTTTATTATTTATATTAGTTAAATAATATGTTAATAAATATATATAATTAAAATAAATTGTAAATAAATATAATAATTAATAAAATAAATCAATTGAATTAACTATAATAATACAAAATCAATATTGAATTTAATATCAAATTTGAAATTGTGTTTACCTTTCAGGGGTGCTGCGAGATCCCCGCCAGCTCACCGGCGAGCTGGGCAGCCGTTCGTACGAGTTCAATATGTTTCAATCCAACTTTTAAAAAAAATTACATTTTCTTGTGTTTTTGTTAAATAAATCAATTAAAGTGTATCACTTATTAATATTTGTTAATAATATAGTAAACAAAAAAATTGAAACTCAAATAAATTAAATTAACTTCAAAACAAATTAACAACCAAACACATAACATAGATTTCTACTACAAAAAGGAAATAACATGAAATTTGACTTAAACTAAACTTGACCGAAATCGATTAGCAACTAAATACATAACTAAACTAATTTAAAGATGTCCATTTTTCTCAGCCCAATCCAGCAACTTTCCAAGTGTCTTTTCCTCCACTTCTGTGCGGTTCGATTTACCAAATAATGTGTTCATTAATGCTATCTTCTCAGTGGCCAGCTTCAACATTGCTTTTCGCTCCGATTTTTCACCTCTAACTTGCGAACAATATTCAAGTTTTGAACACAAGTCTACAACCCGATCGTCCAGTTGATTTGCTGCTCGAGCTTTTCCCTTCTTCTTTGCCTTTTTAACCCCTTCCGGACGCTGAAAGGATTGTTCTGGAGTTTCATCTGGTGTTCTTTCGTTCGGTGGAGACGACCGGGTCGAAGAGCCTTCCGTGCTTTTCCTCTTACTCCCGCTTCCTGATGTTGGAGTAGTTTCTACTTCCTCTAGTTCAATTATGGGTGGGCGTGCACGTGTTGCACTTCCCGAACCAGGTTTAACGAACGACTCCCACTTTGGGTACTTACGTAACATTTCCCATACATGAAGAAATGAGAACTTAGAACCAACAGTGGATTCGTAAATAGCATGCGCTTCACGAATTACATCGTCGTGGTTGTATCCGCTCCTTTGACGTCGTACAGCTTCATCATAGCAACCGCTCCATTTCATTACAAGAGGCGTAAACCTCCTCCAACGACCTTTTAAGGAGTCCGACAGGCGTTGGGCTATGTTCTTGTTCGAGCGGGCAGCATGCTCGTACACACGTGCCACTCTACCCCATAAAGCTCCGGCTTTCTGTGAGGTCCCGACAATGGCATCCATACTAACCTGCATGTAAGCCGAAATCAACGCTTCATCCTCCAACGTTGACCACGCCTTCACTTTATTTGGTTGCGGTGATTGTGTTGGTTGGGAGGAGGGATGGTCGTCGCTCTGATTCTGATCATTCACATCGGCATCATTCGGATCATGTCCACTAATTAGGTTGGCATACATGACATAAGGTGGTAATGGGTTGTGATATTGTTGTGGTGGTAATGGGTTGTGATATTGTTGTGGTGGTAATGGATTGTGATATTGTTGTGGTTGAAAAAATTGTGGTGGTGGATTTTGTGGTAAGTTTGGATAGTTGTAAGGATCGAACTGGTAAAATTGTGGTTGGGAAATACCTCGTGCAGGACGTGAGTCACGATTATGGTCAGGAGAAGACATGTTTGTTTAACATGCGAGACTAGCTTTGGATGAGTTGTAGGAAATGAAGTTTGAAGTGTTAGCTTATATAACAATGAAGGGTGAAGATTTGTCGACAACGCATGACAACCAATAGTGAAGATTCGTCCGACAATGCGTGACAACCAACAGTGGAGATTCGTCGACAATGCATGACAACCAACAGTGAAGATTCGTCCGACAACGCGTCACAACCAACGGTGGAGATTCGTCCAACAACGCATGACAACAAAAAGTAAAGATTCGTCGACAACGAGTGACAACCAACAGTGGAGATTCGTCGACAATGAGTGACAACAAATAGTGAAGACAACGCGTGACAACCAACAGTGGAGATTCGTCGACAACGAGTGACAACAAATAGTGAAGACAACGCGTGACAACTAACAGACAACACATGACAATCAACTTTGCAAGTTCGTTTAACAACGCGTGATGATGAACAGTCGTCCGACAAAACATTATAAATAGAAAGTCATTTGCAAGTCTTCCTCAAACCTCAAGTCTCAACTATGTCGAGTGACAAATCTTCTAACTCTAATTCCTCGTCTTCATCATCTGATGACCTAGATGAGGCCATAGACCAGGCAACTGAAATGGTTGCCGAGTACCTCTCCTCTTACCTCGAAGCACAACGACCACGTAACAGGAGGCGACGAACTTCTAACCCAGATAGAGATCGCACTGTTGGTTATAATCGTCTAATTGCAGATTACTTTAATGACAATCCTGTGTATTGTGATCGTGTTTTCAGAAGGAGATTTCGAATGCGGAAGCATGTCTTCCTTCGAATTGTAAACACGCTTGAGGCTACCGATGTGTTCTTCGAGTAACGACCGGACGCTGTGGGTCGACTTGGCATATCAGGTATCCAAAAATGTACTGCAGCGCTCCAGATGTTAGCATATGGTGTAGCGGCAGACGAGGTGGACGAGTACTTACGTCTAAGCGAAGCAACAGCAAGACAATCTCTCCAAAATTTCTGTCAAGGTATCATTACCAATTTCGGTGATGAATATCTACGAACCCCTACCGCAGCAGACCTAGCAAGACTGCTCCAGGTTGGTGAGCTACGAGGGTTTCCAGGCATGATGGGGAGCATCGATTGTATGCACTGGGAGTGGAAGAATTGTCCAGCTGCTTGGAAGGGACAATATCAAGGTCGAAGCAGAAAACCGACACTTGTTCTGGAAGCTGTTGCATCTTACGACCTTTGGATTTGGCATTCATTTTTTGGGATCCCAGGATCGTGTAACGATCTCAATGTCCTCCAACGCTCTCCAGTTTTCGATCACATTCTGGAGGGTCGCGCACCACCTGTGAGATACGAAGTGAATGATAACTCGTATGATATGGGTTATTATCTTACAGATGGTATTTATCCAAAATGGGCAGCATTTATGCAATCAATCATCCTTCCTCAAACACCTAAAGATAAATTATTTGCCCAATTTCAAGAGGCAACAAGGAAAGATGTGGAACGTGCATTTGGAGTGCTTCAGGCAAGATTCGCCATCGTGAAAAGACCGTCGTTAGCATGGACTCCAGACATTCTCGGTAAAATTATGACTGCATGCATAATCATGCACAACATGATCGTGGAGGACGAACGCGACTCTTATGAACAGTTGGTGGATATAAACGAATTTATACATGAGCGCCCTCAAGAAATCGGTGAAAGTTCAAACCCGTCGGGTCTCCGGTATTCCACTGAGCGTATCGTGGATATTAACAAATATCTGCGTAACAGTGATCGAGTTCGCAACGCTCAAAAACATATGGCATTGCGAGCCGATTTGATCGAGAATATATGGCGACGTTTTGGACGGAATGAGAATTAATTATGTTTGTAATATGTATTGTAATATTTTATCTTTGAATTATTATAATATGTAATTGTCGAATTTTAATAAAATCTAATTATTATGTGTTGTTCGTAATTATTGTAAGTTAATTAGATTAAGTTATTATAAAAATAATAAATTTAATAGTTTGTGAATTATTATGTTGATATAGAAAATGAGGTAAAAAGAATTAATGTGGAGGAGAGAGAGTGTTGAAAGTGGGGTTGGGGTTAAGAAGAGAAAAATGGGTTGGGTTGGGTTGTGGGTTGCATAGTATTTTTTACTGACGTGGTAGAGAGAGAAAGCTGACGTGTCAAGATATTTGGGGTTGGGGTTAAAGATGGCCTAAGATCGCATATTACATTACATTAATCACTAGCTAATTCGATTTTTATAGATATAATTCACATGGTAGATGCAATCAACTTATTTTATCTAACACAGTGGATTTTTCACATAGTAGATGCATGTAGTCAAACATTTGACTATTTTTAGTTTCTAAAAAGAAAAAAAAACATTTGACTATTTTCAGAAAAAAAATCCACTTACTAGATAATCCCAATTGATTTAAACTATTCGGCCCCTGAACTAGTATTTTTTTGTTCTACTAACCAAAAATTATCAAAATTAACTCAAATATGAATCAGATCTGACACCTGATCTGATCTAAATTTTACCATAAAGTTAGGTTTACAAGGAATTTAGACAAACAATTTAAAAATAAAAATTAAGGTGACTTAAGTGTTAACTTTGAAAGTTCACAGAGATTAAACACCTAAATTCAGGAATTATAAGTTATGCTTACCGTTTCGACGGTGTAAGCAAATACATTTCTTCTCTCTAATTCGTATGACCACATATCACTATGATATATGGTTACAAAGTCGCCATCACTCAAATATCGTATAGTTTTTTTAGAGATTGACATGTGGTGCTGGGGGTGTGCAGAATCCGGGTCGGTCTGGACCGGAACCAACCGGTCTGGGTTCCGGTCCGAACATTTCTCAAAATTCGGTTTCGGACCGATCTGTTTTTTTTAATATTTTTAAGGTTAAAAACCGGTCCTGGACCGGACCGGACCGGATCGAATCCAACCGGTGCGGTTTCCGGTCCAGACCAGTTCGGTCCGGTCCGATCTTCGGTCCGGACGCCAGATAAAAATCTGGTCCGGTCCGGATGCACAACCTTATGTGGTGCTTTGATTAGAATTCGAATTGACTTTGTAATCTTAATTCCGGATTTTTCTTCCGATGTAAAATTTCGAAGAAGATACGTAAAATACGCTAACAATCAATCCAAAAAGGCAAACACGTACATATGCGTATTAGAACTTCGTGAAAGGTGTATCTTCTAAACTACTCTGTGGTGCTTTGTAATATTACTTGAATTTGAAAATTCAACGTGACCAATAAATATTTTATTGGTGTAAAATGGAAACATCGTACTCTGAAAATTCAAACTTCATATGACCTGAAATGAGGGTAACTATTGTCATTAATACCAAAATAAAGGAAGCACAACTAACACTATTTTACGTTAAAATAAAAAAATGCTAAATTGTGGCCACATAAGAATGCCTTGGAGTTTAAGAATACTAATAAGTATCATCACTGGAGTATCTAGATTTTAATAATAATAATACATCACATAATTCTTAACAACAAATAAAGAAAAATATAATAAGGTTAAAAATAGAACTTGAATAAAATATAAACTTTCTACATAAAAAAGTTATTTTTTCATGTAAACATCCATATTTAAAAGGTCTAAATTCATTGTTTGTTAGGCTTAAAATGTTATTTGGTTGGTATACTATTGATGCGGGGCATCTAACATGATTTCCGTTCTCCGAAAAAATTAGGTATGCGAATGCACACCCTCAACGCATGTGGATCTGCCCCTGGGTATCATTAACATCAATATTACTCTCGTATCTCAAAATTTAAGCAAGATAGGGGGTCAGATGTAAGCAGTCATACTCCTGTCTAGGGGTAAAACTTTGTGTCCGAAATCTGTCAATCCGACCGACTCCGTATTCAAAATCAAAAAAATTATCCGAGAAAAAAAATCCGCAACCGAATTTGTATTCGGATATAAACATCTGTAAAAAACGAAGCGAATATGGATATTTGTACATCCGATTCGAATAATATCCGGTTCGTATTTTATATGCACATATAAATAAATAAAAAAATAAAATATATACAATATATATGAATTAAATTATGTTATTTATATTATATTTAATATTTTTTCATGTAGGCAGAAAATAAAGACCGAAATTTATTCTTGTTTAGATCAATCACAAAATGTTTTTAAGTCTATTCGGATTTTTTAACGAATTCGGATATCCTAATTCAGAATGGCTTTTAAACTTGATTCGGATGCGAATTTATTCGAATTCGGATCCGAATTCGACGGATACGAATTCGGATCCCTTTCTCATACATTCGATCGGATTCGAATTCGAGAAAAAAAAACAGATACGAATTCGGATACTGGCACATCCGTTTCGTATCCGCTCCGTTTTCACTCCTACTCCTGTTACCTTGTGACAAAGAAGTTGTTCCGATTGAGTCATAATTTGATATTTAAATAACTTTTTGTTAATTCACAATAAACAAGAATTACAAACGACTTACATGAAGTATGAGTCACGTTGATTTAATCCATTGTAATCTAAAAGTTAAAAAATAATTTAATCTTTAACTTTTAAATGAATGGACACGGATCTGCCCCCTCAATATAACCACATAAAAAACTTCCGAATTTTAAATAATCTTCTCTAAAATGGGATGGTTCTTGCAACCTTCACTGAAATTTAATACAACTCTATTGGGTGAACGAGAATATGCGTGGAAGATTTTTAAGACTTTGTAAAACAAAATAGCAGATGAATGTGATCTCAAGATTCTCACCAGCCTCCCACAGTCCCACTTGTGACTTGTCTACATAAATTCTATATTTATAGAAATAAAAGATGTGCTTATAGGTACGTTTCACAAACTTTGAGGGGGAAAGTGCAAAGGTGGAAAAGTTTCACATGGCTATTTTGCTCTTCCCTCGATGCATGCGTGGGACATTGGGATGTGTGGACACCCTCACGTGGACTCACAAACCGAAAGGGCACATATGCAAAGTTACAAAGTAGAAAGAGAAAATTAGGGAACTACTAAACGTCGCCCCAAAACTACTTAAATCGTCCCTTGAAATTACCAAATTGCCCTTAACAATATATTTAATACCCATATCGTCCCGTGTCTTTAAACAAGGTTATTGACTCAGTTTTACTAACATTCCTAGTACCAACACCACGAAAATGTCTGGCGAAACACCTAGATCAGGCGAAGTAACGGAGACGGATTTTTTTTTCCGACACGGGCGTCTGGCTAAGACGCCTGTACCATCGTGGAGGCGTCTGGCTAAGACGCCTCCACCATCGTTGAGGCGTCTTAGCCAGACGCCTCCACGATGGTACAGGCGTCTTAGCCAGACGCCTATACCATTGTCTAGGCGTCTGGTTAAGACGCCTCGACCATGGTGGAGGCGTCTTAGCCAGACGCCTCCACGATGGTACAGGCGTCTTAGCCAGACGTTCCATTTTTTTTAATGTTTTTTGTCAAATTCAAATTATACGGTGTGTTATCTCAAATTATTTGACGTTTCTTTGCAAATTTTCGGTGGTAACCGGTCGGATTACAATGAGTTTTTTTGCAAGTGATGAAGATTCAAAAAAATTCCAGATCCAACATTTTTAAAGTTCCAAATCCCCCGGTGGTAAAACATCATGACTTACAAATACCACCTCGACAGGTCGTTCGGGGGTCTCGCTCCCCGGTGAGCGAGCGGCATTCCACCTCGCCCGTGAGGTGGCGGGGGTGGCAAGGGGGCAGCGCCCCCTGGAAATTTTTTGGATTTTGAAATTGTTGGATCTGGAAATTTTTGAATTTTCGGTGTACCGAAGAGGTATCGGTCATCCGAATATAGTAATTATTAACTTATTAATTAATTTAACAATTATCTAAATTTATAATCAATTATTTTTTAAAAAAAATAATAAAAAATTACGGGCGTCTGACGGAGCCGCCCCCACGTAGGAGGGGGCGTCTGGCTAAGACGCCTCCCCCATGGAGGAGGCGTCTTACACAGACGCCTGTCCCAAGGGCGGAGCGTCTGGGTAAAACGCCTCCCCGATGGGTAAGGCGTCTGGGTAAAACGCCGCCCCCATGGGGAAGGCGTCTTAGCCAGACGCCCCCTCCTACGTTGGGGCGGCTCCGTCAGACGCCCGTAATTTTTTATTATTTTTTATTATTTTTTTATTAAAAAGATGTTAGATGTTTTACCAGATTCGAGTACACTGGGGCGTCCGTTGGTTCATTACTGACCTCCAAAACATTATTTTTTATGATTATAAGAGGAATATGAAGAGAGATGTGTGATAGGAGGGTAAAATGTCGCGTTATAGCAGTAGAAATGAGAGAAGGGCAAAATGGTAATTTCAAGGGGCGATTTAAGTAATTTTGGGGCGATGTTTAGCAATTCAGGAAAATTATCACAAAAACTTAAAAACTGTAGAAAGGGAAGACAGAGGATCAAAAGCACCACTTATCTTCCCTGCGTGCTTTCATCCAAAGTAGAGAGAGGAGAGAGAAAAGTACCACTTTTGGTATTTCGACTTTCGAGGGGCAGTTAGTTTAGAAAAGGTCATTACAGCTTTAACTATCCAAAGGAAGTTAGTTTTGACGGTTGATAGTGTGATGAGATTGTCAATCGATATTTTAGAACTTCAGCTTGAAATAATCAAGATGCATGAGATAGTTTAACTTTCAACTTGAAATAATCAAGTGGCATGGGATATACTAACTAGCGATGTGTAGGTAGGTCGTCCATAGACCGAGAGCTAATAACACATCGATCTATTATTTTGGAAAGGTTTTTTAATCTTTTTTATAAATTTTAGTTTGGAAAGGATTTGGTGGGGGGATGATTTGCATTTCTTTTCCTAAGTGCACAAATAACAGCGTCCGGGCTATCCCGGGCGCCCTGCACTCTCTCTCTGTCACGTCAGCTTCTCTTTCTGTCACGTCAGCTCACCCAACCCACCCAAAAAAACTCATTACCCATGCCTGGCCTACCCCACCCACCCTGCACTCTCTTTCCTCCACATCATTTCTTAATTAAATAATTTTAATTCTCACACAACATTTAACAAATTACATTTTATATAAATCTAATTCTAATTACATTATAATTCTAATTCACGATATAATTATTATTATTAATTAATTAACAATAATAATTTTTCATTAATAATATTAATCACTATTAAACCACAAAAAAATGAATATTTGAAACGCACGTGAATGCACAGTATACACGTGAATGTACAGTATACGCGTGTGTGAAAAATAATCCGCGTGATTGCACAGTATACACGTGAAAGAAAAGTAGTCCGCGTGAATGTACAATATACGCGTGCGTGAAAAGTAATCCGCGTGACTGCACAATGTCTAATTTTTTCTCTATATATACCTTATACAAAACCCAACTTACATCACATATCTTTTCCACAAAACACAACATTGCAATGTCTTCTCCGGATTACAACCGTTCCCCCCCCCCCCCCCCCCCCCCCCCTCCGTCCACAATCAAATCCGCGTCCACGCTATCCACAAGGATACCCCTCACGTCCATTTTACCAACAACCATTCCAACAACCAGACTTCTCCCACTACGCACCACCATTCCCACCACCAGACCAAAACTCATCATTCCCACAATTCTACCACTACGCACAACTAGATCAAAACTCATCATTCCCACAATTCTCTCAATATGCACCACCATTCCCACATAATCAACCGCAATTTCAGATGTTTGGTCAACACATGTCTCAACAAAGTAGTCCGAGTATGGCGGACACTGAAGAAGAGGGTCACAACGACGATGAGTCTCCACCACGACACACCGCCACACCACCATCCCCACCTCCACAGCGACGCCGCCTCAAGCAAGTCCAAACTGCCAAAGCCAATCCGAAGATGTGGACCACAACTGATGAGGAGAGACTTGTCTCTGCATATATGGAAACTAGTTGTGATGTGGTGACATGGACAAACCATAAGTCTACTTCATTGTGGGCTAGAGTGAAACGTGTGTACGACATCTCCGTGGAAGGCATAGGCCTCCCCGAGAGGAATGCAGAGTCCTTAAAAGGACGGTGGAGAAGAATTGTACCTGCTGTGAACAAGTGGGTCAGGTGCTTCGATCAGACATTCCGACGGAAAAGGAGCGGCCAGAATGACGACGATGTTGTCCGACAAGCGCACGTAATCTACGAGCGAACTCATGGGCCTAAATTTCTTTATTTTGATGCTTGAGTTATGTTGCGTAGGTACCCAAAATGGGAGTCTGTGATATCCGGAGCTAATGTCGTGCGTGTTGACTGGGAGTCCCTGGAGTTGCACGATGAAAATAGTCCCCAGTCAGGAAGCCTTGGGAAAAGAAAGAGCACGGATGGCTCCAGGACGCAATCACCCTCGGATGCAGAAGAGCTGATGTCGGGGTCGTCTACACGCCCAGAAGGTGTGAAGAAGGCCAAGAAAAAGGCTAAGAGTGCATTACGCCCCGAAGGCGACACCGATGTTAGAGAACTTGCACAACAACTTCGATGCACCGCCCAAGTCAGAGAAAATGGTTTTTCCAAGCAGGAGGAGTTAGCGGAAAGGAATTTCCAGAGGCATGTAAAAAAAACTAAGTTGGACATGCTTCACTCTCTGATGAGGAAGGACAACCCGACGGAGAATGATAAAAAAATAATCGATAAACTTCTCGCCTGGGCAGAAGAGAATGAGAACGTATAGTTTGTTGTAGTCCGTATTTCGTATGGTTTGTATTTACCTTAGTTTGTATTTCGTGTTGTTGTAGTCCGTATGGTTTGTATTCCTTTAACATATGTTTCGAGTTGTTGGTTGTAGTTCGTATTTCAGTATTATTAATGTATTGTGGTATTGTCGTATTAATATATATTCTATTTAACTTGATTTTTTTTAATTTTTACTATTAAACCACCTCGACAGTTCTATTTAACTTAAATTTTTTGGATATTGAAATTGAGGGTTGTGGAAATTTTTTAATATTCATCACTTGCAAAAATTATTACCCCACATTAATAACAAATACTAAATCCATTAATAACAAAACCTCCCCTAAATAATTAAATTTTTTAAAAAAATCGACGAATGGGGTGGGGGGGGGGGGGGGGGGGGGGGGGGGGACACGTGCCCCCCACCTGAGGGCGCCCAACCAGGGCGCCCGGGCGGGGCACCCCCGTTAAGGGTGCCCTAATAATCTCGTGCGAGCGATTGGTTGGTAGAAGTGGAAGAAACTTCAAAACTTCAGTTTCATGATTTCTTTAGAATTCGAAATTGAAGTAGAAAAATAATTTCAAGTATAATATATAAGATTGTAGAACTCTCGTAACAGAATTTCCTATAACTTAATTAATTTTTTTCTGCAAATGAATCACAAAAAATCAATATTGTCATAAGTTGTGGACTTCTTTCATCTTATTTTTCTAGTGACACTACTAAAAACGAGGAATTTCCCCAAGGAGAAAACCATTAGGATTGATTTTTTTTCTAAAAGTTTGGCTCTCAGGTATAAGTGCCTGAGTCATCTTAAGTATAATTTTTTGCACAACTCAAATTTCAGAATATTCTGCAAACAAGTCAAATAAAAGTCATATTTCTAATATTCTCACATTTTATGTTGTTATAACAATATGAGAAAATTTGATTAATCATTTACTTAGGCAGTGAAATATGTTGATTCATTATTGAGCATTACATATTTTTAGTGTTTATAACGGTGAATCATTTTTTACCAATATATATATAGTATTACTTTTTTCGTTCTAAATAGCACGACAGAGTTCACATTGCATCAACGAGCCAGAGTAAACTCAATTAGAAATATAAAACGGTTAAAGTTCCTTAATCCCAGCTGAAGTAATCATACTTCATTATTATTTTAGAACCACGTTTTCAAAGTTGCCTTTCTTCTATCCATCTCCACAAGATTTCAAGAGCAAAAGTTGTTCTTTTGGAGCTTTTAAAACAAATCTTTAGAATTTCACTACAAAGATGATTTCTTCTTTATGCTTTTTTTCAGTGGAAAACAAGTTCATGGGAATGGTTGTCTTTGTTTTGTGGAACCTCACTTTATGTGGTGGATTCAGATTTTTGGGGAAAAGAAAAAGATAGAAAAGTTTGCATGCTTATGTAGTGTGGTTTGAAAGTGAATCTATTTTGCAGGCTTTGGTGTGGGTCATGTTTAACTGATTCGGTCTGGTCCGGTCCAAAAATTTAGATCAGACCGAATTTTTGTGGGGGGTTTTTGGATTTTGGACCGAGTTCGGACCAAAATCCGAATCCATCCCGAGGTCCGGATCGAAACCCGAACCGGTTGGTTTCGATCCGAACCGAACTTGGACCAATCGGTCCAGTCCAAAAAACCAAACCGGACCTAACATTACTATCCCCCAGGTGTGGGTCATGTTTACCTCATTTGATATAACCGCGTTTCTTTATGTAACCTCGTGGCTTTAGTGCATACTTATGTAACCTCGTTTTTTAATTTGATGATCAAGAATTTTCTAATACCGTTTCTCTTTGTTAGACGGGTTGCGGTTTTTTGTGTTCTCTTTGAGAGTAACCCATTAATAAATACTTAAGGTGATTTTTTTTTGTGTTCGACAGGACTTCAATCCCAACACTTAAAGATACTAACCTTGTTAGGAATGATTTTTCTTTTCTTTTGCTTCACATATTAGGAGATAAGGTAAAATAAGGGCAGACATATTTTAGTGATTATGGATGAACCATTTATTAAACCCAATTACAGGTGGTAGCTTCGGTCTCGCATGTACTTTATGATTCCATTTGCTCCCACGATCCTAAATTTAAATCATGCGATGCAAGTAGAATGGAGAGAGTTGCGATAAGCGTGTAGTCCGTTTAGATTATTAAATTACATCCTTTAATATATATGCTGGTATGATTTCAAGTCACAACCTTTCTTATGTAATTAGAAACAGTCAGAGACTCAGAATCTCGTATATAGTCTGGCTGTTGTAATTAGTCTCGCATATAGTAGTGTGATTACGTATAAAATATTATAAAATTCCTTATATATAGTTTGAATTTTATCATGTGTCTCCTCATCTTTTAGCTTTATAAGACTACGTTTTCTTGTCCTTAATTTATCTCACTTATTTTAAATTGGTGTAGAATCAAGAGTCGTGTTAGAAATTTAAGTCAGAAGTTGGAAATTCGTAAGTGAGAATTGTTTTTTGTTGGAATTAGTGGTTTGGTTTGATATGGTGTTTTGGAATTTGATCAAGTATTTTACTTATAAATATAAGTTGGTCTTGTACTAAAAAAACTAGACAAAATCTCATTTATCTATCTTATTATTAGTATTTAAAAAAAATCAAGAAGTGAAAATCCAAAAGTTATAAAAATTCCAAGAATCGAAATCTAGAAATCTCTACTAATTAGGCGAAATTTTAAAATCCAAAAAAACACCATACTCTTGCTTTGTACTTAGAATCGCGAGTCAGAATATCCCTGATTATGAACCATGAATCATTTCAGCCGTGAAGTTTATAGAATGGTAAAATCTTCTTTGAAATGTGTAAATAAGACACAATCTGAATGCCACATAATCAAATCGAAAATCACCTGAAATTCTCATGGTCTTAAAACTGTTCAAACATTTTGGAGCCTTGGAAAACAAATTCTTATGTCCACGAGAATAAAGTAAATTCTCACTTATGATCTATATAAATATAAGATTTTGTAAAATTATTATGTTCTATATTAATTGTGCAAAAAAAAATGCAAAAGTTGTAACATTCATTTCCTCGTTTAAGCATAAAAAAATAAAAATAAGAAATACGTTGTTAGAAATATACCTAATTTATGAAACCTTGATCTTCTCCATTACGCATTGACCTTACCATACTTTAATACTATTGAAAATTGAATGATATCTACTAGAGTCTAGAACGCAGAGGTTTAGAACCCCAAAGTGCAACTTGGAATTAATTAATCACAAGAAATCATTCGACCTATAGATTGAAATATCTCAACATGATTAGTGGTTGGGGCATCAAATCTATATTTTGAGTTAAACAAAAGGAAAGAGAAAGAGACCCATCGCACTTTGCTTCTTGTTGGAAGCAACTTCCTCTATGGTGAAAAGATTGGTGGTTATTCTCCAACTAGTTTAGAGTTTAGAATAAAAAAAATCCAAACTTGGCTCAAAAAATCATACTTGAAAATTCCAACATATTTTCGTTATTAATTCCAACATACTTGAAAATCATACTTGAAAATTCCAACATTTATTAATTAAATGTTAATTAAATATCGTTTTTAATTAACATTTAATTAAAAATACGAAAATATTATTAAAATTTAGAAATTCACGTTACATAGTACATTAACCGGAAATTTAGAAACTAAAACTAAAAATACATGCTTAAATACTAAACTTCAAATACATCAAGACGCATTTCCTCCAAAGCATTGCTATATATTGTCGATCAAATCGGCTTGAAGGTTCAAATGTGTGGTGCGATCACGCACTTGATCTCTCTTTCTCAAATACCTGGTAATATCCACTACACGGTCAGTGGAATACCGAACCGCGTCGTTCACAGAATTTCCAGGTTGATTATCAACAAATTCGTTCCAATCTCCAAAATTACCGAAGGAATTGCGTTCATCCTCCACTATCATATTATGCATTACAATGCAAGTTGTCATTATTTTGTTAAGTACAACCGTACTCCATGCAAGAGATGACTTCTTCACCATCGCGAACCGCGTTTGCAAGACTTCAAATGCACGTTCTACATCTTTGTGTACTGCTTCTTGTTGTTCAGCAAATAACCCGTCCTTCAGTGTTTGTGGATGAACGATGGACGGAATGAATGCTGCCCATTTTGGATAAATATCATTAGTAAGATAATATCCCATATTATATCGAGAACCGTTTACCTCAAAATTCACAGGTGGAGCTCGTCCTTCCATTACGTCGTCAAAAACCGGAGATCGTTGCAGGACATTTAAGTCATTGCATGAACCTGGTGTGCCAAAAAATGAGTGACATATCCACAAGTCAGCCGAGGTCACTGCCTCGAGGACAAGAGTGACATTACCACTATGCCCTTGATATTGGCCCCTTCAAGCAACCGAGCAATTTTTCCACATCCAGTGCATGCAATCGATACTTCTCATGATGCTTGGGAACCCACGCTGCTCACCAAGGTGAAGTAGTTGTGCTAGGTCATTTGCATTAGGTCTTCGGAGGTACTCACCACCGAAGTTGTTAATTACACCGTCGCAGAATTTTTTAAGTGTGTTTCTTGCCGTGGATTCGCTTAGCCTTAAGTATTCGTCCACCTCATCAGCCGCAACACCGTACGCTAACATACGAATTGCCGCGGTACATTTCTGCATGCCAGAGATGCTCATCCTACCGGTGGCGTCTGGATTACGTTGGAAGAAGGCATCAGCCGCATCAATGGCACTCACAATGCGAAGAAAGACATGTTTTCGCATCCTAAATCTTCTCCTGAAAATGTTGTCAGGATAAACAGGGTCGTTAGAAAAATAATCGGCAATCAAACGGTTGTAACCAAGCTCCGTATATCTATCTGGGTTCGAAGTTCGCCTTCTGCGCCTCTTAGGACGTCGGTCCACCACTTGGGAGATATACTCCATTAAGCAGTTCAACATTTGGTCGTAAACTTCGTCATTGGATGTTGAAGATGATGAAGACTTCGAACTGGAAGACTTATCGGATGAAGACATTGTTCGTAGATGAATGAGAGAGAACCAACCAGGAGGAGTACATTTAGAGTTGTGAGAAGTAACCTACAGTATGCGCGTGACTAGGCAAAAGACAAGACAATTGCATTGAGGCTTGAACTTCTGAAGCATCGAGGACCTATAGTATGCACGTTACTAGGCAAAAGACAAGACGATTTCAACGAGGCTTGAACTTCTCAAGCATCAAGGACCTACAGTATGTGCGTGACTAGGCAAAATACAAGACGATTGCATCGAAGTTTGGACTTCTCAAGCAACGAGGACCTACAATATGCACGTGACTAGGTGATTGATTCGTTTTATATTAACCGCAAGTTCACGGCCGCATTGAAGCGGTGGCAAATACGGGTCGTCCACTGGGAGGTGTGTCGACGTTTGGTTTGTACGAAGGCGAGTGGTAAAAAATGGAGAGAAAGATTGATTACACTAACTACACTAGAATGCAAAAAAGAAATGAAGATAAACAATAAAACTAAACCCCATAGGGGGTAGAGAAATAATGTGAATATAAAGAGGTGTGTGTGTTCAATTAAGCTCCTCACAATATGTAGTGCATGAATCATAAAACTACATCCAACTTTGCCTCCACATGAATTAAGATAAGACTACATCATTAAAACATACAAGACAATAATTGGAATGAAGCTAAATGAACTCATGTATAAAGACTAGACCCTACTATGCCTCCACATGAATTAAGATAAGACTACATCATTAAAACATACAAGACATTAACTAAGGTAAAGGCAACAAGAGTACATACACTACAAATTGTGTTTCCAACATTAATTTCATCCATATCCTAACCTTATCATTCCCCATAAAATAGGTCCACTAATCAAAGCATAAGCTAAGCTTCCTTCAAGAGCATTAGCATATCAAAGATAAGAGTGAAAACTCATTAGATGGTTATGGAAATCATATAAAGCTCAAGGGATTAAGATAACATACACTTAATACACTACATGATCATATCACATATTTCTCCACCCCCAAATGGGGATGAAACTACTCACTACTCATTACACAAACTATATTAAGAAAATGAAGCATAATACTGAAACGAAATTACCCTAAGAAAGCAAGAAATATTAAAGAAGCTTAAAAGGAAAGGAAAGACTAAACAAGCATGCACAATTTAAAAGACAAGATTAAAAGAAACTAGAAGAATTATTTTATTAACAAATGACTCACATTGAAGGTAGCATTCTTCTCCACCTTGAGTTTTTGCTTCAAGGCTCACTCCTTAGTAGAGAGAATGCCACCAAGCAATGAGTGATTACAATGGAAGGTGAAGAGTTCTATTTATAGGCATGAAAAAAGCTAATCCGGGACAATCCCCCGATGTGGGACTAAACAAATACCAAAAATAGACTAAGCATACACTAATACACGTGCTCCCAAAAGTTAAACGGACCCAGAGCTATCTGGACCGCCAATTGGCGGTCTATAAGCTCCAGATCCGGTTGAGTTTTGTTGTGGCCTTTGCTTGATCTATTACTTGGTCTTGGATGCATCTACTTTGTTTATTGGAGCTCTGACCCGAATCGAATTGCCAAAATACTCTCCCTGATGGTGTGGAGTTTTCTGTTTTGCTCTTAGGTCCTTCTGTCTTACGTTCAGGTCCTTCTCCTTTGCATCTTAGTCCCTATGTCTCACAATTAAGTCATTTTTCCTACTTTTGGGTCCTTTCATGGCTCTTCTCTTCAAACATCTTTATTTCTGAAATTCAAACATAAAACTCGTCACGTAGCATTGCTTAGGTGTAAGATAATGAATATAAGATACAAATATAAGTATGAAATGATGTCAATCACTAGGCAAAAGACAAGACGATTGCATCGAGGCTTAGACTTCTCAAGCATCGAGGACCTACAGTATGCGTGTGACTACATGATGCATTGCATACATTGCATCATATGTCTTTCATTTAGATTAATTTTATATCAATAAATGCTACTAAGGTATGTGTTTAGTCTTATTTTCAGAATACAGGGACCTGAATGCAAATTGCCCATATCCCGAGCATAAACGCGTGCAAGAGACTCATTTCTGTCATGAAGACCAAGTCAAGATTATCGGGTTTCAAATGGAAGTACATCCAAGCATAAAAGCATTCAAAGACCTAATCACAAAAGTAGTCAGTGACTTAATTGCAAAAAGTCGAGGACCCGACTGCAAATTAAAGTGCTAAAATATTATTTTGGAGAAGTTTTAAAGAAAAATCAATTTGGATCTCCAAATATATGAAGAAATAAATTCGGAGCTCAAAAGAAAGGAAAAAAATCAATCCAGACGCGCAAAAAACATTTAAATCAAACCATCAACACAGGAAAAATCTGGATCGAATCTGAGCAAAAAAGGTAGCGAATCCGCCTCACCTCATGTACAAATTGCAGAGATTCCGCCGCACAAAAGTTGATCCGTGCGCTCAAATTTTACCAGTTGCGTGTTGACGCGTGTACGTTCCTATTTTATACTTGGGTCCCTTGTATCGACTATAAATAGCCCCGAAATTATGTTGTAAAGACGTTCTTCTCTTTAGCAATAAAATTCTGTTCTTTTATTTTGTGTTTTTTAGTTTTCTTTTGTAGTTTCTCTAGGACCCCTTCTCCTTCCCTCCATCCATGAGTTTCTAACTCTCTCCAAAGGGAGGGGGTGACGGATTTAGGGTGATGAGAAGAAGAATGATGTTATTACTTTAATTTCGTGTTAGTATATTTTGATTACTTGAGTTTATGTTGAATCATTTATCATGTAATGCTTTATAACTAATGTGATTTATTATAAGTTTCAGAATTCTCTAAACAAAACCCGATATCTAATCCCCCACCCGCTGGACTTTCATCCATATTTGTTTTCTTTTTAGTTTTTCTTTTGTTGTTCTTGCTTTAGAAAATTAAAAACCAAAAATCTCAAACCAAACATATTTCTCTCTCTTTCTTCCTTAATCGAAAATCACAAAAATAACAATATCTCTCCCTCATTGTGTTCGACCCGTACTTGCCACGTCTTCATTGACGTCGTGCACTTGCGGTATAAATAAAATTCTCATCACTACACAAAAGACAAGACGATTGCATCGAGGCTTGAACTTCTCAAGTATCGAGGACCTACAATATGCGCGTGACTACACAAAAGACAAGACGATTGCATCGAGGCTTGGACTTTTCAAGCATCGAGGACCTACAGTATGCGCGTGACTACACAAAAGACAAGACGATTGCATCGAGGATTTACAGTATGCGCGTGACTACTTGAATATATATACCCCAACCACCTTAATTCTCTACTCACCCCTATTCCGATCTTACTTCTTCCACCATAATCTCACAATGTCTTCTTAAGAAGACAATGGTTCACCAGAGTACCGATGATCTCCACGTCGTCCACCCCCAACCCAACACTTTTTCCCCTACCAAAATGTTCCACAACCAGGATTCCACCCGTTATACCAAAGCCAATTTACCCCACAACCAAAATTCCACATGTCCCACAAAAACTAATTTTTCCTATACCCAGGGTTCTACCCGCACAATCAATACCAACTGCCAACTCAGGAAGAAGGCCAAACCCAATTCACAATGGGTATGTATACTCGTCTTCTAAGTGACGAAAGTAGTGGAAATGCAAGCCGCATTACACCTGATGTGAATGACGAAAATGCCGTTCAGACTACAAGTCGTGAAGGAACACGCAAAACTGCGACAATGAGGTCGCAAAAATCGTGGTCCACACAAGAGGATCAACGACTCGTCTCGACTTACATGACTGTAAGTGGCGATGCTGTGGTTGGGACAAACAAAAAAATGAAGTCCTTCTGGAAACGTGTGGAATGTCTCTTCAATGACTCAGGCGAGCCAGGTGTAGTACAGCGTAACGATGAATCATTGAAGGGACGATGGCGGCGTACATCGCCGTCTATGAACCAATGGGTCGGTTGCTTCGACCAGGCGGTGCGTAGGAAGAGAAGTGGTTACAACGAGGACGATGTCATCCATGATGCGCACACCATCTACGAACGAATACACAAGGCCAAATTTCAGTACATGCATGTGTGGCTTATGTTACGTAGGTACCCTAAATGGGAGTCAGTTGTACTTGGACTTCACATCGGAGACGTCGCTGAAGAAAGTCTGGGGAGTTTGAGCACCGGGAAAAGAAAATGCACTGATGACGATGGGAGTCATGAACTGTCAACAGATGAAATGGTGTTCGAACCATGTCCTCGTCCTGAAGGTGTTAAAAAAGCTAAAAAAGAAGGGGAAACAACCATTTCAGACGCAACTCGATCCCGATATGTTAGAACTGGGGAAACAAATTGAATATAGCACAAAAGTGAGAGATGAAAAATACTTGCGTTACGAAGAACGGGTGGAGAGGAAACGCATCGAAGCTGAGGCGAAGTTCCAAAGGGAACTCAACAGCAAGAAACTTGATGTCCTATTTGATCTGATGAAGAAGGAAAACAATGACGAATTCGATAAAAAAACACTTGCTGAACTCAAGGAGTGAGCTAAATCACAAAGATATCTGTAGGTGCTCGTGTTTTCATTTGTAATATCAATATGTGTTGTAGTTTATCAGTATTGTGGTAGTTTAAATTTTGTATCCGTAGGTGGACTGCATTTCATTTCCGTATTTCTGTTGTATTTTGTATTTTGTATTTGTATTGTATTTTGTTTCCGAAGTGTATGAGTATTGTACTACTATTTCTTATTTTGTTTATGATTTTTTTAATTTTAGTTTTATCTAAATAAATCCAAAATAATTTAATTAATCATAGAATATTTTTTCGATTAATTTTCAAAACCTAATTAATTTATTTTCAATTTATCTAATTAATACATTAACCTAATTATATATAAATAATCTTTTTTCTTTAAAACAAAAACACAAAAAAAACATAAAAAAGTAAATTTAAACCAATCCGGAGGGGGGCACGTGCCCCTGTATCAGGCGCCTGGGGTGCTTTTCCGGGCAGATAGGCGCCCAGAAAAGGGCCCTGAACGCCCTACCCAGGAACCTCCCTCCCGTTAAGGGAGGACGGTTCGGGCATTAAGGGAGGGCGGTTCGGGCGCCCGGAGAAGAGCACCCGTTAAAGGTGCTCTTAGCATTTCCCTTAAAAATACACATGCATGTGATATTAAATGCAAGTAAGACTACAAGAGGCAGCTTGTCAACATACTAGCATGTGTTAGAGGTTTAAGTAACCTTTTCTAATATTTGCTGACAAAACTATCAACAATGTGGTGTCAACAGTTTTGATAATAATTATTAACAAGATCATTAGCTCTGTAGATTATGTTGGTGCTGTTATTCGTTTACGTTTTCGATTCTCTGGGAAGAGCAATACTTGATCTTAAGTTGGTTATTATATGGTTCACAAGAAAACAAATTAACCTTAACCTGTTTGGCATTATGAAAGCAAAGTCCAAATGGGCTTTTAAAAGGACCTCAAGTCGTTTTATAGAACTGAGAAGTTACATAACTCTAGGTCATAGAGTAAAGAATAATTAATGTGATAATGTTGCAACTCCAATTACAAAACCTAAGTTTTTATAAGATAACAAACGTAGTTTTTATGATCGGTAAATGATAATTTTATTCATTAATTAAATAAGACATGTTGTTACAAGCAGGATGCAAATCTATAGTCTATTTTCAACTTGTTCTTATGAAGTACGACTGCAATTTTTTGTTGATCTAGTTGTAGTTTATAGCCAGATCATAATATTAATCTAATATAATTCAATTATAAAAAAAATCTTGTTCTTATGAATTAGCTTAAGAATTAGTTCAAGGACAAACTATAGTACACTTTCAGGTAAAACTAAAAACGTTGCCGAATGAGTTGTTGGCGATGAAATATTAATTTGCCATAAACAAATAAACAAACGGACTCAAGTCCAAAAGGAAATAATTCCATCTATTTCTTCGTACAATCTTCCATGTGATTTCATGTGCAACAATGTACCTCATTTTCTCCATTTTTCTTACAGTTGTGTGCGATAGGTGTTGTTCGAAGTTGGAACACTTTGGGAAGAAAACAAATTTTCAAAAAAAAAAATAGTGTCATGTACTTTTGATATTAAAATTCAATCCCTAAAAAGTAAAAACAAAGGCTCAATCATCCAACATCAACATTACCCCCATTGCGTTACTATAGACTCTTGCATGAGCTTGGTAAGGGGTGATCGAACATGCATTCAATCATTTGTCGTTTTACAATAACTAAGAAATACAAGCGGTTTAGAAAGACATTTTGATTTAATCCATCTCAATCCAAAATAATATGATTTTGATGCATAAGAGCAGGTTTAACGGTAAGGCGTGGACAGGGAGGGAGCATTGTCCACGTCCTCCCCCGGGTGGCCACGTTGGAGCCATTTGGTCATCCGGGCATGGAATCGGGCGGTGGGCGACACGATTCCGCACTCGGGCGGGAGTGTTGCATGGGATGGGTGGGAGCATGTGTTCTCCCATTCGTTTGATTTTTTTAATTCGTTAAAAAACTTAAATAATTTATTTTATCAATTTTTTCATTAAAATATTTTTTTATTTGTTTGATTTTTTAGAATTTTTTAAGATTTTTTTTAATTTTACACATGATTGATCTCCAAATGACTTGGAAGGAAGATAATATAGTATTTGGGGTGTTTTTAAGCATGATTAAGGGAGATTTGGGGGTGGATGATGTGAGTTTACGTGTCAGAGAGAAAAGTTGACGTGATAGAGAGAAAACAGACCGCCCGAAGTAACCTGGGTAGTGCTATTTATGCTCTTAGAAATGGACATACACCCATTCGTCCAAGCTTTTTAGAATTTCCATATGCTTCTTATAGGAGAGAGATGCAACGCTGAAAGGATGTAGCTCATTTGTATCTCGGTATCTCCTTGTTGTAAGAATTGACTTGGTTCCGTTAATGCTCACATAGATAACAAATACAACTTTTAACTACTTAAAAGGCCTGTTTAGGTAACTAAGATTTCTAATCTTTTATTTTAAAATATGCAATTTTCAAGTTGATATCCAATTCAAATAATGTATTTTGAAATTACATTATCATACGTAATAATATGTTGGACTAAAAATATTTTATATAAAATCAAAGATTTAAGAAACAAAAAAGGAAAAAAAATAGACAACATATTTGAGGTTTTTTTGTTGTTTGAAAGACACGTTTTTAGCACAAAAAAAGAGGATTTATAATGCATTACTCGGAGTGATCCAAACAAAAATTGTATTTTCTGAATAATGTAGTTTTCCTAAAAAATCATGACATTTTAGGCTATCCAAACAAGGGCCTTAAGAGGCCATTATCTATTCTCCGATGCACAACAAAATGGAATTTTATGACACTAAATCAAACCAATGACGAAAATATTACTCGTTGGCATAATGCTTAACGATCCAGGAAACGTATTACTTGCAGCATAAAATTTGATCTCACTTCAAACTTAGCGACGAGAGAATTTCACAAGTTGCTTGACCTCCTCTGCAAATACTGGTATAAGAACAAATTAGGACAACGTTTTACTATTGTGCTGCCACAAATACAGAATAAACAGCTAAGTTATGGTTACACTATACAATTAATACATGTCTTTGGTAATGTGATTAAGTGTCATTGAAGATTACGGCATGATGAGGAAATCAGCTAAAGATGATTGAAGATATCTCTAGCCAACATTTGTTAGGTTAAGTAATTGTGTTGGCATGATCAAATAGCCATTTCTGCTTGAAGTGTCGCAAGTTCCCCCACGTCATTCTTTGGCTGCGAAGCTGGTTTTGAAGGGAGTTTTTCTGAAGATGGCGTCTGGGCAGGAGTAACTTGAGGAAGTTGCTCTGCCTCTAGCTTCTCCATTTCTTCTAAATTCTCGATCTCTTCCAGTTCATCAAGTTCAGCTTCTAGTTCATCCTGGAAATTTTCATATGTGGTTTTAGAGAGAAAATTAGCTACACGCCACCTTTGTGACAGACTACAATGGTTGACAGTTGATGGTGTTTTGGTTGAAGAAAAATCCAGTAAAACCAATTTCAGGGCGAAGAGCTAATTAGCTCAGCTCATGAATAAGCAAAACGTGTGATGATCAAAATCAAATACAGGTTGAGTTCAAACACGCAAAACTTCAACAAAAAGGCCACGAGTCAGGGAGTCTGGAAATCTGAGACGTAAGTAATACTTGTTTCATCTTGGCATTTCAACATTTGCAACCCTTAAATTTGAGGGGAAAAATATCTGAATTTACCCTTACAAGTTTTAAGTATATAGTATATCGGTACTGTTCAGGTTTGTCCGGAAATAGGTTAGTGGGATCAAAAGGGTAACAGCACACTAATTTTTTATCTCATTATTTCTCATAGGATTCAAGAAATGAGATTTGAGGTTCATTTGAAATGTGCAAAAAGGAAAGATATATACCTCATCGAAATCAGCTGCTGCACCAAGTGGCGTCGCAAGGGCATCTTGTATCTGCTTCATGTTCTCTGAATACTCTGTTAGTTCTTCCATAGTCTTGTCAATCTCATCTACGCTCCTACATCAATTGCCAAATAGGAAATTGAGATTCTCCTACTTTGAACAATTTTTTTATTCCTAAACGATATAGAAAACTTATAGTTCGAATTGATGGTTGAATTCCTCATTCAGGAACTGTACAGGAAAAGTCCAGGAGTTAATAAGTTAAGAGAGGAAACAAATCTCACAGAGACTGCTGGATGGACTTTACAGCAGCAGCTCCGCTTCTCATGGCATCAACAGTATCTGTAGTTGCCTTTGCACCTTCAAGCAAAATCACCTAGAACGCATATGTACTTGTTTGACATGATTCGGAAGTAGCATTTGCAAAATGCAAAAGTGTAAACAAGTGAATGGAACAACTTAAAAATAACAATTGTGTTTGGTATCATAAACCATACCTGATCATGAACTCGTAGTTGGAAATTTCCGAGCTGTTCTATTTGAGACTCGTATAATCTTTTCTTCTTCAAACATTGAATAGCAGCTGCAAGAAAGCAATGTCAATAAGAACTCGATGGTCAAATAAATGGATGATAATACAAGAAAGTCAGACAGACCGCTCAAATTACTAATACTTTGACCAAGAGCTATGCTTGATTGAAAAGTTGGCATGATTGCCTTGCCAATGACATATAAGTTATATCATAAACTGTCCCATGCTTCTGCTTGAGATAAAATAACACAAAATGACCCTAATATTTGTCTTTTGCCTCAGAACATTAAAAAAGGCAAGCATTTAATTTCAGTTCAGTCAATTTCAAACATCTCATTTTTCATTCTCTACTATGGATTCGTTTGGGTACCCTCCACAAGTGTCTGCAGTTTGGGGAAAATTGCATTCCTCCCCCGGACACTTGAGGGGTTACCCAAACAGCAAAAGCAGCATCTGGCTTTTGGGGTTGTTGGGGGTCTGGAAAGAATTTCTATGGGAGTTAAGAAGCGGGTTAAGCTGAGCTTTTGGTTTTTGAGTCTTTTTGCAGTTATATCCTAGAAGCTGTCTGGAGAAGTAGTCAAAAGCCCACGTTTAAGAAGCCAAAAGCATAGGTACTGAACGGACACTGTGTAAGTGGTGTAACAAGGTTTTTATCAGAAGTGGAATGCGCAGAAAATTTTCAAATAAAAAAAGAAATACATGATGAGTATGTATGAAGTACCGCTTTTGTTTTTTGATTTTGTATGATCTTTGGCCTTCTCAATTTCTGCAGAAATTTTCTTTTGAAGGAAGCGTTCTTTCTTCTCCAACATTTCCAATGTCTGTGGACATAAAAAATGAAATGTTTTCATCAAGTTCACGAGAAACGGTCACATGAAGAAAAAATCTTAAATCATTGTCTCAACAGTCTGACAAACTATCAAACTAGAACATAAATCACAAAACTAAACATATGATTACTTAAAAACAATCTGAATAAAATCACCATTACGATTCACACTTGGAGTCTGGTGTTTAAGTAAATCGTCAGGATGAAGTTATGCATTCGGGATTGGGCTATTGACGGAGGGTAACTTTGCCATTCCATGTTCAGGTTCAAGTAACCATCAAACGGCTTTTTCAACAGAGCAGGACCAAACTAAAATACCATTTGGATTCTGGGGGCAAAGTGAGACATTACATCATAGTCAAACAAGGCAAAAAAAAATCTCGTTGTCTAAGGGGGTAAACTTTAACATTTTTTTGGGGGATAACGTATAGTTTTCCCAAATACTTACTGCTGTTTTCTGCAAGATTACATGCTATGCTTTTCCTTAAAAGACTTCTACCAAGGGTTTTTTACAACTATATTACTTACATATTTTCTTCTGAGCTAATAGTGTAACTATATAACCCATATTAAGTTAATGATTAGAACTTCCAAATTAAATTTTTAGGAAAGGATTGTTTTTTACTGTACATTAACTAGGAAAATCCTAGTATTCATATTTGTATAAATTCTTTGGTTGTATCTCTAATTATGTACCATACATAACATCCTTATGAAATGGTTATCCTTCATCTTTATCCTTATTCATCCTTAACATTATAGTATACATTTTTCACAAGCAAAGGCAGTTCACATCTGCTCCACTTTTGGTACCCCTTTGTAAGGTTCATGACAGTAGCAGTAAGTAATACCTAGATCACTGTTTTGCAGATATGGAAATCGTAAACTAAAGGAGAAAAGAAATTGATAAAATGAGTGTGAGCACTTTTAGGAAAGAACATAAATACATTGTGTCGTAACAAAGAAAATGGCTAGGACTTCGGACAAAATTATGACCACATAGGGACATACATCAGAGATCATGGTGTTAAAGCCGTATATTGGATGCAAAATGAGAATGAGAAAAGTGTAAATGTTGGAATTATAAGGAAATTATAGAAAGGCATATTACTAATATAGGAAAATTCATAGCACTACAAACTTTGGGTGTAATTAGTTTGGAGGAAGTTATCAACATCTAATAAGTCAACGTTTAGGAATGCAAGTATAATACTGAATGCAAAGTTAATGGTTTATTTATATGTAGTTTATGGTAGAAGTAAAGGTGTTCATCTAGTTTAGTTACGCCTTTTAAGTTTTTCTTGTTTTGCCATGAAATGGATGGGAAGTGGGAAAATAATTCTACGTATGAAGTTTTAAGTCATGAAATTCCACAACTTCCTACAAACTAATCACTTGGAAGTATCTTCAGAAATCCAATCTCAATTTCCAAGACATTTTTAGACCCAATCACCCACTCAAGTGTGAGACAGCCAATATTTAGCACAATTCGCGGCATCCTAAGAAATTTTGGTGCATGCAACCATTAAATGAAATTGATATAAACATATACAACCTACACGACACGTATGTAAAGCACTTTTCAACAACGAAACCATGGAAATAAACTTAATAAAGTTTTTTTAAAGTACTCTTAAAGTAAATTATATAGTTTTCTACTTGCCTTGCCACGGAAGTTTTATACAACATTTTGATTACATTCGCATGGAATTTTTCATATTTTCAATATTACTTTGACTTTAAGAAACTATATGCACCATGTTATGAGAAGTTAGATAATGACTGAAGTTCACATATAAAGGAAACATTGATTAAAAGGTAAAATGTAATAAATTCAAAATTGTTAAAAGAATGGAACACTCTTACACAATGAAGTAAGAAGCTATGCTTTCTGAATTCACTTTCAGCCCCAAACCAGGTACTGGTATTTTTATGTCTACAAAGCCAACTACTCGGCTTTGTTATGATAGTAATCTACTTGTTTTTATAACCAATATAAGATTACTACTTATTATTCTAAGCCTTCACCACAGCTTCACATAAACATCTATTTGACTCTTGTTGACCTTTTTATCACACCTTCGGCCATGTAAGACCACTCTTACAATTTAGGGATAAGTAAGACTTTCGATATACACAACCACAATTCATAAATACCATAACAAACTCAAAAGAATGTTGTCGTCATTTCGTGATTTTGTTCAGTCACCCAAAAAAATTAAGTACCCCTTGGAGGGAAACTTACAAGACATAAGCACCTCCAGGCTCCAGCCATCACTGGTTCGCTTCAACTTGGAAAACCATAATTTAATAATTTGAATTTGTAGGCAGCAGAGAATTCGAATTTTTACATGGTATTCAAGCGCATTGATAAACTTGTAGAGGCATAAACAACGATCCTTACCATATATACGATTAAAAACAAACCTACAAACTACCTTCCACCAAATTATCTGACTTACAAATAAGCACTAGACCAACTCAAATTTCACATTCATATGAGGGCTGTCAACTCTAGCTCGAACTCAAAACTTGACTCGATAAAGGCTAGACTCCAGTTTAGCTTGAAAATAAATGAACTAAGTGAAAATTTAAAAAATCTTCCAACTCGAATAGGTAAACGAACTGGCTCAAATTCGAAATAGCTCGAGCTCATCTCGAGATTTTTAATGTTCAATTTGTATTAATTTTTTGGTATTTAGTAATAATATACAATAATAAGCAAGACTCAAAATTTTGGATCGACCGGATTCATTTACACCTCACATCCTAATTGGAGCATGCCAGCCAATTCAAACTTGCCCAAATCTTTTATTTTTGAATTTTTCCACAAAGCCTCCCAAACTAGGGTTTCTGCCAGTTGAAACCCTAACAAGACAATCCGTACCTCGTGGAGTTTGTCCAGGGTGGAGAGGGCGGTGGAGGGAGGGGCCTTGGTGGACTTCTTGGAGAGCATCCGCTTGAGCTTCTTCATGGCTTCTAGGGTTTGGAGGAGACGAAAACGAGTATTTGGGTTTGGAATGGAATTTTGGTTGTTTTATGGGGAGGTGATGAACTGCTCCAATACCCCCGTCGCCAATGAATCAGTCCAAATGCGATCCCACGTGGAAGTTAGATATTTTCTGGTTCGTAGAAAGTGGAAGAATATTTTTCTTAGACCGTAGAATTCACAACATTCATTCCAAATTGGGACCGATTGGCTGCGATCCAAATTGAAGATGGTGGTCTAATATTATTCAAACTTACGTCTAAAGCTATGTAACTACTGCCTCGACCGGTTGAACCACACGTCTTGGGTGTAAAAGTGGAAAAAATTCTAGGTCTCGTTTGGATTAGTTTCTAGGATTCTTCTTTTTAAGATCGATTCTTGTAGAAAATCTCAAGCTTATGATTCTTCTCGTGAAACTGATTCTTTGTGCAGGGGGTAATGAGGCAGGGTGGGGTGGATTTTTACCACGCTACTTAGGGGTGAGAAGAATTCGGGTCAGATCGAATTTTTGGACTGAACCGGACCTATCGGTCCAGACCGGACCAAATCGAATTTTTTCGGTCCAATCTTCAGTCCGGTCTTCGGTCCACCTTAATCTCAAAATTCGGGTTCGGTCCGGTCTAAAACCCTAAAAACTCAAACCCGGACCGAAACCCGAATACAAACCCAAATTCCAAAAGCCCTAACCCGAATACCCGAATACCCGAATACAAACCCGAATACCCGAATACCCTAAAAACTCAAACCCGGACCGAAACCCGAATACAAACCCAAATTCCAAAAGCCCTAACCCGGACCGAAACCCAAATTCCAAAAACTCAAACCCGGACCGAAACCCGAATACAAACCCAAATTCCAAAAGCCCTAACCCCTAACACCGAAATCCCCACCTCTTCACCGTCGAGTCCAGCCTCTTCTCCGGCTTCCCTTCCGGTTTTCCACCTTCTTCGCAGAGTTCAACCTCGACTCCGGTTTCCCTTCCGGTTTCCCACCTTCTTCGCAGAATCCAGCCTCTTCCCACCTTCTTCGCAGAGTTCACCTTCGACTCCGACTTCCACGAATCCGACCGTACTACGGCCTCCACGATCCAACTGCACTTCGGCCTCCCTTCCATCGCAGGTGCATATGTGTAGTGGGTTGTTATGTACTCTTTCTTGCCACTGTTGGAATCCATTGTTGGCATATGTGTAGACAGTGTAGTGGGTTTGTTTGGAAACCATTGTTGGCGTCCAAATCATGTCTGGTTTGGTTTGATTTATTGTTAGCAAAAGTTAACAAGTCATTATTTCAGAAAATGGAAGATGGGTTTTATTGGAAATTTTTCCGGAAGTGGATGCAATTGAAAAAGAAACGTACCCATTGCCATATGGCTTGCTTTCGTTGTATGCCCAGTTTTTCTTCTCCTTTTCTTGTTGTTGGTTGAATTTCAAATATTGAAATAGTAGTTTGCCTGAAGATTTTTTGATGATTGTAGTTGATGCTGAAGAAATTTGGAATGTTATGGTTCTTATGGTTTGGCCATTCAGGGGCATTTTAACTTCTAATAAAAACACATCACAACTAAAAAGGAACCGGATTGTTTATGTGTTGCAGACTTGCAGGCATTGGAATCGGATTTTTGAATTGTTAGCAACGACATCAACTAAATCTTCGACTAATGTATGTACTGAATTTTTGTGTGTACTGCAGCAATTAGAGTCAAGTAATGAATGTGTATCCATCTTAATTTTAATTTATTTTATCTCATTTCAGATGGCGAGCTCCCAACAATCAACATAAACAAATGATGGTCCCAGTCGAAATTCCACAGATGCTACTCCATTGCTTCCGGTTAGAAAACGAAAAGAAAGTCGGATGTACTGTACAAAGTCAGATACTGATCAAACTAAGAGAATGACACTCTATTGGGGACACTTCAGACAGTACAGAGCGGAGGAGACAAATCAACTAAGGGCTGAATGCATGTACTGCAAGGACAAAACTTTTGCTTGCGATCCCGTTTTGAATGGTTCTAAAAATGTTAAAAATCATTGGGACAAGTGCCCTGCAAAGCCTGAGAATAAAGTAACTGGAAAACAAACAGAATTAGTTCTTCAAACTTCACAAGAGGATGATAAGGAGGCAACATTAATGGCTTATAATTTTGATGCAGTTGAAGTTCGTAAAGCACTTACTTACATGATAATTGTGGATGAGTTGCATTTTAGGCTTGTTCAGAATGAGGGTTTTAAGAAGTTGATGTCTGTAGCTTGTCCTCGTTTTCATGTGCCCTCTCGTTTCACGGTTACTCGTGATAGTTACCAACTTTATTTGGATGAGAAAACCAAACTTAAAGAGTTGTTCTTGCACCCATCTTTTCAAAGAGTTTCTGTTACAACTGACTCGTGGACTAGCATTCAGAGGATCAATTACATGTGTCTCACTGCCCATTTCATAGACAAAGAGTGGAAGTTGCATAAAAAAATTCTAATTTTTTGTCCAATTTCTAGTCACAAGGGAGAGGCTATTGGGAAGGCGGTTGAGGATTGTTTGATTGCTTGGGGTTTAGAGGACAAACTGTTTACTGTGATTGTTGACAATGCTAGTTCCAACGACAAAACATGCACACATTTAAGGAAAATGGCTCAAAGAAAAGGTTGTGTTAGTAATGGTAAATGGATTCATATGAGATGTGTTGCACACATAATAAACCTCATTGTTTGGGATGGACTGAAAATGAATGAAGCAAATGTCTCTTTACATAGAGTTAGAGGTGCTGTGAAGTATGTTAGGAGTTCTCTCAACAGGATACAGATGTTCAAGGACCTTGCTATTAGACATAAGATTGAATGTAAACAGTCTTTGTCCTTGAATGTGCCTACAAGGTAATTTAACTAAATTAGTTATTTTTTGTTAAGTAGTTTAGATTTAATTTAATTGGACCAGTCTAACATGATTTTTTTGATATTGGATTAAAGATGGTACAATCACTCATTTGCACGCAAGATTGGCTTCGAACCGAAACAAAGGCAAAGGTTGACGTGGAGGAAATGTTAGAAGAGTTGGAAGTACTTGAGAAAAATATTTAATATTTGTACAATTTAGTAAGAGCATGATTAACTGGTCGGGTGTACCCCATGGTTAACTTGCCTCGTTTAGTAAGAGCATGGTTAACTGGTCGGGTGTGCCCACCTGCCCGACCTAGACGCCCTGGGTTGGGGGGCATGTGTCCCCCATTGGTCCGATATTTTTTTAATTTTTTGTTTAGGGTTAAAAAAATATAAATTCATTATAAATTCGTTTTTAAAAAAAAATTGAAAAAATGTTTTTTATTTGTTTTGATTTTGTAGATTTTTTTTTGATTTTTTTTAATTTTTTAGCCAGGAATGATTTCCAAATGACATGGATGTGAGATAATGTATGGTGGATGATGGTAGCTCGGGCGTGGTTAAGGATTTTTTGGGTAGGTTGGGTGAACTGACATAACAGAGAGGGAGCAGGACGCCCGAGGGTACCCCAGGCGTTGTTGTTTGTGGTCTAAGTATGTTGGTGGTGGGTTGTGATTTTTTGGTCGCAACCCGCCTTAGACGATGCAGGGTGGGGGCGAGGTGGCGGGTTAGAACCCTATCTTCATGTGATGTGTTTAGTTATTTTAACTCTTGGTTGTTAAAATGACTTACGTATCCTTTAGATTTTGTTTTTTAATGAAATTGAATAATCCATTTAATTTCATAATCTTTGTAATTTGCAGTATAATTGGTAGTTTAGAATAAGCATATTATATTGTACTTTTTCATAATTATTATTTAAATATTATTTTGTATATTGTTGGCATTTAGACCTTAATCATGTGTTATTTTGATAATTTAATCAACCTAATCTTATTCACAATCAAATTGGGTCAAACACATTCCATATATTGCACATATACTTGTATTGTGCATACTTTTATGATAATAGGTAATCAACTCAAGAACTAATGATTGAAGTCAAGACATGTAATAAAATAACTAAAATGTCAGATCCATAAAGTGGAGTCACTCTATATAACCATTTGTACTCTATTGATTTTGTTCAATCCTAACCCTTCCATACCCTAATCATAAGCTCACATGGTACCAGAGCTTGGGTAAGAACCCCAATAGGTCTCACCCTGCTCTAGCCGGCAACCACCTATAGGATTTCGTGGCCCATACTTGTGTATATTTTTTAAAAAATTAACAATCATTTAATATCGATTTTCATATTTTCCAATAATTTTATTTACAAAATTCCTAATTGTATTTCAATATACATAATAAACTATTTAATATTGAAAATGCATAGATTGAATCACACATCGGGGATTATCAAATCTCTTTTCCCAATAGGAAGATTTGTTTCACTTCGGATCGACTCAGAATTCCTCTAAGTGTTCACAAAACTCTAAACAAGATTAGAGAGATCAGAGCTAGCCAATCAATTTCTAAATCAATGCTAGAATATAGCTAATTATCCTTTTGATGCTCATGAGAATTTAATCTCTCAAACACTCAACTAACAAGAGAATTTTTGCATTCATATAAACAAGAAGGAGAGGAGGGACCTATTTATAGGGTTTCCTCCATCTCACATCATGTGCAACTCACTTACACATGATCCCTTTTTTAGCCCATCTAAACAAATCATATTTCGACACGTAATTTTCTTTTAACCTCCTCTAACCGAATTCGAACAAATCCAACTTATGATCAAAGAAATTCTCATATTAATTTAAGCAAAATCGTGCAAAAACGATCAACCGAAATCATCAACCGTTCGACCGATCAGTTAAAATAGACACCTTCGATCAGATTGTCCTCCCAGTCGGTCGATCGAATCCTTACCAAGAAACCTCCTGATAATTTCGGTTGAACCACGACCCACACCAGTCGACCGTTTCACAACAGAAAAAATTCTTGTTCTTTTCGGTTGAACCACGCGTCCAACCGGTCGACCATTTCCGAATTTAAAAGTTACTGTTAAATTCGGTCAACCAATTCCGAATTTAAAAGTTACAGTTAAATTACTGTTAAATTTAAAAGTTATCCTGGTTATTATTGTTTTATACATTGAGTATGTATGTGAAAGAAAACTTTAATAACAAGTGAGAGATTGAAGGGAATGTGTTCTAAAAGTTTTACTTTTAAATGTCAATTATTATGAATTGAATGAGAAATCATTTTGTTGCTTGTTTATGTTATTCGTCTTTTAGAAGGGTTAAGGAAGATGCTCTTGATCCTTAACCGTAGAGCTCTAAAAGATAATGGTTTACATAAAACAAAATATATTCGCAATCATGTTAATTAACATGGGACATTAATTACCGAGTTAAGATTGTCGTGTTGGTCATAGATCATTGTAGTTCTACAAGTGAGTGACAACACGAGTATACAAAAGAGGAAAATACTACTTTTGTATACTGAATAGACCTAATAAGTAAAACATTATAGAATTGTGTTTTCTGTGTCATTAATGTTTTACTGTGTCCTTGGTCCTTTGATATGAGACTTATATCCGATCACTTAAGAAATGCTTGATTATACTAGTGTCTTGAGCTATCGATAAGTGTAGTGTGAAGGCATTGGTTGGTTAAGTATGACTTTTGTTGGAGAACATAGTTGGTTAAAAGATTATCATTGCCCCTTTTAATTGAGTAATGATATTAGTGGGCCCTTTGATAAAAGAAAGTTATAATGTGCACAATGTGATTTGAGTTAAGTCACATATTTATAACTAGCTTGAGGAGATCAAGAAATGAATACTAATACAAAACTGACACAATACTACTTTGTGTGTATTCTTAATATCATGAGGTAAGGGACGGACACAAGTGGTGAACTCCATCACTAAATGGATCGGGTTTTGGTTCGAGTGGAATTAAGACATCTAACTAATTGGGAGCTATAATGTGTAGCTAGATACCGCTTATAGCTTGTGATATTAAACTCTTAATATCACTGTCAACTTAGTTTACATCCTCCCATAGGTCACACCAATAAACTGGGAAACAAGAAATGAGGATTTTGAGTTCATAAGGTGTGTCGGGTTTCATGTAGAAAATATGACACATGTGGTGAACAAGCAAAATCAAAATTATGTTGTGATTAATAACATAATTAGAATCTAAATAAAATTCATATGTGATGTAAATATTATGGGCTGTAATGATTTATCATTACATAGGATAATATGTTACATAAGTTGTGAACTTACTACTAATCCCGAAATGTCAAATTTTGTAGGGGTTAAACCAAAAGTTGACCAGTCTTCAGTACTGTGCAAAAACGGTCGACCGCTAAGCGGTAAACGGTCGACCGAATGTTGTGTAGGATTTCATGTTTAATTATACATATATATTTTTCGAATTTGCATGTATAATAAGGATCAATTTTCAATTTTCTAGAATTTATTGCATGCATCGGTTTGTTTTAACAAACTAGTTTCAAAAACTCTATTAAAACAAACATGAAGGAGCTCCGAAATTCATACCTAGAAGTTCTCTAAAACTTCTCGAAGATTCGGAGACGATTGGGATGCTCCTCGCTGCGCCGGATGCCTCCGAGTATTCACCAAACTCTAAACAAGATCGGAGAGAGGGAAGCTAGTCTCTCAATCTCCGATTGGGTTTAGAATCTAATTACTAACCCCTCTTTAGTTCCCTTTAGAAGATGACCTCTGAAGAACTAAAACTAAACTTAAGAATTAAGGAATTTTCGTGGAGAATTATGGGGAGAGATTTTGCATAAGAAAAATAATGAATTAATTAAGGAGGTAATGAGATAACCTTGTATTTATAGGTTCTCTCCAAATTACCTATTCATGTGCAACCTCTTGCCCATGATTCCATGCAAAATTCCATCTAACCATCCATTATTTATTAATAAATAATATTAGCCACGAATTAAATCAATTATGGACCAATTACATGCATGATCTAATTAATTCTTAAATTAATTCTGCATAAAACCGTCTGGACCGGTCGACCGTTCAAGGTGCGGTCGACCGCTCGAACCAATGTTTCGGTCGACCGTTCAACATTCGGTCGGCCGTTCGTAATAGGAATTATTCCATCGCAATGTTCGGTCGACCGACCGATCACATTCGGTCGACCGTTCGAACAGACGAAATTCACCTGTTATCGGTCGAGACGCGTTCTGTCGACCGGACACCACCGGTCGACCGTTTACTGCTATCCGGTCGACCGTTTGAGCACTCTTTTGCAGACTTGTCAAATTTCGGTTTAACCCCTACCAAATTTGACATTTCGGGATTAGTAGTAAATTCACAACTTATGTAACATATTATCCTATGTAATGATCAATCATTACACCCCATAATATTTACATCACATATGAATTTAATTTAGATTCTAATTATGTTATTAATCACAACATAACTTTGATTTTGCTTTGTTCACCCCATGTGTCATATTTTCTACATGAAACTCGACACATCTTATGAACTCAAAATCCTCATTCCTTGTTTCCCAGTTTTGTGGTGTGACCTATGGGAGGATCTAAACTAAGTTGGCAGTGATATTAAGAGCTTAATATCACAAGTTATAAGCGGTATCTAGCTACACATTATAGCTCCCAATTAGTTAGATGTCTTAATTCCACTCGAACCAAAACCCGATCCATTTAGTGATGGCGTGCACCACTCGTGTCCGTCCCTTGCCTCATGATATTAAGAATACACACAAAGTAGTATTGTGTCATCTTTGTATTAGTATTCATTTCTTGATCTCTTTAAGCTAGTTATAAATATGTGACTTAACTCAAATCACATTGTGCACATTATAACTTTGCTTTATCAAGGGGCCCACTAATATCATCACTCAATTAAGAGGGGCAATGATAATCTTTTGACTAACTATCTTCTCCAACAAAAGTTGTACTTAACCAACTAATGCCTTTACACTACACTCATCGATAGCTCAAGACACTAGTCTAATTAAGAACTCATTAAGCGATCGGATATAAGTCTCATATCAAAGGACCAAAGACACAGTAAAATATTAATGACACAGAAACACATTTCTATAATATTTTACTTATTAGGTCTATTCAGTATACAAAAGTAATATTTTCCTCTTTTGCATACCCGTGTCGTCACTCACTTGTAGAGCTACAATGATCTATGACCAACACGACAATCTTAACTCGGTAATTAATGTTCCATGTTAATTACCATGATTGCGAATATCTTTTGTTTTATGCAAACCAATATCTTTCAGAGCTCTACGGTTAAGGACCAAGAGCCTCTTCCTTAACACTTCTAAAAGACGAATAACATAAACAAGGAACAAAATGATTTCTCATTCAATTCATAATAATTGACATTTAAAAGTAAAACTTTTAGAACACATTCCCTTCATGTTGCACGGTCGACCGGATGTGTCACGATCGTAACAGGGGATTTCGTCTGTTCGTTTTTTGTCGACCGAGTATATCGGTCGGTCGACCAAACATTGCGATGAATTTTTTTTCTGTTACGAACGGTCGACCGAGTTATTTACGGTCGACCGAACCTCCAAACGGTCAACCGATCCGGACGGTTTTCTGCAGAATTAATTTAAGAATTAATTAGATCGTGCATGGAATTGGTGCATAACTGATTTAATTCGTGGATGAGATTATTTGTTAGCAAATAATGGATGGTTAGATGGAAGTTTGCATGAAATCATGGGCAAGAGGTTGCACATGAATAGGTAATTTGGAGAGAACTTATAAATACAAGTTCATCTCATTATCTTATTAATTAATTCATTATATTCTTGTGCAAACATCTCTCTCCATAATTCTCCACGAATTTTCCTTGATTCCTGAGTTTAGTTTTAGTTTTCAGAGATCTTTTTCTCAAGGGAACTAAAGAGGGGTTAGTAGTTAGATTCTAAACCCTATTGGAGATTGAGAGGCTAGGTCTTCTCTCTCCCATCTTGTTTAGAGTTTGGTGAATACTCGGGGGCATCCGGCGCAACGACAAGCATTCTCGAGGTCTTCGGATCATCAAGAAGTTTTAGAGAACTTCTAGGTTTGAAATTCGGAGCCCATGTTTGTTTTAATAAAGTTTTGAAACTAGTTATTGAAACAAACCGATGCATGCATGATACAAATCATAGAAAATTGTAATTGATACTTATTGTGCATAAAAATTTCGAAAATATATATGTGCAATTAAACTAGAAATCCTACAGTGGTATCAGAGCTTAGGGTTCAATTTTCTAATGATTTGAAGCTATAGACAAATTTAGTTTACCATTTAGGGTTCGAACAATTCGATTTTCCGTTTTTCGGTATTTAAATGTTTTGTTGGAATAGTTCTTTGTAATAATTCGTTTTGAATGTTTTAAGTGGTTTAAAACATGTCATATAATTATTAGAATTATGATTTAGACATAAGTCTAACTTGCAATAATTTTGTTTTAAGCATAAACGATTGTTTTGTAAGAGAATCAACAAAACCGAAAAACTGCGATTCGTCTTTCCTTTTAGGAAATTGGATGGACAACGGTTCAAAATTGTTTTTGAACTAATGGATGGATGAAAAACGTTTTTAATGGATTTCAAAGAATTTTTTGAGATTCTAGATGATTGATAAACTAGGTTGTATAGTTTATAGCAATATTGCGTGCATGGATGGTCAAGTTGTCTTTGCAGGAATTGTGAGTTTATATGTTCCAAATCAGCGCCTATTAATATTTGTAATTGTTATTATACAGGGGCTTATTTATATGTAAAAGCCAAATTCTCTTTTTCTATCTTTAGATAATTGCATTGCATTTGAGAGGTTTTACGTAGGACTTGCACTAGTCGGTTTTTATCGAATGTGAGGAGCTTGTTTATTTTCTGTAAAATCTACATCTCTGGTGCAAGAGGAAGTCGCCGCTGTAGCGCATCGATCGAGGATCAATGATCATGGATCGAGGATCAAGGATCAAAGGGAACATATAAACTCATACGATGTGGATTGTGTGAATGGTTTAATTTCTGTTATGCATGTGATGAATGTGATTGAACGTTAGGATGTGTATGAATGATAATATTCATGATAACCTAAAATTCCGAATCACATGTTAATATATGAAATTGTCCAACAAAATTAAGAGTAATTTTCCTTCTTATTTCATCCACTAGCAGCCATCGATCGAGGGATACTCTGCTCGCCCTTAGCGGGAGATATCTCCCTCCATCTTTGGGAATAGTGGGAGATATAATGGTTGTCTATTGTTGTACCATGATTACATATATGAGGTGCGTTTCACCCTAGTGAACCCCAAGTATGCTTAGTTGTGAATACAATGGATAAACGTATCTCGTATCAAATGAAAATAAGTTTTCTTAACATTACCTAGAGCACTCGCTCGATTTTGGGAAAAAGTTTTTCTTAACGAGGATATGTCGCATTCCCTCATAATTAAAACGACAAGAATCACAAGAGTTTGAAGATGCTAATGTTGCTAAAATTCAAAAAGGTTGTGATTAGAAAATGCTTTTCTTACCTTGATATTGTAATGTATTCGATAGCCCTTAGCTAGTCTATATTACAATTGATGGGATCTTGGATTGTTGCATTTATGGGCAATTTTTTTTATTTGCAGCATTTACATTTGTATGTATGTATGATAAACATAAAATTGGCATTAAAATCCTGTATGATTTATTTTGTAGAAAATATCGAACATCCAACCTATCGTACGATCCATGATAGAAAAACACCCTTTATCAAATGATGGCTCAAACTTCATAAGTTGGCAACTCAAACTCAACATCGTGTTAAAGTTTGAGAAACTGTCTCACATTTTGGAAGGTCCAATCCCAAAATGGAATGAGAGACTAACAAATGAAGAGAAAGAGGCTAAAGCCAAGTGGGAAGACCAAGAGAACCAAGTTCACGGTCTCATGCTAGCATCCATGGGTGACTCGCTTCAAGCGAAATACTTGGATTCAAAACTCAAGAAGACCATGGAGGCTTTGTCTAAGATGTTCATGGATAGTGCCCGAAAGGAGCACTATAAGACCACCATCGCACTCACAAGGTGTCATATGGCGGAGGGAACATCGGTATCCATGCATTTTCTCACGATGCAAGAGTACCTTGAGAAGTTGGCAAATCTCTCTTCACCAATGCCCGAGGACATTGCTGAAGATATGATTCTTGGCTCTCTGGCCCCGTCCTTTAAGGACTTTGTGATCCACTATCACGTGCGTGAAAAAGGGGTGAGTCTTGAGGAGCTGCACAACGCTCTCAAAACTGTTGAAGTTGACATAGGCAAGGGTAGGGACAAGCATGTCCTTGATGTCCATGGGAGGAGCCAAAAGATTGGTAAAGGAAATGACAAATCTACCAAAAGGGGTTCAATCAAGAGCAAGGGAGTAGGAGGTGCTCTTGCGAGTGTCTCAAGGGGGAAATCTCAGAAATCTCCAACTCCCAATACGGAGTGCTTTCACTGTGGTGAAAAATGACATCCGGCCAAATTGCCCTAAGTACAAGGAAGACCTTGACAACGGAGTGATTGAACGTCGGTGATGCATTGCATACATTGCATCATATGTCGTTCATTTAGATTAACTTTATATCAATAAATGCTACTAAGGTATGTGTTTAGTCTTATTTACAGAATATAGGGACCTGAATGCAAATTACCCATATCCCGAGCATAAACGCGTGCAAGAGACTCATTTCTGTCATAAAGACCAAGTTCAAGATTATCGGGGTTCAAATTGAAGTTCATCCAAGCATAAAACATTCAAAGACCTAGTTACAAAAAGGCTAAGGACTTAAGCACAAAAGTAGTCAGGGACTTAATTGCAAGAATACGAGGACCCGACTGCAAATTACAAGTACCAAAATATTATTTCGAAGAAGTTCTAAAGAAAAATCAATTTGGAACTACAAAAATACGAAGAAATAATTTCGGAGCTCAAAAGGAAAGAAATAAATCCGGACGCGAAAGGACAGCTAAATCATACCATAAACACACAGGAAAAATCCGGATCCAATCAGAGCTAAAATTGCGGCGATCCCGCCGCACATCACATACAACATGAGGCGAAAACGCCGCACCCCTTTCGATCCGTGGCCCCGGATTTTGTCCAGTCGTGTCATGACGCATGTACTTTCCTATTTTATACTTGGGTCCCTTGTATCGGTTATAAATAGCCCCGAAACGATGTTGTGAAGGAGAGAAGTTTTTATACCATTTTTTTGCAATAAAATTTTGTTCGTTTATTTCGTGTTTTTAGTTTTCTTTCGTAGTTTCTCTAGGACCCTTCTCCTTCCCTCCATCCATGAGTTTCTAACTCTCTCCAAAGGGTGGGGGCGACGGATTTAGGGTGATGAGAAGAAAATGATGTTATTATTTTAATTTCGTGTTAGTATATTTTGATTACTTGAGTTTATGTTGAATCATTTATCATGTAATGCTTTATAAGTAATGTGATTTATTATAAGTTTCAGATTTCTATAAACAAAACCCGATATCTAAACCTCCACCCGCTGGACTCTCATCCATATTTGATTTATTCTTAGTTTGTTTTTGTTGTTCTTGCTTTAGAAAATTAAAAATCCAAAATCTCAAACCAACCTTATTTCTCTCTTTCTTTCCTTAATCGAAAATCACAAAAATAACAATATCTCTCCCTCCTTGTGTTCGACCCGTACTTGTCATGTCTTCATTGACGCCATGCACTTGCGGTATAAATTAAATTCCCATCAGTCGGCACCCCAAAAAGGCTAAAGGTATATTTGTTATTGAAATAAATTTAGCCACCTCTGTCCATGATTGGGTAATTGATATTGGATCTTGTGCTCACATAGTTTCCAATGTGCAGCTGCTCATGGATAAGAAGGAACTCGTAAGGAACGAGGTAGAATTGAAGGTCGGAAATGGTGCGAACGTTTCTACGATTGCACAAGGTTCTGTGGTGCTTCAATTATGTAGTGATTTAAATTTATGTCTAAAGAATGTTTATTATGTGCCTTCGATTAGCAAGAACATTATTTCTGTATCATGTTTAGATATGGATAATTTTAATATAAATATTTCAAATTCTTGCTTGTCTATATCGAAGAATGGTGTTTTCTATGCAAATGTATTCATAAGGAATGGTCTCTATTTGCTTGAATTGAATAATAAACAAATATTTAATATCAATAACAAAAGACTTAAGACCACTCACGAGAATGATACTCTCTTGTGGCACTATCGACTTGGTCACATAAATGAAAAACGCATCGAGAAATTGCAAGAAGTTAACCTTCTTGGTCTACTTGATTTTAAATCATTGGAGACGTGCCAACCATGTTTAATGGGAAAAATGACCAAAAGGCCTTTCAAGAAGAAAGGTCCAAGGGCGAGTGGCTTGTTGGATTTAATACATTCCGATGTATGTGGTCCAATGAGTACTAGTGCACGACATGGTTTCAGGTACTTCATTACGTTCACGGATGATTATAGTCGTTATGGTTATGTTTATCTAATGAGAAACAAAAGTGAATCCTTTGACAAGTTCAAAGAATTCAAGAATGAAGTAGAGAATCAACTCGACAAGAAAATCAAGTCTCTACGAACGGATCGTGGATGTGAGTACTTAAGTGCCGATTTTGACTCATACTTAAAGGAGTTTGGTATTGTACCTCAACTCACCCCTCCCGGTACACCTCAGTTGAATGGAGTATCCGAAAGGAGGAATAGGACATTGCTCGACATGGTTCGGTCAATGATGATTCATGTGGAATTACCTCTTTACTTTTGGAGTTATGCACTACAAACTGCGGCTTACACACTAAATAATGTTCTATCCAAATCCGTGGAGAAAACTCCTTATGAGCTATGGAGTGGTAAAACACCCAAGCATCCTCAAGGTCTTCAGATCATCAAGAAGTTTTAGAGAACTTCTAGGTATGAAATTCGGAGCCCATGTTTGTTTTAATAAAGTTTTGAAACTAGTTATTGAAACAAACCGATGCATGCATGATACAAATCATAGAAAATTGTAATTGATCCTTATTGTGCATAAAAATTTCGAAAATATATATGTGCAATTAAACTAGAAATCCTACATGATGTACTCAAAACATTTATTTTGGAAATCAAAAATTAGTTTTCAGTTGTTATTAAATGTCTTTGCACTGATAATGCTTTGGAATGTGTGTCTTCTGCTGTAACGTTTTTGTGCTTGTCTTTCGGTATCACTCATCAAACCACCTGCCCAAACACATCCCAACAGAATGGTGTTGCTGAGAGGAAGCATCGCCACATCCTAGACGTGGCACACACTCTCTTAGTTGAGCGCAATGTTCCTCCCTATTTGTGGTCGGATGCCATCCTCACTGCAATATATCTTATTAATCGTATGCCATCTACACCCTTGGGGAAAGAAATTCCTCTTCATCGTCCCCTCTTGGATACTGAGTTGTTTCGTTTGTCACCCTGTGTTTTTGGATGTGTCGGGTTTGTTCAAGATTTATCTCCTGGTTTGGATAAGTTGTCTCCACGTGCGTTTTAAGTGTGTATTTGTTGACTATTCTCGCACCCAGCGGGATATCGCTTATATCACTCGGCTAGTCGCAAGTACTATGTGTCTATGGATGTCACATTTTTGGAGTCTCATTCGTTTTTTTCTGATTCGGTCACTCACGATATGTTGTCTACGTCGTCTGATATCAGCTTACCGTTTCCCGTTTCTGTCTCTTCGCCCGTGATTATGCCTGGTGTGGTGGCTCCTCTAGTGTAAACAGATAACGACCGTTTTGGACAGGTTTATCGTCGGTTCCGCCGTGTTACGCTGCCAGATCCGTCTCCTCCAATCGTCTCCTTAGATGATGCAGATCCATCGCTTGACCTTCCAATCACCCTCCGTAAAGGTATTTGTTCTTGTACCAGACACCTCATCTCCAACTTTGTTTCTTATGACAATCTTCACCCGTCCATTCACAATTTTGGTCTTTCATTGTCCGCTGAGTCAATGCCTAAGAAATACCAGGATACGTCTCTGCATCTACATTGGCAGAAGGCAATGTATGAGGAAATGTCAGCATTGGAGTAAAGTCCACAATCGGTCCAAGGCAATTCGGTCGACCGAATGACATTCAGTCGTCCGACCTGAGAGCATCCTAACAACTACTTATGAGAATATTTCAGTTATCCGTTAGGTGTTCGCAATGATAGAATCATAGTGCCCAAGTTTACATATGATCATATGGACTTAATAAATATAAAATTACAAGTCTTATCATTGAGCTCTGATTACAAGTCTCTTCATCATTGATGTCTTTATCCCAATGCTCATTTTCTTAATGATCTTGATTAACCTATTAAGCTGATTTGTAACTATATAAGTGTATATACAATGTATGAAATCAGATAAATCACAGAAGTACTATTAAGATGATCCGGGACCAGACCGAACAAGACTGGATCGAGACCCAAATTTTCGGTATCCGGTGGACCGAAGACCAGACCGAATAAATTCAGATCAGTTCGGTCTAAATCGGCCGAGTTGGGTCGATCCAAAAAAATCTGTCCAATCCAAATTTTACTCACGCCTCCCGTAATCAGCTTCCCTGGAAGTCTGGGAAATAAGATGGAAGGACTTGTTGACAACATATTAAATGAACAGAGTGACTTCCGACCGTAAGTCCATAATCCCCGAAAAAAGTACATGTCCTCGTTAGATTCTCTCTCCTCGAAACGTGCAATCCTCTCTCTCTCTCTCTCAAAAAAAAGTTAAAAACCTCTCTCCCCCACCTTTCTCTCCTCTTCCTTCCCTCAAAATGTGGAGACCCACAATCCTCCGCACGGCCCGAGCCCTCCTTACCCGCCCCATCCCCCCACCCCCACCTCTATTCTCCACCTCCCCGTTACCCTCCGACCACCCCGACCCCGTCACCCTCCCGGAGGCGAAGAAGCTCATGCGGCTCGTCAACGTCGAGACCCTCAAGCGGAAGCTGGAGATGGAGGGGAGGGAGGTCATCTCGTACGCGGATCTGTTAAGGGTTTGTGAGGGAATGGGGGTGGCTAGAGGGCAGGAGGAGGCGGAGGAGTTCGCGAGGGTTTTGGATGAGGCCGGGGTTGTGCTTTTGTTCAGAGATAAGGTTTACTTGCATCCTGACAAGGTGATTTTGGTGATTTGCATGTTTTGGTTGAAGATTTTGTGGGTTGGTGAAATTTGGGTTTTGGGGGTTCTTTGCTTTTGTGAATTTTTGTTGTGGGACGGTGGAAAAGTGTGGTCTTTGCTGTTCTTGGCTCTGGTTTTTCATGATTTAGGTTCAGATTTGAATTTTGTGTTATTTTTGTTTGTTTGTAATTTCGTTTGTTTGATGGTATTTGGTACTTTTCTAGTTTTTCGTTTTCATTTTTGTTTCTTTCTTGATGGAAATTTGATGGTCGGTTTTTGTTGATGCTGTTAAAAACCCAACCTAGAGAACCCAACCGGCGCTCACCCAATCGGCGTCTCTTCCTCAACAGGCGCGTCTCCTTCTCCGAAGCAACGCGACGCTTCTCTCCCGAGGCAACTCAATCCAACGTTTAAATTCACACTCGTATAAAACACAATGTATTTTTTGAATCCATGTAAGGTTGATACTCAAAAAAATGCTTTTCATATTTCAAGTAACATTAATCAGGACCTCTGGCATAAGCGGATGGGACATCCATCGTCTCATGTTCTAAAAACTTTATTTCCTATTTTTTCTCCGAATTATGCATGTGATGTTTGTCATTTCTCAAAACAAACTAGACTTCCTTTTCCTACATCTAAAAACAAATCTAAATTTCCGCTCGATTTAATTCACTCCGATATCTGGGGTCCAGCCCCGGTCGAATCTTACAATGGTTTCAAATATTTTGTTTTATTCATTGATGATTTTTCGCGTAACACCTGGATTTACCTTCTTAAAAATAAGTCAGACGTTTTTAAAATTTTTTGCGAATTTGTAACATTTGTTGAAAACATGTATAATTTCAAAATTAAAACTCTAAGAACCGATAATGGGACAGAATATACCAGTCTCAATTTTCAAACGTTTCTAAAAAATCGTGGAATTTTCCATCAAACTACTTGTATTAATACTCCCGAGCAAAATGGAATTTCTGAACGGAAAAACCGTCATATCTTGAATGTTACCCGATCTCTGTTATTTCAAAGTAATTCACCAAAACATTTTTGGTCTGACGCAGTTCTAACTGCCACCTATCTCATTAATCGTTTGCCAAGCCCCGTCCTTCAAAACAAACAACCTTTAGGAATATTGTTAAACCGGGCACTGCAATTAGACCATCTTAAGGTTTTTGGTTGTGTCTGCTTTGTTCACAAGAAACGGATAGACAAGTTTGACAGCAACTCTGTAAAATGTATTTTCCTTGGTTATTCTGTAAACAAAAAGGGGTACAAATGTTTTGACCCCGATACTTGTAAAATGTATATATCAAGAGATGTATCCTTTAGAGAGAGTGAGTTCTACTACAAAGAGAATACAACTGGGACCCTTCCAGCTACAACAACTACTCTACCACAAAGCCACATGGAAGAAAGAGAAGGACAAGAGAGCAATCAAGAAAACGAGAAGGAAAACGAAGAAGAAGAAACTTCACCTCAAGACAATCAAGAAAATACTCAAGCAAGGAGATCCACTCGTCCAAGACGTCCTCCGGCCAGGTTTAACGACTTTGTTACCTCACACGTCACTTATCCCATCGAAAATCACATCTCCTACGAACAAATTCTCCCAATCTACAAAACATACCTAACCCAAATAAATAACTTAGAACCTAAGACATTCCAAGAAGCTATAGGAGATCCAAAATGGCGCAAAGCCATGAGTGAGGAACTCAACGCCCTAGAAAACAACAACACATGGACACTCATTCCAAAACCACAAGGGATCAAACCTGTTGGGTGCAAATGGGTCTATAAAATAAAATATAACAGTAATGGAACCATAGAAAGATACAAAGCTAGACTTGTGGCCAAAGGGTATACTCAAACTTATGGGATTGACTACCTAGAGACCTTTGCTCCTGTTGCGAAAATGAACACGGTTCGTGTTCTTCTGTCCATACCAGTAAACAAGAATTGGAAACTCCATCAAATGGATGTACGAAATGCCTTCTTACAAGGAAACCTTGAAGAGGAAGTATATATGACTCCTCCACCGGGATTCAACGTCACCTCAAACCAGGTATGCAAACTCAACAAAGCTATCTATGGTCTAAAGCAATCTCCACGCGCATGGTATGCCAAACTCAGTCATTTTTTACTTGCTTATGGTTTTTTAAAATCTTCCGCTGACGCTTCTATGTTTACTAAACACCACAAACAAGGTATCACCATAGTATTAGTTTATGTTGACGATATCATCATCACCAGAGACATTAACAATGAAATTAGTCAAGTCAAACACTACCTCAAAACAAAATTCGATATAAAAGACCTCGGCCTCTTAAAATACTTCTTAGGAATAGAAATTGCATACTCAAAAAAGGGCCTCTTCTTATCACAAAGAAAATATGCCCTAGACCTATTGACAGAAACAGGAAAACTTGGTGTTAAACCAGCTAACACGCCAGTAGAAACAAACCTCAAAATCAACTCTACTGACGGAGAACCCGTCAAAGATATTCATCAGTTCCAAAGACTTGTAGGCAAACTCATATACCTAACGGTAACTAGACCAGACATAACATTTGCTGTTAGCATAGTTAGTCAATTTATGCATGCACCTCGAACACCACACTTAGGTATCATTGATCGCATTTTAAAGTATATAAAACAAACCCCAGGACAAGGAATACTTATGAAAAATAATAGCTCTAACAATATCATTGGTTTCTCGGATGCAGATTGGGCAGGAAGTCATGATCGTAGATCAACTACAGGTTTCTGCACCTTTGTAGGAGGGAACCTCGTAACTTGGAGGAGTAAGAAGCAAAAAGTTGTTGCACGATCCAGTGCAGAAGCGGAGTATCACGCAATGGCATCTACAACTAGTGAACTTATATGGTTAAAACAACTTCTTAACGATATGGGACAATCTCCCAACATGCCCATACAGATGTTCTGCGACAATAATGCTGCTCGACACATAGCGTCCAACCCAGTATTTCACGAAAGGACCAAACACATTGAAGTGGACTGTCATTTCATTCGCGAAAAGATCCAAGCAAAAGAAATAGAAGTTCCCTACATACCCAGTAAAGAACAACTAGCAGATGTGTTTACCAAGGCCCTAAGTCAGAAGTCGTTCAATCAAATCATCAGCAAGCTGGGTACCTTCAACCTCTTCCGGACCCAACTTGAGGGGGAGTGTTAAAAACCCAACCTAGAGAACCCAACCGGCGCTCACCCAATCGGCGTCTCTTCCTCAACAGGCGCGTCTCCTTCTCCGAAGCAACGCGACGCTTCTCTCCCGAGGCAACTCAATCCAACGTTTAAATTCACACTCGTATAAAACACAATGTATTTTTTGAATCCATGTAAGGTTGATATACAAAAAACAATATTCTCAATAAAACCCAATCCCCTTGCGTTTCTTCAGATGCCTTGTGTTTTGGTCTTTTTGCATTCCATTGGATGGGATTTGGGATGGGTTAAGGTGGGATTGCAACTTCTTGGTTTGCATTTTTTTGCCCTGGTTTTAATGGGATTCGATGTTTTGACTTTTGCCTATTTTTGGAAACTTCGTTTGGTTTGAAGGTTTGGTGCATTGATTAGTTGAGTGGGCTGGAAAAGGAAGGCTACATCTTTTTTGATAAGTTTCATCCCCTTTTTTATGAATCTATTTTTTTTTTTGCATATGCTTGTTATTCTGAATTCTGATCTCTTATTAAATCTGAGGGTTTGGTGTTTCTTAGATCGGTTGGGGAATATTTTTTGTGGTTGTCATTTGTTTATAGGTCTCTGTTTTGATATTCTGTTTTTCCATTTAAAGTTTTATGTGGTGCTAAATTTGTGTGGTTTGTGTTGATCTGATGATGCTTAAATTTGAATCGTTGGTCATTATAGTTTGCGAAATTCGTTTTTTTTGTTATTTTCCATGCCATTGTTGATATTAGAATTTAGAAGTTGAGTGTCAGTAACATCTGTCTTTCTTTCGTTGAAGGTTCACAGAGAATTATTGTTTTGCGATAAGTTTTGAATTTTTTTTTTCTTTCATAATGTTATCCTATTCAAGTTTTAATGCTTTATATCATGAGGTAGTTGCATCAGGAAATAAGATTGGTTCCACTTCACATCATCACGTGTTTTAAACAGATTCAAACTCAGATTTCTTGTACTGGCAAAATTTGGAATCATTTGAGTCTGCTGAATTTGATTGGTTGGTGGTATTTTAGGTGGCTACTCGAAGAGGTTTGCTCCTTTTGGAAGTTTCCCTGAGAAAGCACATTTTTACTTCAATCACCTGTCATCATATTTCCAGTTTGTCAACTAAGTTGGTCCCATGTTATTACACATGCTAATTGACAAGGATCCCTAACTTTTTGTTAAACATCGTCACCAAATTTCTCCAGGGATACCTTTCTTGTTATCTCTTCGTTCCTTTTCCTTGATTTTCTTCGTCGCACCAAATGCTATGTTATCAGCTCTTTCCCTCTCCGCACCGAAAAGCATTGGTGGTAGACCATCAACAGCAAGTAAAGATCCTGGTTTTAACAGCGACTTGTTCCTGACTGAAAGTTATATTTCTTCTAACCACAGAAATTGTTAACCACACAAATACAACTTGTCTAAAATGACATTACATCTAAACCTTTGTTCTTGTAAATCCTTAAGTTGGAATATTGTGGTTGCTTGGCCAATTTTGTGTGATATCATAAAGATCATGATACAGTATCCAATTACATCGCCATAATAATTCAGAAATACCTTTTTGTCTCTAACCAATTGTTTTGTTTCTTTTCTTCTTCTGTAAAATACCTATATTTTCCAATGTTTCCAATGTTTTAGTTGCTTTCTTTTTTTCCTCAGGTTGTTGATCTCATGAAAAAAGCAGTGCCCCTGGCTTTAACACCTGAGAACGATCCCCGACACGAGGAACTCAAAGAGCTTCAGAAACAGAAGGAAAACATTGACTTGCTAGCGCACAGACAGGTACGGCGCATATTATGGTCTGGACTAGGAGTCTTGGTGTGCCAAGTTGGTCTCTTCTTCCGTCTTACGTTTTGGGAGTTCTCATGGGATGTCATGGAACCTATTGCATTCTTCACGACAACCACCGGATTGATCATCGGATACGCATATTTCCTCTTCACTTCGAGGGATCCAACTTACCAGGATCTGCTGAAAAGGCTGTACTTGTCTAGGCAAAGGAAAATGTTTCAGAAACACAACTTCGACATCGACAGGTTCCTTGAACTACAGAAACATTGCAAGTGTCCTCTGGATCATACAAGAGGTCTGCAATCGGATGGACCTCACGACTGATGATCGAGCACTTTAAGGGTTGAACGTGATGGTGTTTGTGTAAGAACTTCTAACTGTCTGCTTTTCTTTTCTTTTCTTTTCTTCTGTTCTATCCTTTTTGGTGTCTTTTGAAGTGTGATATGTTTCTTGACTTTGTATGATGTAATGTTGTAACGACAAGAAGATAATGAAATAACACTGCAATTTTGTAATCTACACATATCAATGAAGTTTTTGATCGATCTCTGACTATAGTTGTGTTTTCTCCCTTTCTTGATTTTACAATCTGTGTAATGGTTGCTTTTGATTCGTTTGAAGGGAGTTCTGAAATTTAGAATTTCTAGTTCTAGAAACTCTACTCCGAGGAAGTGAATTAACTCTTTGATTTAGATTGCTCATAAATTAGGAAGGGAATTCATCTCATTTTGTGTTGCTTTAGAGTTCTATTATTTCTTACGATTGAGTTGGAAATACGGGAAGTTTTATGTATGGACTCTTAAGATGAGTACTCAAGTTTCAAAAATTTCAGCCAATTAATTATCTTCCAGAGACCAATCTTAATGTTTCCCGATGGAACCGAAGTTGACGCCGGGTGAACGGAGAGGTGACCGGGCTCCGACCGGCGAGATCTAGAGCTAGGAAGCTTGGAGAAGCTAAAAGCTAAAGAAAAGGATAAGTATGCTCTGGAGTCGCTACTTGTGGGAGGGCCTGGTGTGGGGATGGAACTCGTGCGCAGGGTGGCAACTCCCTTGTCGCGAGGAGTCACCCCCGTCGCACCCTCGGAACGGCTCGACTCTCCTCGGTATCGTCGATATGGTTGTCGCGTGAGCATTGTCTCCGCCTTGAGGGCCAAGTTATGTGCCTCATCCACCGAGTACATAGTGTGCATACTAAGCTTCTCTTGAAGTACGTAGCGGAGACCCCCGACGTAGCGCACGACTTGGTGTTCGGGTGCCTCAGAAAGGTTACATCGCGATGCTAGGCGAAGGAATTCCTCGGTATACGTAGCTACTGAACGTCCCCCTTGCACGCAATGCTGAAACTTGTGGAACAAGATTTGGAGGTAATCGGGTGGAAGAAAGCGTCCTTGAAGTAATCACTTCATCTTTGTCCACGTTCGCACCAGAGCTTTACCCTGTCGTCACCGCAAGTCGGAGACTTGGTCCCACCAAGCCGAGGCCCCCCGCGCAATTTGTAGGCGACAATGCGGATTTGTTTGTTTTCCAGCACATCCAATATGTCGAAAAATTTCTCCACCTCGTAGAGCCAGTCAAGTAGTGACTCCACGTCAAGACTTCCGTGGAACGTAGGGAATTCTGCTTTGGTCTTATATTCATCTCCCTCGACCTCACGGCGTCGTCCTCGCTGCCCTCGGTCGTTAGCGAGGTAGTCATCTACTTCCGAGTCGTTTTCTTCCGGCGTGTGGGTTCCTTGCAGTGGCGGCCGTCGACCACGTCAAACACGTGGTGGTGAGGTTCCTCGTTCTCGTGCTCGTTGTCCTTGCGGTCGAGGACCTCCATCAAAATGCAACGTCGCGAGTGCATCGTGTATTCGCGTGAGCTGCACCTCGGTGGCACGTTGGTGGTCGGTGAACACACCCCAAAGGGCATCTACACTTCGATCGGGGTTGGGATCCGGTCCTTTGTCAGCCATACCAGGAGCTAACCTGGCTCTGATACCAGTTGACGTGGGGAGAACGGAGAGGTGACCGGGCTACAAGCGCCAACCGGCGATATCTAGAACTAGGAAGCTTGGAGAAGCTAAATGCTAAAGAAAAAGATAAGTATGCTCTGGAATCCACCAGGATGAAAGGTTAAAGTCAAATTTGGATTCAAAAGGAAGTGTTCTTTCCTATTATTATCCAAGGATATATAAAGACAATTTCCTACGTACTCCTTAGCACTATAGGAATCTCTTTGGGAAAAGTAAAAGCTGCAATTCTAACGATAACAAGACCAATTTAGGGAACAAAAGACAAGTTTAACTAAAACTCCCAAACTACTACTAAATTGCCAATGGGTCCTCCATGCAACCCATGCACGTTACATGTTAACGTGCCTTCTCCTTGTGCTAGTCCCATTTCTCCGTGAAATTGAGTGCCACGTCCTCTGCATCAGAAGTAATGTATTAATGTGTTAAACATACAATTGATTGAAATTTTAAAATCTAAATCTGGAGCTTCCACGTAATATTATTACCCTCGGGTCTATTGCAGTTGGTTGAGAGCGTGGAATCGTACTCAAGTATTGGAAACGAATTTTCAGTATGCTAAAAAAATACACCTCGGCTACCAGGTGTTGGCTCAACCACATAATATGGTATATGACGTGATTTATGAGTTCTTAAATGTCTTGACTTGAAAATTAGAATTAGATTGGTATATGACAAGAAAGTGAATACCAAATATAATTTGGAATTGGAATTAATTCTTAAAACGTTAGTAATTTCAAGTTTAGGTACAGATTTAGATATATGTGAAATCATATTTGAATATACAAAAACACGCAAATACATGTAAAATTTATGGTTGTTAGTTATCATCTTTATGGCAAAAATTGAATGAGAAAACATCAATTTGCGCTTAAATATATAAAGTTGGTCAAGTTAGAACAAATCAAGATATATGACTGTCAAGACATCTCTTAAAATTAAGCTAGTAATGGATAAAAATATTGTCATCTACACTCAAATATTATTCTAATCAAAATATGGATTAAAAAAATGCTACATTTTGAACTCAGATATTTTAGCATTATTAGTTGGAATTTGGACAAAGCCGGATACAGGTGTATTTGATTCGACACTAAAAAAATAAATCAATTGATAAAGTTGCAATGACAACATAAATTCAAAATTTGAGAATCATTACTTGAGTTAAAATTTAATCTGACAACTACTAGGTGATTATATATATAGGAAAGTCATCTAGTTAGAATCAGTTCTCATTTTGACCTGTGTGAGAACCAACAAAACCAAAGAGTTAAAAAAAGCCCACCTTGTAAACTGACCCGATTAGAGTATCCGATACCAACAACAAACCCTACACACGCAAACCGGATCCTCTCAACCCGACAACAAACATCACCCGTTTACGTCTTGGGATTTTGTTCTCCCCTTCTTTCTTCATGTCCGATGACTAGCATGAATGTGGTTTACGTGATTTTTCTTCGATTATCCTTAAAAACTAGTGGTTATGTCACATTCTGTTCAATCTTGTGTTTATTTCTCTCTTTTGATTTCATGTTGTGGTAATGGGGATTCAGTAGGGTTTTAGTAGTATTATTCTTGGTAGCTGTTTACTGTTGGTTTGTTTGTTTACTGTGGTGGGACTTTTTGAGTTTTTTAAGGTTTTTGTTTTGTTTCGTGGGTTTTGATTTTGGTGCAGTTTTTTATCGGTTCAAGTTACAATTTCAGATTTTGAAACAATCTCCACCACCTCTTCCTTTTCCACTTCCAGAAACTCCTTCCTCCTCTTGCAGCTCTGCGACCTCATCGTAGTTGTGGAGGAAGCCAATGATCTTGTTACGAACTTTCGTAGGTCGATTTTTTTGACCGAAATAGAGTCACTCTGTTAGGGATACACTCTTGTTAGGAACTTTCGTAGTACAATTTTTTTGACCGAAACAGAGTCACTCTGTTATAGGGATTTGTATCACCGAATCGTAAATATTAACAGGATCGTATTGTTGAATTATTAAGATTCGAAATCAAAATAAGCAGAAGCGTACCGGAATTCATTTCTAAGGATTGCTTTCCTGAAGTGATTACTTTCGGAAGTGAAACTTAGCCTTCTAAATCACCACAAGACTCTCAACGACCCCTTTAGGCCATCACTAACCATGACCTGGACGATCCGGTCATCAGCTCTCTCTCTCTTCAAAATCAGCTTTCTCTCTCTTCCACATCAGCTTTCTCTTTCCTCAACCCACCTTCTTCTCTTTCCTACACTATTCATCTCTTAACCACAACCCAACACAACCCACAACAACCTACCTCTCTCCTCCACATCATTTCGGGGTCCATCTTGGTAAAATTTTAAAAAAAAATTAAAAAATTTCTAAAAAATCAAAACAATTATAAAACGAATTTTCAAAAAAAAAAATTATAAAAAAACTCAAACAAAAAAATTAAAAAAATCAAAACAAAAACAAAAAAAAATCAAAAAATCCAAAAATAATAAAATATTTGATGACCGGGTCGTCGACCCGGTCGTTTGAATGACCGGGTCGACGACCCGGTCATCTACAACCGAAAGTTTTCTGTTAAAAAATTAGTATTTTAATCAACGACCGGGTGATGACCGCAGGATGACCGCAGTTTTACTGCGTTAAGGGATGGCCTTAGAATATCTATGAATAACTTTTTGGTGATATGTTGTGTGAATCGGGACCAAGACTCATTTATATAATAAACCCAAAAAAGTTTCAATCCAGCAACACATCACGAAGTGAAAATTTTCATTTTGTCTTCTAAACATTAAATGTAGACTTGGGATTCGGGTCTTGTCGGTCCGGCACGCTGTCACGGTCTGTTAGCCCAACAACTATAATAGTCGTTGAGCCGTTGACGTCAATAGCTTAATGTCTCTTTAACAAGTTTTTTTAATTTTACAAAATATCATTCCCTCATCCTATATAAACCTCTCGACCATTCTCATTTTCTTCACACCAAATTCTTTCACCTCTTCTTTTAAATCTCTCCAATTTTTTCTACTATTTGTGTAATTGCTCTAAATTTGTTGGAAACAGATCGAGTTTAAGTTAAATCGTGGAACCTAAAGCTACAAGCAGACTGCTAACCGCTTAATTTCATGACTCTTCCGTTCTTTATTTCCCACGCTTTTTAATTTTTTAGTAGTTAATTTAATTCATCAATCATTATCATGCATTTCTTATTTATGAAAAAAATCTTTTTTTGCATATTTATTAATTTTCATAACTTTAACATCTGAATATGAATATAATAATAACCCCTCCTCTAAATCGATATAAACCTAAAGTTGAAAGTATTAGAAAAGACTAGCAAAGTATGAGAATATTTTGATTAAGGACAATTTATTAAGGGTAATGCAACTGCTATTTGTAAATTATGTTGTAAATAACTTACGACTAAGTCAAGTAGAGGAACCAGTCATCTAACTAGACATTTAAATTCATGTAAATGTAAGCATGCATCATCGGTAGTGGATTCACGTCAATCAGTTTTAAACACAACTAGTGGAACTTTAAATTTCAGAAGATATTGTTCAATTAAAAATAGAGAGATAATTTTTTATTTCATAATTAGATATAAACTATCATTTAACACATGTGAATCTAAAGCCCGTAGGGATGTAATTTTCTACCTTAATCCGCAATTTAAACATTGAACAATAAGATAACATTAACTAGTGATGTTTGGACCGATCCAAATAATTATCCTTATTGTTGCATAATTGTGCATTATCTAGATGATTTATGGTGTTTAAATAATAAAAAAATATTTATTACCTATTTTGGATTCACACACTATCAAGATTATATTTGATCATATTAAATATATTACGGTAGCTAATAATATTGAAAATAAATATTTTGCATTCACACACTACCAAAATTATATTTGATCATATTAAATATGTTATGGTAGTCAATAATATTGAAAATAAAGTTTGTACAATTATATTTGATAATGCTACTAATAACAGTTCATCAATAAAAATTCTTATAAATTATTGTCATCCACGTGTAGATGATTTACTCTTTCATATGAGATGTGTTTGTCAGACTTTGGTCTTAGTAGTACAATATGGACTTAACAACATAATTAAACATTACCTAGAAAATGTTAAGTTGCAGTAGCACATCTAGATATCAGGATTTTAGACAATTTTGTGTATAAAATCATGTTAAACCTAAGAAGTTTAAATTAAATGTACACCATAGATGAAATTTTACATATGAAAAGTTAAAATGTTGTTATCTTTATAATCTTGCAAGTACAATATTTTATAATTAAAAATAAAATGAGTACATGTTAACCCCCGTAGATTGAGATGATTGTAAAATTATGTTAGATTTTTTTAAATATTTTTCACCTTCACTAATAGATTAAGTGGACAATATTATCTCATCTCTAACATACATTTCTATGAATTACTTTGAATTACTAGACTCTTTGCGAAATATGGGTCAATTTGTAGTTTTGTTGAAATTTTAAATGTAACGAAGACTAAGTTTAATAAATATTGGAATCCTCATCTATTTAGTTTTTGTTTAGCTTTTATTATGGATCATATATTTAACATTAATGGTTTACAAATTTTCTTGGAAGAAAATTTTGAAAATATGAATCATGAAAATTTCCAAAAACATGTAGATAATTGTAAGTCTTTGTTAAACATATATTTTGAAGAATATGAAAGACTACATAATGTAAATCAAATGAGTTCAAATATTTAGTTCATCATCACAACCTACTACAATGGATCCAGATGATAACGACTTCCAATCAAATTGGTTAACTCAAAAGATTAAAATTAGTGCAAAATGAAATACAAAATGAATGAATTGGATATTTAAACACTCAAATATACTTAATTTATTTGTTGTTGAGTTAAAAGCTTTTGATATTTTAGATTGGTGGAGAAAGAACTTAAGTAGGTTTTCACTGATCTTCTTGATGGCACGAGACTTATTATGTCATGTGGCATCAGAGTATGCATTTAACACAGGTAGACGTGTTTTGACTGACAAATGACAAAACATGTCCGACAAATTAATCGAGATGAGCGTATGCCTGAATGATTGGATGTACGTTGCAGAAAAAAATGTAAAACATGAATCTTAGCGACACCAACAATGACGATGAAGATTGAAGAGAAATTAGTAAACCATTGGGTTTAATGAGCTTTTTTCTCAATACCCTTACGGTTTTTTATTACTCCTTAGGTTTAGCTAGCATCCGACCTATTTTAATATGTAACGAATTATGTATTTATATTGTTTCTCGATTTTAGTTAATAATTATTAATAAATAAATTAGTTATTTCGGGGGGAAATTAAATTGTGTTTGTGTTTGTTAATTCAATTGTGATCATATACTTACATCAAATTAAAAAAACAATCGAAAATTTGAAATCCAACCCGATCCTATCAAAAAAAACCCGACCTGATGCCCCCGCATCTGGCCTGGCCTAGGCACGAATCCAGCCCGACCAAGGCCACCATGCCAGGCTCAGGATTCTGGCCGTGTGCTGGCACGACATGAGTCCCATGTCTAATTAAAAGGCCTAGACTATGTGAGATACGTTAAATCTCATTTGATTAAAACCATAGTAGATCACATTTATAAGATTTAATCATGTCAGTTAATTATTTTACATATAAGCCCAACGTTGGATTATGGATCCAACATTATTGGATTCAACATCCAACAATCTCTCACTCGGGCTATATGTATAAACTGTATAATCATGTTATCCCAAATAACCAAAGGAGCTCAACTTCGCTGTCATTACCATTGTGTATCTTTAACCAATCTCGTCCACCAACCATACCAACATCCGGATCAAAGCGGTCTTTGTTATATATATATATAGGAATTCTCAAGTGAGCTCAGGGCTTAATCAAACTAAATTAAGCCCCACAATATCCACCACTCATTTCAAAATGTAAGGTAGATTAAGAAAAAAACGGTTATGCTAATGAATGGTGAGATTAACTTTAAATAAGATCCAATGGTAAGATTGTATGAGGCTTAAACTAAATTTGATGAGCCCTGAGCTCACTCTGAGCTCACTAGAGCTTGATCTTGTATATATATATAACTCAACCCATCAATGATCACATGTATCGACACAACTGAACCAGTTTCTTTTAAATTCCATTTTATTGAAGCTCGACATATTTAGGCATTTATATTCTTTTGATTTGGTAATGTCGTTGTCATTGACTTTGTCTTTACCATTTATATAACCATTTATATTCTCTTGATCTAGGCATTAATTATATGCTACCATTGACTTTGTAGCATAACTACTTATGCTACCATTTATATCCATCGCCAACCAATCACATTCTCCTAACGTTCTCTTAACATTTTATTGTTATTGACTTCATTTCATCATTATACTCTAGTGCACGTTATATTGCCCATTTCCAGATCAAAGATGCGGATTCAAAGTATGCGCAACTTTCCGTGATTGTTGTAGTGTATCAAACACAATAATGTCATTAAAGAATTAATTCTTCGCGTTTGAATCAGCCTACATCAACAACCAAAAACATGTATTGGAAAACGTGTTCACCACCGCAAGCCTTTTGTATTACCATTCACCAGACAACTGATTCTTTTAACTCGACTCTGCAATTAAAGTTGAAAAAGAAGAATGCAAAAACACATTTATTTGTAATAATTTTGTATTCACTAGTTAAATCTTAATACTTAATTTAACTGGTAGGATTTGATATCTGATTGGAGCAAGACTAGGAACAACCAATTGAGCTAACCACGAACGCAAGACACGATAAGCAGTGATGTCACAATGACTGTACAGATATACGTCACTAGCATTTTCAGTTAGACTAGGTGTGTATCTTTTAATTATTGTTGTTGCGTAAAATTTAGACATATATCGCACATTATTATTTCAACGTCGACTAGCCGGTCGTTCCATTAGAGACATGATTGTTTGACTTTTTCGACAACTAATGAGGGTTTGAATTATGATGGAGGATATGAATTATATTAGCTTGCAAGTTGCAACAAACCGTTGCAATATTTATTAGACAAAGTCAAGGACAACTTGGAGCGATCGCATATATATTGTTAAATCTGCATTTTCATCCGAAAATTAGCATGTTCTTGAGGTGTCATTAGTTTAATTAGCAAGACGTGCCTTCGCGTTTTCAAGAATTATTAGTTCAGTGAGACGTGCCTTGCAACAAACGCTAAACAATGATTAGACAAAGTCAAGGACAATAAAGAAATTAAGCGAACATGTTATTGGGAAGCGAATGATATAATTAAAGCGGGAGGGGCACTGGTTAACCATGCATGTATCCACCATCACATCAATCCCGTAATTTCATTTGAACCAAATTAAAAGACATGGAAATCGGCTCCAGTTCAAATGTCACCATCCCTGACATGGCAACTGAACTGATGCGGGACATATAACAAATATCAAATTCAGACAATGGGAAGACTTCACCATCTTCAGAGCCCCCGTACGTGGAGTTACACGAAATTAAGCTATCGTGAAGCTTTCAAGCCAAAGCTCATCCCTATCGGTCCATATCATCACGACGAGATTAGCCTGCAAGAGATGGAGCAATTCAAGTTGAACTGCCTAGACAACTTCATTAGAAGATCGAATGGCAATCGCGACGTTGAAAAGGGGATCAAGGAGGCTAAGTTGACGAATTGCGTACATCACCGAAGTACATGGTCTAGAGGTTGAGCTTAGAAAATGCTACTCTCAACATATCAACATGGATAGTGATAAGTTGGTGAAGATGATGTTGCTCGATGCTTGCTTCGTTCTGGAGGTTATATTAGCGCTTCAAATAAGTGACGATGACCCATTACATATAGGGAAAGACAAATCTACAAGAGATGACTTCAATACAGGGACAATTAAAACTGATCACATGCATACTTCATTTACTCTTGTACACTCTAGGCCTTTCAGTTGATCCTCAAGTAAATATAGACATAACTCCCAACGTAACTCACAATCACCACTCAATTAGTAGCACTCGGACTGCTACAGATTTAGAGAACTCCGGGGTGAAGTTTCGGATGGCGAGCGAATTGTGTTTTATGGATGTGAAGTTCTCCAAAGACACACCCTTTCTCTTCCGAAATTTCATAGCGCTGGAGCAGTGCAACTCTAATTAATACGGGACTAAACTTACTGAATATGTATTTTTCATGGGGGATATTGTGGACAACAAGAAAGATGTGGCATTATTGGAGAAGGAAGGGATTAATTATACGTCACACGTTGGGACGGTAATAGTTAATTACCTCCAACAAGTTTGCGAGGAAATGAAGAATTATTGCAGCTCGAAATGGCCTCGATGGAGAAGAATTGTTTTTCGAGACTACTTTAGAAATCCATTTGCAGTGCTATCTATTGTAGTCCCATTTATTCAGCGCATTGTCTTCTACGTTATGTCACTATCGTGAATATGGGAATGGCAATCGCCTCGTATCATCTCGCCAAATGGATATTTTTATTTCAGCGCATTGTCTTCTACGTTATTTTTATTTCAAAGTCTAAATTAAGTGGTGTAATAAACTAATAAAGTTTGAAGTTTTGTGATACTTCATTGTGTTTCTATTAGGGTTACTAATTTGTGTCAAGTTGTTTATTTGAATTTATTCAGATTCAATATTGCAATTTAAAGTTGTTTGATTGGAAGGATTCAAGACAACTCCAAAGGCAACTTTTTAGTAACAAATCTTATTGAGATTTGATTGCGTTTGTTTGTTACGTTCAATGTTGTTTTACCTTCTGTATCATGGATAGGATAAGTTGTAATATCCAGAGCTGTTTTAGGAACTTCCCGTCCAATGTTTGGTCATCATTAATAATGTGTGTCTAGTGGCGTGCCTTGTCCAAAAAGATCAAATTTTGCAGATCAATTTCTCAATAGCTTCTCATATTGTATTTTCTTAACCATTTTTTAAATTGAATATTATTGTAACTTCTTAGCTAGTTCAATTATCAATTTGGCCATTTTAGCTTAACCGATTGATCCAATGTTTCATGTAATAACAATCTAAGAAAATTCACTATTTGATTCAATTATATTTTTGTCCTTTGATGCTAACACACTGACATCATAATTTGTTGAACCAACGCCCAAAGCACATATAAGAACTGAAATTTTATAAATTTTATATGTTATTAAATTTGTAATAAAAAAGAGACTCGCGTTGATTTCAACTTTAATTCCCAGGGTTCAGTAACTCCAGAAATTTTGAGCTAAAACTACAGGCTGTCAGAAATTTAAGTTAAAGAGTTGAAGATTTTAGAAAATTTTATTGGGTTTAAAATTTTATTCACATTTCAAATTATTGACACGAAAAGTTTCTAGAAGGGTGAAATCCAAATATGATAAAATCCAAGAGGTTCGAAATTCCAAAAAAAAAAAATCAGGTCAAACTCTATACAAATCTTGACCAACCATGTCAAGTTAAAAAATCCAGAGGAGATTAAAAACCAAAAACACCTATATCAACTTGACGAATTCTCGAAGTGTTGGGGTCGCTTGACCCTCCGCCTCACTGGTGGAGTTGTCCCTAGCCAAAATAGCAGTCCCCATCAACCACAAAAAAATCGAAAATTAGTTGGATGAATTTTAATTATTAAGATTTATTGCGTAATGGCATCTTAATGTTTGTTTGTTGTTACGAGTGGATAACAAATATGTGTCCCTAACTAAGTAATTAGACTAGTTGTGATATTGTAACGTCCCAAAATAATAGAAAATTTAAATTTTGAAACACAAGCATCACAAGAAATTAAACCCCAAAAGTGCGGGAACGTTACTCATAAAATATCAAAGAGTGTGCACCATATTATATCAGAGTTTGTCAAAATACATGATTACATCAGAATACAGACAATGATAAATACAAATAATTATGACGATCTCGAAAAGTCAGAAGAGAGGATCATGGTCCCAAAATACGCTCGCCCACAGTCACCACCCAGTAGCACCTACTGAGGTCCTAAAATGAAAATGCAATAACAATGGCTAAGTTTCCGGAAGGAAACTCTGTATACCAAGTTCACCTATATGAAATGCAACCGTACAATAAAATGAACTTATCATACTAATGACATGTCATGTCATCAGCTATCTGGAAAACAATCCCCTCAAAGAGTAAATCGGGACCTCTGTCCCACAACAACAACAAGCCTCCCTCAGAGACCTATCATAAGCACATACAGTCTTACGGACAGTACGCAACGCACCCCACACGCGGCTATACAACCAAGGGTTCAGTGAGGCCCATCCGCACTTCCACGTCAAATAGTGTTTGATCTGAAACTCGTAATCCACACTACCCCGACAGAGTCGTCACTCAGGTCGGTCCATTCACTCATTAGGTGCCCACTTGAGCTACCCTGTCGAAAAACATCATCGGCAGTCCACCACCGCCGTGGTCCTCCCGCCGCCACTCGGTCGCACAGAGGCCCTCCTGCCTCCACTCGGTCGTGCGGGCTCAAAACATCACCATCAAGGCCAGTTGAAGATATCCGCCACCCAGAGGGCTAGATAATAGACAAAACCAGATTGAAGTCTGTAGGGGTCATCACGCTCCGTGAGTTGTGCAACATTGTGCATTGGGATTCATGATCCCTCAAGTATACTACTATAATATGAGTCAAGTAAAGCATATACTATGCCACAATCTATAATACAGATGTGGTACGTCCCAAGTATCCATACGGCGGTTCCTGGGCAGACACAGGCAACGTACCTACCGTCACTTCCCAGCTCACGCACTAGGCGGGGACATGGGTTTCCGTGGACAAAATTGACATTTCAATAGGACAAGGATTCAGTTCTGGGCCCAAACGGTCGACCGAAAAAGTTATACCAGTCGACCGCTCCCCAAAGGATCAGACAATAAGACGCCTACAATGGTCAAACCCTGGGCTCACAACTTAAGCCCCCAACAGTCGAATAAAAGGTATAATTTGGTCGACCGTTAGAAGGTCAAAATCAGACGATTTCTAAGTCAAAAATAAGGCAAGGGTCGAACCACTCAGGGGCCACCTAGAAGTTTATATTCAACAACGGTCGAACTAACTATCTTCCGGTCTAACAAACATTAAGTCAACTTAGGTTACCGGTCGGACCAACTCAAGAGCAGTCGACCATTTAGATGGTCCACGCTATGTCCAAACCCATCCAGAAAGAAACTGTCAAACATAAGAAGGCTCGTCTGACCGAAAAACAATATGCACTCTTCCGATCAAGGCATCGTTCGACCAATGATGGTTATGGTTGAGAAAATTACACTAAGACCGTTCGACCGCAACCATCACCGGTCGACCGATCACCGACAACTACCTGGCCTAACCACGTACCATTGTTGCCTCTTGTCACCGACAAGGTCTTCGACCTACGGCGACAAGCAAAACTCCACACTGATGAGAATTAAATTTATACCGCAAGTGCACGACGTCAATGAAGACGTGGCAAGTACAGGTCGAACACAAGGAGAGAGAGATTTGTTATTTGTGTGATTTTCGAGTAGGGGAAAAAAGGAGAGAAGAATAAGTTTGGTTTTGAGATTTTTGGTTTTTAATTTTCTAAAGCATGAAACATGAACAAATAAAACTAAAATAAGAAGAAATATGGTGAATTCCGTTGGGTGGAGGTTTAGATATAGGGTTTAGATTAGAGAATTCAGAAACTTATAATAAATCATATTAGTTATAAAGCATTACATGATAAATGATTTAACATAAACTCAAGTAATCAAAATATACTAACACGAAATTAAAATAATAACTTTTATTCTTCTTCTCTTCACCCTAAATCTGTCACCTCTACCCTTTGGAAAGAGTTAGAAACTCATAGATGGAGGGAGGGAGAAGAGGTCCTAGAGAAACTACAAAAGAAAACTAAAAACAAGAAATAAAATAACAGAATTTTATTGCTAAAGAGAAGAACAAAAACTAAGACTAAAATTAAGAACATAAAACTAAGAACATAAAACTAAGAAGATCCTCTACAACATCGTTTCATGACTATTTATAGCCGATACAAGAGACTTAGGTATAAAATAGGAAAGTACACGCGTCAACACGCAACCGGTAAAATTTTTAGAGCATGGATCTAATTTGGTGCGGCGGATTCGCCACCTTTTTAGCTCCGATTTAATCCGGATTTTTCCTGTGTGTTTATGGTATGATTTCTATATCCTTTGCGCGTCTGGATTGATTATTTCCTTTCTTTTGAGCTCCGACTTTATTTCTTTATATATTTGGAGATCCACATTGATTTTTCTTTAGATTTTCTCCATAATAATAAAATCTACTCGTAATTTGCAATTAGGTCCTTGGCATTTTGCAATTAAGTCATTGTCTACTTTTGTGCTTAAGTCCTTGTCCTTTTTGTAATTAGGTCTTGAATGCTTTTATGCTTGGATGCATTTCAATTTGAAACCCGATAATCTTGAACTTGGTCTTTATGACAGGAATGAGTCTCTTGCACGCATTTATGCTCGGTATATGGGTAATTTGCATTCAGGTCCCTGTATTCTGTGAATAAGACTAAACACATACCTTAGTAGCATTTATTGATATAAAATTAATCTAAATGAAAGACATATGATGCAATGTATGCAATGAATCAAATACCCCCACACCTAGATTTTGCTAGTACCTTGCAAAACAGAATATAAGAAAAATGAAAACAGCGAAATCCTAACTCACTTTCGTAGGAATCACGGTTGCACTTAGCATGTGCAACAAGCCTTTAAACCCCTGAGTTTCCTCAGAGGACGAGTTTTGTCTCGTGAGGGTTTTCAGTTGACACACCCACAAAGTCTTAATTCAATATTTCATTAATAACTTTCAATGTCCCCACCTCAACCTTATACATCTCACTGAAAATTCTTACATGCTCGTTATATAAGTCTAACTCATAAAAATTTTGACTTGGTCTTTGTTCCTCCAACTTTCACACCACTAACCCTTCTACACATGATATCACTTAAATTATTTTGCACGCCTCCTCTGGTGGTGAAGTATCATTCGGATCAACCATGACATTGATCATTCTTTTAGCTTTGGGCCTTGAGTATCTTAAAGTATTTTTTTTCCGCGAGTCAACACATTTGCTTTTTCTGAGACTTTTACCCTTTTTGCATTCGTGTAGCGAGTTTGGTCGATAATCCCGAGCTGGTAGACTCAAGTTACCGGGTTTCAAGATACCCCTACGGACCAGTGACTCAAAGACTTGGGCTTTTGTAATCATTTTGCAAAATGTGTTTTCCTTACTTTATTCCTTTATTTTTACTTTTATTTTCCTCAAGGCTTAATTGCTATTAGAAGTCCACACTTCCCGGTATATTTTTCTCAACCTCTGCTTTTTATCAACCACTTCAAAGATTTGATTCATCCAATTTAAGTGCATACATGTCTTTAAAGGGTAATGGGTTATTTGTTTGGAACTTAGATTTATGTCATAATTTCTACAAGCAAAACTATATAACAAGGAACAAAAACTCAATGCAGTTTGTACACGGGTTTTGGTAGTTCAATCTTAGGATATGTCATGAAACATTGAATTTTTTTTAAATAAAAGATAGAATATATAAATATATATAGATAGATAGACACCCCCCACACCTAAATCATGCGTTGTCCTCAATGTATGCAAAGAAAAAGCAAATGCACGTATTACCTGAGTCAACTTGCGGTAGAGGGGTTAAATTTGCTCAGAGTCAACCATAGTCAGAACTGGATTGAATGACACCATGTTGGTGCATGTATCCAGTTGAATTGTTCCACATGTTGCACTGAGGCACAGATTCCACACCCCTCACATGTATTGGTTCTCTTATTTGCTCGAGTGATGGTTGGTGTGTCGAAGAATTACTCCCCTTTTTCTTACTTCCTTTTTGTGATGATTTATTTGATTCAGAAATCTTATAAATACGCAATCTCATCACAACATCACTTTGATTGCATACTATTTCTGGCTCATTATCAACATGAAAGATATTAAATTCAGCTTTTAATTTTCCAAAAGATAGTTGCATGAGCCCATTTCGGCAATTTATCAAAGCTTCAGAAGTGGCTAAAAATGGTCTGCCTAGTATCACAGGGATTTGTCTCTAAGGATCGACAACAGGTTCAGTGTCTAGAACGACAAAATCCACTGGGTAAATGAAGTCACCAACCTTAATCAAAACATCCTCTACTATACCTCTTGGTTTCTTAATAGAGCAATCAGCAAATTGAAGGGTTGTCTTAGAGGGTTTTAGTGGACCAAGGTTGAGTTGCTCGTAGACAGAGAACGGGAGTAAGTTAACACTAGCACCAAGGTCTACAAAGGCTTTGTTGATAAAAGTATCTCCTATTGCACATGAAATTGTGGGACACCCGGGGTCCTTATACTTTATAGGAGAAGAGTTTGACAGAATTGAGCTTATGTTTGCAGTTAAAAATGCCTTCTTTGGTACGTTCGTTTTTCTCTTTTTAGTGCACAGATCTTTCAAGAATTTAGCATAAGCAGATATTTGTTGAATCATATCTAAGAGTGGAATATTCACCTTAACTTGCTTAAATACTTCCAAGATTTTCTCCATTTGTGCACTAGAGTTCTTCTTGAGTCTATTGGGGAATGGAGCTTTAGGAACATAGACTCGCTCAGGTTGAGCTATGGGTTCAGGTTGAGTAGGTGGGTTGGGCTTTTCAATTTGGACTTCTGGTTCCATGGTCAGGTCATATGTGGTTGCTTGATGGCTAGATTGATTAGACGTTTTAGGATTTACCACATTGTTATCAACTTGTCTTTCGGACCGTAATGATACTACTGCATTTATTTGTTGGAACGGTCCTTCCTCATTAACCATTTGAACTGGTCTCGAGTTGTTACTTCCTATAGGTGGTTGATAGGGCTGATATTGATTATTAGATCTAGGGTTCACCTCAGGTTGACTTGGAAACTGACCCTTTTCTCTTGAATTTGCGCGAGTTGGCTGACTTGTGCCTCTAGCCTTTGGAAGGACAGGTTGGTTGTTTGTATAAAGGTTTTCATCAAATTTTCCAAGCTTGTTAACCTAACCTCATGATCGTCATTGTTACTAAACCCAGATGATGTATTATTTTGGTTATACGGGTTTGGTTGTTGTCTAGGAGGTTGACCTTGTTGGCCTGATGAGAAATTGGAATTATTACGCCAACCCGAGTTATAGGTTGATGCATATGTGTCATTTCTAGCATGGTTAAACGTGGCATTAACTTGTTCCCAGTCCGCACAATCCTCCATTAAATGACCAGTCTGACCACATCTAGAGCAAGGGATAGACGAGGCTTGATTCACTCGTGGTCGGGTTTGTAGCTCTAGACTTTCCATTCTGCGCATAAGGGTAGCTAGTTTTGCTTCAGCCGCTATGTTTGCATCTACAGCTAATACACCTGGTCTGGGTTGACTTGCTATTCTAGATCCAATACTCGGGTTAAGCGGTGCTCTAGCATTGTCCCATTGCATACTGTTTTCAGCTAAATCCTCAAGAAAAGTCCAGACATCATTTTCATTTTTTGACATGAAGTTCCCTTGGCTTACGGATTCTACCATAACCCTAGATGTGGGTGTCAATCCCTCATAAATAATTTGGCACAATTGCCATCATGGAATTCCATGATGAGGGCATTGGGTCAGCACACTTTTAAATCTTTCTAGATAGGAATAGAACGACTCGCTCTCAGATTGAATGAATGCAACAGTTTCATTCCTAATCATCATAGTCTTATGGTTGGGGAAATATTTGTTTAGGAATACTTGAACAAATTCAGCCCAACTTCTAATGGATCTTTCGGCTAGACTATATAGCAATTTCTTAGCGTCGTCCTTCAGTGCTAGAGGCACGAATTTCAGACGCACTGTCTCCTCAGGGATATGCTGGTATTGCATAAGAGAGCAGATTTCCTCAAATTCTCTAAGGAAGAGATATGGGTCTTCCCTAGATGTGAACTTAGGCAACATACTCATGTATTGCGCCTTAAGTTCGAAGTCGCGACCCTGTATGGTGGGCATAACGATGCATGATGGCTGAGCAGCCATCGCTGGGTAGCATCGATCCCTCAGAGTTATAGGTTGTGCAACAGGTGGGTCAACTACATTCTCACCCAATGGATCTGGGTGAGGTGGTGCAGCAGATGGATTGGGGCTAAGTTATAGACTGGAATCTAGATGAACTCGTGAGAGTCGATTACTCAAGTCCCGAATCCAAATCTGAGTGCACCGGGTTGAATCAATTTTTGAATTCAAATTCGAAATTTAAATTCCAAATTTAATTTCAAGAATTAATTCAAGAATCAATTTTTTTTATGTTTTTTTTTTCAAAAGGGAAACAAACAATAGAATGGGGAAAGATGAGAAAGGAATCCTAATCTAGAGAATTGAGGTGAGAAAAGAAAGAAGACTCAGATGAGAAGGGAAACTTAACTCTAAAGATAGAAAAGAGGGTCGGTCAGAAATTTCCTAAGAAAGCACGGTGCAAACAATCCTAGACCTAGTGTCGCTTAAATCTAGACGACTCCTAACTGGTTGAGTCGAATTGATTTTCTTGATTCACCTCCCTCACTAATCAAACCAACTTGGTCAGGCCGTGTATAGCTAGTGGGGGCGCTTCCGACAAAGTCGGTGCCAATTAGACAACCACTTCGCTTGGAAGACTTACGTCAACACAAAAACACTTTCTAGACCCCAAATTAAATTCAATCAGCTTCAGGTCATAGCAAGTCAAACCAATCTTCTCCTTAATTGAGTCTGAATCCTTAGGGGCCAATGTCTAATTGATTTTAATTTTAAGGCTTAGGTGACACTTTAGGATTGTGATTTGTGGGCCACGGAAGGGTGATGAAATCCCCACCGTATCTTTCCCTACGGAGTTGCCCTTAAGATAGTTTAACTTAGATCTAGCAAAGATAGTCAAACAATGGTCTTTAGAGGGGGGCAATTTCAAGGTTGCATGCAAATTATATTATATGCTTAAATGCAATCGTTAAAACTCGTGCACATACCTTGACTCCAGCACTCTTCAACAGAAATTAATTTGCAAAAATTTAGCAAGAATAATGCATACAAAACACTAAGTGATGCATGCACTAAGGCCTTTCTAATTTTGCCAATTTTAGGTCAGAGTTGAATTATTGCCAATTATGGAATTTTTGCCCTCACACGTGCATTTCTACTAAAAGGAAATTTTCTGAAAATAGAAATTACGAGGAAAAGAGGCAACAAAGGTTACCTATGCAATGCTCAGTCGGGTTCACCGCCCGCTCTCGAAATTTCAGTAGCTCTACGCGTCCACCCAGAGACGAGTCGCGTCCCAAAATTTTTTGAAGCCAGAAGCCTCTGTTGTGCGGCGATTCCGCCGCAAGTTCTTCTTGTTATGCGACGATTCCGCCGCCTTTGTTGCTCAGACTGCGTTCAGATTTCGCCGCGCGCTCTGTTGTCTCCTGAAACACAAATCCAAATACTTAGATCACGCACAAGATAAACAGAATAGAATCGAAATCAACAAAAAACAAAATCTGCGTCGCCTCCCCGGCAACGCCGCCAAAAAATTGATGAGAATTAAATTTATACCGCAAGTGCATGGCGTCAATGAAGACGTGGCAAGTACGGGTCGAACACAAGGAGGGAGAGATTTGTTATTTGTGTGATTTTCGAGTAGGGGAAAGAAGGAGAGAAGAATATGTTTGGTTTTGAGATTTTTGGTTTTTAATTTTCTAAAGCATGAAACATGAACAAATAAAACTAAAATAAGAACAAATATGGTGAATTCCGTTGGGTGGAGGTTTAGATATAGGGTTTAGATTAGAGAATTCAGAAACTTATAATAAATCATATTAGTTATAAAGCATTACATGATAAATAATTTAACATAAACTCAAGTAATCAAAATATACTAACACGAAATTAAAATAATAACTTTTATTCTTCTTCTCTTCACCCTAAATCCGTCACCTCCACCCTTTGGAAAGAGTTAGAAACTCATAGATGGAGTGAGGGAGAAGGGGTCCTAGAGAAACTACAAAAGAAAACTAAAAACAAGAAATAAAATAACAGAATTTTATTGCTAAAGAGAAGAACAAAAACTATGACTAAAATTAAGAACATAAAACTGAGAAGATCCTCTACAACATCGCTTCATGGCTATTTATAGCCGATACAAGGGACTTAGGTATAAAATAGGAAAGTACACGCGTCAACACGCAACCGGTAAAAAATTTAGAGCATGGATCTAATTTGGTGCGGCGGATTCGCCACCTTTTTAGCTCCGATTTAATTCGGATTTTTCCTGTGTGTTTATGGTATGATTTCAATATTCTTTGCGCATCTGGATTGATTATTTCCTTTCTTTTGAGCTCCGACTTTATTTCTTTATATATTTGGAGATCCACATTGACTTTTCTTTAGATTTTCTCCATAATAATAAAATCTACTCGTAATTTGCAATTAGGTCATTGGCGTTTTGCAATTAAGTCATTGTCTACTTTTGTGCTTAAGTCCTTGTCCTTTTTGTAATTAGGTCTTGAATGCTTTTATGCTTGGATGCATTTCCATTTGAAACCCGATAATCTTGAACTTGGTCTTTATGACAGGAATGAGTCTCTTGCACGCATTTATGCTCGGTATATGGGTAATTTGCATTCAGGTCCCTGTATTCTGTGAATAAGACTAAACACATACCTTAGTAGCATTTATTGATATAAAATTAATCTAAATGAAAGACATATGATGCAATGTATGCAATGCATCACACACCCACCAAGTCATACCTCTAAGGTTGGCATACCTCTAAGGTTGACGCAAACTCGTTGGAGCTCCGCTCACACAACGTCCACCTCTGACCAGCAAACCTCCGAACGTCCTCCTCGCACCTCACACCTCGATGCTACGACTTCGTCAACCTCTTCGCACACCTCATCCACTTCCTCCACCTCTGGTGATCGAGAAACCGAGGAAGAGTGGCATGAGTGCTTGGAGTGAGAAGGAAATGAAGATGAAGAAGAAGAAGAGGAAGGAGACATTGGTTTCCTTTAAAACCCACAACTCCCAACACACAACAACCCCACCCATACCTCCTCACCTCTCTCATCACATCACTCATGCCTCACATACCCTCCAAGTCAAGCACCACCTAATCCTCTCCTTAACCAACATTAAAACCTTAAACAAGGTTTTGGATTTCATAGATAGACTCCCTCAGAAATCCCGTGAAAGTCGGTGAAATCTTAAAAAAACACTAATCCTCTCAAAAGAAAAGGTAAACGGAGAGAAGAAAAAAGTAGAGAAAATGCATTTTCCCCCTAGGTACAAATAAGTTAAGAGAGAAAAAAATCATATTACCAAAATATCCAAGTTCATTTAACAATGTCATTTCATTTCACAGTATTTTAGGAAGAAATAAAAATCAATTTTCTCTCCATCTCTCAATTTTAAGAAAGAAAGTTCAGAGTCCATTTGTATAAGATAGTTTCTTTTTTTCTTTCTTTTTTCTTCATTATCTCCTTTAGTTCTTTTACTTCATTTATCATCGTAAGTTGTTATCCAAACACACACTGAAGACTCAAGGCCTCAACTCAACCTGAACCATCACCGACACTTCCTTGGTCGGCTTCTTCTTGGAGACCATCGAAGTACTTCACTACTCCTTTTCGACCTCCTACTGTTGTTTGTGAGTCCCTGGGTTTTTTTCCGTCCTACCACTCCATCGGTACTCAAATTACATTTGTTTCCAAATGTTTCCTCTTTTCCTGGAATTACTAGGTCCCAACTTGTTGAGGAAATAGTCTCACATTGCTAAATAAAAGTATATGACAAACACCCTATAAGAAAAGTTGGATCTTCATTAATTTATTACCTAAGTTCTTGGGTTTTGTATAGGTGGTAGATCAACCAAATTTCACATGACATCAGAATGAGTTGATCCACCTGTAGGGGCTTACTCCAACCCATATTGTCCACATAGACATGAAGAAAATAATGCCGGTCACACATGAGAGAGAATGTTGAACAATTAGTCTCACATTGCTAAACACAAGATGTGTGAAACCCTTTATGATGGATTTGGATTCACTACCCTTTACATTAGTTTTGATGAAGTGGTGGGCCAATCAAATTTCACACAACTCATTACTTCTGTTATTTTCACTCATCACATTAGAGTCTTTCTGTTGGCTTTGGTTAATTTGTTGGTAGGGTTGTCTGGGTTCGGTTTTGAGGAATCTCGGGTTGTTTAGGATTTGGTCATCATATGGTTGATTTTGTGTAGTTTTTTGGTGTAGAATACTTGCTTGATCTCTATGTAACAATGCATTGATTGAAGCACATACAATTACTTACATGTATACACTTTAACTCGGCTGAAACATCAATATATCCACCAATGTGAGTTATGGAATTAAGTGTAATCCCATGTTACAACTATTATTGTATTGTACTTAATTACTATTCAGCATTGGTTACATTTGCTGATTACAATTGTACATCCCAGTTTTGGTTCAATTGTGTGCATTTGGCGCACGTATGCTCTTTGAAGTGCGTCTTGCACTTACGGTTGCACGAGGATTGTCTTTAAAACTCATGAAGTTAGAGAGAGAGAGAGCATTGGCTAAGTTACAAACTTACACTCGAGAACTGGAACGTACAACAAATTAACCCAAATAGAAACGAAATGTAAGTGTAAGTTGCAGAGGACTTCAACACAGATCTACTGTAAAGTAAGAAATTAAACATGCACTCATATTCTCATAGCAAAGGTAGTCTACATTATAATAACTCTGAAACAAGTACAAAACATACTCATGTAGATACAACACAACATATGATAAATAAAAAATTCATTAATTTGTTTGTGTAACCACACTTCTTTAGCGTAGACGAAACTAAAACAAACATGATAGAGTGACACAAGTAGTTCCGAACACCACTTGCAAAGGGACTCCGATCAGAAAATTCCCTCCAACGCATCTAACCATATTTTTCTTGTTCAAATGATTCTTGTTGAGCAAATAATCTCATATTGTTAAACACATAACGTGTGTAACATTTTACGATATATTTGCATCAATTACTATTCTTCTAAATGCTTGAGTTTTGTTGATGTGGTAGACCAACCAAATTTCACACATGTACTCTTTTTCGTGATGCCTTTTCGTCTCTTTCGTCAATTCTTGCGTACTTCAAATATTTTATATTAGGTAGGCTAAGGTTATTGAAGTTGAACCCCAAAATTTTATAGTCAAACACAAACCCAGCCCACACTGTATTGGAGTTGGGCTTAGGCTCGTCTCTGGCCCACGGAACGTGATTTTGGTTTCAATACTATGATGTATCATCCCGTCACGTGTTAGAATTTAAACTTTAGTTCTTGAGATTTCATTTCGAAGCCTTAATAACTTATTCTAAAGATCGTTCTTACTTTCAAGTTGAAATATTATGTTTTTGGAACAAATGTAAAAATCAGTCCAGCCGAATTTCTAAGAACATCTTCAAATTATAAATAACCAGTTACTGTCACGATTAAACAGAATCAAGCCTGTATTCTTTTAGGATTTTGAATATGAGGTTTGATTACAGTATTGGGAACTTAAGAGGATAAAATGTGAATAAAACTAATGTAACTTCTTAGCTTATCTTTTTGGGGCAAACTTCTTAGCTAGTTTAATTATCAATTTGACCCTTTTTAGTTTCATCTAATCAATCGAACGTTGATTTTGTTGGGAGGGGATTCTTACGATGCGCTACACGACAAACGGATCAAAATGCCTAACGAATATTGCATGCGGAAAACTTTAACTTCTGACCATCTCTCAATCCTAAATGCAACAAGAAACACACACAAAATAAAAGAAGCAAGCAATAACAAACGTACACTTGAAACAATCCACGACACACGTGTTTTACAAGGTTCGGCAACGTACCTACGTCCTTCGGGGGGTCTCTTACGGGTTTCCTTTCCTTCTTCTTTCTCCAACAAGAGAAGCAACCGAGATTACAAGTTTATGGAGACAATATGTCCTCCAAAACACTTTAGATCTCTCTCTCTCTCTCTAGCCATAATCTCTCAATATTCAATTAAGGAAATAAGAATTGTACGTTGTACATAGATTATGACAAAAGATCTTTTAAATAGACAACTCAAAATACATGCAAACCCGCACAGAAAACGTGTGCAACGGCCGACTATCTGGTTAATAGGAATGATTCCTATTAATTTCGGTCGACCGACTCCCTCGCGCGGTCGGCTGCTCCACGCTATTCTTTAACTCCATAACTGTTTTTTGGTCGATCGGAATTACCATCGGTCAACCAATCTTGACTCCAAGAAAGTCCCTGTTATTTTTGATCGAACCATGTCCAACACTGGTTGACCGAACTCCACATTGGTCAACCGAACTTCTCCATCAGTCAACCGTTTTAACATAATTCTGCCTCTTAACAAATGTAAACCAATTTTCAACAAATTTTCCATATAAAAGGCAACGTAGACATTTGACATTTGGTTCAATTATAGTTTTGTACGTTGATGATAACGCACCGACGTCATAATATATTGAATCAATGCTCAAACCATGTTTTAAGAATAATTAAACTTTATTTATTATGAGTTCAAATTTTCAAAATATTGAAGGGCACGTAATGAGATCTATCTTATCCTCTCGAAGAAGAAAAAATAATTCCACGTATTTTTTTTTTGAAACTAAGATTAACGTTTTACATAAGTTTCACATCCCCAGACATTTAGAAAAGACAATTTTGGAACTTTTTCAGTCCATATCTCATAAGGAGTTTTTTCCACAGCTTTTAACGGAGTTCTATTTGTGTAAAAGCAGTTGTTTCAAGAGCATATCCCCAGAAGGATACTGGAAGACTGACAATACTCATCATAGATCGAACCATGTCTAACAATGTTCGATTTCTCCTTTCGGACACACCATTCCATTGTGGTGTTCCTGGTGGAGTTAGTTGTGAAACGATTCCACAACTCCTAAGATGATAGTTGAATTCTTGACTTAAATACTCGCCACCACGATCTGGTCGTAATAACTTGATTTTCTTGCTAAGTTGATTTTCTACTTCATTCTGAAACTGTTTGAACTTTCCAAACGATTCAGATTTATGTCTTATTAAGTATACGTAACTGTATCTACTTAAGTCATTAGTAAATGTGATGAAGTAATTGAAACTTCCTCTAGCCATGGAACTCATTGGACCACACACATCTGTATGTATGAGTCCCAATAGTTCACTTGCTCTCTCACCCTTTCCAGTAAAGGGTGCCTTTGTCATCTTTCCCATCAAACAAGATTCACATGTATTGTTAGATTCTAAATCAAACGATGTTAGAAGTCCATTCTTTTGGAGCTTTTGCATGCATTTCAGGTTTATGTGACCAAGACAACAATGAAAGAGGTAAGTGGGATTCGATTCGTTTGATTTTGCCTTTTGGGTTTATGTTAAAGATGTAATGATCTAATTCAAGTAAATAGAAGTCATTAATGAATTTAACATTGACATAAAACATGTCATCTTTATAGATAGAACAACATTGATTCTTTATTATAAATGAATAGCCTTCAATATCCAATACTAAAGGTGAAACAATATTTCTACCAATAGCGGGAACAAAATAGCAATTATTAAGTTCTAGAACTAAGCCTGAGGGCAAACATAAATCATAAGATCTTACAGCTAGTGTAGCAACTCTTGTTCCATTTCCAACTTGTAGATCAACTTCCCTTTTTGCCAAGTTCCTATTTCTTCTTAGTCCATGCACATTGAAACAATGTGGGATCCACATCTGGTATCTAATATCCATGAAGAAGAATTTGCTAAATTAACATCAATAACAAGGGGACCTGAAGAAGAAGCTAATGCGACATTCTTCTTGTCCTCATTATTTTCTGACCTGAGAACAATTATCATATTCCTTTCCCATTCAAGGAAATTATATCTGTTCAGCTTGTCATTCTCAAGGATAGAACGGAGATTGAAAGCGGTATTACTATTTCTGGTCATTAATCGACATTTGAAAGAAAACATTTAAACAATTTAAATAGTTAAGCTAAAACACACTACTCAATTTATAATTTGTGCCTTATTGAACTAGTGATTTCAAGACCCTGCTTCACATAATATTAAGTGGACTTTGGCCCTTCCTCAATAATAGGTGATCAAGGTAAGTAAATTCCTTTACTAGTTATAAATTTTATAACTCTTGGTTGGTAGGTAACATCTTATGTTAAAATTCTCATTCCTTTACCTCAAAATCCAAAACTCTTTTGATGATTTTGTTGAGATCAACCAAATTAAACATGTAAACCCCTTCTTTGAATTTACTCGTACTGTCCCAAGAGAAAAGGTGACGCCTTGCTTTGGCATAACTCATCACCAACTTTCGAGGGCTTCGCAGGCGTCAATTTGGAAAGACGTGTAAACTCAATTTTCTTTTAGGGACTTATGTTTATGGAAAAATTTTCAAAATAATCAAAAAAAAAATAAAAAATTGGAAAAATATGCACTTCAGAAACTTAATTGGCAAAGTATGCACATTGAAAAACGGCACCACAGGTGCCGTTTTCATTAAGTAAAAACGGCACTGTAGATGCCGTTTTTACTCTTAATGAAAACGGCATCAGTGATGCCGTTTTTACTTGGGCAAATTTTTTCTTGGTTTCGAGATGTCGTTTTTATTTAATACATGTTGAACTAGAAACGGGTCGGTCGGGGGTCTCGCTCCCCGGTGAGCGAGCGGCGTTCCACCTCGCCGGTGAGGTGGCGGGGGTTGCAAGGGGGCAGCGCCCCCTGGAATTTTTTTGGATCTTCAAATTGTTTGATCTGGAAATTTTTCCTATGTTTATCATGTTTATTTATAATGTGAACTCATAACATAAACATCCAACATACATAAACATAAACAACGCATGCAAAATAATTTGTGATCCTAGTATGACCCTTACTCCTAAAAGACTAATCTTCGTAAGAACACTTTCTTGAACGTCTTGGATCACCATCCTTGATTTTTTAATCAAGATCACAAGACTAAAAAATATAATCTTAATTACTATTACAATAATACACCATGATACGTAGATCGTATAAAATAAATAAAGTAATAAAATTAGGATTTACAAAATAATGTGCAACGATACGCAGATTGTATACTAGGCCATAATAGTCATCTCACAAAACCATACATTCATAGCATCACATATTATAAACATACACCATACATTCACAATAATATCACATATCACACATAATATTACTATCCATGCATAATATCATCCACGCATAATAACACATATCATCCATGCATAATATCATACATTTACAACTAAGTGAATGCAAAATATTTTTAATCAAATTAATAAATCTTATTTAAACTAATCAAATCAGTCATTTAAATTAGTCAATCAACCTTTTATGTGTTTTAATTAAATAAATCAAAACACACATATTACCATAAATCAAAGTAATCAATGTTGCATCATATATGGTAAATCTAATTTATCAAGCATATATGTTTAAATTACGATAAACATGCACATTACCATAAATCAAAGTAATTAAGGTTGCATCATATATGGTAAATCTAATTTATCAAGCATATATGTTTAAATTACCATAAACATGCATATTAACATAAAATTTATTGAGCTCCAAGCCCAATCCGAAAATTGGAAATAAAATCCATAACTCCCACTCAAAAGCATACATGATCTAATCACATATTAACCTTATAATCATGCATGTACTTGAAACAACAATTGTTCATAATATGCATGAACATTTAAACAAATTTTGTTCAAATTTTAAGATCCTATAAAATCTGAAAATTTTATAATATCAATTTATCAACATGTTAATCAACATTATCATATTGAAAATATGGGACGGAAATTAGGGCTTAGTTATTTAAGTGACAAAATCATGAAAAATTTAATCATGATCAATCTACAAACACATCTTATGGTTCTAGATCTTTGATTAAAAAAATTAATCCAATAAACTCATTTATATGTTTACATAACATGCATCAAAACAAAAGGAAACAATTTCTGAAAATTTCAGTCCATCACGTAACATGCATCAAAACATGCATTAAAACAAAAGGAAAGAATTTCTGAAAATTTCAGTCCATCAAATCAATTTCTGAAAATTTCAGTCCGTCACGTAACATGCATCAAAACAAGCTTTTAATCACATGAACGTTTAAGGAAGAAAAAAACATTTTTTCTTTTCTTTTTTCTTTTTGGTAATGTTTAAACCCCTGTATCAAAACCAACGCATCAAAAAAAATTAATTTTTCTTTTCTTCAGTCTAACCATTAAAACCACATGCACGAGGCTCTGGTACCACTATTGGGTTACGATGAAACGCAATGGAAAAATAACATAGAAACAAATTCTAAATTCATCAACCACTAAAGATCTGTGCACATGATAATAATGAGGAAAACTAACGTACAACGATTTATACATTTGATGTGTGCCTTTCTTTTCTCACGAAGGAGGTGCGGAGAATCCCAAGTGTGATTCCTCTACTCGGGACACACGAACCATGGACTAAACTTCACCAACACGTTAGCTAGAACGAAATGAGTGGAAGAACAACTTTCTTCCTTGGTGGAAAGAGAGAGGGGACGGCTAAAAGAAGGTGACAGCTAGGGTTAGGAGGAAAAAACTTTTGTTTGCATCATTTTCTCCTCTTATTTATAAGTCTCTCCAAAGCTAATTCTAATCTCATTAGGTAAGTTAACTTAATGTGTATCTTTAGTCATCCATGTGTTTAGTCCATTGGATCAATGTGTGTAACCCTTTGTATGACCCGATTGTATTAGTAATGCGTGCAACGATTGGTACATAGATCGTAATTATTTTTTAACAAAACGTTACGACCCCTAGTATAATCGGATTAAATTTCTTTTAACTATTTATTCATTGATCAATCTTCTTCAGTTATGTCCCGCATCAGTTGAGTTGTCATGTCAGGGACGGTGACATTTGAACTGGAGCCGATTTCCATGTCTTTTTATTTGGTTCAAATGAAATTACTGGATTGCTGTGATGGTGGATACATGCATGGTTAACCAGTGCCCCTCCAGCTTTAATTATGTCCTTCGCTTGCCAATAACATGTTCTCTTAATTTCTTTATTGTCCTTGACTTTCTCTAATCATTGTTTAGCGTTTGTTGCAAGGCACGTGTCACTAAACTAATAATTCTTGAAAACACGAAGGCACGTCTTACTAATAAAACTAATGACACCTCGAGAACATGCTAATTTTTGGATGGTTAACAATATATATGCGATCGCTCCAAGATGGTTTCGGTGTGCAGATGCTTTACCATCGAATACAAGATAGAAAGAAGTGTAGTTTTTTGAATTCCGAAAAAAAAAACACTCAAAATGTCACCAGCTCCCTTTAACACCTTCACCTTTGAAGTTCATTTTTTGAATGTACCCTAATATAAGCACTCCTCTCATGTTCTATATTAGGGTAAATGAGGAATTGAATTTCTTTTAAAGCTTATCTCATACGAATTAAGTTGAAGGGATAAACTATTATATACCTCATAACTAGAATATTTTACAACTTACCGTTTCTGGTGTTTGATTTTTATCTTTGGCCTGCTACTGCGTGAGGACAACATCCTTTTGAATCTGCACATTCAATCTAGAAGCTCACATGCACGTAAGAAAAGCCTTAATTTCATGTACGTTAGGGCGTTTTGTTTTCGAGAGAAGTGTATATTACATGTTTTGTTTTAGGATATGATTGGTTTGTAGGAAAATAACATGAAAGTAGGAAAATTGAACTTCCAGAATGAATTTTAGTGATTGATTTGTAAGAAAATTTATTACTATAAAATCATCATTTGGCCACGAAGTATTCTCAACCGAATTGCCGTCGGTAATACTCCAATTCCCTCAAGGTCATCCACGACAAGTATAGCTCCATGTGTGTGATTGAGGACCACCAATTTTAACATTCTCCCACCTAAGCCCAAACACCGAACCCATCTCCCACGCCGTCGACAAGCACGCCGACGGAACTAGGGTATTACGGACGGAAATACCGTCAACAAGCATGCCGACAATGGAGGTGATCAATGAGAAGTGACGAAGTACATCAGCAAAGTGCAAACTCTTGAGGGTGAGCATAGAAAATGCTACTCTGATCATATAAACATTGATAGTGATAAGTTGGTGAAGTTGATAATACTAGCATTTCAGAACCAAGCAAGCATCGAGCAACATATTGATGTCAACATTATCATGCAGAATTCAATATATGGACTGATGATCGTATCTGAAAAAACAATCAAGAGACTAATAAGATCATGTGAACGATAAACCATTGTTTTCTATTAAACTAGTCACTAACTCAATATATGAACTCACCCCAATTGTCCATTTTGGAATAGAACCCTTATATAATCCTTTCACCAAAGAGTCTAACAAATTCTTTTAACCATCCAAAGAAAATTATGAGACTGCAATATTATTCCAACCATCAATTCCTTTTTACTGTCACGATTAGTTGTAAGTTATGAAGAATTGCTGAAGGTTACGTGACAACTTTTAAAAAAATCAGTTGCATCCCGTTTTCAAGAAAAAAATAAAAAAGCTTTCTTCTTTAATAAAATCAAGTGTAAAATCAAAGAAACATCTATGTTCCATCTCAATCTTCTTCCAATCACGAGAAGAAATTATAAAAATCTCAGTAAAATCCCAGTAAAATCATCTCCATCTCGTGCACTTTCCCCCACAAAAATCACAACCTACGGATCTCTCAAAACACCCTAAGACCATGAATAACCATATCCAGGCTACCCCACCTGCCATGCTCCATCTCTCTGCCACGTCAGTTTCTCTCTGTCACGTTAACTTCTCTTTCTACCATGTAAGCTCACACAACCCTCACGCCTCGAACCCCCCCCCCCAAACACCCTGTATTAATATTTTCCCCTTCCACGTTATTTGAATATCAATTCTAGGTAAAATTTAAAAAAATCACAAAAAAATCAACAAAATCAAAACAAATAAAAAAACATATTTTCAGGAAAAAATTGATAAAATAATGTAAAATAAATTTTTTAACAAAAAAAATGGAGGTGATCACGAGCTCTGCCGCCCAATTTCACGCCCGGGTGAGGGAGGTGCGAGCTTCTGTGGGACCCACTTTATGTGAGAAAGCCGACGTGTTTGGGTGCCCAGGTTAATCCTCCACCGTTAAGGATGCTCTTAGTCCCCTCTCAACAATTCAATTCTCATGGCTGACAACACATCAACAAAAACTACAAATCACACACATAATCATCATTAATACTACCATCGTGGGCTTGGGCTCATCTCAGGCCCACGGAACGTGATTACTCTCATCCCGTCACGTGTTAGAATTTAGGGGGTGTTTGGTTGGGGGTACCTGGAATGGAATGGAATGGAATGGAATGGATTTCATTCAATTCTGGTGTTTGGTTTGTTTATTTTGGGTCCAGAATTAGAATACATTTCAGCTCATACCTAGGAATTAGAACCTTATCTACCTACCATAGAATGAGAATACATTCCAGCCTGGTATGAGATTCTCATTCCATTCCATTCCATCCCAGCCAACCAAACACCCCCTTAAACTCTTGAGATTTCATTTCGAAGCATTAACATTTTGGTAACTTATTCTAAAGATTGTTCTAACTTCCAAGTTGATTTTTTTTTTGAACAAATGTAAAATCAGTCAGCGGAATTTCTAAGAACATTTTCAAATAATACATAACCAATTACTGTCATGATTAAACAGAATCAAGTGTTTTCTTTTAGGATTTTGAATATGAGGTTTGATTACAATATTGGGAACTTAGAGGATAAAATGTGAATAAAACTAATGTAACTTTTTAACTAATTCAATTATCAATTTGACCCATTTAGTTTTATCTAATCAGTCAGACGTAGATTTTCCTTATAAAAGGCAACGTAGACATTTGACATTTGGTTCAATTATAGTTTTGTATGTTGATGATAACGTGCTGACGGCATGATATATTGAATTGAATCAATGCTCAAACCACGTTTAAGAATAATTAAATGTTATTTAATATGCGATCAAATTTTCAAAATATTGAAGGGTACGTAATGAGACCTATGATCTATAATATCCTCTAGAAGAAGCAAAAATAATTCCACGCAATTTTTTATTTTTTAAAAAACTAAAACAAGCATTTTCACAACTTTATGATGACCATGAATGAACAGGGATTTTCATGTCCATATCGGGGGATACATGTACAACCTACCAGTATGATTTTAAAAAATGACCATATCCTAAAAAAGGATTTGAATGCCAAAGTATATTTCCTATAGATATGAATAAGACGAAGTCACTGTGTATACCTATCCAAGAATATGTAAAATATAAAATCAATTAATAATAACATAAATATACTTTAATAACTTGTTTCTGCAAAACTTTGTATTGATTTTATACAATATTTTATCTCAAAAATGTAATTCAAATGAAAACAAGTAATGGCACAACCTAGAGTGAAAAATCAAAGAACTAAGGTTGGATTCCCATTCTTAACATATTTTTCAAAACAAAACAATAGAATATGTTGAGCATTACCATTCCTATCTAAGATAAAAATGCATATCTTATATTTATTTTGTAAAACATGGAAATTAATACATCTCAATATCCATATCCGCTTGAAGAATGAATATCTATGTTTGTAATTTATCCTTACCTGTCGTCGTGGTTTAAATTTAAATATCCTTATTCCTATTTGTATCCGTAAAATTTTATATTGATATCCCTTTATTTATCTATCAAGATTTTTAAAAAAAAGTGATTATATCTGCATCTTAGAAATGTTAATATGCACAAAAACTATTTGCAAATAGTTCAACCTCCGTTTGCACTTTGCACTCGTTGTTAATGCTCTACAAAAACTTGCATTTTGTTAAAAAAATCATTGGTAGGTGGGGGAGCTTAACGCCTAACAGGTACAGGTACAATATTAGCAACATTAACTAATCTCAACAAAAGTAGATTAAGGACTTCAGTTAATACTAAAAACTAAAAATCACATATAGGCTACAGCCAAGATCAGTCCACGACAAGCAATAACTAATTCATAAGAACATTAATACCGACAAATCTGGTCCAACAACAGCATCTAAATCAGCTCCACTTCTCGAAGTTTAAATGTTGGCATAGAAAACACACACTACGGTTACGGTAGAACTAAACAAACATATAGTTAGTAGACACAACTTTAACTAAACAACCATAACCTAAACACTAATCCAAAGGTGGGTAAAAAGGTGACCTCAAAACTCTAATCTAATGCACCAAACCTCGTCATCCTTAATTCGGCTTAGTCCAATATTCACTATTCACTTCTCACCTTCCTAATTCAAAACCCCAAGCCTGCACACTTTTTCTTGCAACCTATTTAGGTCTCACCTATTCAACTTAACCAAAAACTTTATAAATAAATCATATCATTAGCATTAATAAGTGGAGAAGATTCTACTTTACAACTGGAACGTTTCTTAAGCCTACAATGTTGTTTCCGAAATAATCAGGAGGCTTCCTCAGCATTGGGAGGTGTGAACATTTTCAAAGTCAAATACTTCAAACCACAATTGTCTTTTTTAAAAATAATAATGTCTGGCTTGTGTAATGCGAGGTAAGGATGATGTCTGTGAAAGCTTCACTGTGGCGTATGCATGCAGAAATATAAAGTTTTGGTGGGTAATTACGTGAGATCTACACCTAATTTCAAAATGTCAACTTCTTGATGAAATTTTAGTAGTAAAAAAGAAAATATGAAATTTTACGGTTGCGAACTTGAGATAACATATACAAATACTGTAACAGTAGAATAGGTAATCCAGAAAATCTTTTGTTTTTACTCGTCATCAACATTTGAAAGTAAATTCTTCTGTGCCACTTTGGGTGATATTCTAATTTTTTTTCCCGATGTATTGGAAGAGTCGTGGATAGAATGGCTAACTGTAACATCCCGAAACAACGAAAAATTTAAAATTTATCATCAAAGACACTAGAGAAAGATTATCCAAAAAGCGGGACTGTTACTCCAATAAAACATTCAAATGGTGCACCATATTACATCAAACTTTGTCAAAACTACATGATTACATCGAATATAACAAAAGACAGTACAAGTAATCATGTCGACCTCAATAGTCTGAAAGAGATGATCCCGGTCCCAAAATGCGCGCACTCGCAATCACCACCCAACTAAACCTACTGCGGTTCTGAAATAAAACAAGCAACTACAATGTCTGAGTTTCCATAAGGAAACCTCGTATGTCAAGCTCACATATATGAATGCAGTAGTACAAATGAACTTATCATACTAGTAGCATGTCATGTCATCAACAGTAAGGAAAATAGTTCCCCTGAATGGTAAAACGGGACATCAGTCCGACAATCATCATCGGGTCTCCCTCAGAGACCTACCGTAGCCACATACAGTCTTACGGAATAATACGTGACGCTCCCCACACGCGGCTACACTAATCATGGGGTTCGGTAAGGGGCGCCCGCAAGGTTCGAGTCGTGAGAAACATATATGTATCTATAGTGGTCAAACCACACCAATAGAGTCGTCGCTCGATCGGTCCATCAATCATCTAAGTAGGTGCCCAGCTGAGAAAAACATTGTCGGAACAGCATCGACAACAAACATAGCTGGAACAGCATCAGTAACAAACATAGCCGGAACAGCATTGACCCATCATCGCTGGAACAACATCAGTGGTCCAAAATACGTCGGGCACGACATCGGACGGTTCTGGACCGAAGTCTGCCAAGTCATCAGACTCCACGAGCCGCACATCATCATACATTGGGATCTGCGATCCCTCAGGTCTGCTACTCTACTATGAGTTCATCAATCCATCACATTAGGTCATGGTCCATACACGGAGGTGACACGTCCCGAATACACACACTTTTCGACACGGTGGTCCCTGGGCAGGCATGCGTAGCGTGCCCGCCGTCACCTTCTGGCTCACGCACCAAGCGAGGACACGGGTTTTCGTGGACAAAGTTGGCACTACACAAGGACCGGGAATTCAGTTCTACACAAAAACGGTCGACCGAAAGAGGCAATCCGGTCGACCGTTCCCATGGGGTTTGGTCAACCGAAAGTCTGCAACGGTCGAACTTTGTGCCTAACCTAAGTCCCAACGGTCGAACAAGAGTCTAAAACCAGTCGACCGATACGGGGTCAAAATCCGGAGTCTAGTCAAAATCATACAAGTCTAATCGGTCGACCGACTCAGGGGTCCCGGTTGACCGAATACTACCAGGGGCATCCTAAAAGTCTAGGTCATCAATCGGTCAAACAATGCATAAACGATCGAAGAATAAATTCAATTAACTTAAGTTCCAGTCGGACCAAACAATGGGAACAGTCGACCAAAAACTAACAGACAAACCCCCGACCCACCAGCAAACGCACTATCGGTCGACCACCACAAGACATCGTTTGACCGGTGTTGGTTAAAGTCCGGTAAAAACACTAACCGGTCGACCACCCGAAGGAACCGGTCGAATGTTGGTCGACAACAACCTTGCATCAGCCAAAGATTTTACGTCGTTTCTTGCCGCCGGTGAGGTCTCCGACCTCCCGCGACCGACCACTACATCACCCCTTACGAGTGAGCAACGAAAAAAATAATAAATCGGCATACCTTCCACGAAGACGGAACTCACCGGAGCCTCGCTCGCGCTACGCCGCCTCAAGAAGTCTGCCCCGCGTCCAACTCCCCGCAGCTCACGCTTGCAACACCGCCATCCACCTAGTTCGCCTTTGACGCAACCTCCTCCGCTGGTGAACGAGCAACTGAGGGAGAGAGAGAGATGGGTGCTTTGTTAGAAGAATGGAGATGAAGAAGAAGAAAAGAAGATAATGGAGGAGAGGTGTACTTATAAACACCCAACCAACACCCCCAGCCATACCTCCCTCTCCTCACAAACACCACACCCACGCCTACCATCACGTCACCCATGTCTCCCAAGCAACCAAGTCAAACCAGCCCATACCTCCCCTCTTACTGCACTAATCTCCAATAAACCGTAAATGAGTTTAGGGATCTTCCACTAACACTCAGAGAAACCACTCAACATTGATAATCACGTAACTAAATCAATGAGGATCAATTTTGCTTGGGTTGACGTTAAAACCTATACCAATTTTAAATGAGAAAATTGACTTGTTATGCTCTAAGTGACCCAACATCTGGAAAAAAAATTATACTCTGAGTTCTTCTGAAAAATATGCTTACGTTTCTCCTTCTACCCAAAATACCTCTGTCTTTAAAAACACCAAAACCCCCTCTCTGTCACTCATCTTCTCTCTCTCTCTTTCACGCAACACTTCCCCATCATAGTCTAACCCATATATATTTCGGGACGAGGGGTTGTTTGTGTATGGTCGGAAAATGATTTCATATTTTTTTGTGTTGTGATTGACTCATACTCATTATGCCCACTTCGACGGGTTGGTCAAGGGTCTCGCTCCCTGGTAGCCAAGCACAAAGTATTTTTGGGTTTGGGGATTTAATAGGAATTCTAACAGTTTGGATACCAAAAATGGACGATCTTCTGTGTTTCAAACGAAACTTGATGGACTCGATATGAGTTCGATAAGAACACAATTGTTGTGCTCGATAGGCTCGATTACTTTTGCATATGAGCTCGATAGGATTAGATTGAGTGTGTTTGTGGAGTGTATTGAATCGATGAAAGTCAAACCGATCTTCTGTGTTTCCAACAAAGCTCGCTATGAGTTCGATATGGACGTGATAGTTGAGATCGATTTGCTCGATTACTTTTGCATGTGAGCTCAATAGGATTAGGCTGAGTGTTTTGTGGAGTTGATTGAATAGATAGAAGTCGGATCGATCTTCTGTGTTTCCAGCAAAGCTCGATGAGCTCAATATGAGTTCGATAAGAATGTGATTGTTGTGCTTGATAGGTTTGATTACTTTTGCATGTGAGCTCGATAAGGCTCGACAAAAGCTCGATGGAGCTCAATGTCGTTTTAACTGCACGATTTTTGAAGATGTTTTATGATGAACGAAATTCGAATCGTTTGAGTGTGGAGAAGTGTAATCTCGATAGACTCAATGTGCTTGATAGGTGTGCGATAAGACCTCGATAATTTAGATTTTTTTGGAAAACAAATGTGATGAGAATTAAATTTATACCGCAAGTGCACGGCGTCTATGAAGACGTGGCAAGTACGGGTCGAACACAAGGAGGGAGAGATTTTGTAGTTGATGTTATTTTCGATTAAGAGGAAGAAGGAGAGAAGAATCAATTGGGTTTTTAGGTTTTTGGATTAAGTAGCTAAACATGCACAAATAAAACTGAAACAAGAAATAAGAGAGAAATCCGTTGGATGGAAGTTTAGATTTAGGTTTAGATCAGAGAATTACTGAAACTTATTGTAAATCATGTTAGTTATGAAGCATTACAAGATAAATGACTTAACATAAACTCAAGTAATCAAAATATACTAATCATGAACTTAAAATAATAACATGCAATTCATCTTCTCTAACCCTCAATCCGTCACCTCCACCCTTTGGAAAGAGTTAGAAACTCATAGAGGGAGGAAGAAGAAGAAGGGATCCTAGAGACATTAAAATAAAAGAGAAACAAAACAAAATAAAACAGAAATTTATTACTAATGATCCAAGACCAAAGGTTCAAAGATGTGTTACATTCGTGCTACGAGGCTATTTATAGCCGATACAAGGGATACCAGTATATGAAAGGAAAGTACACGCGTTGCTACCGGACTGGAGGAAATTTGAACGCCGGATGATCAAGGGGGGCGGCGAATTCGCCGCAGATCATGTGTAATGTGCGGCGGATTCACCTCACACGATGCTCGGATTAGGTCCGGATTTTGGCTGTGCGTTTATGGTATGATTTGATCCTCCTTTGTGCGTCTGGATTGATTCTTTCCATTGTCTTGAGCTCCGGATTAATTCCTTCCATTGTTGGGGATTTATTTTTGACTTTTCTTTTGACTTCTCCAACACAATAACTTTGCCCTTTTATTTTGTAGTCAGGTCCTTGACATTTTGCACTTAAGCCCCTGACCTTTTTGTGATTAGCTCCTTGAATGCTTTTGTGTTTGGATGCATTTCCATTTGAAACCCGATAAACTTGAACTTGTCTTTATGATAGAAATGAATCTTTTGCACGCGTTTTATGCTCGGGATGTGGGTAATTTGCATTCAGGTCCCTGTATTCTGTAAACAAGGCTAAACACATACCTTAGTAGCATTTATTGAATTAAAAGCAATCTAAATGAAAGACATATGATGCAATGCATACATTGCATCAAATACCCCCACACCTAGATTTTGCTAGTCCCTAGCAAAACATAATATAAGAAGGAATGAAAACAGGGAAATCCTAACTCACTTTCGTAGGAATCACGGTTGCACTTAGCATGTGCAACAAGCCTTTAAACCTCCAAGTTGCCTTAGAGGACGAGTTTTGTCTCGTGAGGGTTTTCAGCTGACACACCCACAAAGTCTTAATTCAACATTCCATTAATAGTTCTCAATATTTTTACCTCAACCTTATACATCTCACTTAGAATTCTTGCATGCTCATTATACAATTCTAACTTATAAAAAGTTTGACTTGGTCTTTATTCCTCCAACATTCACACCACTAACCCTTCTACACATGTTATCACATAAATTATTTTGCACGCCTCCTCTGGTGGTGAAGTATCATTTGGATCAACCATGGCATGGATCATTCTTTTAGCTTTGGGCATTGAGTATCTTAAAGTATTTTTTTTCTTTTTCCGTGATTCAACACATTTGCTTTTTCTTTTTGACACTTATACCCTTTTTGCATTCGTGTAGCGAGTTTGGTCGATAATCCCGAGCTGGAAGACTCAAGTTACCGGGCTTTAAGATACCCCTACGGACCAGTGACTCGAAGGCTTGGGCTTTTGTAATCATTTTGCAAGATGTGCTTTCCTCACTTTATTCTCTCTTTTTTTTTTTACTTTTTTTTTCCTCAAGGCTTAATTGCTATTAGAAGTCCACACTTCCCGGTATATTTTCCTCAACCTCTGCTTTTTATCAACCACTTCAAAGATTTGATTCATCCAATTTAAGTGCATACACGTCTGAAAGGGTAATGGGCTATTTCTTTGGAACTTAGATTTATGTCATAATTTCTTCAAGTAGAATTGTATAATAAGGAACAAAAATTCAATGCAATTTGTACACAGATTTTGGTAGTTCAATCTTAAGCTATGTCATGGAACATTGAATTTTTTTTTTTTAGAAGAAGAAAACAAACAAATAGATATATACATAGATAAACACCCCCCCACACCTAAATCATGCATTGTCCTCAATGTATGCATAGATAAAATAAATGCACTTATTACCTAAGTCGGCTTGCGGTAGAGGGGTTGAGTTTGCTCAGAGTCAACCGTAATCAGAACTGGATTGAATGACACCATATTGGTGCATGTATCCAGTTGAATTGTTCCCCATGTTGACTTGAGGAAAAGATTCCACTCTTCTCACTTGAATTGGTTCGCTTATTTGCTCGAGTGATGGTGGTTGAGTAAATGAATCACTCCCTTTTTTCTTACTTCCTTTTTGCTTATGTGATGATTTATTTGATTCAGAATTCTGATAAATACGTGCTCTCATCACAACATCACTTGGGTTGCATATTATTTCTGGCTCATTATCAATATGGAAGATATTAAATTCTGCTTTTAAGTTCCCGAAAGATAATTGCATGAGCCCATTTCGACAGTTTATCAATGCTTCCGAAGTGGCTAAAAAGGGTCTACCTAGAATTACAGGGATTTGTCGATTAGGATTTACAACAGGTTCAGTATCAAGTACGACAAAATCCACTGGATAAATGAAGTCACCAACCTTAATCAACACGTCCTCTACTATACCTCTCGGTTTCTTAACAGAACAATCAGCGAATTGGAGGGTTGTCTTAAAGGGTTTCAGTGGACCAAGGTTGAGTTGCTCGTAGACAGAAAATGGGAGTAAGTTAATGCTTGCACCTAGGTCTAGAAGGGCTTTATTGATAAAAGTATCTCCTATTGAACATGAAATTGTGGGACACCCAGGGTCCTTATATTTTATAGGAGATGTGTTGGAAAGAATAGAGCATATGTTTGCAGTTAAGAATGCCTTCTTTGGTACATTCGTTTTTCTCTTTTTAGTGCGCAAATCTTTCAAGAATTTAGCATAAGCAGGTATTTGTTGAATCATATCTAAGAGTGGAATATTCACCTCAACTTGCTTAAATACTTCTAAGATTTTCTCCATTTGTGCACTTGAGCTCTTCTTGAGTCTATTGGGAAATGGGGCTTTAGGAACATAGACTCGCTCTGGTTCAGGTTGAGCTATGGGTTCAGGTTGTGTAGGTGGGTTGGGCTTTTCAATTTGGACGTCAGGTTCAATGGTCAGGTCATATGTGGTTGCTTGATGGCTAGATTGATTAGACATTCTAGGATTTACCACATTGTTATCAACTTGTCGTCCGGACCGTAATGACACTACTGCATTGATTTGTTGGAACGGTCCTTCCTCGTTAAGCATTTGAACCGGTCTGGGGTTGTTATTTCCTGAGGGTGGTTGATAAGATTGATATTGATTATTAGTTCTTGGGTTCACCTCAGGTTGACTTGGAAATTGACCCTTTTCTCTTTCACCTAGTATTTGCGCTAATTGGCTGACTTGTGTCTCTAGCCTTTGGAATGATTGTTGGTTGTTTGTATAAAAGTTTTCATTAAATTTTCCAAGTTTGTCAACCTAACTTCATGATTTCCATTGTTATTACCCCCAGATGATGTATTATTTTGGTTATATGGGTTTGGTTGTTGTCTAGGAGGTTGACCTTGTTGGTTCCACGAAAAATTGGGATGATTACGCCAACCCGGGTTGTAGGTTGATGCATAAGGATCATTTCTAGAATGGTTAAACGTGGTATTAACATGTTCCAAGTCTACACAGTCCTCTATTAAATGACCAGTCTGACCACATCTAGAGCAAGGGGTAGAGGATGCTTGTCGGGTTTGGTTTTGCAGCTCTAAACTTTCCATTCTGCGCATAAGAGTGGCTAGTTTTGCCTCAGCCGCTATGTTGGCATCTATAGCTAAGACACCTGGTCGGGGTTGACTTGCTATTCTAGATCCAATACTCGGTTTGATGGGTGTTCTAGCATTGTCCCATTGCATATTGTTTTCAGTTAAATCCTCAAGAAAAGTCCAGGCATCATTTTCGTTTTTCGACATGAAATTCCCTTGGCTCACAGATTCTAGCATAACTCTAGATGTGGGTGTCAATCCCTCATAAATAATTTGGCATAATTGCCATTTTGGAATTCCGTGATGAGGGCATTGGGTCAAGACACTTTTAAATCTTTCAAGATAGGAATAGAACGGCTCGCTCTCAGACTGAACGAATGCAACAATTTCATTCCTAATCTTCATAGTCTTATGATTGGGGAAATATTTTTTTAGAAACACTTGAACAAACTCAGCCCAACTCCTAATAGATCTTTCGGCTAGACTATATAGCCATTTCTTAGCGTCGTCCTTCAGTGCTAGAGGCACGAATTTCAGACGCACTGCCTCCTCAGGGATATGCTGGTATTGCATAAGAGAGCAGATTTCCTCAAATTCTCTAAGGAAGAGATATGGATCTTCCCTAGAGGTGAACTTAGGCAGCATACTCATGTATTGTGCCTTAAGTTCGAAATCGCGACCCGGTATGGTGGGCATGACGACGCACGATGGCTGAGCAGCCATCGTTGGATAGCACCGATCCCTCAGTGTCATAGGCGGGTTCACAACATTCTCACCCATTAGATCCGAGTGAGGTGGTGCAACAGATGGATTGGGGCTAAGTTCCAGACTGGAATCTAGATAAACTCGTGAGAGTCGATTACTCAAGTCCCGAATCCAAATCTGAGTGCACCGGGTTGAATCAATTTTTGAATTCAAATTCGAAATTTAAATTTCAAATTCAACTTCAAAAAAATCAATTACCTTTTTTTTTTAAATTTTTAAATTTTAAATTTTTTTTTTTTTATGAAAATGGAAACAAACAATAGAAAGGTAAAGATGAGAATGGAAAGAAGACTCAGACGAGAAGAGAAACTTAACTCTAAAGGATAAAAATTAGGGTTGGTCAGAAATTTCTTGAACAAGCACGGTTAAAACAATCCTATACCTAGTGTCACTTAAATCTAGACGACTCCTAACTGGTTGAGTCGAATTGATTTGCTTGATTCACCTCCCTCACCAATCAAACCAAGTTGGCCAGTCAGTGTATAGCTAGTGGGGGCGCTTCCGACAGAGTCGGTGCCAATTAGACAACCACGTCGCTTGGAAGACTTTCGTCAACACAAAAACACTTTCTAGACACCAAATTGAATTCAATTAGCTTCAGGTCATAGCAAGTCAAACCAATCTCCTCCTTAATTGAGTCCGAGTCCTTAGGGGCCAATGTCTAATTGATTTTAAATTTAGGCTTAGGTGACACTTTAGGATTGTGGTTTGTGGGCCACGGGAGGGTGATGAAATCCCCACCGTATCTTTGCCTACGGAGTTGCCCTTAAAGTAGTTTAACTTAGATCTAGCAAAGATAGTCAAACAATGGTCTTTTTAATGGGGCAATTTCAAGGTTGTATGCAAACTAAAGTATATGCTTAAATCTAATCGTTAAAACCGCGATACGTACCTTGCCTCCAGCACTCTTCAACAATAAAAAAAATAATTTGCAAGAATTTAGCAAGAATAATGCAAGCAAAACATTATATGATGCATGCACTAAGGTCTTTCTAATTTTGCCAATTTTAGGTCCGAGTTGAATTATTGCCAATTATGGAATTGTAAACCCTAACACATGCAATTCTACGAAAGGAAACTTTTCAACAATTCAGATTTTACGAGAAGGGCAAGAAAAGTTACCTCCGCAATGCTCAGTCGGGTTCGCCGCCCGCTCTCGGAGATTCCAGTAGCTTAATGCGACCACCCAGAGATGCCGACGATGCCCCAGAAATTTGAAGACCAGAACCCACACTGGTGCGGCGATTCCGCCGCAAGCCACCTTGTAGATGCGGCGATTCCGCCGCCCAAGTGTCTCAGAACGCTCCCGGATTTCGCCGCGCGCTCTGTTGTCTCCTGCTACACAAGTTCAAATACTTAGATCGCGCACAAGGTAGACAGGATAAAATCGAAAACACAAAATCTGCGTCGCCTCCCCGGCAACGGTGCCAAAAACTTGATGAGAATTAAATTTATACCGCAAGTGCACGACGTCTATGAAGACGTGGCAAGTACGGGTCGAACACAAGGAGGGAGAGATTTCGTAGTTGATGTTATTTTCGATTAAGAGGAAGAAGGAGAGAAGAATCAATTGGGTTTTTAGGTTTTTGGATTAAGTAGCTAAACATGCACAAATAAAACTGAAACAAGAAATAAGAGAGAAATCCGTTGGATGGAAGTTTAGATTTAGGTTTAGATCAGAGAATTACTGAAACTTATTGTAAATCATGTTAGTTATGAAGCATTACAAGATAAATGACTTAACATAAACTCAAGTAATCAAAATATACTAATCATGAACTTAAAATAATAACATGCAATTCATCTTCTCTAACCCTCAATCCGTCACCTCCACCCTTTGGAAAGAGTTAGAAACTCATAGAGGGAGGAAGAAGAAGAAGGGATCCTAGAGACATTAAAATAAAAGAGAAACAAAACAAAATAAAACAGAAATTTATTACTAATGATCCAAGACCAAAGGTTCAAAGATGTGTTACATTCGTGCTACGAGGCTATTTATAGCCGATACAAGGGATACCAGTATATGAAAGGAAAGTACACGCGTTGCTACCGGACTGGAGGAAATTTGAACGCCGGATGATCAAGGGGGGCGGCGAATTCGCCGCAGATCATGTGTAATGTGCGGCGGATTCGCCTCACACGATGCTCGGATTAGGTCCGGATTTTGGCTGTGCGTTTATGGTATGATTTGATCCTCCTTTGCGCGTCTGGATTGATTCTTTCCATTGTCTTGAGCTCCGGATTAATTCCTTCCATTGTTGGGGATTTATTTTTGACTTTTCTTTTGACTTCTCCAACACAATAACTTTGCCCTTTTATTTTGTAGTCAGGTCCTTGACATTTTGCACTTAAGCCCCTGACCTTTTTGTGATTAGCTCCTCGAATGCTTTTGTGCTTGGATGCATTTCCATTTGAAACCCGATAAACTTGAACTTGTCTTTATGATAGAAATGAATCTTTTGCACGTGTTTTATGCTCGGGATGTGGGTAATTTGCATTCAGGTCCCTGTATTCTGTAAACAAGGCTAAACACATACCTTAGTAGCATTTATTGAATTAAAAGCAATCTAAATGAAAGACATATGATGCAATGCATACATTGCATCAAAATGCTACTTTTTACTGCACAATTTTCGAGGATGTTTTATGACGGACGGAATTCAAATCTTTAGGTGTAGAGAACTGTAAACTCGATATGTGCGTAATATGACCTCGATAATTTAGATTTTTTTGAAAAAATATTACTTTTCACTGCACGATTTTTTAGGAGGTTTTATGACGGACGAAATTCAAACCGTTTAGGTGTAGAGAACTGTTCACCACACGATTTGGAGGGTTGAAAGACAGAGAGAAAGAAAGATATAAAATGAGGGAGAAAAAGAATTCTCATGTTTATACAGGAGTATTTTAGGTAGAACAGAAAATATAAGCATATTTTTCAAAGAATGTCATAATATAATATTTTCCCTAAAGATTTGGTCACTTTGTGCATAGAAAGTCAAGTTTTCCTTTTAAATTTTATACTGACATTCAAATTAGAGACAATGACAAGATCACTCTGGTAGAGGATCTTGTCATTGTACAGGATCTTGTTAGAGGCTATTTTTAACATTAACTTGTTATCAAATTGGAGGACAAGTTTGATACTATAGTTCTTCTGCGTAAGGGTAGACGTTCCTAGTTACCACTACTTAAAATAAGAGGATAATTAAGCAAATATGTAAAAAATAAAGGATGTAGTTGCAACATTTTCTTTAGAAAGATTAGTATGTACCTTGCATTGTTTAGGTTATAACTTACAACTAATTGGGGGATGTTAAGAAGCCCACGCGTACTTCAACTTCAGTCTTTTGGATTGTTTTAAATATCCATTAATGCATCGATTAGGTACCTTTGTAGGTTTGGTTTTGGCTCTTGGTTTATCTAGCCTAGATAATGCTGGTCTATCCGATCATCTTAAAATTTGTTTTTCATTGGTCTTGTATTATTCTAAACTAGTAAGGTAATGGACATAGAAAATTCTCCAATATTATAAAGGAGGGAAATACTATTTTTGAAATTCCTTGCGAATTGGAGAGGTCCAATCCTTAATATCTCAACTATCTATTTTGAGATGTAGGGTCAGCATTGATTTGAAGCCAACTACCATCTTAATTGTTGTCTTAAGTACAATTAGATAGTAACTTTGGAGATCTAGTGCAAAATGTCATTGTCTCAATTTCATATACATGTTTACATGCTATTATGGGTATGCTTGGATGTGGCTTATCTTGAAGAGCTTTTTCCAAGAAGCTACACTGTAGACGTTAAAGTTTGTCTTCCAGTTTTTTTACAATCGGGATAAGTGCACATGTGAAATTACAGAAAATCCAAAAAAATGTTGACTTTGCACATGTGATGATGACAATACAGGTATTTCATATCACATTGTATGAGAAGCTGTAGAGAAGTTTCCTCCCTCAGTTTCTCCAACCCAATAAAAATTTGACATGGAAAATCGTGAAAATGTTAGAAGATTATCTTTCCTAAAAATTGTTTGGATGTACCTGTACAACTTTTAGGGGACAAAAGTCACTATACAGCTCTGAGAAGCTGCATCCAAACATTGCATATCATCCTTAGCTTCTGTGTCTTAAAATAATAAATTAAATATTTCTCTCTCTAAGTTCCAGCTTAAACCATACGTTTGCCTATAAGTATACAGATAAAGGATATTGCAGAGATTAACTTTACATGTTTTGGTAAAATATATATATTATCTCTAAATTCTTTTTTTCGTGTACAGATAGAAGCATGAGCTCTTTCTATCACAACATGACTCCATTTTAACTTGTAGGTTTTACTTGATTTTTAAAAATAACCTTCATAAACTTGTGAAACAAAATCCACGTACTACTTTGTCCGTTATGAGAAATGTATACTTTAAAACTGAAAATCCGTGTGATGAATAAATATTTTAAATACATGTATACATAATTTCACACACACTAGACCATTTAATCAATATTTTATCCGTAAAAATATAGTGTAATTTGTACACCAAGACACGATACTTACATGTTTAACTATTTTTTATTAAATCATTTATATTAATATAATAACAATAAAGTAAAGAATAATATTTATTTTGATGGTAGGAAACATGATATGTAAACTCAAAGTTTGGTATAAATTTGAATTTTCGTAAGAATAATTAATTATTTTATACATTTTTATTAGTAATCGAACATTATCAAAAACATAAAATAGAACATTAACAATATAAGTCTAATAGTGTTTTGCAATTACAATTATAAGACTAATTAATTGATAAGAGTGTGATGTGGTATATCCACAACCACTCATTTAAGATGAACGCGAGGTGAAGATCTTCTGAATTGGACCTCACCAATTCTACAAGAATTGGAGAGGATCCTAGTCCGCACTTGCATCAGGTCCTTGTTATTATGTTCTAGTTTGACGTTAATGCAAAGGAAAAGCAAAAGCAAAAGGAACCTTAGTGTTAAAGGAACAGTGATTCACCTTAACAATTATCATTAAATCAATATTCAACGTCCGAAACTACTTAAATCACCTTAAAAATTATCATTTTGTCATTCACAGTTTAATTAATACTCATTTCGTCTCGTCTCTTAAAATCAGATTTATGTCTACGTTTTCCTAATTTTCTCAGTACAAACACCACGAAAATGTCTGGCGAAGTGCCTAGATTCGGTGAAGTAAGTCCAGCAAAAAAACAATCGGGTCGAGATGTCTGGGTAAAACGCCCCTCATGGGTATTAAAAAAATCAGGTCGGGCGTCTGGGTAAGCCGCTCGTCCAAAAAAAATTAAAAAAAATCTTAAATTTATACGGTGTGTTATCTCAAATTATTTGAGGTTCCGTTGCAAGATTTCTGTTGTAACATGTTGGATTACAATGAGTGAGACCCCCGACCGACCTGTCAATGTTGTATTTGGTAAAACTTTCCGATTTTAAAAAAATAGGGACGTCTAAGCCAACCGCTCCCAATGGGGGGCAAGCGTCTTAGCGAGACGCCCCCTAATTTTTTTATTTTTTTTATTAAAAAGAAGTTGGACATTTTACGAGATTCGAGTACATTAGGGCGTTTGTTGACTCATTTCCTGACATCCGAAACATTATTTTTTTATGATTATGAGATGAAGATGAAGAGAGATGGGTGGTAGGGGAGTGAAATGTCGAGATATATGAGTAGAAATGAGAGAATGATAAAACGGTAATTCGCACGAACGATTTAAGTAATTTTCAACAACGAATAGCAATTCAATTAATTAAAGATCAATATCAACTTGCATGAAGTTAAATGTTGGGCATCTGAAGAGATACCAGGACCGGACCGGACCGGACCTGGATCATCTCGAGGATCCAGATGGGAGACCAGACTGGTCCGGTCAAGAATTGGAGTTTTAGTATTAAAAATTAAAAAATTAACCAAACTTTGACCGAATCAGAACCCGGTCTGGATCGGAACTTGGATCGGGTTTTGCTCTCCTCTAAACGAGACAATTGATCACTTTTTGTTAACAATACCTTTATATAACCGATTTGTGAGATCCCCACTACTCTCGATTTCAACTTAGCGCATGACATAAACTATGTTTTCCGTCAAAAGATTTTTTAGAGAATGGTCTCATAATTTAAGGGCATTCTTCTAAGTTATAAGTTGGAAGGTTTTTTCACTCGTAATCAATTGATTTTGAATTGGATACTCGTGCTTAAGTAAGATTTATCATCAACTCGATTTAAATACCTTGGAATGAAATGAACTAATAAATGCGTTCTGTTGGGTAACATGGCGCGAAAGAAACATTCGGGTGTTTAGAGCTTCTTCTAACTCCTTTGCTTCACCTATGAACAATTGCTTTGAATTATAAACTGCTAAAACCAAAAATCCAAACAGACATCTTTGTTTACATTGACTACAGACTAGAGTGTAATTAAAACTAAACAGAACCATATATAAATCATGGATTAGCTAAGCTCAACAACCAGTAAACAAAAAAAATCAACTAGTAACATTTCCTAACCTTGATTTCTCAATCCTCTAATGTCATCTTGACTTATGAGAATAGAAATATCAAACAACAAGTACGACAGCCAATGGAAATTTCTAATCGGCCTGCACATTCTGCAAAGTTTTAATCAATTTCTGTACTGAAAGGGTAGGTGGTACCCAGACAGAACCCACTTTGCTTTCAGCCTTCGGGCCCCATGTGGCAGTTGCTTTCCCAGGCATGAGGCATGTGCTGGTTTAGTTTACAACAAATTATCTATGCAACTTTCAAAAAACACTTCAAGAAAAAAACAAATCATCTATGCTTTCAGAATAAGAATAATAAGGTCCGAGTGGAGTGGAATGAGGAAAATTCTGGGTCATCAGATAAAAGAATAATAAGTTATTTACCATTTTCAAGTTTATATTCAACAAGTGATTAGTGAGTAGAAGTGAGGGTGCAATTCCACAACATCAAATTCAGAAATTATTGCAAAGAAATTCTGGAAGTTTTTTTGATAACATAGAATTCTCCGACACCCACTTCACTTGGATTAGACTTAGGTTAGACGGACTATAATTCCAAATTAGAAGTGGTACAATACCATCGAAACAATTGATTATGTTGTTAGAGATTAGAACTTACGATCAAATAAGTGTATTCTCTGTTTGACCAACTCGGCCCACACACGGACAGACAAATTTTATTTTTTTGGAAGATGTGGAGGCTTACGCTTGTACTTTTAGCCTCCAATTAATAAAATCCGGGGTTCAGTTTGAAAAGTGGAACCTATTATGGTTGACATGGAACGTGATGAATTATGTGATGGTGATCAATTTTATTATATATATATTTGGGATAAATGGTGTTTAAAAAAGATAATACACTTTCTTCTCCCTCTTTTTTAGTTTGCGCCACCAATTTTCGCTTTTTGATTGTGCATTGGCAACCTCCATTTTAGTGATAGTTATTCAAAACAACAAAGGGAGAACATGTATAGGTAATTAACATAATTCCATATCAATGCTTAATGCATAGTTTTAACCAAGATATAAAACATGTATCTTGTGATTCTTCACTCGAATTTTGAAAACCCTAAGTTAAGACTTAAGAGAGAACAATGGGACTGACTCTAATACGATTCATTAAAGATTGACATTTCAAAATATTGATCGTAACTGTTGTATTACCCAAACCAATTTGGACCTCCCACAACTCAATTGAGAACATATAATCAATATTCTCAATTAAAACTTGCTATTGACGAAGCCACACTTGTTATGCTGAACGATACAAAAAACCACATTACAACGGAAAACATGAACACAAACTTCAAGGGCTTAACAAGCTAGATTCTTCCATCAGTGAATGCACGTCGACGAAACTTCTCGCCCGCACAACCATTTATTTGCCTCTCCATTCTATACCTCAAATAAAACAAACTTTTCATTAGTAAGACAACAATCTTACGAAAATATCAAAGGAACTACACGCCATGGTAGTATGGATTTCAACGTAGATTTGACTTCCTAATATATTAGAGCACCCTTAACGGGTGCTCTTTTGGGATTGGGTCAGGTCGGCCGCGACTTGGGTCGGCAACCCGACCCAGGTCGCTACTCTGGGTTAGCGTAATTTTTTTGGCTTTTTTAAGAAATGATTAAAAACTATTTATTTATATTTGTTAAATAATATTTTATTGATATGTATATAGGACAACGTTCTAGTGAGTACATAGTTTATCTCTATTTAGTTTATGTCCCTTACAATCTCACAATTGAATCTCATTTACGGTTAATCTCACTTTTAATTAGCATAATCGTCTTATAATCCACCTTACAATTTCATGTGTGTGGTGGATATGGTGGGGGATTAAAATAAAAAATTAAGCATCGGACTCACTAGATAATTCATGTATTTTTATATAATTAGAATTAATTTTTGAAAATGAAAATAAATGTAATAATTATTGAAATTAGTAAAATAAATCAATTAAATTAAGTATACTAATAAGAAATTAGTGAAAATCCTAAGTACTAGCTGAATGTCGATTTTTTATTTTAATAAAAAATTAATACAAAATTAAATATTTAGGTAAATACATGAGAAATATATCCAGATATTGATCCATTATCCATTTCCATAATAATATTGTAAACGGATCAATATCTGATCCCCCTGCTCGGTCCCTAGGGGGACTAGCGTCCCCGCAGAGGCCACATTGGCATTCCTAATCAGACTTATAGACCTAACACCTTATAATTCAAAGATTTTCTTATTGTGAGCAATGAAATAGTCGAAGACCGAGGGGTTTGTCTTTGGGTTTGTATTAATTTTTTTATCAAAATAAACAATAATTAAATTTTATGTAACCCATTAAAGATGGTCTTATGGGATAGGTCTTTGATATGCATCCGGTTGAGGACTGAATCACATCCAAAGGATACATGCTTATTTACGCAGATCGCATAAACATCCCAAAACAATCAATTTCAATTTTTGATATTTTTATTAGTTTTTCTCTTTTCATTCTCAAGGAAATTAATATATCATTACTTATATACTTGGGACTATCATGTTTTTTTTTAAATATTTATGTTAGGAATGATTCAATTTTTTTACCTTTTTTGCATACATATATAGAATTGATAATTCATATGTATATACTGATATTATTTAATTATTAAATCGTAAATTGCATATACACCGCATCCCGTATATGGGAAATACGGTGCTTTAAATCTAATCCACTTCCGGCATTCTTAAACCTTGAGTGGTATATACATTGTGAAAATTTAACACCCGTACAAGTATTTGTTTTCACATCTTACCCCACCAATAGCATGAGAATATATCCGCCTCTCCATCCCATACCACAAATACCCCAAACACAAGGGACACAAATATAAAACCCCCACCTTCTCCTTCAGACCTTCACTAATAAGTAATAACCCCAATAAAAGAGTTTCCAAACCAAAACCCGAACATGTGCTTAGCTCTGATACCTCTCTGCTCCCTCCCATAATAACGCCATGTAACAGATCTTCACCTAGTCCAGATGAAATCCGCCGCACCCTCCCCGGCTAGGCGCCGCCGGCAAGTCCTCGCCGCTGCCGTCATCGCCCTCGGCCTCCTCTCCATGGTCGTCCCCTTGGTTTTCATCCTCGGCCTCCACAGCGGCTTCCCGCTAGGTAAGGGTTTCCGGATCTGGGATAGAAAGATTTCGGTTTTTACGAATCCATACGACGAAAGGCCGAATCTCAGTGGACTGTGGCAGTAACGTCAGTCGGTCAGACTGGCGGAACACTTGGTCTGTGTGTTTTAAGTCGAAAGATTTGTGATCTTGTGTTTGGGGTTTTTGATTTGTTTGTTGGTTTTGTGCAGTTTACGTGAAAGATGAGGTCTTGCCTTCTCCGGTAAGTGTTTTTTTTAATTGTTTTATGGACAAGTAGTTTGTTTGAGTTTTTTTTTTGTGGTTTGTTGTGAATTGATTGATGGGTTTGTGTTTTGTTCAGGGTTCGATGGCTAGAGGACACAAGGTGAGGGGGAATGCGGAGGAAACTCTCCCCGAAGTTAGTTTCGTAATTTATGATTTTAATTTTTGTTGAGGTTTTGATTAGGTTGAGTTTTCTTTCTTTCTTTCTGATGAACGACCTTTTTTTGAAGGTATTGGGAAACAATTGTTGAAAGAACTGGATTTGTCTACTTATGCAATATTTTGTTGAATTTATATACGAAGTGATGACCTTGGAATGGATCCTGTAGCTGAAATTTTGATTCTTAAAATGGACTTTATCTCTTATTAGGCTATAAGATAGAACGGCCTTACTCTTATGCGAACTGTATATTTCTAGATTTATTCTTTCACCTTGTTTGATCCTTGGTGGTTAAGTAATTTTATGTTGACGTATTAGCATCTTGAAGGACCGCTATTTTCCTTTTCGTTGTTTGTATTGATTTTATTTTTTATAAATGTTGTGGGCTCCAATTAATTTATACTTGAATCCCTTGCTCTGTCAGGATTTGAAGGAAATGAAGAAGAGTTCAATAGGTTCTTACATGGCCTTTAAAATGGGGAGCCCAGAAACTACAAGAGATAACGCCTTCTACTCGAAAGGTAATATCCGAGGCTTAACAAATAAAGATATTATTATGAGAATAAGTCTCCATTTTCTACCTCTATCAAATTATGAATAATATTATGCAACTCCTGCAACATAGTTTATTCTACTGAAAAAAAGATTGTTAACTTCTGTAGGCGTTTCCAGTTCTAGTGAAGTTGAAGGAAAACATAATCTAGTTCCTAATAAAAAGGTAAATTTTAATAGGTTAATATTATTTTAATCTATTTTCATGTTTTTTAAAGTAAATATATACCTCCTTAGTATATACCTTACATGGAACTTATTTGTCTAATCATTCAACAGAACAGAGAGCATGCTTCCAAAAATGTATTTTCTGCAACTAATAGTGGATATGAAAGAAATTGCCCAATTGCATTTGGGAGCTACTGCCAATGGTTCACTGCACACAAAGTAAAAATGAAAGATTCAACTGTTAAGAAGCTCAAAGACCAGCTTTTTATGGCAAGAGCCTACTTCCCAAGCATTTTGAAGCTCAAATCCCAAGGGCAATTATCTAGAGAAATGAGGAGGTATATTCAAGAACATGAGCGAATGCTCAATGAAGGAACTGAAGATGCAGATTTTCCGCCATAGTAAGTGAGTTCAAATCTTTTGACCCCATTTGTTGATTTATTGTAATACAGTTGATCTTTCATGGAGAAACTAAGTGTCCACATTAATGTTAAGATACTTTTGTGGACCTTAGCAGTTTCCTTAGGGACACAACCTACTATGTTTTTGTACTCTTACGCATAAAATTTTCAGTCTTATTAGTGCTATAATTACTTACTCTACACTACAAGCTCTAGGCTAGTAAAACAGATATTGCATTTAGAGAAAGATAATGTGGTTGACTGAACTGGTATGATGTTTAAGATTAATTTATCTGAGGTTGCTTATAAATTTATTTATTTATTGTGCAATGGACAGTTGGACACAGTTAAGGCAGCTCAATCATGTGAAATCTCACACATAAGGAAATTAAGTGATAACCAATCTTGGCTAAGCATATTTGCTGAATCTTTGGCATCAATTGCTTTTTCAAATTCTGCAATTATTATCTACTCAAAAGTAGTACTTAAGAGTTTTATGCACTCTTATTTAGGTAGTCATTTAGGAATTGAGAATGGTTCTGCTAATAATTTGGGTATCAGGATCTTATTTTAGAGGTAAGGCTTATTGTCTCCAATAATTTTGTAATAAAAATATTTCTCATGTGGGGTGCGAAACAATTGTTTTCCACAAAATGGAATAAATGATGGTACTATACTACTACATTTATTATCTTGATTATTATAAACCTCCATCATATGTTTATCTTTATTGTGCAGAATGAAAAGTAACAGTTTGTTCTTGTTACAGTGTGACAAAGAAAATTCAGAAAATGGAACAGATAGTGACACAGGCCAAATCACTCCATGTTGACTGTAACAATGTAGATAGCAAACTGATGCAAATTCTTGATATGACCGAGGATGAGGCGCATTTCCATATGAGGCAAAGTGCATTTCTTTATCACCTTGGTATGCATACCATGCCCAAGAGTCAACATTGTTTATCGATGAGGCTTACGGTGGAATATTTCAATGATCCATCAATATATCCTGAGGCTTCAGAAGATGGTTCTGCTGACACACCCTTGCAGCACTATGTCATTTTCTCCAAGAATATACTAGGGTCGTCTGTTACCATCAATTCAACCGTAGTGAACGCTAAGGTGCGCCGCTTGAATTGGCTTTTGTTTTTTGGACATCCATAATCAACTAGTTGGGAAGTCGTAGTGATTATACAAAGAAAAATGAAATTTTGTTCTGCTTTTCACCATGTGGTTTCTGTTTTCTGTTGCAGCGAAGTCAGGAACTTGTTTTTTACATCGTCACAGATGAGCAGAATTTCTACGCTATGAAATTCTGGTTTTCAAACAATTCATATCGACGGGCAATTATTCATGTTCTGAACATTGAAGATCCTGAGTACAAATCTTATGTTCCTGGGTCACCGCATCTTTCCTTGTCAGAGGAGTTCCATGTCTCATTTCCTACAAATAATCAGCCATACGCCGACGTCAGAATTGAGTACTTATCAGTATTTGGTCATGTACATTTTCTTCTTCCTTATATATTTACGAATTTGAAGAAGGTAATTGTTTTGGACGATGATGTGGTCATCCAGAAGGATCTGTCAACCCTATGGAATCTCAAATTGGAAGGAAAAGTTAATGCTGCTGTGCATTTCTGTAATGTGAATCTAGGTCAACTGAGAAAATACCTAGGTACAAGCAGTTTTAAGAAAGATTCATGTGTATGGATGTCCGGTCTGAATGTTATAGATCTGGAAAAGTGGCGAGAGCATGACATTAGTGGGAAATATGAAGCGCTTCTTCAAGAGGTAATTTTCATTACTACTTTTCTACATATACTTTGTACAATCTTTTCTTGAATGCTGACTTTTGATTCACAAAGTTCAACGATCAAGGACAGTTGTTGGGTATAGGATTGAAATGTGCTGAATGAGTATAAGTTTTATATATGGACATCAGCTGGTTGACTTTTGCTTTCATTATTATCCATTTGATATAGATTTTATCTCATTTACCATCCAAATAGTGTCTACCATGTATTTTTTATTTTATTTAATCTAGAAACTTTCAGACGCATCAAGCTGTGGCACGCTTAAATTTAAGGTTCCATGTTCAATGTAATAATTCCTAGAAATTGTGTAACCACGAGTCAGTTGCAATCCTGTGTCACAAATTAACTTTTTATTTGGTGACTTGGCTGTAACCTGTTAAATTTTAAAGAAGGATATATTTTTTTAGAAAATAATTGATGACCTGTGGACGTCGGTCTTTATGGTAGTGGTAACTGGTAAAATCACTGCTTTGTGACAATAAGGTCATGGGTTCGAGGGACTTAAACAACTTCTTTTCCAAAAGCACCAGAAATGTTTCTACAACTTATTTTATTCCGCCAACCCTCAACAAATCAAGGGGCCTTGTATGCTGGGGTCGCCTTTTATAGTTATCGATTTATGGTAGGATGAACCACTTTGAGAACAATTTATCATTTTTCGTGAACTCAAAACATTTGTAAATGAAAAAGGATTTTCTACATAACATTCTGTTGAAACATAAGGACTAGTCTTCTCTGCTGTGGTCTTGGCATTTGCAGTTTATAATCTTCAATTAGGAAACAGGTTTTTTTATACTATGATTCTTCATATCATCACAATCTTAGTTCAACTATTATAATATTCTTCTTCACTAAAACACGCAGATTCCAATCGACACGCAAACATCATGGAGAGCCTCTACACTGCCTATAAATTATCTTGCATTCCAAGATTTGACTTACCCTCTTGATAAATCCTGGGTGCTATCTGGGCTTGGTAAGGATTACGGCATCAGCAAAGATGCCATAGAAAAAGCAGCAGCACTGCACTATAATGGAAAAATGAAACCCTGGCTTGAGCTTGGTATCCTCAAATACAAAAAGTATTGGAAGAGATACCTAACTCGGGAAAACAGATTCACGGATGACTGTAATGTAGACCCCTAAAGATCGCAAGATGCAATCGGGCTTCAAACTTGGGATCGTATCGAGAAATGAAGAAACACTTTCTATTGTGTCTGGTGCTAGTCTTTTGTCAGGACAATTGTGTTGCTGATATCGCTTATCATGCTTCAATTTGTTCATAAAGAGAAGGTAAAATTAACCTTACAGTAACAGCAGCCTCAACACTTTCAGCAGTAGTAAAATGTCCAAGCTCATACTCGTACTTGGTCAGAAGTAAAACCCAGAATCTAGGAAAGAGTGTCCTATTGATTAATTATCTAGAGCTGTTCTTCAGTGTTAGTCTACAATTTCTTAGCCATGCCTTTGTTCCCAACATGGTCAAATCATTGTTTATTAGGTTAGCTTCTCAGAATGAGCTGCAGCCTTATCTTCTCCTTGTGTAGGTTTGTGTTTATTATAGCAAATTCTTTTTCTTTCTTCAAGGCCAAGCGAAATGAGTATGTAATACCATATTAAATTGCTTATTACGTCTCATTTACCTCTTTATTGGTCTTCACCTGAAACGTTGTGGCTCGCATTTCTTTATAGCATGCAATTGGCAACTCATCCTTGTGAATTTTTTCTTCTTGTAATTAAGGTTTAGAGTTGTAATGTCAAAAGAAGGCTTCAATGTGAGATGCTTTCGATATCATTAGATGTGGTCTTGTGGAAGCGTGTATCTCACATGTTTCTTATCGAAACGCGAGTTACAGTATTAAGCACCAGAATAATTATATCTTTTGATACAAATGAAAGTTCTAATTATAAAGATCTTTTATAGAACTGATATTGTAATAAGAGAGAGACAAGGATTACGTTGGTTGTACAAGGACATTGCCATTGATGTTAAATTCGAGTGTCGGTTGATAAAGACGTGTAACGTCAGGACATGAGACATCACTCTCTGATTAGTTATTGTGTACTGAAATGTTAACATAACAATCACTGTAACTGGTTCGTTGAATGATTATTTATACGAATTTTTTTTTGAAATAATTTTGTATAAAAAAATTATATATAAATCTGAAAAATTTATTTGACAAATTTCTTAATAAATAAAAACGACATCATGAATGTCGTTTTTACCTATGACAGAAAAGAACCGTCTGATCCCTCTTCTCCCTCGTACTTTCAAATCACTCCCCACACTTCATTACACATCTCCGGTGACGAACAAAGTTCATGTAAATTTTTGTATGTATATCTTAACAATCACTGTGTAACTACTAATTAGTTCGTCAGACGATTAGTACGACACCAATTTGCTAAGAAACATATTTAAAAATGCACTAAATATAAGCAATTAACGCAACTAATCAAACGAACTTTAACCTCTGAGCTTCTTTGCTTCCGAATATAAAGGCTACTCGCCAAAGGCTCATATTTCACCCATGGGATCCTATTTGCCAAATGAGATGTAAACAATCGCTAGCTTTCTGAACACATAATTAAGCCTTATTTGTGACACTAACTATTCGGTGAAAAACCTTATTTCGAGAATCGCTACAAATTGTAACTCTGGTTTATGTGGCATCGTGGCTTACATTTGACTTTTAATAACTAAAATTTACAAGCTTCCAAAAAAAACAAAAGGCAGACATGCAAATACATATAATACACAAAACCACACACAATGCAGACGAAGTTATCAAACTTCTTTTGCCAATTACATTTCTAGAGTAAAACAAAACCTCAAGTAAGGTCTTCTTCACTGATAAGTATATAAAAAAAATAAAAATTCAAATGGATACTCACTTTTTATCAACCATACTGAATAAATCCTTCTTATACATAATACATAAACAATATCCTGATATCAAACTGTCAGCATTTTAGTATAACTATTTTTCGTTTCTATGGTCCGGATGAATCAAGGGAACGTACCAACCGTCTAGATATCGTTAAACACAGAAAACAAATTACTATGGACGTAGTCATTGTCAACCAAACTAACCAGAAAATAAGTTCTCTGAACCTGTAGAAAATAGGACAGCATGTCACTACTTAAATTAAACGATTATTGAAAGAACAAAAAATTACAGGGTGTGGAACGCATGGAACATATAATTAATAGGGTCAGAAGTCAGAACTGATCAAACTGCATGTTCTAGAATAAATTTATAAATGGAACATTTTCTTAGGAAATGAAAACTTGAATAGCATTTTGAATGGATAATTTGATTTAAAATATGTGCAAATAAGAATTCCTAACATCATCTCGGCTAACATGAGAATAATTGCATGTTGATATGATGATGGGTGACTTTAAATTATAGAAACTCTAGATTTTAGTTAGGCTAGTTTTAGGATCTTTAGTTCAAACAAATGAAATAACATTTTGGTGACTTTCAAAGTTGGTCATAGATTAGGAGCAGAACTCATATAGTTTTAAACTGTTTTTGAAGTTCATGACTTCTCATAATTTGGGGGGGGGGGGGGGGGGGGGGGGGGGGGGGGGGCATTTCATGTATAAAATATATGAAGTTAATAACTCAAAATTTGGAACTTCAAAATAATCATACAAATGTTAGTTTGAAAGTAAATTCTCCAAGTTACAAATCATTAATCTGCAAACTAATCACACCTTAATGAATCGAGAATCCAAATACCTGCTCAAGGAGTTGTTTGGATGGATCACCATCGGGAAACAAGTATGCCCATGACCTCGTCCATATCTCAAATGCCTCGTCCTTCCACACGACAAAACTGGCAGGATCGACAACCGTCGGTTGGATAATCTCTTTGCCGGGGAATACACCCCAAGTCACGGCATTAACCTGAGTAGGACCGACGTTGGAAACACATCGCCCTTCTTTGTTCACAGCGATAAAAGTAAGAGATGGTAATGCCTTGCACTTCTCAACCAGGGCATTTAATCTGTCAAAGGAGCAAAAGAATTCCAGATACGCCTTCTGATAAACATATCCACCCCGACCACCCCATCCTGCAATACATGTTTCAGAAAATATTTTAGTGTCCAACAGATGGGCAATCCATTTAACGAAGGAACTAAGGTGAGCATCTTATAAATATAATCATCATGTGAAGATGAAAACTGCGTAGAGGTATACAATTTGCAATTTGTAGATCAAATAATAAATTGTTGATGTGAAAATGGGTGGGAAGAGTATTCGCTGTCCTACGATTATATTTACAATGGTGGCCCTAACAATAAAAACAAACCTGAAACTTCAATTACTAGTAACATTCGGAATGAATTAGTTTCAGTTATCCGATAACAACATAAAATGCATAATACTTCCCAGTGGCTTTGATACTAGTATCTTGGGTAGCTAATAGAGTAATAGTAGCTCCAATTATTGCATAGAGCTGGTAAATGGTAAATTAAGCCAAAGAGGAGCAGCATAACATTTTTCAGCTTTCAACGGTTGAAAAACATGAATACTATAATTTAACCACGTAAACATAAGCTGATGAAAGGAACATAGACATCAAGACATAGCATGTCTATTTACCGACAGAAAGCGAATCAGATTTCTCTCCATTAACAGCGGGCTGGCTGTTGATAGTAAGAAAGCCCTTCAAGTTAATCCGTCCCAATTGCTCATTTATGATCTTTGTTTCTGGCTGGAGCCCGTCTAGCTCCGACCAAGGACTGCTCCTAAGTTTTCCTAAGCAGTAGTTCATGAACCTCTGCCATGCAAAAGGATTAAGTCATTCTAAACATTCAGTTCATAGATTCTGAGAGACCAAATTAATAGGTCAACATGGCACCTCATTGATATCATCGATAGATCTCAAAGGAACAGCCCATTCCTCTTGAAGCTTTCTGCCTCGTGAGCGTGGCCTCATGAACTGTGAATCATAAGTTATTAACAAAGACAAACAAGGATAGAAATGTTAGCCCTTTCTACTAAAGTCAAGGATTATATAAGAACCATTCGAGGAACAAAATCAAGTACTGCACAATAAAGGACCATCACCTGATAGTCGGTAAGCGCTCCATATGATGGATTGCGAGAATCGCCCCAACATCCATGAGGGTATTGTTCCCACTTTTCAGTCCTCGAAATATAGCTCTTCGGACGATTTGCCCTAAATCAGTTTAGTAGTTCACAATGCATCAACTCAAACCATATCATGTACTACAATAAGATATCAGCTCCATGTTTGTGATTTACCAAAAGATTGGACGGACATCTTCTTGGGCTCGGAAGACATTTGCTGGACGCCTCCAAGGTAATGATCTTGAAATCTTGGACTGCTCTACTAGCCCAAGATTCTACACATTAAATTTCCATTAGATGCAAGCCAAACTAATGCTTAAAATAATGTTAAATAAATCAAGGATTACCATTAATATTGCAAGCGCAGATTTCTCCATGTTTAATGTGTAAAGATGCAGGGTTTTAATCCCACTGGCTAATATCTTCTTGCACATCTCTGTACCAAGGTGGACACCATAGGCCTTTACAGCCTCTTCGTTATCTTTTATAGATTCCAGAGCAGCAGTCATCTCAGATGGTACCTAAAATTCGAAAACACACACTAATGATTAGACTTTCATTAAGTAGATGGAACTGATGTATTATGATTCACCTATCATGACAGCCAAGAGGAAACTTTGAATGTAGAATTTCAACCTGAAACAGCTTACTCTGGTTTTGCAAAACCCAGTCATGCGCAAGAAGCCTTTGTAGTTGTTGATTGGCATTATTCCAGGCACAATCGGACAGGTTATTCCCATTTGTCGACAGTCATTTACAAATTTGAGAAAAATATCCGTGTCATAAAAAAGCTGAGTGATTATAAGGTCTGCACCTGCATCCACCTAGGAGAAAAACATACTATCACCAAGTTAAGAAAGATAGTCAGGACAGAGAAAAGGATTCTATGTTTCTGGAACTCGCAATAATTTCACAGCATCTATAATGCCAAATGATGTTTGGAAAGGGATGCCATCATTTCTAAATATGATGTTGGGACTGCAAACTTCCGGATTGTAAATTTCTATGTCTATATCTTAGTGATAGAAACGTAAATTAAAGAAATAACGGAAGGATCATGTTAAGTGGAGTAAGTGCCATTTTTGGTGTCATAGCTTTCATTCTGAGACTGAGCTATGAGAAGAGGCTAAATTACACAAATTTGGTTTGTGTCACTTTTCAACTCTGAGCATGAGAGAATCTATAGGGAATTAGATATACCTTTTTCTTCAAATAAGCAAGATCATTATGGTATGCTTCTAGAGTAGCACCTCCCTCACCTTGTATCATGTCAGGGTGCGCTTCTGCGAGAGAAAGCAGAAAGAAACACTAGAAATATAAGACAAGAAGGGAGAAAAAATGAGCAAAATTTAAAGAAAATAAGAAAAGATGCAACACTTGGAAATACTCACAGTTACCTGGATATCCTGCCACAGTAATTCCAAAATAATCTCCATATTTTGCCCGGATATGCTTCACCTGTAAGATTAAAAGACAACCACCTTATAATGACAATGGTGCTGCTGCAACTTTCAATAAATTTGTTGAATCTGTTAATTTGATGTACAAAAAAGAAAAGACCTATTCATGGACTGATCAAAATGGATGGGCACAAAATGAAATTTTTTCAAGTGGGGAAGTTATATTTATTCAGAAGATGCTCTATTATCGATATGAGAAAGAGGTGTACCAATGATTACCAAATCGAGTGCACAAGCAAATCCACCTTCTACTTGAATAAACTTATCTTGCCCAATAGGTGGGTCACCTCTAAGAGCCAGCACATTTTGGATCCCGTTCGCCTTGATGGTGTTAAGGGCATGATCGATCTTTTCGACTGGCATGTTTGTGCATGTCAAGTGCATCATGGTCTCAACACATATCTGCAGGAGGAGTTCCACAAGTTGGGAAACATGAAATCTGTTTTTGGGGACTAGAAAATTATGAAAATGCAGAGCTGTAAAACCTAAACTAGTGAATCCTTTCAAAGAACTACATGGCATAAAATGTTAGTCTTTGAGATCATAAGAAATGACATATTACACTGTAAAGCCTAAACTAGATTTATAATGTATTATTCAGGATTTAGGATTGAAAACTGTATTTTTCTGAATAATGTAGTTTTCTTAAAAACTATGGTATCCAAACCAGCCCTAAAGATCCCACCTTAACCTCCAAAACACCAAAACCCAAACCACTCGTCACCAATCCAGATCCAACAAACATCCCACCAACATGTCCCTACCATGTTCTGCATCCGGTTGGCAATGCCAAGCGTGAGGTCAGCCGTCGATCCTCCGGCGCCCCACGTGATGTCGCAGAAGCTCGGGTTGTTTGACACCATCCTATCCATCCTCTCGAACAGATTCTCCACTCCTTCTTCGGTCTTCGGGGGGAAGAACTCGAACGAGAAGGCCGTTCTTCCGCCCGTCTCCGCCTCCGCTATCTTCTCTATCACCTTCATGTTGTTTCTGGTCTTGGGTTTGAGTTTGTTGGATGGTTTTGGTGAGATTTGTTGGAGGTTTGGAGATGGAAAGATAAAGAACGCAGATTCTGGTGCATTCTGTGGTCTGTTAAGTGGGTTTTCTGGGATTTGGTATTTATACGGGAGGGAAGAGGATTGGAATGCAAAATTTGCAGGACGTTTTGCACTTTGGTACTCTGCGTTTTTGTTTTTGGAAACGCTGATCACATGTATCGTTTGTTGTAATGTGTGTGCTTATTTATGATAAATGTACTCGTTGTATATTTTTCTTAGGATTGTTTTGCCAATAAAGATTAACGGTTGCGATTTTTTTATTTTTGCAAAAATATGTCTGATTTTGAAATCGAAAAAAATATTAGGTTCTAGCTTCCAATATCAGATTCACAGCCTGATGTTTCTACAATGAATGGCTTTAAACTATACAAGTTTGTAAATATGCTACTTGCATTACTTGTAAATATGATTTAGTCAGTCAGAAGGATTATTTGGCATTGCCCTCCAAGTTTTTTTACCATTCTTAACTAAGAAGCACTGGCAAAAGAGTAAAAACAGCAAGCAAAACATTATTTGTAGGAAAATTATTATCAATTTACTGGTAAGAGTAACTAACAATAGCATATTATGAGGAGGTAAATGACAATGAAAAATCAACCTTTTGGACAAGAAAAAGTGAATCTTGCACTCCTAATAATAAGTTACATAAATTACAAACCTTCATAAAGACAGTAGCATAAATTAATGTTTTTGTATAGCATTAACATATGTAGTATACAAGTGTTGATGTAAAGCTCAATATATATATAGTGTATATAAATTTTGAAGCAAAAAACTTGTACATTCATATAATAGTGTATAAATACAATATATAGTTATCAGTGTTGATGTAAATCTTAATATATATATTTTGAAGCAAAAAACTGTACATTCATATAATAGTGTACAATAGCATAAATTAATGTTTTTGTGTAGCATTAACATATAATAGTATACAAGTGTTGATGTAAAGCTCAATATATATATATATATATATATATATATATATATATATATATATATATAGTGTATAAATTTTGAAGCAAAAAACTTGTACATTTATATTATAGTGTATAAATACAATATATAGTTATCAGTGTTGATGTAAAGCTTAATATATATTTTTTGAAGCAAAAAACTGTACATTCATATAATAGTGTACAATAGCATAAATTAATGTTTTTGTATAGCATTAACATATAATAGTATACAAGTGTTGATGTAAATCTCAATATATATATATATATATATATATATATATATATATATAGTGTATAAATTTTGAAGCAAAAAACTTATACATTTATATTATAGTGTATAAATACAATATATAGTTATCAGTGTTGATGTAAGCTCAATATATATTTTTTGAAGCAAAAAACTAATATAATAGTGTATATAAATTTATTTTCTTTAGAGAGGATGAATAGAAATTATGATGTAACATGTTACAACAAGAATGCAGAACAAATCAAGCACAAAGTAAAATAAATTTTAGTTGATCTTCTCCTTTTTCTGGTGTTTCTTGGTGATGTAACCTTTCATGTAAATCTTGGCTTGAAAACAAGATGATGGAGACTTGATCGAATTGGAAGATGGGGTGGTGGTGGGCTTTCTGTGCCCTTGATATCATTACTTAACTTTGGTTGTAGTTTCAGCACTAATCTTAGTTATGTTTGTTGTCCAAGCTGTTGTTTCCTTTATTTGATGTCTTTATTAAGTTATTCATGTCAAATTTTCGTGGGTAATTTGTAACAAAATAGTATCAATTGCAAAGTATAGTGAAAATCATATAGTTCAAGGTCACACTTTCAAAGTCCCAATTTGTAACGCGAAAACATGACAGGTGGGGGCTTGGGAAACCGGAAGATGATTGATGATAAGTATTTTTATGTCGACGTTTGAAGATACTGTGGGTCGAGCTCTTCTATCTTCTTCTCTGACTTGGGCAGTGTGCCTCCTCTCCTCCCATTTTCTCTCTCCTTTCTTCTAATGAAATATCGAGTCAATGACTCGAAAAAATTTTATTACGCGCAGGTCCAACACCGACTTGATTGTGTGGTTTCCGAGGAATTACGTACCCATTGGTTTGGTTATTCTATATATCATTCATCCTCTGGAATCACAACTACAATGGTTTTACAAGAGTGAGTGAGTGACAAATCTTTTGTAGATTCATAAATTTCTTTACTGAAAAGAGCAGCACATATGATTTTAGTTAAAGCACAAAGTTGTATATTGCCTAAGGTAGGGCTGTGCATCCGGTCCGGACCGGACCGGACCGGACCGGATTTTTATCCGGGGTCCGGACCGAAGACCGGACCGGACCGGATTTTTATCCGGGGTCCGGACCGAAGACCGGACCGGACCGGATGCACTCGGACCAAAGACTGGACCGGACCGGACCGAATCGGTCCGGTCCGGTCCGGTCAAAACCCGATTTTTTTGAAGTAAAAAAAAAAAATTGGACCGGTCCGGACCGGACCGGACCGGACCGGAAATTTCAAAATTTGCCGGACCGAAACCCGGACCGGACCGGATTTTTTCAAAATTTTCCGGACCGAACCCGGACCGACCGGTCCGGTCCGGTCCGGTTGACCGGTTTGACCCGGTCAATGCACACCCCTAGCCTAAGGATAAACTTTAAGTTTACCGGAAGATAACTTTAAGTTAAAGCACACAGTGGGAAAAAAATACTTTTAATTGGGGTGTAACTAGGACGTGTATTATCTATTTACCTGACTCATTTAATAAACGGGTACGGGTATGATTTTTGTATCAATTTAAAAAATTATACATGTTTACTCATACCTGCTTCACCCGTTTAATAGATTGGTCGGGTACGGGTATACCTCTACCCATACTCGTTTATTCATCCATTTACCCGTTTAATTATTTAATTAATATACAATATATAGTTAAAATAATAAAAAATTAGGGTTTTTTTTGGCAAAAATGATTATTTCGAGGCTTATTTGTGAGAAATTTGGTGATTTCTCCTCATTTGATTTAATTCTTAATCTCAAAAATCGTATATTTAACATATTTTTGGCTTAAATCATTCTCATCCAATGATTAGGTTCTTCCAAGTTGAGTTTTTTTAGCAAAAATATCTATTTTGTTAGCAAAAGTTATACCTGTTATACTCGTATTAGGACGAGTATGGGTACAACAATATTTAAACGTGTATATACCAGTACAAATTTAGTTAGACAGGTATGAGTACGAGTATGATCATACCCACCTCATACCTGACTCGTTTACGCTCGTACTTGTACTACGCAACTAATTTCATGCAAGGTGAAGTCGCCTGGAAGGTTTTAATATGAGATTGATATTTTCTTTCAATGATCCAGAATTGTCCAGTACCTGTAGAAAAAAGTTTTTAATTTTTTTAATTTCAACAAGGAAAGCATGTTCAGAACAACAATTCGAAAATCCTGCTTGTATGTTTACTGATACTAAATGAAAGAAAAAAAAGACCCAATTATAAAATTAGGATGAGGATAATTGCAATAATTTGAGAAACCACTTCCAACGTGTGCACGTAATACCGAAATATATTACAATTTTTTATACCAAAGTTCAACGGATGTTATTAGAGCATGTACAACCATAACTTGGGTCATCACATTTTCTCTCTTCTTTCTCTCGTTGTCACGTCATCATGACCCAACCTCATATTTCTCATTCATTATTCACCATTTAACTATGACCTAGGTCATCTAACTCTCTTTCCTCCACATTATTAATTTTCTTCTCAACTTTTATTTTATTCCAAAATCATTTATATTTACCCAAAACATTAATAATCTATTTGGAAATTTCAATACGGAATCGTCGGAAGAAGGTTTCTTAGGCTCTCCTCACCCATCAACGACCCCAGAATTTGTCACCCCAAGTGCATCCCGTCCGATGGGTGTAAAGAAAACCAAAGGAAGGGGAAAGCGATGACGGAGGATCCGAACGTGGTCGACAACGATGCACACTTGCAGTCTCTTCAGGTTGCGGCCTCGGTCAAACAAGATGAAATTGCACTTCGTTGAGAGAAGATAGTGTTGGAAAGGGAGAAAGAAGAAACATGTCGGGCTTCTATGAGGTACGACCTTTATATTCACTTCTGTAGGATTTCATGTTTAATTACACATATATATTTTCGGAATTTTTATGCGTAATAAGGATCTATTACAATTTTCTATGATTTATTTCATGCATGCATTGGTTCGTTTCAATAACTAGCTTTAAAACTTTTATTAAAACAAACATGGGACTACGAAATTCATACCTAATAGTTCCCTAAAACTTCTTGAAGATTCGGAGACGTTGAGGATGCTTGTTGCTGCGCCGGATGCCTCCGAGATTTCACCAAACTCTAAACAAGATTGGAGAGAGAAGAGCTAGAATCTCAATCTCCAATAGGGTTTAGAATCTAATTACTAACCCCTCTTTAGTTCCCTTGAGAAGATGATCTCTTAAAAACTAAAACTAAACTTAAGAATTAAGGGAATTTCGTGGAGAATTATGGAGAGAGTTTTTGCATGAGAAAAACAATGAATTAATTAATGAGGTAATGAGATAAACTTGTATTTATAAGTTCTCTCCAAATTACCTATTCATGTGCAGCCTCTTGCCCATGATTTCATGCAAACTTCCATCTAACCATCCATTATTTAATAATAAATAATCTTAGCCACGAATTAAATCAATTATGGACCAATTTCATCCATGATCTAATTAATTCTTAAATTAATTCTGTATTAACCGTCTGGACCGGTCGACCGTTTCGAGGTTCAGTCGACCGTTCGAACCAGGAATTATTTCATCGCAATGTTCGGTCGACCGACCGATTACATTCGGTCGACCGTTCGAACAGATGAAAATTCCCTGTTATCGGTTGAGTCATATCCAGTCGACCGTGCCCGATCGGTCGACCGTTTACTGCTAACCGGTCGACCGTTTGAGCACTGTTCTGCAGACTTGTCAAATTTCGGTTTAACCCCTACAAAATTTGACATTTCGGGATTAGTAGTAAATTCACAACTTATGCAACATATCATCCTATGCAATGATCAATCATTACACCCCATAATATTTACATCACATATGAATTTAATTTAGATTTTAATTATGTTATTAATCACAACATAATTTTGACTTTGCTTGTTCACCCCATGTGTCATATTTTCTTCATGAAACCCGACACATCTTATGAACTCAAAATCCGCATTTCTTGTTTCCTAGTTTTGTGGTGTGACCTATGGGAGGATCTAAACTAAGTTGGCAGTGATATTAAGAGCTTAATATCACAAGCTATAAGCGGTATCTAGCTACACATTATAGCTCCCAATTAGTTAGATGTCTTAATTCCACTTGAACCAAAACCTGATCCATTTAGTGATGGAGTGCATCACTTGTGTCCGTCCCTTGCCTCATGATATTAAGAATACACACAAAGTAGTATTGTGTCATCTTTGTATTAGTATCCATTTCTTGATCTCTTTAAGCTAGTTATAAATATGTGACTTAACTCAAATCACATTGTGCACATTATAACCTTGCTTTATCAAGGGGTCCACTAATGTCATCACTCAATTAAGAGGGGCAATGATAATCTTTTGACTAACTATCTTCTCCAACGAAAGTTATACTTAACCAACTAATCCCTTTACACTACACTCATCGATAGCTTAAGACACTAGTCTAATTAAGAACTCCTTAAGCGATCGGATATAAGTCTCATATCAAAGGACCAAGGACACAGTAAAATATTAATGACACAGAAATACATTGCTATAATATTTTACTTGTTAGGTCTATTTAGTATACAAAAGTAATATCTTCCTCTTTTGTGTACCCGTGTTGTCACTCACTTGTAGAGCTACAATGATCTATGATCAACACGACAATTTTAACTCGGTAATTAATGTCCCATGTTAATTACCATGATTGCGAATATCTTTTGTTTTATGTAAACCAATATCTTTTAGAGCTCTACGGTTAAGGACCAAGAGCCTCTTCCTTAACACTTCCAAAAGACGAATAACATAAACAAGGAACAAAACGATTTCTCATTCAATTCATAATAATTGACATTTAAAAGTAAAACTTTTAGAACACATTCCCTTCAATCTCCCACTTGTTATTAAAGTTTTCTTTCTTATACATACTCAATGCAAAAAACAATAATAACTAGGGTAAACCCCATTACATATCAATCATCAAGCCAATCTACATGGTTCCTCAATCCCATGGACTCGAAATGCATTTCGCCCTTGGCTTGGGATAACGGTTTTGTGAATGGATCAGCTGTGTTGCTGTTGCTGTCCACTCATAAAAGATTTATTTTGCCTTCGTCGACGAGGTCACGCGTCACGAAGTACTTACGATCCATGTACTTCACTTTGTGGTGTGATTTGGGATCCTTGATTTGCGAGATAGATGCACTATTGTCGCAAAATAGCTCTATTGGTCCCTCGCTCGAGGGAACTACTCCAAGCTCTTCAAGGAACTTCTTAATCCACACTCATTCCTTGCTCGCTTCAGCGACAACCATTACTTCGGAAGCAGTGGTTGAGTCGGTCGTAGTGCTTTGCTTCCAACTACGCCAACTCACAGCTCCACCATTCAGAAGAAAGACGTATCCTGATTGCGACCTTCTATCGTCTGGATCACTCATGAAACTCGCATCCGAGTAACCCTCAGCTATCAATTCCCTTTGTCCTCCATAAACAAGAATCTTATCCTTAGTCCGGTTAAGGTACTTCAGGACATTCTTGACCGCAGTCCAATGCTCAGGACCTGCGTTGGATTGGTGACGACTTGTCACGCTTAGAGCATACGAGACATCGGGTCTTGTGCAAGTCATCGCGTACATGATCGACCCAATTGCCGAAGCATAAGGGACATCCTTCATGTACTCTAAGTCCTTACGTGATTGTGCACGTTGAGACTTCTTGAGTTGCACACCCATACTCATTGGCACACTGCCCTTTTTGGAGTTGTTCATCTTGAATCTTTCCAAGACCTTGTCAATGTATGTACGTTGACTCAGGCCAATGAGTCTACGGGATCTATCTCGGTATATCTTGATTCCCAAGATGTATTGAGCCTCACCCATATCTTTCATTGAAAATGCAGATTTCAATGAACTTCTCGTTTGCTCAAGCAAAGGAATATGATTGCCAATGAGCAATATGTCATCGACATACAAGATTAGGAATACTACATGGTTCCCACTAACCTTCTTGTATATACAAGGTTCTTCCTTACTTTGAATGAAGTGAAGCTTCTTCACTTCCTCGTCAAAGCGTTTGTTCCAACTCCTTGATGCTTGCTTCAATCCATAAATGGATCTTTGAAGCTTGCATACCTTCTCGCTATTCTTTGGATCTTCAAAACCTTGAGGCTGTACCATGTACACATCCTCCTCCAAGTTCCCATTAAGGAACGCTGTTTTGACATCCATTTGCCATATTTCATAATCATGAAATGCGGCAATAGCGAGCATGATCCGAATAGACTTGAACATGGCAACTGGTGAAAAAGATTCATCATAGTCAATTCCTTGAACTTGAGTGAAACCCTTCGCTACAAGCCTCGCTTTGTAGGTTGTCAAGTTCCCATCCATGTCCATCTTCCTCTTGAAAACCCATTTATTTTGAATGTCATTTTTCCCTTGAGGAAGGTCAACCAAGTTCCATACTTGATTATCATACATGGATTCTATTTCGGATTCCATAGCCTTAAGCCATAGTTTGGAGTCCTCCATTTCCATTGCTTCTTGGAAGGTCAAGGGATCATTGGTATCTAGTACCATGATTTCATGAAGTCCCAAATACATATCGGGTTTCTTCCTTTTCCTTGTTGACCTTCTAAGTTCTTTTGGTTCTTCTCGTGTCTCTCGAACTTCTTCCACAATTTCTTGAAGAGTGGGTTCACGTTCAACTCTTGAACGTACACTTGGTGGGGATGATTGAGATTCTCTCACAATTTCTTGTGATGGCCTCTCGCTCACGCTCCCACTAACCAAAGGAATCTCGGTTGGGCCTTCATGATCTTGAATGTCATCATTCATGTCATGATCTTGTAGAGTATCTTGAGTTTCCTTAAGCACAACCCTACTCCCACTACTTTTTACTCTTTCTAGAAATTCCTTTTCCAGAAATGTGGCATCCCTCTCTACAATCACTCGATTGGAGGTGATATGCCAAAAGTAGTATCCTCTTGTCTCACGACGATAACCAATAAAGAAGCACTTATCCGCTTTTGATTGAAGTTTGGTCGACATCAATCTCTTGACGTAAGCCTCACAACCCCAAATCTTGAGAAAATGAGCTTAGGTGTTTTACCACTCCATAGCTTATAAGGAGTTTTCTCCACGGATTTGGATGGAACATTATTTAGTGTGTAAGCCGCAGTTTGTAGTGCATAACTCCAAAAGTAAAGAGGTAATTCCGCATGACTCATCATTGATCGAACCATGTCGAGCAATGTCCTATTCCTCCTTTCGGATACCCCATTCCACTGAGGTGTACCGGGAGGGGTGAGTTGAGGTACAATACCAAACTCCTTTAGGTATGAGTCAAATTCGGCACTTAAGTACTCACCTCCACGATCCGTTCGTAGAGACTTGATTTTCTTGTCGAGTTGATTCTCTACTTCATTCTTGAATTCTTTGAACTTGTCAAAGGATTCACTTTTGTTTCTCAATAGATAAACATAGCCATAACGACTATAATCATCCGTGAACGTAATGAAGTACCTGAAACCATCTCGTGCACTAGTACTCATTGAACCACATACATCGGAATGTATCAAATCCAATAAACCACTCGCCCTTGGACCTTTCTTCTTGAAAGGCTTTTTGGTCATTTTTCCCATTATACATGGTTGGCACGTCTCCAATGATTTAAAATCAAGTAGACCAAGAAGGTTAGCTTCTTGCAATTTCTTGATGCGCTTTTCATTTATGTGACCAAGACGATAGTGTCACAAGAGAGTATCATTCTCGTGAGTGATCTTAAGTCTTTTATTATTGATATTAAAGATTTGTTTATTATTCAATTCAAGCAAATAGAGACAATTCCTTATGAATGCATTTGCATAGAAAACACCATTCTTCGATATAGACAAACAAGAATTTGAAACATTTATATTAAAATTATCCATATCTAAACACGATACAGAAATAATGTTCTTGCTAATCGAAGGCACATAATAAACATTCTTTAGACATAAATTTAAACCACTACATAATTGAAGCACCACAGAACCTTGTGCAACCGCAGAAACGCTCGCACCATTTCCGACCTTCAATTCTACCTCGTTCCTCACGAGTTCCTTCCTATCCACGAGTAGCTGCACATTAGAAACTATGTGAGCACAAGATCCGGTATCAATTACCCAATCCTGGACAGAGGTGGCTAAATTTATTTCAATAACAAATATACCTTTGGCCTTTTTGGGGCGCTGACGTTCAATCACTCCGTTGTCAAGGTCTTCCTTGTACTTGGGGCAATTTGGTCGGATGTGTCCTTTTTCACCGCAGTGAAAGTACTTCGTATTGGGAGTTGGAGATTTCTGAGATTTCCCCATCGAGGCACTCTTATAAGCACCTCCTACTCACATTCTGAAGTTACTCTAATCGAAGGAAAAACTATCATAACATTAAGGTTTTCATTGTATCCTCCCTACAATAACAGAAAACTCGTTTCCGCACTTTTAAAGATAATATCATATAGTTGAAGGTCAAGTCAGGACTACCGTTCACTACTGCAGAAGTCCATATACGTCGGATATACGGGGTATATACGGTGGATTTTGGTGGTCTAAGTACCAGACGTATATTTCCCTATCGCCTATGCCCTACTATGTAGACGTCGGCTATATACGATCGACGTCTATTATACATTTAAATAATGCAAAAAAATTCATTACAACCTATAATAGGAATTCAACCCGCACATTAATCAAGTCCAAGTTGTCCAAGTGCCAATCTTTTGACCAATAACCATGTACATCAAGTCCAAGTTGCCCAAGTGCCCCAACTCGTTCACATTCACCTGTAAAGGAGTGGTGTAGTACATCAACCACACTAACAAAAAAAAGGTCGACGTGGGACTAAACTATTACGACTATAGACGTCGGCTATAAAGGGTGACCGACGTCTATACATATATTACGACGTATAGACGTCAGATGCCCTATAAAACCAACGTCTATACTTTTAAATAATAATAATAAATTACGTCCTATAAACATCGACTACCCTATAAAACTGACGTCTATACATGAGTAAAGTATATAAAAAAATATTGCAATCATCTTAAGCCCAAGTTGCCACCATTGCAAACATTGCAACCATCTGAAAATAAGAAAAAAAACATTGCAATCATCTGAGATAAGAAAAATCTTTTGACCATTAAATATATATATATATCACTTGTCTTTTGTAGCTAGTGTGGTATCAAATTCTCATTCATAAGTAAATGAGTGGTGTAGTACATCAACTCCACCAACAAACAAAAGTTTTCCAACGTGGGACTAAACTTGAACACATATAACCATAAACACACATATATGCATCAACACACATGAGATAGTTACATTGATGTAACATTTTTTAAATCAATCCAAATAATTCACATTATTTTGTACAAAGTACAAAATTACATTAATATTTATACAAAATAAATACACAAATTCTTATGCGAAATATATCACAAAAAAACAAAAAATATTTTTCTTATTTCCAGAGGTATAAATGTCAGTTATATCACAAAAAACGACGTTTATACAAACCTATATACGTCAGATGTTTAGACATCCAATGTCTATTGTGCATTTCTGCACTGGTGGTTCCATTGACCATGTTAAATGAATCGTCACGTTTAATGAGAATGCCATTCATGCATACAAACATAAATGTGTACCTATTGTATAAAAAAAATCGAACATAAATGAAGAAACAATTTTACGATGAAACATAAAGATCTGTGTTGACTTAACTTAGGAATCCATTAACCCCAACCCCATTTTTTTCCTCCAACCCAGTTTCTCTCTCCGCCACGTCAGCAAAAAACACTATGCAACCCACCACTCAATCCAACTCATTTTTCACTTCTTAACCCCAACCCCACTTTCAACACTCTCTCTCATCCACATAATTTTTTTACCTCATTTTCTATTTCATCACAATAACTACTAAATAATTTATTTCTACAGTAACTTAATCTAATTAAATTATGCTAATTACCAAAAAAAATTCAAAAAAGTAGATTTAATAATGACCACTCAAACGGGTTGGGGTCTCGCTCACCGCTGAGCGAGTGGCGTTCCACCTCGCGCGGTGAGGTAGCGGGGGTGGCAAGGGGGCAGCGCCCTCTGAAGATTTTTTTTATTTTTCAGATTTTTATTAATAATTCTTTGCCGATTTTTTGAGTTACTAATGCGTTTTTGGGTGAACCTGAGTAAATTCATGTGTTCTATTTTACTAGGTAATTTTCTTTAATTACTTTTTTACTAATTTTGATTAATTATTTATATTTATTTTACTAATTTTCATTAATTATTCGTTTATTTTAATTTTCAGAAATTAATTCTAATTATATAAAAACATATACATATCAATTAAATATTATTTAACAAATAAAAAATCTAATTTTTAATATTTATTTAAAATAAAATAAAAATATTTGGGCCAACCCGGGTCGGAACCCAAGTCGGGTCGCCGACCCTGGTCGCGACCCGACCTGGGCCACCCCCCCATTAAGGGGCCTGGGATCGGGTCAAGACCCGACCCGACCCCAAAAGGCCATCCGTTAAGGATGGCCTTATTTTATACATGTCATATCACACTCTCAATGCTACACGAATACAACCCAACAAGATCCATTTATGTCTCTATGATATTATTGTCGTTGTCACGGATTTAATTAAGTTTGATGTGATATGGTTACTTAATAACTCTCTGGACCATCGTTAACAATGTCTGCATTTCATGGGCGTCGTGTTTTGCCTCAGTTACGTCAACTTTTCTACCCATCTTCTTGTTGGATTTCATGTTTAATTGTACATATTTATTTTCGAGATTTTATGCACAATAAGGATCAATTTACAATTTTCTATGATTTATTTCATGCATGCATCAATTTGTTTCAATAACTAGTTTCAAAACTTTATTAAAACAAATATGGGCTCCGAATTCATACCTAGAAGTTCTCTTAAACTTCTTGAAGATTCGGAGATGTTGGGGATGCTGCTCCCTGCGCCGGATCCCTCCGAGTATTCACCAAACTCTAAACAAGATCGGAGAGAGGGAAGCTAGTCTCTCAATCTCTGATAGGGTTTAGAATCCAATTACTAATCCCTCTTTAATTCCCTTGAGAAGATGATCTCTTAAGAACTAAAACTAAACTTAAGAATTAAGGGATTTTCGTGGAGAATTATGGAGAGAGAATTTTGCATAAGAAAATAATGAATTAATTAATGAGGTAATGAGATAAACTTGTATTTATAAATTCTCTCCAAATTACCTATTCATGTGCAACCTCTTGCCCATGATTTCATGCAAACTTCCATCTAACCATCCATTATTTAATAATAAATAATATTAGCCACGAATTAAATCAATTATGGACCAATTCCATGCATGATCTAATTAATTCTTAAATTAATTCTGCTGAAAACCGTCTAGACCGGTCGACCGTTTCAAGGTTCGGTCGACCGCTCGAACCAGGTTTCGGTCGACCGTTCAATAACTTGGTCGACCGTTCGTAACAGGAATTATTCCATCGCAATGTTCGGTCGACCGACCGATCACATTCGGTCGACCGTTCGAACAGATGAAAATTCCCTGTTATCGGTCGAGACACGTCCGGTCGACCGTGCCCGATCGGTCGACCGTTTTCTGCTAACCGGTCGACCGTTGGAGCACTGTTCTGCAGACTTGTCAAATTTCGGTTTAACCCCTACAAAATTTGACATTTCGGGATTAGTAGTAAATTCACAACTTATGTAACATATTATCCTATGCAATGATCAATCATTACACCCCATAATATTTACATCACATATGAATTTTATTTAGATTCTAATTATGTTATTAATCACAACATAATTTTGATTTTGCTTGTTCACCCCATGTTTCATATTTTCTACCTGAAACCCGACACATCTTATGAACTCAAAATCCCCATTTCTTGTTTCCCAGTTTTGCGGTGTGACCTATGGGAGGATCTAAACTAAGTTGACAGTGATATTAAGAGCTTAATATCACAAGCTATAAGCGATATCTAGCTACACATTATTGCTCCCAATTAGTTAGATGTCTTAATTCCACTCGAACCAAAACCCGATCCATTTAGTGATGGAGTGCACCACTTGTGTCCGTCCCTTGCCTCATGATATTAAGAATACATACAAAGTAGTATTGTGTCATCTTTGTATTAGTATTCATTTCTTGATATCTTTAAGGTAGTTATAAATATGTGACTTAACTCAAATCACATTGTGCACATTATAACTTTGCTTTATCAAGGGGCCCACTAATATCATTACTCAATTAAGAGGGGCAATGATAGTCTTTTGACTAACTATCTTCTCCAACAAAAGTTGTACTTAACCAACTAATGCCTTTACACTACACTCATCGATAGCTCAAGACACTAGTCTAATTAAGAACTCCTTAAGTGATCGGATATAAGTCTCATATCAAAGGAGCAAAGACACAGTAAAATATTAATGACACATAAACACATTTCTATAATATTTTACTTATTAGGTCTATTCAGTATACAAAAGTAATATTTTCCTCTTTTGCGTACCCGTGTTGTCACTCACTTGTAGAGCTACAATGATCTATGACCAACACGACAATCTTAACCCGGTAATCAATGTCCCATGTTAATTACCATGATTGCGAATATCTTTTGTTTTATGTAAACCAATATCTTTTAGAGCTCTACGGTTAAGGACCAAGAGTCTCTTCCTTAACACTTCTAAAAGACGAATAACATAAACAAGGAACAAAATGATTTCTCATTCAATTCATAATAATTGACATTTAAAAGTAAAACTTTTAGAACACATTCCCTTCAATCTCCCACTTGTTATCAAAGTTTTATTTCACATACATTCTCAATGTATAAAACATTAATAACTAGGGTAACCTTCCCAAATCACCTATCAAGCCAATCCACATGGATCCTCGGATCCATGGACTCGAAATATATTTCGTCTCTTAGCTTGGTATGAAGGTTTGTTGAATGGATCAGTTGTGCCACTGTTGTGTCCACCTATTTATTTATTTTGTCTTTCGTTGGTGGTTGAGTTAGCTGTAGTGATATTACTCCTAACTACACTAGCTCATACCTCCACCTTCGATAATGATGACGCATCATCACTCCAACCTCCTATTGTCGAGAATTCCTATGAGAATTGCAACAAAAATAGCCCTCGGCTATTTTCCCTTTTGTCTTCCATAAACAAGAACCTTATCTTTAGTCCGGTTAAGGTACTTCAGAATATTCTTGACCGCAATCCTACGATTAGGACTTGCGTTGGATTGGTGACCTCTTGTCACGTTTAGAGCATACGAGATATTGAGTCTTGTGCAAGTCATCGTGTACATGGTCCTTCCTTTTGCCGAAGCATAAGGGATACCTTCATGTACTCCAAGTCTTTGTGTGATTGAGCACATTGAGACTTCTTGAGTTGCACACCTATACTCATACTTATTGGCATATTGTCCATATCGGAATTGTTCACCCTGAACATTTCAAAGACCTTGTCAATGTATACACGTTGACTTAGACCAATGAGTCTATGAGATGTATCTCTTTATATCTTGGTAATCAAGATGTATTGAGCCTCACTCACATCTTTTCATTGAACATACTGATTTCAACGAAATTTCTCGTTTGCTAATGCAAAGGTATATGATCGCTCATGAGCAATATGTCATCGACATATAAGATCAAAAGTACTACATGGCTCCCACTAACCTTCTTGTATATACAAGGTTCTTCCTTTACTTTGAATGAAGTGAATCTCTTTCACCTCTTCGTCAAAGCGTTTGTTCCAACTCCTCGATGCTTGCTTCAATCCATAAATGGATTCTCGAAACTTGCATTTTTTCTCGCTATTATTTGGATCATCAAAACCTTGAAGTTGTACCATGTACATATCCTCCTCCAAGTTCCTGTTTAAGGAACGCCATTTTGATATCCATCTTCCATATCCCACAATTGTGAAATGCGGTAATAGTGAGCATAATCCGAATAGATTTTAATATGGCAACTTCTCAAAAATTTCATCAAAGTCAATTTCTTGAATTTGAGTATAACTTTTGCTACAAGCCTTGCTTTGTAGGTTGTCAAGTTACTATCCATGTTTATCTTCCTCCTAAAAGCTCATTTATACCAAATGATATTTTCTCTTGAGGAAGGCTAATCAAGTTTCATACTTGATTATCATACATGGATTCTACTTCGGATTCCATGACTTTCAACCATAGTTTGGAGTCTTTTCCATTGCTTCTCGGAAGGTCGAGGGATCTTTGGTATCTAGTACCATGATCTCATGAAGTCCCACATACTTATTGAGTTTTTTCCTTTCCCTCATTGACATTCTTAGTTCTTTTGGTTCTTCTCGTGTCTCTCGAACTTCTTCCACAATTTCTTGAGGAATAGGTTCATGTTCAACTCTTGAACGTACACTCGGTGGGGATGATTGAGATTCTCTCACAATTTCTTGTGATGGTATCTCGCTCACGCTCCCACTAACCAAATGAATCTCGGTTGAGCCTTCATGATTTTGAATGCAACATTCACATCATGATATCGTAGAGTATATTGAGTTTCCTCAAGCTTAGCTCTACTCCCACTACTTTTCTCTCTTTTCCAGAAATTCCAGAAAAACCATATCTCTCTCTACAATCTTTCGATTGGAGGTGATACACCAAAAGTAGTATCCTCTTGTCACACGAGGACAACCTATAAAGAAGTACTTATCCGCTTTTGGTCGAAGCTTGGTCGACATCAATTTTTTGATGTATACCTTACAACCCCAAATCTTGAGAAAGTCGAGCTTAGGTGTCTTTCAACTCCATAGCTCACAAGACATTTTCTCCACGGATTTGGATGAAACATTATTCAGTGAGTTGTCATTATTTGTAGTGCATAATTCCAAAAGTAAATATGCAATTTAGATTGACTTGTTATTGATCGAACCATGTGGAGCAATATCATGTTCCTACCTTAGGAATAAGTCAAATTAGGTATCCGAAGCACTCACCCCTACGTACCTTTCATAGAGACTCAATATTCTTGTTGAGTCGGTTCACTACTTCATCCTCGAATTCCTTGAACTTGTCAAAGAACTCACTTTTGCTTCCCATTAGAAAAATATAGCCATAATGACTATAGTTGTCCGTGAACAAAATTAAGTACCTTAAACGTCCCTTGCACTTGTACTTATCGGACCACATACATTAGAATGTATCATATCCTATTAGTTATTCGTTTTCGTTCCTTTCTTCTTGAAAGGTCTCTTGGTCATTTATTTGACCAATCCGATAGTGCTACAAGATTATATCATTCACGTGAGTTATCTTAGTTCCTTTTGTTATTGTTTGTTATTGTTTGTTTATTATTTATTTCAAGCAAATAGAAATCATCATATGCGAATGTATTTGCATAGAAAATTCCATTCTTCGATATAGACAAGCAAGAATTAGAAATATATATTAAGTTATCCATATCCAAAACATGATACAGAATAGTTCTTGCTAATCGAAGGTACATAACAAACATTCTTCAAAGCATAAATTTAAATCACTAGACTATTGAAGTTCCATAGAATCTTGTACAATCACAGCGATGCTCGTACTATTTCCAATCTTCAATATCATCTCGTTCTCCACGAGTTCCTTCCTATCCTTCAATAGCTGCACATCAAAATTATGTGAGCACAAGATCCGGTAACCATTACCAAATCAAGGACAGAGGTGATTAAATTTATCTCAATAACAAACATACCTATGGCGTTTCTTGGGCGCCTACGTTCAATCATCCCATTTTCAAGGTCTTCCTTGTATTTGGAGCAATTAGGTCGGATGTGTCCCTTTTCACCGCAGTGAAAGCACTCCGTGTTGGGAGTTGGAGATTTGAAAGATTTCCCCCTTGAGGCACTCCCATGAGCACCTCCTACTCCCTTGCTCTTGATTGACGTATCTTTGGTAAATTTGCCTTTACCTTTGTGGATCTTTTTGCTCTTCTCATGGACGGCTAGGACATGATTGTTCCGACCCTTGCCCATGTCAACTTCTGCCGTTTTGAGAGCGTTGTGCAGCTCCTCAAGACTCACCCCTTTTTCACGCACATGATAGTGCATCACAAAGTCCTTGAAGGACGGGGCTAGAGAGCCAAGAATCAAATCTTCAGCAATGTCCTCGGGCATTGGTGAAGAGAGCTTTGCCAACTTCTCAAGGCATCCTTGCATCGTGAGAAAATTCATAGATACCGATGTTCCCTCCGCCATGTGGCACCTTGTGAGTGCGATGGTGGTCTTATAGCGTTCCTTTCGGGCACTATCCATGAACATCTTTGTTAAAGCTTCCATGGTCTTCTTGGGTTTTGAATCCAAGTATTTCGCTTGAAGCGAGTCACCCATGGATGCCAACATTAGACCGTGAACTTGGTTCTCTTGGTCTTCCCACTTGGCTATCGCCTCTTTCTTATTATCGGTTGTCTTCTCATTCAATTTTGGGATTTCACCATCCAAAATATGAGATAGTTTTTCAAACCTCAACACGATATTAAGATTGAGTTGCCATTTCATGAAGTTTGAGCCATCATTTTGCAAATGATTCTTTTCGATCATAGATCGCACAATTGGTTGGATATTAGACATTTCTACAAAATAAATTATATAGGATTTTAATGTCAATTTTATGTTTTAAAATACATACATACAAATGTAAATGTTGCAAATAAAAAGTTTGCCCATAAATGCAACAATCTAAGATCCCATTAATTGTAATATAGACTAGCTAAGGGCTATCGAATACATTACAACATCAAGGTAAGAAAAACATTTTCTAATCACAACCTTTTTTGAATTTTAGCAATATTAGCATCTTCAAACTCTTGTGATTCTTGTCGTTTTAATTATGAGGGAATGCGACCTATCCTCGTAAGAAAAACTTTTTCCCAAAACCGAGCGAGGGCTCTAGGTAATGTTAAGAAAACTTATTTTCATTTGATACGAGATACGTTTATCCATTGTATTCACAACTAAACATACTTGGGGTTCACTAGGGTGAAACACACCTCATACATTTAATCGTGGCACAACAACAGACAACCATTATATATCCCACTATTCCCAAAGATGGAGGAAGCTATCTCCCGCTAAGGGCGAGCAGAGTATCCCTCAATCAGTGGCTGCTAGTGGATGAAATAAGAAGGAAATTATTCTTAAATTTTGTTGGACAATTTCATATATTTATATGTGATTTAGAATTTTAGGTTATCATGCATATAAATATTCATACACATCCTAACATTCACCACATTCATCATATGCATAGCAGAAATTGAAAAAAAAGAAATTAAACATTCACACAATCCACATCGTGTGAGTTTATATGTTCCATTCGATCCTCGAAAAAACCGGTAAATCGAATTGTTTAAATCCTAGATGGTAAACTAAATTCGTTTACAACCTTAAATCATGAGAAAATTGAACCCTAAGCTCTGATACCACTGTTGGATTTCATGTTTAATTGTACATATTTATTTTCAAGATTTTTATGCACAATAAGGATCAATTTACAATTTTCTATGATTTATTTCATGCATGCATCAATTTGTTTCAATAACTAGTTTCAAAACTTTATTAAAACAAATATGGGCTCCGAAATTCATACCTAGAAGTTCTCTAAAACTTCTTGAAGATTCGGAGATGTTGGGGATGCTGCTCGCTGCGCCGGATCCCTCCGAGTATTCACCAAACTCTAAACAAGATCGGAGAGAGGGAAGCTAGTCTCTCAATCTCCGATAGGGTTTAGAATCCAATTACTAATCCCTCTTTAGTTCCCTTGAGAAGATGATCTCTTAAGAACTAAAACTAAACTTAAGAATTAAGGGATTTTCGTGGAGAATTATGGAGAGAGAATTTTGGATAAGAAAATAATGAATTAATTAATGAGGTAATGAGATAAACTTGTATTTATAAATTCTCTCCAAATTACCTATTCATGTGCAACCTCTTGCCCATGATTTCATGCAAACTTCCATCTAACCATCCATTATTTAATAATAAATAATATTAGCCACGAATTAAATCAATTATGGACCAATTCCATGGATGATCTAATTAATTCTTAAATTAATTCTGCTGAAAACCGTCTAGACCGGTCGACCGTTTCAAGGTTCGGTCGACCGATCGAACCAGGTTTCGGTCGACCCGTTCAATAACTTGGTCGACTGTTCGTAACAGGAATTATTCCATCGCAATGTTCGGTCAACCGACCGATCACATTCGGTCGACCGTTCGAACAGATGAAAATTCCCTGTTATCGGTCGAGACATGTCCGGTCGACCGTGTACTGCTAACCGGTCGACCGTTTGAGCATTGTTCTGCAGACTTGTCAAATTTCGGTTTAACCCCTACAAAATTTGACATTTCAGGATTAGTAGTAAATTCACAACTTATGTAACATATTATCCTATGTAATGATCAATCATTACACCCCATAATATTTACATCACATATGAATTTAATTTAGATTCTAATTATTTTATTAATCACAACATAATTTTGATTTTGCTTGTTCACCCCATGTGTCATATTTTCTACATGAAACCCGACACATCTTATGAACTCAAAATCCATATTTCTTGTTTCCCAGTTTTGTGGTGTGACCTATGGGAGGATCTAAACTAAGTTGACAGTGATATTAAGAGCTTAATATCACAAGCTATAAACGGTATCTAGCTACACATTATAGCTCCCAATTAGTTAGATGTCTTAATTCCACTCGAACCAAAACCCGATCCATTTAGTGATGGAGTGCACCACTTGTGTCCGTCCCTTGCCTCATGATATTAAGAATACACACAAAGTAGTATTGTGTCATCTTTGTATTAGTATTCATTTCTTGATCTCTTTAAGGTAGTTATAAATATGTGACTTAACTCAAATCACATTGTGCACATTATAACTTTGCTTTATCAAGGGGTCCACTAATATCATTACTCAATTAAGAGGGGCAATGATAGTCTTTTGACTAACTATCTTCTCCAACAAAAATTGTACTTAACCAACTAATGCCTTTACACTACACTCATCGATAGCTCAAGACACTAGTCTAATTAAGAACTCCTTAAGTGATCGGATATAAGTCTCATATCAAAGGAGCAAAGACACAGTAAAATATTAATGACACAGAAACACATTTCTATAATATTTTACTTATTAGGTCTATTCCGTATACAAAAGTAATATTTCCTCTTTTGCATACCCGTGTTGTCACTCACTTGTAGAGCTACAATGATCTATGACCAACACGACAATCTTAACCCGGTAATCAATGTCCCATGTTAATTACCATGATTGCGAATATCTTTTGTTTTATGTAAACAATATCTTTTAGAGCTCTACGGTTAAGGAGCAAGAGTCTCTTCTTTAACACTTCTAAAAGACGAATAACATAAACAAGGAACAAAATAATTTCTCATTCAATTCATAATAATTGACATTTAAAAGTAAAACTTTTATAACACATTCACTTCACTTCTAAAATTTTCTTTACTCAATCCTAGAAACAACTTAAACGTCTCTCATTTTCATGTTGTTTGGAGATAAATTTTGAACAAAACATAAAAAAATATTTATTTTTTAAAAAAATATAAACTTATAAAAAACAATTTTTATAAAAATAATAATTTAAAATAATTATTAACATATTTAAATATTAAAAAAAATATGAAAATTCGACCTTTTGGCTTATGTGCCCGTGTGGTCTCCGCCCCTGACCAACAGTAGCAGTCAAGGCTGCTCTAAGGGTTACGCATACAATTAATGTTGATAGCCAAGATTGGCGTGACGGTGGTTGTGGGGGGCTCGATGATAGTTTGTGGTTTTGGAAACATTTCGGTGGGTCAATAAATCAACGTTGGTAAAAGAGATACTCCAAAAGTTCACTAGCCGACATTTGTTGAAAGATGTAGGAAAATTCCATGTCTTTCCTATGTAGCCAGGAGTTTAGTTGTATATAGTAATTGATAAAAATATGTTAATATTTTGGATGCACGGAATAAAAGTGATCAGATTTTTAACTGAATTGTTATTCATCGTCGGAAAACTACTTAATTCGTCCGTACAGATTACCATTTTGCCTTTCTATCATTTCTACTTATATAATTCTTCATTTCATTCTCCTAACATCACTCTTTTTTCATATTACTCTTATATTTACCAGAAATAATGTCTCGGAGGCTGGAAAAAGAATCAGCGAATTCTCTGGATTACTCAAATCTGGTAAATTGTCTTGTTTAGTTTAAAAAATAAATCGGTCGGGCATCCGCGGGAGACGTCTTAGCCAGATCCCCAGTCGGAAAAAAAATCCGCCTCCGTTACCTCGCCGGATCCAAGTGCTTCGCCATACATTTTTGTGGTGTTGGTGCTAGGAATGTGAGTAAAACTGAGTTAAAAACCTTGTTTAAAGACACAGGACGAAACGAGTATTAATTGATTTGTTAAGGGCAAAAAAGTAATTTTTGGGACGATTTAAGTAGTTTTCCGACGACGAATAGTAGCCCCCATGTTTTAACCTATTTAATGCATATTATGTAATGATTGTAATCCTTCGTATATACTAAAATATCTATTAAGATACACTTTACTTTCTTTTAAATAATCTTCACAACCTTCATAATTCATGTTTTCAAAAATAATTTCTAAGTAAATTTGTAAACCGGTCGTTTTAAATCTAGGCGATATTGTTATTTTATAAGTTGTGCTCCACGTATTTTACATATGGCGATAACTTCACCATTTTTATCTTGGTCTAAGTCAAAATCTTCCCAAATGTGACTTGTTCTTCTTCTAGTACTTTTACCTTTAGATTGTCTAATTGGTGCACTAACACGAGGGTTACGATCCCCCTCGGGTGATGAATTAATCGAGAGTTCAGATGTCATTGAAATTAAAAAATATGCGAACAAAAATAAATAAAAATTAAACAACGAGAAATTCATGATAATTAACTAAATTATATTTAACTAAACTAAAACTAATTTTAATAAATAAACTAATATAGTAAAGAAATGCAAAAAGAAAGCGAGAAGCAGAGAAGAGGTGTCAACGTGTTGAGAAATCAGACGAATCGGACAGTAACTTTATGTTTTTGTTCAAACTCGACCCGTTTCCAATACAATTAGAACGCTTAGTAAAAGATTGAAAAAAGTAAATGAGAAGATTGGAAAAAAAGAGAAAATTTGATGTGAAAAAATGATCGGAACAAGAATTTTTATAGATTTTTTGTAATGATATTTTCGTAATTAACTCAATGGTATTTTCGTAATAAAAAAACTAAAAACTCAACGACTACGATAGTCGTTGGGGTCGCCCGCGTCGGCTCTGCACACCACCAGACGAGCTCGTTTAGGCTTGTGTCCCTTAACGGACTGGGTCTTGGGCCCCACCTGTTTGACTCTCAGGTATGTAATTTAGTGTACTTGGATGTGACGCTTAAGTTATTTTAGAATATGCAAAAAAATTAAAAAAAAATGTCAAATATAATTGACTAGTTAAAATTTCCATGCAAAATTAGCAAAACAAAATTTTCTTATTCAAGAATTTGTTTATAACAATTTTACATAAAAAACATGAATATCCCTTTAATCATTTCAAAATGTATAATTAATCAGTTTAATTACAAGTTGTCCTTTTAATTTTGCATTGATTTTATTGTCCACCTCCAAACTCAAAACTAATTTGAAACACGCTCTTGGATTGTTTTTAACGTCCTTTTCTAAAGAAAAAATAATTCGAAACGCGCTCCAGAAATTTGGTTTGGTAAACAATGTTTTCATGTTTTTTTCTCAAATGCCCATGTCGTCTTGTTTCTTGACTGGCCACCCTTAAAATAATTCTCATCTTTGCATTGAAGCTACTGTTGTCCATCAAGAATTTTACTTTATTTATTTAATTTATATAGTTTAAATTCTGCACTCAATCTGTACTTCGGTTTATATATTTATTGAAGTGTTTTTTTAAGTGGTCAATTTATAAATTCTGCACTCAATTTCTATAGTTTAAAATTATGAAGTGGTTTTTTATATATATTTTTACATATGATCGAGAAAAATATCAAGGAAAATACTAGGCGGGTTCAAATTCGGGCTCCAAATTGGGCTCCAAAGCTTCACACTAACATCACGTGGGTTGAAAAGTAAACTGCACGAATCAGAACTCGTCACGTTAGCCCATTATGACATTTTTCATGTCCATCTCTTTTCTTCTTAAATATCACCCCAAAACCAGCAGCCCCATATGTGCAGATATTGTTATTTAATTCTTTTTGCAGGTTGTACAATCCTGCTACACCATAACTAAGATTTAGTGTGTGTCTCCCTCTCTCTCTCCAAACAAATATTGTATTTTGAGCTTGAGAACTATGGACATATATGTTAGCTTATGCTAGTTGTGTTAGTGAACATGTCCGGATAATACTATCATGATGAGAATGAAATTATCTATTATTCCGTTATTATGGTCCATATGTGCTAGACATATCCAGACAACTTTGTATTTTAGATATATCAAATGTGTAATTGTATTACTACTACCTTGTTTTGCTGCCTAACTTAAAACAGTATTCAGACCAATAAGTTAGCTATATATATCATTACATATGTGGTATGAAAGTTGCATTTTCGTCTGGATAAAGATTAACAAGTTTATGAAACTGATTATTAGCAATAGATCGATGTCTGCCGTTTAGATTTTCATATATTTGTGTTTACTGGACATGTCAAAAAATGTTTGAACAAGATATATCGTAATCAAATATCTGGATATTCAGTTGTTCAGATATAGGTTAGTAATATGTCTACACCTACAAAAACTTGTATTATTACTATTCCAGACATATAAGTTATCAGTTAACTTGTATAACCATTTTCATTTGCACACACAATCGTCCGTTCCTGTCCAGATATATTGTCTTTCACTTGTGCTTGTGTTTCTACTTGCTAGACATGTCAAACATGTTTGGATTATCTTTGTTTAGACTGAGCCTAATTTTGAGCTCATTTATCACTTCTCCACGTGGAATTGTGATTTGTAATATCCAGACTATACTATTTGTTACAAATTATAAGTTAGGGTTTAATATTTTGTTGATATCTGAACATGTATGTCTTGATATTTGAGATTTAATAGAATTATATGTAAGATTGTTTTTACATTGACAATGTCTGCATTTATATCTTGATTTATCGTCGTACATTACAATCGTCACATTCTCTCACCACATTTAATGCAAGGTGATGGTGTGATATCTTTCTACACCTATTTTAATATCTGGACATCGTAATCAAATATCTAGATATCCAGTTATTCAGATATAGGTTTGTAATGTGTTTATACCTTCAAAAACTTGTATCATCACTATTCCAGACATATAAGTTACCAGTTAACTTGTATCATCATTTTCATTTGCACACACTATTGTCCCTTCCTAACCAAATATACTGCCTTACGTTTGTACTTGCTAGACAAGTCAAACATGTCTGGACATAAAATATATAAATCCAAAAGAGATATCGTAATCAAATGTTATAATGAAATCCAAACATAACTTTAGAAATATTTGACAAAATATCCAGACATAAGTAACATATTTTAGACGTAGCTAAAGAGAATCCAGACAAATACTTACTTAGACAAACTAAACATGATCCAACCAAAATCTATTAAATATCCAGACATATGTAAAAATGAAAAATAATACTATTAAATATCCAGAGGTTCGTGATTTGACATGAGTCATCACACGTCCCAACAAACGTGGAGGAATAGTTACCTTTGGGTAATTCCGCACAAGTCCTCTTCTTATCTGAATATTTTTTGAGTGAGTATTTTGCAAAACAATCACGTCCACTATTAACCTATGTTTGGAGCCCAATTGGAGTATGTTTATCACTTCTCAAAAATCAAACCAAAACACAATGAGAAATTTGACTTCTATGCCTCAAGTGGCCCAACTTCTGGAAAAAATCTCATACTTTGACATCCTCTGAAAAATATGCTTATCTTTCCAAAATACCCCTGCATATCTCGTAGGACCACTAACATGGAACAACCTATGTCAACTTTGTTGGGGTTGTGCGTACTTTTGATGACAAACATTTTTCACGATATGTCATTTACACGGTGAGCTCTATATGCACTTGATAGTGGGTTTGATAATTTAGTCAACCCACAACATTACGATTACTGAGAAAGTCTTCGAAGGTTCAGTATCCTTCCCTCCAGACGTCACACTAGTAATTAAGAGCGAAACGTGAAAACTACACAATGGCGGTACGATGTAACCTCGATATGATGAAGCAAGAGAGTAGTCTTTGTTTAGATCGATGAGTTCGATAGTGGCTCGATAGTTTACTTGACACGATCATTGAGGATGTTTTTTTCGTTTCACTTACCTAATCACCAAACGTCAACTCAATAATTAAGAGGGAATCGTGAAAACTGTACCAATGTGTGGCTCGAGGTGACGCTATGTTGGGATTAATGAGTTTGATACGTACTCGAATCAAAGCTCGATAAGTAACACTACTGTCAAGGCACATAAGTTTTCGATGGTCGGGTTTCCTTCAGTCAAAACGTCTCGCCAGTTAAGATCAAAGCGTGAAAAACCATACCAGTGGGAGGCTCAATATGCGCACGATATGATGAAGAAAGAGAGTTCTCTACGTTGGAATCTATGAGCTCGATATGTACTCGACATGAGCTCGATATTCTCTCTACCATATGAGCGTGACTGAAATGCACGATAATCGAGGGCGTTTTCGATGGTTTGGTTACCTTCTCTCCAGACGTTGCGTCTGTCATCTGGATAGTATAAAATGTCATTCCCTTCTTTCGGCCTTACACCATTACACTTCTCTTGCCAACAACTTCTTCCCTCAACCACATTCCAGTCCCAGAATGATGCGCAACGACGACATTGCCAAGGTCTCACCCATCGAAGACATCCTTTGCTTATGCGGTTACGCCGCACGACGAGTGTGTGTCGGGTCCTCAATCGGGCCGGTGCATGTGATCTGGTGTTGCAGGGCCCCGCGATGCCAGATATGCACCTACTACTAGGGCTGTCAATTTTACACGAAACACGATAACACGACACGAAAACGACACGAAGTTAGCGGATATGGATTGAGAATTTGAACACGATTAATAAATGAGTTGGATATGGCAACACAATTATTAAATGGGTTGGATATGGATTTATGCTGCAAAAACGATAAACACGATTAAGACACGATAAAACACGATAAGTAATTGGGTAATTAGGCACACGATTGCGAATACGACACGATTACTACACGACTAATACCGACAAGTCTATAAATAATATATAAATTATAAATTATAATAAACAAATTCTAAGAACTGAATGTCATATTTATAATTTTACCAAGTATATATATGTGAGTGGTTTGAAACTTTGAAGTTTGAACTCTGAACGAGTGGATAATCGTGTGTTCAATGATGTAAACGGTAGCGGTATCAAACGTGTACACGAAGTAACCCGTTTAATAATCGGGTATAAACGGGTTGGATACGGCAACACGATTATAAATGGGTTGGATACGGCAGAAATTTAGCAACACGATTATTAAATGGGTCGGATACGGCGCAACACCTAGAGCTTATATATAGGAGTTGACACGACACGATTAGCACACGACACGACACGATTGACAGTGCTACCTACTACGTGCATGACACCATGTCTCCGATACGACCGCCCCCGGAACCACTGGTCGTCGAGACACCCATCCCTAATCCAACGCCCTCCCAACTGCCTGACGTCCCTCCTGGCTTCGAAGAACGCACCGGTGGACTAGGAAGATGGCGAAGTTATTTTAGTTATTGTAGTTAATGTTTTATTCTATGATACTTTTTTTGTTTTTGTTGTGTATGTGTTAGTTGCAAACTTTGACAACCCTATTTTTTCTTAATTTGTGGTCAATACACAAGCAATTATGTTGTTTACGTTGTTTTTTGTTTATATTCGAATGTTGTGATTGATTTACGTTGTTTTTTGTTAATATTCAAATGTTGTGAATGGTGTGTCTATTTCAATCTTCCTCATGCAAACAACATAGTCAAAGAGGTAATAGAACAACCATCGACCAACGTCAAGCAACCGTCGAGCTCTATCGAGGTAGAATGACAGGACTGACTTGAACGGGCGAAGTTATTCGTTTGAAACTGCATAATGACCATCGAGCTATTATCAAACTAAATTTTTGTTAAACCCTAAAGTCTCTGAGGCCTTCGTTTGAGAAGACGCAAATAAATGGTGGTTCGTTTAAGTCATAACCCGTCAAGTGATTATCGAACTACCATCGAACCACAATCGAGGTTAAATGAGAGACTTTATTCAGAATTCGTTTGAAAAGACTCAAATAAATGGTGTTTCTTTTTAATCCTAGACTGTCGAGTGATTATCGAACTGCCATCGAACCACAATCGAGGTCAAAAGAGAAAGCAATGAGAGATCACAAAGACAAACAAAAAACACAAACATCGATTATTGATATTGATAGTAACTATTATCGAGGTACAATGAGAGAACACAAACACAAAGACAAACAAAAATACAAACACAAACACACAAAAATTATATCTCTTCCTAGTCAATTGAAAGAGAATGATCTACTCAGATGTCGCCTGCAAGCCCAAAAGATAGTTTTGTTTATCTCTTGGGTCTGACTCAACTTAGCAACCTTCCAGAGAAGCTTCCGCATCCCTGAGTCATTTACGCTCTAGTCGGGTTTATCCACCGGTGGTATCGGTGTTCCATCGTCCCAGACAAAGTATCGACAGCGAAGGGTTGGCTCCGAGGAGCCACATACGTAGAACTTCTTGCTAATATTGTTCGGAGTGTTGGACCACAACTCTGTTGCCTTCATCCCGCACCTACAAGTGCAATAGAGTAGAGGTAAAACACCATGTATGAGGGGACAACCTCACCATATAGGTCAACCGACGATGTGCTCAGTTTCGTCGGGGTACTCGTCTGAGGCATTGTGTTGGAAGGACATTTTTTTGGGTGGAGGAGAAGAATCGAATACACTTAGTTGAGACTTGGGAGGGGATTGAATACACAATTAAATGGAAGACACTCTAATCTCTGATTTTATAGACCATGTAATGAAGAGTTATGAATCTTCGCACAATAATGAAAGGTTGTGTCCTCTCAAAATGAAGGATTGTCGAATGGTTGTGTCTCTTCGCATAATAATGACTTGTCCCATCATGGGACGTTTCACCTCAACATGTGTACATTTATCATGTTGACCATCTAACGCAATTGAGCCCATGTCGAGTTTCTGTATAACACATATCGAGTTCAATTGAACCATAACGAAGTATAACTAACGAGCATACACATCAACCACACTATCTATCGGGTACTGTCGAGTACTGTCGAACCCTGTCGATTTCTTAAACAATTTAAAATATCGAGACAGAAAGAGTGTTCCAGAGGATGTTAGTGGTCCCACGAGATTAGACATAAGTTTTTTGGGAGAAGTGGAAAGATAAACATATTTTTCAAAGGATGTCAAAGTGAGATTTTTTTCTTCCAGAGGTTGGGCCACTTGACGCTAGACCTGGGAATCAGGTCGGGCCGTGTCGGCACGGTTGGCCGGCCCAACCCGACCGAATTGGCCTAGCGTGCTGGGCCGTGCCGACACGGCAAGCCGAATTCCCAGTTCGGCCTGACCCAGTTCCCAGGTCTACTTGAGGCATAGAAGTCAAATTTCCCAACACAATTGAGTACTACGATTCAAAACTATGTTCTAATAAAGTCATCAAGCAAAATTTAGTGGAAAAAATTGTCGTTTTTACTTGTTATGTTGTTAATCTAGTACTTCTAGCTAGCTTCCTTCATTTTTTTCTCGAACTTTTAATTCATATATTCTTTTAAAAAATCATAATCAACAGGGTGGCAGTATTAGTGTAATATAAATGTTGTAATGTTCGAAACTTGAAAACGACATTAATATTATACTGTATCCAGGTCTGCAATCGAGATTTGAACATTTATATACGATTAAATGTATCACAATTCAAAGGGTACTACTTTACAAATTTAATTCTATTTTCTTCTTCAAGAAGATAGTCACCAAGTCCAAAACACACTGTCTCCATTGTCTAGTTCTACTTAAATGAATTCAAACTCTCTCGTAAGACAAAATGACCATCAATAGCCCGGCTGAACAAATACACTTATATTATCCACGTTAAAAGAAGAAGAAGAATATTGGTCTGGCGTGCATTGTCTCGAGTTATAAGATCTTAAATCCCTCCAATCATCGTTAATTGATTTTATTAGATCTAATATTTTAATAATTTTTTAAGATTAAACTTCTTTGACTTTTATCAATTTGATTTTGATCCAGTGGAAGAAGTTCATCTTATAATTTATCTACAAAAGGCTACTCTTGTACATAAATGAATATATAATATAACCAAAGACAAGAAGTAGCTTTCACGGCAACCATTTCCTTCAAAGCTATTAAATACCACAGCAATAATTTATTATCCAAAAACTCGCACAAACTTAGACCAGACAATATTTTTACTTATATACGCAAGAACATGTTACAACTTACAAGTTGTTAAGAAGTAGTCATAAGCCAAGGGAATAAGTGGAGAATTATCACAATTGGATTAATGGGTAGAATCCAATGATGATTGTTTGTTTGCCTTGAAAGTCAAGGCAATGCAAAAATCTCCAAAAAAAAGGCAAATCATGTGGAGTCCAATAACAGAGAAAGCTTCATCTAACCACCACCCCCACTGAAGGATTTTGGAATGATGGTATTATATTTGGCGGGTGAAGTGGTAGTTTGGTAGATACTTGAGTTCTAGCAAATGGGTCTTTGTTGGTTTGTTAGGAGCTTGGGTTTTTGGTGAGTGGGTCAGTGGAGAAGCCATCTTTGTGACTTTTGGCAGTGATGGAGGTCAACTTTGTGACGTTTTGGGTGGTTTTTGCTGTTGGTTTTTGCTTCCATGGTGTTAGTGCATCCACAGATCCTGGAGATGGTAAGTTTTTTTGTTCTGGGTTTCTGGAATTTGCTTTTTTTTGGCTTTTTTTGTGTGCTGAATTTGGTTGTTGATATGTGTGGTCAAATGGTTTTTTTTGCTAAATTTGTGTTCCTAAATATCACTTTTTGCTATTTGTTCTTAAAATTAAGAAGTTACATGTCGAAATTATGTATGCAGAACCCTTATTTTTTAGATTTCTGTTGAATTGGTATCAGATGAAAAAGAAAAACATTTTTTTTTTGCAAAGCCAAAAAAAAAAAGTTTCTACTACTATTAAATCCCAAACAGGTCTGCTGCTTCATGTTTTGCTCTTTTCTGGTTTATGTTTGGGATCATTACTCTGCCAACAAAAAATGAATCAAGAATAAGTATCGGGTACTTAGCATGAACGGAAGTTTAGACATGTTTAAAGAGAAATAAATTTTAGATACATAATAATTTCACATCAAATTTTGGCAATATTTGCTTTAACTAACTTGTTTTGGAACAACTTGCAGCTGTTGCGTTGCGGTCGTTGAAGAGCGAGTGGACAAATCTACCGCCAAGCTGGGGAAGGTCAGATGACCCCTGCGGCGCACCGTGGGATGGGGTCCTGTGTAAAGGCTCCAGAGTGACAGAACTGTGAGCCTTAATTTTGTATTAATTTCAGTTCCTCCGTTTGTTCCGGTTGGCTTTGTTATAAGTCTTTGCTCATGTTCATGATTTCAGGAGGCTTTCCACTATGGGCATGAAAGGAACATTAAGCGGCGATATCTCGCAACTCTCTGAATTGGAGTCCCTGTAAGTCCCTTCTGATATTCCAAATTCCCATCATTGAAAATTGTCACGATAGAAAAAGGGCAAGAAAGGAATAAAATTTCTTGTTCAGAATTTCATGCTTCTTAGATCTTGGACTGGAGCATGAACAAGTCTGAACAAAATTACCATTGTTAACCATTGACGGAAGTACAAAATAAATTAGCTAGACAGTTAAGTCTCTGATTCCAATTGGAACTTGTAACTTCTCTCTCAAAAGGAAGCTAAAGAAGAATTTGTGTTTGATCCTGCAAACATAAGCAACTCGAATTCAAGTCTTTTTATGACAATTTGCCTCCAGGGACCTTTCATATAACAAGGATCTTCATGGTCCATTGTCGCCAAATATCGGGCAGCTGAAGAAACTCAGGACCCTGTAAGCTCTAATGCAACATTTACTGAAAAAAATCAAGTAGGCGTGTATTCTGTGCAATTCATTGAAGTGGGTGTGTTTCGGTTGATTCTTTCGTCAGGATATTGGTTGGTTGCAGCTTCAGTGGGTCAATTCCAGTCGAACTTGGTTCCTTGCCGGAGCTTTATTACATGTACAAAATTAACTTGCATTCACCCTTATGCTCGCACTTCAAGATTACTACTCTCACAACTTATGATGGTCTTTTTGTTTTATTCCAGAGCGCTGAACTCAAACAAATTCACTGGAAAAATACCTGCTTCTGTAGGAAACCTTTCGAAGCTCTACTGGTTTGACATTGCAGACAACCAGTTAACAGGAACTCTTCCCATCTCGACCGATACCGAGCCTGGACTAGACAATCTTACCAGCACAAAGCACTTGTAAGTCTTTAAATCAAGTGTTTAGTATTAGTAACCTTTTACGCATTCAGTAGTGTTCCACGAGAGATCATCTTAACAGAATTAGTTTGAAGCTAAGATGTTTACTTTGGCATATTTATTTCGTATTCTCTTTGTTGTTCACTTGTGCAACAATATCTGGGCCTTGGTGGAACTATATGCGGAGATCAATCCCTAGTATCGATTGTCATAACCTGTAGTTCAATTGCTTACATTACGTTGTCATGACTAATTTTTTGATCTGTCACGTCTGTGCCAGCCATTTCAATAAAAACAAGTTGTCAGGAACTATACCGCCGAAACTTTTCCACTCCGAGATGACCTTAATACACATGTAAGCTCAGTAGATTACAAGTTTTTTCTCCTTCCTTTCCTGGATCATGTAACTGATGGCTGGTTTCTGTTTTAATGCAGACTATTTGATGCTAACGAATTAACAGGCTCCATCCCTGACACAATTGGGCTTATAAAGACCTTGGAAGTTCTGTAAGTATACTCTAGTACTAGTACCTCATCCGTTTACTTCCGTAGCTCTAGAAATTCAAACTGATATGTATTCTTATCGATGTAACAGTCGTCTTGATAGAAACCGTTTCACTGGATCCGTTCCACCCAGCATAAAAAATCTCACGAATGTGAATGAAATGTAAGATGCTTGTTTAAACTTTGCCCGCGGTTTGTTTCCTAAGCATTTGCTTGAATTCTCATTTCTTCCTTATATTTCAGGAGCCTAGCACTGAATGAACTGACAGGCCCGATACCCGATCTGAGCGGCATGATCAACCTTGCCTACTTGTATGGATGTAGAAGAAACATCTTAATGAGTATTTTTTTTTACGAACTTTGTGCTTTATATGATTCTCATGTGTTGAATGTCTTTTAGGGATTTAAGCAACAACACTTTTAATGCTTCAGAAGCTCCGAGTTGGTTCAACACTTTAAATGGTCTAACTACAATGTGAGTTATCCACAACATTCATTCGCAATCTTGGAATTCTCAGTCTCATTGGACAACCTTTTGATTTGTGCCCAGGGTGATCGAATCGGGGGGACTGACAGGAGAAGTGCCCCAGAGGCTTCTGAGCCTCGGTAACATTCAACAAGTGTAAGAATGCTGATACACAAGCAGCATCTTAAGTAATCAAATTACCAATTTTTTCTTCTAAAAAGTTGACGTCAAATGGCAGGAAATTAGGTAAAAACAAGTTTAACGGTACTCTTGACATGAGTGGCTCCATCGGGCCACAACTGCAACTTCTGGACTTTACAGGGAATGATATTAAGTATGTTACGAAGGGCAGTTCGAGTAAAATCAACATAATGTGAGACATCATTCCCTTTGATTCTAACAAACCACCTACAAGTTGTTTTATTCTTATGGAACTCTCTTCCTTGCTTAGACTCATCGATAACCCCTACTGCAAAACTCCTTCCCCTGGTGATGTATACTGCCGTCGTTCAGACGCCGTCACTTACTCAACCAGCCTTCAAAGCTGCGGTCCTAACGCTTATCCGTGTACTGAATCCCAGAGTCGTAATCCATCGAGCTGTCAATGCGCCTATCCTTATACAGGACAACTGCTTTTCAGAGCTCCAACCTTCGGTGACGTGACAAATGCGACGTTATTTCAGTTGCTAGAACTTGACCTTTGGACAAAACTCAAGCTCGCACCTGGTTCAGCATATCTCGAAAATCCTTTCTTCAATGCGGATAATTACCTGGAGGTGGGAGTCAAACTCTTCCCTTCAAACACAATTTACTTCACTCGCCCGGAGATCCAGACACTGGGTTTTTATCTAAGCAACCAAACTTTTAAACCTCCAAAACCATTTGGACCATTCTTTTTCATTGCATCGCCATATCCATTTCAAGGTATGTCTTTTTCTCCTTGTCATTATTTATGACTTTATGTTCACTTGCTATTGTTCAGATGAATAAATAAATGGCAATCGAAATTTACAGATGTTCCTAAGCAGAAAAGTGGTGGGCTAAGTATGGCTATCATTGGTGTGATAGTAGCAGGTTGCGCTGTTCTTGCCATTGGACTTATACTCTTGGTGATTTACGCAGTCAAGCAAAAGAAAAGAGCTGAACAGGCGGCTCAACTAAGTCGCCCTTTTGGTAATACTTCTCTGAAAACTCATGCGTATGAAAAAGATGCAATTCTTAGCTCATAATGATAGTAATAAGATCGGTAAATACAGTTATCTGAACATAATTTTTTTAAAATTGTTAGCATCATGGGGTGGACATAGTGGTCAGGATAGTGGTAGTGCACCCCAGCTGAAAGGAGCAAGATGGTTCTCTTTTAGTGATCTTAAGAAGTACACTTCCAACTTCTCACCGAGCACTGAGATCGGATCAGGTGGATATGGCAAGGTAAACTCCATAAACTGAATGATCAAAATTTACTGCAAAATGAAGTGTTCACTAACTTTGTTTTTTGTTAAATTTAGGTGTACCGGGGTCAACTTCCAGATGGGCAGTTGGTGGCTGTTAAAAGAGCTCAACAAGGTTCAATGCAAGGTGGAACCGAGTTCAAAACTGAGATTGAGTTGCTGTCGAGGGTTCACCACAAGAACCTTGTTGGGCTTCTTGGTTTCTGTTATGAGCAAGGAGAGCAGATGCTGGTGTATGAATTTATTCCTAATGGAACACTTAGGGATGGCTTATCAGGTGAGTTTGATGTACTAATCATAAATTATGGTCTGAGGGTGAATTGGATATGTGGGAAATGAAATGGTCAGGGAAGTTGTTTGGAATTAATGATGACAAAGGTATGACACTTACGACATTAATTTTTGTCAAGCAAACAATTTAACATGATCCACTGTAATTGTAATTGTAATTGTAATTGTAATTGTAATTGTTGTGCAACCTAAGAATGAGTTAACCGAAAATACAGTTTTACAATTTAATTTGACAATTCTTATCGATATAGACTTGCTACTGTTTTAAACCTTTGTAAACTCTCTGTTATTAATTAGGGAAATCTGGCATTGTGCTTGATTGGAAGAGGAGACTGAAGATAGCTCTTGGGTCAGCAAAAGGATTGGCTTATCTTCATGAACTCGCTGAGCCTCCCATAATTCACAGGGATGTGAAGTCCACTAACATCCTGTTGGACGATAGATTATCGGCCAAAGTTGCGGATTTTGGTTTGTCGAAGTTGCTCTTGGATGGTGAAAATGGACATGTCTCTACACAAGTTAAAGGCACAATGGTGAGTTCATTTCAGAAATTCTAATTACAGAACGAACATTTTCTTGAATTTGTCCCAAAGCTAGTATCCTTGGCACTCTTGAGTTACTAATCAAACACCTAATATGATCCAAAATTGTGTAGATATAATTTTTCTTATAACATTTTTTATTCTGTGAGCCAGAAGCCGAGGAGTTATTTTCTGTGTTTCGGTTTACATGAGATTTATGTAATCATTAAGCACATATTCCCCCCTTAATCCCTGTTTAAATGACCAATTTTTGCAGGGTTATTTAGACCCCGAGTACTACATGAACCAGCAATTAACAGAGAAAAGCGATGTCTACAGCTTTGGAGTGGTCATGCTGGAACTAGTCACAGCCAGGCAACCAATACAAAAAGGCATGTACGTCGTTCGCGAAGTAAGAGTGGCATTGAATAGAGACGACGAATACTACGGTTTAAGAAACATAATGGACCCCATTCTCAGAAACATGCCAAACCTGATAGGCTTCGGGAGGTTTGTGGATGTAGCACTGAAATGCCTGGAAGAATATGCTGTCGATCGACCCTCGATGAGCCAAGTTGTTAAGGAACTTGAGACCATACTGCAGTTCGACGGTTCGAATCTGAATTCAGCATCGTCATCTGCCACAGAATTCGCAGGAGCTAAAGGTCAACATCCTTACAGAAAATCAAAGGACTACTTGAAGGAAAAGGATTCGAGCAGCGATACTTTCGACAATAGTAGTGTGATTATTTTCCCTGCACACGTTGAGCCCAAATGAGGTTCATACTATCAATTGATTAATCTGAATGGTTGGCATTTACTAAGATTGTACCATCAAAAAATATAAGAAATTTGTATGTCTTAAAATAGGAATTTTAATTCTTCTTGTGGTGTCTACCATATCTCCTGAGTACATATGGATTGATGTTCATGTATATGCCATTGTAAAATCAATTTCAGATTACCAAGAACCTCATGATGAACTTCAACTGTATTTTTTTTCTCTATCTTAATAATATTGCTTTTGGGAAAATTTACGTTAGTACTTCCAATTGTCGTTGTAAAACTACTTTGTTGAGGTGCTTCAAAGAACGTCCATAAGGTTGTTAAATCATTGGAACTGGGTTAAACCAAATGTTAGAAGATGTTAAAGTTAGCAAAAGAAAAGAAAAACGACATTTTACTTCTTAAAATTTTCATTTGGTTATTAGCCATCAAAATCCTTCCAATTCCAAATGGTGATAAATGTCAAATACACGAATTACACATTTCTTGACACGAAACGTGCACGAACACGAACATACCGACCTACTTCTAGGGTGTGAATTATTTGCAGGAAAACTTAAAGAAGTGGATGGAATCAAACTTTTGAGATCATGTTTGGATGATCAGTTTGAATGAAAACTTACAAGTTCTAGAGTTGTAGTTTTATTGAGTTTCATGGCTTCCAAAAACCATACTAGAGATGAGTTTTCCATTTTCAACTCAAAAACCAAAGAAAAATTGTTCCATACTAGGACGTTTATAATAATAATTATTCTATCTATCCTACTCTATTCATTTTTAACTCTCAAACATCTGAATTCGATCGTTAGGATTCGATTCTTAGTCCAGACTATCTCAAAAACTATCTCCCAACTGAACTAGACTAGTCTTCTCTAGGTATATCAATAAAATGAATCGTTTTTTTTCTTCACTTTATCATAAAAATACATATTTATGTATACTAATTGAGTTGAGTTCACTTCCAAGTTCCAATTAATCCCAAAGTCTACTTAATTTCCAAGTGATCATGTTAGAGTTCCTCAAGCAACTCCAAGTTTATAAGCTCTGGTGTTGGAGACACCTGCCGGATTGTGGGAGAGATTCAGATTGCTTACGAACTCATTGTTAGACTATAATCGGCATTAGATTTTGACCTGGGTTGTGGAAGAGATTTGAAGAAATGCAAGAAGGTTTTGATTTTTATTGAGGATGTTCTTTCTAGCTTAATAATCTTTTTTGAATTCGAAATACATTGGTTTTTATATAAGTGCAATTTTATCCGTTGAGTTGAAGTGTCTCGGGAGAGAAGCGACGCGATGCTCCGGGAGGAGATGCGTCGGATGAATGTGTTGGTTGGGCGACGCGACGGTTGGATGAGGCGTCGGTTGGGTGTAGCGTTGGTTGGGTTCTTTAATACTCCCCCTCAAGTTGGGTCCGAAAGAGATTGAAGGTACCCAGCTTGCTGATGATCTGACTGAATTGCTTCTGGCTTAGAGCCTTGGTGAAAACATCTGCTAGTTGTTCCTTACTGGGTATGTAGGAAACTTCTATTTCTTTTGTTTGGATCTTTTCGCGAATGAAGTGACAATCAACTTCAATGTGTTTGGTCCTTTCGTGGAACACTGGATTGGACGCTATGTGTCGAGCAGCATTATTGTCGCAGAACATCTGTATGGGCATGTTGGGAGATTGTCCCATATCGTTGAGAAGTTGTTTTAACCATATAAGTTCACTAGTTGTAGATGCCATTGCGCGATACTCAGCTTCTGCACTGGATCGTGCAACAACCTTTTGCTTCTTACTCCTCCAAGTTACGAGGTTCCCTCCTACAAAGGTGCAAAAACATGTAGTTGATCTACGATCATGACTTCCTGCCCAATCTGCATCCGAGAAACCAGTGATACTGTTAGAGTTATTATTTTTCATAAGTATTCCTTGCCCTGGAGTTTGTTTTATATACCTTAAAATGCGATCAATGATACCTAAGTGTGGTGTTCGAGGTGCATGCATAAATTGACTAACTATGCTAACAGCAAATGTTATGCCTGGTCTAGTTACTGTTAGATATATGAGTTTGCCTACAAGTCTTTGGAACTGATGAATATCTTTGACGGGTTCTCCGTCAGTAGAGTTGATTTTGAGGTTTGTTTCTACTGGTGTGTTGGCGGGTTTAACACCAAGTTTTCCTGTTTCTGTTAATAAGTCTAGGGCATATTTCCTTTGTGACAAGAAGAGGCCCTTTTTTGAGTATGCAATTTCTATTCCTAAGAAGTATTTTAAGAGGCTGAGGTCCTTTATGTCGAATTTTGTTTTTAGGTAGTGTTTGACTTGACTAATTTCATTGTTAATGTCTCCGGTGATGATGATATCGTCAACATACACTAATACTATGGTGATATCTTGTTTGTGGTGTTTAGTAAACATAGAAGCGTCAGCGGAAGATTTCAAAAAACCATAAGCAAGTAAAAAATGACTGAGTTTGGCATACCATGCGCGTGGAGATTGCTTTAGACCATAAATAGCTTTGTTGAGTTTGCATACCTGGTTTGAGGTGACGTTGTAACCTGGAGGAGGAGTCATATATACTTCCTCTTCAAGATTTCCTTGTAAGAAAACATTTCTTACATCCATTTGATGGAGTTTCCAATTTTTGTTGACTGCTATGGATAGAAGAACGCGAACTGTGTTCATTTTCGCAACAGGAGCAAAGGTCTCTAGGTAGTCAATCCCGTAAGTTTGAGTATACCCTTTGGCCACAAGTCTAGCTTTGTATCTTTCTATGGTTCCATTACTGTTATATTTTATTTTATAGACCCATTTGCACCCAACAGGTTTGATCCCTTGTGGTTTTTGGATGAGTGTCCATGTGTTGTTGTTTTCTAGGGCGTTGAGTTCCTCTCCCACGGCTTTGTGCCATTTTGGATCTCCTATAGCTTCTTGGTATGTCTTAGGTTCTAAGTTATTTATTTGGGTTAGGTATGTTTTGTAGATTGGGAGAATTTTATCGTAGGAGATGTGGTTTTCGATGGGATAGGTAACGTGTGAGGTAACAAAGTCGTTAAACCGGACGGGAGGACGTCTTGGACGAGTGGATCTCCTTGCTTGAGGATTTTCTTGATTGTCTTGAGGTGGAGTTTCTTCTTCTTCTTCGTCTTCTTCCTCGTTTTCTTGGTTGCTTTCTTGTCCTTCTCTTTCTTCCATGTGGCTTTGTGGTAGAGTTGTTGTTGTAACCGGGAGAGTCCCAGTTGTACTCTTGTTGTAGTAGAACTCACTCTCTCTAAAGGATACATCTCTCGATATATACATTTTACAAGTATCGGGGTCAAAACATTTGTATCCTTTTTTGCTTACAGAATAACCAAGGAAAATACATTTTACAGAATTGCTGTCAAATTTGTCTACCCGTTTCTTGTGAACAAAACAGACACAACCAAAGACTTTAAGATGATCTAATTGCAGTGCCCGGTTTAACAATATTCCTAAAGGTTGTTTGTTTTGGAGGACGGGACTTGGCAAACGATTAATGAGATAGATGACGGTTAGAACTGCGTCAGACCAAAAATGTTTTGGTGCATTACTTTGAAATAACAGAGATCGGGTAACATTCAAGATGTGACGGTTTTTTTCGTTCAGAAATTCCATTTTGCTCAGGAGTATTAACACACGTAGTTTGATGAAAGATTCGACGATTTTTTAGAAAAGTTTGAAAATTGAGACTGGTATATTCCGTCTCATTATCAGTTCTTAGAGTTTTAATTTTGAAATTATACATGTTTTCAACAAATGTTACAAATTCGCAAAAAAATTTAAAAACGTCTGACTTATTTTTAAGAAGATAAGTCCAGGTGTTACGTGAAAAATCATCAATGAATAAAACAAAATATTTGAAACCGTTATAAGATTCGACCGGGGCGGGACCTCAGATATCGGAGTGAATTAAATCGAGCGGAAATTTAGATTTGTTTTTAGATATAGGAAAAGGAAGTCTAGTTTGTTTTGAGAAATGACATACATCACATGCATATTTAGGAGAAAAAGTAGGAAATAAAGTTTTTAGGACATGAGAAGATGGATGTCTCATCTGCTTATGCCAGAGATCCTGATTAGTGTTACTAGAAGTATGAAAAATACTTTTTTGAGAATCTAAGATATAGAGTCCGTTGTTATTGACTCATTTACCAATCGTCTTCCCTGTAGCTCGATCCTGAAAGAATACATCATTTGGGGTAAATATAACATCACAATTAAGGTGTTTTGTTATCCTTGCGACAGATAGAAGGTTGGAAGTGAGATTTGGAAAATATAATATATCTTTGTTCATTTGATTTAATAACATGGTTTCTCCCATTCCTTTAATTTCAACTTGATTGTTATTTGCTACTGTTACAAATTTATTAATCATGTTGGAATTATTTTTAATGTTTTGTAACAAGGACGAATTTCCGGTCATGTGATCGGTAGCTCCAGAATCAATAATCCAATGGTTGTTATATTTAGATCTTGTACTAAGCATATTTCTAGGAGTATTTGCAGTAAAAGTTTGTGGGGGAGGAAGTTATACCTGCATAATTACCTGATCTTGGGGGGTTTTGCTGCAAAATGGCACTTAATTGGGATAGAAGCTGATCCAGATCCGGTCTGGATCCGGATCCGGGTCCGCTGGACCCGCTGGTCGCGGGTATAAGGGGATCGGGTCGGCTGGATCTGCTGGAATCGGGTCGTCCTTCGTAGGATCCGACCGTTTCTCCGCGCGTGCATATAAAGCCGCGCTGATCCGCGAAAACACCCGATTCGTCTTCCCATCTTCTCTCCCTTTCTCCGCTAAGGTTTGCTGCCGCACCATTTCCGATTGCTCCGCCGTTGTTTTTCTTCCGATTCCGATGATCTCCCCCTCCTTCCCTTGTCGGTCGGAGGTGTGTATGTAGGAACCAGCAGACGTTTCTACTGTGGCCTGTTTTTTACAGTTATCGCAAGTTTCTTGAGATTTATTTCCATATTTCTGTTTATTTTTACTGGGTTGTGGTTTGCCGGCGTAAAACGCCTGAGATTCTGATGCATGGTCGGTATTCTGAGCGGTGGTCCGTCGGGACTCCTCCCGTTGGACCATCGCAATGATGGTTCCGAGGTCCGGCAGTTCGGTGGTCATCAGGACTTGACTTCGGATGGCTTCATAGCTGCCATCAAGTCCGATAAGGAACTGGTAGATGTGGTCCCGTTCCGTGCGTTCTAGTATTGTTTTTTGGTCTGTCGCCGCTGGTTCGTAGATGGAAAGTTCATCCCATCCACGTTGAAGTGCCCCGAGGTACTCCGTGATGGTCTGCCCTTGTTGCTTTGTCTGCGAGATCTCTTGTTTTAGTTTAAAAATATGAGCAAAGTTTTGTGATTTACCGAAAATATTTTGGACGGAGTCCCAGAGTTCTTTCCCAGAGTTCTTGCAGTGAAAGATCGCCCCGATCTTTGGTTGCATGGAGTTGAGGAGCCATGACATGACGAGGTGGTCCGTCGCCTGCCATTCCTCCTGTTTTGTCTTGGTGCCCTCTCCATCTGGTTTTCTTGTATTCCCGGTGATGTGTCTGAGTTTTCCTTTCCCATTGAGGGCCAGTGTGACAGCTCGCGCCCACGACAGATAGTTCTGTCCGTTGAGTGGTTGCGAGACCAGTCTGTGAGCACCGTTTGCCTCTTGATCCATCACCGCCTATTTTTTCTCTCCTGGGTTTGGATGTTGGGTTTTTTTTCCTTCAACCCCCCCGAGGAAAAAGAGGGTCAGTTTTGTGGGTTTGGTTTGTGGGTTTTTTTTCTGAGGGATCCGGTGATGAGTTCAGTGAACTCTGAGGATCACCGGTGATGAACAGAGTTTGTATGCTCTGATACCATGAAGAAACGCAAGAAGGTTTTGATTTTTATTGAGGATGTTCTTTCTAGCTTAATAATCTTTTTTGAATTCGAAATACATTGGTTTTTATATAAGTGCAATTTTATCCGTTGAGTTGAAGTGCCTCGGGAGAGAAGCGACACGATGCTCCGGGAGAAGATGCGTTGGATGAATGTGTTGGTTGGGCGACGCGACAGTTGGATGAGGCGTCGGTTGGGTTCTTTAACAAGATTTGACTTCAACTTTGCGTTTAAGTTTTTAATTTCGCATTAATTTTTTACAATACATGAAACGATAATACAATTAGACAAGAAAATTTACTTTGGGATTGTCTAAGTTAGTTATGAAAATCTGTGAAGAAAAATTCAGCACCGTACACAGTACACACACGTTAAGCATATTTGATACTTCAATCAATTCTTTTTAACTTGAAAAAAAATTCTTTAAATCATCTAATGATATAAAAAAAATCATACAACTTAGTATTTAACTAAAAGAAATCAAAATAAAATGTATACGTACTTAAATATACATGACTACCGAAAAGTATACAACACAATACGATTGACATGACCAAGTAAAATTGATATACATGTATACAATCAAGTTGAGTTGTATGATCTTCTTCACTACCAACTAATCATAGGATTATTACCCTTCTTACACGGAGGAATTGATTCCAGAAGATGTGATACAAGAAGAGGTTAGAGCAGTAGGACCGGGCTTTCGAGAATACGTATCCTTCGGCTCGCGATACTAACTCCGTCTCTTTTATGAATGACCATCTTTGATTTATTATCTGCTCGTATATGGATTAATTCCATATGAGTTAAGGTTGTCAATTTTGACTCAGTTCGAATTTGACTCGAAAAATGTTCGGCTCTAGTCTAACTTGAAAATGAAGGATCTTGATGAAAAACAAAAAAATCTTCCAACTTGATTCGGTAAACAAATCGCTCGAACTCGAAAAAATTTGAGACTCAACTTGTTTGAATTTTTTATTACTCTATTTATAATTTTTTTTTTGTATTTAGTAACAACATGAGATAATACTCAAATTTCGCTCGACTCGACTCGTTTGTAACCGGTACGAATGTATGTTTTGAGAGACCGTGTTTATGACTTTAAAGTCACTCTTTTATCTTGTGCAATTAACTATTATAAAAAACTAACTAACTAATTACATTACAAAACCCCAACAACTTCAGAGACCGGACTCCGAACCCGATCTCTCTCTCACCGCCTGCCGACCAACCAATGCCTCCTCCGGCGACGACCTGCCCTTCCTTCCCCTCTACCCCCCTCACGATCCCAACCCTAACCCTCTTCTCCGTCCTCGTCCGCGTCCTGGTCGCCCTCGGCCCCTACTCGGGCGACTCCAACCCGCCGTCCTTTGGGGACTACGAGGCGCAGCGCCATTGGATGGAGATCACGCTCCACACCCCTATTTCCGACTGGTACAAAAACACCTCGGAGAACGATCTCGCCTACTGGGGCCTCGACTACCCTCCCTTGACCGCGTACCAGAGTTTGGTCCACGGGGTCGTGTTTTTGAATGCGTCGGAGCCGGAGAGTGTGGAGTTGGGGGCGTCGCGGGGGTACGAGTCGGCCAAATCGTAAGTGGATTGAGGGTTAAAGGTGGTGGCTTTTGGATAATTTGATCAGGGTCTGTTCTTTTATCTGAAATGGTGATGTTGTTTAAAATTATGATGCTTGGGTCGTTTAGGATTTAAAGTAAGAGGTGATTTGGAACTGTGAAATTAGACCCCGTTTGGGTAACTAAATGTTTCAAATCTTTGATTTCCAAATGCATTTTTCAAGCTGGTATCCAATTCAGACAATTTGTTTTGAAAATACTTTATCATATGCAATAATGTGTTTGGCTGAAATACTTATTTTTCGTAAAATCAAAGGTTTTATGAAAAACAAAGAAAAAGTAGAGACCCAACATATTTGAGACAAAAAAATGTACTATCCTTTTTTTGAAAAAATGTTTTTTCGCAAAAAAACGCAGATTTATAATGTATTATTTAGGATGATCCAAACACCTCCATAGGATTGAAAACTATATTTTCCTAAATAATGCAGTTTCCCTAAAAAAACCATGGTATTTTGGACTATCCAAACAAAGCCTTAGTTTTTTTTAGGTTTGGGGTTTGTAATCCTGATTTAACTGTGGAAGGTTTTGGTGGGCGTATGGGAGCTATAATTCCTGGTTTTCGGTCGAAGTTGATGTCTTTTTAATTGTAGATCGGTTGAAGGTGACACATTTTTTTGCTTGGGTCGATTGGGATGACAGTTTGAGGTGACTTGAAACCATCAAATGTCATTTTAGGGTTCAGGGTTGTTTTTTTGGAATGAAGGTGGTGTATTTTTGGGCTTCGGAAAATTTGAATAGGGTCTGTTTTGGAATTGAAATGATGATGTTGTTTAAAATTATGATAGTTTGGACGTTTGGTAGAGAATTCTTTGAGTGTTTGGGAGCTCTTATTCCTGTTTTTTGGTTAAAGTTGATGTCTTTTGTCACCCCAGATCTAGTTTTTGGGCTAAAGGTGACAGCTTTTCCCTTGGAAAGAGTTCGATTAGAGTTCGAGGGTGTTATATGATAATAAAATCGATGTTTACTTGGTGAAATTATGTTATAATTCTTGCTGCGGGAAGCTTCAGATGATCATTTTTAAGTGCTTTTTACTTATATGGAAATGGGGTGAAAACTTGATGGTGTTTTGTAAACCTGATTTCTGTTCTTATGTTAAATTTGACATTTTCTAACCTTAGGAGCTTAAGATGAAAACAGTGTTGCATTTTGCAGCCATGAAATGTAAACAAAATTAAGTGTTTATTCCAATCCTAGTTCCTAGACATTTGTCGAGTTTGACATTTTTTTCTACTTAGGGAATTTAGCCTCTTTGCTTGTCAAGGTTGTTGATTTCTTTTTCGGTTGAAAAACTTCCCTGAAACCTTGGAATGTTTTCTATCCCTAGATCCAGGTCTTTTTATAGTTGACACATTTTTGGTCCAGAAAGTTGTTGATGAGGTGGACGGTAATTACATCTGATGTGATAGTGTTCTTCACGGCTGCAATATGGTTCATTAACGTCTATCGCCGCCGTTGTGGTTCTAGTTTGGAGGGTAGTGCTGCTGATTGGCAGCTTGCGATGATTCTTCTTAATCCATGTTTGATTCTGATTGATCATGGACATTTTCAGGTTTTACTCAGAGATTCGTGATTTTTAGAATTGAGTTTTATTGAACAATTCTAAAAGTGTTTCTTTTTTGTTGTTGCAGTACAACTGCATCAGTCTCGGACTGACAATTGCGGCAGTTGCTGCTATTCTTTCTAGGCATGAGATTATTGGGTCAGTGCTCTTTAGCCTTGCACTCAACCATAAGCAGGTTTGACTTATTTTTCTCTTTCACCAAGCTTTTTGTTCAATTCTTAATGTTGCATAGTTTTGTTGTTGTTGCATTTGTCAATTGAAATGCTTCAAATTGTTTCCTGATCACTGTCACACCAAATGTTTTACAAGAGGAACGTATACTTTGGAATTTGATGGCAATGGCGCAGTGGACATTAGTATTAGATGCAGTACTATGATAGATGTCAGTGACCACCAAAAATGTTGATGGCTTCTTCATCCCGTCGATTTAGTGACTGCATGTTTACACAGTTATTGAATACCTTCACATGGAAGAATTTTGGAATGATTAAAATAGGTATAGGGGTGTTTTTACTATATAAATAATATTATAAATCTTAAAAACCTTGTGGAGGTTATAAGCTTTGATTATTTTTTTACCCTTCACGGTTTGCTGGGTTTATATGTGAGGGTGACAAGTGAGAACTAAGTTGTCGTGGCCCATAGATCCCGTCTCAAAATTTTCTGTAAGAAAAAATGACCAAAGTAAGGCTGTTAATGGTTTGTGATTGTCGTATCAGAGCATCACCATTGTTTTATTCTTATGGGCCTTACGTACTGTCTCATTTTTCATAATTAATATTAGTTTATTTGTAATTTCTGCCTTTTGCTGCAGATGTGTGGCCTGTCTATAATATCTCCATTTTTCCTTTATCACAGATGAGTGCTTATTATGCTCCTGCTTTTCTTGGATATCTATTAGGCAAATGCCTGCAGCGGCGGCATCCCTTTCTTGAGATCTTCAAATTAGGACTTGCCGTCTTAGGAACATTTGCTCTTGTCTGGTTACCATACATCCATTCTCTTGATGCAGTACTTGAGGTCAGTAATTGACCTTCGTTGGAATTACCTCAATTTTCTAAGTTATCAGAATGAATCATGTTTTGCCTATTATAATAGAAATACAGAAAAACATACCTCTTGTCATGGAAATAGCATATGACTATGTTTGCTTCAATTTGGTTTCTATAAATTTGTGCGATGTGATCACAATTTGTATACTGAACAAACTTTTGGCTCTTTATTTGGAGGTGTATGGCAGATTACTCCAAGTCTGCTACACTTTTAGTATTACAATGATGAAAATTAGTAGTAACTTGCTCGATTTACTGGTGGTTAAAACCATTGAATGGATCACACTTAAGTGGTGTGTATGTAGAACGCTGTTGGTTTGAGTATAGTGATTGCATTGCATGCAATCAAGTTATGAATTTAAGAACCTCTGGATAACCTTGTAATGCATATTGCTTTATTGCTTACATTGATCAAATTTATTTGTTTATTAGTTATACATATATTCGTTGTGTATCTGGTTAGCATTGACATGTTGGGTTTGACAAGTACAAAATCCATTAACTTGTGTTAGTATCATATCACATCATCATGTTGAGACTTAATCGATATGCTTTCTTGTTTGAATCATATGCCACCACTTTCCCATGCTTTGCGTAGACATATGGCTGCCTGACCAAATGAATTCATTATATCATCCATCTATAACCACTGTGGCTATAGATGGTCTGTCTGAGATTGCATTCTTCTGCTTTAACCATTTCAAGGGACTGGGCCAGCAACATGATAATGATGAAACCGTTATGTAGACTAGCCCTAGAAATCTTCTTAGGCAAGTCTTAGGGACAGTTTGCCAATATGACTGCATGCAGCCATTCACTTTTTGTAAGGCTATTTTATATCGTTTATCTTTGTAATGTTTGAACTTTTCCCCCTAATATGCTGTATTTTGTAGGTTCTCTCTCGTCTTGCTCCTTTCGAAAGAGGCATATATGAGGACTATGTGGCCAATTTCTGGTGCACCTCGTCTATTATTATAAAATGGAAGCAAATCTTTACGATAAAATCATTGAGATCTCTCAGTTTGGGTACCACTATTATTACCTTTCTACCTTCAATGGTCCATCAAATAAAGGCTCCAAGTGACCTTGGTTTCTTATATTCGCTGTTGAATTGTTCGTTTTCATTTTATTTCTTCTCTTATCAAGGTTTGTCTACCATAAACCATTTTAATTTTTAAAGGCACTGCTGAAAATTAAAAGAATGATAGAGAAAGTTACGCTATCCATACTTGAATCTAATTTGTAGGCTTTGTTTACATGTACTTGTTGCAGTTCATGAAAAATCCATCCTGCTGCCTCTTTTACCTGCAAGCCTTCTAGTATTGGAGGAGCCACTTGCTTTCAGTTGGTTGGTCTACTATGGTCTGCTCTCAATGTATCCGCTTCTCTGTCGTGACACTTTAATCTTGCAATATATAGCTCTTCTTGCTCTCTTCATGTTATTATATTACACAGCTGATCAAAGGACTAAGTTGAAGCAAGAACTTTCCGCTGGAAGCAAGATTTTGATGATTTTCCCCATCCTGTGCTCCATTGCGCTACACCTAATCTACGTCGTGTTTCAACCTCCGGCCCGTTATCCTTTTCTTTTTGAAGCATTCATCATGCTTCTTTGTTTCTCTCAGTTTTTGGTTGTGGCTGTTTATACCAACAAAAAACAGTGGATGTTGGGGTCGTCGCCTAGGATGGTCGCGACAAAGAAAAAAGTGTGACTTCTTATGGCTCGTTATTTATTGTATCCCCTTGCCTCTGGCGGCCGTAATGCACAGTTGGGCAACTTCCCAAAGTTAAATGTTTGATGATGTTTCGCAACGAATTTTATCAGAGTTTTGTTTACATGTATTCTAAACAAATAGGAGGTTCTGTGGTTCGGTCTATTCATTTCTTCTTGCAGAACAGCATTTCATTTCTGTTTTTGTTAAAGAATGAACTTGATCAGTACATAATTTCTGATTTTTTCTGATCTGGATGGAACTCAATACATCTCAAAACTTCCCTGCGTGGCTGCGTGATTGTCTAAAACAAAAATATGCTACCAAGTGCCCATTAATTGGCGCTGCAGAATTAGAAGTTAATATAGGAGGCATGGGAAGGAAATTGGTGAAACTCATTAATCTGAGTATCTGACCCTGAAATTTGGTTTTATACTTTAAACAAGATCATATGTTATCTTAAATTTTGATAAAAATCTATGAAACACATCAAGTTTGTACACCAAACTCATTCTTTGTCGTAGTCGTAAATCAAGATCCAAGTTCATTGTCAAGTTTACAAAGTAATTAACTTAAAATACGTTAAGTGGGAACTGCCACCTTCGTGATACTTATGAAGAATGGTTGCAATCCACAAGTATTTGCCAATAAGAGCGTTAAAATTTATTCTTCCAATCTTCGTGCCAGGAAATACCCTTCATTCTTAATCGTTTAAGTTTTCTAGGCATTTCAAGATCTTCTAACTATGATATCAAAGCCAAGGTTCAAATCTTATAACTGAAAACATGGGATATACATCATTTTGGAAGGTTTAACTTAATTAATAACCATGTAACATGCAGCTCTTCCAAAGACCGTTATAAGCCAACCAACCACTCTACAAGATACTAAACACATCATTTTGTGCAAAACTTTATCATTCATAATGCTACCAATCTGTGCAAAATTTACTATAAAACAATTACAATACTACACATACTACCTCAGAACCACTGCAGCATTTCTTAGAGCTAGGTACTTCTGAACAGATTCATTGGGTAAGTATCTCACATGCTTGAAAACTTCGGCATCGGCATAGCGCATGTTTGTTCTTGGATCGACATATGGTGCCTGCATAATAGGGACAAAATCAGTCAAACCCAGCAAGCGTGCACCATAATACGCATTTAAGTTTCAAAAGGACCATGTTGACAGCTAAATTTAACTAGAATATCAAATTTAGATCTACCAAGGTTGCAGGCTGGCAGCATAAATGATCAAAATGTGATTTCAGCATTACAAATACATATATTTCTGAGATTTGAGGTAATCAGACAATTATTAGTTTCCGGAGTGAATAACCTTTTTCATCTATGGTTGTGCGGGAACACACTTCTCAGCAGAATATTGATTATAAATTTAGAATCATTCCAAATGTTAATACCCATGAATCAATCCGAAGGAATAGTAAGTTCCCAAACTTTTCAAGATTTAAAGGCAATTTGAAAATTAAAATCAATTTTAAAATTAGCAATAACATATCTTCAAAAATCTTAGAGTGGAAGTTCTGGAAATGGTCACAAACAAAGTGAAGCTTCCACAAGATGAACAACTTCTACTAAGATCAACAGGCTACCTAGAAATGAAATGGTGTTTATTATTTTAAAGCCAAGTGGAACAATTTAACACGGCTATTAAAAGATGAAGAGAAGTTATTTATTGCCCTTGTGGACTTATATGTCCCTTTTGGTAATCCCTTCGGGGAAACTATCGGATTGTAAACCCCTTGGCCGTGTTGTGGTTCATAGTACGGTTATTTTAATTATAATGCACCTACCAACTTTCAAAACAAAAAAAAAGTTGAAGCGTAACAGGAGTAAATATAAGGCAGAATACAAAATCAACAGACATCAAAGAGATCATAATTCTTCTTCCTTTGAGGGTCCCAGGTCCCAGATGCAGAATTTCAAAATACCATCATTTTTTTCTAATTATCCCATCACTCTTGACCAAATGTCAAGCTTACTAGATTGTAGCCAGATATTTACTTAGGCAACGCATAAATAAGTGCCCATCCAAGACTGATCATAAATAGTCTTAAGCTATATTACATTGGTCCAGTGATAGCCCTTCATAAGGGTCTGACAAATTAAAACACAAAAGATTCACGATATCTGTAAGTTGTAATGTCAGAGTTCTGTCACGCTGTAAAACTTTGAAAGACATAATATATGCTTCCAAGTTCCAACAATAATCTACTCTATTATTCCTAAAATATAATCCCATTTGCTAAAGGTCAAATACGGCTCACTAGAAATGACGGTCCTTACATTATATGTGTAACGATCAGACCTGAAGTTGTTTATTTGATACTTATCAGCAAAACTAGAATAAGATCATACAGTAAGCTGATGGTACTAGTGCCAAACTTTTGGGGATCACGTTGAGCAAAATAATTGTCACCTACAATAGAACTATCTTGAATATGGATGTCTCCTGAAAGAATTGTTATGTTATTCATGAGACGGCAGGCTTATGGGCCACCAACTCATGTTTGTGGAGCTTACAAAGTTCCATTCAACAATTTTTGGTAGATGTAAGAAAAGGTTGATCTAGATTTATTTGTGAGAAGTCTATTCCTAACAAGGTGAATGCTGCTGAAAACTACAAGGTATGCATAGAAAATCCAAAATGCATATAGAAATATTGAATGAGAAGAAAGTTGCCCTCAACTAAAAATTAGTAGAAACTAGAAAACTACCACGAAACCCTGTGGAAACTAGAAAGTAGAAACTATAAAATTAGTAGAAACAGATATATAGTAATAGTACCTCAAACCCTGTTATATCACAGTATTTCTTCGAAGGATACATTGAAGGAGGTGACTCAATATTTACATCTGGAAAAAAAGAGAAGAATTAACTCCATGTAGCCACAAAAGCTTCCCTTTTAAAAAAATAGTGATTGGGCAATCAAGTAGTAGTGCATAGAGAATATACTAGCAGCATTTATTAATTGGAAGCAGCATGAACGTTACACAGAATAAGTTTCATGACTTCCAAAAGATGTTAAACTACTGGTAGTACGTCATCTGTAGATTTCGACACAACCAAAAACTGGCTGAATACTGCTTTTATATGCCTTCATTGCAAACAATTATCACTATCATATTTTCCAACATCCATACAACCAGATTATAACGGCAAAAACTCCATCGATATCAAATATCCACACCCATGGCTCCATGATAAACATTAATTGGATTGCCTTCAATATATACAAGAGTATAGGGTATTTGTATTGACTATTGAAACTGTAAGACAACTTTAACTACATGTTTTAAAAAAATCCCTTCTCATTATGATAGAAAAATGGATATTTTTTTCACTTCAACATAAAACATATATTTGTATCAATCATTAGGAACTAAACTTCTAGAACTGGACTTCCTAAACTTCTCGGAAGTGGGGAACTAGACTTGTAAAATAAGTTCTCGATGATTGGTAGCCTGAAAAACTTCCCCAATTCCATAAGAACTGAAAAACAATTCTGGAACTGAGCTTAAGTTCCATAAGAACTTCTACGACTTAAAATGATGTATTTAGAATGACTTCCCCAATTTTCACTCTAAAACGTGGAAGTGAAGTTTTTGGTGTGTTTGGATAACAATGAAGAGAGAAAAGTAGATAAAAGAAATTATGTTTATTTTTTCTTGTTTGGATACAAATAAGTTAAATAGAAAAGAAAAATGTAGCATCATATTACCAAAATACTCATGCTCTTTTAACCATTTTATTTCATTTTAGGGCATTTTGGGAAGAATGGACAAAATTCAACTTTCTCTCCATTTTAGGAGAGAAAGTTGAAAACACAATTTTGTATAGGATGATTTCTCTCCATTTCTCTTCTTAAGTTGTTAACCAAACACACCATTAGACTTTCTTAATACCAATCGCACCACATTTGCATCTAAGAAACATCAACCAACTAAAACTAACAAACGAGGGCAAGGAAAGGGTTACAGTTGGGTTGGTCGGCGGGGTGGGTGTGGAAGTTCTCGGACTGGAGGATCTGCTTGAGGTGCTTCCAGTGCCTGCTCCGGGACTGGCCTTTGGGGTACTTGTCCGACATCTGGACCCTCTTGAAGGGGAGGACGGTGGGTAGGAGCATGTCCGCTTCCAACACCTCGGGTTCCATTGCCGATCCAAGGAAGGAAGAGGATTAGGGTTTGGGAGGTTTGGGGGAGATGGGTTTTCGAAAATCCCCGGACCTGAGGCTAGACTGGATCCAATCTGGTCCAGACCCGTTTTTGTACGCCCCTAATTATTAATCATGATTTCTTTGGTAGAATTTATGATGGAAAATGTGTGTATGCATTATTATAATCCCATGAATCTTTATGTTTATGATTTTTTATATTTTAAATAAAACTAATTTAAGATGATATTTAGCTTTACATAAAATAATTTTGTAAGATGTACCAATTTCACTGTCATTATTTCAGAATAATGGAGGGAAAATAGCACAGGGAGAAAAATCACATTTTACAACAAACGAATTTTAGTCTAGTATTTTATAATTTGTAAGGTTTAAAATAAAAAAATTGAGGATGATTTTGAGAAATTAAATAAAAAAACACCACAGGTAACTTCCACCCTGAAATCTTAGCACGGTCCCTCTCCACAAAACTCTCTCTCAAGTCCCAAACGGCCAAACACCTTCCACCACTCGATTGATATAATTAAATTTATATTTAGTGTTTTGCATGTTTCTTTTAAATAATTGTACAAAATTTGATTTAAATCGGCCTGACCGTTAGAATTCAAACGATCAGGTCATACTACAGTTTCAAAAATTGATGATGTCATCAACTGTCCAGTCTTGGTCCGATTACATTGAACCAAAACCGAAACTTCACTGATTCGATGACCAACTCAGTTCTGAGAATCCTAGTTGGTTCGGGTCGTGTCTTTTTTAAGAATTCGTAGGACAATGTTTGGAAGCGGAGATTGTTCTGGGCTTTGGGACCTTTTTTTATAATTGACTTTTGGGTTTGTAGCCATGTTAATATTGAATATCTTTTTTTGTTGCACTCACCTTAGGCATGTTAATGGTTAGAGTTGTAGGGGGTGTCAACAAACCGATACAGTGTGAATGCACCAATATCCATATCTAATTCCGTAATGTTTTGACGATATCTAGATCTGAATATGAATCAATGTCCGGACAGATAATATTCTTAACATTTGAATCACCTTCAACCTAATATATAAACCGAATTCGGATAATATCCAACTCCGAAATAACAATCCGCGTGCATCAAATTCGAATAATTGAATCTAGACCAACCAAATTTACAAGCTTGACAAATATGCATCACACACATATTTACAAAATATACTTCCACCGGTTTAATCTGAGTGAAGGGTGCAATCAAGGTCATTTGTTTGTTGGCCTTCTGGGCCTAGTTCATGTTTTTTTTGTTTTGACCTATTGATTGGGACTCCCTTTGGGTTGGTGGGCTACCCTAACAGTAGAAGCAGGCCTAGCAATATCAGATATTTGTCTAATCCATTTATAAAGAAGGGTAGCCCATGCGATTAGTTCCCTCCCCCGACCACGACAGACATTTGGTTTCATACCTTAGTCATGTTCACATCTTCCAAAGTGTTTTCTAGAGCCATTTAAGAGCGATTCCAATTTAAGGAGTTTAGTACTCATAAGTCCACTCTAGAGAGAAGCCCAGGTTACCATAGTCCCTCTAAGTTACTCATGATTTTGTTGAATGGTCGGACCTGCGAGATCTCGAGCTAGTTGGATGTTGCCATGGATGGTTGAGTGTTTTGCTTGGTCTGGTGGACTTATAAGGACAATTTTAAGCTTTGCGTCCTGAGGACTTACAAGCAAAGCAAGAAGTATTGTTTTTGCCTTAAGGTTTTTTGTTATGTCCCTAACCGAGATTAGGAGGTTAATGGTGATTAGAGGAGGATTAGGAGGATGGTTTGCATGGGGTTGTGTGGAGTGCATGGGGAAGGGAAGAGAGGCGAGTACTGTAGCGTGGAGGAGAGGTGATGGGTTTGGAAGTAGGGGACTGTAGCAATTTCGGGTTTATAACCCAAGTTCTTCTTCTTCTTTCTTCTTTCTTCCTCATTTCCCTCATTCCTTCTTCTTTCCTTGCTGGTGCGCGTGTTGGTGGAGCAGCTGCGGAGGCGTCGGGCGAGGAAGGAGCTCGTGCGGGAGAGGTGCGGAGTTGAGCGCGCGGGGTGATCACCGGAGGCGACGTGCGTGAGCGAGCTCCGGCGTTTCGTCGTCGTTGGTTGAGGTATGTCAACTTATTAGTGTGGTTTGTTACTCACCCAAGCGTGGGGGGAGGCGTTGGTCGGGTCGGGAGAGGTTGGGGACCTCTCCGGCGACGCGTTTCTTCGTAAATCCTCGGCTGGCGCGAGGTTGAAGACGACCAACGGTCGACCGGATCCTTCGGGCGGTCGACCGTTTTAGCACTGTTTGCCCGACTTTAACCTTCACCGGTCGAACGATGCCTTGGGGCAGTCGACCGGTAGTGCATTATTGCTGGTGAGTTGGGATTTTCTACCTGTTATCGGTCGACCGGTCCTTGTTGTGTTCGACCGGAACTTAAGTGTACCTGTTATTATTGTTTGAATTGTTCGACCGATTTATATTGCGTTCGACCGATTGCATGTTTGTTCGACCGGTAGTATGTTTACGTTCGACCGTTTGATGACGTAGAATACTAGGTTGACCCTGTCTGTTTTCGGTCGACCGAGACCCCTGAGTCGGTCGACCGATAGAGTGGAATTTAATGTTGACCAGACTCCGGATTTTGACCTCGTTCGGTCGACCGGTTTTAGACCCTTGTTCGACCGTTGGGGGTTCTGTTTGAGCGCAGCGGTAGACCGTTTTAGGAGTACGGTCGACCGATTCCTTCCTGGAACCGGTCGACCGAATCACCTCTTCCGGTCGACCGTTTGGGCCCAGGACAGAATTCCTGGTTCCCCTGTTGAACGCCAACTTTGTCCACGGAAACTCGTGTCCTCGCCTTGTGCGTGAGCCGGGAGGTGACGGTGGGCGCGTGATGCGTGCCTGCCCAGGGACCGCCGTTGGGAAGAGTGTGGGTGTTCGGGACGCGTCACCTCCATGTATGGACCGTGACTTTTGAGATGATTATTGGCACTTTGTAGTATAGCAGGCCTGAGGGATCGCGGATCCCAGTGTTGATGTTGTGCGGGCACGCAACTGGCGTTGGGTGAGGTGACTACCGGCCCTTGGGGCTACGGAGGTCGCTGCCCTGCTTTTATAGCGGCGCGGTTGGTGTTCGCGGCTCGAGGAGCCCGATGACCTGGCAGACTTCGGTCTGGACCGTCCGATGTTGTGCCGGACGTTGTGATGGACCACCGATGCTGTGCCGGTGATGCCGCCGAGGTTGTGCCGGCGATGATGATTGTTGGGCCGAGGCTGTGCCGGCTATGTTGTTTTCCTCGGCTGGGCACCTACCGAGATGATGTTGTTATACCTTCCGGGCGACGGCCCCGTTGGTCCCTGTGGCCCCGACCACTGAGATTTACAGATCTGTTTCTATCGGCGCGTAGACGTGACAGAGGCTCCCTGCCGAACCCTTGTGTAGTGTAGCTGCGTGTGGGGGGTGCGATGTCGCGGGCTACTAGACTGCATGTGCCTGCAGTAGGTCTCTTCGGGAGACCCGATGATTGATTGTCGGACTGATGTCCTGTTTTACCCTTCGGGGGAACTGTTTTCCATATCTGTTGATGCCATGACATGCTACTAGTATGATAGGTTCATTATGTGATGCATGCATATAGGTGAGTTGGTATACGGGGTTTCCTTCTGGAAACTCAGGCATTGTTGTTGCATCTTTTTCAGGATCGCAGTAGGTACGGTGGGTGGTGACCGAGGACGGAGCGCTTTGGAGTCGGATCCTCTTCGGCATTTGCGAGATCGTACGACTACTTGTATTTTCATTTCTTTCATCTGGATTGTAGTTGTACACCTTTTGGAAACTCCATGTATTTTGGGTGCACCCGGATTTATATATTTATATATTAGTGACGTTCCCGCCTTGAGTTGTCAGTTTTATTCGTTATTTCGAAATTTTAAATCTTCCGCTGTTTCGGGACGTTACAACTTGGTATCAGAGCGGTCGATTCGTGTGTCTTCGTCTAAAGAACCACCCTTAGGAGTAGTGCTAGAGGCATGCATTATTTCCGTAACTCATGCATGCATTGTTACTTATCTGTTGATTGTTGTGGTGACAGATGGCACCTAGGCGCGTGAGGAGTTCTCCACGCGATCGTGATCCCAGTGACGACACTTCGGGTGCTCAGTGGGACAGACTGGGCGAGTTTCTGGAGCGTCAGGCAGCTCAGAGCGCTCAGAGCGGGGTGGGAGCTGAGCACGATCGGTTCATGCGTCAGCACCCGCCGACTTTTGATGGCAGGAGGGCCCCAGAGGTTGCAGAGGACTGGGTCTTCCGGATGGAGAAGATCTTCCGCGCTATTGGTGTAGTACCTGAGAGGATGGTGGAGCTGGCCACCTACGTGTTCGATGGCGAGGCCGCCAACTGGTGGAGATCTACGTCCACAGTGTTGTTTGATGATCGTGTGGACGTGAGCTGGGAGGAGTTCTTGGAGGTGTTTCATGAGCAGTACTTTCCCTAGCATGTCAGGGATCAGAAGAGGGAGGAGTTCATGTCGCTAGAGCAGAAGGACATGACACTGACGAGCTACATCAGCAGGTTCAACGCTTTGGAGCGTTACTGCCCTGAGATTTGTGTGACCCCAGAGCAGCGGGCGAGGAAGTTCGTGAAGGGACTGAGGCAGCCGCTTCGATCTCGGGTGATCAACAGCATGCCGCGGACCCTTGCAGATGCGGTGAAGCATGCTACGATCATAGAGCAGGACCAGAGGGAGTGTATTCAGGAGGCGCGGAAGGCGCCAGTGAGCACCGGCAGCAGAGTAGCTGGTCGTGGAGCAGGGAACCCGGGCAAGAGGCCCAGGTTTGATGGAGGAGGAACACGTCAGTCTGGAGCGTGCACTTACTGCGGGAGGTTCCATCCGGGGCAGGAGTGTCCCCGTCGGACTGGAGCGTGCATGGGTTGCGGTCAGATGGGACATTTTGTCCGTGATTGTCCTCAGAGGCAGGGTGAGCCGAGCAGGAGGCCGGGACCACCAGCAGTAGGCAGAGGCGGAGGCAGCCGATCAGTTGTCGCACCGGGCCAGAGCAGGAGGACCGGGCGAGTCTTCACTATCCAGGCTGAGGAGGCTAGGGACTCCAACACCGTCGTGGAAGGTACGCTTTCAGTTTCTGGTTCAGTAGCGCGTGTGTTGTTTGATTGCGGCGCCACTCACTCCTTCATCTCGGAGAAGTTTGCTGGCGAGTTGGGTCGGACCCCTGTGCTGCTGACTGATGTTTTGGAGGTCAGCACGCCCATGGGTGAGGTGGGCACTGTGGGGAGCTTTTTCCCCGGCACCACAGTTGCTTCGGGAGACCACGATTTTCCGGCAGATCTGGTCTTGTTACCGATGGTGGACTTCGACGTCATACTGGGGATGGACTGGCTGTCCCGGTACGACGTGCGGGTCTTTTGCCGTGAGAAGAAGATCCTGATTCCGATGGAGGGTTTGCCAGATGTTCTGATCAGAGGTGCGAGGAGCAGAGGGGGTCGTCTGATTGTGTCTGCAGTTAGGGCACAGAGACTGATGCAGCAGGGATGCAGAGCGTTTGTGGCCACGCTGGTAGTTCCTGATCCTGAGACGAGGAGGCTGGAGGACATAGAGATTGTGCAGGAGTTCCCGGATGTGTTTCCAGCGGAGATTCCAGCGTTACCGCCGCACCGAGAGATCGAGTTCGGCATCGAGCTGGTAGCGGGTACGACACCTCAGTCGAAGGCACCGTATCGTATGGCACCTGCAGAGTTGACAGAGCTGAAGAAGCAGTTACAGGAGTTGATGGAGTCCGGGTTCATTCGACCGAGTGTTTCTCCATGGGGAGCGCCTGTGCTCTTCGTGAAGAAGAAGGATGGATCGTTGCGGATGTGCATCGACTACAGGATGCTGAATAAGGTTACCGTTCGGAACCGGTACCCTTTGCCCAGGATTGATGATTTGTTTGATCAGTTGCAGACGGCGAGAGTGTTCTCGAAGATCGATCTGCGTTCGGGTTATCATCAGTTGCGGATCAGGGAGGCAGATGTTCAGAAGACAGCCTTCAGGACGCGGTACGGCCACTACGAGTTCTTGGTGATGCCATTTGGACTGACGAATGCGCCTGCAGCATTCATGGATCTGATGAATAGGACCTTCCAGCCGTACCTCGACAGATTTGTCGTTGTATTCGTAGACGACATTTTGATATACTCGCCTGACCGGGAGCAGCATCGAGAGCACCTGAGGATTGTGCTTGGCATCTTGAGGGATCAGCAGCTATATGCCAAGTACACGAAGTGCGAATTTTGGTTGGATCAGGTGGCTTTTCTGGGGCATATTGTGTCAGCAGATGGTATTTCAGTGGATCCGGCGAAGGTCGAGGCAGTGACTCAGTGGAGAGCCCCGACGAGCGTGACGGAGATCAGGAGTTTCGTGGGTCTGGCAGGGTATTACAGGCGCTTTATCCAGGATTTCTCCAGACTTGCATCGCCGCTGACAGCATTGACGCAGAAAGGCGTCAAGTTCGTTTGGTCCCAGAAGTGCGAGGACAGCTTTCAGGAGCTGAAGAGGCGATTGACGACAGCACCTATTCTGACGCTACCGAGTGGCAGTGGAGGCTACGTGATTTACAGCGATGCATCCGGGATAGGCTTGGGTTGTGTTCTGATGCAGCATGGGAAGGTGGTCGCGTACGCTTCGAGGCAGCTGAAGGTGCACGAGAAGAACTACCCTACTCACGATCTGGAGTTAGCAGCAGTAGTTCACGCGTTGAAGACCTGGCGGCACTATCTGTATGGCGAGCAGTTCGAGGTCTTCACCGACCATCAGAGTCTGAAGTACTTGTTCTCGCAGAAGGAGCTGAATATGAGGCAGCGCAGATGGCTCGAGTTCATTAAGGACTACGACTTCACCATTTCCTATCATCCGGGGAAGGCGAATTCGGTTGCAGATGCGCTGAGCAGGAAGGTGGAGGTTTCAGTTGCGAGTCTGTGCATCCAGGAGTGGAGGTTACTCGAGGCTTTGTCAGAGTGGAGACCGTTCACAGAGGGCTCAGAGGGAGCAATGATTGCTGGGCTTCGGGTGGAGCCGCAGACTGTCTCACGGTTGGTTCAGGCTCAGCAGGGGGATGAGGAGTTAGCTGGTCTGCTACAGTTGGCTTCCAGAGATGGATCAGATTTCAGTGTGGGGGTTGATGGTGGTCTGAGGTTCAGGAGTCGGATTTGGGTGCCGAAGGTTGATGGGCTGAGAGATGACATCATGGAGGAGGCACACAGAGCTAGATACACCATTCATCCGGGGAGCACGAAGATGTATAAGGACCTGCAGCGGAACTTCTGGTGGAAGGGCATGAAGAAGGATATTGCAGAGTTTGTGGAGCGATGCTTGGTCTGCCAGCAGGTGAAGATTGAGCATCAGAGGCCAGCAGGACCGATGCAGTGTATTGAGCTTCCTGAGTGGAAGTGGGAGCACGTGACGATGGATTTTGTCACGGGATTGCCGAAAACGAGGAGATTCCACGACGCGATTTGGGTGATAGTCGATCGACTGACCAAGTCGGCGCATTTCTTAGCGATCAGGACCACGTTGCCTTTGGAGGGTCTGGCTAGGTTGTACGTGGAGGAGGTAGTCAGGTTGCATGGAGTGCCAGTGAGCATCATCTCCGATCGAGATCCTCGATTCACTTCCAGATTTTGGGGGAGTCTGCAGCAGGCTTTGGGGACGCGTCTGAGATTCAGTACAGCGTTTCATCCGCAGACCGATGGTCAGTCAGAGAGGACGATTCAGACCCTGGAGGATATGCTGAGAGCATGCACATTGGATTGGGCAGGGCACTGGGATGAGCACCTGCCACTGATAGAGTTCGCCTACAACAACAGCTACCATTCGAGTATTGGGATGGCACCATACGAGGCGCTGTACGGGAGGCCTTGCAGATCACCGGTATGCTGGAGTGATGTGGGCGAGAGGCAGTTAGTGGGGTCAGAGATTGTGCAGATGTACTCAGAGAAGGTTGATGTGATCAGGAGGAGACTGGCCACAGCACAGAGCAGGCAGAAGAGTTATGCTGATCGACGCAGACGAGAGTTGAGTTTCGAGGTAGGCGACCATGTGTTTCTGAAGATTTCCCCAGCCAGAGGTGTGATGAGGTTTGGGAGGAAGGGGAAGCTCAGTCCGAGATATGTTGGACCGTTTGAGATCCTCGACCGAGTTGGAGAGGTGGCCTACCGGATTGCATTGCCACCGCAGTTTTCGGGTCTGCATGATGTTTTCCATGTGTCTATGCTGAGGAAGTACGTTGCAGATCCGTCGCACGTTATTGAGATAGCAGTGCCAGAGATTCAGCAGGACTTGTCGCTCGAGGAGAGACCAGTTGAGATTGTCGATCGCATGGATCATCAGCTCAGGAGGAGGACCATTCCGATGGTGAAGGTCAGGTGGCAGCATCACAGCGAGCGCGAGGCCACTTGGGAGATCGAGGAGGATGTCAGAAGGCAGTATCCAGAGCTTTTCGGTGAGTAGTTGCTTTGATTTCGGGACGAAATCCTTTTAAGTTGGGTGGATTGTTATGTCCCTAACCGAGATTAGGAGGTTAATGGTGATTAGAGGAGGATTAGGAGGATGGTTTGCATGGGGTTGTGTGGAGTGCATGGGGAAGGGAAGAGAGGCGAGTACTGTAGCGTGGAGGAGAGGTGATGGGTTTGGAAGTAGGGGACTGTAGCAATTTCGGGTTTATAACCCAAGTTCTTCTTCTTCTTTCTTCTTTCTTCCTCATTTCCCTCATTCCTTCTTCTTTCCTTGCTGGTGCGCGTGTTGGTGGAGCAGCTGCGGAGGCGTCGGGCGAGGAAGGAGCTCGTGCGGGAGAGGTGCGGAGTTGAGCGCGCGGGGTGATCACCGGAGGCGACGTGCGTGAGCGAGCTCCGGCGTTTCGTCGTCGTTGGTTGAGGTATGTCAACTTATTAGTGTGGTTTGTTACTCACCCAAGCGTGGGGGGAGGCGTTGGTCGGGTCGGGAGAGGTTGGGGACCTCTCCGGCGACGCGTTTCTTCGTAAATCCTCGGCTGGCGCGAGGTTGAAGACGACCAACGGTCGACCGGATCCTTCGGGCGGTCGACCGTTTTAGCACTGTTTGCCCGACTTTAACCTTCACCGGTCGAACGATGCCTTGGGGCAGTCGACCGGTAGTGCATTATTGCTGGTGAGTTGGGATTTTCTACCTGTTATCGGTCGACCGGTCCTTGTTGTGTTCGACCGGAACTTAAGTGTACCTGTTATTATTGTTTGAATTGTTCGACCGATTTATATTGCGTTCGACCGATTGCATGTTTGTTCGACCGGTAGTATGTTTACGTTCGACCGTTTGATGACGTAGAATACTAGGTTGACCCTGTCTGTTTTTGGTCGACCGAGACCCCTGAGTCGGTCGACCGATAGAGTGGAATTTAATGTTGACCAGACTCCGGATTTTGACCTCGTTCGGTCGACCGGTTTTAGACCCTTGTTCGACCGTTGGGGGTTCTGTTTGAGCGCAGCGGTAGACCGTTTTAGGAGTACGGTCGACCGATTCCTTCCTGGAACCGGTCGACCGAATCACCTCTTCCGGTCGACCGTTTGGGCCCAGGACAGAATTCCTGGTTCCCCTGTTGAACGCCAACTTTGTCCACGGAAACTCGTGTCCTCGCCTTGTGCGTGAGCCGGGAGGTGACGGTGGGCGCGTGATGCGTGCCTGCCCAGGGACCGCCGTTGGGAAGAGTGTGGGTGTTCGGGACGCGTCACCTCCATGTATGGACCGTGACTTTTGAGATGATTATTGGCACTTTGTAGTATAGCAGGCCTGAGGGATCGCGGATCCCAGTGTTGATGTTGTGCGGGCACGCAACTGGCGTTGGGTGAGGTGACTACCGGCCCTTGGGGCTACGGAGGTCGCTGCCCTGCTTTTATAGCGGCGCGGTTGGTGTTCGCGGCTCGAGGAGCCCGATGACCTGGCAGACTTCGGTCTGGACCGTCCGATGCTGTGCCGGACGTTGTGATGGACCACCGATGCTGTGCCGGTGATGCCGCCGAGGTTGTGCCGGCGATGATGATTGTTGGGCCGAGGCTGTGCCGGCTATGTTGTTTTCCTCGGCTGGGCACCTACCGAGATGATGTTGTTATACCTTCCGGGCGACGGCCCCGTTGGTCCCTGTGGCCCCGACCACTGAGATTTACAGATCTGTTTCTATCGGCGCGTAGACGTGACAGAGGCTCCCTGCCGAACCCTTGTGTAGTGTAGCTGCGTGTGGGGGGTGCGATGTCGCGGGCTACTAGACTGCATGTGCCTGCAGTAGGTCTCTTCGGGAGACCCGATGATTGATTGTCGGACTGATGTCCTGTTTTACCCTTCGGGGGAACTGTTTTCCATATCTGTTGATGCCATGACATGCTACTAGTATGATAGGTTCATTATGTGATGCATGCATATAGGTGAGTTGGTATACGGGGTTTCCTTCTGGAAACTCAGGCATTGTTGTTGCATCTTTTTCAGGATCGCAGTAGGTACGGTGGGTGGTGACCGAGGACGGAGCGCTTTGGAGTCGGATCCTCTTCGGCATTTGCGAGATCGTACGACTACTTGTATTTTCATTTCTTTCATCTGGATTGTAGTTGTACACCTTTTGGAAACTCCATGTATTTTGGGTGCACCCGGATTTATATATTTATATATTAGTGACGTTCCCGCCTTGAGTTGTCAGTTTTATTCGTTATTTCGAAATTTTAAATCTTCCGCTGTTTCGGGACGTTACATTTTTTATGTCCCTTTACCTCGTAGTCATGGTAGAGGACTTCGTCCTTTTCATCATGATGTTTAAGCACCCTAGGTAGGTCGTATTGGAATTAGGGTTGTCAATCGTGTCGTGTATACTTGTAGAATAAGGTGTCAGACTTGTGAAGACTTTGTGAGGGAGAGTTGGAGTGCCTACTATAAAAGAGTTAAAAATATTAAATATAACTCTTTTATATATCAAACAATGAATGAGTGTATGACTGTGTTTTCATCAATCCTACCAATGACCCAATTATTTTTGCATCTATGGATCAGTCCAAATTAGAGTGAACACCTAAACATCGCGTCTACCATCACCAACATTGTATTTCGCTCAAAACAACTCACAGTAAAATCAAAGAAGCTTAATGTTGCCAAGCAAATCTAAAAACTTAATGCACGGTTTTGAACCGTTTGGGTTAATCTTAACCAAGCTAGTTGTTATTCCAAATTCATCGTCATGACTTGAGGTCCATATCTTATAAAAAAGCAAAACTATCAGAATATCTGAAGGTTCAGATCCTCTCTAATTTTGAAGAAAATTGAAGATTGTTAGGATCAATGACCCCTAAAATAATCACAAATTAATGGTCTACTAATGATGAAGTGTGCAACGAGATAAACAAAAGTATAGACAATCAAACCACAATGTAGACCAGAGATTTTATAGAGGTTCGACACCCCATGCGAGTCATAATCCTCTCTTGCAAGCCCACTCACATTCTCACTAGATCGATCTCCATTCTGAACCGAGATCAAACCTTTACAAAGCAAACTTTCGAACTTGGTTCTCCTCTTACGATCCGAGAGGGTATCTTCCTTCTGAAGCTTTACAACCTTGATGATTCTAAGATAGGAAGTAGTAGAATCACAACACAATCACTCTAACTTGACAACTTGATTTGGGTATGAAACTAGGAACACAAGCGTGGAATTTCAGCTTTGAGTGGTGACGTAGAGAGTAAAAGATGTAACTTGAAGGCTTGGAGTTGAATCATTTGAATACTAATGAAAGCTCTTGAGAAAAGATGATAATTTGATGCTCAAATGAGTGCAAGAAGACATATTTATAGGCTCTCAAAGTTTCATAGCCATTGGAAAAGGTTTGGGGGTGGTTTGGTCAAGTTTGGAGAAGACAACAAAAAGCTAGTCTAACAGTTGATAGAATTCAAACGACTGAATTCTAACATTTTGGAAACATTAGGACGACTGGCTAAATTTTAGTTGTCTGAATCTGGGATCAAGCACTTCCAGTATGATAGAATTCAGATGACTGGAGGTAGTTTTGGTCATCTGTAACACTGAAGATTAGGCGTATAAAATGTTCACTAGTCGTCCAAAATAAAGGTGTGTAGTGAGACAAAATGGGATATAGTCGTTGTATAAAGTCCAAAACTTTGATCAAAGTAACAACTATTTATATTTGGTATAAAAACTTCTAACGAAATCAAAATTCAAATGACCAAAAAGGCAATTTGGTCATCCTAAATAAATCAAGAAAATGCAAGAGAAAATCGGAATAAATAATTCGAATGGCTGAAGTGAGTTTGGATGTCCGAAAACATTTCTGGGTCAAATGTTTCACACCACCCATTTGGATATATGACCTGTAGCTTCATGACTTTCGGTGTAACCAGATCGAACGTCCGAGGCCTAGATTGGTCGTCCAAATTTAATTAGGAAAAATGTTTCACTATGTACGTATGATATGCATGGAATATGTTTCACTAGATTAATTGATTGTGAATAAATTAAGATTAAGTTTTTAATAATCATCAAAATCAACGTGATTAAGACCTAAAAGCCAACAAAGATGTCCAATTCTCGAGATCTCAACCATCTATCATGAGATATGGGGTCAAAAATAATTTGATACAATTACTGCGTTAGTTACAATTCAATAATAATAATATTAAAACTTTAATACAAAATGTTATTGACTGACATTTAATGCACATGCTACAAGCTATTACCATCCTTAATTCCGCATCCCACAACACTAGAGTTAATTCAAACTTTATAAAAATATTCAATTTTCCTATTAATTTCCAGACAAAAGGATTTTGCCACAATTTGAGTCATTTGGGTGGTCAAATGAAGTCAAAATGATGTAATATTTTGTATGTGAATTTTAGATGGAACATAAAGTGAATGTGTGTAGATAAGTCAATTCAAATGCTCAAGTTTACATTGGTTCTCAAGAACTCAGTAAATATAAAATTACATGTCTTGAAAAGCTTGATTACATGTATTGACTTCAATGTCAATCACATGTTAGGATAAGGATATGTACAATACAAGTATAGTGTAATGCATGAAACGTCTTTCACCTAATTTGATTGTGATTAAGATTAGATTGATTACTCATAAAAATTAGTATGTTCAAGACCTAAAAGCCAACACAAGCAATATGACTGATTCATGAAGTTGCATGGAGGGAAGACAAGAAACTTAATCAGGCTATAGAGGAAAGTGAGAGGCGTCGCGAAGTGGAGGAACGACTTCAGAATTCAAAAACTACAGGTTCATACGCCAATCTCTCGACTCATCTAATGTGGAAACTTTGCGAGATAACGCATCTTGTAACCACCATCCTTAATATTATGCATGGTCTTAATATTTTGGATTTTGATATTGTAACAGGTGACTTGGGTAACATTTATTCAGGAACTGTGACGAGATTGTATGCTTATGAGTATCAGATTGTGGTTCAAAGTTAGATTCTATAATTAATATAAATTACCTGCTTATAAAAAAAGAAAAAATGCAACATAATTACTTTTCTATAACCATTTAAGGATCAACCCCATCACTCCTTCCTCTCAAAGAAAAGATATAATTACTTTGGGAAGTTCATGTATGCCAACCAATTTACTTTCTAAATTCTAATGCCGTCTTTACTGCTTCTACCCAAAGGATGATAATTTGGTAGACTTTCTGGCTTTTCATTTGAGGTTGATTTCCTGGTTTTTTTGGTGTTATTTCTTGACTGTTTCTTAATCCAACAAATTTTGGTTTTACTTTACAAATTATAATTCTCTTTTTGATAAAATAATTCAAATTTTAACTTGAAAAATGAAATTCCTAATAACTTATATTTTAATTTATCGTTGCGCTAAAGTGAAAATTATATTACAATTAGAAGAATTTTTGCAACATTTTGGGAAAATATAAAAAATGTTTGCAACCTATTTATGCAGTAGCCACGTGGTGGCACTGGGTTTACTGGGTTTTTTTTGAAAAAAAGTTGAACTCGGTACACCAATAGTGAAGTTCAACCAATACGATGTTTTTACCTTTTATTTCTTAATAAATTATACGCTTAAAAAATATTATCTTTTGATGAACTGGTTCAGGAAGCATCAAACCAGCATTTTCATTCCGACCCGATATGGACTTCTTGGATATATTTTTGTTAAAAAAACGGTTAAACTTCGTTGCGAATTACTTAAATCGCCTGAAACCAATTACAATATTGTATTTCTCTTCTTTCTACTTTTATCTTTTCTTCATTCCACTCTCCCACCACTCTCTTCATTTTCCTCTCAACCACCAAAAACAATGTCTCGGATACCAGAAAGGCGTCAGCGGACGCACTGTTAGACTCAAATACGGTAAAATTTCTACAACTTTTAAAAGGAAAAGAAAGAAAGAATAGGAGGTGTCTGGCGGAGACGCCCCCATGGGACAACTTGTAGGATTTCGTGTCCCTATATATGTATATATTTTAAAATTTTAATATAACATACAAGATCGATTTTCATATTTTCAGCAAATTTATGTACATCTATTTGTGTTTTATTCTAATAACATGCAACCTACATTTATTAAAATAATCCACAAGGATAGAATCATATCTAAAGGCTCTCTAAAGCCTTTTTGATGATCCGGAGTCGCATCGCTCGCTGAATCGTCCACGGAATCGCCTCCAAGTGTTCACCAAACTATGAACAAGATTAGAGAGAAAGGAGCTAGCCAATCAATCTCTAACAAGGTTTAGAATCAAGCTAATAACCCCTCTTTAAGTCTCCTGAGATTCTAATCTCCAAACTTAATTTTACTAAGAGAAATTTCGTGGTGATTAGGGAAAGATTAATGAGAGAAAGATTTTGCATTAGTATTAAAACAAGTAGAAATATGTGCCCTTTTATAGGCTCCAAAAATATCATTATCAAGAGCTATTATTTAGCCATGATCCCTTGTTTTTCTCTCCTAAAATTAATCTCTAAATTCCACTTAATCACCCACAAAAAACGTTTTAATTAAATCTAGAATTATTCCACCCATGATTTAATTAATCTCTTAATAATTCAGGTAGAATCGTTATTGTGCACCGTGAGCTAGACGGTCGACCGAACCATTCGGTTATAACACGTGTTCGGTGCACCGTGAGCTAGACGGTCGACCGAATCTGTATGAGAAAAATTCCGTAGAATAATTCGGACGAACCACGTCTTGTAATCGGTTTACCTTTGACCCACCAAAATCGCTCCTGGAACATAGTCATCGGATGACCGGGTCACCTTCGGTCTACCGAAAATACTACTTCTCGGTTGACCGTTTCCAATCGGTTAGCCGAACCCGATTGTCCAGGCACTCTGGACAATCTCGGTCAACCAATTGCGTTTACCCGTTCCCTATTCGGTTAACCGATCCGAAGATGCCCCGGTCGACCGAACCATGAACGGTTCACCGTGTTTGACCCCGATTTTACCTTTATCAAATTTTGGATTTATTTCCAACAAAATTTGATCTTTTGGGGTTTTTAGCAATTCACATCCTATATATATTATCATATGTAATATTAAATTATTACACCCCATAATATATACCTCATATGAATTTATTATGATTCTAATTATGTTAATTTTCATAACATATTGATTTTAATTAATTCACCACATGTGTCCCATTTTCACAAGAAACCTGACACATCATATGAACTTAAAATCAAACTTCTTGTTTCCCAGTTTTGTGGTGTGACATATGAGAGGATCTAAGCCTAATTGGCAGTGATATTAAACACTTAATATATCAGACTATAAGCGGTATCTAGCTACACATTATAGTCACCCAATTAGCATAGATGTCTTTGTTTCACCTGAACTAAAACACGGTCCATTTAGTGATGTAAGTGCACCACTTGTGTCCGTCCCTTGCCTCATGATATTAAGAATATATACAAAGTAGAAATGTGTCACCTTTGTATTATATTCATTTCTTGATCTCTTTAAGCTAATTATAACTATGTGACTTAACTCAAGTCACATTGTGCACATTATAATTTTACTTTATCAAGGGGCCCACTAATATCATCACTCAATTAAGAGGGGCAATGATAATCGTTTGACTAGCTATCTTTTCCAGCACAAGTCATGTTCAACCAACTATTGCCGTTATCACTACACTCATTGGTAGCTTTTGACAATAATCAAATTAAACACTTCTTGAGTGAAAAGATATAAGTCTCATATCTTAGGATCCAAGACACAGTAAAAAGATTAATGACACGAAACACAATTCCATAATGTTTTACTTGTTAGGTCTATTCAATATATAAAAGTAATTTTTTCCTCTTTTATATACTCGTGTCGTCAATTATTTGTAGAGCTACAACAATCGATGACCAACACGACAATCTTATCTCGGTAATTAATGTTCCATGTTAACTACCATGATTGTGAATAACTTTTGATTTATGTAAACCATTATCTTTTAGAGCTCTACGGTTAAGGACCAAACGTCTCTTCCTTAACACTTCCAAAAGACGAATATCATAATCAATGAACAAAATGTTTGCACATTCAATTCATAATAATTGACATATAAAAGTAAAACTGTTAGAACACATTCCTTTCACAACTCCCCCTATTTTTTAAATTAATTAGTAGTTAGTAATATTTTGTAATCAGTAAACAATAATTAGTAATTTTGTAAATTTAATAACTAAATCCATTTAATGAATTTTTATTTCTAAAATGTAATTAATCGTCATCGAGTCACCGTGGAGGAAAAGGAAAATCAATACCATTACGCGTTGTGAGACCTTATAAAGAGGATTCAGGTCCTCGTCATCCACGTACCCGTAGTATATCAGCTTCGGTTAGGAGGGAGAGAGAGTATTCATGTCATCATCAGACACGTAATGACCTGTTTGATGATAATGACGTTTTCTATAATGAGGATGGTAACGATGAGAGTGACGATGAGGGGCAGTACGAACTGGAGTTGGAGCGGGAAGAGGAGTATGGTAGCGAACGGGGACGACGGGGTAGTTCTTCGGTTGTTGGGTATAGAGTTTGGAAGGGTAGATGTGGTAGGTTTGTGAGTGACGATAATAGTTCAAGCACTGTAGATGCCCGAACTCACAAAAAGAAAAAGGGTTGATGATGATTCTTGAATGATGACTTATATGATACCCGATGATCCTATAGATGAGAGCGTAATTCTTAGTTTTGGGGGCCACATCGCTAGACGCATTTGAGACGATGAGGATCGGAAGGTTCTGAAGTACCATAATCGAATCAGAGCATATACTACACTGCAGAGTTGGCGGTCAGTTTGAGTTTGAGTTTGAGTTGAGTTTGAAGTACCATAACACGATGTTGAGTTTGAGTTGCCAACTAATGAAGTTTGAGCCATCATTTGCTAAAGGGTGTTTTTCTATCATGGATCGTACGATAGGTTGGATGTTCGACATTTTTCTACAAAATAAATCATACAGGATTTTAATGCCAATTTTTAATACACATGCATACATATATCGAATATATAAATGTAAATGTTGCAAATTAAAATCTTTGCCCATAAATGCAACAATCCAAGATCCTATCAATTGTAATATAGACTAGCTAAGGGCTATCGAATACATTACAATATCAAGGTAAGAAAACATTTTCTAATCACAACATTTTTGAATTTTAGCAACATTTAGCATCTTCAAACTCTTGTGACTCTTGTCGTTTTAATTATGAGGGAATACGACCTATCCTCGTAAGAAAAACTTTTTCCCAAAACCGAGCGAGGGCTCTAGGTAATGTTAAGAAAACTTGTTTTCATTTGATACGAGATACGTTTATCCATTGTATTCACAACTAAACATACTTGGGGTTTACTAGGGTGAAACACACCTCATATATTTAATTGTGGCACAACAACAGACAACCTTTATATCTCCCACTATTCCCAAAGATGGAGGGAGCTATCTCCCGCTAAGGGCGAGCAGAGTATCCCTCGATCAATGGCTGCTAGTGGATGAAAATAAGAAGGAATTTTATTCTTAATTTTTGTTGGACAATTTAACATGTGATTTAGAATTTTAGGTTATCATGCATATTATTAATTATACACATCCTAACATTCAACACATTCATCACATGCATAGCAAGATAAAAACAGAAATTAAACATTCACACAATCCACATCGTGTGAGTTTATATGTTCCCTTCGATCCTTGATCCTCGATCCCCGATCCTCGATCCTCGATCCTCGATCGATGCGCTACAGCGGCGACTTCCTCTTGCACCGGAGATGTAGATTTTACAGAAAATAAACATGCTCCTCACATTTGATAAAGACCGACTAGTACAAGTCCTATGTAAAAACCTCTCATACGCATATGCAATTTATCTAAATATGGAAATAGAGAATTTGGCTTTTACATACATAAGCCCCTGTATTATAACAATTATAAACATTCATAGCTGCTGATTTGGAACATACAAACTCACAATTCCTGCAAAACAACTCGAGCATCCATGCACGCAATATCGCTATAAACTATCCAACCTAGTTTATCAAGCATCTAGAATCTCAAACAATTCTTTGAAAAATATTTTGAAATCCATTAAAAACGTTTTTCATGCATCCATAGTTCAAAAATTAATTTTGAACCGCTGTCCATCCAACTTCCAATTGAAAGATGAATCGTAGTTTTTCGGTTTTGTTGATTCTCTTACAAAATAATCGTTTATACTTAAAACGAAATTATTGCAAGTTAGACTTATGTCTAAATCATAATTCTAATAATTACATGACATGTTTTAAACATTCAAAACATTTAAAATGAATTATTATAAAGAATTATTTCAACAAACATTTAAAGACCGAAAAACCGGTAAAACGAATTGTTTAGATCCTAGATGGTAAACTAAATTTGTTTACAGCCATAAATCATGAGAAAATTGAACCCTATGCTCTGATACCACTGTTGAACTTCATGTTTAATTATACATATATATTTTCGATTTTTTTATGTATAATAAGGATCAATTTTCAATTTTCTAGAATTTATTTCATGCATGCATCAATTTGTTTTAATATCTAGTTTCAAAACCTTATTAAAACAAATATGGACTCTGAAATTCATACCTAGAAGTTCTCTAAAACTTCTTGAAGATTCGGAGAAGTTGGGGATGCTCCTCGCTGCGCCGGATGCCTCCGAGTATTCACCAAACTCTAAACAAGATCGGAGAGAGGGAAGCTAGTCTCTCAATCTCCGATAGGGTCTAGAATCCAATTACTAACCCCTCTTTAATTCTCTTGAGAAGATGATCTCTTAAGAACTAAAACTAAACTTAAGAATTAAGAGATTTTCGTGGAGAATTATGGAGAGAGAATTTTTGCACAAGAAATAATGAATGAATTAATTGGGTAATGAAATAAGCTTGTATTTATAAGCTCTCTCCAAATTACCTATTCATGTGCAACCCCTTGCCCATGATCTTATGCAAAATTCCATCTAACCATCCATTATTTAATAATAAATAATATTAGCCACGAATTAAATCAATTATGGACCAATTCCATGCATGATCTAATTAATTCTTAAATTAATTCTGCATAAAACCGTCTGGCCGGTCGATCGTTCGCGAGGTCCGGTCGACCGTTTCGACCGAGTTTCAGTCAACCGATCAATATTCTCGGTCGACCGTTCGCAACAAAAAGGTTCATCGCAATGTTCGGTCGACCGAAAACGAACAGACGAAATTCTCGTTACGCTCGATACACATCCGGTCGACCGTGCAATATTGCGGTCGACCCGCGCAACATTCGGTCGACCGTTTATGGTCTAGAGGTCGACCGTTTTTGCACAGTGCATGCAGACTTGTCAAATTTCGGTTTTAACCCCTACAAAATTTGACATTTCGGGATTAGTAGTAAATTCACAACTTATGTAACATATTATCCTATGCAATGATGAATCATTACACCCCATAATATTTACATCACATATGAATTTAATTTAGATTCTAATTACGTTATTAATCACAACATAATTTTGATTTTGCTTGTTCACCACATGTGTCATATTTTCTACATGAAACCCGACACATCCTATGAACTCAAAATCCCTATTTCTTGTTTCCCAGTTCTGTGGTGTGACCTATGGGACGATCTAAAATAAGTTGGCAGTGATATTAAGAGCTTAATATCACAAGCTATAAGCGGTATCTAGCTACACATTATAGCTCCCAATTAGTTAGATGTCTTAATTCCACTTGAACCAAAACCTGATCCATTTAGTGATAGTGTGTATCACTTGTGTCCGTCCCTTGCCTCATGATATTAAGAATACACACAAAGTAGTATTGTGTCATCTTTGTATTAGTATTCATTTCTTGATCTCTTTAAGCTAGTTATAAATATGTGACTTAACTCAAATCACATTGTGCACATTATAACTTTGCTTTATCAAGGGGCCCACTAATATCATTACTCAATTAAGAGGGGCAATGATAATCTTTTGACTAGCTATCTTCTCCAACAAAAGTTGTACTTAACCAACTAATGCCTTTACACTACACTCATCGATAGCTCAAGACACTAGTCTAATTAAGAACTCCTTAAGCGATAGGATATAAGTCTCATATCAAAAGGATCAAGGACACAGTAAAATATTAATGACACAGAAACACATTTCTATAATATTTTACTTGTTAGGTCAATTCGGTATACAAAAGTACTATTTTCCTCTTTTGTGTACCCGTGTTGTCACTCACTTGTAGAGCTACAATGATCTATGACCAACACGACAATCTTAACCCGGTAATTAATGTCCCATGTTAATTACCATGATTGCGAATATCTTTTGTTTTATGTAAACCAATATCTTTTAGAGCTCTACGGTTAAGGACCAAGAGCCTCTTCCTTAACACTTCTAAAGGACGAATAACATAAACAAGGAACAAAACGATTTTCTCATTCAATTCATAATAATTGACATTTAAAAGTAAAACTTTTAGAACACATTCCCTTCAATCTCCCACTTGTAATTAAAGTTTTCTTTCTCATACATACTCAATGCATAAAACAATAATAACTAGGGTAAACCCCATTACATATCAATCATCAAGCCAATCTACATGGTTCCTCAATCCCATGGACTCGAAATGCATTTCGCCCTTGGCTTGGGATAAGGGTTTTGTGAATGGATCAGCTGTGTTGCTGTTGGTGTCCACCCATAACAGATTTATTTTGCCTTCGTCGATGAGGTCACACGTCACGAAGTACTTACGATCCATGTACTTCACTTTGTGGTGTGATTTGGGATCCTTGATTTGCGAGATAGATGCACTATTGTCGCAAAATAGCTCTATTGGTCCCTCGCTCGAGGGAACTACTCCAAGCTCTTCATGGAACTTCTTAATCCACACTCCTTCCTTGCTCGCTTCAGCGACAGCCATTACTTCGGAAGCAGTGGTTGAGTCGGCCGTAGTGATTTGCTTCCAACTACGCCAACTCACAGCTCCACCATTCAGAAGGAAGACGTATCCTGATTGCGACCTTCTATCGTCTGGATCACTCATGAAACTCGCATCCGAGTAACCTTCAGCTATCAATTCCCTTTGTCCTCCATAAACAAGAATCTTATCCTTAGTCCGGTTAAGGTACTTTAGGATATTCTTGACCGCAGTCCAATGCTCAGGACCTGCGTTGGATTGGTGACGACTTGTCACACTTAGAGCATACGAGACATCGGGTCTTGTGCAAGTCATCGCGTACATGATCGACCCAATTGCCGAAGCATAAGGGACATCCTTCATGTACTCTAAGTCCTTACGCGATTCCGCACGTTGAGACTTCTTGAGTTGCACACCCATACTCATTGGCACACTGCCCTTTTTGGAGTTGTTCATCTTGAACATTTCCAAGACCTTGTCAATGTATGTACGTTGACTGAGGCCAATGAGTCTGCGAGATCTATCTCGATATATCTTGATTCCCAAGATGTATTGAGCCTCACCCATATCTTTCATCGAAAATGCAGATTTCAATGAACTTCTCGTTTGCTCAAGCAAAGGAATATGATTGCCCATAAGCAATATGTCATCGACATATAAGATTAGGAATACTACATGGCTCCCACTAACGTTCTTGTATATACAAGGTTCTTCCTTACTTTGAACGAAGTGAAGCTTCTTCACTTCCTCGTCAAAGCGTTTGTTCCAACTCCTTGATGCTTGCTTCAATCCATAAATGGATCTTTGAAGCTTGCATACCTTCTCGCTATTCTTTGGATCTACAAAACCTTGAGGTTGTACCATGTACACATCCTCCTCCAAGTTCCCATTAAGAAACGCCGTTTTGACATCCATTTGCCATATTTCATAATCGTGAAATGCGGCAATAGCGAGCATGATTCGAATAGACTTGAACATGGCAACCGGTGAAAAAGTTTCATCATAGTCAATTCCTTGAACTTGAGTGAAACCCTTCGCTACAAGCCTCGCTTTGTAGGTCGTCAAGTTCCCATCCATGTCCATCTTCCTCTTAAAAACCCATTTATTTTGAATGACCTTTTTCCCTTAAGGAAGGTCAACCAAGTTCCACACTTTATTATCATACATGGATTCTATTTCGGATTCCATGGCCTTAAGCCATAGTTTGGAGTCTTCCATTTCCATTGCTTCTTGGAAGGTCAAGGGATCATTGGTATCTAGTACCATGATTTCATGAAGTCCCAAATACATATCGGGTTTCTTCCTTTTCCTTGTTGACCTTCTAAGTTCTTTTGGTTCTTCTCGTGTCTCTCGAACTTCTTCCACAATTTCTTGAGGAGTGGGTTCACGTTCAACTCTTGAACGTACACTTGGTGGGGATGATTGAGATTCTCTCACAATTTCTTATGATGGTCTCTCGCTCACGCTCCCACTAACCAAAGGAATCTCGGTTGGGCCTTCATGATCTTGAATGTCATCATTCATGTCATGATCTTGTAGAGTATCTTGAGTTTCCTCAAGCACAACCCTACTCCCACTACTTTTTACTCTTTCTATAAATTCCTTTTCCAGAAATGTGGCATCCCTCTCTACAATCACTCGATTGGAGGTGATATGCCAAAAATAGTATCCCCTTGTCTCACGAGGATAACCAATAAAGAAGCACTTATCCGCTTTTGGTTGAAGTTTGGTCGACATCAGTCTCTTGACGTAAGCCTCACAACCCCAAATCTTGAGAAAACTGAGCTTAGGTGTTTTACCACTCCATAGCTCATAAGGAGTTTTCTCCACGGATTTGGATGGAACATTATTTAGTGTGTAAACCGCAGTTTGTAGTGCATAACTCCAAAAGTAAAGAGGTAATTCCGCATGACTCATCATTGACCGAACCATATCGAGCAATGTCCTATTCCTCCTTTCGGATACCCCATTCCACTGAGGTGTACCGGGAGGGGTGAGTTGAGGTACAATACCAAACTCCTTTAGGTATGAGTCAAATTCGGCACTTAAGTACTCACCTCCACGATCCGTTCGTAGAGACTTGATTTTCTTGTCGAGTTGGTTCTCTACTTCATTCTTGAATTCTTTGAACTTGTCAAAAGATTCACTTTTGTTTCTCATTAGATAAACATAGCCATAACGACTATAATCATCTGTGAACGTAATGAAGTACCTGAAACCATCTCGTGCACTAGTACTCATTGGACCACATACATCGGAATGTATCAAATCCAACAAGCCACTCGCCCTTGGGCCTTTCTTCTTGAAAGGCTTTTTGGTCATTTTTCCCATTAGACATGGTTGGCACGTCTCCAATGATTTAAAATCAAGTAGACCAAGAAGGTTAGCTTCTTGCAATTTCTTGATGCGCTTTTCATTTATGTGACCAAGACGATAGTGCCACAAGAGAGTATCATTCTCGTGAGTGGTTTTAAGTCTTTTGTTATTGATATTAAAGATTTGTTTATTATCCAATTCAAGCAAATAGAGACCATTCCTTATGAACGCATTTGCATAGAACACACCATTCTTCGATATAGACAAACAAGAATTTGAAATATTTATATTAAAATTATCCATATCCAGACATGATACAGAAATAATATTCTTGATAATCGAAGGTACATAATAAACATTCTTTAGACATAAATTTAAACCACTACACAATTGAAGCACCACAGAACCTTGTGCAACCGCAGACACGTTCGCACCATTTCCGACCTTCAATTCTACCTCGTTCCTTACGAGTTCCTTCCTATCCATGAGTAGCTGCACATTAGAAACTATGTGAGCACAAGATCCGGTATCAATTACCCAATCCTGGACAAAGGTGGCTAAATTTATTTCAATAACAAATATACCTTTGGCCTTTTTGGGGCGCCAACGTTCAATCACTCCGTTGTCAAGGTCTTCCTTGTACTTGGGGCAATTTGGCCGGATGTGTCCTTTTTCACCGCAGTGAAAGCACTCCGTATTGGGAGTTGGAGATTTCTGAGATTTCCCCCCTCGAGGCACTCGCACGAGCACCTCCTACTCCCTTGCTCTTGATTGAACCACTTTTGTTAGATTTGCCCTTTCCTTTACCAATCTTTTGGCTCCTCCCATGGACGGCAAGGACTTGCTTGTCCCTACCCTTGCCCATGTCAACTTCAGCAGTTTTGAGAGCGTTGTGAAGCTCCTCAAGACTCACCCTTTTTTCACGCACGTGGTAGTGCATCACAAAGTCCTTAAAGGACGGGGCTAGAGAGCCAAGAATCATATCTTCAGCAATGTCCTCGGGCATTGGTGAAGAGAGTTTTGCCAACTTCTCAAGGTATCCTTGCATCGTGAGAAAATGCACAGATACCGATGTTCCCTCTGCCATATGGCACCTTGTGAGTGCGATGGTGGTCTTATAGCGCTCCTTTCAGGCACTATCCATGAACATCTTTGATAGAGCCTCCATGGTCTTCTTGGGTTTTGAATCCAAGTATTTCGCTTGAAGCGAGTCACCCATGGATGCTAGCATAAGACCGTGAACTTGGTTCTCTTGGTCTTCCCACTTGGCTTTAGCCTCTTTCTCTTCATCGGTTAATCTCTCATTCCACTTTGGGATTGGACCTTCCAAAATGTGAGATAGTTTCTCAAACTTTAACACGATGTTGAGTTTGAGTTGCCAACTAATGAAGTTTGAGTTGCCAACGAATAACATAAACAAGGAACAAAACGATTTTCTCATTCAATTCATAATAATTGACATTTAAAAGTAAACTTTTAGAACACATTCCCTTCAAGATAACCCATTTTGGAGTGGTGGTGGTGTTACCATTGACTCTGTTGACGAGTTTTGCAGACGCCCTCATTCTCCGTGGGCCGATGACATGCAGTTGACTGCCTACCTGTTCTTATTGCTCGGATGCGTCTTGTTTGCTGACAATAACGGTTGTAGAGTTAGACCACGTGACATATTGAAGGCTAGGGACTTAGATACCATTGGTGAGTACTCATGGGGGTCGGCGACGTTGACATATTTGTATTGCCAATTAGGGATAACTAGACATACTGATTGTAGAGGTATTGCGAGTCGGTCTTACGCTGCTGCAGACTTGGATATATCAGTACTTTCCTCTTTTCCGCCCGCATCGGGAGTGGAAAATCGTTGATTCAGGTTGTCCTCGTTTGCGTATGTTGACCGTCCGGAGCGAGGATAAGAGCGAGGAGTGACTACGTTCCATTCGTAGACGACTAGATCAGACGACTGCATCGCATGTATAAGACTCTACATTATTTGCCTTTGTTATTATTATTATTATTATTATTATTAACGTGTCGACGTTTAGGTGGAGTGGTTGTCTTATGGTCCTGACCCCGCTGCGGAGGTGTCGATGACCTTATTGATGTGTGGTTATATTCGTTATCGGGATATCATCGAGCCTTATATGCCTCATCGCGTCTTGCGTCAGTTAGAATACATTCAGGTGATCCCGATTGACATCCCGACGGCAGAGCATGTAGTGTAGTCTGAGAGTTTGACAATGTACGACCTGAGATACACCGCTTCGATTGCGGAATCGATTTGGTGCACATTTCCGAGAGGAGCCCGACTTGTTCTTGTGATCTTCCACGTAGCCGCGACCCCTCCACTTGTGATGCAGATTATTTGTCTTGGTTTTGTCAGTACTCACATCCATTTCTCGTGCACGGTATCGCCGAGAGACCTGAGAGACCACCAGATAGGACATGTGCTGATGCGGTAAGCTTATTAATTAATTTATATTATTAATGTATATTTTGTTTTTATTGTTAATTGACACTTATTTTTCTCTTATATACAGTGGATGAGAAAAACGATACGGATTGCGCAGCCCTTCTTGGATATTAGGGACCTGATGCCGAACGACGAGACGAGAGCTGCATGTGTAGAGTGGGAGAGATTCATACACGCGTGGACCAATCAATTAGGCATTTCTGATTGTGATTCGGAGGATGAGACGTAGTTGTAGTTGGCTTGTACCCTGTTTACTCTAGTATTTGTATTTGTTTCTCAGTTGTACTCTTTTTATTTTTGACAAATATCTTTTCCTTACTTCCTATATATAATTGCATTTGAAATTTGAAATCTGCTAAAGAAAGTAGCACAATATAATATACGAACAAATTACACATAAGAAACCACATAATCAATCCATTACAAATTACACGACAATCAATATCAACTACGTAACTGCTTTCAATAGGCTCTCCTCTGTTCGTACTGCAGCTCCCATCCAACAACACTCTAATCTCGAATTTGAAACCACATGGTCGTTATAGGGGGTAATGGGAATCCCTCAGATAATTCTAAGCGAATGTAATATATGTAACTCCCTATATGAGCAATGATCAACTCTATGCATGGTTTCGTCATGGTAGACAAACTTTCCCAAGGTAGTATTGTAATGCACAAGTACAATGAACCATTATCTCCAACTCTGAAGCACATAACTGCATACTTGTAAAACTTGGCAATCAGGAACAAGTCACAAATAATCTCCATATAGTGATCCTCGCCACAACATCCTCCGCCTCAATCAATTCGCCAACGAGCTTGTACCACACCGTCGCTCGACCTTCTTTATCAAAAAACAACATCCGTAACCTTTTTTTTCGTGTTCTTCCGTACTGCAGTATCCATATCCCGGGAATACATTTCCTTTCTGCGATCACATCTCAGATAACAATTCATCAGACCATCTCGTTGTGGTTTATAGGAGTATACTACAAAAAAAGGTGGCTCCAATGGCAATTTGTTTCACCCATTTTATAGCATCCTCGCATGTTGGAAATACTTCATCACTTACAAAAAAAGTCATTGTAGCCTGTAGGGGTGACTTTTTTGCAGACGCCCTGACCAATTTTTTTTTGGGACTTACCGTGCCTGAGCCAGACGGTTCGTCAGACATTTCCTTGGTGTTAGTACTGGTAGGATGAAGAAAACTGAGAAAGAATCCTTCTTTTAAGAGACTAACAGAATGAGTATTATATAGAAAGTGAATGACAAATGATAATTTGTACGAAAAAAATCACATACGAATCAACCGTGCAATTATTTTGGAGGAGTTTCTAAAAGTTTTAAATATCCGGTGAACATCTTCAAAGGTTTTTTTTATGAAAAATAATCTTCAAAGCATTAATTTGTCGACTCAGCATTCAAGAAAAAGAATATTGGGAAAGGCACCATCTGTCCACCTCAGGCAGTCTCTCTCATTAAGTGGACCACCTCCTAGATTGGTCATAGGATGACAGGGCACTCCATCCTAGATTAGATTTTCTTTTTTCCTGAAAGATCCTAGATTAGAAAATGGACAAGCTTTACAATTTATTACTTGAATTTTGTAGAAATCACCCCTCAATATACTGAATTAAGCGAAGGGCTTGTACTACTATTTTGAAAGGAATCCGGTATGCGTTAGGACTAGGGATGACAACGGATCGGTTCCGGTTCAGATACTAGTAGAACCAGAACCGGATCCGAATTACAAAGTGGGATCCAGAACCGGATCCGGATCCGGATCGGTTCCCAACATGGGTATCCAAAATCGGATCTGATTGGTTAACGGATACCCAGAACCGTATCCGTTGGAACCGGATTCAATACAAAATTTATATTTTTCAATGTGTTCTTTGCGAATTTGGTCAAAAAAACTCATCCCAAAAGACTTGTTGAAACCAATGGACTATGGTGAGGTTTTATAGTTTGGATTTGGAGTAAGAAATTTGTTTTTTCCGATGTGTGACTATACTTTCCACACAAAATTTGTTTTTTCCAAAACAATAACTATCCAGGATAGCATTAATTACCAACTCACATGAGTTGGTGTAGTGGTAAAACCAATGTTCAGATATGCGGGATGCAGAGTGGATGCGGCAGGGTATCACATCGAACATATGCGGAATGCGGATGCGATGTGAGTGCATATGCGGTTTGCGATTTATTAATTAAATAATATACATTTACATATTAAAATAATACGTAGAATATACATTTAATAATATACATTTACATATACGGAATGCGGGGTACCGGCGGGAGTCGAAAATGTGGGAGTAGCACAAATTTGGGGATCGAGTGAGGAATTTGGGGACGGTCTTTTGTTTGTAAAATTGGTTAAAAGTTTTTTTGTTTGCAAAATAAGTTAAATGGGTAATCGGATAATCATATATCTTTCGGATTTTGACCCAATTAGATTTGAAATATGTCTATTTGATATGCGTTGCATGTGCAGCCACATTTGAAATATGCCTTAGGATGCGATGCGGATCCCGGTCGCGTCGCACCCGCATCCGCATATGCGGCCGCATATCCGAACACTGGGTAAAACTCATATCATTGTGACTTATGTACTCATGTTTGAATCCCAGTAGTGACAATATTTTTGAAAATATTGTTCATGTCGGATCCGGTTCCGGGTCCATTGACTAGAACCATATCCGAACTGGAACCGGATCGGTTCTGAAAGTGTATATCCATATCCGACCCATATCCGTTTTGTCCCAATTCGATTCCATCGGTTTCGGATACTCACTGCCACCCTTAGTCAGGACGTGTTTTCTGTTAGACATCCGGTAAGTAAGAAAGTTGGATTAAGGGTGGACATCACCCATACTTGATTCTCATGCGAAGACGTGATACACAAAAATATTTTATTATTTAAAAATATAAATTCTTTCGATTATCACAAAAACATACATCATGATACAGAAATATTAATAATCTCGTCTCGTTTCAAAAAAAAAACTACATCACCTCACCGAATACACATCTGCACAACAAAATCCAGACTACTGTCTGACATCCTCTCTCTCTCTCTCTCTCTCTCTCTCTCTTTCACTTTCCCCATCCAATAATCCATCATCCAGCAGCCATGCACGCCCGGGACCCGTGGGTGGAGCTGACATTCCCCGACCAATCCCCCACTTCCGACACCACCGACGACACACACTCCAGCTGGCTCCTCTCCCACGACCGGGAACCCAAGAATACGAAGAAGAACAAGACCCAGCCCGTCGACCTCGGCTGCGGCCTCCTTAAATACAGGATCTTGTGTTGGGTTATTGTCGGGATCGTGGTCGCGGTGGTCGTGGGTGCGGTCGTGGTTGTGAGGTTGAGGGGTAGGAGGGAGAGAGGGGTGAGGGTGGATGTGTATGGGGAGGTCGTTGGGTTGGGGTTGAGCTTCTTCGACGCCCAGAGATGTACGTGACTTTGGGGGTTTTTTATTTTTATTTTTTAAAATGTTGGATTTTAATTTAACTCCTTCTGAATCAAACGAATCTCGAATTTTATTTAACTTTAAATGCTTAAATTCTGATTATTATTTTTCTTCTTTTTTTTATGTTTCTTGGAGAGATAACACACATAGCTTAATGATTATTTTAAAATGTTTTTGATGAAAATGTTGGATTTTAATTTAACAACTTCTGAATCAAACGAATCTCGAATTTTATTTAACTTTACAAGCTTAAAATCTGATTTTTTTTTTTGCGGGTTTCAAGTGGAAGATTGAATTGTGTATTTTTTGGGTTTAATGTTTGGATTTGGACGTAATGATTATTTTTTTGGTCTTTTTTGGGTGAAAATGATTTTTTATTGATAAATATATGGAATTTTCTTATGTATTTCATTTTCCAAGCAACTGTATTCTGATTCCAAAATAGTTTTGGTGCTAATTACACTCTTCTTTCTCTTATTGCCCGTTAAAATTTGTAAGATTTGTTTTATGAAATGTGCACTCTTTCTGTGTAATGTGTTTCGCTAAGTTTGTTATCTGTTTGGGGTCTACATTCTTCCAACATTAAAATTTAAAAGGATTGGTAGATGTAATTTTCATGTATGAGAAGTTGTTTTGGTGATTTTCTTTTTGATGTTCTTGGAGAGAAAATAACACTTAGATGTAATAATGATTTTGAGATCTTGATTGTTTATTTAATTTTTGGATTTTCACAGCTGGACCCTTACCAAAGCACAACAATATTTCCTGGAGGGGGAACTCCGGCATGAAGGATGGACTGTCGGATTCTGCAGTTCATATGAACCTTGTCGGTGGATTCTACGACGGAGGAAATGCCATCAAGTTCAACTTCCCTGCATCATTCTCAATGACCATGTTGAGTTGGAGTGTAATTGAATATGGTGCCAAGTACAAACATGCAGGGGAGCTCGATCATGTCAAGGAGATAATCAAGTGGGGAACGGATTACTTTCTTAACACCTTCAATTCATCGGCCAATACAATCGATAGCGTCATTGCACAAGTTAGATACTTAGATATGTTAATCAAATGACAACTTTGTTGGTGTAAATTGACATTAGTTTGCCAAAAAATCCTGCAGGTTGGAGTTGGGAATGTTGACGATAAATCACCTAACGATGAGTACTGCTGGATGAGACCTGAAGACATTGACTATCTGCGTCCTGTTTATAAATGCTACAGCTGCTCTGATCTTGCTGCGGAAATGACCGCTGCTCTGGCCTCTGCTGCTATCGTCTTTCGGGACGATCTGACATACTCAAAGAAGCTCAAGCATGGCGCTGAAACGCTATGGAAATTCGCAAGAAGCCAACCAGGCAGATACAGTGCAGGAGCAAACGCTGCTCAATTCTACAACTCCACAAGTTACTGGGATGAGTTCATTTGGGGCGGCACTTGGTTGTATTATGCAACAGGGAACACCACATATCTTTCTATGGTGATGTCTGATTATGCCAATGCCAGAGACTCTAATGTTTTCCATGCCGAACCAAATTATGAAATGTTTGGCTGGGACAAAAAAATTGGTGGTGCTCACGTAAATATTGCTTATATTTGGCATCTTCTAAATGTTTTATTTTATTATAATAGATACTGAATTTTATTATGATGTGTACGCAGCTTCTTCTGACCAGAATGAGATTGTTTCTGAATCCTGGGTTTCCTGAAGAAGAATTACTGAGCGCAGTTCATAATCTGACTAGTGTTTCTATGTGCTCGTATTTAACCGTTTTCACCAAATACAGGAGAACCAAAGGTTAGGATTACCCGTCGAAAACCGACATGATCTTTGATTTATATTCTCAATACCTTTCTTATATTCTCAATGTCATTAAAGGTGGTCTTATACAATTGAATCATGGAGGTCCTAAGCCCCTCCAGTACGTGGCTAATGCTGCATTTCTCGCTTCGCTTTATGCTGATTATCTTACAGCAACAGATACACCAGGATGGTATTGTGGTCCCTACTTCTATAGAACCGGTGTTCTTCGTGAATTTGCAAAGTTGCAGGTGCATTTTTATGTTTATATTGGTTGTTTAAATAGAAATCACTGGCCAGATAGCTCATTGATGTTGTTCCTTCCTTGTCAGATTGATTACATTTTAGGCAAAAATCCTAACCAGATGAGCTATGTGGTCGGCTATGGCAATCGTTACCCAAGATACGTTCATCATCGTGGTGCTTCGATTCCTAACAATTGGGAAAAATACAGCTGCAAAGGTGGATGGAAATGGAGAGACAGCAAGAGACCAAACCCCAACACTATTATTGGTGCAATGGTGGGTGGCCCTGATAGGAAAGACAGCTTCCGAGATGTTCGAAAAAACCAAAACTACACCGAACCTACCCTTGCTGGCAATGCGGGTCTAGTAGCTGTCTCAGTATCTTTGTCTGGTAATACAAATTCTATTGACACAAACTCCATGTTTGCATTCGTAATTCCTATGAGATTTCCCGGGCCTCCACCACCCGAGAAGTGGAATCCTTGACTTATTTCCTTAAAGGTGCATATGGCTGATGCATATGAATCAAAATGCAACCGTTTACTGTTGCGACAAGGAGATGTTGCTTTCATTCTTGTGGATACAATTCTTTCATGGTTATCATAGTTGAAATGGTTAATACTGGACATGTTTTGGTAAAGACTATAGAGAATGGTTTCTTATAGCTGGGTGAATACTGGTGGAACAATGTTAGGAGTGGACACCTTTTCAAAGTTGTAGATCTATTTATGGATGTGATTTGCATTTTATTTTAGTCTGTCAGTTTGAGTGCCATCTGTGCTGGTTGTGACAAACTAGATATGCCGATGAAAGTGTGTTCACGAGGAGAGTGTGTTCATCTTGAAACTAAAATGATGGCTCGTATAGAGGTGGGGTGAATAGATTAATGCCAACTAGAAACAAAATTGGGAGAGAAAAAACCCAAAGAGTATTGAACGATCAAACCACGCCTGATTTGGTTGTCAACCATGAGTCCATGACTTAGTTTAGTGTAACATCCTCGAACAGCGGAAAATTTAAACTTTTTAAATCATAAGAATCATGTGGACAAACCATCAAGAGTGGGGACATTACTGAAAGAAATACATAAATAAGTCTGGTGCACCAGAATACAATACGAGTTTGTCAAAAGAGTGATTACATTACAACACGAAACACAAGGTACATGTAATCACAACAACCTAAAAGTAGGCAGACGACAGGATCCAGTCCCAAAGTGCAATCTCCCTCGGTCACCACCCGCCGGAACCTAACGCGGTCCTGAAAATAAACATAACAACAATGCCTGAGTTTCCATAAGGAAACCCCGTATGACAAGCTCACCTATATGCCCTAACATACTAGTATAGCATGACATGAAATACAAAGCAGTAAAACAACATTGCCACCAAGGGTCAAACCGGACATCCGTCCCGCGATCGTTCCCGCTGCCACACAAGCCCCGCGGTCTACAATCGTCACCGCTGCCATACAGGCCTCACGGTCCGCAACATCGTCGTCGCCACACAGGCCGCACGGTCCACAAACACCGGTACCACACAGGCCACACGGTCCAACCTCACCGCCGCCACACAGGCCGCACGGTCCAAACATCGGGTCTCCGTAGAGACCTACCGTAGGCACATACGGTCTAACGGACAATACGCAACACATCCCCACACGCGATTACACGAGCCAAGGGATCGGTGAGGATGCGTTCGCACTTCCGCGCAAGGTAGAAATCAGATCTGAATACATCGTGGTCCACCACCACCACACCAACGGAGCTGTCGCTAAGGTCGGTCCATCAACCGACGCCACACAGACCGCACGGGATATCACTCGATAGGTGCCCAATCGAGCTACCTGCCGGAACACATCATCGGCAGTCCATCGCCGCAACCACACATGCTACGCGCGATCCTCCCTGCCGCCACACAGACCGCACAGGGGCCCTACCGCCGCCACACAGGCCGCACGACACGTGCAATAACTGCCATCAAGGCCAGTCGAACATATCCGCCACACAAGGCCAAACAATCGACAGATCCGAACCGAAGTCCGCAGGGTCAACGAGCTCCACGTGCAACACCAACTCCGGCTCCAACCGAGCAGGGTCGCGACCTCCGTCGCCGTCAATAGGCCGGTACCTCTCTGGACCTCCGTCGCCAATCCTGACCGGTAGTCTCTGTGCCTCCGTAGCCATCGGCCGGTAGTCACTGCACCCGACAGCAGTTGCGTGTTGCTGAAGCAATGAGATCCGTAATCCCTCAGGCCGCTACTCTAACGCGAGTCAAACGATCCACCAGATAAAGTCACGATCCATACATGGAAGTGACGCGTTCCGGACACCCACACTCTTCCACACGGCGGTCCCTGGGTAGGCACGCATAACGCGTCCACCGTCACCTCCCGGCTCACGCACAAGGCGAGGACACGGGTTTCCGTGGACAGAGTTGGCATCCTAAGTGGAACCATGAATCCTGTCCTGTGCAAAACGGTCGACCGAAAGAGACACGGTCGACCGTTTTCCTCAAGGGAATTCGGTCAACCGAAGTGACAACCGGTCGACCGCTTCCACAAGGGAATCGGTCGACCGAAAGTGACAACTCGGTCGACCGTTTCCACAAGGGAATCGGTCGACCGAAGCGTCTGTCACGGTCGAACTATTTGCGCAACACAAAAATCCCAACGGTCTACCGAAGGTCTAAAACCGGTCGACCGAACGAGGTCAAAATCCGGAGTCTGGTCAACGCTCAAAACAAATCTATCGGTCGACCGACTCAGGGGTCTCGGTCGACCGAACACTTACAGGGTCAACCTAATATTTTCTATGTCATCAAACGGTCGACCGAAGCTTACGTATCCTACCGGTACACTCAAGTTCCGGTCGACCGAACGAGGGACGCGGTCGACCGAAACACGACAGACAGTGAAAATACACCACGATCGGTCGACCGTCCAAGGAACCCGGTCGACCGACAGACGTCTTCAACCTCGCGCCAGTCGAGGTTTTGACGTCGAAACTCGTCGCCGGCGAGGCCTCCGACCTCGCGCGACCGACCCCAACCTCACCCCAACATGGGTGATCAACTAAGGCCTCTAATGCAAGAACTTGGCATACCTCTCTTTGAAGATCGACGAAGAACGCCAGACTTCACCGGAGCTCCAACGACGCCTCGATACCGCGACCTCACGCGCACCTCCTCGCACCACGCCACGCCCAGCACGCTCGCCTCACGCGCACCTCCACTGCTCGAGCACCACAAAGGAAGAGGAAGGAATGGGTGGAGAGGAGGAAATGAAGAAAGGAAGAAGGAAGGAAAAGAGAAGAAGAAACCCTTAAAACCCCTCTCCTTGCTACAGTGCACGTCATCACTCTTTCCCCTCGTCTACAGTGCTCGCCCCTTCACCTCCCCATGCAACTCCTGCACATTTACCTTCCCCATGCACCACACCTTAAACCTCCACTAAACCAAGCTTAACCTTAAACAAGGGTTAGGGACATAACATTTAGTCTCCAAGCGCTCAAGATTTCCATTATCCTTCTACGCTTAGGGCCGAGACGGCGGGACGCCACTATTTTACAAATCTAAGTTGGTGAACACCCTTGGCCTTCACCTAGCTTACAATCTCTCTTAACCCGAGATAAGATTTATAGTTTTTGAAATATGGAAAGAAATAGACGTTGAAGAAACATACCAGAAATATACTCCATCAAGACGATTCTCCCAATCTCGTTATCCAATCAAGGAAATAATGTATATGGAAAGAGCAACGATATTCTCTAGTATCAAATTGTATAAATACAACTTCAAAACCCTAAATAAAAATATAATTTTACTGTTCAAAATCAACATGGTACCAGAGCGTGCGTTCTGAGAAAAACAAAATCCAAAATAAACCACCCAAACCCAAATCCACCTCCGCCTCAGAAGCTCCCCGGAGCTCATCATCGGTCGGGACAGTCAGGCGGTTGCGACATCTGTCGCCCTCCACTCCTAGCAATGACGGACGGTGGTGGTGACTCTCAGCGCCTCACCCACAACCTCTCAATGGGACCAACTTTCTCTCCTGGGCGCGAGCCATCTCCCTGTCCCTCAGTGGCAAGGGGAAGCTAGGTCACCTCACCGGGAAAACCGCAAGACCCACCGACCAAGGATCTGAAGCCAAACAAGAGGAATGGCAGAATGCTGACCACCTCGTGATGTCTTGGGTCCTCCAGTCGATGCAAAGCCAAATAGCGGAGATCTTCATGTACAAAAACAACACAAAAGAATTATGGGACTCCGTCCATGAACACTATGGTAAGCAACAAAATATTGCGCATATTTTCAAACTAAAACAAGACCTCTCGCAGATCAAGAAAGGGCAGAAAAACGTGACCGAATATCTCGGCATGCTAAAGAAAACATGGGACGAACTCGCCATCTACGAGCCACCGACAACCGATTCAAAAACCATACAAGCCCGAACCGAACAAGATCGCATCTACACATTTCTTGTTGGACTGGACTCGAGCTACGAAGCACTCCATTCCAGCATCCTTATGTCGCCGGAACTACCCATCTTCTCGACCATCATTGCGATGGTTAACCGTGAGGAAACCCTCTGGAAAACCAAACCCGCTCAGCCAAAAACCAAGAAAATCAGGCATTCGTCGCTACAAAAACCAACATAAACCATCACGACAAAGGTAAAACAAAATATGGAAATAAAGTCAAGAATATTGCGATAACTGTAAAAAACACGGACACAACAGTCCACTTGCTACTTCCTCTACCCACACCTCCGGCCATCGAAGGACAACTCGGAAAGGAGGGGGATGGGAGGAGCGGCAGCCAGGCAAACCCCACAGGGAGAGGCGGCAACGGATACGGACACCCTAGCTTTCGGGTGGAAGGAAACAAATGGACGAATATCGGGTCGGTAGCGAACCAGCGGAGCTTTTATACGGCAACAAATGGAGCATCCGATTACGCAAGCCTGAATCCGACATCCGATGGTCCACCTCTTCAACATTCTGGGCCTGAATCCGCAAGCATAGGAGCTGACCCAACCCAACTTGGTGAACTTCTGGCCCACTTGAATTTTTTCTTGCTGCAGTCCAATACCCCAAGCAAAGGTAAAACATCAGGTATAAATTCCGTCTTAGATAATTACAAAGCATATTTAGTAAATAATTCTCATAACTCTAGTTGGATTATAGATTCCGGTGCAACTGATAACATGACAGGAAATTCTTCCATGATAAATAACATAAAAACAAGTTTAAATTTTCTAAATAAATTTGTCACAATTGCTAGTGGAAACAAAGTACAAATTAAGGGTACATGAGAAATGCAATTCTTTGATAATCAAATGCCTGAAAATGTCTTATACGTACCTAATTTTGATTCTAATCTTTTGTCAGTTGCGAGGCTAACAAAAAATTTAAATTGAAATATTATATTTACTCCTTTTGATGTAATATTTCAGGATCGTACCACAGGGAAGACGATTGGTAGAGGAAAACTCGCCAAAGGATTTTATGTGCTCGAAAATCAAATAAAAGGAATGCTAGTTAATGTTCCTAATCACGATACCTGGCACCAAAGAATGGGGCACCCGTCTCATATGGTTTTACAAAAGTTATTTCCGTCTCTTAAAAGTGAATTGTATTGTGATGTGTGTCGTTTATCAAAACAAACCAGACTCCATTTTTATGCTTCTGAAAATAAGACAGGTCGCGCTCTCAAATTGATTCACTCAGACATTTGGGGACCCACCCCTTTGGAATCCTACAATGGATTCATTTTTTTTTCATTTATTGATGATTTCTTTCGTACAACCGGGCTATATTTATTGAAAGCTACGTCTGATGCTTTTTTGGTCTTTTGTGAATTTGTTGCCTTTGTTGAAAATTTGCTTCATTCTAAAATTAGAATACTTAGATCCGATAATGGATTCGAGTATACTAGTAACAATTTACAAAGTTTTTTGAAACAAAAATGGATTTTCCACCAAACCACGTGCATAAACACTCCTGCACAAAATGGTGTTTCCGAACGGAAAAATCGTCATTTGTTAAATGTTACTCGATCCTTACTTTTTCAAAATAATATTTCAAAATATTTTTGGTCTGATGTTATTTTAACTGTCACTTACCTTATAAATCGTTTGCCTAGCCCAACAATTCAAAACAAGCAACCCTTGGAGATTTTACATGGAAAAAAATGAGCCTTAACCACCTTCGGATTTTTGGTTATACTTGTTTTGTTCACAGGAAGCGCATGGACAAGCTTGATCACAATTCCATAAAATGTATTTAGTAGGATATTCTGTTAGGAAAAAAAGGTACAAATGTTATGACCCTATTAATTGTAAATTCTATATTTCTCGTGATGTGACCTTTTTTGAAAATGTTCCATACTTCAAAAATCATCAAGATTCTTCCGCTGCACCTGAAGCTCCTCTACCGATTGCGGACATCTTCGACGTTGCCTCCTCACCTGATACTATCATCGAAACTCCTCGACAAGAATCAATTGAACCTCCTCCAATGGACGACCAAGGGCGAGCTGAGCATCTTCCTCAGAGAAGAACCACCAGTCCTACTCGTCCACCTCCTCGGCTTCAAGACTATGTGGTATCTCATGTTACCTACCTTATCGAGGACTACTTGTCCTACTCTCAAATCAAACCTACCTACCATGTCTTCTTAAGCCAAATAGATAAAATTCAGGAACCCACCAACTATCATGAAGCAATTAAACACCCTAAGTGGGCTAAAGCTATGGACGATGAACTAAAAGCTCTAGAAAGTAACCAAACTTGGAGTCTTGTGACCCCTCCACAAGGCATAAAACCAGTAGGTTGCAAATGGGTTTACAAGATCAAGTATAATAGTGACGGAACCATAGAAAGATTTAAGGCTCGATTAGTCGCAAAAGGATACACTCAAACTTATGGGTTAGATTATCAAGAAACCTTTGCCCCAGTTGCAAAGATGAACATTGTTCGTGTTCTCCTCTCTGTAGCTACTAACTCAGGATGGAATCTCTTCCAAATGGATGTTAGGAACGTTTTTTTGCAGGGCCACCTAGAGGAAGAAGTTTATATGACTCCTCCCCCAGGCTACAAAACAAATCGAAACAAGGTATGCAGACTTCACAAGTCCATATATGGGCTCAAACAATCTCCTCGCGCATGGTATGCAAAACTCAGTCACTCCCTTCTTCTTTATGGGTTCTCTAAAAGTTCAGCTGATGCCTCCATGTTTACTAAACACTCTCATGAAACCACTATAATTATTTTAGTATATGTGGATGACATTATAATAAACGGAAACAATGATAAAGAGATATCTTTAGTCAAACATTATCTTAAAACCAAATTTGATATTAAAGATCTAGGCATCGTGAAATATTTTCTTGGAATTGAAATTGCTCACTAAAAAAATGACTATTTCTATCCCAAAGGAAATATGTTCTAGATCTCTTACATGAAACTGGAAAGATAGGGTCTAAACCAGTCAACACCCTAATCGAGACTAACAGGAAAATTAATCTTATTGATGGTGAACCGGTTCAAGACGTAGGACAATTTCAAAGATTAGTTGGTAAACTTATCTACCTCACTGTCACTAGACCCGACATTACATATGTCGTTAGCATAGTAAGTCAATTTATGCATGCACCCCACAAAGGTCATCTAGAGATTGTGGACCGGATCCTGCACTATCTTAAAAAAAACCCGGGCCAATGTCTCTAGATGAAGAAAAACAACTCTAATACAATTGTCGGTTACTCTGATGCAGATTGGACAGGTAGCCACGATCGGAAATCCACTACTGGATTTTGCACTTTCGTTGGTGGAAACTTAGTCACTTGGAGAAGCAAGAAACAGAATGTGGTGGCTAAGTGCCACCAGTGATACCGTGCAATGACCTCCACAACAAGTGAGCTAATTTGGCTCAAACAACTTCTCAAAGACATGAATATAAGCAATCAGAATCCAATACAAATGTTCTATGACAATAACGCCGCAAGACATATCGCCTTCAATCCTGTTTTTCACGAACGAACCAAACACATTGAAGTGGATTGTCATTTCATTCGTGAGAAGATACAAACTAAAGAAATTGAAGTCCCCTACGTTCAGAGTAATGATCAACTAGTAGACATCTTCACCAAAGCACTGGATCAGAAACACTTCCAACACATTCTTCACAAGTTAGGCTCCTTCAACATCTTCCGGAGTCAACTTGAGGGGGAATGTTGAAATATGGAAAGAAAGAGATGTTGAAGAAACATACCAAAAACATACTCCATCAAGACAATTCTCCCAATCTCGTTATCCAATCAAGGAAATCAAGGAAATAATGTATATGGAAAGAGCAACGGTATTCTCTAGTATCCAATTGTATAAATACAACTTCAAAACCCTAAATAAAAATATATTTCTACTGTTCAAAATCAACAATAGTCTTCTACTTCCAAAAATCCTTTAGGCTAATGAATGGTAAGAAAATACAACTTATTTATAACTCTAGGTTGAGCATTTTTTAGAAGAATTTGATCATGGCACACAAGTGAATGAGATTTTTAACTTTAAAGCATGGCAGAGAGCCAGAGAGTGAGCAAAATAGTTAGGATTTCTTGCGATTGGTGTTGTACTTCTGCTCTTGAAAGACTATAAACTATATAGTATTCTACCCTCACATAGTCGTTACCGTTACACAAGATAAGGTACATGTACAATATATGTGTATTGTTCTATGTATACTAAGGACTTGGATTCCCTCCAGTGAGGGTCCAGTCCATGTAAAGTGTACTTACAAATCCACTTGATTAAATTGAATTACAAATAACAAAAATGTAAAATGTAGAATTTAATTATGATTTTATTGAATTACAAACATTAAAACTTAAATTACCCCAAATCATATGGAACCTGGTCGAAGGGTCAGAAAAAGTGTTCGATCTTTGAACGTAATGACTGCCTTTTTCAAATGGTTGGTCGAGCGGATGCAATAACTATTTAACGGCTAATGGCGACAACTTGTAGTAAGAGAAAAAGTCTCTTACCCACCCTGGCTTCAAGAGGCAAAATTATATAAGAAAGCGGTCGACCGATTGATTAGCTTTCTTAGCAAACAATGTTTTATCGAAAAGGGTTACATAAAGAATTATATTAAACTTAAAACTCAAGCGTTATTGTAATACATCCTTAATAGACTCGAAACACTAGTTTTGAAGTTAGCTCTATTTTGCTTCTTTGATCTTGACTTGGGCCAATGTTTGATTTCTTGATTTCTTTTGTCACTAACTCCTTGGCTTATTGTCTTAATTCGAGGAAGTTTCATGTACACGTAAAAGACAATTATTCAGCATGATGAATGTGCTAATTTCATGATGTTAATCTCTTTCCTTAAAGTGTATATCTCTACGCAAAAGGTAAATGATACGCTTCATCTTGAAATCATTTAGTATAGATGTAGTACGAGTCCTTGTAGTACACACCTTGTTGTAGTAAGGATTTCATTACAAACTTACCATCAAATATTATAACCAAGGGGAAAAAATCAAAACAATCACAAAAAAAAATTGTACATGGAAAACTTAATTTACAAACTATATACCTAAAAAACGACACCTATGATGTCGTTTTCATTAACTGAAAATGACATTTATGATGTCGTTTTTACCCATAATGAAAATGACATCATTGATGTTGTTTTCAAAATGGGCCTAAGGCAAAAATAGGGCGGGTCAGCCACCATATTCCTTGTCCCACACTCAAATTACTCCCCATTACTGCCGTTCTCCGGCGACGAGCACTGTTCAGGATGGTTTCCAGTTTTTTTTTTGATTTCGATATGAAATGTAATGCATGTATAGTTAATGTATGATGATTATTTTCATGTATCAAATGTAGATTTTGTACACCCGAAGTAATGAGCTCCGGTACTAGATTGGTTATAGTTTTTTTCGATGGAATCGTTACATTCGTAGATGGCATTCTAGAATATAGAATATGAAGGTGGTTACAGATGGATAATAAATGTTGATACTGAAATACGATATGATGATCTTTGTGAAATGGTTTGTAAGGTTTGTGGTTTCCAAGATGAAGAGTTTGATTTGAAGTTAAACTGCAAGTGACCACCGTATGAAAAGTATACGTATGCTGATGTTTTTGATGATCAGAGCACAGTTACGATGTTATCTTTATTTAACATATCGTGAATATTGTTGTATTGTTTGTTCAGAAACAACCAAACATTATACTATTGTGCACCAAAGTCAATTGACTGAGGATTATCAAGTAATGACACAGACATGTAGCCAATATGAAGCAGGTCCAACGTCCGCAGTTCCTTAGCCTTATTTTGAAAGATTTGAGCACACACCAATGAATTTTACAAATTATGAAACAGACGTGGTTCAGTAACATTCTCAAGGAAGACGGGTTGAAGATGCAGACAGTGATGAGACAGATGATGATGATGCAGATAGTCAGATGGATGGTGAGGAGATAGACATTGTTGATGTAGATTCAACACCACTTTCGGAGCTGTAAAACATGTTTCATCATATGACAGACGTAGTGGATCGAGAACCTGATGACAACGTACATGAAGTCGTCGTACAAAATGAATTATCGTCATTGCCATTACTTCCGGATTTGAGGCACTTGCCGGACTTAGAGCTTGACGAGAACTGGATTGAAGATTTAGTCCTTGGAAATGTCGATGGGTGTATTAGTGCATACAATGAATACGATAACTTAGAAGATGGACGGAATTATTGGTTGCAAAGAACTTTCTCCACCAAAAAAGATTTGTTGCATGAGTTGAAGGAATGACATTTGCAAAAAAGTGTCAAATTCAAAGTGTTAATGTTTGGGTCAAAAAGATTTACAGCTTGTTTGAAAAAAGAGTGTAAATAGAGGATACATGCCTCTTACAGTCAGAGCAAAAAATGTTTTCAAGTGAACAGGTACAAGTCTGAACACAACTGTAGTAATGAGGGCTTTTTACATGACCACGTGCAATGTGATGCCGGTTTAATTTCTAACATGATGTTTGCCATCATTTGAACAAACAAAACCGCCACTCCTGTAGAAATTCAAGCTCTAGTGAAGATTCATTACTTCATAGACATCAAGTTTGATAAAACTTGGTACGCATAGGAGAAAGCATTGGAAAAGGTATACGGAGTTGATGAGACATCTTATCAAAATTTAAGATGCCTTATGTCTAATATTTGCACCACCAACCCCGACACAGTAGTCGAGATTCAGATTCAGAGGATAAATCAAAACATTGAGCAGTTTCAGAGAATTTTCTGGTCATTCGCAACATCAATTGAAGGTTTCCAGTATTGTAGATTTATTTTGAGAATTGATGTGACTCATTTGTTTGGCAAGTTTGAGGGTACTCTTTTGGTTTCTATGGGTACCGACGCGAACTCTGGTTTGTTTCCTTTGGCGTTTGTGGTTGTTGAAAAAGAATCAGGAAGTTTGTGGCAGTAGCTCTTAAGTATTTTGTCCTATAGAGTATGCACTGTAGGATTTCTAGTTTAATTGCACATATTTATTTTCGAAATTTTAATGCACAATAAGGATCAATTACAATTTTTCTATGATTTGTTTCATGCATGCATCGGTTTGTTTCAATAACTAGTTTCAAAACTTTATTAAAACAAACATGGGCTCCGAATTTCATACCTAGAAGTTCTCTAAAACTTCTTGACGATCCGGAGACGTTGAGGATGCTTGTCGCTGCGCCGGATGCCTCCGAGTATTCACCAAACTCTAAACAAGACCGGAGAGAGAAGAGCTAGCCTCTCAATCTCCAATAGGGTTTAGAATCTAACTATTAACCCCTCTTTAGTTCCCTTGAGAAGAAGATCCTTGAAAACCAAAACAAACTCAAGAATTAATGGAAATTCGTGGAGAATTGTGGAGAGAGAAGTTTGCACAAGAAGATAATGAATTAATTAATAAGGTAATGAGATAAACTTGTATTTATAAGTTCTCTCCAAATTACATATTCATGTGCAACCTCTTGCCCATGATTTCATGCAAACTTCCATCTAACCATCCATTATTTGCTAACAAATAATCTTAGCCACGAATTAAATCAGTTATGGACCAATTCCATGCATGATCTAATTAATTCTGCAGTAACCGTCTGGATCGGTCGACCGTTTGAAGGTTCGGTCGACCGTTTAGACCAAGTTTCGGTCGACAGTTCATGAACTCGGTCGACCGTTCGTAACAAAAATATTTCATCGCAATGTTCGGTCGACCGACCGATATACTTCGGTCGACCGAAAACGAACAGTAGAAATTCTCGTTACGATCGAGACACATCCGGTCGACCGTGCAACATTTCGGTCGACCGTGCAACATTCGGTCGACCGTTGACCGTTTAGCGGTCGTCCGTTTTTGCACAATGCTGCAGACTTGTCAAATTTCGGTTTAACCCCTATAAAATTTGACATTTCGGGATTAGTAGTAAGTTCACAACTTATGTAACATATTATCCTATGTAATGATTAATCATTACACCCCATAATATTTACATCACATATGAATTTAATTTTGATTCTAATTATGTTATTAATCACAACATAATTTTGATTTTGCTTGTTCACCACGTGTCATATTTTCTACATGAAACCCGACACACCTTATGAACTCAAAACCTTCGTTTCTTGTTTCCCAGTTTTGTGGTGTGACCTATGGGAGGATCTAAACTAAGTTGACAGTGATATTAAGAGCTTAATATCACAAGCTATAAGCGGTATTTAGCTACACATTATAGCTCCCAATTAGTTAGATGTCTTAATTCCACTCGAACCAAAACCCGATCCATTTAGTGATGGAGTGCACCACTTGTGTCCGTCCCTTGCCTCATGATATTAAGAATACACACAAAGTAGTATTGTGTCATCTTTGTATTATTATTCATTTCTTGATCTCTTTAAGCTAGTTACAAATATGTGACTTAACTCAAATCACATTGTGCACATTATAATTTTGCTTTATCAAGGGGTCCACTAATATCATTACTCAATTAAGAGGGGCAATGATAATCTTTTGACTAGCTATCTTCTCCAACAAAAGTTGTACTTAACCAACTAATGCATTTACACTACACTCATCGATAGCTCAAGACACTAGTCTAATTAAGAACTCCTTAAGCGATAGGATATAAGTCTCATATCAAAAGGACCAAGGACACAGTAAAATATTAATGACACAGAAACACATTTCTATAATATTTTACTTGTTAGGTCAATTCGGTATACAAAAGTACTATTTTCCTCTTTTGTGTACCCGTGTTGTCACTCACTTGTAGAGTTACAATGATCTATGACCAACACGACAATCTTAACCCGGTAATTAATTTCCCATGTTAATTACCATGATTGCGAATATCTTTTGTTTTATGTAAACCAATATCTTTTAGAGCTCTACGGTTAAGGACCAAGAGCCTCTTCCTTAACACTTCTAAAGGACGAATAACATAAACAAGGAACAAAACGATTTTCTCATTCAATTCATAATAATTGACATTTAAAAGTAAAACTTTTAGAACACATTCCCTTCATAACTTTTAGAACACATTCATAATAATTCAAAAGTATTTTGTCCTATAGAGTATGCACGTGAGATGGATTATGTATTATTAGTGATCATTTTTCAGGTCTTACAAATATTGTGAAGACATCCCCCCCCCCCAGAGCGAGATCATGTTCACAGGTTTTGTTTGAGACACATGAGTGCAAATATGGCAAGACATGCTCGGTGCAGGAATGTGGAATTGCAAAATAAATTTTGCAAGCTGGTGTCGTTCCTGATAAAAAAATATTTGAAGAGCATATGAAGGATATCGAAGTTAATCACCCCCAATGACTTCAAGTGTATTAAAGAACAAGATGACGTTTTGTATTGGGTACTAAGTCATGATTACAACCATTATTTTGGTATAGTGACCACAAATTTGTCAGAAAGCTTTAACAACGTGTTAAAGCATGTATGTGGCTTACCACTTTGTCCTCTCAGCATGATGACTTATGTGCGGTTGAATAAATATTTTGTCAGTAAAAGAGATGAATGAGAGACAATGATATTGGCCTACCCTAAAGCATACAGGAGAGCATATGAATCGATTTTCTTTCCAATACCAGATGAATGGTTTTGGCCAGAGGAAAGACCTACAACATTAATAGCGTCTTATGTCGTAAGACGAAGTGGACAACCAAAACAAAAAGAATCAGAAACAACATGGACAAACAAAGTGATCAAGTAATACGATGTGGGCGATGTCGTAAGTTAGGTCACAACAGGAACACTTGTAAAAAGAGTATGTAGTATGTTCATTTTGTATTGTTTATTTTAACTGAATTTCCTTTGCAACCCCATGTAGGGGAAATAATATTTCGTGGTGATCATGGCTTGAAGAAGAAGTTTTATTTTATAAAATTGGCTACTTTCAAAAAAAATACGAAAACCAAAGCTCTTAGTTGAGTTGAAAACAAAAAAGACCCAAGTGCACCGGATGGAAGTCTGTCTTTTTCTAAAACGACACTACCAGTGTCGTTTTTAGTTCAACAAAAACAAGACTGGTGTTGCCATTTTACTTTAATATATCCATCGGTCGAACGATACGACAATGACGATCGACTGCATGTAGATGAACCTGTGCTTGACAAGTACCTAATATTTTCGATCGGACGTGATTCCTTTTATGTCCGACTGTTACCTCATTTAATAAAAACGGTAATACCAGTGTCGTTTTTGTTCAACTAAAAATAGAACTGGTTGCTGAAGACAAGTCCATTTGGATCTGTTTTCCTCCCATTCCCTTGGATTTAATTCCAAGTCTTGTACACCTGTGGAAATTAACTTTATCCCAGCTCATACAATCACACATATTATAGGATCGTAATGGCCCCTAATTATCTAATCAAATTACGCTTAATCCCTACTTAAACAAACAAGATGTGCAGCGGAAGCAATTTTAAACAAAGTAGAGAAGAAACAAGCAAACCACAATGGAGACGAGGATTTTATAAAGGTTCGGTCACCTGCCTATGTCCTCTCTTGCAAGTTCCGCTCGACACTTCGAACTCCGCTCCCGACTTCACTATCCTCCCCCGTTCCGGACCGGGAGACAACACCTTTACAATCGTCAAGCTAGCGAACAAGCCTCACCAAGCTTGGAATCCTCTTCTCACAATCCGAGAAGGATGCTTCGGGCTTTCACCGTAGCCTTTACTCTTTTGAACAAAGAACTTGAGTGGAACAACACTCTCTAGTTTGAGCACACTTTGAGTAGAATTGAAAATTGATCAAAGGTGTGGAAGTTTAGGCTTGGAGTGTATGATTTGGAGTTTTGAGGATTGGGAGACTTCGTTCTAATGTATGAGACAATTGGAAGTGGGAGAGTTGTCTAAACAATGTGTTTGGACCTCTACTTATAAGCTCCTAAAGTTTTCTAGCCGTTGGGGAAAGATCGATTGATTTGTGTGTAAAATACACAAAACAGAAATTGAAGATCTGCAATTCTGTCCCTCAACGATTGACCGATGCGGGGTAAACGGTCGACCCTTTCCTTAAGTATAAGGAAACGTTCGAACTAGGCCTGGCAATCGTGTCAGGTCGTGTATTTTCGTGTTGTGTTTTTCTATACGTACTAGACACACCATCCCAACCCAAACACGACACGGAATGAGTTCGTGTCTCGGTTTTTAAAAACGAATACGAGCCGTATAATTCTATGTACGTTTTGTATACACATGAAACTACCCTAAATATAACCATAAATGTTTAATAATTTTAATAAAATATTTTCGCTCACCAACAGTCAAGGGGAAGGGTTACCAAACCTTCCATCTGACAAAGGGACTGGGGAGTTTTGAAACAAAGTGAAAGTTCAAACTCTTTCGATGAGGGACTAAATGGTTTCTCACACAGGCTCACTTATGCAAAGGATACTTACAACATTGTTTCATCTTTACACCTAAACATGTGACGACGTAGTGGTTAATCATCCAAATTCCTAAAAACCTGAGTTTAATTCCCCTCTCTGACATCTTGCTTTATTATTTTTGATCAAAAAATTATAAAACCAAAGGTGTTGTTGTCGTTCGAACATGGGTCTTCAGAGGACAAAAGGCAGAGCTTTACCGCTCCAATTGTAGGATTTTGTGTACCTATGTATGTATATATTTAAAAAAAATTAATACAACATACAAGATCGTTTTCATATTTTCAACAATTTCTATGTACATTACTTTGTGTTTATTCTAATAACATGCAACCCTACATTTATTAAAATAAATCACAAAGGTAGAATCATACCTAAAGGTTCTCTAAAACCTTTTGAAGACCTGGAGTTGTGTTGCCCATTGCGTCGTCCACGGATTTGCCTCCGAGTGTTCACCAAACTTTAAACAAGATTAGAGAGAAAGGAGCTAGCCAATCAATCTCTAACAAGGTTTAGAATCTAGCTAATAACCCCTCTTTAAGCTCCTGAGATTCTTATCTCTAAAACTTAAATTTACTAAGAGATTTTCGTGGTGATTAGGGAGAGATTAATGAGAGTAAGAATTTTTGCATTAGTCGTAAACAAGTAGGAGTAGGGGTCCTTTTATAGTCTCCCAAAATATCTTTATCAAGAGTTATTCTTTAGCCATGATCTCTTGCTTATTCTCTCCTATCTCTAATTTCCAAATGAGCACCCACAAAAAACATTTTAATTAAATCTGGAATTAATCCACCCATGATTTAATTAATCTCTTAATAATTCAAGCAGAATCGTTCTTGTTCGGTGGACCGAGTATAACTTGGTCAACCGAACTGTTCGGTTATAACACGTGTTCGGTGCACCGTGAGCTAGACGGTCGACCGAATCCGTATGAGAAAAATTCCCTGGAAGAATTCGGACGAATCACGTCTTTTACTCGGTCTACCGTTGACCCACCAGAATCGCTCCTGGGACATAGTCATCGGATGACCGTGTAACCTTCGGTCTACCGAAAATACTACTTCTCGGTTGACCGTGCACACTCGGTTAACCGAACCCGATTGTCCAGGCACTCCAGACAATTTCAGTCAACCAATTGCGCATACCCGTTCCCTATTCGGTTAACCGATCCGAAGATACCCCGATCGACCGAACCATGAACGGTTCACCGTGTTTGACCCTGATTTTGCCTTTGTCAAATTTTGGATTTATTTCCAACAAAATTTGATCTTTTGGGGTTTTTAGCAAATTCACATCTTATATAATATATTATCATATGTAATATTAAATTATTACACCCCATAATATATATACCTCATATGAATTTATTATGATTCTAATTATGTCAATTCTCATGACATATTGATTTTATTCATTCACCACATGTGTCCTATTTTCATATGAAACCTGACACATCATATGAACTTAAAATCAACCCTCTTGTTTCCTAGTTTTGTGGTGTGACCTATAGGAGGATTTAAGCCAAATTGGCAGAGATATTAAACCTTTAATATCTAAAAACTATAAGCGGTATCTAACTACACATTATAGTTACTCAATTAGCATAAATGTCTTTGTTCCACCCGAACCAAAACACGATCCATTTAGTGATGTAAGTGCACCACTTGTGTCCGTCCCTTGCCTCATGATATTAAGAATATATACAAAGTAGAAATGTGTCATCTTTGTATTGTATTCATTTCTTGATCTCTCTAAGCTAATTATAACTATGTATCTTAACTCAATGTACATTGTGCACATTATAATTTTGCTTTATCAAGGGGCCACTAATATCATCACTCAATTAAGAGGGGCAATGACAATCGTTTGACTAGCTATCTTTTCCAGCACAAGTCATGCTCAACCAACTATTGCCTTTATCACTACACTCATTGATAGTTTTTTACAATAATCAAATTAAGCACTTCTTGAGTGAAAAGATATAAGTCTCATAACTTAGGATCCAAGACACAGTAAAAATATTAATGACACGAAACACAATTCCATAATGTTTTACTTGTTAGGACTATTCAATATATAAAAGTAATCTTTTCTTCTTTTATATACTCGTGTCGTCAATTATTTGTAGAGCTACAACAATTGATGACCAACACAACAATCTTATCTCGGTGATTAATGTTCCATGTTAATTACCATGATTATGAATAACTTTTGATTTATGTAAACCATTATCTTTTAGAGTTCTACGGTTAAGGACCAAACGCCTCTTCCTTAACACTTCCAAAAGAAGAATACCATAATCAAGGAACAAAACGTTTGCACATTCAATTCATAATAATTGACATATAAAAGTAAAACTTTTAGAACACATTCCTTTCACCAATAACAGGTTATAAGTGTATATATCGGGTTTAGTAAATATATAATAATAATAATGTGTATTCCGTGTACTTTCGGGTACCCAACAAGTGAGACACGACAACGACAAGAAATTGATTCCATGTACCGCCTACAAGACACTAACACGATACGAAACACAAAATCAATAAACCCAAACATGGAATTTTCGTGTCGTGTTCGTGTCGTGTTTTCGTGTTTCGTGTCAAATTGTCAGGCCTAGTTCGAACAACATGAAGCGTCAGTCGAACCTACTATGTTACAACTTAAGTTCACTTAAGTGAACGGTCGAACCAAAAGCATGGGACGGTCGACCGTTCGGGGAATTTTGGCCAGGGAAAAGGTAATCGGTCGAACACAAGATATGGTTTTGTTTGATCAAAAATAACAGACACTTTTGGGCTCAACAAATGTGTTCATTCGGTCGACCGATTTTAGGTCACCGTTTGACTGGTGGCCAATTGTATTTTAGGGGTATGTTGAATTTATACGAATACGATCGTTGGAAGAATACGACAAATATAACGGTCATATAAAAATGTGGAAACGGTCGACGAAAAGGTCCAAACGGACGACTGGAGGAGTTAGGTAAAAACATTGTAGGCCAATTGGGTTGAAACGGTCGAACAGAGAACTAGGTTCGGTCAACCGTTTTTCACAGGCAGATTAGGTTTAGTTTTAGGTGATTTTCTGGCTAAGGTTTGGGTGATCTATTGAAGTCCAATTGATGTGAAATTCTGTGTGTGACTTCTACAAGGAACCTAGTGTGTATGTAAGTAAGTTTTAACTCTTGTATGGTCAAGATTACACAAGTTCCTAAGACTCAAAAATAAGTAAAATTACATGTCTTCAAATAGCTTTGAATACATGTCTTGACTTCATTCCCTTCTTCTTGAGTCTTTATCACTTGTAGATGTTAGCACAATACCATATATCTTCTATGTATTATGTGTGTTACACTACATTTGATTGTGATTAAGATTAGGTTGATTAAATCATCAAAATACGAATTAAGGAAAAAAAACAACACATATTTCATGCAAAGTGTTCTTAACACACATTTAAACATTATTTTAGTCCATGTTCACAGGTTGAAAAGTAAAGTCTTCTTAACATTAGAATTTCATTACAACTAAGGTGGAGAAAATACTTTTGTCGGTTTTTTGGTTCGTACGTTTACGTCATATGTTTCGAAACCGTAGTGTTGTGAACAATTCAACGTACCGTGACGTTCCAATATTATTACATATATATTCGGCGATTATATTCAGGGCTGATACCTAGCAGTGAACGCTCAAACTGTATATGATCTCTTCTGTGAGACTAATGTTCTGTAAATCGTGAATTTTCTACTAGCCAATTCACGCATGCCCTGCCCTTAGCCGATTTCACTACATGTCTCTTCATCACCTCCAAAATGTGTTGTTGTAGACCAAACTGCAACATTACCCGATCTGGATAATGCATTACAACCTCTCCAAAATTGATAAGTCATATTCGGCTCATCCACATCTCCGAACCTTTTCTGTACAAAGTGGTGGAAATTGTCGCAGATCCAAATGTGCATAAGGGTCACAAGTGACTTGGTCGACCTCTTGTGTGTCGAGCTCATTTCGAGAAAAAATGAGTGTGGAAATCTTGATACTTCACTTGAAAGTTCTTAAGTCTTCTCCAGCAAGCTCACAATGGTTCCATCACGTCATCTGTGTACACCAACGGTCTAGTCTATGTTGGTCTTCCTATATGTAAATGCTCAACGTTGGTTTTTGGTCTTAATTCGTGTTTTGATGATTAACTAACCTAATCTTAATTGCAATCAAATGTAGTGCAGCACACCTATGCATAGAACATATATTGTATTATGCTACCATCTATAGGTGATCAAAGACTTAAGGAAGAATGGAATGAAGTCAAGACATGTAATCAAGCTATTTGAAGACATGTAATTTTACCTTTTATTTGAGTCTTAGGAATTTATGTGAACTTGAGCAGACAAGAGTTAAACCTATTTATATTCACACTAGGTTCCTTGTAGAAGTCAGACACAAAATTTCACAACTTTTGGACTTCAATAGATTACCTAAACTTAGGTCGAAAATCTCTCAAACTAAGCATCTACTTGTCTGTGCAGAACGGTCGACCAAAACAAGTTTTCTGTTTGACCGTTCTACCAGTTAACGGCTATCCAAATAGTGATTTTACCTAGATCCACCGGTCGACCCATTTTGACATTTCAATCGACTAATTATCCCGTATTTTCCGGATGACCGTTGTACTTGTCGTATTCTCTAGCGGTCATATGCATATACATACACCTAACCCCTAAATACATTTGGCCACCCGTCGAACGATGCCTTGACGGTGGTCGACAGGATGCAGATAATTTTGTGCACCAAAAGTACCTGTTATTTTTGGTCGAACTAACCTTCTTCATGTGTTGGACCGATTAATATTTGACCTGGCCAAAACCCTATTAACGGTCGACCACCCAAGATTTAGTTCGACCGTTAACTTAAGTCATAGCCGTTTGATTTGAGCGTAGTTTAAGTTGACTCCAACGTTTCCTTATTTTCATCGAAATAGTATACCATTTTTCCCGTGTCGATCTACCAGTTTAGACAAAATTGCCGAACTTAAGTTTTCTGTTTTAAGTATCTTGCACAAATCTCAATCAAATCTTTCCCAACGGCTATAACATTTTAGGAGCTTATAAATAGAGGTTCACACACCTTATTTACACAACTCTCCTACTCCAAACTCATACATACATTAGAGAGAAACCCCCCACTCCTAAATTCTCATTCCACACACTCAAGAGCTTACACTTCCACACTTTAGTTATCAAATCCTACTCATACTCAAAGTGTGCTCAAGTTAGATAGTGTTTGAATTACTCACCAATTGTTGTCAAAGAAGTAAAAGTTTCGGTGAAAGCTCGAAGCATCCTTCTCGGATTGTGAGAAGAAGAAACCAAGCTCGGCGAAGGTGTTCGCGAGCTTGCTCCGTGAAAGGTGTTCTCTCTCGGCCCAGAACGGGAAGTGGATAGTGAAGACGTAGGCGGAGCTCGTGGAATCGAGTGGAACTTGCAAGAGCGGAAGTAGGACCCGGGTGGGGTGCCGAACCTTTATAAAAACCGCTGCGTCTATTGTGGTTTGCATTTCTTTACTTGTCTTGTTTTATTGTTTAAATTGTGATGCTTCTTTGATTGAATCAAGTAGAGAATTAGGAAAGTGATTAAATTAATTAGGTCATACATGATCCTACACTCCCAACACCAGAGTTGTAGAAATGTCAAGAAATCACACAAATGTCTAGTCGGTATTAGGCAAGTATGGTCTAAATCGTGATACAAGAGGCTAGAGCATCATTTCCCCAACTATAGTCTGATGCAGCTGCCAGATCTCTCAACAATGGCAAGTACTTCAAGTGTATCATGATGCCACTCTTATCTGGCAAAATAAAACCAAGCTGGAGTAGAATGTACGCTCTCGTGTGACATATAACAGTGGTGTCATCAGCATCTTCCGGTAATATCTGAAACTGGTCTTGCAACCAAGTCAATGTCACAATACCTTTATGCCCTAGGTCCTCCAGACAATCTCCCAATAAGTCAAAGCAGACATCAGACCACGCGTACTCCTGAGACTCACAAATGACCAAACCGTCTACTCGGAAGCCTGTAATAATGGAGATGTCATGCAATGTACATGTCATCTCGCCATGTCATAGGTGAATATGTATGCGTCTCCGGTCTCCCGTGCTCCACCATTGCCCCCAACAAGGCAAGATGCAACTATAATCGGCCCAACCTAGTGATTGTGTGTTTCTTCTATAATGAACGTCCATCTTGGGTCCTCTATTCAATGAAAGAGACATAGTTCACACGATCAAACAATGGGTGTTCAATGACCGAATTCTGAATCCAATCGTCATCGTCAAAGATATATGGGAGTTCATTCAAAATGTGAATCATGACATTGTTAACAATTGCATCGTCAACAATGTCGTTCCTTTACTGGTTTATTGATTGCCCCATCGCATATATGACTTCTTATGTCTCGGGAACTACTTCAGTTTCATCACATCCTCTTCTGGAAAAAGTGTATTGTAATCCCTCAAATCTTTAGTCTCATCCTCTGCATCAACATGTACCTCTTTTTCTTGGTAGTCTTCCAATGGACTTTGAACATACGAAGACCGATGGTACTTGTTGGCTTTTTTGCTAATAATTGATGATCCATTTTGATGATTAACTAACATATCAATAAACACATGTATTCTCTCAATATCATCGCTTCCATATATTGTATTTTCTAACGTCTCAAGAATCAAGTTTGACTTAACACAAGAAATGAAAAGTGAAGAGTAAATAGGTTTACATTTCTTGTATAGTCTATAATATACCTTGGCACTTGAAATTTATGATTAATTGCATTGCATAACCCTTAGGAAATCCATAGAAGTCTCACATTCAAATCCATATCAAGTTGACTTCAAAAGGCAATCGACGAAGGAATTCCTTAGAACTGAATTTCTGTGTAAACCGGTCGACCAGTAGAACCATCTGGTTCGACCGGATTTACTCACAACAACCTCTTGTTTCTTAAACGGTCGACCAAAAACTTCTTTTAGTTCGACCTATTCTTTATCTGGTTTCCCAATCTAAATCGGTCGACCAAATTACCTCTACCGTTCGACCGTTTTTCTTTTATCAACCGATAGAACTTAGTTCGACCAATATAAATCTTCTAGCCTATCGTTTGTTGACACGCGTCCTGGTTAATATGACTTTCGGTCTTAAATATGACCGCTAAACTTGTCGTATATACCAACGGTCGTATACACATACTCACCTAACCCCTAACTTAGATTTGGTCTTCCGGTCTACTGAAACTCCTTTAACGGTCGACCGATTCTTGAAACTTCCCAGCTCCAGTCTTACTGGAAGTTTCCGGTCGAACACTTGACCCTTTCCGTTCGATTGATCACTTAAGTTCTAGCCCAGTTGGTTCGACCGTCTGCACATTTGCTCGACCGAAATCCTTATTTTCACTAACCAGTCAACCGATTGACCTGATCCGGTCAACCGTTGGGGTGCAGATTTGTTTAGAGCATATAAATAGAGCTGAGAACACACTTCCAAGGTCACCAATCTTTCTCCAAGCTCAAATCTTACTACTACTCTCAAACTTGCTCTAAACATCTTTGTGCTCACATCTTCCCACTTGAAATCACCTCTTGAAGTAAAGTCTTTAAGAGTTGTACTAGCTTCCGGTGTGAAGTTCTTCTCGGATTGTGAGAAGGTTTCGAGTCATTCTTCGTAGACCACAACTTCTTTAGAGGGGTTTGGATTTATATTCAGATCTAATCTACTTTCCCACACGTTGGACCAAGTTGTACCATATTCCCGAATATGAGGGTTGGTTGTTACCATAGGGTCAGGCATTCATGATTCTGCTTCTACACACATTCCAAGTACCGACATTCGTTTAAACGGTCGCATCATTCCATAGACTAACTTATCGTCGGTTAATGGAGCATATGTTCAATCGTTGTTTAAAGGCAACTCCGCTGTCAACTTGACATCAAATATACTCTCTCGATAGCAACATTGAGATCTAATCATATCCAATAAATCATTATACTTGATATTCAATGGCACGACAACTATTTTACGCTCAGTCCCTATATAATCTGCCACATCGCCCTTACATAACCAATAAAGACTCATCATCGTCCTTATCCATTACTAACCTATAAGACGTAAATTAAAAAATATGTTCACATTACAAAGTAATTTCATAAAATAAAAATGAATAAAAAATTCATAGGGATTTCGAGATTAGCTCTGTTGGGTGTCGTAATAGGTGCCTCTAAACCACAATTCGCAAAACTCAAAATGAAAATCAACAAAAACAAACAAATATAAAACATGAATAATAATTAATGAATCAACTAAGATTAAACAACAAATTTTGTAAACCCAAACCTACAAAACCACAATCGATAAAAATCACACCTAAAATCAACAAAACATATAAATGTAACCTAAAACATGAATAATAATCAAAGAATCAACTAAGATTAAACAACAATATTTGTAAACCCAAATCCAAATCTACAAAACCAAAATCCACAAAAATCGCACCTAAAATCAACAAAACCATAGAAATCTAAACTAAAACATGAATAATAATCAATAAATCAACGAAGATTAAAGAACAAATTTTGTAAACCCAAATCCAAACCTAAAACATGAATAATAATCAATATCTACCAAATAAATGAAGAAATCTACCACAAAATATGAAAACCAAAATTTTAAGGTCGGATTTTACCTCAATGCCGAGTTTATATAAAATGGTCAGACTGCTAAGACACAAATTTGTGTTTGACAAGTTCTGACAAAATGAACTCCAAAACGTTGCAAGGGGCGAGTTCAAGTAGGACTCCAAACTAACATTGCACACTGCTAGTTGTGCAACAAAAACCCCAAATGTTAGATCTCAACGTTGTACACGTTGAGTTCTGTGAAATTGTTGATTTTTACAAAACTCAACGTGTCTAAGATGTCCAGTTCTCTATACATTAAATTCTCTAAGACCACCACCTCCGCATGTCGAAACATGCTGACAACTAGAAAAATTTCTCGGTAAGGTTTAGATTTTTTTTTAAATCTGATTTTTTTTCTAAAAAGAAATACTTGCACGGCAAACACTGTGTGGGACAAAAAAACCATGTGGAAGCCACTTCACGCATCCTGGTACGCTACTACATAAACCACTTTCCATCAATAATATACTTTACCTCCAATAAGGTTATACTCAATTGGAAAGAATGATGGTGCAAAGATGCTGCATTAGGATATGAAATCATACGCAAATCGACCCTAACGATTATATAGCAGCAACCAAAGATATCGTCAAACAAAAATATATAACAGATAAGAAACACAACACTGCTCGAAGGGTAGGCCAGGCGTGGGGGATTTTCGATCGGACACGATCCAGTGGTTTTAAGACAACCAACGCTTGAAGGAGAGAGCACTGCATCAGAGAAACTACTACTTTGAGCAAACACAGTGACATACAAATAAGACTTAACACACCATTGCCAACATCAGGATCAAATCACGAACACAAATCGGAAGCATCCTGTTAAGGAGAGCACTCCATCTCCAACTCCCACTGTAAAAATTCTACCAACACGTTATTTTGAACAGAGCGTTGGAGCTCAGAAACGACTTCTTACATTACACAAATTTCAACTCGCCTGATGTACACAAACATATGGACACAGGATTTTTTTTCACATACAAAATGCGTATACACCCACTCTGGACAAATGTGGTACAAATGATTAAATTCATAATATGGGCCCAACTAGGAACCAGACAACTCATATGGCACGAGTAAAGAGCCCCGCGACAGCTAAGATACCTAACATATGTATTGTTCTCGCAAGAGCCTCTATACGCTGCCACCCATCAATTTCAACTTCACAAGATAATAAACAAATACCTACATCAGGAACTCTACAGAGGCTCAACAGAACCACTCCTGAGCCTTTGCATTCGAGCCTGCAATCCTGATAATGCCTCCTCATCTACCGGTAGAATGCTCGAGAGGGCTGCATGCTCTGCTTCATCATGTTCACTCTTATGAGCTTGACTCGGCAATTCATGGTGGGCGTTGCCGTTTGCTGGTCCCAATGGCCTTACATCTGCTCTCTGATCTGTGTTCCCAGACACTGCAGCATGAATGCTTTTCATCCGCTCTCTCACCGCATCCAGTGTCCCTGAGCTTACTCCAACCACTGAAAAGGATAGTGTCAGGAAAAACAAGCAATAGTCATCAAATAAATTACCTCCCGCCGCAAATGAGAAAGGAGCACAGACAGACCTCCAGAAGTATATCTATCATTTTGCTCCCCTGCTTGAAAACCTCTTAAAGTAGGTGCTGCTCGGGTGCTGTCATCCCCATGGGACACCGGCCACTCAGCACTAACTTGATCACCTTTCACATTCACTGTTTTTGTTTGTACAGGAGAAAGTGAGGCACTTTTTGGAGAGCTAAAATTTAGGGCAGAAGGTGGAGGGGTTGACATTGGGATGCTCGACGCTGTTCTCCCAGACGCAGCGTTTGTTTCCATCTGCACCCAAAAAGATTAAACACTAAATGAAACACCTCTTGTTTATAACCTGACATGCAAGAGACAAAACAGCCAAGTAACAAAAACGCAGTTATGCATTCTTTTAAATATGTACCTGCGCCAATCCTTCCCTTATATATATACGAAAAGCTTCACTTGCATTCTGAAGTTGCGCAAATATGTCAACCTAGAATAATAACAAAATTAAAAAGGTGTAAAATGACTAAGAGGCTGCGAAAATAATACATTGTGGTACACAAAATTGAATGAGTCTGGAGAGATCAGAATATTATTATTGACCTTTGGATAGAGCTGGGTTATCCTGTATAGCTCATATAGTCCAATCGTTGAAGTGTGTTTGTCACCAATTTTTTTGAACACTGCTGCAAGTTCTTGCTGTCTCATCAAGGAATAAGCATTCATATCAATTATAGAGAAATAAAACGTTAGGTTACTTAAAAGAAATTAGAAGAGAGGAAAGCAAGTAGGTGATTTAAAGTCAACCGGTTAGTCATTGGTGGGCTTGGACGGATTAACTCTCTGCAGTTAGTCCCCAACATCAAAGACAGTGAATTAAGAGGAACACACCTGGTTAAGGATTTGAATACCCATTTATAATAAAGAAAAATCCTAATCCTACCCCAGCCACCACAACCCTGACTCCAAACCCCAAAAAGACAATGAAAATTAGACAGGAGTTGATTGGTAGGACATGACTTGAGGACCTGGACCAGAAGGAACCAGTCTGGTCATTGGTCTGTAAAATTTTATCTTATAGGGTTTAGTCCAAGCACATTCCAAACCCGAAAAAACCCGGACCAAGACAAAACCCAGTTAAAATATGCATTTCTTTATGTTCCAATAGAAATAGGTAGCTTTCGGTAAGTTGCAATGTTAATTAAAATTTGACTTGCAGAAAACATCTTTCCAAAAATCAAGGATACTAAATGTTAACTAAAATATTCTTTCCTAAAACTTTTTCCTAAAAACCAAGGATATCAAATCTTCTATATTGATTTTTGACAAGACATTTAATGGGATATTGACATAATTTTAATTACGAGTATTGTTCGAGATTTGATATGTTTGGTAAGTAATCACAGGAAGATATTCTGAAGATGTCACAAAATACGAAAATTGCAATAATAATAAAATCTCTTTTTTGAAATTCAAGCCTTCACCATAATCGTGCTTTGATATGTTTGTTGAATTTTGATATCAAAAGATACTCTTAAGAAATCATAAAATAAGCAATTTTGCACTATACGAAAATCTATCTTTGAATATCAATCCTGCCATTTTTTGGATCATTTATAGAGTAAAAGGTATCAATCCTGCCATATTAAGACACGAGATCCCAATGAGGATTTTCATTTTTCATATAGGATATTGAAACGTATATCAGATCTTCAGTAAACTCAATTTTTTTAGCTAAGGTTTCAGATATTTCTATTTAAAAATCACACATGAAAATCACATGCAACTATACAAGTAGCTTCGATACCTATCGCTCAGATATTCAGACTTGATCAAATTTATTACACATTAAGTCTGAACCACTACCATGCCATGGTCCAGTGCCCAGGTTGAGGATTCGGGTTTCAGCCCAATCCATACCGGTCAGGTCCTTTTCCAGACTGGCAAACAGTTCTAGGTGACTAATTGTCTGAATACTAGTTGACTCGCATCTATAAATCCTGACACTTCTAAATAGGACATATTTTGTCATGCATCTTACCTTCAATTGTGCATCTGCAGAGTTTGCTGTAGTGGTGGGACCGTTTGAAGCAGAATCACCCCAGTGTGTTTGCCCAACTGATCCAGATGGAGTCAACATTCTAGCAGCAGCTAGCGTCTAGATAAGACCAAAAAAACATACTTAGGAACAAACCCCAAAGAAAGCTCCAAATTTGGCTGACAGATCGAATGTGTTTACTTGGAGATTCAGATCAATGTAGGCAAGAATTATTGGTTGAGGATCCATATCAATTGGAACCATTGATAGATGGCCCTTTATTGCTGTTCCACGAAGCTTTACGAGCTCATGCAAAACAGTTTTAACCATCCGCAATGGTTTGTCGTCAGCACCAGCCCTACACAATTGTCACTTCTATTAGTATGAGGCATCACACAAAAGATAGTAAAAACAGTTAGCTGATCCAAATAGTACCTCCGTCTTATTTCCTCCATCCCTAATTCTTGAAGATAAACATGAATACTTTGAAGAATACGATCGAGATCAACATCAGAAATTGTACTCTGAAGAACCTGAAAAGGAAATGGATTACTTATTACACCTGAACATCTGGAAAAAAGACATTCTTTTAAAACTTTACGACTTGAAAACTACATACCTTTGTCTGTTTGATCAGACATTTCACAACTAACTCTGAGAACTTCTGATTTCTGGCTAATAAATTATTGCCTGATGCAGGAGAGTGCCACCTTGCAGGATCCAGAGGCCGCAATAAATTGATCAGAACAATGAAGGAAGCAGTACGTTCAGCAGTGTCCTACAAAGAGGAATAACAGGTTCAGAAGGCAAATAAATAGAGGACTCAGAAAAAACTATGGATTAGATAGAAGAGATGCCAACCAAGATTTTAAGCATTAAAACGTTAAGCGCTTTCAAAAGCTGGCTGCCATCATCCATTGTTTGGACACGGTCATCCAAAAGCCAAAGAAGCAGCTCCGTAATAAGGCAGTCAAGGGTGCTTTGCTTCACAGCATGACCAAGCCTTTTAATCAGGAACGTCTGCAAAAGCATAAATCTATATTAACAAAAGTATAACCAGTTTCTGTTTCAGCTTAGGCTATTCTAAAAACCTGCATAAGCGTGTTAAGGACGTATTTGCATAATCTTGAGGAAGCACCAGCAAGGCTAAAATCAAAGCTCTTAGGAACCTGTCAATATGACCAAGAAAGAATCATATACAGAATGGCAAAAATATTTTTCATATGCCCCAAAAGTTAAATATACCATGTTCGACAGACATAAAACAAGTCTATCAGCCTCTTTCTCAAGATCATCCAAAGCACTCGACTCTGGATCTGCTGCTGCTTGAGTTAGCCCATGGCAGATAACCTTCATGCCTTCAACAGACTGCAAGGGGATGACAATGTCTAAATTTCAGAGTGTGGGCAAAGGATGCGACCTATACTACCTACACGACATAAACCTGTTTCTATTCTGTTGCAGAAACCAAGTACTGAACAAAGGATTAACGAGTGGCATACTTCAGCATTTAACGAGCATGCCAAACTTGAAAATATTGAGTATTAATTTTACAGATGTTTGCAAAGATGGCAACTTCACACTGATACTCCATAAAAGAGTTGCAAGCAATGAACATAGGGAGACAGACATAAGGATAGATAACAAACACATAAGGACATTTTAATAGAAACCACATAAATCCTGCCAAAACATATTATGCCAACCATATTCCCACTAGAAAGATTGCAAGTAATGAAACTTGTCCATACATCAAGAGCTGGTAAAAGTCATTGATATGTAATAAAATGGACTACAGATCGTTAGGGAAGACAATTTACAAATAAAAAAATTAAGCACTTCAATCATTCTTTAGTTGTATATATGTATTATGTCCGAAATAACCATGTGCATTCGAAACCCGTCTGGACGTACTTTTAATGCATTCACTTTTCTTTACTTCCAGTATATTTCAATTTATCCACCTTGATATTGTAATTTCAGCTTCACTAATTTATGAAATTGTTGCTTATTTGTACCCTCACTAAAATCTTAATAAAACAGATAATACAGTTGATATTCACGATGGAACATTCATACAAATGTACTTACATCAGTTAAACAAGGACGGGGAAATCGCCATTACGCTAGTAATTTGAAAATAAAAGTTTGCCATTGTTTCTTAAGCGATGTTATTATTAGATGCATGAAACTATAGCAGTACTCTTGATTACAAACAGAGCTATGTAACTTAACTTCGTGTACACCTATCTTACCAATGCAAGCCACGTTTGAGCTATCATATATTATAGAATATAATAATGCATGAAAGAAAGGAACTGTAGCAATGCTCTCAACTACAACCGAAGTTATTTAGTTTAACCCTGTGGGCAATACTCTTAAGAAATTTAAATTCAACTTTTACTGCACTAATACTCTCCCATATCGCCCACACTGAAATCTTGAGTGAAATTTGACAGAACAGAAGTGATGCCTCAGGAATAACTTTCAAAGGTTTGTACATGACCTGATCAGGGGAATCGGAGGAAATAGTGTCAAGAGCATCCCGCCAGTCTGTTGGACCATTGAGCATGGATATTGACTGGGATAAAACGTTTCTGTCAACGTGAGGGTCAAAATGGCTGAAGCTTTCTCTGCTACTAAATAATTAGGGAAGTAGCGTTAAGATTAATTACAATGATATTAAATGGAATAAGACAATGTAAAAGTTTCACAAGGGAAATGATGATACCTCATCAATGGAGCAGCAAAAGAACGAGAAATAGGTTCACCACTTTGCTCAGCTACTTCCATCCTGCAAGTTTTGTTGGGTATCGTGCATATTAATAAAGAGAAAAGATATTAAGGAATTTAAAGATTGTAGCAACAAAGATATTATCATCATTATATTCAAGAGAGAAAATATAAATTATGACAAAATATGAGGCACAGAAATAATAAAAAATGACCATAACAAGCAATCCATAAGCTTCACACAACATGCCGGACACTTCCATGCATTAACTGTTAATAAATGTTTCAGTAAAGTCGCCTTAAGGACTGAAGGCAATATATGTAGCTCGCCCACTTAACCTATAGTGATAACATATTAACATCACCATTAAGCAAGCAAATACGGTCGTAAGAAATTTCACTGCACAGTCTAACACAGGAACAGCCATCAAAGGGGTACAAAGAATAAGTTCACAAAAATGTAAAGCAAATCCTCCTGAATTTAAGCAGTTCCAACTTGCAAAGAAACAAGCACATATGAATCCTTTCATTCAACCCATTCTAGCATCAATATCAAATCTTACACCTCGTTTTACAATATAAACTTTCATCGCATTTTTCATTGCCGCCTTTGATTAAATTTGTTTACTGATGCACTGTCTAATTTCAAACCAAGATCTTTCTCTTGCAGTGTATGTTTATGTATCATTTCTTGTTTCAATTTCCAATTAAGTATCATAAATTGAAAATTTTCCTACCCAATCCAGAGCCACATCGATTTTTCCAAGGAATGTGGATGACACTTCTATGGGATTTTTGCAGCAGGTCGATACATGTACCTTTTACGAATGAATAACTGGAATCATTACATTGTGCGAAGCTTCAATGATGTATTATGTTATTTCAACCTTTCCTCAAAATATTCCTCCCTTTCTTGTCTGTTGGATATGTTTTTAACCACCAATTATTTTAAAACACTAAGCATGATGTACCACACCACATGGACATTCATCTTGTGCCCAGTAGATCAAGTTGAGGGAATGTCATAATTGATGGTTACATAAGGACACAAACAAATAAGTATCATATATTCTCTATATCCTAAAAAGGGCAAGCATATCACCATCTCATATTCACGTTACAAAAATTAAGTGAGCTATATGCATATTAGTAATACACAGGCTAGTGGAGATAATAGAGTACAAAAAGAAATGTCAGTATCTGTTAAACGATAAGTAAAGGCAATGCACCTTTTGAAATAACGAATTGCATCAGATTGTTTAAGTACAATATCCCCCACCCAAAATCTTGCCAATTGAAATTAGAGCATACCAAGTTATAAAAAAAACGCTCTGCCATGGTAATTGGGGATATTTGAAAACGCAAAGTAAAGTTTCTTTCAGGGCAATACAGGGCTATGATTTTCTAGATATTATGCCGTGTAAAATGTGAGACTTTAATTGAAAGGAAGGAATGATAGAGCTTTACAACAGAACATAGAAAAAATCACAAATGATGGTAAGAATACATTATTATTTAAGGGTGTTTACCCATTATCTCTTACGGAGCGTCTCAAAGCAGCCCTAGCTTCTCCAGGTTTTCCTTCTTTCCTCTTTTCCATGTCTCGTGCCTACATTTTATGTTTGCATCGATGTAAGTCGTAAGACATGAAATAAAATCTTAAGGAAAAAAATAAAGACCTACTTTTCGCTTGAATTTATCTTCCAACGAGCTTCTTTGTGCATCAGGTATAGCTCCAAGAAACCGCCTAATATCATCCCCTGCAAAACCCCACCAGACATCCAAACAAACATAATAAACAAATAACTACAGAAAAGGAAATCTAAGTGAAGCATAACAGCCAGCCACCTGGCTAAGCTGGCATAGTGCAGGGTCATTAAGTACCAAGAATCTTATATGCTGTCGCTAACGTATTTAGAGTAGCATTCCTGAGTTCACCATCACGTTCTGCTGTCAATGAAGCTACTTGTTGTATTGATTTCAGCTGACCACCAATCTGAAAATATAAATCAGATCAGTCATGAAATATATGAATGCTAAAAACATGCATATGAATTTGTGAAGGACCATACCTCTGCACCGTGATTATCAAAGAAATAACCAACAAGTTCAACACATTCGATCCGTGTCTTGTTATTTTTTGATCGCAAGCCCTCCAAAATATATGGATAGAACTTGGATGCCGGATAAATACAGATGATTTGCTTCAAAAGCAGCCGAATTTTCTCACGAACTTTCTCGATATTGTGTCCGGACTACATAAAGCCAGCAAAAGATTAGCATAACCGTCTTAATTGTGTGAATCGCCTAATAAAGGCCAAGTTAAACTGCACAAAGGTGGAAACCACAAATTACCTACATTAAGTACTTCCAAAATATACATTAAGTACTTCCAAAATATAAGTTAATGTAAAAAACTACCTAAAATGACATAATTCTCACAGAATACCATACTAATTCTCACATACACATAGCAATGAGGATAAGATATACAGGCTAATTTCAGAAACAACAATGATAAAAGTCAATTCCCAAAGTTGGAAGTCATATATGCGCCTACACGGTCCACATGCTTAAAAAATTCTCAGCAGAATTATCCAATGATTATTGTTAAACAAATTATTACTGACCCCACAAACAATTAAGTTCTCTACTCTGTAATCAATTTGATTGAAAACAATTTATAAATGTATCCCAAAACTAAACATGAGTCATACCTTCTCTATGACACAGGGTAAAAAGATTGCTGCTTCTGCCTCAGTCAAAGAATATCCCTCGCTATTTAAGGTGTCAAAGAGTTCAGGAAGAAATTCAAGAACCTGAGAGTATAAATTCCAAGGTACCATCATTATACCCTATGCAAGGCATACCCAGGCAATACATTATTTAATGGGAAAATACAATACCTTAAGCAAGCATGTAGTATTCGATTCACAAAATCGCAAAACAAACCATCTCAAAAGTATGTCAAGTAGTTCAACCATTTCCTTTCCGCTAGATGGCAGAGCCTACAACAAACAAAAATAAAAAAGGAGCCAACAAAGATGAAGTAAAGAGCAGAAAGAAACTTGATTAGCACCTTTTGCAACAACTCAAGTCCATCAACATGCTTCTTGAAATCTGAGCTTAGTAAACGCCGATGAAGGTCTTCCCTGAAATGTCTCATAAAATCACACTGAAACAGAAATATTGACACAGTTAAGAATGTGCACAGGAGAGTCTGAATAAAGAATAAGTGCCAGATACTTGAACTGTTATCAATGATATGAAGCTAAAGAGTAACATATAAGAACTTAATATGTGAACATGAAGCACATCTAATACGACTCAGAACATGATAATGAATATAGATGCAAAAACCACTCATATCATAGAGATATGCATCAAAATATAGATCAATATCACTTCACAGACCTCAAGATCTTGAAGCTGCTCAGGTCGTGGCTCCTCAAACTTGAATTTACGTACAACCAAGCGCTCTCGATCTTCCTGTATTTACACCATAAAACAGTAAGCTTGGCAGACATTGCCTTTTTCATAATCTTATTACTATCAAACTAACAAATATAAATATGTATTGATTGATTCAAGGTTTTAAAGAACCCAGCTGTAGCACCTTGTTTGAGTCCCTGATATTAAACAAAGCTTGAGATTGAACCGATAGATCCTGAACGAAGGCAATAGGATCTTGTTTTGAGGCCCTCATAGCATTGCCTCTCTGAGCAAAAATAAATAAATAATTCAATATTTTAGTTTAGACAGATAGCACAGATCACAAGTCACACAACAGATACAAACCGCTGATACGACCTTGCCAGCTGGCTTCAACCCACGGTCACCAGCATTTGTCCCTAGCTTTCCAGACCTGGTGCTCGCCCTTGATGTTAAACCAGCAGGAACAATTTTTGCATGTTCAGATACTTCTGAATAGCAAAGAAACATGAACAGAGTGAGAACTATGCCAGCATGTTAGTCTAGAAAGACTAGCCAACTATTTTGACCTTGTGGAAAACCAGAGAGCTTCAACCGTTCAAGAACAAGAGTTAATGCAGGACCCCGCAAATCCTTCAAGTTCTTCGAAACCTAAATCAAGAAAACCACCAAAAATATTGTTAAACCAGTTCAAATCTGAAAATGATGAAGAAAATAAATTGTAAGCCTACTTCCAGTACCATTTCACTCCCACAAACTCGCACAATTTCACCTATTGAAACTTCAGCAGCCTTTCGAACCTCCACTGATTTGTCCTGAAAAAATCAATAGTTCAAATAGTATCGGGCAATGACTAGATTCCAGAGAGGACAATGACCAATGAAAACCAAATGATAAATACCACAAGAGCAGAGGCAGCTGGTTTTAACAGCTGCAAAGCTTCAGATAATTCATTGATTCCGGATAGATGTTTAGATAACCAATCAAAAAGGTCTTTCCGTCCTTCAGCTCCAATTTTTGACTCTGAAAGTGCAGCTGCAATGTATGGAACCTAGCCACAACAAGAAACTCAGAGGTGCTTTTACAAAGACTACTAAGCTAGTTTACTAAGACCAAGTACAAGTACCATTTTATCCAGCTGAACCGCTGCATTCCAGGAATCCAGTGCACTCAAGGTAGATTCTCTCATATGCTTCTTGTTATCACCAAGGCATTTCAAAACATCGGTTAAGATTCCCTGAAGCATTTTAAGCTAAGTCAACACTAGAATAGTAACCAGATCAAAATAGTAGTTATCCAATTCAAAAGTAGTGGCATATTAACCTTGCTGGATTTTTCAACAGCAGGACCCATAGCAGATGCCATGCCACCAATGGTGGTCAATGTTGCCATAACCAAGTTTTTGTTGCTGTCGTAGAGGCGGCCTCTAAGAGCTACAAACAAGTCAACTTGACACACAAAAAATGGTATATCCATCAATCCTCGAAGCAAAAAAATAATACTTGAATAGAAGAAAAATAATTTCGAAAGAATCAGCATATCACATCAAAACATATTAAGAGAAATTAAATCTGTAACAAGATGTGGTACCAGTGCCAGCAGGTTGTATTCTCTTGTTAGCTTCATCTAATATTTTGTTGATAGATTCTATGGACTCCAGCCGGAGCTGAAATTTTAAGAGGGAAGAACAAAAAATCAATTACACGTCAGCAACTCAGAGGCATGCACCAGTAAGAATGTTTGAAGATAAGAAAGCAACCAGACCTTCCAATCAGGGCTACCAAGGTTTTTCAGTAGATTTGGTGTAATTTTTCCGCTAATATCTTCACGAGGAAGACCATCACATCCACCAGCAGACGAGGATACATTACTGTCAACCGCTTTTACTGCTTTTTTAGGAGCAGCAGCAGTTCCCTATTGACAAAGTGGTCTCAGAAATACACTGTCGAAGAATTTAGAAGATGAACTCAGAGAATTTGAACATACCTCAAATGGATTTTTGGCATACTCTGAATCAAGAGCACTAAGAAGCGCCGGTTTGACATCACTTAGGAAATTTTTTATATCTGCATTAAGAACATTACCAATAGTTGTTGTGATGATCCGATGAAAAAATTAGTTGCTGTGATGAAGGGCAATAATCTTGCACTTAGATACACCAAGAGTCATTTCTATCTATAGCATATAATGAGCTATAACATGAATTTTGCGAGCCCAGTTGATTTAGGACAACTAACTCAGATGCTTCAATGTTAAAGAACTCACAGAAAATTTATGATTCTACCACGAGAATTGTTAGACTGGGCATCCACCTCAAAACCAATTGGCAATGAGGGGAGGGGCCCTACAACTTACGGCATAAGAGAATGTCCCCATTTTACACGATGTGGGACTATTCCCTAACACTCCCCCACACGTGTGACACATGTCTATGCGTGAACAACATTGGGTGGATGTGTCAAGTGGCCCACCGGGCACAACTTGGACTCTGATACCATGTTAGACTGAGCATCCACCTCAAAACCAATTGGCAATGAGGGGAGGAGCACTACAACTTATGGCATAGGAGAATGTCCCCATTTTACACGATGTGGGACTATTCTCTAACAAGAATTATCATTTCAATAATACTTATACACCAATTGAATGAAACAATTAAATTATTAAGCCCAGATTTACTGACTGAGATAATTCAAAGTAGAAAATGTCTTGATTCAGTCAACAATGAAGATCCACTACCGATAATAAAAACAATGAAGATCCACCACATTTAATCATTTCAGTCGAAAAAATACTTTTTTATTGGTGAGAAGGAAAAAAGAAAAAATTCATACCGACCATGCTTATTAAGGTGAAAGACAAATTCAGGGTGACATTTTTCTCCCAAGAAATTTCATAGTCAGATGGCACTAGTACCATAGTTCACATTTTCACATCGACGTACATGTAAGGATGTCATGTTCATGTGGCCTTCCAAATATATTTAATGTTCAAATTGCTTGAGGTGTTGAACTCTCATTTAATTTCCTTTTCATTAATTGCACAGAATATAAAAGTTAGATGACTACATAAATAATCCACAATTATCATCTAAAAGCATGATAACCAAGAGGGAGAGTTCTAATAAAACATAGATATCATAAAGGAATTATTGCTGCCCATCTTCGACTACTAGTGGTTGAGAAGTTAAACGACTTGCTCAAATTGACATTGGAATTTGGAAGTAGTAGAGCAATTTCGACGTAGAAGCAATTTCGACGTAGAGGCACTACAAAAGGTCAATGATGCCATGACTTAAATGCAACACCTCAAATATTTGAGAAGCAATATTTTCATGCTTGGTCGGTCAAACCTAGTGGTCCAAGACAATTTGAGATGGTAACTAAACTATGGTTTCAACTCAATTGCTAGGATTCAGTGATTCACATATATGAAAAGTTACAGACCATACTCATGTCATACTCACTAAAAAAAGTTGCTAAGATATCAATAGTTACCTGGACCAACAAATTTATGCACTACACCAATAAGTTTAATAGTTGAGTTTCTTGTTGCAGCTGCACTAGACTGCAAACCAGTCTCTTTGCAGAAACCAATTAGATCCTGCGGTAAATTTTTATGGAAAAATGTTAATGGAAAATAGAAAAATGAAACCAAAACAGTTAGCACTAAGCATCTAATAGAGCAAAGTTTTACAAGATATATGCACCTTTAACTTCAGATGTGCGATACCGAAATCTTCAACAGCAGAAACCATCCACAAAATTCCCTCAATGAGGACTTTGGGATTCCGGTGCTCCTTCATAATTTTATAAAGCTAGGCAAGAAATTGTCAGATAGTCAGTGTCATTATAATGTGTACGGAACAGTGAACAAAGTTTATCTCTACCAAATGTAAATGTTTGTTATATAGAAAAATACAGAGGATCGTGTGATAGAGTTACTGCTAAATATAAAAGGTTAGAATATGCTTACTCTCTCAAAGACAAATCCTGGACCAACAACTTCTGAAAAAGTGGTAAGGCATTTCATTGCATGAGAACGGGTCTTGATGTCAGCAACCCGTTCAGAGATGCCTGTCATATGAAAATTAGGGCATATAAAGCAAGGCCAAACAACGAAATTCAACAAAAAAATTGTGCACTCGATCACATACGGACATACCAAAGAGGCAGAGCACAACACACCGCTTAGGAAATTTTTTAACCGTAGAAGCTATATAAGTAATAACTTCTATGACCTGTTGTTGGACCTGAATCACAATCACAACCACAACCAACAGTTCATGGAAAAAGAATGACTGGTTTTATGTAAATGCAAGGAATTTATTATGCCACACCAAGCAGCCACAAAATTGATTGAAAACATACCTGGACATTTTTTTCCGTCCAGCCTGGAACAGCACACAGAAGCCTTATAAAAAATTCAGCAAATGTATCAAGGTCTTCAAGACTTTCAACTGCTTGTTTTAGCAAACCGATAGCTGCAATAAAAACATACAGAGGCTTTGACAAGATTCGGAAATCGGAACCATCATATTTCTGGAGGAAAAGCCATCTTGCTAACTGATTCTTCACTATTCTAAACAAGCATAATAAATACAATCAAGAACAGGGATAAAAAGAACACTATCACTAGAACCAGATTTTTTTGATATCTATTGCAATCATGTATATATCCTCAAGAAATACAATAATGTGAAATTTTACAGGAAATCAAGCGACATGTTGATCTTTTTTGTCAAAGGGGGAAATTTGAACAAAAATATGAAAGGAGACAACTAAAGTAAAAGTTAGAACATTCAAGCCGGTCATTAACTTCAAATCAAAATGGAGTACCTATTTTTGACTAACATTTTACCAGAACCAGAACTACAAGATATGGTCCAATGGAATCATTTGCTTACAAAAAAACAACTCAAACTTATTTGCTTGTATATTTTGGTCATATTTAATATCATTTAGTGCACTTCTATTAAAAGCAAAACTACAATCACCTATGAACATTTGCATGTCATTCAACTCACATAAATCACAATTACACAGGGAAGGCTATCAATAGCAAAAACAAAATTCTAGACACGATACTGAACCAATGGTTGCCACATAATAGCTATATATCTAGACAACAAACCAAAATGTATCCTTCAAACTAAAGCATGTCAGTTATGACACAAGTTCATCCAAGTAAAAGTTAACAAGACACAGAACAGGACATAACTGATCCTAGGAAATAAAGGAACTACCATAAGATCAATCACTGAAAAAAGGTAAGTTAGATATTAGAATTGACTAATCTCGTAATATTTTAGATTTCAGTGTGCCCCATAAAGACTATTAATCCAGCCAAAACAAGCAGGAAAAAAGTCAAGGAGAAATCACAAGATAATACATATAGATATGCCCTAGACGCACATATTTAAATGTATATAAATGTACAAAGCCAAAGGTAGAACTTGCAGACCACAATATCAAATTAACATGCAACAGAAAGTGTACATCAAGTTCAACATACCTTCAAGTCTTTCTTTCCAAACACCACTCTTAAGTTGAGAAATTGTTTCGCCTGGTACAAGAGAACCCAACCTTGCTTCAATCTCTTCCAAACTCATATCCCCTGGCTGTGGTAACATTCAAAAAATGTATGCAAAAAGAAAATTGGGTAAACAACTACCCGTTAGAAACCTAGAAACATAAGAGACCAATTTTAACCCATAGAACTATACCTCGACGTCCTCGGGCTCAACCGATCTTAAACTCTTTGACTGACCACCACCATCAGTGGTCTTGGCAGCCGTTGATTTTACACCAGCCTTTTTGCTGGGTTTCTGTTTGGAGTTAAAGTTGGACAAAAAGCACAATGATATCAAGGATTAAAAGTATAAGATCCAAAAGATGTCTACATTTCAAATTATTACAGATCAACTCTAAAATTTGTGACTTACAGCAGCGTGGACAGCTGTCTTTCCACTTAACATGCTTGCTGCTGATCTTCTTACAACAGTACTCTGCACAGTATGACAGGCGCTACATGTTATTAGAGTCTCAAGAGAAAAGGCTACTACACATCTATAAAAATAATGCTGTGATGATTGACCGAGGAAAGTAGGAAACTATGCACCAAAGTATCTGACTGTTAAATGAATTGAACATCTCAAATCTCTTGTTGCAACTTGCAATTTTCATCTTGCCAAACATTTAGAATGTCAGTCTAGTATATATCAATCCTAAATATATTAACTATTAGGGTTTGCTTGGTATTGGGGAAATAGGGGGTGAAAAATTAAGGGGGTAAGTCTTCACACCTTCAAGCATGTTTGGAATGGGAGGAAAGATTAGGGTGGGGGGATCTATTACCCCCATATGGGAGTAATCCATTGCCTCCTCTCTTATGGGGTAATAATTACGGAATTTTTATTTTATTTTCTTGTTTCACTTCTAACACATCTACTTGGTAGACATATATTGTAGGACGACTAAAAACGAAATCTCACCCAATTTGTACTAAATTAGTCGGGTCAGGTTGAGTTTTCTTGAGTTTTAAGATTATTACTCAATGAAATATTCTCTTGACATACCAAACTTGGGGAAAAGTTATTATTACTCCCCTAAAAAATTACTCCCACAATTATTACTTCGAAAAATTTCTCCCTTTAATTTTTACCCTCATTCCAAGCACACCCTTAATGTAAAAAATGATAAGAACATCAACAATCTATTGACGTCCTCCATGTAAGAGATAAGCTTGGCGTCATCATGTATGCTACAATTGATAACATAATGGTGTGTGTATATATATAGGGTCAAGATCTACTGATCTAGTGAGCCCAGAGGTCATCTTATTTATTTAAGCCCCCTACAATCTTACTATTAGATTTAATTACGGTTATTCTACAGTTAATATCTACCATTAGATCATTTTATTAACATAACCACCACAACCTTAATCTACCTTATTTTAGATGAATGGTGGATATGGTAGGGGCTTAAAATATGTAGATTAAGCCTCATGCTCACTGGAGAATTATATATATATATATATATATATATTGCAAATGCAAACACTTACAAATGGCATTGGCTACATATTTTATTTTACTAAATTGACCTAGAGTTTTGTGACCATAGGATAAAACCTAAATATGAAATATTCATTATCATGCATAACACTATATAACATTGAAAAGGTAAACATTACTAAACCTAAATACAGAACATCAAAAGAATTCATTGCTCTGCTAAGACTAATTTTTTGCAAGCTGCATAAAAATTACAAACTGTCTAAATTAGCACGTAAATGACATTAGAGTTTGCATATCTTAATCAATTAGACTAAACAGTGTTCAAGGTGGGCGCCTAGGCGACCGCCCCAGGTGGGGGTCGCCTGGACGACCACCCGCCTACCGCCCAGTAGGCTGGGCGACCAGGCGAGTAGCCTGATCGCCTCGCCTAGTCGCCTAGGCGACCCTTTTTAATATGTTCTGGTTTTTTTTTTACTTTTTTAAAAAAAAATTAACCTTCCCCCACTACTTATTCCTATAAATACAACTTCCCACTCATTTTATGAACCCCAAACATGTAGGATTTGTTTTTTTTTGTTTTGTATACATTTTTCTGATTTTTTTCTAATTTTTTCAATTAAAACAAAATTAAAAACATTTAATTTGAAAAAAAGGTCGCCCAGAATTGGGCGACCGCCCAAACGCCTAGGCGCATCCTGAACTTTGAGACTAAACATGTCCTAGAACAGGAAAACAGGAGAAAAAATAAATCAACAAAAAAGAGAAACAATGGAACGTGCAGCAGCAAGCTAGACTAGGATATCTCTAGAAACATACCCCTGGACCAGCCATGCTCCGAGTTGAAGTTGAAGTGGCAACTAGACGTAAACCGGGTAATTAGATCGATAATAGTAATATAATACATAATGTTTCCCGTAAGAACCATGTAAATAAATTTGTTGACCTGAAAAACCAAACCTGATCCGACTTCATTCTGCTGACTTGTTGAACCAATCATTTCTGAAAGCTTTTTCTTCCTCACATCATCAAGTTTCTCCAGAGACCTTTCTAGAGGCTTCATACCAACCAACTAGTAAAGATGAAACCAAAACCCATCAACATAAATACTTAGTTAACATAAAAAATAAAGTTAAAGAATTAGGACTTATTAATCTACCTTCGCAATAGCTGCCAAAACAGCAAAAGAGGCATCTCTGACTTCAGGAGTGCCATCATTGAGACACTGAAAGATACATAAGCTTACATCACACTTTGCAGGAATAATTAAAATCACATGATTTATTAATTAGAACCCAGAAATTTTACGCATCTCACCTCCATACAGATGGGCACGTAATCCTTATGCAACTTGAGAACAGTTGCCTTGTTAGAAGACTCAACACAAAATGTAATCCAATCTAAAGTTAATGATCGCACAAGCGGGACCTTGTTCTTAACTGCAGTTTTCACATCTGTAGGGAAAAATGTCACAAATTAGGGCACGCATAATATACAACTTATTAATCTCAACACAATAAATTTCAGAAGGTTGACAAAGTTGTAGTTTGTAAAGACACCACCAACAACACCAAGTTATAACACTTCCAGACAAACTATAAACCATATTCAGTGGTTTACATGATAATGCTTTACCAGAACAAGTCCTACCATTAACTCTAAATCTGCATTGCCTTACAGCTTGTACGTTGCAACAATAATGGCCATAGTGGCCATTCGTTTGTGCTTTTTTGGGTTCAAGACTATCATTCTCTCTGCGGTGATCAAAAAATTTGTTTTTCAGTGGAATTACAATGGTAATTTTTCAGATGGTGCCATACTGGTACTGCCAATAAAGGATTTGTGGATTTCTAAAGTTCTTGTTTTCAAACATAGATTCAATTGCAGCAGACCAAACTCACTGCAATAGAAAAATTAACAATTCTCAAACTGTATAGTGTAAGCTTTGCATGTTAAAATCAATAGCAAATTACAGAGAAATCGGAATTGAACATCAAACATGTTGTGATCTTAAATGTGTAAAGAAGAGAAGGCTAAGAGTTCTCCCCTTTTTGAACATGCAATTGAGATTATTTAAGTGTCAACCACCGTTTAAAAGGTGGTAGCACTGGCACCAAGAGTAACACAGATATCGCAGCCTTCCAGCACTAGCTGGCAAATGATGAGAACGAGGACATTATGGTAGAGGCAATGGGCTACATAGCACAGGAGAGGTGCAGGTAGGTTTGAGTTTTTGTTAAATGGAGATTGGCATCTTAACTTGATACAGTGTTAATATTTAGGTAACCCTAACTCTATAGTCTATATATACCAACTAGTTATGTTCAATGTCAATAGTTTTTTAACTTTGCCTCTGCAAACTATGGCAAGATCAGGAAACATGCAATGTTCTTTTATTGCATGTAAAAATCTACTGCAGCAAACACCTATTATGTGAACTATAACTGGGTCGCATTGTTACTGCATGTTGAGAAGACCATGATTTGCCAATATGTAACACCTAAAAAACAAGACAATTGTCCACCATTTTCACGACACAAGACAAAAACAAAATGCTAATACACCCAATTTAAGCACCTTACAAAGCAACAAAGAAGGTCGCACAACCATGTGTAATGTTCACTTTTAATTTCTGTAATTTGCATTCCTATAACAAGGCGAGATAAGTCCTAATTTGATGATGATAGCCCTACCTGAGAGGATTTAATTGATTAGAAGACCCTCTCTTTTATGATGTTATGTTGTTTGCTTATTCATGATGTACAGAAAAGGTTTCAGTAAGAAAAAGAAATTTTCAAATTACAGAAATTACAAATATGATGGAAAATTATTTAGACAGTAACAGCATTGTCTGAATTAAGCTCGTATAATCAAAGCCAAAAGACTAAAAAAGCATAACCAAGGTAAGCATGTACGATGTATTACCTGTGATATTTATAAAATTGTTAAAGCGGTTCTGTCTAGAGTTGCACAATATTTTGAAAGGTTTGCAACAAGGTAAACAGACAATTGGACATATGGGCATATGGCCAATCATATGTAGCGGGACCTAAAATATTTAGGCTGGTAGGGATAACAAATAAACAAGAACACATTCAAGCATTGCATTCAAATACAAAAGCACTTCCATCACCATTAAAAAAATATGCTACTTTGAAATTGAGATTTTCTTATTTGAATCACTAAACCTACAGTTATGTAATTACTAGGGGCATAATACAGCAAAATAATATACCTTCTACAACATCAATGAGAGATAAACATCCGGATTTGTGAATGGCTTGTAGGGTTTGAGTGAGAGCCTCTACAACAGTAGGCTTTTTCTCCTTCAATTTTTCCTGTAAAGAAGAGTGACAGATTAGAGCAAGACTGCTAATGCATAATCAGAGAATATCAGGCTTAGGAACATGAGGGCAGGAAAAATCCAGTGATTTTAAGTCAGTCCAACTGGAGACAAACTAGTCAATAGTAGTCACATGTGTGCTGCTTCAGTAGGGCACTAGGACTTGATTAATTTTCATAAACAGGTTTACTAATCAAGGTACAGGGTTAACACTAACTCCGGTTGAAAAATTAAAATATCCAACTAGTGCTGAAGCATCCATGTACTACTAAAAAAACTTCAAAACATATATTTGCTACTCACACCAACCCCCACAACACTGTCCAACTGGCTGAATTCAGAAGCCAACAAGCCAACTGACACGGGTGAGTGTCTCGGCAAGGCAGTGGCTCGGATATGTTATTGTCTTTAACTTTCCGGGGTTTTTTCTTCTCCATCTTTTCAATGGTTTCTTACAGGACCTAAATCTGGTCATCTATTTCCGTTTTTGCATTTTCATTGTTCTTCCCATAAAATAACAATGGAGAGAAACCCATCATAAGAGGGTTGTCAAAGGCTCTGAGCATACTAATTTGAGTAGTTGACTAATACAATAGGTCTAGGTCTCTCCCTAGACAACTTGAAATACTTAAGCAAAATCAAGTTGATGTAAGATAATACTTACAAGTAATACAGGAAGCAGAAATCGTGAACTCCCTGAAAAATGACTTCTTAGTCCCCTAGCAAGATTGCCAATTGCATGGATAGCTTCTGTAGAAACAGCAATATTTACATCTGTGATGAGCTGGTCATCACAGAAAGTAGTCAGAACAGAAATATTGTTGTTAAGCAATTCCATATTAAAGGACCACATACTTTCAAATATGCCATAAGCAAGGATAAACATGTGGAGATGGAAAAAATAAGCAATAGGTGCACTACCGTTAGTATTTTAGAGTGTCAAGAAAATTTCGAAAGATGGTCTTAAATGTCATCAAATGGGTCAAAGATCAAAGAGATTAATGTGGAAATTTTTTGAGTTTCCTTAATTTTTTGACAGTTGGTTTGATGGACATTTCAGTTGTTTGCAGAAAATGTTCTGGGAAGTGGTTCAGAGTACAAGCTGCAACATTTTTCGGAAGCATTTGGCCCAGATTCATGGATTTAGGTAAGCAGCAACAACCTCTGATAGCAGCATTTTTTTGCAGCAAGAAGCAGATTTATTTGGGAGCTTAGGCTGTTTGCAAATTCAGCCCAAATTCATCTATTAGTCAGCCTAAAGGTGGTCCAGTTTGCAGTGTTTGCTAATGGAATTTCACATTTCACTTGGAAAGGTAGCGGACTGCGGCCCATGAGGATCATTGAAGTTGGCCACTTTTTTACATTAAAATTTTGTTTGGTGGGCCAGACTAAGCCAATAGTGACAGTTTTCTTGTTTACCTGAGGCTGGCTGGCCATGAGACTTAAGATAGAATTTTATTTGCTGGTGTACTTACTTGACTTCCGGCCCACATGTTTAGATCTTCATGTAAACATTTGAAAATAAATGATAGAAAAAGGGTGACCCGGGCCGTAGAAATTTCCAGGGGAAAAAATGGGTCATAGAAAGATATTATACCTTCTTCAGCAACCGACAGATTTCAGAAAAATCACCAGGAGCAATTTTCTTTGTGGATGAAAGTTTGGTTAGCTCTGCAACAGCATCTCTCCTTTCAGACCATTTAGAAGCTTTCTGGGGGGAAAAGAAAGAGCAATTCAATGGACAGAACCTAACACATGTACTCTAATATTATGTGTAAGACAAAAATAGAAAGACCACCTACCACTCCCTCCCAAAAACCAGATTTTTCCAAGGGTATCAAAATATCAACAGGATCAACAAGATCATATTCATCAATGTCCTGGGGAACTGAGGGGAAAAAATCGAAGAAAGGGATACATCAGTACATAGAAATTCAATACACAAAATGCTTTACATGGTCTACTGGGACAAAAACACCTCAGCACGTCTTACTTTCGACAGCGGATTCCTCGGAAGGGCCATTTCTTGTAGCTTCAGCAATTGCTTCGGGCTCAGGCTCTTTGTCTTGCTCTGACCTAATAGTAATTGAGAATATAATAGCATTGTCAAATATTCATGATAAAATATTACCCTAAACATTGCTTATTCAACAAATGAAAAGAAGAAATTGTACGAAGTCACAGTTAAATTTGATGTAAAAAACCTAAAATGGATAAATATTACTGATTCAATGAATGCTCATGCTGTCAAAAGTTAGGCAGCATGAGAAATGGCTACTTTTGCACCAGCTTAGTTAAATACAATATTTTCATTTTTTGGCACATGTTGGTAACTGAAAATGAACAAGGATTCAAAAGATTCCAGTGGCTTCAGGCTATCCAACCATATATGGGGTTTTCATTCACAAGATCCGTTCTCTAGAAATTTCCCCTCCTCATCCCTCTGCCAAAGTGTTTCTTTTTCGTAACGTGCCGCAATATTCTTGAGGTTATGAATTTTAGTTGTTAATTTTTTACTCGTCTTCAAAGCATGACTTTTAGTGGACCTGGCTATTGGGGTCATGTCGTGTACTACTTGTGCTAGGACCTAGGAAATCATGTAAAGCACAAGTTGAAAGGGATTCACCATGATAGAACTTATACTAGTTAAACAACTTGTCACGTAGATTTTTTTGTACGGTTATTAGATATTCCCATGCTAAATGCACCTTCAAACAACCATTCAAATAAAAAATAATTTAGGGTGATGCAAACATTTCATTTTCATGTAAAAAATTAACAAATCTTGTATGATTGACTATTTTATATCAAATTGCTTCTTGATAACCCCATCCTCATAAATCATCTTAGCTAATACAATTGACAACAAAAGGTTTGTCAAGTTAAGTTGTCCAAATCATGTCAATATTTCATGTTGGCTGGTTTTGCATCATGTTATTGCAATGCTCAGGTATCGCCTAGGGGAGCCCAGGCGATTGGGTGGTCGCCCAGTTGTGTGCGACAATTTTTTATATTATTTAATTATTATTTTTTGTTTAAATTAAAAAATAGGGAAAATTAGAAAAAGTACATGAAAAATACAAATAAAATATAGAAGAAAAAAACTTACATGTTTGGGCTTAAAAAATACACTTAAATCACCGACTCACTAGGTATTTATAGGATTGGAAGAAGGGTAAGGGAGGGGCGTTAAAAAAACAAACGGTCAAGATTGCATCACACCAAAACAACCATATATATAACCTTATCTCCCCCAAACCCTAACCCCAAAAGGAACAGCGGCAGCCACCCTCTCTCCCCCAATCACCACTATCAACAGCAGTGGCAGAACCACCTCCGACGTTGTTGCTCCGGCGAAAGGAGGGAAGAAGGGCACCACAACTATCACCAGCGGCGGCACCACAACCTCGGCGTTGGACAATCGCCCGTGCGACTAGGTGATTGCCCGGTCGCACAGGCGACTACACACACTGCACACATGTGTGCGGTGTGTGGATGGTCACATATGCGACCACCCAATGTGGCGGTCGCCTAGGCGTCGCCTACTCACCTAGGTGATCACCCGCCTGAACATAGTGTTATTGTATCATGTCAACGATTGTCAAATCCACTTTTTGGTCAACCCCTCAATTTTGCCATGTGTCATCCCCATAATATCATGATTACCGTCATTGAATTACAATTTTATAACACCAAAAGGTCAACCAAACGAAAAATGTAGAAACATTATGGTTTTTATCAAAAAAGAAACAATTAGGGCTGCTAATTATAATTCATAATTAAAACCTACTTGAAAACTAATAAAACCCAAGTAGTGGATCAAACTCAACCAATTCAAGCCAGCAATGTACATGTTAGAAGTTTAAAACAGATTGAGCCAAACATAATTCAAGAGACTTGCTCAATACCTTTTCTTTTGGTCAGTCATCAATAAATATATAAACATTATCTGCATACCAAAATTCGTTCAACCATATGCCAATTCGATGACTCCACCTCCCATTCTTTTGATTCTGCAACAGCTACCACTTACCACCTCTTCTCTTCCCAACTCCCAAATCACATATTCATCTTCGTTTTCCCAGCATACCCCCTCTTTGTTTATTATTTCGCACGGCCTTTCTTTTTTATATGCCATGCACACTGGTCTTATCCTCATTCGAAAGTTGGTATTGCAACATAAAAAAAATTCCCTTCTCCTAAGCCTATTGCCACAGTCACTACCTATCCTCCTCCTTAAGTGGTGCCTACTTATTACCCTTCCCAAGCAAATTATATTGTGTTTTCCTCCTAGTTTTGGCAATCTTCATTTGGCTTCCAAAAATATTGCTTCTACAACTCTTTATTTCAAAACCAAAAGTGTCATACTTAGGGGTGTAAACAAGCCCAAACGAGTCAAGCCCACGGTGTTTGAACTCGGCTTGTTTAATAAACGAGCCGAGCTCGGGCTTGGCTCGTTTAATAAACGAGCCAAATGTCCTGTTTGGGCTTGGCTCGTTTAATAAACAAGCTTAGCTCGTCTGCTTGTTTAAGAATCTCAACAAATTTTTCAGCTCGTTTCAAGCTTGATTAACTTGTTATAAAACATATTATTTACATTTACAAACATGATTAGCATATAAATGAGAAATTTTATAAATTATATGGTCTACTTTTAGGTAATTGGGATATAGAAAATAATATGTTTATTTGTGACATATATGTAATATGTGTATAAACCAAAACACGTCAAACGAGCTAACCGAGTCGAGCTAGGGTTGGACTCGTTTACTAAACGAGCGGATTTTGGTGTTTGAGCTTGGCTCGTTTAATAAACAAGTCGAGCTCGAGTCGAGTTTTATCGAGCCGAGCTCGGACAGCCCTAGCCATACTACGCAAGAGTCCAAGAGAAAACAGCCTTATAAGTCAACCTAGACAACTTGGGTTCGACATTAATCAACCATCTGCAAGCAAACGTTAAGCTTTGTTCAAATCTGACCGTCTCAGTTAGAAGTTTGTACCATGCACTCAAACACTATAATTTTGTGATTTGAATTTATTTCTTGAAAATTTCAGTTGAGTGTTGGATTTTATAATTTTGGCAGCTCTGGGCTTTATGTTATGATTTAAATTTTATTTTAATTCTTAAAACATGAACATGTAACACATGTTCGTATCATTATGTATGAGTTATGACATTGAATCAAGCAAAATTCTAAAGTCTTCACCTCAAACTACACGACCAACATCAAAACAGATTAAAATTTGTATAAAAAACAATTTGCATGCATGATGCATAATAGAAGGGTTCCACTGAAAATAGCAAATACTACTCCATGGGAAGATAATATCACGTTAACTTGATAAACATGAGAAGCAAAACAAAATAAATTGTTGTATCCAGATTTTACATTACCGAAGTTTACGAGTTGGCTTGCCATTGACAGTGACATTAGCAAGTTCAGCTTCAAGTTCTTTTTTCTATAAAAGAAAAAAAATTATGACATCTTATGATAGCATTGATAAATCTATTACACTACACCTAGAACTGAAATGTCTTACCATTGTATCTCTCATCTTCTCAAATAAGATTGACTTCACTGGGTCCTTCCCTATCCATCTACATAGCTCCAAAGTGAGGCCCTTGGAACTAGCTCTAACATTTTGATCTTGATGATCAAAAAGTTCAGGCAACATTTTAAGAAGTTTCTTTGGAGGGACGACTTTAGACCCAAACTCACTACATCAATTACAAAAAGAGAATAGACCCCTCAGAAGTTGTTCCGACAATATAAAATTCAATAGGCAACATATAGAAATAAATGGAATACCTCAAGGCTTGAAACATAACATCAATAGCTGGAACAACTGCTTTTGCAACTTTATTTTTAATTGCTTTTTCCATAGCTTCCTATAATCAAGATTATAATATTAATAATAAGATGTAAAAAATGTGGACAAGAAACAAGAGTGAAAGGTGATGAGCACCAAAGAAGTGGGAAACATTCATAATAAAGATGATAAGATGTAGTTTCATGAGAAGGACTTGGTTTTACTAGATAAAACATAGTTTAGTCTCAACGACGGTCGAAAACACAAAAACACAAGTAAAATTCAAGTTGGAAGTCGCCTTTGCAAGTGGAGCAAAATTCCAATATCCACTGGAATTCGGTCAGGCACGGTTAACATATATGCTTTACATGAATCCACGTGAAAATAAAGGGAAAGTGTTAAAAAATTCAAATGGATGAGGATCAGCAAGGCATGTTACCATAGACCACTCTAGAGACAAGAAGTATACACTTATGAAGCAGGTGTCTCCAAAACAAAATTGTTTCCAGTTTTTCACAACAACAGTGTCCACACTGAACAAGCAGCAGTATATGTCTCGTGTCTGTTGGCCGAAAGAAGCATCCACGGTCTACGGCAACACAAAGCAGCAACCAGAAATCATAAGAATTAGGTAGATCACCAACTTACCAAAAACACATCCACAGCTTCTAATTCCACCCAGAGCAAAAACGCAGCCTGAGCCTTCTCCACTGTCTTCGGCCGGCCAGTGAGGCATTTCGCAACTATCGCATCGCAAACTTCCTTCGCGTACCTATTCCACATTTCCACAGACCAATTCAGCAACAAAACACACAGACAAACAACTACAATGCAGGTAAAACAACCAACCGAACCGTACCTTCCGACGTCCGCATCCGCCGCCTTCAAGTATGAGAGCAACGCATCGAGCGCCTTCTCCTGCACCGGCGCGTTCGCATCCGACACCGCCTTTTTAAACAGATGACCTGCTCAAAACCCCCGAATCAGACCTAAAAACACCAGATCACGACGAAAAGAACCAGATCGAGACGAAAAGTTACCGAAATCCCTGAGTCGTGGATCCTTCGGATCCGTGATGGAATCGCAGACGGCGGCGAGATCGATGCAGCCGTCGTTCCGAACCTTCCAGTTCTTGTGCTGCAACCGATCCTCCCACGGCAACTTCTTCGCCTCCTTCAGCAGCTTCTCGTCCTCCGTCGACATCCCGGAATCTCCCCTTCGGAACCCTAATTTCTGCCCCCTCGAAGAGAAATCCGGATTATTATTATTTTTTTATATTTTTTTTGAAACGGGAGAGAAGGGGAAAGGGGGAGATGAGGAGGCACACGTGCGGGACGTTAGGTTGGGGGTCGAGTCCGGACGGGGAGGGGCATTTGTTTGGGGTAGAGCGGGGGAGGTGGCACGTGCGAGGGAGGGGTAGGATGGGGATTTCGGGTGGGGTAGGGTGATTTTTGAATTTGGTCTAATGTGGGGTGGAAATGGTTGTTTTATTGACAACTTTCGGACTCTTGTCTCCTGGGGCTTTTTTTGTTTTTTAATTTCTTTGTGTTGTGACAACTTTGTTTTATGTTTGAAATATTTAATTATGTGTGGGATGATGGTTTTATGAATGCAAGCAAGTGCTTCAATATTGGGCTTCTTGGGCTTATTTGGGCTTGTTGGGCTTAAAAGAATTGAATCGGTGGTTAATTGGTTATTGCCAAACAAAATATGATGTGTATTTAATTAAGAAAGTTAAAGATTATAAGTTTTACTAGTATTATTTTGGATGGTTGTTTTCGTGTTTGGATGTGGAAATTACTTGTAATTTAGTTGTCTCTTGAGCTACGCATCAATATTATTTTGTCTTAATGAACTTCAAGACATGTCAATCATTTCTCATATACATTCATTTACAACAATTTGCTCCCTAAGCTTTAAGAAAACATAAATCTCCAATATATGCACTCTTTTTTGTGTTTTATGCTATGCACATCTATAGTATTTTATAATTGGTCATTAAAAAAAGTCTTCAACGACACTTACAAATAAAATGTCAGAGAAAGTGGACCTTGAAGACACTTTCAGAGAAGTGTCATGGAAAAATGAACTTTAAGGACATTCACATACAAATGTCATTGAAAACCGACTCTGATGACACTTTGAAGAAGTGTCATAGAAAATACAGGCTTAAAAAAAATTGGAGACACTTGTATTAAAAGGTTGAAAATAGATTGTTTAGTTTTTTTAAAACAATAAGGTTGTACTTTTGATTATGTATAAAAATATTACATTACAAAACCATGAAAAGATATTTTTTGAAAAATTTGTACATATCAATGATTGTCATAGAAAATGTATCTTTGAAATATGAAAGAAATAATTTTCTTAAAATTTGATTTTAAGAACGTATATAAAAATATAATATACATATATCAATAGTGCAATATATAAATAAGGTTAGTAATATAACTGATATCAAAAGTTATTTGTAAACTAATTCTAAAATCCTAGCAATATTAATATATTAATAATATATGTTCAGTAAGCATAGAAAATTACAAAAGTAATAAAGTATTGTAGATTTGTAGTGGTTAATATAAATGCTCTCAAGCCATGTAGGTTTTATGGACAGTAAGAATCCTAGAACCCACCGTTGATTTCGTGATTAGATTATATATTTTTTAATTTACTTTTCATGTCACTTTTTAAGAAATGTCTTTGAAGATTTTCAATGACATTTTCAAAGAAATAACGTGGAAGAAACTAGTGTTACTTTTAAATAAATGACCTAAAATGCTTTGATGACACTTTCGAAGAAGTACCTTAGTAGGATTTTATGTCACTTTTAAGTAAGTGGCATCTTAGGTATGCACTTTCAATGACACGAACATAAAAGTCACTTTTTTTGTAATGTCATTATATGTCTTTGATGACACTTTTTAGGTGTCATTAAAGTCCATTTTTGTAGTCGTGGTGGTTAAACCAGGAAATAGGGGATGTCTAGGATCGTGTTTTAACATTATTTGAGTTTTATAATTTTGGATTTTATACTTAGATCATTTTTGTCGTTACAAATTTACATTTGGTAAGGGTATATTAGATATGTTTGGAAATTTTCGTCTGATAAAGTTTTACTTCGTTATGGAATTTGGACAAGAATGAAAGGGACACAAGTCCTAACTAAATTGGATGAACTTTCATTGGAAGAAAATGTATGAATGGAAGGTACACAAGTGGTAGCCTAATTGGAAGAACTTGAATTTGAAGAAGATGTTGGGATGACTTTGAAGGGTCAAGTTATCCTAGAAATTGAAGCAACGAATACTCTCAGCATTACACTACCGAGTGAAGAACTGGTTGCCATCTTTCAATTTGGTTTAATTTGCACCCAATCACAAAGTACAATGAAGATGTTTTTGGAAATGATTGTTGCATTTGTCTCGACCCTATTCCAATTGGAGATTTTGTCAAGGTCAAGTCGTGTGCCTATTGTTGTCATGGTGTATGCATCAAACGGCGGGTTCAAGTCCGTGAAGAGTGTCCTTTGTGTGTTATCGACTAATGAGATCTGAAATGTAATGTATATTGTCAATGAATGTATATGTAAACTTATATTTGAATGTTTGTATGTGTGGTGTAAACATATGCTTTGTAGTGTATGTCATGTGTAGTGCTTAAAAGTGTGTAATTGTCATAATTATTGACGTAATGGATGTTTAATTTCTTAGTGGTGTTTATATTAATGGAAGATCGTGAATATTTGGATGGAATTGTAATAAAAAAATTAGTTGTGTTACTGTTTTAATGGATGTTCCTGTTGTTTTGTCATCTGCACGTATTCACCGCTTAAAAATCATCCATGTAAATTCATGTAAACCACTTAAGAATAAATGGCATGAAAACACTTTTTGTTTGATTTTTTGTTCTTGATGATAAGAACTTAAGATGTTGGATGGAGAGACACATATTGCATAATGCACATGCATCTGGGCAATTATCCAAACTCGAAATACAAAATGAGATGAAACTAGAAAATGAGAGGTTTGGATGAAAATTTGAAAAATGATAAAGATGGAATATGTGCATCTCAACAGTTATATCTCTTCAAATACCTAATTTCTACCAAGCTTTATGTCATGCTTAAAAATCCGAAAGGAAACTTTATGTCGAACTGTTTGGGGAATCAATGGTGTAACTGCTTCACCGTCCCACTACACCCAACATCACTAATAAACACCCTCAACCCATATAGGTCTGTAAGCCACACATGTGAAACCCGTTTCACAACAACTTGCCCCGTAATGGTTTAGAATTTTTCATCCTCTTTATAAATGAGGGGAGGTATGAGTAGAGGCTTGTCATGACACGTTTGAACCTAGTGAGTTTGCATTTCGGAAGGATTGTATGTTGCTTATACATGGAAGTATGTGTTTGTGCTAATGGAATAATCATATTTTTTGGACCAATCACATGTTGATCTAAAGTATAAATAGGTTGGTTCATGTTCATGAAATACGTTTAACGGGAGTTCATCCATTAGTGTGTGGTTGATTGATCATTTTAATAACCGCAAGTGCACGTCGTCGATGAAGACGTGAAATACGGGTCGAACCTCAAGGGTTTGTAAATGTTGTTGTGACTACAATACTCGAGTGGCAAATGAGAGTAGAATTATGAGATTATGTTAAACTAACTACACTAAATGATGAATTAATCAACAATTAAACTAAACCTCCATGGAGTGGAGGTGTGTGTGTGAGTGAGTGGTTTCTGATTACATAAGGCACACATGTGTAAAGTATGTGAAATCTATAGGATCTACTAGCCCCTAAACTTAGTCTAAAGGGGGGGGGGGGGGGGGGTGAATAGACTAATTACGGTATTAGTGATAACTATGCCAAATTCAAAATATAAGACAATAATGTAAAAGAGATGAACAAACAAACCACTACTCCGGATGTAAAGAGGTTTGGATCCAACCACCGGATCCTAGTCCTCTCTTACGAATTGCTCTTACTCGAGCAACTTCGCGTTCTCCACTAATCCGATCTCCGTTGCGGGCCGAGATCACGCCTTTACACCACAAGCTTTGCGAACACCCTCGCCTAGCTTGGACCACCTTCTCACAACCCGAGAAGAGCTTCACTCCGGAAGCTTGTACAACTCTTGAAGAATAAAACTTCAGCAACTAATCTTGGCACTTGAAAAGGATGATGCAATCTAATGAGGATGGTTTCAAATGAGAAGATTTGTGAGCACAAGGGTTTTGAGCACTTTGGAAGTGGTAATGAGATTTTGAGCTTAGAGAAAGATTGGTTGCTTGAAAGAGTGTTCTAAGCTCTATTTATATGTTCCACACAAGTTCTAGCCGTTGGGGATTAAGTGATGGAGAGATGTGTAAGAAAACACAAATCAGAAAAGACAGCACAGAATTCTGGCGACTAACGGTCGACCGGATCGAGTCACACGGTCGACCGATTCATGGCAGTGCTTCATTCGGTCGACCAAAAATGATAACGGTCGATCCAACTGGGCTGGAACTTAAGTGATCGGTCGAACGGTTTCGAATACCAGTTCGACCGAAAAGAGACAGTAGCTCTGGGTCTGGAAAAGACTTAAGGTTCGGTCGACCGTGAAAAGAGTTTCGGTCGACCGGTAGGCATGTTTGATTTGAGACCCGATAATAACAAGTGTAATCGGTCGAACGAGGTAAGTGCAACGTTCGACCGAATATGCCCAGTAGAAACAGAGACGAGGAGGAATCAAGATTTGGTCGACCGTAAAGGTAATTCCGGTCGACCGAAACACTAAATCCAAACTTAGGTTAGTTAGAAAAATGTGTATACGACCGTTGGAGTATACGACAAGTATAACGGTCGTAATAAATACAAATACGGAAAATAAACGGTCGAACAGATATGGACTATCGGTCGACCGACATAAGATGGTAAAACAGGATATGAAGAAACGGTCGAACCAATTGTATGTGTCGGTCGACCGATTCCTAACAGGCAAAAAGGATAGGCGAAACGGTCGAACGGATGAGGTAACTCGGTCGACCGTTTGGGACAAATATTCGTTGCCTGGAAAAGACTGGTGGAAAACGGTCGAACCAAAAAGCTCGGGCGGTCGACCGATTAAGTGCAGATTTCCTGTTCTATGGTTCTAATGAGTTTGGTTGAGTTTCTAATGAAGTCTAGGATATATGGAAGATAATGCGAGACTTCTATAAGTATCCTAAGTGATGTGTAATGCAATGAATCATGAGTTTCAAGTGCCAAGTTACATTTAGAGCCTAAATACATGGAATTGAAACCTAGCTACTCTTCGATCTTTATCTTTAGTTTAACTCAAACTTGAATCCTGAAATGTTAGATAACACATATATATATATATATGCAAGTAATAATATTTCAATAGATACATGTTTTTTATTGAGAAGTTGATTAATCATCAAAACGGATTAACGATTATTAGCCCAAAAAGCCAACAAAATCAACTAAAAACTAGTCTGAAGTCTAATTAACATCAACTACATTTACATGAATACTTGACTAATATAATTAGACATGAAGTTAAAATGCACTTTGAATTCTCAAGAATGAACTAAGTGTAGGATTTCGTGTCCCCATGTATGTATATATTTTAAAAAATTAATACAACATACAAGATCGATTTCATATTTTCAACAATTTTATCTACATAACTTTGTGTTTTATTATAATACCACGCAACCCTACATTTATTAAAATAAACCACAAAGGTAGAATCATACCTAAAGGTTCTCTAAAACCTTTTGAAGATTCGGAGTTGTGTTGCCCGTTGAATCGTCCACGGAATTGCCTCCGAGTGTTCACCAAACTCTAAACAAGATTAGAGAGAAATGAGCTAGTCAATCAATCTTTAATAAGGTTTAGAATCTAGCTAATGACCCATCTTTAAGCTCCTGAGATTCTTATCTCTAAAAATTAAATTTACTAAGAGATTTTCGTGGTGATTAGGGAGAGATTAATGAGAGAAAGAATTTTTGCATTAGTATTAAACAAGTATGAGTATGGGTCATTTTATAGTCTCCCAAAACATCCTTATCAAGAGCTATTCTTTAGCCATGATCCCTTGTTTATTCTCTCCTAAAATTAATCTCTAATTTCCACCTAAGCACCCACAAAAACGTTTTAATTAAATCTAGAATTAATCCACCCACGATCTAATTAATCTCTTAATAATTCAGGCAGAATCGTTCTTTTTCGGTGGACCAAGTATAACTCGGTCAACCGAACCGTTCGGTTATAACATGTGTTCGGTGCACCGTGATCTAGACGGTCGACCGAATGTGTATGAGAAAAATTTCCTGGAAGAATTTGGACGAACCACGTCTTTTACTCGGTCGACCGTTGACCCACCAGAATTGCTCCTGGACATAGTCATCAGATGACCGTGTCACCTTCGGTCTACCGAAAATACTACTTATCGGTTGACCGTGCACACTCAGTTAACCGAATCCGATTGTCCAGGCACTCCAGACAATTTCGGTCAACCAATTGCGCTTACATGTTCCATATTCGGTTAACTGATCTGAAGATACCCCGGTCGACTGAACCTTGAACGGTTCACCGTGTTTGACCCCGATTTTGCCTTTGTCAAATTTTGGATTTATTTCCAACAAAATTTGATCTTTTGGGGTTTTTAGCAAATTCACATTTTATGTAATATATTATCCTATGTAATATTAAATTATTACACCCCATAATATATACACCTCATATGAATTTATTATGATTCTAATTATGTCAATTCTCATGACATATTGATTTTATTCATTCACCATATGTGTCATATTTTCATATGAAACCCGACACATCATATGAACTCAAAATCAAATCTATTGTTTTACAGTTTTGTGGTGTGACCTATAGGAGGATCTAAACTAAATTGGCAGTGATATTAAACACTTAATATCTCAAACTATAAACGGTATCTAGCTACACATTATAGTTACCCAATTAGCATAGATGTCTTTGTTCCACTCGAACTAAAACACGATCCATTTTAGTGATGTAAGTGCATCACTTGTGTCTGTCCATTGCTTCATGATATTAAGAATATATACAAAGTAGAAATGTGTCACCTTTATATTATATTCATTTCTTAATTTCTCTAAGCTAATTATACATATATAACTTAACTCAAGTTACATTGTGCACATTATAATTTTGCTTTATCAAGGGCCCACTAATATCATCACTCAATTAAGAGGGGCAATGATAACCGTTTGACTAGCTATCTTTTCTAGCACAAGTCATGCTCAACCAACTATTGCATTTATCACTATACTTATTGATAGCTTTTGACAATAATCAAATTAAGCACTTCTTGAGTGAAAAGATATAAGTCTCATATCTTAGGATCCAAGACACAGTAAAACATTAATGACACGAAACACAATTCCATAATGTTTTACTTGTTAGGTCTATTCAATATATAAAAGTAATCTTTTCCCTTTTATATACCCGTGTCGTCAATTATTTGTAGAGCTACAACAATCGATGACCAACACGACAATCTTATCTCGGTGATTATGTTCCATATTAATTACCATGATTGTAAATAACTTTTGATTTATGTAAACCATTATCTTTTAGAGCTCTACGGTTAAGGACGAAGCGTCTCTTCCTTAACACTTCCAAAAGACGAATACCATAATCAAGGAACAAAATGTTTGCACATCCAATTCATAATAATTGACATATAAGAGTAAAACTTTTAGAACACATTCCTTTCACGAAGTACCTAGTGTGGACATTAGGACATCAATTAATCATCCATACAACTCAATACATTCGTGCATTCTCTAGATCTAGCATAAGACAAGTACCTAGTGTGGCTATTATCCCATATAATACAAGTTTTAGCAAGTTACATGCATAGATCTACATTAAGCATATGAAATGACACAATATAAGAAAAACTCATTACTAACACATCACATAATGTACATCACCTTCATAATAACAAGCATGAAAAACAAGATATTAAGACTAAACATGACATAAACCTCTAACTAGAAAACTAACCAACAAAATCAAAAACTAATTGGATAGAAAGAAAACCAATGACAAGAGGAATCCAAATCTACATTTAGATTAAAGAAAGCATTAGTTTACAAGCTCCAACCACTTGAAGGGAATGTGTGTTATAAAAGTAATCTTTTATATATCTTTTATTATGAATTGAATGTATAAACATTTTGTTCATTGATTAATGTATTTGTCCTTAAGAAGTATTAAGGAAGAGAATCTTGGTCCTTAACCGTAGAGCTCTAAAAAATAATAGTTTACACAAATCAAAAGTAATTCGCAATCATGGTGATTAACATGGAACATTAATCACCGAGATAAGATTGTCATATTGGCTAAAGGATATTGTAGCTCTACAAGTATTTTAACAACATGAGTACATGAAACAAAAAAAATGTTTTTTTCAAATATTGAATTGACCTAACAAATGAAACATTATGGAATTGTGTTTGTGTAATTAATGTTTCATTATGTCTTGAATCTTAAACTATGAGACATATATCTTTTCACATGAGAAATGTATAATTTAATTATTATCAAAAGTTATCATTGAACATAGTGATAAAGAGAGCAGTGTAATCAGTGGTTCATTATAAACACCCAAAAGAGAGCAGTGTAAGTAAGGAATAAGGAAAGATCTATGTACCCACCTCAAAGTCAAGTCAAGTCAAATTAAATACCAAATGGTCCAAGAAAAAGAAAATAAAGCAAGACGGATAAGTATAAGTAGCAAGCGAAGGGTAATAAGTCATGTACTTTATTTCTTCCCACATTTGTACTGCTCGGATTTTTATTTCATGTCTTGAGATATTAGGTGCTAAATAAAAAATTTCGAGCTTAAATTAATTGTAAGACTTATGGAATGGTTTGAAAGCATTTTGGAGATAAAATAAATGTTAGGGACCTAATTGCAAATGTGGAGGTACTTAAATGCAAGTGGAAATTTATTCATTCAAAAGACCCTTTAACTCAAGAACTAGAGGATTTTGTAAGCAATTAATGTCAATCATTTTAGCCACCACAAGCCATGTTGCACCCCACGTGCATATTTGAAGAGTTAAGTGAACCAACCAAATTGTGTGCTGATCAAACCATATCTATCAACTATTAGCATGCCAAAATGCGCTACTAGCAAATACAATTGGTCAATTAGGTCTAGGGCTGTCAATCGTGTCGTGTCGTGTGCTAATCGTGTCGTGTCAACTCCTATATATAAGCTCTAGGTGTTGCGCCGTATCCGACCCATTTAATAATCGTGTTGCTAAATTTCTGCCGTATCCAACCCATTTATAATCGTGTTGCCATATCCAACCCGTTTATACCCGATTATTAAACGGGTTACTTCGTGTACACGTTTAACACCGCTACCGTTTACACCATTTAACACACGTTTAACACACAATTATCCACTCGTTCAGAGTTCAGAGTTCAAACTCCAAAGTTTCAAACCAATTATATATAATTGGTAAAATTATAAATATGACATTCAGTTATTAGAATTTGTTTATTATAATTTATAACTTATATATTACTTATAGACTTGTCGGTATTAGTCGTGTATTAATCGTGTCGTATTCGTAATCGTGTGCCTAATTACCCAATTACTTATCGTGTTTTATCGTGTCTTAATCGTGTTAATCGTTTTTGCAGCAGAAATCCATATCCAACCCATTTAATAATCGTGTTGCCGTATCCAACCCATTTATTAATCGTGTTCAAATTCTCAATCCATATCCGCTAACTTCGTGTCGTTTTCGTGTCGTGTTATCGTGTTTCGTGTAAAATTGACAGCCCTAATTAGGTCTCATATTTCAACGTTGCCTCATACTAGTTATTTTGGGTGCACATGACTCCTTCATGTTGCATTTCATGTTGCATATTAGTCGTCCGTTTGATTCTCGAATCCTATTATTTCTATAAACATAATAAGTTTCCCTTTCTTTCTTCCTCTTCTCCACCTTAACCATAGTTTTGTGTGATTTCGTGTCCCTATGTACATGTATATTTTAAAATTTTAATACAAGCATACATGATCGATTTCATATTTTCAGCAAATTTATGTACATTGTTTTGTGTTTATTCTAATATCATGCAAACTTACATGTATTAAAATAAACAAACGAGAGATGATCATACCCAAAGGTTCTCTAAAACCTTTTAGAAGATCCGGAGTTCCGTTGCCCGTCGAATCGCCCGCCGATTCTTCTCCAAGTGTTCACCAAACTCTAAACAAGATTAGAGAGAAATGAGCTAGCCAATCAATCTCTAATTAAGCTTAGAATCTAGCTAATAACTCATCCAAATCTCCACGATATTTTTTCTCAAAAAGCTCTGACTAATTAAGAGAATTTTGTGGCGATTAGTGGAGAGATTAGGGGGGAGAGAATTTGTATTAACACTTATGAAAAAAGTAGGGTGAGAGTACCTATTTATAGCCTCCCAAATAACCAACATCATGAACTATTCTCTAGCCATGATCTTTTATTTTTTCCTCCCTTAAACCAATCACAATTTGCCACACAATCATCCTCAAACATGTTTGACCACAATTGGAATTAAGCCACTGTGATAGTCGTTCGTTATCTTCTGAGGCAGAGATTGACTTTTCATGGTCATGACGAAACCGAAGACTCATGCGACAAAGGAAACTTTCTAGAGTTGTTAAAGACATTTACTAATATCAGTGAAGACATAAAAAGTGTTGTGAAAAATGCCCCAGAAAATGCTAAATTGGTCTCACCTAAAATTCAGAAGGACATCGTTAGTGCAGGAAGTGAAACAACTAGTGCAATAATTGCTGAATTGGGTAGTTCTTTCTTTTCTATTTTAATCGACGAGTAACGTGATTCATCGATAAAGGAGCAAATGACTATAGTGCTACGGTTTGCGGATAAAAATGACAGACTTGTTGAACATTTCCTTGTTATTGTTCATGTCTGTGAGACTGATGCAAAATCTCTAAAGGAAGCAATCGAGAGAACAATTTCTAAGCATGACTTGAGTATTGCAAAAATACAAGGTCAGGGATATGATGGTGCAAGTAACGTGAGGGTAACGTTCAATGGATTGAAGACCCTAATCCTTAAAGACAACGAAACAACGTATTACATCCATTTCTTTGCACATCAATTATAGTTGGCCTTGGTGGTTGTTGCTCGAAAGCATGTCCAAGTAGACTTGTTTTTTCATGTGGTTTCAAGTCTGTCAAATGTTATTAGGGTTTCATGCAAAAGACTTGATATACTTTGTCAAAAATAATCAATTTTTTTGTAGAAGCACTTGACATGGAGAGAGATTGAAAGTGGGAGATGATTGCATCAAGAGACTACACTCAAAAGCCCAAGTGATACGCGTTGGGGTTCTCATTACGGTGCTTTGATAAATTTGAGTCTCATGTTTGGTTCTATTGTTGATGTACTTAGATTATTGAAAAAACTTCAAATTCTGGGGAAAAAAGAGAAGCCATCATTCTACTCGACAACTTGCAGGACTATGAATTTGTCTTTTGTTTACATTTGATGAGAAATATCTTAGGATTTACTAATGATCTCTCAGTGGCATTACAAAGAAAATATCAAGACATTATTAATGCCTTGGATTTAGTGGCAGTGGCAAAACAAAGTCTACAATAAATGAGAGAAGAAGGATGAGATTCAATATTAGAGCAAACTACTCAGTTCTGCATAAAACATAATATTATGGTTCCTATAATGTGTGAATTGTATCGGCCTCGAGGGCGTTATCATCGAAGAGTAGATAAATTTTCAAATGTGCATCATTATCGTGTTGAAATATTCCACACAGTAATTGATATGCAACTTCAAGAGTTAAACAACCGTTTCACATAGGGGAGCACAAAGTTATTGATGTGTGTATCATGTTTAAGTCCTACAAATACTTTCTCTCAATTTGATAAGACAAGATTAATGGCCAAATTTTATCCCCAAGAATTTTCTGATTTTGATCTCCTTGTTCTTGAGAATCAATTGGAGACTTATGTTGGTGATGTGAGATCCAATCCAGAATTTGGGCATTTGAAAAGTTTAACAGAACTCGCAGAGAAGATGGTTCAAAACAAGAAAATTTTAACTTTTCCGCTGTTTTTTTTGTTGATTACCTTGGCATTGGTCTTGCCAGTTGCAACTGCAACAATTGAGAGAGTATTTTCGGCCATGAATGTCGTGAAAAACAGATTGCGGAACCGGATGGGAGACGAATGGGTTAATGATGCTCTCGTTACGTACATCGAACGAGAGATTTTCAATACGATTAGTGATGAAGTTATAATGAAAAAAATTCAAAGCATGAAACCTCGTAGGATTACCTTGTAATAAAAATGTTTGAAGTTAATATAATTTTTTTAAAATTATTATATTAGTTTTTGGTTGATATTTTTTTAAATGGTGCTCACCCCTAAATATCGTCATAGTCCGCCCATGCATGCAAATATGGATTGGAACAAGACTTAGGACATAAATTTTCTTCTTCTTCTTCTTCAACATTCAAATTTTTTTCTCTTCAAAATCACTGAGGTACGTGTGAAAATACTTCATCTTAGAGTTGTTTTTCTCATTTTTATTCTTTTTTGTCTTTTGTGTTTTTTAGTTTTACTATTCATTATACTACTGCTAAATCGAGAGCGTACATTTCTAAAAAGTCTATTATTGTTAATGAATCCAGTATTAAGGACAAAAACATTTCAAATTTTATGGTAAATTTGTTATTGTAAACAAATTTCACTATACTCCATTGATATGATAAATATATTCTTATAGCTGATTAACCTACAAAGCTATGTCCATTAAAAAATCATGTTTACTGTTTTACTTCCATTTAGATACTAGGGATTGTTGTATTATATATTTCTCATGTCATATCTCTATTATGATGAATTTTTTATTTTTTATTCTTTTGTTGGTACACATTTTAATATAGGAAAATATTTAGTGGACGTTGACGTCATGTAAAAGGACAAACTCGCTGTTTAAAAAGGGTCCACCGTGAGTAAACCTGGGACCTGGGCCGTGCCGGCCCGCGGCGGGCCGGCACGGCCCGTGAACGGCCCGGCCTGGCACGCGGCCCGCAACGGCTAGAAGGCAATTTTTTTTATTTTTATTTATTTTTTTACCTTTTACCAATCCTATAAATACCCCCACCCCTTCACTCATTCCTCACCAATTCTCTCAATCTTCTTCTCTTCTAATCATTCCAAATTTCCAATCTTCAAGCAATTTCTAAGCGGGTCGAGTTTTGCGAAAAGCGGGTCGAGTTTGAAGTAAAGTGGGTCGAGTTTAATAAAATTGGCATTTTTTGGGGAAAATCATTTCTATTTTGAGTTGAAAATATTTTCTTAATAATCTGACACGAAAAAACCCGACCCGACCCGACCCGACTGAAGGCCGGCCCACCAACCTTGGCGGGCCGAGGCGGGCCGTGCCGGGCCGGGCCGGCACGGCCCGGGTCCCACCTTTAACCGTGAGTGTAAAAAAAGTATCCCAAGAAGTGATGGAATTAGGGGAGAGCAAAACCCGGGTTGACCCGGTCAACTGGACCGGTCGGTCCGGGTTCGGTCCGGAAAATTTCGAAAAAATCCGGTCCGGGTTTCGGTCCGGACCGGTCCAATTTTTTTAATGTAAAAAATTCGGTTTTTGACCGGACCAGACCGATTCGGTCCGGTCCGGTCTTCGGTCCGCGGACATCCGGTCCGGTCCGGTCTTCGGTCCGGACCCCGGATAAAAATCGGTTATTTACTATTCACATATTCAAGCAAAACATTCCAATTAAACACAAATCGGTTATTTACTAATTTCCTAAATAAAAAAAAAGCAAATTGGCGCACATATGTAAACCTGGGTATCGGGCCGACCCGACTTGGTTTGGGCCCGACGGGCCACGGGTCATGCCTAGTCGAAATAAAAGGGCCGAGCTTTCGACCCGGTCCGTTAATGGAAACAGGTGGGCCAGGCGGGCCAACCAGTTTATTTTAAAAAAAATCAAAAAAAACTCGGCCCCGCCCAGCCCGACCCGCGGGGTTGCCATGTCGGACCCGATGCCCTATAAACGGGCCGGGTCGGAGCCCGACCCGTTTAACTTAATGGGTCGGGCCGGCCCGATACTAGACATGTCAATTGTGTCGTGTTCGTGTACTATCGTGTCTGACAGTTCTGCATTCGTGTCAGGATTTCGTGTTATCGTGTATAGTATAATTTGAAAAGATTTCATCATGTTTAGATTGAAAATAGTTAAGTGACATGTTATATTAATATTTTTCATTCTAAATAATATCTTAATTTACTATTATCAAGACAATTGATTATCTAACAAAAGATGCAGTTCGTGTCTGTTTCGTGTACAAAAACAACATTTCATGTTATCATGTACAAATTATTTTATATTTGTATGTTCACCAAACATCATAATAAATCATTTCAATCGTAAAAAATTTTTCATATAAAATTGTGTCTTGTGTCTCCTTATCGTTACGTCGTTTTCAAAATGAGTAGTTATATACGGACGCGAGCGTCCGTGACGCGTCCTACGTGGAATAACACGTCAGCTGCCAGTTCAGCATCCAGTCAACCAAAACTTCTGCGCGGGGAAATATAAATTACGAATTGTTGGGTGCGACGGTTCATTTCCCTAAATCACGATTTGTTGGGTGCGACGGTTCATTTCCGTGCGACGGTTCATTTCCCTAAATCACGATTAGACGGTTCGACTTCACGTACATCAGTAGCGGCGGTACAGCATTCGAGTAACTTTCCCCATTTCACCCGGAGTTCCTTTCCATACGCTCATCCAAAACCTTCATTGCTCCAAAACCTTTCCATTCCAGTAACGAAAACCAAGACAAGGCGAAAATGGATCCTTCTCTACCTGAAACCTCCATTGCTCCTGAAATTGTAGCCGCGCAGGTGTTTTGTCAACCATGTTCTTTCTGGTTCATTTTAAGGTTCATTATTGGCCTCTAACAATTTTTTTGTGTGGTATAAGGTAGCACGTGCTACTTCCGCGAAACCAAGTGCGGTTTCGCGGCCCTTCACAAGCAGTTCGACCGGATGAAGGAGGAGGAGAAAAATGTCTTCCAACGGACGCCTTTCGGTCACTTCCTCAGGTTTCCTCACGTCACAACTGACAACGAGATACTGGGTTGGTTCGTCGAACACTTCGACGCCAATGAAGTCGGTCTAAGAATAGCCACTGGGGTGGTCCCATTTACGGTAGAAGACGTCGCCCTTCTACTTGGACTAAGAGTACATGGGCAGAGAGTGGATATGGATGCCATGTACGTAGAGAAACGTGACGGGGTTAACCTCGACAACACCCAGCTACTGGGTCATCTTACCGCCACGAGCAAGATGGGCGAGGAGGAGGAGCACGTCCGACTCCTTATTTCTATGATTTTCAATCATTTTTTGTTCTTCGATGGATCACTGCGAACTAAAGCGTGGTACACGAAACACCTTAAGAACCTCAAGCGCCTCAAGAGATATGCGTGGGCAAATGCGGTTCACACTTTCTTGGTTGAAGGCCTGGAGGAAGCCCAACGGGACCTCTCGAGGAGGAGATCGTCAGCGAACTTCTCTATGAAGCAGGGCTACGTGTCTGGTTGCGTTGTCGTATTACAAGTAAGCATCTTGGTCCGGAATGAGTATTGTGTCAGTCCGGAGTAGTGTCGGTTTATGTCCGGAATAAGTGTGTTGCCTGTCCGGAATAGTCCTGTATGTGTCCGGAATGACTGTCTTGCTTGTCCGGAATACGTCTTGTGTCTGTCCGGAATACGTTTTGTGTCTGTCCTGAATAGTGTTGTCTCTGTCCGGAATAAGTGTCTTGTGGTTGTCCGGAATGAGTGTTGTGTCAGTCCGGAGTAGTGTTGGTTTATGTCCGGAATAAGTGTGTTGCCTGTCCGGAATAGTCCTGTATGTGTCCGGAATGATTGTCTTGTCTGTCCGGAATACGTCTTGTGTCTGTCCGGGATAAGTCTTGTGTCTGTCCTGAATAGTGTTGTCTCTGTCCGGAATAAGTCTTGTGTCTGTCCGGGATAAGTTTTGTGTCTGTCCTCAATAGTGTTGTCTCTGTCCGGAATAAGTGTCTTGAGGTTGTCCGGAATGAGTGTTGTCTCTGTCCGGAATAAGTGTGTTGCCTGTCCGGAATAAGTGTGTTGCCAGTCCGGAATAAGTGTGTTGCCAGTCCGGAATAGTCCTGTATGTGTCCGGAATGAGTGTCTTGTCTGTCCGGAATACGTCTTGTGTCTGTCCGGAATAAGTAATTTGTATGTCCGGAATACGTCTGCGTCTGTCCGGAATAAGAGTTGTGTCTGTCTGGAATAAGAGTTGTGTCTGTCCGGAATTAGTGTTTGGTCTTTCTGATTAACGTTATGAGACTGTCCTGGGGATGTTATGTTTCTGTTTTTTAACTCATTCCTGTTTTCAGGTGTGGCTTTGCGAGAAGTTCAAATTGGGGGATCCCCGGTCAGCATTTCCACGGTTCAAGTGTTGGACCGAAATGTTTAGCATACGCCAAATCCTTAGAAAATAGGAAGATCGAGGCATCAACTTGTCTCGGATATACTCGGGCCAATTTGAGTTGAAGGGCACCCCAAAACTCAGTGCACGGGAGCATTCACTGTTGTCAGAGGATCAATTTCCTCCTGCAGCAGCAACTCCCGCAGCGAAGGAAACACCTTCAACTCCTGCAGAAGCAACGGTCGCCTCGAAGGAAACACCTTCAACATCCACTCTACCAAGGATACAACTCAGTGAATGCAGCATTCCATGTGACCCACTGCTACAAGAGTTGGAACTTAGTGAGGTGAAGACGAAATGGCTGCGAGCCGAAGCAGCACTTAGGGAGGCGACCGTTAAAATTAACAACCTGGAGGAAGAACTCCGGATCTCTCAAGAAGAGTGTCGTGAGCTGAGAGTCCGTGGGGAGGAGGAAGAGAGGGAAAAGAGGGAGGAGGAAGAGAGAAATAAGAGGGAGGCGGACGAGAGGGAAGAGAGGGAGGAGGAAGAGAGAAATAAGAGGGAGGCGGAGGAGAGGGAAAAGAGGGAGGAGGAAGAGAGAAGTAAGAGGGAGGCGGAGGAGAGGGAGAAGAGAGAGGAGGAAGAGAGGGAGAAGAGAGAGGAGGAAGAAAGGAAGAAGAGGAACGAGGAAGAGAGGGAGAAAAGGGAGGAGGAAGAGAAGAAGAAGAGGGAGGAGAATGAGAGGAATAAGAGGGAGGAGGATGAGAAGAAGAAGAGGGAGGAGGATGAGAAGCATAAGAGGGAGGAGGAAGAGAGGAAGAGGAGGGAGGAGGAAGAGAGGAAGAGAAGGGAGGAGGAGGATGAGAAGAAGAGGAGGGAGGAGGATGAGAGGAATAAGAGGGAGGAGGAAGACAGGAAGAAGAGGGAGGAGGAAGACAGGAAGAAGAGGAAGGAGGAAGAGGGAGAGAAGAGGACGGAGGAAGAGAGAAAAAAGCGGAGGGAGGAAGAGGGAGAGAAGAGGAAGGAGGAAGAAAGGAAGGAGGAAGTTATGAGGAGACAGGAGGAAAGAAAGAGGAAGGCTGGGGTTGCGCTTCCGCTTTTGCACCCTCAAAAAATGCGGACCATTAAACCACGCTTGCGCACAGAACACATAGACGAAGCGCAAAGCAAATCTGGCCAAGATGAGGCACAGAAGATTGCCGCAGAAAAACAAGAAGAAATAAAGGAGGCCGAAGAAGCCACCACAAAAACAAAAGGGCCCGAAGAAGCCAGTGAAGAAACAGCGAAAGATGAACTGGCCGCCCATGTTTCGTCCACGAGGCCAGATGTGGATGAGACCGCCTTGAGAACGCTGACCAATGATGAGGTACATCGTTTATTGAATGCAATGGCTCCCGAGCGAGAAGCAAAAGATATTATCTGGAGGGGGGTTCTCAGCATTATCAGCAGGGGTGATCTCAAGGAAATAATTTCGCGAGGCACAGAAATCACCAACGAAACTCTTGACGGCCTAATTGAGGTACTCGTCAGAAGAGGAGGGCAAAAAAAGGTGGTCTGCTTATCAACCTTCGAATCGGAAATGATTGTGGAGGGACAGGGAGAAGATATAAAGAAAGATTATTTACTCCCAAAAATTGAAGGACTTAATGTGGAGGAAGTCGTCATCGCACAGCCATGCTGTTTGTCCGGCCACTGGACTCTGTTCGTTGCCCACGGACCTCGATCAGAGTTCATTCAGTACAACAGCATCTCCCGCACGCTTAAAAGAGGTGAAAATCCTAACCGTTTAGTCGGAACTCATGAATGCACCGCGTCTAAGATAGCGGGATTCTGGCGAGGGTTTTTGGCGGTCGAATGGCCACTGAGAGTTGACAGGAAGGGTAGCCAACGACAGCTAGCGGGGAGTAACGACTGCGGGCCATACGTTTTGTACTGGATCAAGCGTTTGATGGAGAATGCTGATCCGACGAAGCCGAAGCAGAGCAAGGTTCTTCACCGTTTTAGAGGCGATTTGGCCAATTTCTTACTCGAAGACTCTGGGATGTGCGATCAACAATAAACGCCCTGAAAATGTTTCAATTTTTTTTCCCAAAGTTATACATGTATACATGTTAAAATTACATAGACTATTTGAATGATTTATCAATACAAGGACATTTGGTGTTGGTTTTTTATATATAAATGATTTTCTTTTTTCCGGACATACATGATACTGTAGGATCGTGTGGGTTATGGGTCCACAAACTAATCACGATTAAGCCTTAATTAACTACTCGGTCGATAGATCAAAGATGTGCAGCGGAAATTAAAAACAAATCAAACACGAGTAGGAAAGTAATGCAAACCACAAGAAGACACGTCGGTTTTATAGAGGTTCGGCCGCGCCTACGTCCTCTCTTGCAAGCACTTCTCGAATCTCCGTTCGAGCCCCTCTTGCGTCTTCACTATGCCTCCCCATTCCGGGCCGGGAGCAACGCCTTTTACACGTCTTCAAGCTCGCGAACAACCCTCGTCGAGCTTGGCACCTCCTCTCACAAACCGAGAGAATCACTTCGGGCTTTCACCGAAATCCTTGCTTCTTGTCTTGGGCTTTCACCAAGACCCTTGCTCACTTTACAACAGAGGTAACCTTGAGTGGAACTCACTCTCTAATTGAGCACAACAATTGCTAGTATGATGATTGATGAAAGATGTGGAAATTAGGCTTTGGATGGCTAATTTGGAGCTTTGAGGTTGTGGAAAATCTCACTATAAGTTTGACACTTTGGAGTTGTGAAATCTTGTGGAAAACTAAGTGTGAACCTCTATTTATAAGGTCTAAGAGATTCCTAGCCGTTGGGGAAAGATTTGATTGATTTGTGTAAGAGATACACAAAACAGAATTCAAATTCAGCAAAAACTGTCTCCAACCGGTCGACCTAAAGTTGAACCGGTCGAACAAAACCTTACAAAAACTAATGGATCGGTTGAACAAATGGATGGTTCGGTCGAACAAAATGGTCATGTAAAAACTCTAAATCTACTGAAACCGGTCGAACAAAAGGTCCAATCGGTCGAACGTTTTCGGACAGGATTTAAGGTTTAGTTTTAGTGATTTTCCGACTATGTTTTGGATGACCTATCGAAGTCCGATTGATCTGAAATTTTGTGTGTGACTTCTCTAAGGAACCTAGTATGTGAATGCATGGATATTATCTTAAGTTATGCTCAATTCACATTTGTTCCTAAGACTCAAAGAAAAGTAAAATACATGTCTTCAATCCAGCTTGATTACATGTCTTGACTTGATTTTTCTTCTTTCTTGAGTCTTGATCACCTGTAGATGTTAGCACAATACAACATATATACCATTATACTACATGTGCTAATCTACATGTCCTAATTAAGATTAGGTTGAATTACATCATCAAAATATGGATTAAGGCCAAAAAGCCAACAATCTCCCCCTTTTTGATGATGGCAACCTATATCTTAAACTAACTTAATACTTGAAATATATTATGCAAACTATGCTTCAAAATGTTTCTTTAAATCTATTGCATAGTTTTTCTTGACAATTTCATGCATATTTCAAGTTACCCTAATCTATTACTTCTCCCCCTTTGACATCCATCAAAAACAATAATCAATGTAAGATATGAAATGAAATTTCTCCCTCATTGACAATTATACAACTATTCAAGTTCAAATAGGATGTCATTGTAATGAAGTTGCTCCCCCTAAATTTTGCACTTCATTACTCTAATAAAAGATATAACATTTAAGCTCCCCCTATCAATAAGGCTAAATGGAAACAATGAATATGATAAAAGTTAAAATCATTTAAGTTTCTACTTAAGCCTTATTCTAACATCCATTTTAAAATATGACATTTATAATCAATGGATGTGGTAAATGATTTGCAATGAATAGGGTTAATGATTTTCAATGAATTGAACTCTAAGGATATGACCATTAAGCATATAAACTAGATTAGAGCTAATTTTTCAGAAATTTCAAAGATAGAAATTTATACCAAACTTGAATCTTGAATAGATCCAATCTTGACTTGGTGATGCAACCGGATTCGAATTCGACGCTTTGGCTCACCCGGTCACCACCAATCTCCTCCTCAAGCTCCTACAAGTGTAGACTTTGGTACCCATTTTTGCTTGGGTCCATTAAGTTTAGCTTTTGGTACCCAAATCCAAGTTGATTTTGGTACCTTTACACTTACTTTCTTTTTCATGGCAAAATTATGTTTAACATTAATTTGAATAGGAAAGTTTTTAACATAAAAATTGTTTTTATTGCCATGTGTGAACTTATGCAATTTATTTGACAAATTTTTGTTTAATGCATTAAGTTCACTGTTTTTAGTTGCTACAGATTCATTTAAGCAATTTAGATTTTTAATCATAGAATTATGCTTTTCATTCATGTTAAGCATGCGAATCTCTAAATTTGCAACCTTTTCATTCATGCAATTCAAGTCATGTAATAATTGCTTGCTTTCTAAATGAGATTTATCAAGTTTAATAAGCAAGTCATTAGTATCAATTTCTAGCATATGACTATCAATTGCATGAGATGAGGTAGTTTTATCATTTAAATTTTCTTCCTTCAAGCATGCATTCTCTAAAGTTAGAACTTCAATTTTAGCAAGCAAATCATTTTTATCATCTAAGATAGATGCATTTTGACATTCAAGATCATGAATTTGCTCATTTGCTAGTTGATTAGTCTTGTGAAGTTCTCTATATTTTTCAAATAATATTTGAAATGCATTTTGTAGTTCATTAAAATCATGAGCATTATCTTTTGAACTACTACTTGAAGAAGAGCTAGAAGATACCTCATCTTCACTTTCTCCATTGGATGAGCTTGATGATGATGAAGATGTTGAGTTAATCTCCATTTTCTTTACTTGAGCTACATCCTTCGGATTTGCTTCTCCCTTCTTCCCGGTTGGTGAATCTCCTTCACCAAAATTCTTTTCTAATGTTTGCCATATAGAATGAGCACTATCACATGAGCAAACAACATTAAAAAGTTTATCTCCTAATGCACAAAATATGACATTCATAGCCTTAGCATTTAGGGATGCATTTTTCTCATCTTCCAAACTCCATTTACTAAAATCATATCTAGGTGATTCATATGGAGTTTGAATCATAAACCACAAACTAATGTTCATGGATTTAATAAATGACATCATTTTACTTTTCCATGAAACAAAATTATTTCCATCAAAGTATGGTGGTTTACAAGATTCTAAAGGTGTGGATGCATTAAGAGCCATGTTAATTTATCGGTTAAGAACAAAATTAACGAACGAGGCTCTGATACCAAATGTAGGATCGTGTGGGTTATGGGTCCACAAACTAATCACGATTAAGCCTTAATTAACTACTCGGTCGATAGATCAAAGATGTGCAGCGGAAATTAAAAACAAATCAAACACGAGTAGGAAAGTAATGCAAACCACAAGAAGACACGTCGGTTTTATAGAGGTTCGGCCGCGCCTACGTCCTCTCTTGCAAGCACCTCTCGAATCTCCGTTCGAGCCCCTCTTGCGTCTTCACTATGCCTCCCCGTTCCGGGCCGGGAGCAACGCCTTTTACACGTCTTCAAGCTCGCGAACAACCCTCGTCGAGCTTGGCACCTCCTCTCACAAACCGAGAGAATCACTTCGGGCTTTCACCGAAATCCTTGCTTCTTGTCTTGGGCTTTCACCAAGACCCTTGCTCACTTTACAACAGAGGTAACCTTGAGTGGAACTCACTCTCTAATTGAGCACAACAATTGCTAGTATGATGATTGATGAAAGATGTGGAAATTAGGCTTTGGATGGCTAATTTGGAGCTTTGAGGTTGTGGAAAATCTCACTATAAGTTTGACACTTTGGAGTTGTGAAATCTTGTGGAAAAATAAGTGTGAACCTCTATTTATAAGGTCTAAGAGATTCCTAGCCGTTGGGGAAAGATTTGATTGATTTGTGTAAGAGATACACAAAACAGAATTCAAATTCAGCAAAAACTGTCTCCAACCGGTCGACCTAAAGTTGAACCGGTCGAACAAAACCTTACAAAAACTAATGGATCGGTTGAACAAATGGATGGTTCGGTCGAACAAAATGGTCATGTAAAAACTCTAAATCTACTGAAACCGGTCGAACAAAAGGTCCAATCGGTCGAACGTTTTCGGACAGGATTTAAGGTTTAGTTTTAGTGATTTTCCGACTATGTTTTGGATGACCTATCGAAGTCCGATTGATCTGAAATTTTGTGTGTGACTTCTCTAAGGAACCTAGTATGTGAATGCATGGATATTATCTTAAGTTATGCTCAATTCACATTTGTTCCTAAGACTCAAAGAAAAGTAAAATACATGTCTTCAATCCAGCTTGATTACATGTCTTGACTTGATTTTTCTTCTTTCTTGAGTCTTGATCACCTGTAGATGTTAGCACAATACAACATATATACCATTATACTACATGTGCTAATCTACATGTCCTAATTAAGATTAGGTTGAATTACATCATCAAAATATGGATTAAGGCCAAAAAGCCAACAGATACGTAATCCGGACGGACATATAACGTAATCCGGACAGACAAACAATGTAATCCGGACTGCCTAATTACGTATTCCGGACATACTGGTCACTTAATCAGGACATAAATAAAACGTAATCCGGACATTGATGTAACGTAATCCGGACATACTGGTAACTTAATCCGGACATAAATACAACTTATTCCGGACAGAAATTAACGTAATCCGGACAGACAAACAATGTAATTCGTACAGCCTAAGTACGTCTTCCGGACATACTGGTCACTTAATCCGGACATAAATAAAACATAAACCGGACATACTGTTAACTTAATCCGGACTTAAATAAAACTTATTCCGGACGGACATATAACGTAATCCGGACAGACAACAATGTAATCCGGACGGCCTAATTACGTATTCCGGACATACTGATCACTTAATCCGGACATAAATAAAACTTATTCCGGACGGACATATAACGTAATCCAGACAGACAAACAATGTAATCCGGACTGCCTAATTACGTATTCCGGACATACTGGTCACTTAATCCGGACTTTGATGTTACGTAATCCGGACGGACATATAACGTAATCCGGACATACTGGTAACTTAATCCGGACATAAATACAACTTATTCCGGACAGATATTAACGTAATCCGGACAGACAAACAATGTAATCCGGACTGCCTAATTACGTATTCCGGACATACTGGTCACTTAATCCGGACTTTGATGTTACGTAATCCGGACAGACATATAACGTAATCCGGACATACTGGTAACTTAATCCGGACATAAATACAACTTATTCCGGACAGATATTAACGTAATCCGGACAGACAAACAATGTAATTCGTACAGCCTAAGTACGTCTTCCGGACATACTGGTCACTTAATCCGGACATAAATAAAACATAAACCGGACATACTGTTAACTTAATCCGGACATAAATAAAACTTATTCCGGACGGATATATAACGTAATCCGGACAGACAAACAATGTAATCCGGACGGCCTAATTACGTATTCCGGACATACTGGTCACTTAATCCGGACTTAAATAAAAAATAAACCGGACAGACATATAACGTAATCAGGACAGACATACAACAAACCAAAATTACTTAATATATTTGTCGCCATGAGAAATTAATTCACAAACGATCAAGCAAAGAAAGGGTTGAATCTTATGCAATAATACAATGACTTTCAACAAAATTACATACAATGACTTTCAACAAAATTACATACAATGACTTTCAACAAAATTACATACAATGACTTTCAACAAAATTACAATGACTTTCAACAAAATTACATAGGAATAATTCCAACCAAGGACAAATACAATAATCAAGGAGGAACTCCCTCGTAATGCAAATTCATGTCCCAGTCATCGAAATCGTGATCCCCCGGTTTGGGTGCTGCAGGGTGTAACGGGGGTAGAGCATTCTTCCTGTTGATTTTCTTAACGTTACTTTTAATTATTTTCTCATACAAAGAAATCCGTCGTTTGCTCGGCGGTCTGCCTTTCCGTATTGTCTTATCCGGATTGAGAACGGATGTACCAGCGAACACAGGATCAGGTCGTTGCATACGTTCCTTAAGCAACTCAAGTGCCTCTACCGCCTGAAGATATCTGTCGTTTGAGTCGAAAGCGGCCTCGGCGATCCAAAGCGCACGACCCATTATGTCGTCGTGGCGACGAAGCGCATCGTTCCCCGTTATGCCGCTTTGAAGAGGAAACTTGACTCCATAGCTCCTTCGGATATCCTTCCTCCATCGGTGGACGATGTAAGACTCGGGGAGCAACGCGTTTGGACGTATTCGGGCAATAACAACATAAACGTGACAACATAGGATACCGACGTGATAAAACATCCTGCAATCGCATACCCACTTCTCATCGATAATTTGCACTGTGAACCGTTTCGACAATGGGAGGATATGTGTCAATACATGTTCGGTCACGTTGAAGTGCAATGTGTCGTCCTCGTTGAACTCATCCTTGATGTCGCAGTACATCATCTTCCCAATTTCTAACTGCACCTTCTTGAAGACACCCACCGTATACAACTCGCTCAATTGCCTCTCGAATGGATATTTCGAAATCAATTGCGGAGCCTTATGCTGACAATCGAAATCAGACTGAGCTTCCTTCTCATACTTGTGGCGTACTGCGAGTTCGTATTGTTGAACGAACTGCTTAAGTGTCGTCCTTGATGTGAGGTACTTATCGAAGAAGGCGTTCATACCCTCACTTCTCTGGGTTGATGCCATTCCGGCGGAAAAACAATCCCGCGAAAATGCAGGTACCCAGTGCTCTCGAATTGCATAAATGGATCGGAGCCAATTATTGTCGTGCAACTCGAAATCATCTAGAAATACCTGCCAATTCCGCTCGAATTCTGCCGGAGTCTTGGAATCGAATACACAGTTGTTGAGGTCAAACAACGTATGCTCCCGGTACTTCTTGGGCAACTTCACAGGGGCCTTATTCATTATGTGCCATATACAAAATCTGTGCCGTGCTTCAGGGAACACAGTCCTCACAGCCGAAGCTATGGCGCCACATTGGTCTGTTATGATCGCCGGGGGGCTTGTATCTGCACACAACGCGATCAAGATAAAAACATATGTTAATCCGGACAGAAATAACGTAAACCGGACAGACGTCAAGGGTAAACCGGACGAGCAAAAGACGTAAACCGGACAGACGTAAGGGATAAACCGGACGAGCAAAAGACGTAAACCGGACAGGCGTCAAGGGTAAACCGGACAGACGTAAGGGATAAACCGGACGCGCAAAAAACGTAAACTGGACAGACGTAAGGGATAAACCGGACGAGCAAAATACGTAAACCGGACAGACGTAAGGGATAAAACGGACGAGCAAAAGACGTAAACCGGACAGACGTAAGGGATAAACAGGACGAGCAAAAGACGTAAACAAGACAGACGTAAGGGATAAACCGGACGAGCAAAATACGTAAACCGGACAGACGTAAAGGATAAACCGGACGAGCAAAAGACGTAAAACGGACAGACGTAAGGGAGTAACCGGACAGGCACACAACGTAAAATGGACAAAGCCGGACAAAATAAAACACGTACCGTTCATGCACGTCAACCATGTTTGGAACAACCAAATGTAATTTTGTGTCGTCTCGGAAGAGAGGAGTGCGCAACCGAGTAGGACGGACTGGTAGTGGTGATTTACCCTCACAAATGGGGCAAAAGGCATGTCATACTTGTTTGTTATGTATGTTGTGTCGAAACATATTGCATCTCCAAAGTAAGAGTAAGCAGCTCGAGAACGACTGTCGGCCCAGAACACATTTCGTAGTCTGCCTTCGTCGTCCATATCCATTACGTAAAAGAAGCGCGAATCATTCTTCTGCATCCTGATGAAATAATCTTGGATAGCTTGCGCATCTCCTGGTCCCATTTTGAGGTTTCTAACCTCGTTCACAACATTCCTGCGAAACATAATTTTTATGACAAAGCTAAATGCGTAACTTCAACCAGGTTAAGTGGAGAATAAATAACCTTAGGTCCCGCTCGTTGAAAGACAATTTATCGTGACCTCCAGCTTCGACCACAAAAGATTGCATGGTCTTGGCGGCAGATATACCGGCAGCATCATTGCACGAAATGCGTGCTCTGGCGGACTCCGGGACGGATCGTTTTTGTCGGAGGAAGCGCATCTGGTCTTCCGACAGCATGGCGTGATTATGTTCGAGATCTACGTAGTTAATTACGTAGCCTCTGGATGGATTACCGGAGACCCTAATCCGCGCAGTGCATTCGACCCTACCGGATAACCTATGTTTCGGTCTACCTTCACCTTGGTTTCCGGGAGCATTACCTTCCTTTGAGCAAGTAAGAGTGGCCCGTATTACAACACCATGACCGTAATGAGATTGCCTTATCTTCACACCAAAACCACAGGAATCGGCGTATGAAACGTAAAATGCTTTGGCTTCTTCGAAGGAAGGAAAATTCATCATCACTTGAGGGACGTTGGAGGCATGAGCCGGCTGTGAGGACACATTTACGAGTGCCATTACAGTACAACAAAAATGGAGGAAGGAGAGAAGAAGGAATGGTTCGTAGGATCGGAATAACCTAGACACTCATATTTGTATCTCCGTGACGCGCCAAACAATAAGAAAGAAGACGGAGGACGTGCTGATTTGAAAAGCATTAAATGCGATGGTGGACGCATCGGGAAAATAAAACAACAGCAACAAAAAATCAGGAGTAAGTAGTTCGTCTGTCCGGAATAAGTGTTCCGTCTGTCCGGAATAAGTATTCCAACTGTCCGGAATAAATAGTAATTGTGTCCGGAATAAGTTACGTGCTTGTCCAGAAACTAAAGAAAATGAATGATGTGTGTGTCCGGAAAAAAATGAATTTAATAAAGAGAAGGGAAGAAATAGGAGGACGAATGTTGAGTGTAGGAGCGCCAACATGATGAAAGAATGGAGTGATTTGAGACGCATTAATGAGGGATGACGAGGGATGGCGAAATTTGTACGAAACGAGGAATAAACTAAACAAAGAAATTGTTTCTGGGGAGAGAGCGAACTCAGCCGCGTCTGCTGACTGGGTTGCCCACATCAGCCATTCTGCTGACTGGGTATGCAGCGTCCGTGACGCGAAACGTTCAACAAACATTTCCCTTTCAAAATTTAGAGGCGCGATACCCAACTTTACACGTATGTGCCGTCAAATGTGCCGACCTGTTTCCAATGCACTTCCCAAACCATCATCCGATCTCCGAACGCCCCGAAACCAACGGCCACGATTGCCCCACCTACACCCTATATAAACCCCACCAGTCCACGCTCCATCCCCAATCCCCCAATCCCAACCCAACGTTCCCCCAATCTCAGATTTCTAGGGTTTCCTCAATCTCCATCGATGGGGAAGAAACCCGCTGACCCCAAACCCAAACCCTCCACCTCCACCCTCGACCCCAAACCCAAACCCTCCAAATCCAAGCCCTCCAAATCCAAGCCCAAGCCCCCGTCCTATACCGACGGCATCGACCTCCCCCCATCCGACGACGACGAGGATTTGGAAATCCCCGAGGAAGACGAGTCTGCCCCCAAACTCCGCTCCCGCAACGAAAAGCCGGAGCTTTCCGTTGGAATCTCGGCCAAGGAGGCGAGGAAACGGGAGAAGAAGGAGCATATCTCCGCACACGTCGCGGAAATCGCCAGGAAAGAGGCGCTGAAAGACGATCGAGACGCGTTTACGGTCGTGATCGGGAGCAAGACGGCGGCTTTGGACGACGAGAGCGGGGCGAATTCCGCGGACGCCAACGTTAGGGATATTACAGTTGAGAACTTCTCGGTGTCGGCGAGAGGGAAGGAGTTGTTGAAAAATGCCTCCGTGAAGATCACTCACGGGAAAAGGTACGGTCTTGTGGGCCCCAACGGTATGGGGAAGTCAACGCTGCTTAAGTTGCTGGCCTGGCGGAAGATTCCGGTTCCGAGGAATATTGACGTGTTGCTAGTCGAGCAGGAAATTGTAGGTGACGATCGGTCCGCGCTCGAGGCGGTCGTTTTGGCCAACGAGGAGCTCGTTAGGCTCCGGAAAGAAGCGGCTAAGCTTTCTGAGGAGGCGGAAGGGAACGAAGATTACGCTGATGATGTGGGGGAGAAGCTTGCGGAGGTGTACGAGAAGTTGCAGATTATGGGCGCCGACGCTGCGGAGTCGCAGGCTTCGAAGATTTTGGCTGGGTTGGGGTTTACGAAGGAGATGCAGGGTCGGGCGACTAAGTCGTTTAGCGGCGGGTGGCGGATGAGGATTTCACTTGCACGTGCGTTGTTTATTCAGCCGACGCTTTTGCTCTTGGATGAGCCGACTAACCATCTTGATCTTAGGGCCGTGCTTTGGCTGGAGGAGTACTTGACTAGGTGGAAGAAGACATTGGTTGTTGTCTCGCACGATCGTGATTTTCTTAATAGTGTAAGCACGGAGATTATTCATCTTCATGATCAGAAGTTGCATACTTATCGGGGGAATTTTGATGATTTCGAGAGTGGGTATGAGCAGAGGAGGAAAGAGGTTAATAAGAAGTTTGAGATTCATGATAAGCAGTTGAAGGCCGCGAAGCGGTCGGGGAATCGTGCTCTGCAGGAGAAGGCGAAGGATAGAGCGAAGTTTGCGATGGCAAAGGAGGCAGCAAAGAGTAAGTCGAAGGGGAAGGTTGATGTTGACGGCGAGCCGCCTCCGGAGGCTCCCAAGAAGTGGAGGGATTACACTGTTGAGTTTCACTTTCCAGAGCCAACTGAGCTTACCCCTCCTTTGTTGCAGCTGATTGAAGTAAGCTTTTCGTACCCCAACCGGCCTGATTTCCGGCTGTCGGATGTGGATGTGGGGATCGACATGGGAACAAGAGTTGCGATTGTTGGGCCCAATGGGGCTGGGAAGTCTACACTGCTCAATTTGCTTGCTGGTGATTTGGTTCCGACTGAGGGAGAAGTTCGTAGGAGTCAGAAGCTACGAATCGGACGGTATTCTCAGCATTTCGTAGACTTGCTTATGATGGAGGAGACACCAGTCCAGTATCTCCTCCGGCTCCATCCCGACCAAGAAGGAATCAGCAAGCAAGAGGCCGTCCGTGCAAAACTTGGGAAATTCGGACTTCCCAGCCATAACCACCTAACTCCCATTGCAAAACTTTCTGGTGGTCAGAAAGCACGAGTCGTGTTCACCTCTATTTCGATGTCGAGACCTCACATTTTGCTGCTTGATGAGCCCACAAACCACTTGGACATGCAGAGTATCGACGCCCTTGCTGAAGCCCTTGAGGAGTTCTCTGGTGGGGTTGTTCTGGTTAGCCACGACTCGAGGCTGATATCTCGGGTTTGCGAGGACGAGGAGAAGAGTCAGTTGTGGATTGTCGAGAATGGAACTGTGGAGCTTTTCGATGGAACTTTTGAAGACTACAAGGAGGATCTTCTGCAGCAGATAAAGGAGGAAGTGGACGATTAATGTTTGTGAGTTATTTGTTTGTTTCATAGTGCAATAAGCTTGATATTTCTACACTACTTTTCTGTTTGACACTGCTGTCGATTTTTGGTCATGCAACTGCTGAGTCTTGTGTTTATGATTGTGTTATTGTAGTTCGAGAGGAGTTTTGCCCTGTACTTAGTGATTGGGAGGAGTTTATGATATTTGTTACTCTTTAGTGAGTTGAATGAACAACTTCAATCAGAAACTTAATTATCTATCTCAGTTTGTGTGCTTCTTAATGATTATGCTTGAATAAATGTCTACTCTTAGCGAGTTTGATGAACAACTACAATCAGGAACTTAATTATCTATTGTAGTTTGTGTGCTTATTAATGATGCTTGAATAAATGTTTATTCAATGCAATTTTATTTTAATTTCTAAGTTTAGTTGATACAGCTCGAGTATCTCATTACCTACTTCAGGATTCTTCAGAATGGATGGTGTTTTAGTTTTGGTCTAAACAATAAATACATCCAAAAAATGCAGATTAAATTAAATGATATGTTAATTTTAAGTAATGCAACTTTTAAAGGTTGATATGTGAAGTCACAACTATGTTCTTAACATGAATGCTATGCAAGGTACATGTGGTTCCTTAATGATGGCCGTTACTAAGAAAAGTTCGTTGACGGTTGAAAAATAGTATGACTAAACTTTTAATAGAATGAAGTTGTTCAAATTGAGCACGATTATCTACTTAGACCATCCTTACCGAGTCGTCCGGGGCGTTGATCGGGTTGTGCCACTTGGCACAACTCGGTTGGTTCAATATTTTTTGTTTTTTAATTTTTTTGGTATTGTTATTTGTTTGAATAATTAGGGGTTTATATTTTGATAAATAGTTAGGATTTAAGTTTTGTTTTTTGTTTTAATTTTTTGTGTATATAATTGGGATTAAATGATTTGGGATATTATTGTGTAAATACTTATTTTAGTGTTTATTAAAATTTATTTAAAATAATTAGAATAATTTAAAAAAAGACAGACGTAAATAAACTGATCAATATCTGGAGTATAATAACAGAGTATCGATTCAAAATATTTTGTCGTCCCTTGTCGGTTGTCACCCATGCATTTCTAATCAGACCCAAATATTTTGTTGTATTGTGCTACGTACAATATGTATTTTTGCTTTATTATTATTAATAATAATTTGCTGATTAATATATATTTTGTTCAAATTATTAATATTTTTCAGTGTTCTGGTAGGCAATCGCTTCGCCTAGGCGAGAGCCGTTGGAGGCTCTCCAACGATTCTCTCCTTTTTTATTTTATTTTTGCAAAAATTACAAGTTTGCCATTGCTCCAAATCTTATATAAACCCTTCCAAACCTTTTCATTTTTCACACATCTCTCATTCTCTTCTTCTTCATAATTCTATTCTCATCGTAAAATTTCCTAATCACCAAGTTTTTGCGATTAAGTCTCTGCTCTGGTGCTTAGTTTTGAAGTTGGAAAGTGAAGTCTCCGATACGTTTCTTCATTCTTCAACCGCCAAAATCAAGTGCACTCTTTCTAACTTCTCTTTAGAATTAAATTAATTAGTATTTTATTTTCATATTAGTCTAAATTTTTATATTAGTCTAGTTTTAAGATATGTCTTACGTACCTGACACTAGTCTCCCTATGCATCACGAGAGTTACGATGACCTAAGACCTACCCGTACGATTGACCCTAGTTGGAATACTGCCCATTACATTAGTGCTAATGGTAAAAACTGCATTGTCTGTCAGTTATGTGGTAAGGAAACTAGAGGTGGTATAGTCTGTCACAAACAACATCTTGCACACACCTGGTAGGAATGCTAGACATTGTGATAAAATTCCCGACTCTATTAAACAAGACATAACTGCATACATGATTAGAAACAGTAGGACATTACAAAACGAAAATGTATGTCTTGATGATTATGTAGACCGAGAAAACATAGAATTTGATCTGGAAACCGGGTCGGGTTCCGGTTCTGCTCGGACCCCAACCTCCCGTTCTCGTACCGTTCTTGGTCAAAAGAGACAAAAACAACGTTTGTGGGCACCATTTTGCGGACGTGGTTTCCGGGCCCCAACAAACAACCATCGAAAGAACCTTTAGAAAAGAAGATAAGAAAACAATTAATCAAAAATGGTCTAGGCTTTTCTATAGATGTGGTATATCATTCAACACTGTAAGGACGCCTGAGTGGAAGGAAGCAATATCCGCTACTTGTACTTACGGATCCGGACTTAAGCCCATGACGTATCATGAAGTTAGTGACTTGTGCCTTAAACAGGAAATTGACTACACTAGTGGTATACTAGAGTCGTACAGACAAGATTGGGCAACATACGGGTGCACGTTGATGACAGATTGCTGGACTGATAGATCCGGTAGGAATATAATCAATTTTCTAGTAAATTGTCCGACAGGTACCATGTTCATGAGGTCTGTAGATGCTTCCGGTCACTCTCACACCGCAGACTACCTGTACAAGCTGATGAACAAGGTAGTTGGCGAGATTGGCGAAGAACACGTTGTTCAGGTGGTCACCGACAACGCTGCCGCGTACGTACTTGCCGGTAGGATGTTGCAGCAAAAAAAAGGAGATTGTTTTGGACTCCCTGCGCAGCGTATTGTTTTTGAAGACTATTGCTTTAGCTCGTAAGATCATCAAACATTTCAACAACTCTGCCATGTTGTTGAAGAGGATGCGAATTGCCATTGAACGGAACCTGCTACGCCCTGCTGTCACGAGATTTGCCACCGCCTTTCTGAGTTTGCAAAGGTTGTTTCTGAAGAAAGACAGACTCCGAGTCTTTGTTGTTTCCCCGGAGTACAACGATCCTAATGCAAGTTGGATAAAGAACAATAAAAAGAAGGAGATCTCTACTGAAGTTGCCGATACCATTCTACAAAGTGGTTTCTGGACCAACGTCGTGAAGGCACTGAATGCCTCACAACCTATGGTCCAGGTTCTTAGACTTGTTGACGGCGATGAGAAACCACCGATGGGATATCTGTGTGACGCAATGGAGAAAGCCAAAGAACAAATCATGAGGAACTTTGACGGAAACCCGAGGTTGTACAAGCAAGTCATCGACCTCATCGACACCAGGTGGGGTCCAGGGAAGATGATGTCCTCACTGCTACACTCAACTGGTTTCTTACTCAACCCTGATACCTTCTTCTCCGTCCCACCTCAGGATCGAAATGTAGCTTTCAATGAGCATATGCCCGGATTCATGGATGTCGTAGAGTGGCTCGTTCCCACTCCTGCAGAACAAGACAAGATTTGCGGTCTACTTGATCGTTACAAGAACTCCCTCGGAATATTCTCGAGGGATATGGTCGTCAGACAAAGGTCGGAAAGAAGACCTATAGATTGGTGGCAATCTTATGGCGCAGACATGGGAGAGACCGCATTACAGAGGTTGGCCCTGAGGGTGTTGGGATTGACATGCTCGACATCAGGTTGTGAGCGGAATTGGAGTGTCTTCGAGCAGTTGCACTCAACGAGAAGGAACAAGTTGGTTGTGAAGAAGATGAATGACTTGGTGTATGTGAACTACAACCAAAAGTTAAGACAAAAGTTTCAGCAAAGGATGGAGAAGTCCGGATTTTATGACCCCATCACTACGATCTCTTCGACGAGCATCCGTGGTTGGTAGAAACTGAAAATCCGGTCTTCGCTGGAGAGGAGCTTACATGGGCCGATGCCGAGGAAGCAGCTTTAAGACATTCTTCTTCACGGAGACGCTTTGCTCGATCCATGTCCATTGCATCTGACGCGCGTTGTTCCACTGCATCTGACGTGCCATTATTATGTGGTTGCATGGATGATGTCATCGTTCACATTAGTTCTAGAGATCCAGGTGCATCGAGTTCTCAACCACCGATGGACATCGACGAGCAATATGTCCCATCCGACGATGAAGAAACTGAAGAAGATGATGTCTACGTCAACAATCCGAACGAGAACCACTCTGACGACTCTGATGGTGGTGGAGGATATGATATGGTTCCCAGTTGGACATTAGATCAATGTGTCCAATGGAATTAGTTAGTTAGCTTGTAATTCTAATTTCTCTATTATGTGCTATTGTATGAACTCTGAGTTACCTTTGTAATCGTACTACTAAGCAATAAATTGTATACCTAAGAGTTTAGGTGGGTGAGGGGGTGCCTAGTGAGGCATTGGTTGAGAAATAAGTGTATTTTCGAAGCCTAAACATGTATGATATTTTTAGATAATATTTGTGCATTTTTTCCTATTTTTCCCGATTTTTTATCTTTTTTATAAAATTTAATTGAATTGAAAAAAAAGACCGCCCACACTTGGGCGGTCGCACAACCTCCTAGGCGACCGGACGCCCCCGGTCGCCTAGGCTTGCCTAGGCGGTCCTAGAACATTGATATTTTTGGTAAATACAAATGATTTTATAATAAAATATAAGTTGAGAAAGAAATTAATGATGCAGAGGAAAGAGAGTAAGATGACCTAGGTCATGGTTAATGAATGAATAATGTGGAGAAAGAAGAAGTTGAATCATGATGACGTGACAGAAAGAGAGAAAGTGGATGACCTAGGTCATGACTACGGATACTTTTAAGAACACTAGCGTTTGACTATGACTAACATGTATTGGCTACAACTCCGTTGTTGCTGTTGAATCTTTTTTGAGAGGGTTTTTATTTGAATGTCATTACAAAACACTGTAATTCCCAAAAATCATCATTCACCATTATTTGTTTATATGCCATCAAAAAATCAATACAATGTCCCAATGCCGTTATGTTTTCAACATTGCCACTCCGTTAACATTTTCTGTTAAATGTTAACGATGTTAACTTATAATTGACGGTGTTAACTATATTAATATTTAAACGCCATGATATGTGATCTTGGTCTTCAGGGTTCGGGACCATCTTCTCCAGAACATCCAACCCGCCCGTCAAGTGAGTGTTGATGGCTTCGATCGGTTCTCAACACCAAAGAAAGTAGTCAGGTTCAAGAGGAAGCCCGCGGAGTACAAATGACTTGACATTTGGTGTCCCCATCGTCTATCAATGACCTTCATAACAGGTTGGTATAATTGCGATATGAACTTGTAGTTGTCCTTGATCTGCCACTTTGCCTTCTCGATTGCATCGTACAGGTAACCCATTGCGGGTTTCTCATCACTATCCACCAACCTAAGAACAATCACCAACTGTTGGCTTGCCTTCAAAGCATTGGTGACGTTGTTCCTAAAGACGATTGATATGATGGCTTCGTAGACCTGATCCGTCTCTATCTTCACTTTGGCATTTCTTTGCCAAAAGGCATTTGGATCAGCAAACTCCGCTGAAACAATGAATGTCTTCAGAGCTTGTCGTTTCACCCAAAGCGTTTGGAGTGTAAGGAATGCGGTTGCAAAACAGGTGATGGCTGAACGAATTAGTGATTGACATCATATCATGCATATATTTGTGTCTTATATCATTTATTTTTAGCCTAAGCAATGCTACGTAACGAGTTTTATGTTTAAGTTTAGGGAATAAAACAAGTGAGAAGAAGAGACACAAAAAGGACTTAAAAGCAATGAAAATGACTGAGTTGCAAGACTTATGGACTGTGGTGCAAGAGAGAAGGACCCGGATGTAAAACCAAAAGAGCCAATGAAGAAATCAAGAAGCTCCACACCATTATAAGGAGTATTTTGGCAATTAGATCTGGGACTAACCATCAACAACCAATCGGGTTCATCAAACATCAACAAATCAAGCTAGAACCGAACCACCAAAATCCAGACTCGATGAGACACATATAGACCGCCAATCAGCAGTCCAAATGTGTCCAAATGACACATGCTTTGGTCTAGTGGTGTATTATTTTGTTTTATGTCCATTTATAATATGCAATTAGTCCCACACCGGGAGATTGTCCTGGATTACCTTTTTCCATGCCTATAAATAGAACTCTTCATCTCCTTTTTTATTCACCCATTGCTTGGTGACATTCTCTATACTTGGAGTTAAAGTCTTGAAGAAAAACTCGAGTGGAGAAGAATGCTACTTGTAATGTGAGTCATGTTAATAAAATAATTTTTCATAGTTTTGTTTTAATGTTGTCTTCTCTTTTAATTTCTTGCTTGCTTAGCTTAATTTTGTTTATCTTAGTAGAAGTAATGAGAATGTTTTTCTTTTCTTAATGTAGTTTGTAGTTTAATGAGTAGTGAGTAGTTCCATCCCCCTTTTGAGGTGGAGATGATGTAGATATATATTGTGATGTTTTGATGTTTGATGAATTTTTGATTGTGTAGACTTGCATGTTTATATGTTCATCGGGGGTATTTTAATCATCTACATGTTGAGGGATTTTTTATGAGTTTTGCCATAAGATTTAGACACTTCCCATGCTTAATTTCCTCATGTTTATTGACTGAAATTTCCTGTTGAATATGTTACATATTAGTTAAGTGTTTGTATTTGTGGTTGCTTGCTTGATTGTTTGAAGAAACTTTGTTTTGATTGGTTTTGCCATAACATTTAGACACCAACCATGCTTAGCTTTGTTCTTCACATGAGTTCATGGTTTTTGATGAGTCTTTCCATATCTTTAGACACTTCTCATGCTTAGCTTAATCTTATGATAATCAAGTAGTAATTGCGATACATTGTGTGAATGGATTAATAGGTTTTGTCACAATTTTAGACACTTCCTATGCATGAAAACACACACACGACACACATACATGCTTACATGCATCATTCATCACTTATTTCACTTCATATGTGCACACACTTCACCCCTTAGGGGTTTCTCTTTTTGATTTCCAATCTTTCATTGTTTTTTTCGCATTTCTTACTTACTAGTTTATTGTAGTTTAACTTAGCATAACCAAATCTCTTCTCCCTTTATTCGCCACTTGAATTCTGACAAACCAGAGGCTACTCACAACACCGTGGAACGACCCGAACTTGCCACAGCTTCATCGTGGCCGTGCACTTACGGTAATTAATAAAACGTTTAAACAAGTTTTTGGCGCCGTTGCCGGGGAGGTGCCAGTCCAGACTCTGGTTTGGACGATTCGAGTGGATTTAATTTGTGTTTTGTAGTTTTTCTTTGTTTCAGGAAGCTCTAAAGATCAAGGGAAGACACCACAAGAAGTTAGGAGGCAAACTGAGAGAAACAGACCGCCAATCAGCGGTGGTGTATCGGCAATTGGCGGCCTGGCGAGCTCTGCTTGCACTCTACTTTCTTCTGGTTGTTGTTTCTTTCAACGTAGTGGTATGCGACTCATTTTGGCATGTTTTGACTTGTAGTTTGCCCCCAGATCAATAATCAATCATCTTTTAAGCAACTTGGACCCTAAAATCCAAAGCAAAAGATTAGGCATTCTTGCTTGTTTAGGTCATACATCATGTACTTGACTTAGGCACGTAGTTTGTCTTTTGTTTTAGCTTACTTTCAGTTGTTGAGCGCTGACGTGAAATACACATCTCCTACACTCATTCATGCATTTGGTATGACCATGCATTCATTAGTAGGAATTGCATTGCAACAAGTGTGAGGTGAGCATTTATTTTGAGAGTTGATTTCTAGATTTGGACTCCAAAACGCTACTAAGGAGGGGCTATCCCATATAAGATAAGGTGAGGGATTTCATCACCCTTTCCTTCGCCCCAAAAACCACAATAATTAAGAGCCTAATTTTAAAATCAAGTAGATGTTGGCCCTAAGGATCTCGGGCGCATTAGGAGAGTGATCCGGTCGCGACCGTCATGGCCTGATCGGCGGCGCCCACTCTGTTGATAGTAGGAGAGATGAGATCTCCGAATCTTGGCTCACTTGCTGGGCTTTGTGGTCCTCGTCGTGGGGAGGTGAGACATGCTGAGGCCGCGTGATCTCGCAGTTAGGCGTCGTGTAGCTGTAAGGACCTATAGTGACCTTAGGATGTTTGAGCATTGTTTGCTTATGTGCTTCTACCGGTACCTACCCGCCGTAACATAAAGACTTCTTCCATTCTCTCCTGAGTCATTCCCTCTCTTCTGTGTCCTCCCGTCTTCACCTCTACGCACCTTCTGCTTTAGTTCTTTAAAAAAATGGTTCGTGTCTGTGCATTTTTGTGTATGCTTGTGTGGGCACGAGACGAGAGTGACCGTTTGACAAGACGTGTCGTCAATCCTGCCTCAGCAGTCAATTTCTCTACGCCTTCCACTTCTCGTGTCTCATACAGTCAGGGTTCCATGGTTGCTCAGTACCGCGAGGAGGAGAAGTTGCTGGACCCACCTGTTCCACCTGTTCTTGTTCCCGTTTCTCTACGTGATCGATGCCACCCGAGCTGTTCTGCTCTACTTTTGTGCATCATATTGCGAGAGGCGAATGTGACCCATTTTGAGGTTAAGCCTCAATTTACCTCCATGCTCCCTCATTTCACTGGGAAATGTGATCCCTATATCTTTCTGAGGGAATTTGAGGATGTCTGTGCAATGTTCAAGCTGCAACAACTTAGCACAAAATCTATCCATTTTAGGCTTGTCCCCTTTTCTCTAAAGGATGATGCCAAGAAGTGGTTGTACAACAACCAGGCGAATACTTTTAGGACTTGAGACGAGTTTCAATCTGCATTCCTCAAGAAATACTTTTCAAATCGTCGGACTCAAAAACTGAGGAACGAAATCAATTTTTTCTATCAACATGAGACTGAATCATTTCATACATACTTAGAGTGGTTCAAGGAGCTACTATCCTCATGCCCTCACCATGACATTGAGTTGTAGCGCCTTTGTCAGATTGTCTACGAGGGTCTTCACATCCCATCCCGAACGCTCATTGAGTCCATCTGTCAAGGAGAGTTCTTAGGAAAGGATGAAAGAAAGGCATGAGCTTTCCTAGAAGACCTCGCTGAGAAGCATGCGGTGGGACAATGTGAGGGAACCATCACCATCATCTAGCATAGGAGCGAGGATCGCAAACGCAAACTCGACTAGATCGGGTGCCGTATTTGCTGTCGATACCACTACGACCACCGAGGCACGCATGACGACCTTAATACGCCGTATGGATTCGATTGAGCTCGAAAACCAGCAAGATGTGTCACATATGTTTGCATATGGTCCAGCTCCCTGTCATCTATGCGGTATGATAAGTTAAAACTGGAAACCCAAACAAAATCTGTATTGAAAAAACAATACCCCGAGATTGTGATGCCGGCACGGTCGTGGCTGTAGCAAGTCGTGGCTGTCAAGGTCGCGACTGTGGTGACAGAGGAGAACAAGGATCTTGAAGGAGGTCGTGGGGTGGCTACGGTGGCGGAGGTGGTCACGAGTTTGGTTGGAGAAGATTGGTCTCTAGGGTTTAGTCGGGGTGGGAGTTTCGTTGAGATAAAAGATAAAATGAAACGATTCGATCTTTATTTGACCAATAGACATCGGCTATATAGAACACGTGACGTCTATAATCCGACGTCTATAGGACCATGGGGAATAGACGTCGGCTATACAACCCACGTGACGTCTATACTCCGATGTCTATACGCTGGGTAATAAACGTCACATAATACGCATCGGTAACAATGGATATTACAAAAACCGATGTCTATATATCAGCCGTATAGACGTCAACTATTAGTACATGCAACGTCTATAGGTATAGACGTCGCATGTACTGATAGCCGATGTGTATTAGGCAACGACTATTCACTATTCCACACTAGTGATTCGAAGAGACCCCCTATACCCCTCCACACTAGTCTATACTATGTTTTAGTCTCCAACAGCTATAAAGCCGTTGGAGTTGTGCGGTCACACATTGCAATTTACGACGCACAAGCCACACTGTGCGTCACACAATACTGTGGCCCAACTAGCCGTTGAGCCGCATAAGTTGCATATGCGGCCTGTGTGTCCGCACAGGTCGCATATGCGATGCATACTTCACACCAAGGTTGGTACGACTATGCGGGGGTCGCATATGCGACCCCAGCTTCTCTGACCGATTAGTGCGATCGCATACGCGGTCGCACTTTAAAACCTTGGGGAGGAGGATGTCGAAGTTGGGCCGATGCGGTTAGCAAGGCTGACGCAAAGGAGTTGCGGGTCTTTGGAGAAAATGTCCCAGATGGTGCACTTCGCGAAGCCCTTGGAATGGAAAAAGTTGATTTTTGAGGTGAGTAAGGGGAGACAGACGTTGAGGACTCGAGGGTATTTGGAGACAAGTTTCTGGATTTGGGCATCGGTGAAGCTGTGGGATTTCTGGAGGGAGACGACGGCGGCGGATTCAGGGAGATGGGAGGGCTGGTGGTGAAGGGTGTTTGAAAGGTGGTAAGGGCCACAAGGAGTGCTGGTGGGATTCTTGTACGGGAGTAGAAGAGGAGCATTTGTAAGGTGAGCTTGTTGGAGAAGGAATGGTTCTCGATTTTGCAAACTGGACTCGACTTTGGTTGACGATGGGTTGGTGTCGTTTTGGGTTTTTGTTAGGAATTCATGGAATTTAGAATTTAGGGTTGAGTTGGGTTAGGAGGTTCATGGGTGAGGTTGACGATGGTTGGTGATGTTTTTAGATTTTTTTTCGTTTGAGGTTGAAGATGGAATTTGTTATCTGGATCGTGTTCAGATGGTGGAGATCAACCAACGTGGGTTGAGTTTGTGTTTGAGTTTTGTTATGGATGTAAGTGAAAAAAAAGAAAAAAAGAAAATTAGGGAGAACTTGTAAATTGTACACTTAAATATTAATATAGTTAACACCGTCAATTATAAGTTGAAACCGTAAATGAAAAATGTTAACGGGGTGACAATGTTAAAAATATAATGACATTTGTGACATGATGTTGATTTTTCAATGACATATAGATAAATAGTCGTAGAGTGATGACTTCTGAAAATTACAACGTTTTGTAATGACATCCAAGCAAAAAACCCTTTTAGATAGGTTATAGATGGACTGCAGGCCCGTAAATTTAGGTGTGAAGAAGCTACGAGTGGAGATCATATTAATATGTTTGAATCAAATCGCGAAGTAGCTGAAAAGATGATATATGCCACTAATTAAGTCAATTCCCAAAAAAACTTATTAAGTTATGATAAATAGTATGAGCTAACAAACGTCTAAAACTGAAATAAAAACAAAAGAAAACTACGAAGAAGACATGAGAAATGGATGTGATATCATCAGAATGTACACAATTGGGGGGGGGGGGGGGGGGGGGGCTAAGATGCCACCACTTGAAGCACAAGTATGTTTTAGCATTAAGTTTAAAGGTAGAATGAAGGATCAATTTTGCAAATCATCTCATACTTAACGTTAATCCTATATCTAATCAATGAGAGTGTACATCTACTATCAAATGACATTGGTCACTATTGGAAAAAAGGTTTTCCACGTCGGTGTTTTTGGCCATATCACGTCGAGTTTATTGTTCCAATATACCGACGTCATATTTGGGAGATGTAATATGGAGAAAGATACAACGTCGGTTCAAATATCGACGTGTTATAGGAGTAAATAACGTCGGTTATGCAAAAACTGACGTTATATATCCCATATAATACGTCGGTTATACAATAAAAAGACGTGGTATAAAAACCGACGTGATATACCCCATATACCACTCCGGTTAACTGAAAACCGACGTAGTATACGTTATATATCACATCGGTTTTTGGATAACTGACGTAGAAAGTCTTGCTAGAACAAAAAAATATCATTATATTATATATATATATATCTTATATCAATGTTCCATTTAAATATATCTTATATTTAAAGAATAAACAAGTAACTAGAATGTGGAGCAAAATCCCATAATAAATAAGAACAGATAAAATGCATATGTATCAACTAGTGATGCATCATTGTCATCTCACGCTTACTAGATATACTAATAAACATGAAAAAAATACTTCATAAATTTAGAAGGCAAAAAGAAAGCACTTCATCCGGCATATGTCAAAAATGGTGTTTTCACGAGCAACCCACTTCTTAACCTTGGATTCCACTGAAACATTGAAGGTAATGGTGTCCTTAAGATTTATATTTTTCTCAAGATGTCTCAGAAGATCAGACAAGAAAATATTTTTCGGACTATTTCTGATTACTTCGCATCAAGAACAAACCATTTTGGAATACATGTCATACTGTTAGTGTTAGAGACTTACAGATGACAATTATTCATATTTGGGCTTAAGATCACTCTAGGTGTCATTTAAAACTGAAACCTCATATGAATAAACCAAGGTGATTAGTAGATCTAACTCCACCACTGTAACGCCCCGAGCTCGGACAACTGCTCACCCACCCGAACCCGGTGCGTTAAGATACGATCCACGATCCTGACCGTTGCGCACTCTGATATTTAAATCCATCTGATAGGCCCATAATTAATCTGAAAAATATAATCAACAATTTGTGAGCTCGACAGCCCGCAAGTACCAACCATCAATCAATCAGAATCATAATCATGTGGAAAATAACATAGAATATGACGTTCAGTCAATGAGCACAATCAAGAGACATGCATCACAAATAATATGTATGCATACCAATCTGGAACCCCCATTCGGATTCGACCACATCATGTGTTTCTGAAATCTATCAATCAGTCAGACGCACACCTGGTAGCTCCACACTAACGACAGGCAGCCCTTTCCTCTCTCGGGTGGCTCCACGCTGTCCGCTAGGCAGCTCTTTCCTAAGTTGCTCTGCCAAAAACATACACACAGCCACATGACATGTCGACCGAAACAGCACCATGCAATCATATGCATATCCATAAAATCAATATTAATGCTCAACATGCAAGCAACTACGAATATCAAGAGAGACAGACATGATATGAAACTGAAGAATAACGAATCAGTACTTGCCTCAAAATCTCCATCTTTTTCTTCTCAATATTCTTCTCAAAATTCCATCTTCTCCTAAAACCACACAATCATCCAACAATCTTAATTAGTCCATTAAGATATTTGATTATTACCTCAACTAAAAAATTCAGGATATTACAACCACATCCACTATTATCCCCTAAATCATGCTCTCCCATGTTAATTATTCCAAATCCTAATCCATCATTATTAATCTATGAGAGGTGGATTTAGCCAAATATAGAGCAAGACAAATATGATTAAGATCACATTAGAATACGATCAAAATGCACCAGAAAACTACTAATCAAATCAAGGAAATATAGAACACATACAAGCATGGGACAAAAGAAAATCAAGCTCGAACTCCAAATTTCATTGTTGCTCTTAAAAAGGACCTTAATCACGTAGACTGATCTTCAACTGTTCAACATATAGCTAGAAGAAAAGTTAGGAAACTTTGTTAAGATTATGAAAATTCATATTTGGGCTTGATGGGCTTTCTCTAGTTTCTATTACTCTTAGCGGGCTTTCATTAAACCTATTTTTGACTAATTAATTGATGATAAGTGATAACTAGACGTATAAACCTACAACTCTACTGGTTAAATTTTGGCATTTTATATATTAAAGAAACCGTCTCCTGCATAGACCTGACAATCGTGTTGTTTCGTGTACTTTTGCGTTGTGTAATTTCTTGTGTATTAGATGGTTTTGGTGGCGACACGGTTAGATTTCGTGTCTTCCTTTGGGGGTACAAAAACGACACACGGTTTTAATCGTGTCTACACGAAACGACACGGTATATACATGATTTTTTTTGGAGTAGTTATACACGGTATATACATGATTTTGAATTAAATTTATACCGCAAGTGCACGGCTGCGATGAAGCGGTGGCAAGTACGGGTCGAACACAAGGAGGGAGAGATTCTGTTTTTAGTGTGATTTCGATTGGAGAAGAAGGAGAGAAGAAATAATTGGGTTTTGAGATTTTTGGATTTTAATTATCTAAGGCAAGAAACAAGAACAATTAAACCTAAAACAAGAACAAAGATGTGAATTCCGTCGGGTGGAGGTTTAGATTTAAGGTTTAGATTAGAGAATTTAGAAACTTATAATAAATCATATTAGTTATAAAGCATTACATGATAAATGATTTAACATAAACTCAAGTAATCAAAATATACTAACACGAAATTAAAATAATAACATTCATTCATCTTCTCTTCACCCTAATCCGTCACCTCCACCCTTTGGAAGGAGTTAGAAACTCATAGAGGGAGGAAGAAGGGGTCCTTGAGACATTACAAAAGAAAACTAAAAGTAAGAAATAAAAGACAGAATTTTATTAATGAAAAGAAGATTACAAAACTAAGATTAAGAATAAAAACTAACACCAAAGACTAAGGACCCTTCTAACATCGTTCTCGGGTCTATTTATAGTTGCTACAAGGGATCTAGGTATAATATTGGAAAGTACACGTGTCAAGACACGACTGGACGAAATTGGAGCACACGGATCGACTAAGGGGCGGCGGAATCACCGCACAATGTATGTGATATGCGGCGATTTCGCCGCACAATCTTCTCTGATTTAATCCGGATTTTTGCTGGTAGTTTATGGTATGATTTGATCCTCCTTTGCGCGTCTGGATGATTTCTTTCCATTCTTTTGAGCTCCGGATTAATTCCTTTATATGTTTGGAGATTTACATTGATTTTTCTTTAGATTTTCTCCAAGATAATATTTTGGTGCTTTAATTGCAATTAGGTCCTTGACTTTTTGCAGTTAAGTCCCCGGCTACTTTTGTGCTTGAGTCCTTGTTCTTTTTGCAATTAGGACTTGAATGCTTTTATGCTTGGATACATTTCCATTCGTAACCCGATAATCTTGAACTTGGTCTTTATGATAGAAATGAGTCTTTTGCACGCGTTTATGCTCGGGATGTGGGTAAATTGCATTCAGGTCACTGTATTCTGTAAATAAGACTAAACACATACCTTAGTAGCATTTATTGATGTAAAAGTAATCTAAATGAAAGACATATGATGCAATGTATGCAATGCATCAGTGGACCGAGTAGGTTTCGGATCACCGTTCACCAACTTCTAGTAACTATTTTCAATTTCACCCTATTTAATTTCGATTCACCAAATTCCATTCGGTTCACCGTTCCAAGGTGGACAATAAGATTGGTTGGACTCTGATTACTCAAGTTTGGTTGACCGTGCATACTTCGGTTGACCAACGTTTTGTAGGATTTCGTGTCCCTATGTATGTATATATTTTAAAATTTTAATACAACATACAATATCGATTTTCATATTTTCAACAATTTTTATGTACATAGTTTTGTGATTATTCTAATAACATGCAATCCTACATTTATTAAAATAAATCACAAACGTAGAATCATACCTAAAGGTTCTCTAAAACCTTCTTGAAGATTCGGAGTCGCGTTGCCCGTTGAATCGTCCACGGATTTGCCTCCGAGTGTTCACCAAACTCTAAACAAGATTAGAGAGAAAGGAGCTAGCCAATCAATCTCTAACAAGGTTTAGAATCTAGCTAATAATCCCTCTTTAAGCTCCTGAGATTCTTATCTCTAAAACTTAAATTTACTAAGAGATTTTCGTGGTGATTAGGGAGAGATTAATGTGAGAAAGATTTTTGCATTAGTTGTTAAACAAAAGTAGGAGTAGGGGTCTTTTTATAGTCTCCTAAAACATCCTTATCAAAAGCTATTATTGAGTCATGATTACTTGCTTGCTTATTCTCTCCTAAAATTAATCTCTAATTTCCACATAATCACCCACAAAAAAACATTTTAATTAAATATAGAATTAATCCACCCATGATTTAATTAATCTCTTAATAATCAGGCAGAATCGTTCTTGTTCGGTAGACCGAGTATTATTCGGTCAACCAAACCATTCGGTTATAACACGTGTTCGGTGCACCGTGCGCTAGACGGTCGACCGAATCCGTATCAAAAAAAATCCCTGAAAGAATTCAGACGAACCACGTCTTTTACTCGGTCTACCGTTGACCCACCAAAATCGCTCCTGGGACATAGTCATCAGATGACTGGGTCACCTTCGGTCTTCCGAAAATACTACTTCTCGGTTGACCGTGCACACTCGGTTAACCGAACCCGATTGTCCAGGCACTCCAGACAATTTCGGTCAACCAATTGCGCTTACCTGTTCCCTATTCGTTAACCGATCCGAAGATACCCCGGTCGACCGAACCATGAACGGTTCACCGTGTTTGACCCCGATTTTACCTTTGTTAAAATTTTGGATTTATTTCCAACAAAATTTGATCTTTTGGGCTTTTTAGCAATTCACATCTTATATATATCATCATATGTAATATTAAATTATTACACCCCATAATATATACCTCATATGAATTTATTATGATTCTAATTATGTCAATTCTCATGACATATTGATTTTAATTAATTCACCACATGTGTAATATTTTCACATGAAACCCGACACATGATATGAACTTAAAATCAACCTCTTGTTTCCCAGTTTTGTGGTGTGACCTATAGGAGGATCTAAGCCAAATTGGCAGCGATATTAAGCACTTAATATCTCAAACTATAAGCGGTATCTAGCTACACATTATAGTTACCCAATTATCATAGATTTCTTTGTTCCACCCGAACCAAAACTATGTAACTTAACTATGTAACTTAACTCAAGTTACATTGTGCACATTATAATTTTGCTTTATCAAGGGACCCACTAATATCATCACTCAATTAAGAGGGGCAATGATAATCGTTTGACTAGCTATCTTTTCCAGCACAAGTCATGCTCAACCAACTATTGCCTTTATCACTATACTCATTGATAGCTTTTGACAATAATCAAATTAAGCACTTCTTGAGTGAAAAGATATAAGCCTCATATATTAGGATCCAAGACACAGTAAAAACATTAATGACACGAAACACAATTCCATAATGTTTTACTTGTTAGGTCTATTCAATATATAAAAGTAATCTTTTCCTCTTTTATATACTCGTGTCGTCAATTATTTGTAGAGCTACAACAATCGATGACCAACACGACAATCTTATCTCGGTAATTAATGTTCCATGTAAATTACCATGATTGTGAATAACTTTTGATTTATGTAAACCATTATCTTTTAGAGCTCTACGGTTAAAGACCAAGCGCCTCTTCCTTAACATTTCCAAAAGACGAATACTATAATCAAGGAACAAGATGTTTGTACATTCAATTCATAATAATTGACATGTAAAAGTAAAACTTTTAGAACACATTCCTTTCAATCTCCCACTTGTTATCAAAGTTTTCTCTCACATACATTCTCAATGTATAAAACAATAATAACTAGGGTAACCCTCTCTATCACTCATCAAGCCAATCCACATGGTTCCTTAGACCCATGGATTCGAAATGCATTTCGCCATTGGCTTGGGATAAGGGTTTGGTGAATGGATCAGCTGTGTTGCTGTTTGTGTCCACCCATAACAGATTTATTTTGCCCTCGTCGATGAAGTCACGTGTGACAAAGTACTTACGATCCATGTACTTCACTTTGTGGTGTGATTTGGGATCCTTGATTTGCGAGATAGATGCACTATTATCGCAAAATAGCTCTATTGGTCCCTCGCTCGAGGGAACTACTCCAAGCTCTTCAAGGAACTTCTTAATCCACACTCCTTCTTTGCTCGCTTCAGCGACAACCATTACTTCGGAAACGGTGGTTGAGTCGGCCGTAGTGCTTTGCTTCCAACTACGCCAACTCACAGCTCCACCATTTAGAAGGTAGACGTATCCTGATTGCGACCTTCTATCGTCGAGATCACTCATGAAACTCGCATCGGAATAACCCTCGGCTATTAATTCTCTTTGTCCTCCGTAAACAAGAAATTTATCTTTGGTCCGGTTAAGGTACCTCAGAATATTCTTGACCGCAGTCCAGTACTCAGGACCTGCGTTGGATTGGTGACCACTTGTCACGCTTAGAGCATACGAGACATCAGGTCTTGTGCAAGTCATCGCGTACATGATCGATCTTATTGCCGAAGCATAAGGGATATCTTTCATGTACTCCAAGTCTTTACGTGATTCAGCACGTTGAGACTTCTTGAGTTGCACACCCATACTCATTGGCACACTGCCCCTTTGGAGTTGTTCATGCTGAACTTTTCCAAGACTTTGTCAATGTATGTACGTTGACTTAGGCCAATGAGTCTACGGGATCTATCTCTATATATCTTGATTCCCAAGTTGTATTGAGCCTCACCCATATCTTTCATCGAAAATGCAGATTTCAATGAACTTCTCGTTTGCTCAAGCAAAGGTATATGATTTCCCATGAGGAGTATGTCATCGACGAATAAGATCAACACTATGTGGCTCCCACTAACCTTCTTGTATATACAAGGTTCTTCCTTACTTTTGACGAAGTGAATCTTTTTGACTTCTTCGTCAAAGCGTTTGTTCCAGCTCCTTGATGCTTGTTTCAATCCATAAATGGATCTTTGAAGCTTGCATACTTTCTCGCTATTCTTTGGATCTTCAAAACCTTGAGGTTGTACCATGTACACATCCTCCTCCAAATTCCCATTAACGAACGCCGTTTTGACATCCACTTGCCATATCTCATAATCATGAAATGCGGCAATAGCAAGTAATCCGAATAGACTTGAACATGGCAACCGGTGAAAAAATTTCATCATAGTCAATTCCTTGAACTTGAGTGAAACCTTTTTCTACAAGCCTCACTTTGTAGGTTGTCAAGTTCCCATCCATGTCCATCTTCCTCTTGAAAATCCATTTATTTTGAATGACCTTTTTCCCTTGAGGAAGGTCAACCAAGTTCCACACTTGATTGTCATACATGGATTCTATTTCGGATTCCATGGCCTTGAACCATAGTTTGGAGTCCTTTCTTTCCATTGCTTCTTGAAAGGTCGAGGGATCATCGATATCTAGTACCATGATCTCATGAAGTCCCAAATACATATCCGGTTTCTTCCTTTCCCTCGTTGACCTTCTAAGTTCTTTTGGTTCTATGTGTACTTCTCGAACTTCTTCCACAATTTCTTGCAGAAATGGTTCATGTTCGATTCTCCAACGTACACTTGGTGGGGAAGATTGAGTTTCTCTCACAATTTCTTGCGAGAGTCTCTCACTCATGCTCCCACTAACCAAAGGAACCTTGGTTGGGCCTTCATGATCTTGAATGTCATCATTCATATCATGATCTTGTAGAGTATCTTGAGTCTCCTCAAGCACAACTCTACTCCCACTACTTTTTATTCTTTCCAGAAATTCCTTTTCTAGAAATACGACATCCCTCTCTACAATCACTCGATTGGAGGTTATATGCCAAAAGTAGTATCCTCTTGTCTCACGAGGATAACCTATAAAGAAGCACTTATCCACTTTTGGTTGAAGTTGTGTCCCACATCAATCTTTTGATGTAGGCCTCACAACCGCAAATCTTGAGAAAATCGAGCTTAGGTGTTTTACCACTCCATAGCTCATAAGACGTTTTCTCTACGGATTTGGATGGAATATTATTTAGTGTGTAAGCCGCAACTTCTAGTGCATAACTCCAAAAGTAAAGCGGCAATTCAGCTTGACTCATCATTGATCGAACCATGTCGAGTAATGTCCTATTCCTCCTTTCGGATACCCCATTCCACTGAGGTGTACCGGGATGGGTGAGCTGTGGTACAATACCACACTCCTTTAGGAATGAGTCAAATTTGGTACTTAAGTACTCACCTCCACGATCCGTTCGTAGAGACTTGATTTTCTTGTTGAGTTGGTTCTCTACTTCATTCTTGAATTCCTTGAACTTGTCAAAGGATTCACTTTTGTTTCTCATTAGATAAATATAGCCATAACGACTATATTCATCCGTGAACGTAATGAAGTACCTAAAACCGTCTCTTGCAGTAGTACTCATCGGACCACATACATCGGAATGTATCAAATCCAACAAGTCATTCTCTCTCGGTCCTTTCTTCTTGAAAGGCCTCTTGGTCATTTTGCCCATTAGGCAAGGTTCGCACGTCTCCAATGATTTAAAATCAAGTTGACCAAGAAGGTTAGCTTCTTGCAATTTCTTGATGCGTTTTTCATTTATGTGACCAAGACGATAGTGCCACAAGGGTGTATCATTCATGTGAGTAGTTTTAAGTCGTTATTGATGTTTAAGATTTGTTTATTATTCAATTCAAGCAAATAGAGACCATTCCTTATGAATGCATTTGCATAGAAAATACCATTCTTCGATATAGACAAGCAAGAATTTGAAATATTTATATTAAAATTATCCATATCCAAACATGATACAGAAATAATATTCTTGCTAATCGAAGGCACATAATAAACATTCTTTAAACATAAATTTAAACCACTAGATAATTGAAGCTCCACAGAACCTTGTGCAATCGCAGCAACGCTCGCACCATTTCCGACCTTCAAAATCATCTTGTTCTTCACGAGTTCCTTCCTATCCTTTAGTAGTTGCACATTAGAAATTATGTGAGCACAAGATCCGGTATCAATTACCCAATCATGGACAAAGGTGGCTAAATTTATCTCAATAACAAATATACCTTTGACCTTTTGGGGCGCTTACGTTCAATCATTCCATTGCCAAGGTCTTCCTTGTACTTGGGGCAATTTGGCCGGATGTGTCCCTTTTCACCGCAGTGAAAGCACTCCGTGTTGGGAGTCAGAGATTTCAAAGATTTACCCCTTGAGGTACTCGCACGAGCACCTCCTATACTCACTTGCTCTTGATTGACGTATTTTTGGTGAATTTGCCTTTACTTTTGGTGATATTCTTGCTCCTCTCATGGACGGCTAGGACGTGCTTGTCCGGACCCTTGCCCATGTCAACTTCAGCCGTTTTGAGAGCATTGTTAAGTTCCTCATGACTCACCCCTTTCTCACGCACATGATAGTGCATAATGAAGTCCTTGTAGGACGGGGCTAGAGAGCCAAGAATCAAATCTTCCGCATTGTCATCGGGCATCGGGGAAGAGAGCTTCGACAACTTCTCAAGCTATCCTTGCATCGTGAGAAAATGCATGGATACCGATGTTCCCTCCGCCATGTGGCACCTTGTGAATGCGATGGTGGTCTTATAACGCTCTTTTCTAGCACTATCCATGAACATCTTTGTTAAAGCTTCTATGGTCTTCTTGGGTTTTGAATCCAAGTATTTCGCTTGAAGCGAGTCACCCATGGAGGCCAACATTAGACCATGAACTTGGTTCTCTTGGTCTTCCCACTTGGCTTTTGCCTCGCTCTCGCTATCGGTTGCCTTCTCATTTAATTTTGGGATTTCACCATCCAAAATATGAGATAGTTTCTCAAACTTCAACACGATATTGAGCTTTAGTTGCCAGCTTATGAAGTTTGAGCATCATTTGCCAAAGGATGTTTTTCAATCATAGATCGCACAATAGGTTGAATATTCGACATTTCTACAAAATAAATTATATGAGATTTAATGTCAATTTTATGTTTTAAAAAACATTACCGTAAATTAAAAATTTGTCCATAAATGCAGCAATCCAAGATCCTATCAATTATAATATAAACTAGCTAAGGGCTATTAGATATATTATAAAATCAAGGTAAGAAAACATTTTCTAATCATAACCATTTAGAAATATCACAACGTTTGCATTTTTCAAACTCTTATGATTCTTGTCGTTTTAATTAAGAGGGAATTTGTCCGATCCTCGTAAGAAAAACTCTCTTTCTCAAAACCGAGCTAGGGCTCCGGGTCTTGTTAAGAAAACTTATTTCATTTGATACGAGATACGTTTATCCATTGTATTCACAAACAAATATACTCGGTATCCACTAAGGGTGAATCACACCTCGTACATCTATTCGTGGCACAACAATAGGCAACATTATATCTCCCACTATTCCCAAAGATGGAGGAAGTTATCTCCCGCTAAGGGCGAGCGGAATATCCCTCGATCGATGGCTGCTAGTGGATGAAATAAGAAAGAAAGATACTTTTAATTTTTGGTTGGACAATTTAAACATTAATATGTGATTTAAGAATTTAGGTGATCATGCATATTTATCATCTATACACATCCTAACATTCATCCACGCAATCACATATATATCAAGCACACAAACATAAATAAATCCATTCACACACATATTATGTGAGTTTATATGTTACCGCGTCCTTGATCCTTGATCCTCGATCATTGCGCTTCTTGAGCATCTTCCTCTTGCACCATGGATGTTGATATTGTAAAAATATAAACATGCATCTCTCAATTTTGAAAATTGTCTAGTGCAAATCCTATGTAAAAATCCTCTCATATGCATGCATATACATAAAAATAGAAATTTAGCTTTTACATATACATAAGCCCCTGTGATTGAATAATAATAACATACACATTCATTCTTTCATTCACACATGGCTTCTTTGGAACATATAAACTCACATATCCCTGCATTAGAGAACTCGAGCAACACATGTACATATACTATATATTACTCGATTTATTTTATCATGCATCTCTAAATCAAACAATTCTAAAATCATTTGAAATCCATTAAAAATGATTTTATGCATCCATAGTTCAAAACATAAAATATTTGAACCATTGTTTATCCAATTTCCAAAAATAAAAATTTAAAGAAAGATAAACATATGCCTTTTTCGTTTTGTCGATTCCTTATAAAATAATCATTTAATTAAAAATGAAAATTCTATAAATTAGACATAAGTCTAAATTTTAATTCTAACATTCACATGATGTGTTTCAAAATATTTAAAACTATCAAAAGAATCAATTAGAATTAAATCAACAAAACTATCGGAAAACTCGAAAAAGACATAGAACATGAATTGTTTCGATTGTAGATGGTACACTAAAATTAATTATATAGTCTAATTATTGAAAATATGAACTAAAAGCTCTGATACCACTGTAGGATTTCGTGTCCCTATGTATGTATATATTTTAAAATTTTAATACAACATACAATATCGATTTTCATATTTTCAACAATGTTTACGTACATAATTTTGTGATTATTCTAATAACATGCAATCCTACATTTATTAAAATAAATCACAAAGGTAGAATCATACTTAAAGGTTCTCTAAAACCTTCTTGAAGATTCGGAGTCGCGTTGCCCGTTGAATCGTCTACGGATTTGCCTCCGAGTGTTCACCAAACTCTAAACAAGATTAGAGAGAAAGGAGCTAGTCAATCAATCTCTAACAAGGTTTAGAATCTAGATAATAATCCCTCTTTAAGCTCCTGAGATTCTTATCTCTAAAATTTAAATTTACTAAGAGATTTTCGTGGTGATTATGGAGAGATTAATGTGAGAAAGATTTTTACATTAGTTGTTAAACAAAAGTAGGAGTAGGGGTCGTTTTATAGTCTCCTAAAACATCCTTATCAAAAGCTATTATTGAGCCATGATCTCTTGCTTATTCTCTCCTAAAATTAATCTCTAATTTCCACATAATCACCCACAAAAAAACGTTTTAATTAAATATGGAATTAATCCACCCATGATTTAATTAATCTTTTAATAATCAGGCAGAATCGTTCTTGTTCGGTAGACCGAGTATTATTCGGTCAACCAAACCATTCGGTTATAACACGTGTTCGGTGCACCGTGCGCTAGACGGTCGACCGAATCCGTATCAGAAAAATTCCCTGGAAGAATTCGGACGAACCACGTCTTTTACTCGGTCTACTGTTGACCCACCAAAATCGCTCCTGGGACAGTCATCGGATGACCGGGTCACCTTCGGTCTACCGAAAATACTACTTCTCGGTTGACCGTGCACACTAGGTTAACCGAACCCGATTGTCCAGGCACTCCAGACAATTTCGGTCAACCAATTGCGTTTACCCATTCCCTATTCGTTAACCGATCCGAAGATACCCCGGTCGACCGAACCATGAACGGTTCACCGTGTTTGACCCCGATTTTACCTTTGTTAAATTTTGGATTTATTTCCAACAAAATTTGATCTTTTGGGCTTTTTAGCAATTCACATCCTATATATATATCATCATATGTAATATTAAATTATTACACCCCATAATATATACCTCATATGAATTTATTATGATTCTAATTATGTCAATTCTCATGACATATTGATTTTAATTAATTCACCACATGTGTCCTATTTTCACATGAAACCCGACACATGATGTGAACTTAAAATCAACCTCTTGTTTCCCAGTTTTGTGGTGTGACCTATAGGAGGATCTAAGCCAAATTGGCAGCTATATTAAACACTTAATATCTCAAACTATAAGCGGTATCTAGCTACACATTATAGATTTATAGTTACCCAATTAGCATAGATGTCTTTGTTCCACCCGAACCAAAACACGATCCATTTAGTGATGTAAGTGCACCACTTGTGTCCGTCCCTTGCCTCATGATATTAAGAATATATACAAAGTAGAAATGTGTCATCTTTGTATTATATTCATTTTTTGATCTCTTTAAGCTAATTATAACTATGTAACTTAACTCAAGTTACATTGTGCACATTATAATTTTGCTTTATCAAGGTACCCACTAATATCATCACTCAATTAAGAGGGGCAATGATAATCGTTTGACTAGCTATCTTTTCCAGCACAAGTCATGCTCAACCAACTATTGCCTTTATCACTATACTCATTGATAGTTTTTGACAATAATCAAATTAAGAACTTCTTGAGTGAAAAGATATAAGTCTCATATCTTAGGATCCAAGACACAATAAAAACATTAATGACACGAAACATAATTCCATAATGTTTTTCTTGTTAGGTCTATTCAATATATAAAAGTAATATTTTCCTCTTTTATATACTCGTGTCGTCAATTATTTGTAGAGCTACAACAATTGATGACCAACACGACAATCATATCTCGGTAATTAATGTTCCATGTTAATTACCGTGATTGTGAATAACTTTTGATTTATGTAAACCATTATCTTTTAGAGCCCTACGGTTAAGGACCAAGGGCATCTTCCTTAACACATCCAAAAGACGAATACTATAATCAAGGAACAAAATGTTTGTACATTCAATTCACAATAATTGACATATAAAAGTAAACTTTTAGAACACATTCCTTTCACGTTTAGCACAGATTTTACGCTGAATGTTATGACTTAAATAGTCGTTGAGTACAACAATCAAGTGTCACGTGTAAATAGTCATTGGGTGCCTAATGCCAAGGAGGACTTGGTTGACCGACAAACACTCGGTCGTTCAAATTAGGACAAGTCAATTGGGCTCTGAGGCTCGATTCAATTGTGACCGTTGGAGCAAAGTACAAAAAACGGTCAAAGACTATTGGTCGACTGAAGGTCTTTCAGTCGTCCGTCAGGACAAAATCCAAAGAGCATCCTATCGTCTACTGATGTATGTTTCGAGTATCTGATAGCTCGTCGGTGGATCGAACTAGAAAGGTTTCGATTAACCATAAGGGCTCTGGTTTATCGAATAGTGATGAGACAGAATCCTAGTGCTCAAGTTTACATTAAACCTTATGGACTAAATAAATATAAAAGTACATGTCTTGGTCCAAAACTTTGATTACAAGTCTTGAGTCTTGATGCCTTTGTCACAATGCTCATTTTTTCTTGATTATCTTGATCAACCTATTAAGATGATTACAAGTATACAAGTATGTATGCAATGCATGTAATCGTGTTTGCTCACTTTTATTGATTAGGTTGATTGATTAAGATAAGTTTGATTAATCATGAAAATTAACATAGATTAAGGCCAAAATACCAACATTTTGGATTCAAAACTTTAGATTACATGTAGGCTTGGTTGGAAACAAGATTTGTTGTAAGGATAAGAGAATTAGAGGTTGGAATTGGTTTATTAAATTTTGGATTTAGGATTCTATTTTGGATTTAAAAGCTAGTATTAGATTTTAGACTTGGGATTAGTTGGAGGTGCTTGTAATGCATGATATGAATGTAAAGGTGTTTTCCTTGTCAATGCAGGATATCAAAATTTTCCATTTATAAAAAATTAAGGGAGGTGTTGCCAAAATTTCTAATAAATAGTTATTTTAGATTTAGTTATATTGATTTCGATTGAGTGGAATGCGCTAGTGTGATTGAGTTAGTTGTATGGTGTTGGATATGTTATTTGATTGTTAGATTGGTTAATTGATTTAGTTAGATTGAGTTTATTTGAATTGATTTGGAGGTGATAATTAGATTGAGTGGAATATGCTGGATGTGTTAGTTGACAATTAGTTGGATGTGGTAGTTTCGGTAAAGATTTAATTTAAGGTTGGTTGGAAATAAGATTTATGGTATGAGTTGAAATTTGAAATTGTTGATTTGATGATGGTAGAGGTTGAACATTTTATATTGGATTTGGTTATGCTTAACGTGTTACATTTAACATATTTTATTCTAAATCAATAGAATTATGAGCGCAGACAGAAGTTAGAAGTATCAGAAGAGAATTACTCGGAAATTCATGAAAAATCTGAAGTCATTACTGAACCTCGTCTTGGTCCTCACACCCAATACGTTCATGACGAGATTAAAATCTTATACCCATGCAAGAAGTGTTGTAACAATAAACCGATGACCAATGGTTGGTCGTTTTGCGAATGTTGCCGAGAGATTTATATAGCATAGAGGATGAAGCTTCCGAAGTCCCTAAGTATGGGCGAGGAAATCTTGTACAAGATAGATTCGAATTAGATGATATTAATTTGGTCGATTTTGTTAGACCAGATTTAGAATCGGTGGTCGAGTAGTACACCCTGAGGAACATGCACAATTCGTAATGACAAATCCAATATATGTATGAATAGATTTGTAGTTTATCAATTTTATTATGTAGTTGATGTTAAATTAAATTACTTCATATTTTAGTTATGACAAGATGTCAATCTTCACCACCACACCTTGTAGGAGACGGTGATAAGCGGAGACGTCGATGATGTGTGGTGGAGGATACCCCGTAGATAGCCAATGGCGCAGCTGATACTGAGGAGGATCCTAGCCCTTCGGGCTCTCGTACAGCAAGTACAAGTAGATGTCGTGAATCCACATAACTTTTGGAGGATCAGAACTCTACAATTCAGAATGAGATAGAGTTCACACCGAAGACGTACCGAAGGGAAGGAACGCCGAACACTTCCAGAATTTCATCGCCATGATAGCTAGGAGGACACAATACTGCCTCCTCATTATTTGGATTGGAGATTGGAAAGATAAGGATGTGGCATGGACGCAATTGACGGTAAGATTACATACGTTCTTAAGTTACATTAGATCTTAGTATTTAAATTGTAAACTAATTTGAATTTATTTCACAGTCACACTGGACAATTCTTGAGGGGTTCAAAGTCAAAATTATGAAGTCTTTTAACACCAAATGGAAGGTAAACAAGTACTAGTTGTATCTTGACGTTATAGATTTGGAGAGTAGAGAAGCTAGATTGGCAGCTAGACCGCCACATATTTTCGTGGAGGATTAGTTGACTCTGGTGCGAGGCGTTTAAGGTAAATTTGTTAAGTTTTTAGTTAAATTATTATTAATGACTAAAAACTAAAAAAATTGTTTATTGGTGATATAGAAGAATCACGAGACTAACAAGAAAAACCAGACGAATTTGGTAATACCACATTAGTACGGTACCAAATCGGTGGTGCGACACGGGGAGAAAATGGTGAGATATTTTTTTAAAATTCTTATAGATTCATTATTTCTTTAAATTATTATAGATTCACGGTGGTATTGCAGATTGCAGAAAACCCAGACGCTCTTGAGCCTAGTCGTACAGATATGCACAACCGTCTTCATGACAAGAACTCCCTAAAGCTGCGACCGTTATTGTAAGTTTAAGATTATTATTAGTTTTGAATTACTTAATGTTGTTCGATACATTCGTTGTGATTTTATAATATTTTCTTATTTTAGGAACAATTGGACGCTTTGTGAGGACCGGGTGAGACGAGCTCTCAGGGGTCTATCAATACGACAGTTGGCGCCAAAGATCCAGTCTGGACAATTCTCGACAACATGCATGAACATGTTAGGATGTGCTCGAGTCTCGTCACCCCGACTGACATATACGGACCTCGCGAGACGCCATCTCAAGCATAGAGCAACGCCAGAGCGGAGGTTGAGAAAGATAAGCCGATGAAGATGATGATAAACGAGCTAGTGGATATGAAAAAACAAGATAGCGAATATTTTAATAACTTAGTGTTTTATGTTTTCTGTCAGTTGTTATTGTTAAAATCTATTTTTACTTACTGAATTTTGATGGTAATTTTGATGTAATTACAACTTCTTTGTTTGAATTGCTTTTAGATAAATCAATATATATGACTTTTGTGTTTAGATATGTATGAATTATTGTTGAATGAGTTGGATGTGTATTAATGCTTATTGAATGATGATTGAATTGGATGTGTATGAATGTTTGATGAATGAACAGTGAAATCCAGAACCCAGAAGAGTAAACAAGTTTTTTGTATTTTGGACAAGACATACACCGACAGACTATATCTGTCGGTGTAAGTATTGACGTTTGTGGACGTACACCGACGATACCTATCCGTCGGTGTATGTTACCGGTATTTATCTCTGACATTACATATCCGTCGGTGTAGGTTCTACAACCATCGGAGAATTTTTTGTCAGTGTAACCGACACCGGCGGATAGGTCTATCGGTGTTTTGACGTTTGTATTCTCCGATACGACGAAAGAAGGCAAACAATTTTGGCAGGAATTTTCATGCCAAAAGTACCACTGACAGGCTCTATCGGTCGCAACATCCCTCAGAGTAGACATACACCAACGCATGTAACACCGACGGAGCCATATCTGTCGGTGGTGCCCTACATCGACGAACGTTGATATGCACCGACAGATACCTACCGTCAATGAAGCCCTGTATTGTTGTAGTGGTTGTAATACATGATTATTACATTGCGTTTTGGACATATCAAGTCGGGATGACAAACCCTAGCTGACAGACGTGTGTCCAGGGGGCGTGATAAGAGAGAGGATATCACGTCGGCCAACAATTAGACGTGGTATGTAGGTCTACCATGTTAGTATTTAACAATAACATCGGCGTGGTATTTACGCAATACCATGCTTGCCGCACCCAGAAGGTCAACTGGGCCTTTAGGTGCTTCATTATATTCATGTTTTCTGTTGAACGCCTTCTTCACTCTACTGTACGAATGATTTATAGGAAGGAATCCCCGATAACCAAGATACACCATCTTACTACCATGCACTAGCTGCAAAGAACACATGTTCTATTCACAACAAGGACATGTTTTGTGGCTTTTCACAGAATATCCCGACAAATTTTCATATGAGGGAAAGTCATTTATTGTGAAGAAGATCATCACATACATAGTAAAAGACTGTTGTCGATGGACATCCCACACTTGCTCACCATCTACTTACAATTTCTTTAACTCATCAATTATGGGTCTCAAGTACACATCAATGTGTTTCCCAGTTATTTTGAACCCAAAATCATTAACAACAACATCATGTGTTTGCGCTTCATACTTAACCACAATGGGAGATTGTAAATAACAAATAAAACATGCCATGAACTATGAAGATTACTCAAACTACCATAAGTTTTCATTCCATCGGTACACAGACCAAATCTCAAGTTTCTGGATTCCTGACAAAATAATGAGAAGTCAGAATCAACTTTCTGCCACTGGGGAGAATTTGTTGTCTCTCGATCTGCATGCCATGTCAAGTTCTTCGAGTTCTCAGAACATGCAAACAAACACTTCAACATTGGAACTATCGAAAAATACCACAACACCTTTACAGGAGGACCTTGTAGTTATATGTTCTCATCAATACTCATATTTTTCTTTTGTTTGTACCGTGAGCATTACAAAGAGGACAACAATACTGGTTTTTTGAGTCACCCATATAGAGTATACAATCATTAGGACACACATGTATTTTCCTATATCGCATCCCTATTTGTTGCTTCTGGAAGAATCTCTTTCAACAACTTCAGTAGGGCAGTGAAACTGACATCACTCAATTTGTTTGTTGCTTTCAAGGTATACAACATTAAAACTATGGACGACCTACTTAACTCGGTGCCACTCAGATAAAAATGTCTTTCATTGTCAGACAGTAGACTACCAAGTACATCAGGTTTATCACAAAAATTGTTGGCAACATCTCAGATCATATCATCTAACTGATCACCGTCATTGCCATATTCTGCCGAGTCACTATGATCACCTTCTTCTTTCGTGCTTATTTCATTTTGACCATTCCATATCCAACGAGTATATCCTTCGTCAAAATCTTTCTCGAACATATGAACTTTTACGTCTTTTATATCTCGTAAGAACATGCTAAAAAACTCCTACATAGACATAGGACATTTCTCTCATTTCTTGCATTTGCATTCTTCAGGGTAAATTGTTGAAATTCATCAACCCTAGTCTCGTACTCATCACTCAATCTACTAACGAAAATCCATTTTCGATCCATAAATTTCTACACATCAAGAGAAACAATCTCAATTTAAAGATAAATATAAATTTCAATTCTTAGTTCTCTAAAAATTCAACTACAAATAAACAATCCAATATTAACAGAACAAGACATTCGAGTCCATAAAATATCATTCCATTATAAATTTCAAACAAACAAAACCTTGATATATGCTTCCGGAGAACTAATTAAAATGAATATTTTTAATTAAAGTAATTAAATTTCCTTGCAAATGGAAGTATTGATCGTACATTCGTGAGCAAGTGCTTGATTTGATAGATGGTCGGGGCTGGTTGGGGTGAACAAACCGATTGGTTGGGTGGAACTAACAAGGGGATGGAGACGGGGAAAGAAAATGGGGGGTTTGCCTCGCTCGTAATTAGGCTTGTTAGTTTGTGTGATCGATTTTGGGTTGAATATTAAATATGACAACACATTACAATTTACTAAAAAAAATTAGATTTTACCACGTCGGTTAACCTGCAAAACAATGTGGTTAATCCCTATGCGGATGTAACGTGTTAATCGGACGACCGAACACAATTCGGTCCACCGAAACCGTTAACTAGAATCACCAGCGCGGACAATCAAAATGCTACGATGATCAATATAAACCACTTCGGTTTCTTGTGCACCGACGTGGAGGATTTGCAATCGGTGCACATCGAACATATTACGACTGACGTGGTAACGCGAACATTCACGTCGGCCGTAAACTATTTGATGTGGTACGTCTAACATCACGTCGGATTTGCAATTGCTGACATTATACGCCTAATACCACGTCAGATTCTTGAAATCCGACGTAATCTGGGCTACGTAGTAACCATATTTTCCAGAAGTGTAAACACATTATATACAAGTTCATTTAAGAAAATTCCAGTGTAACCATCAGGAACTTGCATGGTGGTCTCTACATGACCCCACATGCACGCATATGCTGGAAAAGAGATGATGCCAAATCGAACATCACTTCACCATGGAAGAACCATACATTATGAAACACCACCGTTGTTGTAGTGGAGATCCAAATGAGAACTTGGTTGGGGTTTTTCTACAGTGAACAACTTGTCGTTATAGTAGGCAGAAACCATCAAACCTGCCTCAGGTATGCCAAGTCCTTGTATGTATAACAGAAGAAAAGTCATGCTTTTGGAATTTAATAACCAAATTATAATAATAGACTTTGATGAACTTGGTTGTTAAGTTAGCGATATTAAATTAGTTAATGGTTTGGAAAATTAAGCTGTCATGCATCATGTCATGTTGTCTCATCTACCTCTCTGCTTCCTCCCTTCGCTTTGTTGTTGCTTTCTGGAGTTTCTAACAAATAATGGAATACTTTATCTCTTTCTCAGCTGCAATCAATTAATTACAACTCGGATTATTTAGTTTGTGTGAATTGATTAATGCAAAGTAGGAAAAGCCTAACAAGGTCTTGCATGGGATATTCTTTAATCAATTGGCCGTCATGGAATCTTAGTCTTACGACTCTTATCTCGACCACATCTAAATATCTAATGACATATACTATTTTATATTTATGGTCCACATGACGTAATGTTTTCTTATCCAAACACTGTGGATATAATAAATTATTTGATTGATCGACGTTCCTATAGAATCTTAACAAGTAGACCTCTTGAGAAATACATTTCTTAATAACTTGCACTGTCAACTTTGCGCAGTCTTTCACTCTTTTGTTAGTTGGGATTTTAAATCAAATCCTCCATTTTAGCCATATTTGTGTCAAATCCCCTTTGAATAAGCTATTGTTATCACCCTTCAATTTTTCGATCTTTTTGTCTATCATATATACCACATCTAATTTTTTGCTATAATGTCAAGTATACTTAATTTCTAATTGTTTTACTTTCATCCGGTCTTTCATTTCTTGTTTTATCTTATTTGCACTCTGTAATCAATAAATGGTCATGCTAAATAGACTATAATATTTATCTTTCAATTATATATATCCCAATATCAATGTACATATCAATATCATTGTACATATATTTTAATAACGATAAAAATCAACATTTTTACTACCATTAAATTACAAAATCAAGAAAATTTATCATAACCGAAAGATTAAGAAGGGTTCACCGACGGTCTGTTTGATAGGTGTTGATTATGTTGGCTCAATCGTGAAGAGGTCGATACAAATATGAAAAAAAGTAAAAAATACTGATGCAAGAATTGATTCTGTTTTGTATGGGATTTGCAAAACAGACCCGTTATTTGTTGTATTCATAAAGTTCGAAATGTCAATTCTCAAAGCCAAGGGGGCGTAATCAAGGGATTTTTTATATATATAGCGAGATCAAGAGTTTTTGAAGTTGAAAATACATAAAGTGAAAAAAGTATCTGTACACACGCACATACGTAAATTATTTTTTGTGATATTCGTCATACAACGTACCATGACTACGTATACGTGTATATAATTCCAATATTCCTCTTGAGTTCCAATTTGATGTCTCGATAGCATCCTTGGCTAATTTTTGTCCTATCCTAGCATTTAAATATTTTTAGTTCGTGAATTTATGCATCTTGCTTCGACTTAGTTAGAATAAGAACTCCAGCAATTTTTGTTTCTTGAGTTATAAATATTTGGTTGTCATTTGTCAATCTATATAGAAACTTAAAACCAACATAAATATGGTAAATAAAATTAAAGAGAAAGCAACCCTTATATCTTATATTTAAACATATAATTGACATGTGCATGCGTAATCCTTAATTAGAGGGTACATACCTACCTGTGTTAACCATCATAATATTAACCAAAACATCTTGATTTTGAAATTCGCAAAAGCTAAGACACCTTTTATTCATCAAATTAAAAGAAGAGGAAAAAAGTACATGTAAGTTAAATAAACTCTCACAAAACAAGCCCAACAATCAACTACATCTAATTGCATGCATGCATGGTTATATTGAACACCATGCAATTAATCGTATGTTACATGTTCTCCCAAGCTTATCTAAATGTTCATTAATCAGTATACTACAACATATATATACCTTCTTCCTGTACAAAAAAGAAGGGAAATTAAGGCTCCTATATGGAACCATCCAATCAAGTGGGCTTAGTGGAGACCCATATGAGAGTTCCACATCAAATTTGGGTTAAGATAGGCTTGGTTAACAGTGTTACATTGGGTGTCGTTGTTGGAGGTGTTGAACTTCTTTGATTGGTGTAATAGAGCACTACTATCCTCCTCCATGGCTCTCTTTTGCCTAAGGTTGTTAGTTGTTGCTAAGGGAGATGCTTCACTAAGCCTTGGGATTATGTTGATGCCATTGTTGTGGTTGTTCAAATAGTACGACTGGTTAAAGTTCTGATACCCCATAGTGTTCGATATTTCGGTTGGATTGTCGTACAAGAAGTGAGAAAGCGTCGATAGTTCGCCATCTGGGAACATTTCGGACAAAGTGGACGACTTGGGTAGCCTCCCGGAGTTGTTGTGGTGGGATAGGTTTGATGTGACAGATAAGTATGTCTCATCCATGAGATTGGCAGATTGTTCGACTTCTTGAGATTCTATTGTTGGTTGCGTGCTCTTGGTTTGGTTGTTGGTCTTCTGATAGATCCGGCAAAGAACCCAATCATCCAACTGGAACCACATATAAAACATGAATTAATCAATATGTGAACTTATAGAGTTTAGAGTTTCATCTTAAAATCAAGCGTATTGATGTTGAGTGGAAAGACTAAAGGAATTTATAAGTTTAATATTGGATCTCAAAGCATTTAATCTCATGATGTTATTTTGGACAACTATCAAGATCATGATTGGCACAATACAAGAACATATTCCAAATTCTACGTTAAAAGGTATACGAAACCCATAGATTAGCTAGCTTCTAGTGCCAAACAACTAATAGAATAAATAAAAGATCGGAAGGTCCAAAAAGGTATCGTAAAAGTTAATTATTTTTGTCACACATTTTCGTCATTAAAGTCTATAATTGATATTCTACAGTAACACAATTAATGGGGACAATGAACTAGACAAGTTTTTTCTTACCCTCATGGAAGCATCTCTCGGCTTCATAGCTCTCATAAGAAAGTTGTTATTGGCGCAATTAGGGGACTCGGCTAAGCGAAATTCGTGCATGATCCAATTAGTCTTGTGCCCTTTAGGAGGTTTGCCTTTGTAGAACACCAAAGCCTTCTTCACCCCTATGTTTACCCCACCAGAGCCGCTCACGATCGGCTTATCGGTTCCGGTAGCCTTCCAATACCCTGACGCTGCCGCCCGATTTGGCCGGATTCCGTTCGGGTATTTTCGTTCTCTTGGGGTGAAGAAGTACCACTCTCTATCACCAAAGGTAGTTTTGGCTTCCATGCAATAAAAAAAAATCCCATCAATACAAAATCATATAATACATGTGATCAATAGAAATGATAATAAACCACAATTTGAGGGAAATGATGATATTAATTATGAGGCAATATATATGTACCTGGAAGTTCCCATGGATTGAACTTGTAGATATCAACTTCAGCAATGATAGAGACTGGTATGGGAAGAGAAGTGACCCGATTTCTCAGGTAGTGAAGGATCAACTCCTCGTCGGTCGGGTGGAACCGGAATCCCGGCGGATACGACAGCTCTTGTTTCGACATGGTAGTGCAATTTGCCAAGAGAAATTGAAGGAAATCAAAGGCTTTTAGCACTTGAAGGAAGAAGGAAGAATTTCAAATTTTTTGGAGAGAAGGAAGGTCATGGTGTTATATATCTACCGGAGGAGTTATGGAAAGGGATATGAGTGGGATTAAAGGGTTTGTTGAGGTGAATTTGGACTTTGCAAGTTGGTTTTTGTGTTTATCTATTGTTTCCTGAAGAGGAAATGGAGGGGAAGCCACGTGGTCGTGACATGACGTAGATTTGCCGACGTAGGATTTGAGAAAAAGTGTCGAGATTTAAAGATGGGCTATGTTGTCATGTCCACCATTCATGTTGGCCTACAATGTCTAATGGAAAACATAGGTTAGATTGAGGTCAAATAGTTTGCGGGAAATAACTTGTTTTTGTGGAATTTGTTGTTGTTTGTTTGGTTCGTTTTGAATTTTGACGTGCCAAAAGACATCCACTTATATCATTCCTTTGATGGAAAGATAAAAAAGAGGAGATTGTGATTGTACCGTGCTATAAAACAGAACAAAAACATGTTGAAATCCGATCGATGTCTAGATATACGTTAATTGTGCATTATAAAACGTGTTCCTCTTGTCTACTTAGCAATTGATGTTATCGTTCTTTAGTTAAGTAAGATAGGATGCTTATATTTGTGATGTAATTTTGGGTTTTGGAGAAGGGAGATTCTCACACAAATATGGAACATTCCGACCAAAGAGGAGATAAGGTAACATCGATCTCTGCACAGCTGTAGTGGACTTGAGTTTGGTAGGTCTTTCACGTAACCAAATTATATTAATAATTGATATATACTTCTGATTTTGCACGCTTGTTAGGTGCTAAAAGTTTACCTTGGTCAAGGCCACGTGCATTTCAGGTGAGGTTTTAATCTCATATATATATGATAATAATAACAAGAACATTATTCATATAAATGAATATATTTGAATTATTCATATTTTTTAGTTTATATTCTCAATACCTTTGACTGAGTTTGGTAAAATCTTTATGTTATCCGTCCTAGGTGTCTTACAGCACACATTTTATTCTGATCTTTAAGACCATGTATGTTGGCGACCTACTTTGTTCCAAATCTTAATTGAAGTGTCCATTATTTTGTATGAAGACGAGATAAAATTCTCACACCAGAAAGCTAATTAAGAATACAATAAATTGTTTTTTTTAAATTAATAAATCTACTAGTCATGTAAATATGACCCAGTATGTATTTTTCAGTTGTTTGGATTATCAGTTTGGGTGAGATGATATGCAAGTCCAAATTACACCATAATAAATTTATGGTTGATCAGATATTCAGATGCATATTAGAAACCCATCGTAGTAATAACTAATAAAGTTAACCCTAGCACTTCAAAAAAAAAATACAATATTTATAAAAATTTGACCAAAATTAAAATTGTGGACATGAATGACATAGTAAGATGCTATATACCGTGACAAAAGAATATCTCAACATGGACTACAGATAAGATGACGATAAATTCCGTACGAAAAAAGATCCAATGATAAAAATAGTAGAGTATTTGTGCAAACATGACTCAAACGGTATTATGATTTATGCATATTTCCATATTGCCAGTTAATGAGACATGCATGTTTAGCAGTAATCACTATACTCTTTTCAAGTCTCAACACTATCCACAGATTAGGACTCATAAGTCCACATCTGATCAACGATTCTAATTTAATTAGTTACAGTTCAAGTGGCACGTAACGACTGGCGGGGAGGCTCGAGCGGGCATCAGAACATGGCACGTGTGCTCCCAAAGGAATAATTTCGTCCAAAGGTTGTTGATTAAAGTAGGATTAGTGCCTGTCATTAGCAGTGTCTACAACGAGAGGAAAAGCAATATACAATTTCGATGGTACATGTGGAATCAAGAAGTAGATTTGGAAAGCACCACAAAAACCACACAAATCAGTACTATCTTAAGCAAAACTTATCATTATCCTCATTCTAACCTTTGCTTAATCCCATCTTCGCATGCATGGTTGTATAATACCAATCACTTGATTAATTTATCAATAACTATTTAATCTAATTACGCACTTAATATATGTGTTCGACGTTTAAAGAAGTAGAAAGGATCGGATACGGTTTGGTATCACATAATCACACGTCTCTATTTATATGAAAAATCTAAAGGGCGTTTGAGAGGAGACATCAAATTTGTCGTATGCGACGTGAGATCTTGAGATAGATTACATAATTTAACCACTGTCATTTTTGTGTCTACTTCAATTACCACTATTAACCACACACTATTATGGCGGGTTTCTTTCATAGATTGTGAATTGCGATCTTCCTTAGGCTGCAGAGAAGATAATGAATAGATGTGCTGATTTTAACCCTTAAAACCAATGTTTCCGTAGGCGACCGTCCGTCGCGGTGGTCGCCTGGACGACCACCGCCTTTCGCCCAGCAAAGTTGGGCGAAATAGGCGATCGCCTCACCTAGGCTCTTTCCTTTTTTATTTTTTATTTTCAAAAGTTACAAGTTTGCCACTACCCCCAAATCGTATATAAACCCCTTCAAACCTCTTCATTTTTCACACATCTCTCATTCTTTTCTTCTTCATAATTATATTCTCATCATCAAGTTTCATAATCATCAAGTTTTCGCGATTAAGTTTCCGGTCTGGTGCTTAGTTTTGAAGTTAGAAAGTGAAGTCTCCGATCCGATTCTTCATTCTTCAACCGCCAAAATCAAGTGCACTCTTTCTAACTTCTCTTTAGAATTAAATTAATTAGTAATTTATTTTCATATTAGTCTAAATTTTTATATTAGTCTAGTTTTAAGATATGACTTACGTACCCGACACTAGTCTCCTTATGCATCACGAGAGTTACGATGACCTAAGACCTACCCGTACAAATGACCCTGGTTGGAATACTGCCCATTACATTAGTGCTAATGATAAAAATTTCATTGTCTGTGAGTTATGTGATAAGAAAACTAGATGTGGTATAGCCCGTCACAAACAACATCTTGCACACACACCCGGTAGCAATGCTAGACCTTGTGATAAAGTTCATGACTCTATTATACAAGACATAACCGCATACATGATTAGAAACAGTAGGACATTAAAAAACAAAAATGTATGTCTTGATGATTATGTAGACCGAGAAAACATAGAATTTGATCTGGAAATCGGGTCGGGTTCCGGTTCTGCTCGGACCCCAACCTCCCGTTCTCGCCCCGTTCCCGGTCGAAAGAGACAAAAACAATGTTTGTGGGCACCATTTTGCGGACGCAGGAAGGACGTGGTTTCCGTCCCCCAACAAACAACCATCGAAAGAACCTTTAGAAAAGAAGATAGGAAAACAATTAATCAAAAATGGTCTAGGTTTTTTTATAGATGTGGTATATCATTCAATACTGTAAGGATGCCTGAGTGGAAGGAAGCAATATCCGCTACTTGTACTTACGGACCCGGACTTTCCGACCCCAATTCCAAACTTTCACGTAAATATAGGTTTAAGAGTGTATTGGGGATACAATAAAAAAATTAAGAAAAAAACGTCGAATGTGTGTTAAATAATGAGTTTTTGAAGTTCAATGAGACAAAGTGTTACAAAATTAAAGTTCAGGGGAAGTAACTGTTAACTTTGAAACTTCAGGAGGACAAAGTGATACCAAGACATAATTCAGTGGGGCAAACTGTAATTAACCCTATTTTTTTATTTCATATTTACTGTCATGATACTAGAAAAATCCTGGTGTATATGTTTTTGCCAATAGGTCCACAGGAACTTCTTTTCTGCCAGTCAATATGTAATTTTAATCACCAATGTTAAGCATGATTGTATGACCATAAAACCACCTTAATCTGTACAGGTATTCTTTCCATTAGGACTAAAAAAGTAAATCAATAACTCATAATAAAGATTGCCCTTATATAGAAATTAAAAACAAACTAATTATAATACTAAAGTTTAATTACAATCACCAAAAATGAATTACACATGAGCACCACAATCTATTAATTAGGGAATTGCCATGTCCTCGACGGTAATGGTCCCAAACTAAAAGAATGACATAAACATAAATATATGAGTTTTGTATTGACATGAGAATAATTATTAGGATTTTTTAGTAACATGACAATAAATATGAAATAAAAATAACATAACGATAAAAAAGAATTTTTCAATGGCATGGATGTAAAGAAATCCCTTTTAAAGCGCTAGACAAACAATTATGTATTTTTTTCTAGCTTAAAATCATCAAATATTTAAGGGAAATATTAGAGCCAAATGTACACAAACCGTCCAACATTTAAGCATGGGTTCTAAACTAATAGGCTCTACTACAAACCCAACAAAATGTCAACGAAGTAGCTTGACGAATGCATTAACCACTTAGAGCATCATTTTTTCTTTCCAAATAAAAAATGTCAAGTGGACCCAAACTTAACATTTATCCCGAATCTACCAATTTATCATGGAAAATGTCAACTTATACATGTTAAGAAAATAAAACATTTTGCTTATGACATTTAAGTTTGCACCATAAATGGTGCTCTTTAAGGGGCCACTTATATACGTGACATCATTAAACAAAATTTCTCTTTGTTTTTCTTGGTTTCACACGTGTTTCTTGTGTTCGCATGCCAAGTTCTTTGTATCTCGCTTGGATTTGGACAAGCTTCTTCCCTCCTCCGAAATACACTAATGTTACATTCATATTCTATTTTTTAAAATATGAAAGTATATGTACGAGGAGAGATTCAATTTGCTATTGAAAAGTGTTGACACTTGGTCGTGTGCAATCACTTGGAAGTTCTTTTGCATCTCAAATTGACTATTTGGAGTGTGCAAACATTGAATTGACTATTTGGAGTGTGCAAACATTGAATACAACTTAAGTTGCTTATTATATTTTTATAATTTATAATTTATAGTCCTTAATTTTTGAAATAGTATATTACTTAATTCCTTAATGATGTAATTACTGTTAATAGGCCAGAAAATAATTGCTGGAGATAGTTTCTTGATTGTGAAAATGACCTATTCCGTTAGTGGTATGTAACATCAGGGATCCCTAAACTTAAGTTTCCTTTGAGACATAAAATAATCTAAAATATTTGAGTATTATATGAAATAATAATAATTTTAAGTCAAATTAGGAACATCACTACATCAGAACAAATAGGTTAAAGACCAAATGCAGTCGGAAGAAATCTGAGGGAGGTTATAGTGAAAAAAGAATATATATTAATGTTATATCCTTAATCCAAATCATGTCATCTTCTCTACTGGTCAAACTTCCACTTATACCATCTGGCCAGCGGCCAGCAAACAATGATATTTGGTGTTCAAATTGTTTAATTGAATACTGTGATTGTACAGTTAGAAGTATCCTATTAAAATATCATCACTAATTGTTTAATGATATATTAGCTTGTATAGATAACAAGAAGTGGGCAGAAGTAAGTGGACAAGTAGCTAGTCTTGAATAAGAAATGAGAGAAGCTACCTTACGTTCAACACTTATTTTTCCTTTTAAAGCCACAATATTGTAAACATTTATCCTTACCTATTTTGTGTGTCAATATAATTATGGGTACAGGAGTTTATCATGTGATTGTTGACACATGACAAACTTTATGTGTTCTTGAGTAACCTGAACGTCTTCCTGATAATAGTTTTATTACTTCTTGATTTTTTGTCATAGTCAACATAAAAAACCAAATCGTTATCCTTATTAGCATAAATCATGTAGTATTTCATAACCTCTTTAAGTACATGAAAATAGTGAAACCTAGAAGAATATTGGATTAAAGATCATAGAGAATATCAAGAATTTTCAAACCCATTATCAGATTGGAACATCTTCACCCGACCATCATCAAGTTGTGTTAATAGTACCATGAACCTTTAACTTGAAAAAGATTGCACAAAACAAACAAATCAAATGGAAAAAAAACAGAATCAAATAACAAATGGATAAACTAATCCGACACTCCTATCTAACAAAAGCAGAAAAGCTTTAGGATAAAGAAGGAAAAATGGATGAAAACAACAGGTTATTGCAACCTGGCTAGCATCAACATACCCCTTGACTTTGAACTTCCCATTGTCTCTCTGTAATGCACGCAAACCAAACTAAAATATGTAAAGTGGTCGTGTATACATTATTTCTTCCACCATAAGACCATTTACTGTTGGATTTATTATTCTAGGTTCCACAAAAAGTATTTTTTGAGTGGGGTGATTAAAGGTTTCTATTAAGGATGACTTCAGCTTCAGAACTTAACTTTCCTTGGTATTGAAATGAAAGTGGAAAAACTCCTCTCTGGTACTATTTTGTAACCTTAGAAGGTCATAGAACTAACTCTAGTTTCATATTGTCATTTTTTTCTGTTAAACATGTCGAGCATGCCTGATCAGAGATAACTCGGGTGGCAAGGTGACGGTAGCCCCTACAAGAAGTTTTTCCGGATGTATACATGTTTATCTGGAATTTGATGTACGGTGCAGATCACATCGGGTTTAAGGTTTTTGTAGGGTTCCATGTAAATACTTGTGCCCCCCCCCTTCTTGTTGTACTTTGGTGAAATAGTGGATTCGTGAGCGTGTGGTAACCGTGATTTTCCCTTGAGGTTTTCCACATGAAATTTTTATGTCTTGTGTTTTGTTCTCATTTCTCTTTTGGTTTGCCTGCTCCTACATTGTCGACTTCCTAACAAAACAATCATCCAAAGTCTGACTCCCTATTTCCATATTTTTTTCCTGAACCAATAGTATAGAATTTCATAACTCCTCCAATGAACTTTGTAAAGTGAGCTCTTCCATACAAATACGTCCCATGGGAGTGGTATATTCGTTGATATATGCATTCGTAGGATCAAATGCTAAAGTCAAAAAACCAACTTCTTGAGGAAGGAATTCATGACAGTATAGAGCTTATTAAGCCTACAGGAAAAAAACTCTTTTTCCATTCTTTTCTGTGTGACATGGGTATCATAGACTAACACATAAGTATTGCATTAGTTGATGAGACAAGACACAACACATTTAGCAAAAATTAACTGATCACCATTGCAAAAGCTAACTCGTCAGTGATTCGTCACGAAATTGTATATATATATCATCACAACTCCTTCTCTATTAAAAACATGAAGTATTATATTACCAAAGTGTGTAACTATTCATAACCTTTGAATAAGAAAGATGGGAAAAGAGGAATTCAAACATTTTAACTTCAAGTTGAGGTTACTCTGAGGCGCAACAACTGAGCTTTTCCAACTTGGCCTACATCTATGGCACTCTTGGTACGACACATGGTTCTACAACATGCTATAATGTGCGTATTGAATATAAACCTAAAAGGCACAAGCGTAATGACATATGGCATAACGGGATTGACTAGTATATACGATGGTTTGCCCAAAACCCTAATTAAGTATCACTCTAGAAATAGAGGACGTGTTGGGGCCATCACACTGTATTCTAGCCATCATCTCCAACTAGGGTTTGTTTGTTCTTCAACGTGCACACCTAAACAGATTTATGATTGTGGATTTGTACTTCTTCTGAAAGGCAGTCGCAAACTGATCGATAGATAAAAATGGCATTCTGTAAGACGATATAGTCGATCTAAATAATGATACGATCTCCATTTGTTTTACCAATAATACCCTATATTTCACCAAAATTAAAACGCCCTACTTTTATCTCAACCACTTTAATTTTTTCCCCAACCACTAAACTTTCGTATGATATCTGACATATAATCCAGAACGGAAAATGATTTATAGATAATTTTTAACACGTTTTTTATGACGTTCTCCTGACATGGAGACACATGATTCCTTTAAATTTACATGCATGTGCAGTATTTTATTATTTATTTGATTTGTTTCCAAAACTATTGACTCAATAATCTAGGAGTCTATTGGTTTTCCAATGCACATGACCATTGACATTCCAAGATGCATAGATGTGTGTCTCTTACGCGAGACTGTGTGTCCCAGGTAGGAGTGTAAATAGGTATGGTATGGGGCGTGTATGGTCATACTCGTACTCATATCTGCTTAACTAAATGGATACGGGTATATACTCATTTAAATATTATTGTACATGTCTCATACCCGTTTAATAAACGAGCATGGGACGGGTATATCGGGTATAATTTTTGCTAACAAAATGGGTACTTTTGTTAACAAAACTCAACTTGGAAGAACCTAATCATTGGATGAGAATGATTAAGCCAAAAATATGTTAAATTTACGGTTTGTAAGATTATGAATTAAGCCAAAACGACGAGAAATTACTAATTTTTTCACAAATAAGCCTCGGAACAACCACTTTTGCCAACAAAAATCCCACTTTTTATTATTTTAACTATATTATATATTAATTAAATAATTAAACGGGTAAACGGGTATGTGTAAGTTGTACATGTCTTATTTATTAAACGGGTAGAATTTTTTTAAATAGATACAAAAATCGTACATGTACCCGTACCTACTTATTAAATGGGGTGGGTAAACAGGTAATACCCGCTCCAATTACAACCCTAGTCCCAGGATTGATATGTGTTCTCGGGGACTGATATATATATATCTTCTTTGCATTTTAAAGTGTCTACTAACTAACGGTGAAATGAATTTTTTTTATTATAGAAAATCACATTTTTAAACAATAAAATAAAAAACACAAATGTGTAGGTGAAGCGTGGGCCGACGCACCACTCATCGAAAACACATCCACAAACATTGCACTTTTTGGGGGCGACCTAACAGCACACCACATGTGCCAAGTTCGTAGCTCACTTCCAGACGTTATGCCAAAATAAAGACGATAGCGATGTTTGGTTCCTAACAGTAGTTTTCCACGTGGACGTGTGGTTCCGAGGGTTGACGTGCATGTTATTTGGTACGTGGTCGATCGGAACTTAACTTTCTTAATTATCGTTCAAACTCAAATCTCTTTTCTCGTCTCACCACATTGGGTCCTGCCTAACCGCATGGTGATATTGGCATGATCATCTCCGCTTAAAGAGGGTTGAAAGCTCGATTGATTCTTATCTATAGACTTACATATGTCATTGCATGCGTTAGATAAGTCCATCTCTAACGTTATGTCTTGCTATCGAAATAAAAAATATATATATGATGAAAACAATACCACCAAAATATATTCCATTTAAATCATTATACACACACACTAAATTATTCCACTTCAGCACATCTGTGAAGGCTACTACTGGACTAAATTAGTTGATCTACAACATAAGTTTAACTCAGTTTGAGGTTGTTCAAGCTGCATTTCGAAATTTAATGAACCAAAATAAAACATAGATAGGACTTCTGTGGTTCAACAAGCTGATCGTTTTCTTTAATAAGGTCATTTTTAACCTCTTGATTTCGTGCATTAAGTATTTAGGTCTCGTACAAAGGATTGTATATAACTTCTAAAATTTGTTCCGAAAAGTATAACATATATGTATATGTTATGAAAATTGTGTATAGTGGATGATTCACCTTCCAAGATGTTTCACCTACCAAGATGGTTCATCTTCCAACCAATCTATTATAACTCCTCTATTAATATGTGTTGTAATGTTTATATTTACATCATTATTTAATGTAAATCATGTAACTTACACACCTCTATGTGTATAAATATGAGGTTGTAGTATGTATTGAGAACACACAAAATAGATGAAATACAACTCCTCCATTCTCCCCCAACTTCTTGTCCTTTTGTTTGATCGTTATTTTACAACACGTTATCAGCACGACTTCGTTCGATATGATCAACTCAAACAATAGTTGTTTGTTGTTTGATTAAGTTAGTTTACAACACAAGGTTGTATTCATCTCCAGGTAGTCTTTTACAATTTACAATATTATTAATCTATTTACTTGTTGAATATGCTCATATTATATTCTTAAATGTGATGTTATATGTCTAGAAATTATACTCATATTATATTCTTAAATATGATGTTGTATGTTTACAAATTTCTATTGCAAAATCTTCTTTTGAAATATTATGTTTTTTATATATATTATTAGATGGCGGACTATTAACTTTTATTTTAGTATGATCATCATGCACATAACATTTATAGATGCATATGAGCACGTGATTTGATAAATATGTATTAATCGATGTTTATAAGCATTTTGTTTTGCAAAGTTGATCATATATTTGGAATATCACTAGATGACTTAACATTCCAATGATAATGACAACTTTTTTCGTGCATGTCATATCGAATGTATGTTGTTTTTCTAGAAACTATAAACGTTTCTTTTTATCTATTTTATTTTGTGTAATCTTTTATATGATGTTGATCATCTTGATTGTTGAAGAATGTTAAATACACGTCTTTTGATAAATGAACAAAAAATTTACTTGTCGCATTTTGGATGTTAAAATCCAACTTGATGCTCTTCAAAATACAAATGACAAAATATATATATTGCTTGACATAGTTAGATATCTTTTTGGAATAATGAAACATGCAAATGGTATATTTTTTTCTTATAAAAGTCTACATGTTATTATTGCTTTTAACTTATGCATTGAAAAGAAAAGAAAAATGCTTGGATATTATATCATATTATTCTTGTGATGAAACACTAGTTTCAATCATATTTGATCCATTTTTGCAAATCTAATATTTGATGCATCCCGTTAAGTTATCATATTATGTCACATAAATTATTTTGTTGCATCACATTTGGAAATATTATGGTTATTCTTTCCAGCACATGTGATTTATTTATGCGATTATATATATAATATAATGTGGTATTTTGAAACAAAATTTGGATTTTCATATTATGAAAATAATTATTTACCATATGTCATGTTATCATTGAAAAAGAAGCACTTCAAGCCCAATGGCAAAAATTGTAATCTTCATGAGGTGCAAATATATAACGATATCAAGATTGTATATTCATGTGAAGAAAATTATGAAAATGTATAGCAATCCCTGAAAGATTCTTATGAGCATCAAAAGGTTGTGCAAATGTCAAAGTCTCATAAACTCATCAAACTCATTTCCTAAATCTAGCTCTATGCGTGTCCAGAAGACCATAGAGAGTTGATATAGGAAAATCTTATATCCATTTCACAAATTAATGATCTGATACTCTAGTAGTAGTACGGAGTAAAAAAAATCACAAGTAATTGACTTGCTCCATTCCCTGAAGTGAATGTATGAGAGCGTGAAAAATCTTACAAAGGTCTATTATAATTATTTTGTGACCATGATTATGGATGTGAATATGGATGAGATAAATGACAAAATAATTAATGTCCTTATGGTATATAAATTCCACAATCAAAATGGGTTTATTTGTAGTTATGTGTGTTTTATTTGATAAGTAACATATACTTTATCTACTAGATATACATGATTATATGCTGGAATACCAATATGACAAATGAGTATTATATACAATGATACAAATATTTTGTTTAAGCTTTGATTTATATCTCATTTATATTGAAACTATATATTTTATATTGGTCAGCGCTCACGTTAGTCCAATATATTTTCATACTTGTGATTGTTATTCACTTACGATGAGATTCTTTTTAGATATTAATAATACACATGTATATGTTGCTAACATATCGATATTCAACATTTTTTTAAATGTTTGTGATGACTATTTATGCATATCATTATAATATATTTTTTAAGAATCAATAACAAAGATAATATTTGCATTTTTAAAATGGCAAAGTACACATGCATATGGTGATATGTTAGTATACATAATTTCTATCTAAAAGACTTATACCAAGTTACGTTGAAATTAATTGACATTCATGTGATTGAATGCATGGTTCGTATTTTATATTTTGTCATTGGAAGAACCTTATCATTTATTTTGTAATAGTTGAATAAATAATTTATCTACAATAAATATTTTATTCAGCTTGAAATGAAGAGTATAGATACTCTTCGGTCTCCAATTTGATTTAAGATCAGGAAAGATGAATTATGCATCATGTATAGTGTTGTCATGCACACTATATTAAGAGATAAGTATTCTCTAATTTGATAATGAGAAAAGCCGAAGCCACTATTGTACAAGGTCGTACAAATTTAGTAGAAAGCTCCAGAAGAGTCATATCTACTATTACATGTTGAATTATCTTGGCGTTAAATGATGCATTTTATAAATTATGTCTCAAGAAACTTATTAAGTTTCAAATCGCAAGAATGACTTGTATTGAGACTACAATTGAAGTAAAGAAGAATATTTTTATATTCGTACAATCATGTCAGGTAAGAAAAATGCTATCAAGAAAATTACCTGACTTTTGAACAATGTGTCATTGCACATGTAGTGGCTTGGTCAAAAGACTTGCATTGATGAATCAAATGAATATTGATTCTAATAACATATGGTATGACCGATTGGGTCAATAAGGACATATGATGACAAATGTTTCTGAAATTTCATATGATCATCCACTGAAGAATGAGAAGGTTCTTCAACTAAGTATCTATGAGCTCTATCTTTCCGTAAGATGAGATAACTTATGATTGAAAGTCATAAGAATAAGTTATTGCAAAATCACAATATGTGTCATCGTATTTTGGATCATGTGCCTGAAGCACACGTTACAAATTAAGCATCGATTTATAAAATATCTCTGAATATGAATCATTATTAAATCTCAAAATTTATACATGATACATTAATATGCATACAAGTTGATATTATTCATATTTTTTTGTTATGTACATCATGTTATGAATGTTCCCATATTTTACTTGTACAATATTGAATGAAATGTTTCCCATCTGCGATTAATAGTTTACCACCTCCAAAATTCAGTGGTCTCAAATTAAATTGGACATTTCGGTATGATTCATATTCCCAATAATATTAAAATACTTGAAGCCCCTGAAGGACGATGTATTTTATTGTTCAGTCCAATATTTATATATAGAGAGAGACATATTTTTCTTGGCATTAGGGGGAGAACGCCAGAAGCTTAAAGAATACCAAGAAAATGTACTATATTGAACCTGAAGTTCATTAGAGAATATACGTACAAGTATCGTTGAACCTGAAGTTCCTAAAATCATTAACTTGCAATATCTAGCAAGTAAATGTCATACATCTTTATTGATCACAAAAGAGTGACTATGTCTTGTATTACTAGACATAAAGTGCATAATATAATATAAAGTGAAGATTTTCACATGATAAAATATATTTGAGCTCAACCAACGCCAGAAGCGTGGACTATAACATATATTATTTGTGGAAATGAAAATAAAACTTAGTCACTCATTACACCTCCTTAAGAGATTATTCCTGAAGAATATAAACCCGGTAAAATAAAAGCAGCTGCTAGCAAATGTAACAATTCCGGGAATACATAACGGTCAAATCCTAACATTTTGGGAAACAACGAGGATTTGATTATTATAAAAGTTGCAATCAACTATGCTAATACGAGAGAAGCATTAAAAGGTTATCGTCGACGACAAATTCACCTTCTTAGAGCATGCTAATTCAATAGAAAATTTGGATCCAGAATCTATAGTATTATAAGAATGCCAGAAGCATTCGTATTTGAAATGAACAAAAGAAGGTGAATAATATCGAACTAGACTCGCTTATTGGACCTGTAGTCCTGATTTCTGAAGAATGTGAATAGAAATCACATTACAACATGGTGGTACATTATAAAGCGAGTAGTGACACAAGGGTTTTTCGCAGGACCCAACATTACGATGTTACTTATTCTCTCGAAATGTATAATATTACGTTATGTTACTTGATCAGTATGACATAAATATATATAAACATATGAGATATGTTGTGACTGCAAATTTGTATGTCATTTGGTATTGATATAAATAAATCCCTGAAGGACTAAAATTGCCCAAAGAAAATTATAATGAAGAGATGCATTATAATCATCATATGAAGAAACAAAGAGAATATGCATATCATCTCGAATAATGATATTAAAAGGAACCCCTGAAGAGATTAAACACGTACCCGTGAAATATTCGAATGATAAATTTTGAATTAAATGACTAGAGAACAATCAACTGTTTTTCGATATGCAGTTCGGACATTCTCCAGAAGAGAATTGTTACAATGATTCAATTATATAAAGATATATTATACAAAGAAAGTTCACATGAAATTATCAATATTTACTTACTATATTCATGAGGTAAATATTTTGTGCAGTGACGATTCCTATATGTCTAATCCACAACAATGAAAAATCACAAATTATTTTGTGTTATTGTGGAGACGTTGCAATGTTTATGCAAGTTGGTGAACTACGTATCAGTGGAGTAGATTTCTAATCATCATCCCTAAAGAACAATTATCCCTGAAGGATAATACCCAGAAGGCCTATAGTTGTACTTTTTTTCCCTTTTCAAGTTTTTGTCCTACAAGGTTTTACTTGGTGAGGTTTTGAACGAGACAGCTTGCGCAATTGTATTAACATATGTCATGCACTCTTTTTCCCTTAGCTATTTTCCCACTGAGTTTTTATAGCAATGTTTTTAACGAGACATGAACATAACACTATTTTCCAACATAGTGTATAAATATATGTTGAAATGAGGGGGAGAATTATACGCTCTGCACTCTTTTTTCCTTTACCAAGTTTTTGTCCCACGGGGTTTTACTTAGCAAGGTTTTTAACGAGGCAGATCGAAAAGCGTATTCCAAAAGGTGATCATCCAAGGGGGAGTGTTATGAAAATTGTGTATAGTGGATGATTCACCTTCCAAGATGTTTCACCTACCAAGATGGTTCATCTTCCAACCAATCTATTATAACTCCTCTATTAATATGTGTTGTAATGTTTATATTTACATCATTATTTAATGTAAACTATTTAACTTACACACCTCTATGTGTATAAATATGAGGTTGTAGTATGTATTGAGAACACACAAAAGAGATGAAATACAACTCCTCCATTCTCCCCCAACTTCTTGTCCTTTTGTTTGATCGTTATTTTACAACAGTATATTTATTATTAGGTTTTCTGATAAAGATAACATATGGTGATGCTCATGGATATACATGTTATTTTGATGAATGTCGTCTACGGTTGGAGAATATCATAAGTAAATATTCTGCCTATTATTTATTTTATTCAGATTTTGCATATGTCCATAAATTATGTGCCAGCTGATTTTAATTAATTAGCTAGAGTGGAAATTATCGATGCATGCCTAGATCATTATTAATCTAATTGGATGCATTAATTTACAAATATTGAGATTTTACTGCAACACATTGTTAGTGTGCTACAAATACTTAATGAAACGTGACATTTCGACAAGAACTTGGATGACTTAGCTCAACGACACATAGACCACGTACGTGTTTAACCAAATTGTTGTTTTGGGATTTTATATGTTAAAGTCATACTCCACACTGCTAAAGTAAAGACTGATGCACTTGTAATTCCACTAGCAATCAACCACAAGGAATGTGACAGATTAGAATATCATAACAAGATTAGTGATTTCTTCTTCTTTTTTACAAAAGGTAACCTACTTTTAGTGCCCATACATGCGTGGATCCTATTACAGGACCTCAGGACGTGGTTAATTTTCCACCATAAACTAACATATATTAACTCTCACTGCTACAGAAAAGTGAATATATGTCGGATGTATGAAGATATATACGTCAGATATAAGTACTTACAGATCCGACGTCTATGTGTACGTCGTCTATACATAGACGTCGACCGTGCTTTAGTCGACATCTATTCGTAAAGAATAGACATCGGCTGTATGTATCAGCCGACGTCTATACGTAACGAATAGACGTCGGTCTTTCTATAGGACCGACGTCTATTCTTTAGGTATAGACGTCGGCTGATACATACAACCGACGTCTATTCCTAAAGAATAGACGTCGGATGATACATAAAGCCGACGTTTATTCCTTTCTTCAGAGGAATACACGCCGTCTAATACAAACAATCGACGTCTATTCCTAAACCTGGACAAAAAATAAAAATAAACAACATCCTGCAAACTTGTATTTAGTCATCGTATTCGTGTACTTAACCTTGTTAAAATAAAAATTTACTAGCTGCAAACTTGTATTTCGTCCTCGTATTCGTGTACTTAACCTTGTTAAAATAAAAATTTACTACCTTACTTTGCAGCACTAGGTGTTAAAGTCAAAAGCAAAATACTTATCAATATCATAACAATAATTTCTTTGTTAATTTTTCATACTTTTGATCAATTTTTCATACTTTTGACGTGTGATTGTTCCATTATTAAATGACATGCATTGTGAGAACTAGTTTTCATCTTTATCCACCTTTAGTTGGTTTGATGCTTATCTCCAATATATGGGTTATTCTCGTTGATCATAAACTATCAGAATCAAAACAGAATGTGCTCATTCACGGTACATGTTCTTGCAGTTAGTTATTCAGTCATGGCTTGATTAATTAATTAGTAGATTTTGGATTTAAGTTAGTATGAAATGTGGAGCTGCAGTAGTATTCGTGTTCATATTGGTAAGAAATCTAAGTAAAATCCGAATGTAACATATGATTTGATCGGAATATTATCGTAAAATTATTTAAAGTTTTTGAAGCTAAACAATAAAAAGATAGTAGCTATGTAGCATTAAGATGGACTCACGTTGGAAAGGAGGGTGGGCTTAAAATTTAAGGGACAAAATAGATACTGATGCATAGTTCAGAGGGTATGCTGTGATTTAACTTATATTTTTTTTCCAAAGCAAAATTAACCTTGTAATCAATCTTTTCGAGAAGAACTTGTTTTGGATTTATTTATTTTAGTTTGACTAGCTAGTAGCTAGCATGCAATAGCCAAAACGCATTCACCATCCATGCGATTGGATGCTTCTATTTACCTTTCTCATTCTGAAAAGTTGTGGATGCAAAAGATGGGATTGTGGAAGAGGATGTCTATGTGGCTTCGGTTAATGCAAAAGCTAATTTGGGATTCAGATGGAGATTTCCATTTAATAGCCAGGGTTTAGCCGGGTAGGTCTACCTGTTCTTTTCTTCACCGCCTTTTTATTACTCCTTTTTCTTTGTTAAAGAACACCAAAGACACAATATAAAAAAATGAGTATTTTACTTGCATAGTTGCATGCCACTCAAAAATACTATTAATTTTATTAAAATAAAATTATGACAATTGTTTTTATGTTGACCTAAGGTATATAAACACAACATGTCACATAAATCTAAATTAACATGGTAAAATCATTAAAATAGAATTTAAGCCGGACGTTTTAAACGTTTCTTAATTGTCACGTTTTTTGTCAACATGTGTAACAACCGATATTTTAAAATCAATAAAATGAGCCGCCAGTCTGTCATATTACCTCAACATTTTCTAATTTCATTTATCGAAAATTTGAAAACATGAGTGAATAAGCTGCACAAATTTATTAGGAAAAATTAAAAAAACCTATGATTTAATTTATACATTTTTATCAGAAATTGTTGAAAAATATACATAGGCCTCATCTTCACGAATTAAACAAACGGTAAGAGTTGGTACTTCAAATTATGAAAATGAAGAAATCCTACAATTACATGTTGAGAACGATATCAAGAAAAAAATAAAAAAATATTTTTCATATAAATTTATAAAATATGAATATATATACCATTTCTTTATCTGCAGCAAATGATAATACTATTATTATAATTAGGCAATATTATTATTTTGCTTGCTTTATCATTTTCATAAGTTGCTTTATTAAGTCGGGAAATATTTAAATGTAGAATGTATACTAATTCTAAAAATGTGAAGTTATCTTCATATTACATTCCAATATTTAATTTCTGAAATCCTAATTAGTCAATAATAATTGTTTTTAATACTCGAGTACGTCCTTAATTTTGGAAATGTTTTTTTTAAACGTACATAATTGTTTTGTTTGGAAACCTAACAATGTAGCTAGAGGTGTCGATCGGTTCAGAGTCGAACCGAATTAACTGGTTCGAACGAGAAGCCAAATTCGGAGAAAATCCAGAACAGATAACGAGACTAGATAAGTGCTAATAGGAAAATCCAACTTAACTTAGTTTGATATTTAAGCATAAACCCTCACAATTTAAGACGAATAATATGATCCTCCATGATACATGTCCTTTTAGTTAGTTAATTAGTTATGGCATGATTAAATAATAAGTAGATTTGGATTTAAGATAAAGAAATAGGAACCTCTACTAATGTATATCTTCATATTGGTATCAGATCTAAGTCAAATCCGAATATGACATATGATTAGATTAGAATTTTACCATGAAATGTAAGAAACCAGCAAGCAGTTGGTTTGGATGTGGAAGAAGATGAGATGAGTTAAATAAAATTGGGAGAAATCAAGATCAAAACCTCAAAGAGGGAGCGTGAGCAGACAGTGGAGAGGAAGAAACCCTAATGCGGCGGAGTTTTCTCTTTATTGTTATTCATATCAGATCAATGATCACTTTACCTTGATGAGAAAGGTCTAGGTAATTGAGGCACTTGACTAGAATTTATTTGGTAAAGATTGCATTTAAAGGTTAAACCGGATCCATCTCAATACAATCTTGATCGAATAAATTCTAATCAAGAGCCTCAGTTATCGGACCTTCTCATCATGAGTGTTGCATCTCTCCTCACATGGGCTCGGATCACTACCAAATTAGGCACCTAACTGGTTTAGATGACCAAACCAACATACGATGGTGATATGATGCGACCAAAATTGAATTATTTGACCTAGTTTTCATCATTGGCTAGAGTTGTCTTTCTAGTTGGGAATGTTGTGTTCTTTCAGAAATTACTAAGATTTTTTTTAAACTAAATAAAAAATGATAAATATGTAAAAAAAACATATTTATTCTGAATGGAAGGAGGGACGGGGGTGAAGTATTACAAGACAAAAGTTTAACGAAAATAATCAACATGCTTTAAAAATAAGGACCAGACAGACATCGATGCATAGCTCAGAGGACATGTTGTGATTTACCCAATAATGTTTTCCAAAGCATAGTTTACCTTGAAATTAATTGTATCGAGAAGAACTTGTTTTGGATTTTTTTTAGTTTGACTGGCTATATCCAAAAAGCATTCACCAATCACTATGCATGGATTGGCTGTTTTTATTTACGTTTCTAATGTTGAAAAGTTGTAGACGGAAAAGATGGGATTGTGGAACAGAATGTCTATGTCGCTTCGCTTAATGCAAAAGCTAATTTAGGGTTCAATAATGTAGATATCCATTTTAAAGGGTAAAGGTTGACCTTTCCTTTATTTTTTTATCTTTTGTGTTATTTAACAAGGAAAAATGAGTTACAAAAAAGAAAAAAAAGGAGTGAAGTTAAAGAACACAAAAGACAAAAAATAAAATAAGTTAAAGCAGTAAGCAACCCAAAGATACCTGTCCAAATAAGATGACAATAATGGGCAATTCGGCACGTATATAACCATACGTACTGTATTTAGAGGATCTTCATCTTCACATATTTCATTAATGCTAGTAGTATAACTATTCTCGTCATCGTCGTCTTTATAGAGAGCACCAATTTCATTAATGCATAGTCATGTATTGCTAGATGAAATGTATTGTGTGTGTGAAGATAATACATGTAATGGATCTTTCATGAATAATAAAAAATCATAATATATTCCTGCTTATTATATTATTATAGTGTTTTTAGAATTTTTACTCTCTCACAAATGTTTGCAGAGGCTCTTTGTGAAATAAATAATAAACATTTGGAAGCAAGATACAATTACGAGTTAATTAAATCATCCTTCATAACAACGCGCAATTATGTAGTCAAATGTATTCACACAATTTTGTAGCCTATATTTTTGTCTACATATCAGAAACGTTAACCATTCAAAGTGAGCATAATTTAGCTGAAACCTTCGTACTTAAAATCTAGCATATCATTTGAGCTACAAAAACACTAATTTGCGCTAAAGTAGGTCCTTTTCTTAAAGGATTGCGAATTTGGGCTCAATAAGAGTCCGCAATTGGGCTTCACTGTTATAGGACATTTGTTAACGTTATTGGGCTCTTTTAAATCCGTGAAACTTAACTTTGTACCTTCAGAACTTCCAACTCCTTTTCTTAAATATCACTTCGGGTGTTAGTAGAGCGGAAAACTTTGAAAAAAGATTTTCAGAGTCAAACGGAAAATAGAGGAAAACAGAATCCAGTGGAAAATATTTTTCTTTTTTGACTGAATTCTGTTGTTTGTGCATGTTTGGACAAATAATTTCATGCCGGTTTGGATACCGAACACGGATGACCGAAAGAAGGTCGGTGTACCGAAGTGAGAAATGATGGAATTTCTCTAAGAAAACGAGAGTGGATGACCGGATCAATTTAGGTTATTCGAACCAGTGATTCTTTTTAAGAAAGTATGAGTATTCATGTGACGGTTACAATAGACGGTCAACACATATGAGCATGGAATGTTGTATGCATCTATGAACCCGCACGAGCATGTTGGGCATGTCTCCTTCAATATAACCTGATAGTTACATATTGGTGGCTTTCTGCGCTAAATATATTATGGTTATGCATTGTCACACAAAATTGTGTAATTAAGTGTCGTTGGCTTGTGACTTCATCGTTGACTTTCTTAGGATAAGCCAATACCATACTCTCCCTTCATCTCTTATACTCACAAAAAATTTATTCAGCCACAAGTAAGTCATCATGATCAGAGGACAAAGTGGTAAGCCACGTGCACGCTTTAACACATTGTTAAAACTTTCTGACAAGTTTGTTGTCATTATACCAAAACGTCGGTTGTAATCATGGCTTAGTGCCCAATACGAAATGTTCTCATGTTCTTTAATCCACTTGAAGTCATTAGGGTGATGCACCTCGATATCATTTGTATGCTCTTCAAATATATTTTTATCAAGAACAACATCAGCATACCAAAATTTAATTTGCAATTTCACATTCTTGCACCAAGCATGTTTTGCCATATTTGCACTAATGTGTCATTCAAACGAAACCTGTGAACGTGACCTTGTTCTGGGGAACACAATGTCTTCACGATATTTGTAACACCCGAAAAACGATCACTGATAATACACAATCTATCTTGTGTGCATACTTCACTTGACAAAATACTTAAGAATCATTACCTGGAGCTTCCAGATAGCGACCAAAAGAGTATAGTAGAACTTGCCGAACAAATGAGTCTCATCAATACTCAACACATGTCTATAACACTTGAAATTTTCAATGGATCCACAAAAGATCAGAAAATTCATTGAAACTGCTCAATATTTTGTTTTATCATCTTCGTCTGAATCTTGACTATTGTGCCCGGGATGGTGGTGCAAGTATTAGACATAAAACGTATTAAATTACAATAAGATACCTCATCTACCCTATAAACTTTTTATATTACTTTCTTCCGAACGTACCAAGTTTTATCGTACTTGATGTCTATGAACTAATGAGTCTTCACCAGCGTTTGAATTTATGCAAGAGTGAATGATATTTGATCGAATGGTGGCAAGAATCATGTTGGAAATTAAACTGTCATCACATTGCACATGATCATGCAAAAGACCATTGTTACTACGGTTGTGTTCAACCCTGTACCTTTTCACTTAAAAATATTTTTTGCTTTCACTTTAGGAGGCATGTATCCTCCAATCACACTCTTTCTTCCAACAAAATGTTGTAAATAACATTTTCCCAAGCATTAACACTTTGAATTGGACGTTTTTTCGCAAATGTCATTCATTGAACTGATGCAACAAATCTTCTTTTGTAGTGATAGTTCTATGCAACCAAAAACTTTGTCCATCTTCAAAGTTCTCATGTTCATTGTATGCAGCAATTCAAGAATCTGCATTTCTGATGACTAAAGCTTCAATCCAGTTCTTGTTAGGATCTACGTTCAGCAAGTGCTTCAAATCTAAGAGAACTGGTAATGACGAAAATTCATTACTAATTACGGTTTCATGTATGCTCATCTCTGGTTCTCGATTGACTGTGTTTTCCATACAATAGAACATGTTATGCAGCTCTGGAAACAATGTTGGATATAGATCAACCACTCTTGATCATTCATCTAACATTTTGTTTCACCACTATATGTCTCGTCACTGACTACATCTTCAACTCGTCTTTCTTGAGAATGTAACTGAATTATGTATGTTTCGTAATTACTAATATTCATTACTATGTGATCAGATGGCTCAAACACAAACTTAGGAACTACAGACGATGGACCTGCTTCATAATGACTACATGTCTATGGCATTGCTTGATAATCAGGATATAAAATTGATTTGGGTGCACAATAGTATAGGGTTGTCTCTGAACAAACAATACAACATTCTTCATGATATTAAATAAAGATAACATCACTTTTGCTTGGGTGAACAATAGTTATACTTTTCGTACGATGGTCACTTGCATGCTAATGTTAGATCAAACTCTTCTACTCGAAAACCACAAACTTGACAAATTGTTTCACAAAGATCATCATATCCCATTTCACTATTAATATTCATCATCCGTCTGCAATCACCTTCATATTCTGAAATGTCATCTATGAATTCAACAATTCCATCGAAAAAAAACTACAACCAATTTGGTACCATAACTCATTACTTCGAGTATACAAAATCTACATTTATTAATACATCAAATAACAATCAAATATTAATTATACATGCATTACATTTTCACATTGAAATCAAAAAACAAAAAGCAAAAGGAAAACCAACTTGAAGTTTGATTTTCGCCAGAGAGAATGAGTAATGGGGAGTGATTTGTAGGTGGGAGGATAATGAGGGTTGGCTGACTCCTTTCCGGCCTAGCAAAACTGGCATCTCAGATGTCATTTTTAGGTTTTTTCTAAAAACGATAACCGTGATGTCGTTTTTATTAAGGGATAAAAATGATATATGTGATTCCATTTTTTAATAAAATGGTACCATAATTGCATTTTTTCCTCATATTTTGGCAAATAAGTTTTTAGTATTATATTTTCTTCCAATTTTGTGTTTGTTTGGGTAATTATTTCAAAAAACAAAAAATCATTTTGTAACTTTTGTTTCACTCTACATTATTAATAATGTTTTACTTTTCAAAGTGATCATAATTCAGCTCAAATATACACACGTAGAGGCATAGAATCAAGTTATAGTATCATTTTAGCTACAAAAGAAATTGGGATAAAATATAAGTACGTTGGTTTAGATTGTGAAGTTCTTTTTGGGTTGAATAGTTAGTCCTTCTCTGTAATTAAAAGGATTGTGAATTTTGGATCAATTAAGGGCTAGAATTGGGCTTTACTGTTTTAGGCCTTTTGTTTAATTAAAGTGATTGGGCTCTCCTAGAGTCGATGAGAACTTCAATATATATGTTAGGTTAAACAAACGAACCTTTAGAACTTGGAAGTCTTGAAACTAAAGTGAAACTTCTGCTTCTTGAATTTAGCATCATTTGTTGGGTTCCCCATTGAACTAAATCAAAAGAATTCTACTGTTATCTCTTTGAACTAAATTTTTATTTAACAAATTTAGTGTGGTAGCTACTATTCCGAATCATTCAGCAATTCAACTAGTTATAGGGAAACCAAAAGTGGACTGTAAGCCGAAGTTGTACAAACAACTAAATATCCTAAAAATGAAAGGGAGTCACAACCAATTAGACCATAACACACAAAGATGATCAATCAACATCCCAACGAATGGGTACGTTGTAAACGATGTACTTGGTTTATCCTCTTGGCAGCACTTCAAATCCTATCATCGCAAAAATGCTCAATGAAAATACCTAAAGAGGTCAAAGCATACAATTACCCCCATTGATTAGGCTAATTATTGACCACAGAGAAACAGGGAAATAGCCTTGATGCCATCCTCGTCTAAATCAACCCAGTCGAAGCTTAGCTTCAAATCCGCTTCTACAGGATCTGGGGTAAAAAAAGATTAAGAATAAATGGTAGAAATAAAAAACTGAATAAGCATTTAATGAACCGAAATGAAATTATTTTTATTTGGCAAAACAGACATGGAAGTTAGACAATTTGTGCACATGAATTTAGGATCATTTATTGAAGCAAAAAAAAAAAGTATAGCTGATACATGTAATCAGAACCATAGAAACATTGAGTCATGACAAATTACAAAAAAATTAGAAAAACTAAGGATATGTTAACTCACTCGTTGACGAAGAAACCATAAAAAATGCAAAAAACTGAGACTTCATGTTCGAGAATAAAGAAAGAAAAAGATAAAAATGAATAATTTGTTCTCCCGAAAGTATTTCATATTCAAAATATTTGGTTAAGGAAAAATATTTAATTGTTATTGTCCAAACATGTACGTACGTGCACACATGTTTGTAGATGGAAAGATGGTGGTTTTGGGGTAAGGTACGGTTTGAGAAAGAGTGGTTATTATTTTGGGGTGGATGAATTTGGATTAAATACTGTAAAAGCGTGCATGAGTCATGGATAGGGTATGGTTATCTACTTATCTTTATTTTTTTATTGTTTTACACTTTTACCTAAACAAAGGCGGCAATAATTCCATAGTTTTGAAGGTTCTTCACTATCATGCTCCTAATCCAAGTGATTGCGACGTTAAAGTCTAATCAGTCACATCAAAATGTAGTCCATCATGCACAACCATGATTGTTCTACAGCCTTCTTTGGTTCGTATAGTTCATCCTCAATAATTTTTTCCATTAACATGAACAATTATTCGCAAAACCTTGTTAGTTGGACTAGAAGTTTTGATAAATTAAAATTAAGTTTGGTTTGATGTGAAACAATTCAATGCTTTCTATATACAACAACAACAAACTTTTTAACTCAAATTAGTTCACCTAGGTTAGAAATGAAACTCATCAAAACTCACGACTTAAATTCTAGGGATATTAATGTCACGAAAAAAAGTCCAAGACCAAATTCTTAGGGATCTTCAAATCATTTAAGTCTCTCTTAACTCTTTCTTCCCAATTCTCAAGTCAATATTGGTAGGGGTGCACATGGGTCGAGTTGAACCTGAAAACCAACTTGAACCCGACTGGTCGGGTCGGGTTGGAAAAATCTGAAAATTGAATTTTCGGGTGGGGTTTGGGGTTGACCCAACCCAACCCGAACCCGAAGATGATGTTTTAATATGGAACGTCCACTAGACTTGACTTTTAATCTGGGTCGTTCCTTTACCACAAAATCTAAATCTAAATTTTATATTTCCTAATTCCTACCCCTAAATCCTCTCACTCTTGTGTCTCCACTTCCCATCCCATCTCCTTCCCCTCCAACTCCCTGCACCCTTCCACTTCGCATTTCCACACCACCTCAACCGGCTAGTTCAGATGCTCGACCGACGGGCAGTAGACCGAGTTCTTCAAGAGGCTGGGTTGGTTGCTGAAGGAGAAGCCCAAGAGCGACGTGGAGAAGATCTTTTCCGGATTCTCCAAAACAAGATTGAATCTTGTCGAAACCGACCGCGTCCTCGATGAAGTTACAAAGAGGTGAGAAACTTTTTTTGTTCTTTGGATGGATTTAGGTTTTTGTTGTGTAATAAACAAAAATATGGGTAATCTTGAATGAACGATACTTATTTATATTTCATGTTTTTATATAATTTCTATTATTTCTGCCCATTTGGTTTCTGATCTGCCATTGTTCTTCTTTGTGCATACTACTTGTTGATTTTGTATATGTTGACTTGTTAAGTGCATGCTTCCTAAATAACTTTTTTACGGATTGCAGTAGTTTTATTAAACTCAGGTCCAACCTGATCCGACCCAACCCAACCCGAAAATTTCAGGTCGGGTTGGGTTTGGGTTAGGTTTTTCACGGACCCAATTTTTTCAGGTTCTGGCCCAAACCCAACCAACCGAACCCATTTGCACCCTTAAATATTGGTATGCCCTAGGCCTCTTTTCATGACCCCCCTATGAACATTCCAGTCAGTGTCAATGATTAATCCACAAGTCTTCTTTGTATATATATGACAAAACCATGTAGTAGTACAAACCTTTTCTCAATCAAGGGTACTCTATCTTCTGGTGTTTGGACTTTATGAAACTAATTTTGATTACTAAATATAATTTTAATATTTTTTCCTAAATTGATTCATGCTTTAGAACTTAAAAAATTCATACATTGAGTAAAAACTTCATGCATACCATACTATGTGTTGGAAATAAATCAATGTGTGGGTTTAGTCCCACATCGGAAGTTGTGGGAGATGAGAAAAAGTTTAAAAACCTTGTTCCTCCCTTAATTTCCGAGAAGTGGAGAGAGTGGAGGGGTGGTTGGACTCATGTACACACGCAAACGTGCTCGCGTGTCGCAGCACGTGGGGATTATGGGCTCGTGTTGGTGGGGGTTAATGATCCTATTTTTGTGCATACACTAATATAAAATGTCTTGCACTCCACCCAGGAAAGAGATGTTTTTTTATCTGGTAATTTTTGTTTCCACAAGTTCCAGTGTTCTCCGGTGGTCGATTCATGCGAGGTTTTAATCTGCTTTCAAGGTTCGTTGGCTCTAGTGTACGCCCGCTCGACGAAGGAACTATTCTATCCTGGGAGAAAAACGTCAGATTCATCGTATTAGTACGTGAGGGCGATATTTTCTCTGAGACAAGTTGGAATTTGACGTCTCGGTTTGTAAGGTCGTTTCTGATCATTATTCATCGTTTGTTTGTTGTTCTAAACATGAATTTGTTCGTTGACTTAATTTGAATTCTGTTGAATTATTTATTGTATATTTGTAACCCTCTGTATTACATAATTATATTTGTAATTGTATCATATGTAGGTTTGAAAACCCACGAAGGATATACTAAAAGAAACAAACTGAAGTCAAAAAGATCTCAAGATTAAAGACTTGAACTGTTATGATTTTTATTTTTGGTGAATTTGTAGGAATTTATATAAATTCTAGCATTTGAAGTTATACCTTCCGCATACATGCACGTACCCTCACACGAACATGAAGTCAAGCACACACGTGCACGTGCACACACTAACACACAATTTTTGGTTTTCATAATATACATAACAATATTTGATGTTAAATGGATGTGAATAAAAAGTGAATACAGATATGAAACTGATATTATCTTTTTATCTTATAAATTTACGGCAAAGTGAAAAATATATATATTAAGAATCTGATATTATTATCATATATATATATATATATATATTCTCAATTAGCATATTTATTACCACATTAGCAATAATATCTTACCACACGAATTTTAATTCGTTGATCAAAAGGAACATTACCCCAGAACCACTTTCACTCCTAGTTAAAAGAGTAAAAGAGCCATAGTTTTTCATCACCCTAGCAATTGTTTACGATTACTTCAAAGTTTTTATGATCAATGGATAACTCATGCATGCATGCATGCATTTATTACTTTTTTTCCCCTCTGCCGACACAATTCCCATTCCCATTCCCATAGATACATCCAATTTAGTTGATCAAATAATAGACTATGATCCTAGGAAATCTTGATTTCCACACCGCCCAACTTTCTGGAGAAAATCTTAAACAAAAATTGGAAAAGTTTATTGTTGATAACTACGAATCTGAACCACTTATCTATAGAATCAACATTATAATAAATACCCAGACTGATGCCACACTAAAGTGACGTAATCCACTAAGAATCCAAAAGGTGATCTATCTAAGTCTAGAAGATTATCCATGAGTTGGAGATTGAGGGTGTTGAAAATGATGGGTTTAGATGAAAACAGACAAAAATGAAGAAAGATAAAAGACAGAGTTGAAGGCAAAGGTGTCGTATGTGGTGTTCAATGTTCACGCCGTACTTCATTAAAGTGGTATTTATTTTGGACTTTATTTATGCCAACAAACTAGAATGGTCTTCCACTGCACAAAATTCTAAAATAACAGTCAACCCCCATCTAACACAACGTGAAAAATCTACAATCCCGTGTCCGTCTCTGACTCCAATTTTTTTTATAACTTTTATATAAAAAGAAACATGAATATCATGTTTGAGAATGAAGGTAAAATAAATAAACTGTGTATCTCAACGAGTAGGTTCAATTCTTAACTCACTTCCAAGAGTGTCTTTGGGTGTAAAGTTTTTTTGTGCTGAATTCTTAAAATAATACAACATTTTATCACTTTAATCTCCAAACATGTTGGATTCTTATAAAAATCTAAACTCTCGTTGCATTTTATATTCTCAAATTTACATACGAATGGAAAAAAACTCATCATAAGAGTTTCTCCAAATTCTTCAACAGTAAAAGTCAATTTTTCACAATATATACATCCAAATACTCATAAGAGGAAAATATTGGAAGTCACCCATATCCACCAAAAACTCAGATTCTCGAGAATCCAAACACCCAAATACTCACATCCAAACACACCTAAAATAACTTGTAGTTAATAGGATGCGGTTACGCAATCTGCTTAAAATTAAAGCTAACACTATTTATGAAAAAATATATATACCTGAAGTATCATATACAAAAAGCAAGAAAGAGAAATAATATCTACGAAACTATTGTTGAGATTCAAATCAACAAACTAAAGATCTCAAGTTACTTTAAGGTAAGGTAACGAGCTGAGCTGAGATATGTCACGTTTAAACAAATACTTAACGAAGTACAACTTAATTAATATCCTTAGTTCGAAGAGCCAAAACGCCCACTTTATCACTCCGACGATGATTTTCACATCATCATCATCTTTGTAGTGACGCATATCCATTGCAATTGTGACTTGTTATAAGTCACTAGTTGCTTCCCGATATTGACTCAAGACCAACTTATTGCTAAACGGTGTTATCGGGGGTGCACCACTGACACATTTGACCCCTCGAGATGCAGTAAACTTATCAAGCGAAGCTTACTTTAAAAATCATCTAGGCAATGTTTTGAGGTTAATTACAATTTGTCTCTTGGGTCATATCCAGATTTCACTTACCTCCTCCAACTTTAAAAGACATCAATCCTCCTCACCACACTCGTACTTTTGTCTTGTAACACTTTACCTCATCTCCTCATTTGAACTTAAAAGAGTTCATTATTTTAACAGACTTTTTTTTGTTATTTTTGGTTTATTTTTGGCGTTGGTTGCTTAAGACACTTCTAATCATTCAAATTTGAACCTATGAATTCTAAGTTCAATCAGAGAAGATGTTTTGTAACGAACCGTATCAAACAAAGTAACAATTCATTTCACTTAAAATAATTTCAAAAACATGCTTGGGCCTATCTATCAAGTAATTCAAACAAAGAGTCAAAATGTCACTATCCCAATGTCCTTATTTATTAACTTCACTAGATCATACATCCTCCTAATTGGTACAAAAAATGGAGCTTGGAAAGTCGTCACAACATTTCAATAGTATTCAAATTTATTTAAGGTCATATCATTATGATTTTGATCCAACTTAATCCAGCTAGATCAGATTGGAATACATTGTCACACGTTAAAAATACCTCGTTTAATTTATTCAACTTGAGGTCAGATGTTAACATCCGTCACCTAATCAACCATACTGAAGCGCTGGCCAAACCATTTGAATCCATAGGGGTATTTCATGTGCATGGATGGTTCTAGAAATTCTCATGAGGGATCAAATTCTGTAAGGATCATGTGAAGATATTGGAATTTGGTCCATTTGATCTGATTTTATTTGAAGTTTGATTATATATTTCACTTATAAGTAAGTAAATAAATACTCGTGAACCTCGAAAAATAAGGTAAAATTTCTTCTTTTTTTTAATTTTTTTTTCTTCTTTCATCATAAATTCAAGGAATTAGAATCCTAAGGAATAAAAAATTAAAAAGAATCAATATTCCGAGAAATCCCTATAAATTAGATAAAATCTGAAAATCTAAAAAGTTTATGTGCGACACAACTACGATTATGTGTTTGGATTTCCCAATCAATTTTGCAGTAACGACTGTCTAAATTGTATCACGCCCGACTAAAAAATTATTTCCCTTTTATTTCACAAAGTTTTCAGATAGTTCGTCGACGCACAAAAAATATGGTAATAATAAAGTGCTAATTTGTTACACAAAAAGATATATTTCTTGCAAGCCCTTGTCCTTTATCCGCCACCTACATTTGTATTGATGGTTTGATATGATTTTACGTGTGTGAAATGTGTGGTTTGAGGCATCGCACAAATAGCAAGTGACAGCTCAGCCCAACCAAGATATTTTTATTATTTCAGCGACAAAACCAGTCGTTGTCTTCTAGACGTCCAAACTTCTCCTCTTCTCCACTCTTGCCACGTTCACAACCTAAAATATCTCACTCCACGTGTCCGCACCAACTTAGCCATGTCAATCTTCAAAATAAATTTTATGATAGGTTCGATGAGGTCGCCGACACTACTTAATTCTTGTAGTTTATTGGGACGTGCATATCCTTTATTCACCAAACAATGGCTACGAAGCTCACGGTAAACAACTCACGACGTTTATCTTTTGGTTATTTGCTTTCGTCGGTTTCACTTGAATTTTTATCCGTATAAAATCATATTAGTTATGTGCAGTTCCAATTGACTACGTTTTAGTCTGTCACTTCTTTTATTATTCATAGATATCGTTATCTTTCCGTTACATTACTGTTTCCAACCACCTCTTTCAACAAAAAACTTCTCGTAGACTCAAACTTTCCTTAATTACATCATCCTCTTCGACTCCTCGAACTCACTTTACGTCATCTTTTGTCTGTCAATTGGTAGTTACCTCCGTCAAATCTCATCTGTCTTCACTGAGAGTGTCATTGGTGTTGTGATATGTTGTCAGAAAAATGTTAAAGTTTTTTGCACCATCAAATTAGAATGTACAAAACAAATATGATTTTTATACAAGTCCATCCAAATAAAATCCAAAAAATCAAATACATAGATCAAATATCACAAGTTTAGAAGTACATCCAAGCAAATAATCCTTATCTTTTTATTGCGCCTCACACGTTACTTATAATTATTGGCATATTTATTTATTTGTATGGGAACGTGTTGGTGAAGTTGTGTATTATTATGCGAAAGAATGGTTCATTAGTTGTACTTTGTAGACGCAGAAATGTTCTGTTTCACGTTGGCAAGATGGTGATTAGCTTTCTATACAATGCATCTCCATGTCTTAGACGCGTGTCCTACGGCAAGACTATGACATTGAACGTCATGCTCCCGAAGTATCTCGATTCTAGCCGGGATCTTTTTGTGCTTTGTTATATTCGTTAGATTGTTCGAAGATATTGATAATTACTATTCATCGTCCCAAAACTACTTAAATCTTCCCAATAATTACAATTTTGTCATTCATAATTCATTAAATCTCGTCTCTTAAAATAAAATTTCTATCTATGTTTTTCTCATTTTTCCCAGTACAAACACCACGGAAAATTTTGAATCTGGAAATTTTGGAATCTTTATCACTTGCAAAAACTAGTTGTAATCGAACCCTTGTAGTTAGCCATGGGCGCAGGATCTGGTGAGTTGGTGAGGTGTCGGACGGTCAACCGTTTGTTTCTCGGTCTACCGAACATGTTCCATGCGGATGACCTAATTTCCATCGGTGCATCGTTATCATAGAGACAGTAAGTTTTTGATTTTCCTGGAAGTCTTGGGTCGGTTTACCGACCTCTACCCGGTCATTCGAATATTTATCCTCAGTAGCTTCGACATTTCTCTGAAAATCACTATTCGGTGTACCGAAGTGGTATCGGTCATCCGAATATTTATCCTCAGTAGCTTTGATATTTCTCTGGAAATCTCTATTTGGTGTACCGAAGGGGTATCAGTCATCCGAATATAGTAATTATTAACTTCATAATCAGTTTATTTAGCAATTATCTAAATTTATAATCAATTTAAAAAAAATTCAAAAAATTCAAAAAAACACAGGGGCATCTACCGGAGACGCCGCTATGTAGGGGGGAGGGGGGCTCTGATTGAGGCGCCTCCCCCATCGGGGGAGCAACTCCTTCAGACGCCGCCTGACACAAGGGGGGCCGCTCTCGCGGGCGCCCGCCCGTTGGGTTGGGCGTCTCCCTCGAACGTCTGACCTAAAAAAAATTAAAAAAACTAAATAAGACATTTTACAATATTCGAGTAGTCGGGGGTGTCCGCTGGCTCTTTTTCTGGTCTCCGAGACATTATTTCTGATGAATATAAGAGTAATATGAAGAGAGAGTGATGTTAAGATAGTGAAATGAAGAGTTATATAGGTAGAAAGGGCAGAAGGGCAAAATGGTAATTCACACGGTCGATTTAAGTAGTTTTCCGGCGATGAATAGCAGTTCAGAAGATATTTGGAATAAGATGACCGAAAATATTTCGTTTGACATACGATTCAATTGCAAGAAATTTTTGAAAAATTTTAGAAGTCATTTTTTATGATGCATTTGAAGGTTTGGTTTGAAAAAGAAGCTAGAAATTGCATGCATGTGTTTATTCAAAAGTGTGTACCTAATAAGAATTCAAAAGGGGCTATACTTCGTGGCATGTTTGTGGCTTGCAAGTTAATTTCTTGGCAACATTAGCTCTTTCTGATTAATTGCAGCCATCGACAATATACTTGAGGACCAGATTCACAAGTACTTGACTCTCTCTCTCTCTCTTTCTCTTTCTTTCTCTCTCTCTCTCTATATATATAAAACACGTCCACATACGATTTCAAAAATATGTAAGTTGAGAATTCTAAAGGTTTTGTGGATGATTCATCTTCCTTAACCCCCAATAGTTTAAGTAGGTTTTACTCTTATTAATATGATTCAAGGTAACAAATCCATGTGTTTGATTCGCATGACCATATACATAATTTCTCTCGTTTACTTGTCAAAAATTATTTGCTTTTATCATAAAAAAGGAGATGTTAGAAATGTGGTTCGATCTTGCATGATTAATAAAGAAATCATGTTCAATCAATCGAGAGATTTACATGTACATGAAATAATAATAATAATAAACACTTATTATATTTTTTACCTTCGAAAAGGGTGCATGTATTATATTTTCTGCATTCCAATTGATTTGGCACTTCGTATTTTTACTATTGAAACATCTTACTCCAGGATGCTATTACGAAGTAGCTTCATTGTACTAGTAGCTACTCTAATATCTAAGAAGTTGAAGGATACTGCAGAGTCTCTTATGCTTAAGTGGATGTACGTCAGCATCTTGATCCATACTTATGATTTCACAGAATTTATTGCTCGGCAAATAATTCTTAATGCATAGAGTTATACAACATAAATACTGATGATATTTTCTTTTTGTTTCAAGATAGTTGTATATTGCAGAAGGTTGCTTGCTTAATAAATCCTTGTTATGTGTTGGTTCATGACGTTTAACTTGTAAATTTTAGTCAAGATTCTATTTATCATAGAAGATTCGTAGTAAATAAGTTAGTTGGCTTGTTCTTAAATTGATTTTTTGGTCATCGTTGAGTTCCTGGATCCAAATCATTGTAGTTTATTTTTCCTTTTCCTTTCAATATTTAATCTAGCTTATTACTGTTATTATTATTATTATCTATTTTTGGCGGTTCACATCTCGATACATCTCATTGTAGTTACTTACATGGCAAACCTTACCAAGCTTGAATTTGTTGCCCTTGATATTTCTGGAAAAATTCTCCCTTGGACCCTCAATCGCTGAGATTCATCTCACAAACAATCTTGGAGAAACAATTAAAGAAGCAAATAAGGCTTCCCCGCAGGAGCGTGCCAAAACAATGATTTTTCTCCGACATCACCTTCACGTGGGTGTAAAAGTTGAACATTTAACGGTGAAAGATCCGTTAGAAATATGGAAAAATCTGAAAGAAATGTATGACCACCAAAAACAAATGATTCTCCCAAAAGCTCGCTACGAATGGATACATTTGAGATTATAAGACTTTAAATCTGTAGGCGAGTATAATTCAGCAATATTTCGGATCACATCCGAACTTAAATTATTTGGAGAAACAATTACTGATAATGATATGTTAGAGAAAACATTCTCTACATTTCATGCCTCGAATATGCTCCTGCAACAGCAATATCGAGAGCGTGGTTTTAAGAGATATTCTGAACTAGTATCATGCCTTTTAGTTGCCGAGCAAAACAATGAACTCTTAATGAAAAATCATCAATTTCGACCCACCGGTTCTGTTCCATTCCCCGAAGTGAATGAGGTTAATCATGGACACAAACATGAGTCATTCCCTGAAGCGAATGCGACATCGTTTAACCACAAACGTGGACGTGGGCGTGGGTGTAGGCAAGACGAAGGGCGTGGACGTGGTCGTAATAATCGTGGTGGTTATGATTTCAAAGCATATAATAATGGGGGAAATGCTAAGCGAAATGGAATGCAACATCCTCCAAGGAAATTTGAAAATGCTTGCTTCAAATGTGGCATGACAAATCATTGGTCGCGTATATGTCGTACGTCCAAACATCTTGTTGAGCTCTATCAAGCATCACTCAAGAAGAGAAAATGCTGAAATGAACTTTATTGAGAATAATCAACATAGTATGCTCATGGATACACACTTCGATGTTTCTGATTTTCTTCTAAAGGATGAAAATACCGAAACATTTACCGATAATGGAAATGCCCACTGTAATATGTAGTTTTTCTTATTGTTTGTTTTCCGTTCACCTAGAATTTTGGTCTTTTATCTTCCTATATATGTAATGCTTGAACCTTGAATATTTGCTTTCGACATTATCAATATTTAAGTCTTTTAACTCTAACTCTTATATAATATACTGTTACGATAAAATCAAATTTATTATATTTTTCTTTTGTTTCATATAGAAAGACAAAGATATGACTAATGTTATACCAAATGATGGAGACCAATGTCTAGTAGACAGTGGAACAACAAACACCATCTTGAAAAGTACAAAATACTTTTCCCAATTACGTTTAGCAAAAACAAATGTCAACACAATTTCTGACACTAGCAATTTGATTGAAGTCTCCAGAAGAACTTGTGTTTTGTTATCTAACAAATCAAAATTGATAATAAGTGATGCTCTATACTCTAGTAGATCCAGAAGAAATCTACTAAGTTTTAAGGATATACGTCTTAATGGTTATCACATTGAGACGGTGAACGAAGATAATATTGAGTATCTCCACATTACATCTAATGTGCCTGACCAGAAAATTGTGTTGGAAAAAATGCAAGCTCTATCTTCTGGGTTATATAGCACATTCATAAATCACATTGAATCAAATATGATCACTAACCATAAGTTAGTCGATCCAAAATTTGAAACTTGGCATGACAGATTGGGTCACCCAGGTGCCATAATGATGCGAAGAATTATTGAAAATTCAAGTGGGCACACAATGAGGAACTTGAAGATTCCTTCATCAAAGATTTTCTCATGTGCAACATGCTCACTTGGAAAAATGATAATAATGCCTTCCATAAATAAAATTGAAAATGAAATGCCTACATTTTTAGAGCGAATCCAAGGAGATATTTGTGGACCTATTACTCCTCCGTGTGGACTATTTCGTTATTTTATGGTATTGATAGATTCATCAACCCGATGGTCACACATTTGCCTTTTATCAGCTCGAAATGTCGCATTTGCTAGACTTCTAGCAGAATTAATCAAATTGAGAGCACATTTCCCAGATTACCAATTAAGAAAATTCGACTTGACAATGCTGGAGAATTTACATCCCAAACGTTTAACGATTATTGCATGTCTGTTGGGATCACAATTGTGCATCATGTAGCTCATGTCCATACACAAAATGGTCTAGCTGAATCCTTGATTAAGAGATTGCAATTAATTGCTAGACCATTGGTAATGAGATCTAAATTACCATTATCTGCCTGGGGACATGCCATTTTACATGCTGCTGCACTTATAAGAATAAAACAAACTGCTTATCATAAATACTCCTCTTTACAATTGGTCTCCGGTAGAGAACCAAATTTGTCTCATCTAAAGGTTATTGGTTGTGTCGTTTATGTGCCAATTGCACCACCACAACGTACAAAGATGAGACCTCAAAGAAGATTGGGAATATATATTGGCTTTGAATCTCCATCAATCATAAAATATTTAGAGTCGTTAACCGGTGATATTTTCACAGCACGATTTGCAGATTGTCAATTTAATGAGAATGAATTCCCAATCATAGGGGGAGAAAAACAAAAATTAGAAAACAAAGAAGTGACTTGGAATGCATCATCAATTTCAGACCCTCGAACAGGTCAATGTGAACTTGAAGTTCAAAAGATTATATATTTACAAAGAATTGCAAATGAGTTTCCTGATGCATTCACTGATACTAAAAGAGTCACACAGTCACATATACCAGCTCTAAATGCACCTGCTCGGATTGATATTCATAATGTTACAAATAAATATATTATACGTCGAAAACGTGGAAGACCAATTGGTTCCAAAGATGCAAATCCACGAGAAAAGAAAGAGCAAAATAATGCAGTTGGTGATATTATTGAAACCCCTATAGAGGTGATAACACAACAAATGGACAAGGACAAATTTCCGAAAGTGGTACATGTACCCGACAATGAAAATGATGATGAGATCTCCATCAATTATGTGCACAATGGAAAAAGATGGAATCGAAATAGAACCATTATTGATGAAAATTTCATATACGCTATAGCAAATGATGTGATGAATATTGAATATTGTGAGCCAAAATCAATTGAACAGTGTCGACACAGAAAAAATTGACCACAATGGAAAAATGCAATTCAAGAAGAATTGAACTCACTTGAGAAACATCATGTGTTTGGACCTGTAGTTCTGAAACCAAATAAGGTAAAACCAGAAGGATACAAGTGGGTATTTGTAATTAAAAGAAATGAGGAAAATGAAATTGTAATATACAAGGCAAGACTTGTAGCGCAAAGTTTTACACAAATACCAGGAGTTGACTATGAAGAAACGTATTCACCTGTAGTGGATGTAACAACTCTTAGATTTTTTATTAGCCTTGCAATTGGAGAAAAACTTGAAATGCGACTTATGGATGTCGTTACAGCTTATCTATATGGATCACTAGATAACGACATTTTCATGAAAATCCCTGAAGGATTAAAACTACCAAACACATGTAATACAAAATCTCGAGAGATGTATTCTATAAAATTGAAAAGGTATTTATATGGATTAAAACAATCCGGACAAATGTGGTACAATCGTCTTAGTGAAAGTCTTCTCAAAGAAGGGTTTAAAAATAATCCCATAAGTCCATGTGTTTTTATTAGAAAATCAACATCTGGTTTTGTAATTATTGTTGTATATGTTGATGAGAACCCTGAAGAGATTGAAAGAACTGCTAAATATTTGAAGAATGAATTTGAAATGAAAGACCTTGGCGTAACTAAATTTTGTCTCGGCCTGCAGATCGAGCACTTACCAAATGGAGTTTTCATTCATCAATCAAATTATATAGAGAAGACATTTAAATGTTTTAATATGGATAAAACTCATCCATTAAGTTCTCCAATGGTTGTTTGTTCTCTTAGTGCTGAAAAAGACCATTTCCGTCCTCGAGAGGATGATGAAGACATTCTTGGTCAAGAAGTACCATATATAAGTGCTATTAGGGCTTTAATGTAACTGACTAATAATACAAGACCTGATATTGCATTTTCAGTAAATGTATTGGCTAGATATAGTTCTGAACAAACACATAGACATTGGAACAGAATTAAATATGTATTCTGTTACCTTTGTGGAACGCGTGATATGGGGTTATTTTTCCAAAAGAATTTAGAGCCCAAACTAATTGGATATGCCGATGCTGCATATTTGTCAGATCCACATAAAGCTAAATCACAAACAGGATATGCGTTTACATATGGTGGCACAACAATTTCATGGCGATCAACGAAACAAACATTAACAGCAACATCTTCAAATCATGCAGAGTTGATTGCATTATATGAGGCTAGTCGAGAATCCATATGGTTGAGATCAATGATCCAAAACATACAAGAAGAATGTGGACTCGACAAAATCAAAGACCATCCGACAATTTTATTTGAAGACAATACTGCATGCATTGCTCAAATAAAAGAATGATACATCAAAGGCGATAAGACTAAACATACTTCACCAAAGTTTTTTTCGACGCATGATTTACAAAAGATGGTGAGATAGATGTCCGTCAGATCCAATCAAGCGAGAATTTAACAGATTTATTCACAAAGTCATTGTCTACAACAGTTTTTGAGCAACCTGTTCACAAGATAGGTGTTCGTCCTTTGAAAAATATATGTTGAAGTGAGGGGGAGTATTATACGCGTTGCACTCTTTTTTCCTTCACCAAGTTTTTATCTCATCTGATTTTTCTTGGTAAAGTTTTTAACGAGGCAACATCCTTAGCATATAAATGTGATCATCCAAGGGGGAGTGTTGAGAATTCCAAATGTTTGGTGGATGATGCACTTTACTTAACCCCCAATAGTTTAAGTAGGTTTTACTCTTATTAATATGGTGTAATTCCATTTATTTTGGTTGTAACTTCTACTACATCCTCACCCTATATATATGAGCATACTATACATATTTGGGGACAAGAGAAGAAATACATACCTCTCTTCATCCCTCAATCTTTTATCTTTGGTTTGTTTGTTTTACAACACAAGTAAAATTATGACGGCACTATTAATTGGTGTTGATGAGAAGCATGTGAGCACCGATCGATCAGAATTGAAGACGTTGTCAAGGACCCAACTTTTATTTTAAATTCGAAAACAGGAGGGAAGGAACTTATCGATTAGAATTGAAGATAAAGAATGAGTGACATTGTTTCGTAGCGAAGGAAGCCGTGAATGGTGGGTTGTTACTTTAAAGACTTTTTGTAATAACCTAATCTAAAACACCTTAATTAACTAAACTAAACCTAATTAACCTAACCTAATCTTAGAAGAGTAATGCATGAGGTGTTGGAAGGAGAGAGAGAGTTGGTTGGTTGTGATTGGAGGTTTAAGAGGTGGAATGAAGATAAGCTTGTTTTTTTCTATAAATAGAGGTGAGGTTAAGGAAAAACGTTTTCTTGGTCATTTTGATTCTTCAGAGAGGGAGAGAGGTGAATTCGGAGAGGAAGAAGAAGAAGAAGAAGGAGAAGAAGAGAAGGAGAGGAAGTGAAGAAGAAGTGTTGGGTTAGGCTTGCCAAAGCTTGGGAGGCGTCTACAAACTTCTTCAAGGTATGCCAAGTCTTCATATTAACTCCCCAAGAGGTGTGGGAGTGTAGAGGACGGTGTTGGTGCCGTTTCTCCGGTGAAAACCCTACTGGACGGAGGTTGAAGACGACTGGTTCGGTCGACCGTTGAGTGTTTCGGTCGACCGAACAACGTCTAAATGATGCATGTACAGTGGGAAGATGTATTGTTTGGTCGACCGGTATATGGGTCGGTCGACCGATATTTATAAATATTAACTTACTGCCCGAAAAGGGTCGAACGATGTCCGTGTGACGGTCGACCGTTTATGCCAAATTTCGCGGGAAATAAAGGGTTACATTAGTCGGTCGACCGGTGTTGTTTCGGTCGACCGAACCCAGTAGATAGGTTAGACAGGCCTTCGGCCGACCGAGTGTGTGTCTCGGTCGACCGAACTGCGCAAGGTCGGTTACGAGCGTTGACCATCTAAACGGTCGACCGCTCTGGATCCGGTCGACCGACCACGTGCAGTTTTCCTGCAGTGATGTGCCTGTAGATCGGTCGACCGGAAGGTAGGTTTCGGTCGACCGAATGCTGTAGGCAAGATTCAGGCAGTTTTCCTTATCGGTGGAACGGACCCTGGTTTGACCGATTGGATATATATGTATATTAAAATGTATAGCGTAGACCTTCCAAACGGTCGACCGCTAGATGACTTTTGTTCGACCAATTGGTAGGTATTTCGGTTGGCGTGGTTCGACCGGTAGACTTGTTTGTACAGTATCGTGTACTGTGTAGGGGAACCGGCCGACCGGTGTGCTTTTAGCGGTCGATCGATCTGCCGCAGGTTGGTGGATTTATCCACACGCGATCTGTTGAGTATAGGTCGACTACCGGCTCCGAGGCGACGGTTGATTACCGGCTTTGAGAGCTACGGATTTCACCTTCGACGAAGGCGTATTATTGTACTACCATTTTCCTCTCTTACCGAGCGGGGTGTGAGGGATGTGTGCCGTAAACCTTGGGCAGTTTGCGAGGGTTTAGCGGTAGGCCGAGGATGTTTCGGCAGGGTGCGCGCTTGGCGGCTCTTGGGGGAGCAGCGGCTGTCGTCTGACCCGAGTTGTGTATTCGTTGGGCTGACTCGCTCCTTGGGTGGCGGCGTGTACCGGGGGTTCCTTCCTGCACTTTTTGGGGAGCAGTGGTGTCGACTGACCCTTGTGAGGCAGCGGTGGACTGACTTGACCCTAATGGCAGGAGTGGTTCAGTGCCGCGGAGGCGGTGAGGGCATTATTGTGGGCCCGAGGTGGATGATCATGTGCATAGCATTGCATTGTCTTTAATTCCTTTTTATATTTTAGGAGGCTTGGTATACGGGGTTCCTGCAGGGAACTCAGGCATGTTTGTTTGTTTTCATTTCAGGTAGCGAGCAGGTTTAGAGTCAGGTGGTGATCGAGGACGGTGCCCCCGGGATTAGATCCTGTTCTCTTTATTAGCTTCTTTTGTTTGAGGTAGTGATTACATGTACATTCACTTTTGTTGTAATCACAGTTGACTCATTTATATAGTTTGACTTCCACGTGGGTCTGTATCTTATATATTCTATATATATGTTAGTTTGTTTTCTCGTGACGTGCCCTGTGTTGACCGTTGACGGTCTTTATTATTGTTTAAATTTTCCGCTATTTTCGGGTACGTTACAATTTGGTATCAGAGCGTTGATCTCGGCGTACTTGTCCAAAGAAACCACCTTTGAGTTAGGAGTTAGGTCTAGAGGATCATGCATGCACAGATTATATTGATATTGTCTTGTTTTCCTTGGCAGATGCCTCCTAGACGGGGGAAGGCCGTTGCCCATACTCATGGTGAGAGTGAGACTGCGAGGGATGAGGCTTGGGAGGATGAGCGTCGGACGTTGTTCGATACAGCAGCAGACAACACAGAGCAGGCAGAAGAGTTATGCTGATACGCGGAGGCGTGAGCTGACTTTTGAGGTAGGAGATCATGTATTCCTGAAGATCTCGCCTCCCATAGGGGTGATGAGATTCGGGAAGAAGGGGAAGTTGAGTCCGAGGTATGTCGGACCTTTTGAGATATTGGATCGGGTCGGCGAGGTGGCATATAGGATTGCACTACCGCCACAGTTCGCAGGACTTCACAACGTCTTCCATGTTTCTATGCTGAGGAAGTACGTGGCCGATCCAGCTCATGTGATAGAGATAGCAGTACCAGAGATCCGGCAGGATTTGTCCTTAGATGAGAGACCAGTTGAGATTGTGGATCAGATGGTACATCAGCTCAGGAGGAGAGCGATTCCGATGGTGAAGGTCAGGTGGCAGCATCACACTGTCAAAGAGGCTACCTGGGAGATCGAGGAGGATGTCAGGAAGCAGTATCCAGATTTGTTCCGGTAATTTAGTTGTTTCGAATTTCGCGGACGAAATTCTTTTAAGGAGGGTAGATTGTAATAACCTAATCTAAAACACCTTAATTAACTAAACTAAACCTAATTAATCTAACCTAATCTTAGAACAGTAATGCATGAGGTGTTGGAAGGAGAGAGAGAGAGAGTTGGTTGGTTGTGATTGGAGGTTTAAGAGGTGGATTGAAGATAAGCTTGTTTTTTTCTATAAATAGAGGTGAGGTTAAGGAAAAACGTTTTCTTGGTTATTTTGATTCTTCAGAGAGGGAGAGAGGTGAATTCGGAGAGGAAGAAGAAGAAGAAGGAGAAGAAGAGAAGGAGAGGAAGTGAAGAAGAAGTATTGGGTTAGGCTTGCCAAAGCTTGGGAGGCGTCTACAAACTTCTTCAACGTATGCCAAGTCTTCATATTAACTCCCCAAGAGGTGTGGGAGTGTAGAGGACGGCGTTGGTGCCGTTTCTCCGGTGAAAACCCTACTGGACGGAGGTTGAAGACGACTGGTTCGGTCGACCGTTGAGTGTTTCGGTCGACCGAACAACGTCTAAATGATGCCTGTACAGTGGGAAGATGTATTGTTCGGTCGACCGGTATATGGGTCGGTCGACCGATATTTATAAATATTAACTTACTGCTCGAAAATGGTCGAACGATTTCCGTGTGACGGTCGACCGTTTATGCCAAATTTCGCGGGAAATAAAGGGTTACATTAGCCGGTCGACCGGTGTTGTTTCGGTCGACCGAACCCAGTAGATAGGTTAGACAGGCCTTCGGCCGACCGAGTGTGTGTCTCGGTCAACCGAACTACGCAAGGTCGGTTACGAGCGTTGACCATCTAAACGGTCGACCGCTCTGGATCCGGTCGACCGACCGCGTGCAGTTTTCCTGCAGTGATGTGCCTGTAGATCGGTCGACCGGAAGGTAGGTTTCGATCGACCGAATGCTGTAGGCAGGATTCAGGCAGTTTTCCTTATCGGTGGAACGAACCCTGGTTTGACCTATTGGATATATATGTATATTAAAATGTATAGCGTAGACCTTCCAAACGGTCGACCGCTAGATGACTTTTGTTCGACCAATTGGTAGGTATTTCGGTTGGCGTGGTTCGACCGGTAGACTTGTTTGTACAGTACCGTGTACTGTGTGGGGGACCGGCCGACCGGTGTGCTTTTAGCGGTCGACCGATCTGCCGCAGGTTGGTGGATTTATCCACACGCGATCCGTTGAGTATAGGTCGACTACCGGCTCCGAGGCGACGGTTGATTACCGGCTTTGAGAGCTACGGATTTCACCTTTGACGAAGGCGTATTATTGTACTACCATTTTCCTCTCTTACCGAGCGGGGTGTGAGGGATGTGTGCCGTAAACCTTGGGCAGTTTGCGAGGGTTTAGCGGTAGGCCGAGGATGTTCCGGCAGGGTGCGCGCTTGGCGGCTCTTGGGGGAGCAGCGGCTGTCGTCTGACCCGAGTTGTGTATTCGGCGGGCTGACTCGCTCCTTGGGTGGCGGCGTGTACCGGGGGTTCCTTCCTGCACTTTTTGGGGAGCAGTGGTGTCGACTGACCCTTGTGAGGCAGCGGTGGACTGACTTGACCCTAGTGGCAGGAGTGGTTCAGTGCCGCGGAGGCGGTGATGACATTATTGTGGGCCCGAGGTGGATGATCATGTGCATAGCATTGCATTGTCTTTAATTCCTTTTTATATTTTAGGAGGCTTGGTATACGGGGTTCCTGCAGGGAACTCATGCATGTTTGTTTGTTTTCATTTCAGGTGGCGAGTAGGTTTAGAGTCAGGTGGTGACCGAGGACGGTGATTATATGTACATTCACTTTTGTTGTAATCACAGTTGACTCATTTATATAGTTTGACTTCCACGTGGGTCTGTATCTTATATATATATATATATGTTAGTTTGTTTTCTCGTGACGTGCCCTGTGTTGACCGTTGACGGTCTTTATTATTGTTTAAATTTTCCGCTATTTTCCGCTATTATTGCATGCACAAAGCAACAATTTCTAACAAGTTATATGAAATAATATAAAAATGTTCACCGGTCGATCAGCATATCATAGTTATAAATAAATAAAACAATTTTATATCATACTATCCAACAACAATGGTTGCAATGCCTCTGAAATTATATGAAAAAATGTTCAGATAACCATTTCAAACTAATTTTGCAATCAGTAGCCGAATGTTGAATACTATCGTCTCTCCAAATTCAAATCAAGGTTTTGTTTGAAATACCATCATTGGATAATGCCAGTTATGGTTAGTAAACGTGTTTTCCACCCCCCGAAACATATTCCATACATATTCCGAAAAATTCGATGTTCTAAAGTCCACTTCCCAAGACCAAACAATCCTTCCCTCAGCCCTGTCAGCAGTGATGCAAATTCCAATTCCAAACGCTGACGTCATCCCTTCCATCTTCCAACACAAACACAACCGGATCAGCACAACACCAAACCCCAATCCTCACCCTCCATCCTCTCCACGTCACCCCATCCCAGCCGTCCACTTGTGTGGGTTTGACCAGGAAGTCGGCTGTCTAAACTTTTCGACGACCCATTGGGTCCCACCCAGAACCCGTCCACGAAGCTTCATGACACACGTGGTCTCCGTCGAAACACAACCCCTATAAGTACACGAACATGTCTCTTGTTTTTTTGAAACAAACGACTAAGGAAGAAGATTTAGAGCTCAGAGGAGAGGAGTATTACGAGTTGAAGAGGAAGATCAGTTTGGTGGGTTAGTTGAGATTTTCTTGAAGATGATGAGGAGGAGCAGAGACGCCGAGGCAGAGCTGAACTTGCCTCCTGGATTCCGGTTCCATCCGACCGACGAGGAGTTGGTGCTTCATTACTTGTGTAGGAAGGTTGCGCATCAGTTCCTTCCCGTTAAGATCATCGCCGAGATCGATCTCTACAAGTACGACCCGTGGGTGCTTCCAGGTAAATATCCGGCATATGAATTTCAGTTGGTCAGTTTCGATTCATATTTTGATAATAATCAGATTTTTGATTACGAAAGTGTGTTTTCTAACAAAAAATTAAGTTATTAAACGTTTTGTGCTGGAAATCTAATAAATTTGGGGTTATGGTTGCAGAGAAAGCGATGTTTGGGCAAAAAGAGTGGTATTTTTTTACTCCGAGGGACCGGAAGTACCCGAACGGGTCGCGGCCCAATCGGGCAGCCGGAAGCGGGTATTGGAAGGCTACCGGGGCGGATAAACCCGTTACGCCTCCGGGAAGCAACCGACCTCTTGGGATAAAGAAGGCTTTGGTTTTCTACGCCGGGAAGGCACCTAAAGGGACCAAAACCAATTGGATTATGCACGAGTACCGGCTCGCCGACACCAACCGTTCCGCCAACAAGAAGGGCAGCCTTAGGGTGAGTATTTGCTTAAAATTAAATGGTCAAATGGAAGAATTTTGTTATGTTAATTGTGGACTGATTTTATGATATTGTGTTTAATGTAGTTGGATGAGTGGGTTCTATGCCGACTCTACAACAAGAAGAGCAATTGGCAGAAGGAAATACCCGAGAAAACCGATGAGGTTTCGATCGGAGAAACCACAGAGGATTCCTTCGAGGCATCCGAAAGCCGACGGACGTCCGAATCGGACGTGGACAATGACGTCTACACCGAGATCGCCAGACAAAATCCGAAGCCAGAGCCTATGAATTATGCTACCAACGTAAGGATAAAAGAGGACAACGATTGGTTTATGGACTTGAACCTGGATGATCTCCAGAATCCATTCACACCTTTCACTTCCGCTGCTCCACCGGCGATCGACATGTCGCCATACCAGGATTCGTTCTTCTCGATGCTGACGTCACCGCGGCTGCCCAGAATTCCCAGCCAACCCCTGATTATGCCCTTCTAATTAAGCCCACCCTGTGAATTGTAGCTCATGGGAATGCTCAAGACAACTCAGTTGATAAGTAGGACGTTTTTGGTTTTGTTGTTCAGTAGTTAAAGTGGCCGAAAACTTGTGTACATAACATTTATATGTCTAGATTGTTTACTTTACTAAAAAGTTTCTGTAATTTTGAGGTTAGATATTTGGATATATGATCAAAAGATTTTGGTAGTAGTGATGCATATTTGGGACTGAATTCCTTCTTCACAGAACATGGACATGGTTCTAGAATGTAGATATCAAATGCGTGGTCACTAAAATGTTACGAAATTATAATTAACAAAATATCTAAATATCTTTGAAAGATAAGTAAACAAAGAAAGAAAGCAATTGGTTGAGTCATGGCCCTTACAATTAATGGTTTCATCTCTCTTTCAATAGTTTTGTTCTCATCTGTAACATGATCTGTATAACAGGTCAATCCCGAAAAATAAGTTCAGATCACGAAGGTTAGGTGGTTACGTACCTAAAAAGAATAAATACTGTGAAAGGCAGCAGCCGCATTAATATAATAAGTTCATTGCTTAATCCACCGCCTACATATTTTTCTCTAGAAGTTCTGTTTTGTAATTTAACCCCAATATATAATTTAATTTCTGATTCTCACTATTCCAGATATATAGCTTTGGTCATCACCAACCAACTTGGTGGTTTGGTGAAATCCATGACCAATATTAAAGATTGAAAATCACTGCTTTTGAGATGACAGCATGTGATAAGTTGACTGGAGAAAAGAGGCGGTACCTAACTGAAATTAACAAGATTCAACAAAAATATAAATGCACAGCCTCTCAAATTGACGGTTTTAAGTCTCATCAAAAGATGTGTATACACGGTAATAAGTTCATTCTATATGGAAAACGAAACATAAGTAGGATATTTTACCTGATCAATTTTTATCTGTAATATCAAGTATAAATATCTATAAGATTTGTGATGACGACATTAGGAGCGAATTATCAGGCTATGAAAAGACAACATTTGAAGAAGATGAACCTAGTTGAAATGAGGATGTTATGAATGTGTGGACATATACAAATGTATCATACAAGAAATTAGAAAATTCACGAGAAAGTTGAAATTACCTAAATAGAAAAGAAACTTATACAACATAAGTTAAGAGGTTTTGAATATTTCAAAGAAGACTTAATAAAGATACTGGTTAGAAAGAGAGTGTTGAGACATGATGAAGACATTAAAAGAATGAGAAACATACCAAAATTAACTTAAGATACACGGTTCAAAGAGACCTAAAAAATTTTAAATTACAGCAATTTGAAATTTGTTGTATTTTTTATTATATGTAATATCGTTTAAGGGCGGCGTCTAAGTGTAGTAAGAGGTCAGATGATCCTGTGGATTTTGAGATTCACCTAATTCATAAATACACAACACACTAAGATTTCGGCTCCCTACCTTTCGATCCCTTCAAATTTTCTATACAAATTCAACTCCGTTAGCCAGAATTCCTCGCACTGTCCCCATTAGCCATCATTACCATTGAACTGAACACATAAATAGGCTCTGCCCTACTATAAGTTGAACTTTCAGATAGCACTTATTTTTGGATGGTGTGGACAGTACAACTCCTATTAGATCCCGGGAGAACTGGAGATACAGAAAGCAGCACAAGCAATATTTTTGGAATCAAAAGCAAGAGGCAAAACAGGAGCCATCTTTGGGAATCTTTATAGGATTGGTGGCATTTAGCATTTCATATTGCAGGATTTTTCTTTAAGCTTTAGAGGGAAACAAAAACTGGAACAAAAACAAGACAAAAACAACAATTTGAACATACACGTACAAATTTGGGTAGTGTGTAAAACTTGCTGAATGTTTTCTGGTCCACAGATTTGGAATTGTCAGCAGCAGACATTATAACCATCATAGTCGTAGCAACAATGTCTGTAAGATTGGATCAAGATGCAGGTCCCTAACATTGCAACCACATGATCTAGCTCTGAGAAAATGAAAGTTTCCGATTGACATTGGACTGCCCCATGTTCGAACATGACGCAAATAGATAACCAATGTGCAATTGTGCATGTCAGAAGGCATAGTACCCGTATGGACCATACCCACTGTGTTTTCATGTACAAAATTGGCTATCATAGTTTGCTCACTTTTGTACCAAAATGTTGACTGCAGATCACATTGGATGAAGCATTAGCAACGTTCAGCTACCCAAGTGAAAATCCTCTCTCTCTTGAAACATTTTTTAGTTCAGGTTTGAGGTAATCTTTGCTTCTTCTTGGAGGTCTCGAGGAGTCACTCCTCTGTTGTTCCATACCATCTTGACTATCAACATGGTTTTTGTCATCTGACTCTTCTACAGTAGTCGAGCTCCCATCGGTTCCTTTGCCAGAAAGCCAAGCCTGAATCATTTCTTCGGTCTTTGGTTCTGGAAGGAACCCTTTGCTCTTCATCTCCTCATAGTACTTGTGTGCCTCAACCAACTTCCCATTCAAGAACAGCCCGTGTATTAGCACAATGTACGCGCTCCGATTGGGACCGGGACCATTCACGCGCAAATCATTCCAAAGGTCAAACACTTTCTCGTATTGCTTCCGCCTGCACAGCCTCCTAATAAGCATGATATACGTCTCAACCTCCGGTTCACAACCTGACCGCTTCATAATCCCCAACAATTCAAACATCTCTTCCTCTGTCTTTGACGTGCGAAGGAACGAGTGGAAAGTCCTAATTGAAGGCCGAAGTCCTCTTCTCAGCATCTCATCAAATTCCCCCCTTGCCTCCTCCACTTTCTTTGCCTTACACAATGGCCTAATCAACGAATTGAATGTAACCGCATTCGCCACAATCCCCTTATCCTCCATCGCCTTAACCATATCCCTTGCCTCCTTCATGCACCTCCCCTTTGACAACGCGTAAACAAGAGCATTGTAAACTTTTATATCCGGTTCAATGCTTCTCTGTTTCATTTCGTCAAACACTTTGAGCACGTCCTTCAAACTGCCCGCCTTCGAATAGCACGTCATCATACTCCCATAAGAAACCACATCCTTCTCTATCCCCTTACTATCCATGCTCTTCCAAAACCTCTTTGCCTCCCGAACAACCACAAGAACGCTACACCAACCATTAAGCACAATGTTAAAGCTCTTCGTCTCGAACGGGAAAGTCTTCTCATTACAGAGCAATAGATGTTCTGCCTCCTCCACATTCTTGTACCTGTAAAGAGAGATACAAATGATGACCAATAACCCAGACGTTTGATAATAAAAAAACTACATTTTAGTTTAGTTGGCAGTCGATGAGGAACTTCTTACCAATCAAATATTGAACGTGTGGTAGGCGGTAGCTAATAACGAGTTGGTAAATTATTCAATAATAGGTAGTAGCAAAAAATTAGTTGTAAAAGATCTAAAACATTCTCAAAATCACCAAAAAGCATGTAGCAAACAATGCACACAAAACGTTTCATAACATGACTTCGAATTTTATCAAAATTTAAATCCAAAAAATCTCAAATTCAAAAAACGAGGCAGGTAACATTATTCGACTTCAAAATCAAAGGTGATTATTCTACTTTAGTATACCCTATTTGTATGGGATCCGTATCAGATACCTACCAGTATAATAACATTAACATGTATGGATGAATTTAGGAAAACAAGTTTCTCAAAACACGGTTGTAAATCCAAAATCTACAAACATTCCCAAATTAAAAAAACAAACATGTAACTTAACCTCACATTCCAATTCGATCACAACAACTCCATTTTAACATAACATCTGAACAACACGAATCATCCAAAATGTACAAACATTCTAACTCTAACCTATCCAAATTCAAAACCCAACATCATAACCCGACATTACAATTCGAAACATACAAATCCAAAATTGATGAAAACAACAACCTCAATTAACAATTTAACATCACTACCTGCAAAGAGCACTGAGAAGCCCATGAAAGGCCTCAACCCCCAACTCAAACCCGAACTTCCTAAACCGATAAAACGCACCGATGGCATTCGCCACGTCATGCACCGCGGCGTACCGCCTGACAACCACCATGAGGGCCTGGGGGGACACCAACTCGGTCCCACGACCGGCGTGGAGTAGCGACCACGCGGTATCGAACTTCCGGGCCTTGGCGAGGACGGCCAGGACCGAATTGAAGATCTGCCGAGTCGGGGTGAAGTCCGGGTGGGACACGGCCCAGAGGTAGAAGGTGTGGGCGGCGGAGTGGTCGTGGCGGAGGCGGGCGAGGACGGCGGAGACGACGGGAGGGGTCGGGGTGATTGACGTGGCGGTTAGGAGGGTGTTGGTTTGGGTGGGGTTTTGGGGGAATTCCAGCATCAGGGATGTTAAAGTGGATACGTCGGGGTTATTTTGGGTTTCGTTTTTTAGGTCATGTGAGTTGGGAGGGGGAAGAGAGGAGATGGGTTTGATGGTTTTAGGGGAATGGAGGTGGATTTGAGAGAGAGAAGGGGGGAGGAGTTTTCTTAGGGTTCTAGCGGCAAGCATGGTTGGTTGGAGAGTAGAAGGGCAGGCGGAGGGGTGGGCTACTGAACTGGTTGCTTTGCTTTGGGTTTGTGAGTAAGTAATGAAATTGTTTTGAAAACAAAATTTCAAAATAATCGTACAAATTTTTCGAATTATTTTTTTATATTAATTTTCTAAAATAAATGTCGTTCCAAATTATTTTTCATACTAGACTCGCTGTCAGCATGTGACGACATGTGGTGGTGGGGGGTCTTATTTTTTAGTGTTCAAATGCCGAGTTTTATATAAACAAACTCGACATCAGCAATGCCAATTTCAAATACTTAGAGAACTTTCTTCCCCCCACGGGGTACGAAGCAGGAAGGAAATGAGATTGAAGTCTAATTTGAACTCGAAAACATCAGTACTGAGAGTTATATTTAACAGAAGTCGACAACACCAGTGTCGAGTTCTATTTAACTGAACCCGACAACACCAGTGTCGAGTTCTGTTAAATAGAACTCGACACTTTCATGGTCGAGTTTGGTTTAATAGAACTCAGCGCATTTATTCTATTTAATAGAACTCGGCACTTTCATCTCCTGTCTAAAAATATTTCAACAACAAACACAGTCATTCAACTAGAAAATTTTCAACAAACACAATCATTCCAACTACAAAAATTCCAACAAACACAACCATTTCAACTACAAAAAATTCAACAAAAACAATCATTTAACCTATAAACATTTCAAAGACATACCTAAAATTGTGAAGACATGCACCAAACACAAACAACTACAATAAAATCAAAATAACTCCAAAAGAATAAGTTTAACATTTTGACATAAATCAAACTAACATTAATGAAATGACAACAAAATAAGTTTAATACAACAAAATATCTATCCTAAGTGACCCCTCAATCTATTCTTCTTCTTCGAACGTGCTTGAGCATGTCTTCTACCACAACCCTGACCGCGACCACCCCCTCGTCCGACATTTGTAGCATCCTCTATTTCTTGAGTGAGACCCCCATCTCCACCTTCTGCAGTAGGACGAACACCAACATCATCATCATCATTTTTTCTTTATCCACTTAATCTCGTCTCAATCGTAGCGTCGGGTCGTGGGTAGGGGTGAGTATCTGGGATCTGGATCGAAGACCGAACCGGACCGGATTCTCGTGGACCGAAGACCGGACCGGAACGGACCGAATCGGTCTAATGGTCCAGTATGGTCAAAAACCGATTTTTTTAAATAAAAAAACAAAAAACTGGACCGGACCGGACCGAACCCGAAATTTTCAAAACCCCCGGACTGAAACCCGGACCGGTTCCAACCGGTCCTGACCGGACTCGGACCGACCGGACCGGTCTATGCACAACCCTAGTCGTGGGCACCAAAACATGTGATGAATGTATTCATCCTATCTTTTATCTTTCGACTGAATGTGGACGCTTTCTTATCCCCCTTAATAATTCCTTGTAATTTGTACAGTTCCCCGTGGAACTCGTAAACTTGATGTACATGTATCATAAAATGATTAGTAAAATATGCCAAACAAAATTTAAAATTTTGAAATTGCGAAACACAAATTAAAAGTCATACTATTTCTCGTTCTCTCCCTGCCCGTGGTCGGTATGTAATCGGTTGAGAAACTGCATTCTTTTGTACAATCCACTATATTGTGATGTCCCAATACCGTTCCATTTACAATCAACGGTTGTCTTCTGAACTAGTACCAAGCATCAGAAGCTAAGATTGGACATGATCCCTCCTATGTGACCAATGGTGAATAAAATAGACATTTTTCACCAACAAGTTGAAATTTGCCCGGTCCTGAGCTAACTTCACTATGTGTCTCTCCATCGGCTCTGGAATGTGCTGGAAAAGGTCAAACTGCTGCACTACTCAGTCAGGACAATGCATTTCCACCTCCCTAAAATTGATAAGCCATGTATGACTCATTCAAAATTTTGCACCTTTTGTACACAATGGTGACAATTATTGCAAATCGAGATATGCGTAGGGGCCCCACAACATTAGATCGAGCTCTTGTGTGTTAAGCTCATTTCTAAAGAAATCCAAGGTAGAGGCCTTGTTGCTGCCCTTAAAACTTTGTGGTCTTCTCTAGTGCGCTCCAAGTGGTGCCTCCTCATCACCCGGATACACCATTAGTCTGATATTCGAGGGTCTTTCGATATGTAAATGCTCCCCACCCCATAGTTGTAGGAAAGTTAGAAAACCACCTAGACGTCTGGTCGGTATCAAGGAAGCATCGTCCAGAGCGTGATACAAATGGGCTAGAGTTGCGCTGCCCCACCTGGACTGTGATGCTTCTATAGATTTCTCAACAAAGGCAAATATTTTAGGTGTACCATCGTGCCACTCTTATCAGCCAAAATAATGCAACCAAACTGAAATAGAATGTAAACTCTAGTGTGTTGTATAACAGTGAGATCATTAGCATCTTTCGACAGCATCTAAAACTAAGTCTTCAATCGGCCCAATGTTACACTACCCTTGTCGCCAAGTCTTTTGGACAATCTCCCAATAAATCATCGCAAATGTCAGACCAGACGTACTCGTGAGACTCGCAAACAGGCAAACCATCCACTCACAAACTGGTAATAAGAGCGATGTCACATATGGTACATGTAATCTCACCATGTTGTAGGTGGAAAGAATGTGTCTCAGGTCTCCAACGCTCCACCATCGCTCCCAACAATGGATGATCCAATTGTACTCTGGGCAGTCTGCTAATTGTGCCAAAATCAGTGGTATCGAGCAAAAACCAAACTCTTTGGTCCGTGATTTGCCAACTGTTGAGCTTAGAAGCATGCTCAATGCATTTTACACCATCCTGATCTTTCTGCAAAAAAATGAAATACATGTTAGAAAATTAACACATACATATAAATATTTAATGTGAAAGTAATAAACTACTTACAAAATCTTTAAAGAGGTCAGACTTGTGGTTGACCTACAGAACCAACATTGATCTTTCCACCAGACCTTGTGAAGCGTAACTACCTCTAAGTGAATCAGAACTCGATCCACCGAACTCCATCTATACATTTAATCAAGCAAAAACCATTTAATCAAGTAAAAAACATTGGAGTCTTATATTTAATCAAGTAAAAATACATTCAAGTTTTACATTTAATCAAATCTTAAAAAGCATTCAAGTCTTATATTTATTCAAACACAATAGTAACATACAAACTATTCAAAGGGTTTCGCTGTATAGGTTCCTTGTATCGCTTTCTGTTATGCCATATATCGCCACATCTCCCACACCTTACTCTTCTTCGAGAGTGTTCGTCCATCTCGTTTTGGATTCACGTTGATCTTGGATAACTGGGAGGTCTTTTGGTGTTGGGAGGGGTCATTGTGATGTTACCATAATCTGGCCAATACCTTGCATTAGAGAATCAAGATAAATATAGGTTTGTATGTCTGTTTGTACATTTTAAGTTGATAAAACGAGGAGACCAAATGTGAAGTGATGATATTTGCATGTCTGTCACTACAAACTGCGAGTACATGTGAACATGAGACGTGCATTGCAATTATGTATCCACAAGTGCAACTAATAACTCTTTAAATTTGACAAAGTATTTCTCTGGTCATTGACTTCAACCTGGTACATCAACTGGTCGTATCGAGTTACCGTATGAGATCTTGCCAGATTACTGTTTGTCGTCAACAACTCAACACGGTATGGATAGTCGGTACATATAATTCATTCCACGACTCGTGAGCGTCCCTTCTTTTGACAAATAATTTATTCAAATGGAGAAAAGTCATCAAAATCATGGTTGTAATTGTCATACCACGTGTCCCTTGTAAGACATTGTTGAAGCTTTGACATGTTTATTGTCATACATCGGACGTGTCGACCCCCGTCATGACAACAATTCTATCTTTCCAAAGGACCCTAATGTTGAAGCCACTCGTAAACTAGTTTTTGTTCGTTTGCAATAACCTTCATTAAATCTTCAAATTTCATAAATGAATGTGTTTTACCCGCTTCATAAAACTTAAGTTGTCTCAATCTTTCCTTGCAGTTACGCTATTTTGCAAGATTTGCTTTCATGTGTCGGAGATAGAATCGATATACATGTCCATCTGAAGGTGGAAATGTAGCTCTTACACAAGTGTTTAATCTCGAAGATCTGTCGGTGATAATACATAAATCGGGTCACCTGGTTATTCCATTGGACAACAATTCGAGGAACCACGTCCACGACTGCGTCTTCTCGCTCTCTTCGATAGGAAATGCTAAAGGAAAAAATTGTTGCTTTCATTCGTGGCCCCAACAATGAACAATAACCCTCCAGCTCTGCTATAGAGGTGCGTCTCATCCACACTGACAATGGCTCCGCAAAATTCAAATCCACTAATTGAAGGCTCGAACGCCTAAAACACCCATTGAAACATCTCCTCGTCTGGTTTTACCTGTATCGCGTCTATTTCGACAACATATCCTGGATTGTTCTGACATACTACGGTTAGAAACCTTCGACAAAAAATAAAATTGTCTTCTTCGGCACCATACATTCGGTTCAACGTTTTTTGCGTGACATGTGATGCTTTAGTGTAACCGATTTCAAGTGAGTATTTGGTTTTCACCATTTCCATTATTTCGGCAGGATTGATTAAGAATTTGGTTCTAACAGAAGGCATTATAAAGTCGCAAATAAAATTAGCACTGCATTGTTTATTACCATTCAACAACATCGGATTAGAACAAGTGCGCTAGGCATCATACATTTTAACTTTAAAATATCTACAACCTTTTGGGACATATGCATGTAAATGTCATTTATAGTTATCCTCATTATAACGAAAACAATGAACAATATAGCGTTTTGTTGTAGAAACCACAACTAATACTAAACATATTTTTTTAATGTGCCACTACTGCAGAGCATGAACCAAATCATCTTTGGTCGGGAAAGTTCGTTTATCCTAGAAAGAATGACCATCTTCCGTCTGCCAATCACTTCGTGACAAATTGTTCACAGCATCGAAGAATGAGTGTTCAATGACAAAGTTCTCTATCCAACAATCATCGTCAAAGATATCGGGAAATTCATTCAGAGTTGAAACCATGTCATTGTTAGCAACTGCATCATCAAAAATGTCGTCATCTTCCCGGTTTATGGATTGACCCATTGAATGAGCTTCTGCGTCTCGAGAAGTACTTCATTAGCAGAAACACCTTCAGGTTCATCTCCTACAACAAATGATGTACTATAATCCTCTAATTCGACGATGTCATCATATTTATCACTATGCATCTTTTCTTCCGGGCGTTGAATTTCTGGTCGACTTGAAACATGTCAATTGGAGACAAACCAAGACTAAGAGAGTGATATGAGGTGGATGGTCCAGCCCTGCCAACAAACCCATCTTGGTTGTTATGCATGATTTCAATTTACGACACATCAACATAAGGATTTGCACTGCTTGAAGGAATGTCACATACATTTTGTGGTCACTCACTACTTGTTTGGAAGTTCTGCGACTGGAAAATAATAATTTGCTGGTATGTCAGAATTTCGATTGCAGGATTCATACTCGTATTCTAATATATTTTGCAGTCTCAACCGGTCGACCTTACTGTACCATATTCCAAAAGATGAGTGTTGGTTGTCGGCGTAGGGTCAGGCATTTTAGGTTCAGCTTCTACATACACTCCAACCATAGACATCCATTTAAACAAACACATCATTCCATATATCAAAATATCATTGGTTAATGGAGCGTATGTCTGTTTAAAGGCATTTCGCTACCAACTTGACATCAAACATACTTTTTCGATTATAACATTCAAATCTTAATTATTACATCCTTTACATCCACAAATTTGATGTTCAACGAAGCTACAACTAATTTGCACTCAAACCTAGAATATTATGCCACATCTCCGTTACATTCCAATTTCCCATTACATTCCAATTTCTCATCATACATGACCAACAAAGATCCTTCATCATATTTATCCATTCCTAACCTATAAAAATCAAATTTAAAAAAAGTGTGCAAGTGAAATAGTTGTTGTTGTATTCCTAACTAATTAAAAATATAAAATACTCAAATTATTTAGAAATTAAATTAGTCGAGTGTAGACGCAAATGACTCTAAACATCAAGTAATCACTCCAACAAAATCAACTACAATATAACAATCTTGTATTGTAAACACCACTAACAATAATACAAACAACAATTCCAAACATCTAAACTCCAACTCATTTTAACACAATTCACAACATTTTAAACCCATTTTTAACGCAATTGTAACAATATTCACAATATTTTTAACACACAAATTTCTCAACTCCAACCAATTTCAATTTCCACTGACAACCACATACATTCGTTACTCATCACCTTAAAAACAACAAATCTATCATTACATTGTCATATGTAGGATCAAAATCAATAGACAAATATATTTCATAAAATAACAAAAAAATGGAAAAAATAGTTTTAACAACAAAAAATATGATTTCAAATGCAATAATCAAACCTAAATTTAACTATTTTTACGATTACGAATTTAAACCTACAATCAACAAAACTTATGTCAATAATCCACTAAGAATCAACAAAAAACATTAGTCTAAAAACCCAAAACTGGAATTGCTTTGCACCTAAACGGGTTCCTAAACAAACAAAAACACTACAATCATACCTAAAATAATAATGTACATCATCCTAATATATATTATTGGAAAAAACACGGTAAAAAATGGAAGAAAAAAGAAATCTGAGTTCACCTTTTTTAAAGGAACTCATCATTAACGATGCCAAGTTCTGTATTCCCGGACTGTGACATCTATTTAGACCCCGAGTTCTATTTACATGTTCTAGGAAGTGGTTAAATTTTCAAAAAATAAATAAAGTGGGCAACAACAACACCGAGTTCTACCAAGGATTGAACTCGGCACATGTGTTGTCGTGTTTTGTTTACTTGAACTCGACATTGAAAGTGTCGAGTTCAAAGTAGACTCCGAACTGCTCCTCGCACCCCCTCGGGAGTTACTTGTTTACAAGTGTTGAGACTCGGCAAGGAGAACGCCAATTTCATTCCAACAGAACTCGACATTCTCAACGTCGAGTTCTGTAAATAATTTTTTCAACAGAACTCGACGTCTGAGATGTCAAGCTCTTTAGACACTAAAAAAAGACCTGACGTCACCATGTAGTGGCAGCGAGTCTACTCTCAAAAATATTTTAGGGAGAGATTACTTTGGATTGTTTTTAAAATAATATTATTTCGAATAATCTTCCAAAATAAATTGGAAAAAAATTTGATTGGGAAATTTATTTGACAAAATATAAGACAAATATACTGAAAATGACACACTGATATCGTTTTCTTTGCAACCAATAACCATGTCCATCTTCAAAGTTAGTAACTTCATCATGTGCACCAATTTGGTGATCGACATTTTGAATCACTAAATCTTGAATCCAATTCTCTGTTGGAGAAGTGCCTCAAGTATGGGACTACTTCCTTATAATTTAGAAATAAAGTAGGAGAAGTTACCACATTTTTGCAACTCTTTGGCAATAGCTTTTTGAGTTGATTTTTGTAAAACCTGTGTAGAATTTGAGAAGCAATTGCCAAACGAAAATATTCAATGGATAGATTTTTGGAATAATTGATTTTTGAAACCTCCAATTCCTATACTTTTATCTCTTCTCCAATGTCTTTATTTTGTTAAAGTTGATGATTTTTTGTGTTAAGAATAAATAACGACAAAAGAGAAAAAATATTTTACCATTATCACTTGCAAAAACCTGTTATATCACAACTGTTATATTTCCTAAAAGGTTAGCTTCTATGTTAAAAGTGTATTTTAGTAAAGAAAAAGAAAAATTTAGTTAGCCAAAAAAATGGAAAATCACTTTTCTTGAAAATATGTTTTTTTGAAGATTTGGAGAAAAAATAGAATTTTCAAAAAATCTTCATTCAAAAAGTTAAAAGTTGTTGCCAGAACAGACCCTTAGATTTCAGAGTTATTTTAAGTTTTACCGCAAATCAGTCACCAGGAAATCATACTTGTAAGTTAGTTTCTACTTCTAAGTTGAGTTTCTGCAAATCAATCGCACCATAAGGGGCGATTAGTTCCCAAAACTCAACTTGGAAGTAGAGGAATTAACTTCATATGGGTTTTCAAGTGATTAGTTTGCAGAAAAATTTGGAATAATCATGGAAACTAAATTTTGTGAGTTCTAAATCCTTATAAAAACTCATTATAACAACTTCCACCGGTTTAATTCTATATTTAAGAAAGTCGTAGAATTAAGTTCTAAATTTTTCATCACTTCATGCGAACCAATCGTCCCCTGAGATTAGCCCTGTGAAATTGAATTCAGTTGCGGAGTCTCTAGTTCAGTAATTTCCGAAAATCTAGGTTCGGTACAGTCCATGATCCATTAGTTTCAAGATATTAAGGTTCGTCGTGCTCCACCGTTTGTCGTTTTTTGAAATTTTCTGGTTTGGTACAGTCTTGGTCCGACATGGTGTGAGCTTTATCGGGTCTAGCCTTGTATTCAGCCCTCGAGGTATATAATTTTGGTTTTTAATCAAAGCCGGTCCAATTCAGTACGGTCCACCAGTCTGTTGATCTTCAAATGTTGGGAATCAATCCAGTATGGTATGAGTTCTCGTTGTTCAGCCCAGCCCGGTCCAAATCCTATACTGATGTGCGAGCCCGAGCCTAATTGGAATTTTCGGTTTGGGTTTAATTGTGTGTTTTGTTGCCCAATGTTGTAATACAAATTTACAATTAACAAGAAAAGATGGTTGAACAATTGAAACATACGTAAGGTCATCCAAAGTTATGTAGCAACCAATGCATACGAGTGTTTTATTACATGACTTCCAAGTTATCCATATTTAAATCCAAAACTACTCAAGTTAAAAAACGATCGATATGGTTAACAACTTAACATCATTTGAATTAAAATTCGTATCCACCTACTATAACCTTGATTACAGTATACTCGATTCATATTTGATCCCTATACAACCATATTAAATATATACCTACCTATGTGCTTGGTAAACATATACAAATGAACTTTGCTATACAAGTTTCTTAAAATTATTGTGCACATGTCCGAATAACAAAACCAACCGGGTCAATCCGCCTCAGGTTTTAAAGAAAATGACTCCAAGAAGATGAAAATGCACGAAATTGGAGTCGTCACGTATTTTTCAATTTTTTTTGCAAATGCTACGAAAAGTTACAATTAAAACGGGAAAAATCATATCGATTACAAATATGCCCAAATCCGGGTTATACGTCCAAAGATTCAAATTCACGGCTTAGCTATGATGTGGGAATGTGTCAAACACTCGCTCAACCCGGAAAACTGGTCCCCTTTACCCATATGCAGAGGCGGACCAATGCCCAGGGCAGGTGGGGCAGCTGCCCACAGATTTTTGGAGCAAAAAACACCCAATTTTTTTACGATCCCATTCTCTGCCCTGGTGCCCAGCTGACTCCTCCTCCTCAACTCCCACCTCCCATCATCTGACCTTCCCCCTACTTCGTGCAATCTATCAACGACCACCACATCTTCGCCGACGACGAGCCAAAACTCAGGTTATTTGGGGTTTCTTCTCCGACGTGGTTGGGGTTTTCTTGTGATTTGTTGTGATTTTTATGTCTGATTTGGAATTTTTATGATTTGTTTGTCATGGTGTTTTGGATTTAAATGAGATTTTTATTGTGTTTTGTTTTGGCACATCACATCTCAAACTCCAAGCATGCTGGTAAGCAGTTTTAAGTTGGTTTGTTAAATCGATCTTGGTGGTGAATTTGTCATTTGTGCACATGATTGTTATCACTTTGCTCTTAATTCTATATACATGTACAAGTATAGTAACTTGATTATGTTATTAACTTGCTGTTTTAGTTGCAAATGTCTGTTTTTTCTTCGGATTTCGAATATCTGTCGTTGTGTCCTCTTCCTTTTAGTTGGTCAACCAATAAAGATGTGCTTCAATATAATTATTTTGTTATCAACTATTTAGAGATCAAATGATATTTGATTGGATCTAAAACTTTTGATCTTGATTCAATATCTTGATTATTAGCTTGTATTTTCAATATCTTTCATGAGTACTGCAATACATGTACAAGTATAGTAACTTGATTATGTTATTAACTTGTTGTTTTAGTTGCAAATGTCTGTGTTTTGTTAATTTTGTAATGACTTTTATTTGTGTTTTTATGTTAAATTATTTAGTTAATTAGTTGTTTAATTGATGTGTTGTGTTTTATGGTTGTAAAAATTTCTTTTGAATGTTTGAATTTTAATGTGTTCAGGTTTGGAAAAATATTACAAATAGGAAGAATATTTTCAATTATTTTAATTAATTAATTAATTTGAAGTATCAACTTAAAATTGTAGGCCTTTGGAAAAAAATTGACCAATGTGGAGACAGTTGCCCACCCATATTTTTTTTTCTGGATCCGCCCCTGCCCATATGACAAATCATTTTCCCGTGCACAAAACAAATATTATTTTTAGCTTTTATTTTTACCAGAAAAACATGCTTAAAACATTTTTAACACAAATAGCATATAGGAAACCCGAGAATACAACCAAAACATTTACAACTAGAAATTTATAAATACAAACATATCTATTTTTTGTTTTTTGATTTTAAAAGGCTTAATCTAGGAAATAGTGATTTTACCAAAATGACCAAAACATTTACAACTAGAAATTAATAAATAGGAGCATAACTTTTTTTTATTTTATTTTATAAGGCTTAATATAGGAAATAGTTATAATGATTTCACCAAAATGTCGACAGGATATTAGTGCCGCTCCCAGAGCCTTAGCAAGTGATTCTTTTCTTTTTTGGATTGTAATTTGTTAAGTAGTTGATATTAATACTAAGTAATTTTTTTGGTTCTTTCTTATGATTTGTGGTAGTAGTGCTTAATAGAAATTGAGTGATAATGGTGGTCGTGGTGGAGTGATAATGTCTGAGGGATATGTTGTGTTAAGTGTATAGTCATGTGTAACAAAAGGTGGTGGATGTGAGATGGTTGGGACTTGGGAGTGTTTGAGGTGTGTACGTAGGTGTGAATGGGTATGTAGTGTATGGTGCAAGTGAGTGTGTTGTCGTAGGCGCTGAGGAGTGGTATAGAGGAGTTTATATATGGAAAGTGAGAGGGAGGTGGTGAAGAAAACGTTGAGTGAAATAATGGGAAGGGAGTGGAGGAGGGGATCGTGGGTGGTGGAAAGGTAGTGGAGGGAATCGTGGGTGGTCGAATGTCAGGTTTTGTTAAGGTAAGGCTGTGTGTGTCAGGATGGCGGGTAGTGTAACGAAGTGAGAGTGAGAGGTCACATGTGGAGGTGCAAAGGGTAGTGATAAGTTTACACCAGGGGTGTGCAAAAATCGGTCCGGGTTCGGTCTGGATCGGAACCAACCGGTTCGGACCCAGTTGAAAATTCAGTCCTGGTCTGTTTTTTTTAAATTTTGAGGTAAAAATTCGGTCTTTGGACCGGACCGGACCGAATCCAACCGGTCCGGTCTCTGGGCTGAACCAATTCGGTCCGGTCCGGACCCTGGAAAAAAAATCTGGTTCGGTCTGGAACGGATGCACACCCCTAGTTTACACGGGCTGGTGGATAAAATACTGATGTGATATGTTGATTGTCTTAAATTTTGGAATTATAATTATGCGACTAGGCCGAAATGATAAATTTTGTTGATACCGATTTCAGACCAGATTTGGTCAAAATTACACAGATAAGTCGTAAACTGGGTAAATTTTGCGGCAATTGGCTTCAATATCTAAAAAGAGATTGAGTTTGTAAATTGAAGTTGAGTAAAATTATGATGTCGAAAGAGATCATTGTCAGATTTCCCCAACATACTACCGACAAGATTGAAGTTGAGTTTGACGATGTGACAATATTTGAATTATATGAAATGAGTTGATTACATTACAATATAATTAGATTACGACTCTGAACGATGTAATCCAATTGTCTTGAAAGTGGTGTAATTGGATTACCCCCGTAATTAGATTATGAAGTATTACAACATTCAATTTTCTCAATCGAGCAATGAAATGTAATCCAACATGTAATCTGATTTCATTACACCATTGATTACAATGAACCAATCATCATAACCTTACTTTCGTTTGAAGGGCAAATTTATTTTTTGCATGGATGTTAAGTGGTACAAACGAGGTTCTTACCTATGAAGGAAATTCGTATGTTGCTTTTGTGTTAATGGAGACGCAACTTCATTGTCTATCGATTTAACTTAACGGTTGGTCTACGGTTATTTGGGTAACTTGCGATACATATCTTTTAGGTTGACCAAAGAATCTATTTAGAATACCAACTTCTTGTGTCTGTTGTCTCAAACATGGGTATGAGTGTAACGTCCCCGAAACAACGGAAAATTGAACTTAAAAAGATATATATCAAAGACATCACATCACGAGGGAATGCTACCAACCATATGTTAGGATATACGACCCTCTAATCGCTAGATAAATGCGGAATTAAAATTAATAATCGAAGGATTAAGGGAAGAGACAATGCAAACCACAAAATCGATGACACCAGAGTTTATAGAGGTTCGACACCCACACCCAGGTCCTAGTCCTCCTCGCAAGCCTCGCTCGATCCCCCGAGCCTCGCTTACAGTTCCACTAATCGATCTCCGTTCCGGGCCGAGATCAACGCCGTTTACAATACCGAGCCTCGCGAACAATCCTCGTCTCGCTCGTGTCTCCTTTTACAACCCGAGAGGGAGCTTCCTCGAAGCTTTACAACTTGATGATTCTTTGATGTGGAAGTTGAATCACAATCTAACTAACATTCTATACTTGAGTACACTTGGATAAGGATATAGAATTGGATAAGCAAGTAGTGAAGTTTTAGTTTGAGTGTTGAAGAATAATCTTTTAAGGTTTGGGAATTGAGAGCACAAAGATAGTTGATGAATAGAGGGTGTAAAGGGTTGGTTTGTGTCTCTAGAGTGGTGTTTATATAGGCTTCAAAGCTTAGAGATCTGTTGGGGAGTTGGTGGGGGAAATGGACCAATAGGAATGCAAGATGTAACTTATGCTCGGGCAGATTTCGATGCATATTCGGTCGACCGTTAACCGAATGGTAGTCCGAAGGATTGGTCTGAATTAAGCCTAACGGTTGACCGAAAGTAGTTCGGATCACCGTTCACTAACTTCCAGTAGCTTTTAACAATTTAACCCTAATTAAGTTTGGTTAACCGAATGTCATTCGGTTCACCGTTCCAAGGTGGACAGTAAGATTGGCTGGACTCTGATCTACTCAAGTTCGGTTGACCGTGTACATTTCGGAAGACCGAAGTTAGCACGAGTTTTGCGCTGACAGTTATAGCTCAAATAGTCGTTGGGTACAACAGTCAAGTGCCACGTGTAAATAGCCGTTGGGTGCCTAAAGCCAAGAAAGAATTGGTTGACCGATAAGTATTCGGTCATCAGAATTAGGACAAGTCAATTGGGCTCTAAGCACTTTATTTGAATGCGACCGTTGGAGCAAAGTCCAAAACTGGTCTAGGGCTATTCGGTCGACCGAAGGTGGTTTGGTCTTTTGTTGGGGCAATTCCAGATAACACCTAGGGTTACTGATGGGAAGTATACGGTTGACCGATAGGTGTTCGGTGGACCGAACTAGAAGGTTTTGGTTGACCAGCTGGGTTTGGTTTACCGAATCTTGATAGGATAGAATCCTAGTGCTCAAGTTTACATTAAACCTTATGGACTCAATAAATACAAAATTACATGTCTTGGTCCAAAGCTTTGATTACAAGTCTTGAGTTTTGATGTCTTTGTCCCAATGATAATTTCCTTGATTGTCTTTCAACCTATTAAGATGATTGCAAGTATACAAGTATGTATGTAATGCATGTAATCGTGTTTGCTTACTTTGATTGATTAGGTTGATTGATTAAGATTAGTTTAATTAATCATCAAAATTAATATAGATTAATACCAAAAGCCAACAATATTGTTGGGGTTATGGGACCCTAGCAAATTCTTTGGTGGTTATGGGACCACCCATATAGATGAAGGGTTGTTGCCAAGCAATCTCTTACTATGGCTCGTGGGCGTAAAAGCCTAGGTGCTTAACCGCCCGACTCGTTCGCACCAACGTGCAACCCCTCATGTCCACCCGACGCTTTGTTTGGGGCTCTGCACTACCTGAGAATAGACTATATTGGAAGTAACCCCCTCACTAACAACAATTGCTTTTAGTGTAGTGGTAAAGTCACATGCCATAAGTCCTTCACCATATATACGCCATGTGGTGTACCGTATAATACATAGTTTTAAAAGTATGATTACATCAAAAGATATATACAAATAGATACATGTAACCATATCCACCTAAAAGGGAAAAATACAAGGATCTAATCTCTGTGCGCTCCTCCTTAGTCACCACTCCCTACTACCGCTCACGACATGAAATGCAAACATAAAATTATGCCTGAGTTTTCATAAGGAAACTCTGTATGCCAAACTCCCCTAACATGTATGAAATACAACAATAAACAAGTACACAAAACTATAACAATAAAACATTTCCCACACATCACACGTGCTCCCAAGGCAAAACTGGGCACCAAGGACCTCTGTCCCAACCCACACGTCACACATGAACACATGACATCCACCGCCACACATGGACGTGCTGCAATATATAATGCATATACATTACGGGTGACTCACACAAGCTGCTACACCCCTTGTTGGAACATCGTCGGTGAAACCTCAGCCACACATGGACGGGCTGCTCACACAAGCTGATAATAAACGGTTGCTCACACAAGCTACTAAACCGTTGCCCACACATGCAGAACCCCCCCCCACACACACACATATTGATCACTTATTAGGCCGACCTGTCCTTTCCATTGCCCTAAAAGGGCCGGTGGACCCGTTGTCGTCAAAGCCGATCACAAACCTCACAACCATAAATGCACCAAACAAGGCAACAACGGTCGACCAAACATGGCACAATGGTCGACCGGTTCCCTAAAGAAAATGGCACGGTTAATTTGCAATAATCCGGTCGAACAAAAATACACACAATCGATCGAACCAAGGTCATGGACGGTTGACCGTTTGGATGATCAACACTCGGTCCAACTAACATAATTATCAATCGGTCGAATGACAAATGGGACTCGTTCGACCGAAAATATCAGACTCTTCAACTCTTCAAATTCAACCTCTATCAGTCGAACTAAGAGTCATAGGCGGTCGACCGTTTGAATGGTCTACGCCAAAACATTATTAATTAAATCATCCCATCGTCGAACGACAAAGAATATCCGATCGATCGTAAACAAGCATTTTCTAAGTTTTCTTTAAGTCAACACCGGTTGAACCATATAGCAACTGGTCGAACAAAACTTAAGTTCTCATAAGTAATCGGTCAAACCAAATCTAGGGTGTGCGACCGTTTAAATGGTTTAGACCCCCAACAGACTTACTATAGTGTTACTAGTCAAACGACAAAGGGGACATTCGACCGAAATTATCAAAGTCTTCTTCCTCTCGCCAAATATGCACAACCGGTCGCCCGCCCAAGGGCATCGGTCGACTGGTGCGAGACAGAAACTCACAATTACACTATGAACGGTTGATCGAAACATACGTCGGTTCACTGTTATCCTGCAACAACCTTGTTGCACTAGGATCTTCCCTGAGGCCTCCAGTCTCCGACAAACAATCCGACCACTTCACACACCTTGGGTGAGTACCAATACGGAACTTTGCATACATTTTCAACGCTCGCACGAGTCCCGGTAGCCGTCGGAGACCACCTCACCAACTAGCTTGCCCAACGAATTCCTCACGCGAACTACAATCACCACGCCTCCGGTAACAACCACCACGTCTCCTTTGCTTGCCGGTCACCCCACATCACCAGAATTCAGAAAGGGAGATGAGCTAAGAAGGAAAGAGTTTGAGTGAGAGGGTTAACAGTTGAGGGAGATATGTGAGGTGAAGAAAAGGAGAATGATTCTCACCTTTTAAACCTTTGCTCACAACCAATCACAACACCCCACCTCAACCTAACCCATCCAATCGCCTCATAAGCCACCTAAACAAGATTAAGCCACTAATTAAGGATTAGGATCTAACAACGAGACTTCTTTTTTTTCAAAATTTCTAGACTCTAACATTTTAGGTTTATTTGTAAGGTACCTAATTTCTAGTGTTTAAAGAAAAAAAAATTGAAGTCATGAGCTCAAAGCTCTTGACACCCTTATCCTACTTAATTGGATGGAACAAAGTAAAACTATGAATTTCTTATGAAACGTCTACAGTAAATTCCATCTGGTTTGAAGAATTTAATTATTTTTTAATAAATAAGGCCAACTTAACACGCATGAACCTCTCGTTACTTCAAAAACTACAGATTGTTAGAAACGGGAGGACACAAACATGTTTAACACCATCAATCGAAAAAAAAATCGAATGGATTTTTTTTATTATAATCAATTTCAATAGTTATTAAGAGTTTGAGACACCTCATATTTAGGAATGGATCGATATTTCCCACTAAGAGAACTCAAACTTATTCAAAGCCAAATAAGATATAAACACATCAACCTTCAAGTCAATTATAATTGACTTGAAGGTTGATGTGTTTATATGGAGTACTTAAAGAAGTGGGTGCATAAGTGAAGGTGACGGTGACGGCGGTAAACAATATGAGCATGAACCAGAGGAGGAGGAGGTCGTGGCTGCGGTGACGATGATCGTAGAGGAGGGTGCGGTGATGGTGGTCGCGGTGGGCTACGGAGACGGTGCAGAGGGACAGAGAAGGGGAGGAGAGCACAAGGGACGTCGTTGGGGTGCCGGAGAAGGTGCAAATCGGTCGGAGATCGGTCGCGGGACGGTTAGGGTTTGGGTGAGTTTTCATTTGAGATGAATGGCAGAAACGCGTATGTTCGATTTCTTTAAGACATATTGACGTCGGATGTTAGAGATATCCTACGTCTATACCTCGACGTCTATATGCATGGAGTATAGACGTCGTCCGTCAATAATATCCGACGTCTATAGGTCGACGTCTATACCCTATAGACGTCAGATTCGTAGGGTATTCCAACAACCGACGTCTATATGTCGACGTCTATACCCTATAGACGTCGGTTATACAAGGTATTGTAATAGTCGATGTTTATATGACCATATAGACGTCGTCCATAATAACAACCGACGTCTATTCGGTCATTTCCCTACTAGACGCCGACCTTTATAACGGCCGACATCTATTTGGCGACGAGTAAACCATCAAGTTCTCGACAATCAGCCAATATTGGAACTGCTCAAGTAACAGACAATAGACAGACGCTGAACTTGTTTAAGGCCCGTTGACAAAACCATCAAGTTCTCGACAATCAGCCAAGAAACAGCTAGTTCTCGTGTTAATATTATTGTACTTCATCGGCCTTGAATAAACAGACAATTGAGAGGAGTGACTCCCAACTACCATACATGCCCACATAAATGTCAATCATAGCTTCAGTGTTTTTTGAAAAGCAGTACGAACTTAAGTGTTCAATGAAACACTGTTAAAGATGTGGTATTGGCAGTTACGATTCGGTCAAATAAATAATGATTCCCTCGACTCCACAATTGCTGCACTGCCAGTCCTGCCACCCACCATATTCATGTTATGTTTTACTTATCAAAAAGTTCTTGCGAAGTTAATTCAATGTCATGAAATTAATAATAAAGGACTTGACTTTTCAACTTTATTTTTAGGTAATGCATCTTCTTCAAACTTATTTACCAATCCTAAGTCCAACCTTAAATTAAGATTTATTTCCCATTTTACACATCCTCACATTTTACCCAAATCTTTAATCTACCCACCCCAATCTCCCCCGTTTCATCCTAAACACAAAATCCCACACCCACTTCCCAAATCCGGCGAAAACCAACACACCAAATCCCAAATCCACACACATACGAGTTGGAGGAGAGAGTCATCGTCATCATCGGTGTCGTCACTCGCGTTGTCGCCGACATCACACAAGGTCCTCCTCCAAATCGACACAAGGTCAAAGGACACAATTTTGTGTCCTCTACATTCTCCCAACCCACACAAGGTCAATCTAAGTTGTTATATCTTATTCCTCCCCTTTCCCCAAATCGACAACCATCTTAACCCTATTTTTTTCAATTTCATCGAAGATGACCGACGTGCAGGAGAAGATGGGCTTGAAGTCATCGAAGGGCTCTAGAGGTTCATGAGTTTTCTTGTGTTTTAAGTTGAACTTGATTATTAGATTGTGAAATTGGTTGGGCAATGGAATTGTAATTCTTCTTCTACTTTGGTATGTGGACATACTTGTGTGTGCATCATTCAGAAAGTTGGGTTGGTTGCATTTCGGTAGAATTTATGTTGTGTAACCAATCATATCCTTGCTCAAACACTAACCAATGTCAAATTGAAACGTATGTACCTGAACTTGCATTCTAATAGACGTGAAGTTGGAAGCTGTGATAAATAGAACGAATACTACATTTCCACTACATTTGCCGTAGTTGGGGCATTTACTTAGTAATACATACATGTATTAGTAACATGATACAATAAATAACTGTCTTAGTATACATTCACTTAAAAATTTAAGAAAAGCACATGAATAACTGCATTATACAAGAAATAACCATCCATGTACCACTTTCAAATTTGACTCGTTGGGTCTTCTTCGTACATTTAGTTTAGGTATTCCTACCGTTCTCATTTATTTGTATTTTTATGTATATATTTCACCCTGATTAAGTAGGTATAATTTTTTTGGGTGCAAAGATAATGCCAAATTGTAGTTGGAAGAAACCTTTGCTCTTTCGCTGCTACTTGTCCTCTTTTCTCCCCCATTTTCAGACTATTCAATCACGTCTTACTGAAGCACAATGTAATTTATTGAACGGGTCTCCATTTGCTTACTTTTACCACCTTGGTAGGGTATTTGAGACTGATAGTAAATATATATGATTTGGTCAGAAGTTTCGATCTTGAAAAAGAGAAGTTCAAAGTTGGGGATAAATATATATACAGTTGACAGGAGATGAGCTTTGTTTAGTGTTAGGTCTACCTACCAATGACTCATATGTTGACTATAAGAGGAAAGATTCAGACACCAAGTCAAAGTAATGACTCATATGGTAACAATAAGAGGAAAGATTCGGACACCAAGTTGAAGTACCTTCACAAATCTAAAAGAAAAGTGTCACGTGAAGTACTCTGGGATTTAGTGGAGGAGAACCTAACAACAGGTGATGTAGAAGGAAGAATAAAAATGATTCATTTGTATCTATTTGCATCCATTCTTTTCCCTGAAGCAAATTTTACCATTGAATCTGCATTATGTGGGCCTATGAACCACATAGACTGATTGTGGAAGCTAGCATGGGGCCAAATGGTTTATGAGAACTTGATTAAATGTTTAAAAGCACTACAACAAAGTTGAGGAATCCCACCTTTGCTAAGAAAGATATATTCATTTATGGTTGTGTCTTCAGATTAATGGTAAGTTCATTTACTATTACAGGTGAAATTGCATTTCATTCCATGAACTACCTATTGAAGTTGCATTTTCTTGTAGGGGTGGTTGTTTGAACATGGCTCTGTCGCCAATCGAGTTAGCAAGGATACAAGTCCAAGATTTTTGTGTTGGAACTTCAAAAGAGGACTTAGTTTCAAGGAGATTACACTAAATGATGTAAGTGTTTCTCAAGTAGTTGCATTTATCTATATTTTTGGCTAAGGAAAATTTAATCCTATTTTGTAACTATTGGTGTTAATTTCAAGTTGTTGTTGAAAGTCTATCTGCAAGGCAAAATGAAACATGGTTGTTGGACTGCCATCCTACTAGACCTAAAGGATGGTTAGATGCAGTTATTGACATTCGTTTGATGGACATGGAATGGAGATCATTGCCACCTCCAAGAGGAGGAAGAAGAGCCAAATTGGAGGGACAAGAAGTTCAGACTAACATTGTTGTAGAGGAGCCCCAAAATGTTGAGGTTGAGGTTGTAGTGGAGGAGGGCCCAGATGTAACTAACGTTGCTGTGGAGGAGGCCCAAAATTTGGAGACCGCCGATGAGGATGTGCCAAATCCAAATACTGAAATTGAGTCGGAGCAATTTCCCATTAATTGTCCAGTTGCTGATGGTGTAGAGGTGGAAGTGTGTCCAGAAGTCGTAGAGTACAAAGATTTGGCACACAAAGGTATTTTAAATTTATAATATTTTACAACCTTGCTTCTATTTCAATACTTCCACTTTAGAATATCTTATCATCTTGATTCTATTATTTAATCTGTGATTGTAGATGAAGTATATAAAGAAACAGATCTTGTGATTGATAGTCAATGTATGTGGTAAGCTGAAGTGCAACCAGAGTCTAGTGTTGATGGTGACGATGTTCAGTTAGACTCTGATACTAAGAATGAACCACTTAAAAAATTTGTAAGATGTTTGGAAGACGTAGTGGTTAAAGAGAAGAGAAAGATACGGGAGGACAATCATTACCCAAAGTAAGTTTTTGAAATAAAAAAAGTCCACCATCAATGTACAAGGATGTCAAAAAAAGAACAATGACAAACGTGCGGAAAAAAAGAATATCCAGACTATTTAGTGGACAATAAGAAACCCAAGAAAACGAAGGGAAATGGTAAAGCTACAACCACAAATATTGTGAACTTGAGTAATGATGCCACAGGAAGTCATGCACAAACATCAAGTGCAACCGTCAGAACTTGGGTCGAACCCACGTTCAACTAGAATATTTAAAAAATGTGTTTTTGGATGCATTCATGAATCTTACATTGTTAATAAGTAAAATCCAAAGCTCCAACTTCAAATAATGTTTAAAGAATGTACAACATAATATTTAGCAACATAACAAAGTGCAACATAATGACCTATCACATAGCAAATAGGAATCACAATAAAAAACTATTTTCCTTCATTTCTAATCTTCAATTCCTTTCGTGCATGTCTTTCTATTATGATGACCCAACATATGACAACGGGAACATCAGATAGGATTTGTATCTTGAATCTTCGATGGAATTCATTTCTTCTTTGGCCTATCAGATCTTTGTTCGGTAATTGGCGGTTCAATTTTGTTGACGTCAGGAGGATCAGGTGTGGGATGATCAGTTGTTGGTATAGGATATATAGGCATTTCATACATCTTCCTGTAATTCTTAGAAGTAAAATAACGAGAACAAAATGTGTAAATGTTCTTACCTAAAAATTGAATGGCTATGCATGCATGCTTGCAAGGAAACCGATAGATTCGCCAATCACCGCAAGTACAATTCATGGTTGGAAGGTCTACCATACAAGAAGGTGTCGAGTTAACTTCAAGAATTGTATAAGGCACAGATATGGTGCAACGTAGGCCTTTTCCATCATGAATAGTGACTTCCAATTTTAGTTCAATAGACGGACACAAGTGATTTCCATTTAGCAGACTCAATCTTTCTCCTACTTAACAAATCCATAACTTTGACTCGGATGTGGTCGATAAGATCGGTTATGCGAAGGTGCCGAGCATCAAGTATCCATGAATTGTAGGATTCAACAACATTAGAGTACATGTGACCGTAACACTTTCCTCCAAACAAGTAGTTGGCCCAATGTTCTAATCCAGACTCATCAACGAAATGTTTGGCTACGGAAGACTCCCGAGAGAGCAAGTCATAGTATTTTTGGAAACTGGCTTGTGTGGTAGAGTATGCAATTCATTTTAATGTTCTTAACATCCTACACATAACCAAAAAATAAGTTGAATGAACATAAATTATTGGTACAAAAAAATTACAATAAGAAATAGTTAATGTTGTAAAGTGTACTTGTTCTTTCTTTCGGATGTACAGTTTTGAAGGGCTGATGCCTTAAAATTCTCCTCTAGGTGTCTCAAGCAATAAACATGATAACAATCAGGAGAAAATCTTGTAATGCCAGCACTTAAACCTTTGCATCGATATGAAATAAATGTTATTTTCTCTTCTGGGTCAACTATTTGTTTTAGGTTTTTTTAAAAACGAACTCCAATTCTCTTCATTTTCCAAATCTACCACAACATATGCCAATGGAAATATTTCATCCTCTCCATTCAAAAAGGTGTCATCGAGAAATAATAATGGTCTACACCCAACCTAAAATCCATAAATGCAAGCATGAAAAGCAACAAAAAAAATTCAAATCTAGACGACTCGGAGTTATCCTCTAAATCAATAAAAGAACTTGAATTGTTCTTCAAAGCCGCCTTACGATACCAACGAAGCAAGTCAAAGGAGTCCTTATCTTTGCCATATAAAAGCTTCCTTGCTGCCTCTTTTCCAAACCAAGTCTTATGATAAGAAATTTCAACGTCGTAATCACTACAAATATTCGAACGTATTTCAGAAACCTTGTACAACGGCCAAGTCTTCAAGGTCTATTCTACAATATTAGCAACTGAATTCTTAGAAGCTCTAGGATGGTTCGTTGTTGCAATCCCACCACCACAAGAATGATTCTTCTAATTTTTTTTAATTATGGAGGTCCCATGCTTTGAATTCCTAAGAGCATGAACTTTCCAATAACAACATTCTTTTGCACATTTAGCAGTGAGTACTTGTAAATTATTCCTCAGAAACTTGTAGTTGAAGCCCCAACAAATGGTAAAATTGCACAATGCCTTGTAAAAAGCTTTAACATCTACAAATACCTGACCAACATCATCAAGCTCTTTCTCCAACAAATCTACCTTTTTCCTTTGTTTACTTGATCCGACGTCAACTCTATATAAGCAATCGTTACTCAATGACTTCGTACAGGTAGATAAAGCTGGAGACTTTGTACTGCTAGACGTAGAGTTACTATCTACTCTCACTCATTCATCATTCGCTAGAATTTTTAAACTGGCCAATGAATAACGAATCCTAATGTCAAACATATAGTGCATATTGTCAGAGGAGAACAAGGTCATTCAAACATCATCTTCTTCGGGGAAAAATAAGACAAAGTTAAAGATGATGGTTCAAGTGATTGCCATTGGGAAGAAATAAATAACTGAAGATCCTCCAAGGTTGTGTCTTTACACAGATATGTTCCTCTACCCTCACCGTGGTAAACACATAATATCACGAGCTTGTCCATCTTTGAAATCTATTAATAATGAAAGAGATTGATAATAAGGTTTAAAAGTACACAACTAAATATGTCAAATGAATGTAAGAAAAAGTTACAAATGCATTTCATAATTCTTCAAAGACAAATTTGAAGGCCCAAAACATCCTTAAGATAGCATACAAGCATGTTTGGTTTCTCCCGACAATAGAAAGTATGCAAACAATATACACTTAGTTGGTAGCAGGACTGACTTAGTTGTTAAAGCAAAGTCTGTTAGCATCATCTTGGGTGACGTTTTGACAAATTAAACCCAAACCTCCAACCTCCAATAATCATCAAATATACAACACATTTTGGTCTTAATAAATGTATCGATAAATATACAACATGCAACATAACAAATACAAAGACATGCATTGATAAATGACAAGAGGAGAATAATGGCCTACAAATGGGACTATCCAATTACAAATTAAAAAATGTCATAGGAAGTCCATTCACACACCCACACCATCCAATTCCAACAAAACCAAACCAAATAATTTCCATGCTTGCTAATAAGCAATTACAACATAACACAACCATGTCCACTAACTCATTGCACTATTTGTTTTGCACAAGTCTTCTCATTGGGAAGTTGTATTTGATTTGCATAATCATCACAATACATAATTAATGGAACGGCAAAATACAATTTGAATTTTTTCCCAAAATATTCAAAACACGGGTTCAAATAAATTCACTAAAAAAGAGGAAAAAAATTAAAGAATAAGAGGAGGCTCCGGATCCTCCCATTCCGCTCGAATCGATGTCGAACGCTATACTTCACATGAAAGACGAGGCGACGGTTGACGATATTTTATCGGGCGACTTTCGCAATGTCGTAAGGAGAATCGAGGATACAGTGAGTTCACTTAACGATTTTGTTGGTATTCATAATTAACGACTTTGTACTGCTTGCCTACTTAACGATTTTGGGCCACTTTCATTCATTGTTGGAGAATCATGATTATTCAAGACCTTAAAATATTGCGTGTCTAATTATTGATCTTGGAATAGTCTAACATGTTAGTTAGTGTGTGATTTTCGAAATCAGTCATTAATGTGCTGGTATTCATAATTAATGACTTGTGGTAATGGTTAAATCATGATTTTCTTCTTTTGGGATGCATGCTTAATATGTGTTGGTTGTTAATTGAATAGATGGTGCTTTTGGATCTATAATATGCCTTGGAATGGTTAGTTAGAGCATGCATTCCGTTGACAAGAATAAAGTCATGTTAATGCATTCTGTAGAATTATTCATGTTTTAAGATCATGTGCTTTGTGTTGACAATGCGGAGTTGTTGTGTTGATACCTTAATAATGTTGTGTGAGTTGAAACCATATGTTGGTTGGTGTGGATAGTCTTTTAATTGTTGGATATTTGCCTTGTGGATGTACTTTTCTTTTAGATCATGCGTTTGATTGTGTTAACCTGGTGTTATTCGTGTGTTTGGGTAAATTATGATTTACCCGTACGGTCTCTCCTTGTTGAGAGAGTGGACGGTTGGGGATTTGCCTGTCCCGGGGTTCCTAGCACGGTCGGAGGGGTCGACACGTGTCTGGGGGTCAGGTTGGTTTTCCCTTGGGTCGGATTGGTGGGACCAATCTGTGCATCCATGTCTAGGAGTGACAACTGTGGAGCTTTGCTCGCTGGCTCATAGGTGGGAGTGGTGTGGTGTGACGCCACGTGGTCCATGCAAGGGGGTTTTGGTGTAGGAACTCGCCTTGTGGGAGCTGTTGCGTGGGTTTGTAGATGGTCGGGGTCTTGTGGAGTAGCAGTAGTCTTGGGGAGGGTGATTTTGTCAAGTCCTTTATGTTTATTGTGGTGTACTGAGTTATTGTAGACTCAGGGGTGGCATGTGTGTGCAGGAGTGGTGATTTAGGTGGAGTGAGACTGGAGGCGACTTGGACTAGGGACGCGTGGACTGGATCAGTCGAGCTCAGTGTTGGTATTTTTATGTTTTTGACTCTTCCTCATATGTAGTAGGTATAGAGCTCCTCGTGTATTTTCCTTCCGCAATTCATTACCCTGGTGTATCATATTTTATGTATATTTGTTGAGACCTAGTGGTAACGTTATATGATTAATGCCCCCTTTCGTACATGTTCTTCAGTCCATTGGTGTGTTGTGATCCGTGTGTGGAACAAGGGTGTGACATAAACATCTCCACACTGAGAGGGCACCAAGCAAGGAAGCATGTCAACTAAGGTTCTCACTTCTTCTATGGTGACTCCAATGGGAGTAACACCAAAGCACACCATATGGCTCTCCAGCCTCGATATCCTTGAGAGACGGATACGCCACAATCCGATGATCTACGTTTACAAATGCCACAGAAGGGCCGATTTTTTTAGCTTTGAGGCTCTCAAAGTTGGACTTGCACAGACACTTGTTCCGTTCTACCCTTACGCTGGTCGTCTTGGTTATGATAGCGATGGACGGATCCAGATAGAGTGCACTGGTGAAGGTGTGCTCTTGATCGAGGCTTCTTGTGATTCCACGGTCGATGAGTTCGGAGAGTTCTGCCCGAGTCCAGAGCTTCATGAGCTTGTGCTTCCTCCTGAGTCTTCCCCTTATCCACCTTGCCCCGTGGTTAAGATCCAGGTTTGTCTCACAAGTCAAAATGACGTTATATTTCCTGATCACATACATATGTACGTACGTACATATCTGAAAAATTAGTATCATGTTAATCAAGTGAATTTAAACACATATGCCCCAAGAACAGACATTTGAGGAGGGATCCATGGTGGGAAATTTTAAACACAAAAGCAACTAAAAAACTTGAACATACAACTTTTTTTGTTGAGATTATAAATTTTAAATGCATTTATAGAGACACGTTCCACTCTAGATTCAAACGTTCATAATTAATTAAAGACATGGGGATAAAAAAAACATTTGGTCCCTATGAATAAAGAGTGGTGAAATAATCTAACCTATGATGATCCATCCGTCAATCAAATGTTTTGGATCAAGTACGTACTTAGATATTGCCTGCAATGTGAAAAACTATTTAGAGCATCATTAACGGCGCCCAGGCAGTTCCCGGACGTCCTGCTTTCTCTCTCAGCCACGTCAGCTTCTCTCTCTGTCACGTCAGCACAAACCAACCTCCCTACAAAATCCTTAGAGCATCATTAACGGCGCTCAGGCAGTTCCCGGGCGCCATGCTTTCTCTGTCAGCCACGTCAGCACAAACCAACCCCCCTACAAAATCCTTAACCATTACCCAATCCACCCAGTCACGCTACAGTATTTGTTGTCACGTCATTATTTTTATTCTTCTCTCCAAAACTCTTTCAACAATCAACAAAATATATTAATAATCATTATCGTAATTATTTAATATCAACAATTCATTCGTTTTTAATTAACATTTAATTAATAAATACGAAAATATTATTAAAATTTAGAAAACCACATTACATAGTACATTAACCGAAAATTGAGAAACTAAAACTAAAAATACATGCTTAAATACTAAACTTAAATACTAAACTTCAAATACATTAAGACGCATTTCCTCCAAAGCGTTGTCATATATTGTCGACCAAATCGGCTTAAAGGTTCAAATGTGTGGTGCGATCACGAACTGGATCTCTCCTTCTCAAGTACCTAGTAATATCCAATACACGATCAGTGGAATACCGAACCGCGTCGTTCACGGAATTTCCAGGTTGATCCTGAACAAATTCGTTCCAATCTCCAAAATTACCGAAGGAATCACGTTCATCCTCCACTATCATATTATGCATTACAATGCAAGCTGTCATTATTTTGTTAAGTACAATCTTACTCCATGTAAGAGATGGCTTCTTCACTATCGCGAATCGCGCTTGCAAGACTCCAAATTCACGTTCTACATCTTTGCGTGCTGCTTCCTGTCGTTCAGCAAATAATTTGTCCTTCGGTGTTTGTGGATGAACGATGGACGGAATGAATGCTGCCCATTTTGGATAAATACCATCAGTAAGATAATATCCCATATTATATCGAGAACCGTTTACCTCAAAATTCATAGGTGGAGCTCGTCCTTAAATTACGTCGTCAAAAACCGGAGATCGTTGCAGGACATTTAAGTCATTGCATGAACCTGGTGTGCCAAAAAACTAGTGCCATATCCAGAAGTTAGCCGACACCACTGCCTCGAGGACAAGAGTGGCATTGCCACTACGCCAGGATATACAATACATATACACTTCAGAAACAAAATACAATACAAGTACAGAATACGAAATACTGTAGGTCCTCGATGTTTGAGAAGTCCAAGCCTCGATCAAATCGTCTCGTCTTTAGTGAGTCACGCGCGTACTGTAAGTCCTCGATGTTTGAGAAGTTCAAGCCTCGATCCAATCGTCTCGTCTTTAGTGAGTCACGCGCGTACTGTAGGTCCTCGATGTTTGAGAAGTTCAAGCCTCGATCCAATCGTCTCGTCTTTAGTGAGTCACGCGCGTACTGTAGGTCCTCGATGTTTGAGAAGTCCAAGCCTCGATCCAATCGTCTCGTCTTTAGTGAGTCACGCGCGTACTCTAGGTCCTCGATGCTTGAGAAGTCCAAGCCTCGATCCAATCGTCTCGTCTTTTGTGAGTCACGCGCGTATTGTAGGTTACTTCTCACAACTATAAATGCACTCCTCCTGGTTGGTTCTCTCTCATTCATCTACGAACAATGTCTTCACCCGATAAGTATTCCAGTTGAAAGTCTTCATCATAAATACAATACATATACACTTCGGAAACAAAATACAATACAAGTACAGAATACAAAATACTGTAGGTCCTCGATGTTTGAGAAGTCCAAGCCTCGATCAAATCGTCTCGTCTTTAGTGAGTCACGCGCGTACTGTAAGTCCTCGATGTTTGAGAAGTTCAAGCCTCAATCCAATCGTCTCGTCTTTAGTGAGTCACGCGCGTACTGTAGGTCCTCGATGTTTGAGAAGTTCAAGCCTCGATGCAATCGTCTCGTCTTTAGTGAGTCACGCGCGTACTGTAGGTCCTCGATGTTTGAGAAGTCCAAGCCTCGATCCAATCGTCTCGTCCTTAGTGAGTCACGCGCGTACTCTAGGTCCTCGATGCTTGAGAAGTCCAAGCCTCGATCCAATCGTCTCGTCTTTTGTGAGTCACGCGCGTACTGTAGGTTACTTCTCACAACTATAAATGCACTCCTCCTGGTTGGTTCTCTCTCATTCATCTACGAACAATGTCTTCACCCGATAAGTCTTCCAGTTGAAAGTCTTCATCATAAATACAATACATATACACTTCGGAAACAAAATACAATACAAGTATAGAATACGAAATATTGTAGGTCCTCGATGTTTGAGAAGTCCAAGCCTCAATCAAATCGTCTCGTCTTTAGTGAGTCACGCGCGTACTGTAAGTCCTCGATGTTTGAGAAGTTCAAGCCTCAATCCAATCGTCTCGTCTTTAGTGAGTCACGCGCGTACTGTAGGTCCTCGATGTTTGAGAAGTTCAAGCCTCGATCCAATCGTCTCGTCTTTAGTGAGTCACGCACGTACTGTAGGTCCTCGATGTTTGAGAAGTCCAAGCCTCGATCCAATCATCTCGTCCTTAGTGAGTCACTCGCGTACTCTAGGTCCTCGATGCTTGAGAAGTCCAAGCCTCGATCCAATCGTCTCGTCTTTTGTGAGTCACGCGCGTACTGTAGGTTACTTCTCACAACTATAAATGCACTCCTCCTGGTTGGTTCTCTCTCATTCATCTACGAACAATGTCTTCACCCGATAAGTCTTCCAGTTGAAAGTCTTCATCATCTTCAACATCCAATGACGAAGTTTACGACCAAGTATTGAACTCCTTAACGGAGTATGTCTCCCAAGTGGTGGACCAACGTCCTAAGAGGCGTAGAATGCGAACTTCGAACCCAGATAGAGATAGGGAGCTTGGTTACAACCGTTTGATTGTGGATTATTTTTCTAACGACCCTGTTTATCCTGACAACATTTCCAGGAGAAGATTTAGGATGCGAAAGCATGTATTTCTTCGCATTGTGAGTGCCATTGAGGCGTCTGATGTCTTCTTCCAACGTAATCCAGACGCCACCGGTAGGATGAGCATCTCTGGCCTGCAGAAATGTACCGCGGCGATTCGTATGCTAGCGTACGGTGTTGCGGCTGATGAGGTGGACGAATACTTGAGGCTAAGCGAATCCACGGCAAGAAACGCACTTGAAAAATTCTGCGATGGAGTAATTATCAACTTCGGCGGTGAGTACCTCCGAAAACCTAATGCAAATGACCTAGCACGACTACTTCACGTTGGTGAGCAGCGTGGGTTCCCAGGTATGATGGGAAGTATCGATTGCATGCACTGGGTGTGTAAAAATTGTCTGGTTGCTTGGAGGGGCCAATATCAAGGGCGTAGTGGCAATGCCACTCTTGTCCTTAAGGCAATGGCGTCAGCTGACTTGTGGATATGGCACTCGTTTTTTGGCACACCAGGTTCATGCAATGACTTAAATGTCCTGCAACGATCTCCGGTTTTTGACGACGTAATGGAAGGACGAGCTCCACCTGTGAATTTTGAGGTAAACGGTTCTCAATATAATATGGGATATTATCTTACTGATGGTATTTATCCAAAATGGGCAGCATTCATTCCGTCCATCGTTCATCCACAAACACCGAAGGACAGATTATTTGCTGAACGACAGGAAGCAGCACGCAAAGATGTAGAACGTGCATTTGGAGTCTTGCAAGTGCGATTCGCGATAGTGAAGAAGCCATCTCTTGCATGGAGTAAGATTGTACTTAACAAAATAATGACAGTTTGCATTGTAATGCATAATATGATAGTGGAGGATGAACGTGATTCCTTCGGTAATTTTGGAGATTGGAACGAATTTGTTCAGGATCAACCTGGAAATTCCGTGAACGACGCGGTTCGGTATTCCACTTACCGTGTATTGGATATTACTAGGTACTTGAGAAGGAGAGATCAAGTTCGTGATCGCACCACACATTTGAACCTTCAAGCCGATTTGGTCGACAATATATGGCAACGCTTTGGAGGAAATGCGTCTTGATGTATTTGAAGTTTAGTATTTAAGTTTAGTATTTAAGCATGTATTTTTAGTTTTAGTTTCTCAATTTCCGGTTAATGTACTATGTAATGTGGTTTTCTAAATTTTAATAATATTTTCGTATTTATTAATTAAATGTTAATTAAAAAGGAATGAATTGTTGATATTAAATAATTACGATAATGATTATTAATATATTTTGTTGATTGTTGAAAGAGTTTTGGAGAGAAGAATAAAAATAATGACATGGCAACAAATACTGTAGCGTGATTGGGTGGATTGGGTAATGGTTAAGGATTTTGTAGGGGGGTTGGTTTGTGCTGACGTGGCTGAGAGAGAAGCTGACGTGGCTGAGAGATAAAGCAGGGCGCCCAGGAACTGCCTGGGCGCCGTTAATGATGCTCTAAGGATTTTGTAGGGGGGTTGGTTTGTGCTGACGTGGCAGAGAGAGAAGCTGACGTGGCTGAGAGAGAAAGTAGGGCGCCCAGGAACTACCTAGGCGCTGTTAATGATGCTCTTATTGTTCGCTATATTTGCTTCTTTTCCCCCATTTCGTAGGATATCGCAGTAGTGATCCAATTTCTGTGGGAAAGCATATTGTGTATTAAATAGAAGGTCTTTTACATGTATACAATCATTTTTGGTAAAATACTTTTCAAATTAAACAATTTTGTCCGTTACACTCATGATTTGATGTCGAATACCATTTATACGTTTACTTTGCCATAATATTTATAATTGTAGTCATATTTACAAAGATATCCTTCAATTTGTCATGTTCAGGGAACTACTTCATATTGTAGTCCAATTGTTTTAAATTTTAGCATCAACAATAGGTCTTCACCTAGAAATTATTAAAATATCACAATTTTACCATCAAACATCAAATTGAGATGAAGTCATAAAACTTAACATCTTAAGTGAATTTATATATATCAAATTGACTTTCTTCAGGTGACCTACTTCAAATGTGGGGGTGTTTGTGTCGGCTGGCTGATGCATTCATCCGGAGACGGCACTGCCTCGATCCGTTTCTTCAACGCATGGGCAGACCTCACCAGAGGAGTCGACCCGACCACCATACCTCCTCCAATCCTAGATCGTCCCCAACTCCACGCTCGATCTCCACCATCCATCAAATGTGACCACACCAACTCCTCTACTGGTCCAGAAAATCAAAATCTAACCATCGTCAAGACCCGCTCGACCATCCTCCACCTCTCCCAAGAACAAGTCATGCACCTCAAAGACAAGACCAACAACAAAAGATCAAACACATTTTCGGTCGTGACTGCGCACGTGTGGCGATGCATGTGCAAGGCACGTGGGCTCAAATTGCACGGGACAACCATTTTAAAATTTCCCGTCAACATCAGGAAGTTCATGAACCCTCCCATCCCTCTAGAATCGATGTCCAATGCTATACTTCACATGAAAGACGAGGCTACGGTTGACGATATTTTATCGGGTGACTTTCGCAATGTCGTAAGGAGAATCGAGGATACAGTGAGTTCAGTGAGCGAAGAGTACGTGAGATCGTTGGTGGACTTTTTGGAGGAGGAGAAAAGAGTCGAGCGGGAGCCGTTGGGGTTTAGGACTAATGAACTACTTGTGGCAAGTTTGTTAAGTTTTCGGTTGTACGATGCTGACTTTGGGTGGGGGAAGCCGATGGTCTTTGGTCGTGCTTCTCAGAATATACCTGGTGGGGTGTACTTGAAGAGGGCGAATTGTGGTGACGAAGTTGTTGTGACGGCATCGTTTGAGGTGGAAGCGTTGGATAAGTTCGTTGAGTTCTTCTATACTGAGCTCGATCAAGAGTGACGATGAAGTTGTTTGAATATGTACCTTGTTTCAAGTTTGTGGTTTTGTTCGTTGGATTTCAATCTTTTATAATAAAGGGTGCAGTAAAAGGTGTACCCAACTAATAACTTCTGCTCATTTGGCTGCATATTGTGTTCTTTTTTTCGTTTTAAATTTTATATCTACATATATAAATATATCTCCTGTGTATTTCCGGAAAAGGAATTTTATTTGGAAAAAATACATTCACAACTTTAATTTCATCTTTAAGGTTTTAAAATAACATCTAATTTTTGAAACAAAAAATAACATCCAATTTGGAAAGAATACAACCGCAACTTGGTTTTTTTTGAATTGTTATTCGTCGTCCTAAAACTACTTAAATTGTTTGTGTGAATTACTGTTTTACTCTTCTCTCATTTAACTTATATATCTCTTCATTTCACTCTCTTACCACCACTCTCTCTTCACCTTTCTCTCATAATCATCAAAAATAATATTTCGGATGTCAGAAAAAAAACCAACGGACGTCCCGATGCACTCGAATATGTTAAAATGCCAAACTTTTTTAGTAAAAATTAAATAAATAAAGGGCGTCCTCCGGAGCCACCCCCCATGCAGGTAGCGTCTAGCTAAGACGCCACCCTAATGGGGAGGACATTTTTTTGGAGACGCCTCCCCTATGGGGGTGGCGTCTGGCTTAGACATTTTTTAAAATAAAAAATCTTAAAATTATACGGTGTGTTATCTCAAATTATTTCAGGTTCCATTCGAAGATTTTCGGTATTAATGTAGTTGATTATAGTGAATTTTTTCCTAAGTTAGGAAGTTTTACCAAATACCACCTTGACAGGTCGGTCTGGGTCTCGCTCCCCGATGAGCGAGCGGCATTCCAACAACACCGTATAATTTTTTAATCTTGAAATTTTTGTATCTGAATTTTTTTGGATATCTATCACTTGCAAAAAAAACTCATTGTAATTCAACTTGTTACCATCAAAATCTCAAATAATTCAAGATTACGCACCGTATAATTTTAAGGTTTATTTTTTTTTAATTTTTTTTTGGGACGAGCGTCTGCAACAGACACCTCCTCGATGAAGGAGGCGTCTTAGCGAGACACCTATTGATGCATTGCATACATTGCATCATATGTCTTTCATTTAGATTACTTTTACATCAATAAATGCTACTAAGGTATGTGTTTAGTCTTATTTACAGAATACAGGGACCTGAATGCAATTTACCCACATCCCGAGCATAAACGCGTGCAAAAGATTCATTTCTATCATAAAGACCAAGTTCAAGTTTATCGGGGTACAAATGGAAATGTATCCAAGCATAAAAGCATTCAAATCCTAATTGCAAAAAGAACAAGGACATAAGCACAAAAGTAACCAGGGACTTAACTGCAAAAAGTCAAGGACCTAATTGCAAATCACGAGTAGATTTTATTCTCTTGGAGAAAATATATAGAAAAATCAATGTATATCTCCAAATATGTGAAGGAATTAATCCGGAGTTCAAAAGAATGGAAAGAATCAATCCAGACGCGCAAAGAAGGATCAAATCATACCATAAATATTCAACCAAAATCCGGACAAAATCAGGCCCGATTGTGCGGCGTTTCCACCGCACCACACATACAATATGCGGCGTTTCCGCCGCCCAAGCATCGATCCGTGTGCTCCAATTTCGTCCAGTCGTGTCTGGACACGTGTACTTTCCAATATTATACCTAGATCCCTTGTAGCAACTATAAATAGACCCGAGAACGATGTTAGAAGGGTCCTTAGTCCTTAGTCTTTGGTTGTAGTTTTTATTCTTAATCTTAGTTTTGTATTCTTCTTTTCATTAATAAAATTCTGTTATTTTATTTCTTGTTTTTAGTCTTCTTTTGTAATTCCTCTAGGACCCCTTCTCCTCCTTTCCATCCATGAGTTTCTAACTCTTTCCAAAGGGTGGAGGTGACGGATTTAGGGTGAAGAGAAGAAGAATAAAAGTTATTATTTTAATTTCGTGTTAGTATATTTTGATTACTTGAGTTTATGTTAAATCATTTATCATGTAATGCTTTATAACTAATATGATTTATTATAAGTTTCTGAATTCTCTAATCTAAACCCAATACCTAAACCTCCACCCAACGGAATTCACCTCTTTGTTCTTGTTTTAGTTTTATTTGTTCTTGTTTCTTGCTTTAGATAATAAAAACCAAAAATCTCAAAAACCCAATTTATTCTTCTCTCCTTCTTTCCCCCAATCGAAATCACACTAATAACAAATCTCTCCCTCCTTGTGTTCGACCCGTATTTGCCACGTCTTCATTGACACCGTGCACTTGCGGTATAAATTTAATTCTCAACAAGTTTTTGGCGCCGTTGCCGGGGAGGCGACGCAGATTTTGTTTTCTTTTGTTGATTTCGATTTTATTCTGTTTATCTTGTGCGCGGTCTAAGTATTTGGATTTGTGTTTCAGGAAACAACAGAGTGCGCGGAGAAATCCGGGCACATTTGGAGCTAAACGAGCGGCAAAATCGCCGCACCTAAAGAAGAACTTGCGGCGAATCCGCCGCACACTTGGAGTTTCTGGGCTTCAAATTTTTCTGGGACGCGACTCATCTCTGGGTGAACGCGCAGAGCATCTAAAATTTCGAGAGCGGGCGGTGAACCCGACTGAGCATTGCATAAGGTAACCTTTGCTGCCTCTTTTCCTCGTAATTTCTATTTTCAGAAAATTTCCTTTTATTAGAACTGCATGTGTTAAGGAAAAATTCCATAATTGGCAATAATTCAACTCTGACCTAAAATTGGCAAAATTAGAAAGGCCTTAGTGCATGCATCATCTAGTGTTTTGTATGCATTATTCTTGCTAAATTCTTGCAAATTAATTCTTGTTGAAGAGTGCTGGAGGCAAGGTACGTATCGCGTTTTAACGATTGCATTTAAGCATATAATTTAGTTTGCATACAACCTTGCAATTGCCCCCTCTAAAGACCATTGTTTGACTATCTTTGCTAGATCTAAGTTAAACTATTTTAAGGGCAACTCCGTAGGCAAAGATACGGTGGGGATTTCATCACCCTTCCGTGGCCCACAAATCACAATCTTAAAGTGTCACCTAAGCCTTAAATTTAAAATCAATTAGACATTGGCCCCTAAGGACTCGGAATCATTTAAGGAGAAGAATTGGTTTGACTTGCTATGACCTGAAGCCGATCGAATTCAATTTGGTGTCTAGGAAGTGTTTTTGTGTTGACGAGAGTCTTCCAAGCGAAGTGGTTGTCTAATTGGCACCGACTCTGTCGGAAGCGCCCCCACTAGCTATACACTACCTGGCCAATTTGGTTTGATTAGTGAGGGAGGTGAATCAAGCGAATCAATTCGACTCAACCAGTTAGGAGTCGTCTAGATATAAGCGACACTAGGTCTAGGATTGGTTGAACGGTGCTTTCTTAGGAAATTTCTGACCAACCCTCTTTCTATCTTTAGAGTTAGGTTTCCCTTCTCATCTGAGTCTTCTTTCTCTTCTCACCTAAATTCTCTAGATTAGGATTCCTTTCTCATCTTGCCCCATTCTATTGTTTGTTTCCATTTTGAAAAAAAAAACGTAAAAAAAACGAAAATTAAAAAAAAATTGTAATTAATTCTTGAAATTAAATTTGGAATTTAAATTTCGAATTTGAATTCAAAAATTGATTCAACCCGGTGCAATCAGATTTGGATTCGAGACTTGAGTAATCGACTCTCACGAGTTCATCTAGATTCCAGTCTGGAACTTAGCCCCAATCCACCTGTTGCACCACCTCACCCAGATCCAATGGGTGAGAACGTAGTGGACCCACCTGTTGTGCAACCCATAACTCTGAGGGATCGATGCTATCCAGCGATGGCTGCTCAGCCATCGTGCATCGTTATGCCCACCATACCGGGTCGCGACTTCGAACTTAAGGCACAATACATGAGTATGTTGCCTAAGTTCACCTCTAGGGAAGACCCATACCTCTTCCTTAGAGAATTTGAGGAAATCTGCTCCCTTATGCAATACCAGCATATCCCTGAGGAGGCAGTGCGTCTGAAATTCGTGCCTCTGGCACTGAAGGACGACGCTAAGAAATGGCTATATAGTCTAGCCGAAAGATCCATTAGAAGTTGGGCTGAGTTTGTTCAAGTATTCCTAAAAAAATATTTCCCCAACCATAAGACTACGAGGATTAGGAATGAAATTGTTGCATTCGTTCAGTCTGAGAGCGAGCCGTTCTATTCCTATCTAGAAAGATTCAAAAGTGTTCTGACCTAATGCCCTCGTCATGGAATTCCGAGATGGCAATTATGCCAAATTATTTATGAGGGATTGACACCCACATCTAGAGTTATGGTAGAATCCGTAAGCCAAGGGAATTTTATGTCGAAAATGAAAATGATGCCTGGACTTTCCTTGAGGATTTAGCTGAAAACAGTATGCAATGTGACAATGCTAGAGCACCGCTTAACCCGAGTATTAGATCTAGAATAGCAAGTCAACCCAGACCAGCTGTCTTAGCTGTTGATGCCAACATAGCGGCTGAAGCAAAACTAGCTACCCTTATGCGCAGAATGGAAAGTTTAGAGCTACAAGCCCAAAACCGAGTGAATCAAGCCTCAACTATCCCGTGCTCTAGATGTGGTCAGACTGGTCATGTAATGGAGGATTGTGCGGAATGGGACCAAGTTAACGCCATGTATAACCATGCTAGAAATGACCCATACGCATCAACCTACAACTCGGGTTGGCGTAATAATTCCAATTTCTCATCAAACCAACAGGGTCAACCTCCTAGACAACAACCGAACCCGTATAACCAAAATAATACATCATCTGGGTTTAGTAACAATAACGATCATGAGGTTAGGTTGACAAGCTTGGAAAATTTAATGAAAACCTTTATACAAACAACCAACCAGACCTTCCAAAGGCTAGAGACACAAGTCAGTCAACTAGCACAAATAGTACGTGAAAGAGAAAAGGGTCGGTTTCCAAGTCAACCTGAGGCGAACCCTAGATCTAATAATTCCTATCCCTCCTACCAAGCACCTTCAGGAAATAACAACCCTAGACCGGTTCAAATGGTTAATGAGGAAAGACCGTTCCAACAAATAAATGATGTAGTATCATTACGGTCCGGAAGACAAGTTGATAACAATGTGGTAAATCCTAGAGTGTCCAATCAATCTAGCCATCAAGCACCCACATATGACCTGACCATTGAACCTGACGTCCAATCTGAAACGCCCAACCCACCTACTCAATCTGAACCCATAGATCAACCTGAACCTGAGCGAGTCTATGTTCCTAAAGCCCCATTCCCCAATAGACTCAAAAAGAACTCAAGTGCACAAATAGAGAAAATCTTGGAAGTATTTAAGCAAGTTAAGGTGAACATTCCACTCTTAGATATGATTCAACAAATACCTGCTTATGCTAAATTCTTAAAAGATTTGTGCACTAAAAAGAGAAAAACGAATGTACCAAAGAAGGCATTCTTAACTGCAAACATAAGGATCCTGGGTGTCCCACAATTTCATGTTCAATAGGAGATACTTTTATCAACAAAGCCCTTCTAGACCTTGGTGCTAGTGTTAACCTACTCCTGTACTCTGTCTACGAGCAACTCAACCTTGGTCCATTAAAACTCTCTAAGACAACCCTTCAATTTGCTGATTGCTCTACTAAGAAACCAAGAGGTATAGTCGAGGACGTTTTGATCAAGGTGGGTGACTTCATTTACCCAGTGGATTTTGTCGTACTAGATACCGCACCTGTTGTAGATCCTAAGAGACAAATCCTTGTAATACTAGGCAGACCCTTTTTAGCCACTTCTGAAGCATTGATAAACTGTCGAAATGGGCTCATGCAGTTATCTTTTGGGAACTTAAAAGCTGAATTTAATATCTTTCATATTGATAGTGAGCCAGAAATAACATGCAATCAAAGTGATGTTGTGATGAAATCACGTATCTATAATATTTCTGAATCGTCACAAAATCAAAAAGGAAGTAAGAGAAAAGGGAGGAATTCATCTACACACCCACCGTCACTCGAGCAAATAAGAGAACCAATTTATGTGAGGGGTGTGGAACCTGTAACTCAGGACGCTCATTACAACATGAGGAACAATTCAACTGGATACATGCACCAATATGGTGTCATTCAATCCAGTTCTGACTATGGTTGACTTTGAGCAAATTCCATCCTTCCACCGCAGTTCACCAAGGTAATAAGTGCATTTGCTTTATATTTGCATACATTGAGGACAATGCATGATTTAGGTGTGGGGGGTGTTTATGTATATATTTATCTATATATTCTGTCTTTTATTTAAAAAAAATTAAAAAAAAAATTAATGTTTCATGACATAGCTTAAGATTGAACTGCTAAAACCCGTGTACAAATTGCATTGAGTTTTTGTTCCTTATTATATAGTTCTGCTTGTAGAAATTGTGACATAAATCTAAGTTCCAAAGAAATAACTCATTGCCCTTTAAGACATGTATGCACTTAAATTGGATGAATCAAATCTTTGAAGTGGTTGATAAAAAGCAGAGGTTGAGGAAAATATACCGGGAAGTGTGGACTTCTAATAGCAATTAAGCCTTGAGGAAAATAAAAATAAAAATAAAGAAATAAAGTGAAGAAAACACATTTTGCAAAATGATTACAAAAGCCCAAGCCTTTGAGTCACTGGTCCGTAGGGGTATCTTGAAACCCGGTAACTTGAGTCTACCAGCTCGGGATTATCGACCAAACTCGCTACACGAATGCAAAAAGGGTAAAAGTGTCAAAAAGCAAATGTGTTGAATCACGGAAGAAAAGAAAAGAAAAAAAAAAATAATACTCAAGGCCCAAAGCTAAAAGAATGATCCATACCATGGTTGATCCGAATGATACTTCACCACCAGAGGAGGCGTGCAAAATAATTCAAGTGATAAACATGTGTAGAAGGGTTAGTGGTGTGAATGTTGGAGGAACAAAGACCAAGTCATATTTTTAATGAGTTAGATTTATATAATGAGCATGCAAAAATTCTGAGTGAGATGTATAAAGTTGAGGTAGGGATATTGAGAGCTATTAATGAAACGTTGATTTAGGATTTTGTGGGTATATCCGCTGAAAACCCTCACGAGACAAAACTCGTCGCCCTTGGCAACAAGGAGGTTTAAAGGCTTGTTGCACAAGCTAAGTGCAACCGTGATTCCTACGAAAGTGAGTTAGGATTTCCCTGTTTTTATTTTTCGTATCTTCTGTTTTGCTAGGGACTAGCAAAATCTAGGTGTGGGGGTATTTGATGCATTGCATACATTGCATCATATGTCTTTCATTTAGATTACTTTTACATCAATAAATGCTACTAAGGTATGTGTTTAGTCTTATTTACAGAATACAGGGACCTGAATGCAATTTACCCACATCCCGAGCATAAACACATGCAAAAGATTCATTTCTATCATAAAGACCAAGTTCAAGTTTATCGGGGTACAAATGGAAATGTATCCAAGCATAAAAGCATTCAAATCCTAATTGCAAAAAGAACAAGGACATAAGCACAAAAGTAACCAGGGACTTAACTGCAAAAAGTCAAGGACCTAATTGCAAATCACGAGTAGATTTTATTCTCTTGGAGAAAATATATAGAAAAATTAATGTATATCTCCAAATATGTGAAGGAATTAATCCGGAGTTCAAAAGAATGGAAAGAATCAATCCAGACGCGCAAAGAAGGATCAAATCATACCATAAATATTCAACCAAAATCCGGACAAAATCAGGCCCGATTGTGCGGCGTTTCCACCGCACCACACATACAATATGCGGCGTTTCCGCCGCCCAAGCATCGATCCGTGTGCTCCAATTTCGTCCAGTCGTGTCTGGACACGTGTACTTTCCAATATTATACCTAGATCCCTTGTAGCAACTATAAATAGACCCGAGAACGATGTTAGAAGGGTCCTTAGTCCTTAGTCTTTGGTTGTAGTTTTTATTCTTAATCTTAGTTTTGTATTCTTCTTTTCATTAATAAAATTCTGTTATTTTATTTCTTTTTTTTAGTCTTCTTTTGTAATTCCTCTAGGACCCCTTCTCCTCCTTTCCATCCATGAGTTTCTAACTCTTTCCAAAGGGTGGAGGTGACGGATTTAGGGTGAAGAGAAGAAGAATAAAAGTTATTATTTTAATTTCGTGTTAGTATATTTTGATTACTTGAGTTTATGTTAAATCATTTATCATGTAATGCTTTATAACTAATATGATTTATTATAAGTTTCTGAATTCTCTAATCTAAACCCAATACCTAAACCTCCACCCAACGGAATTCACCTCTTTGTTCTTGTTTTAGTTTTATTTGTTCTTGTTTCTTGCTTTAGATAATAAAAACCAAAAATCTCAAAAACCCAATTTATTCTTCTCTCCTTCTTTCCCCCAATCGAAATCACACTAATAACAAATCTCTCCCTCCTTGTGTTCGACCCGTATTTGCCACGTCTTCATTGACACCGTGCACTTGCGGTATAAATTTAATTCTCAACACCTATCCCATTAGGGTGCATTTTACCTAGACACCCAGTCTTAATTTTTTTTAAATTCGTGTGATTTAGACGTTTCGTTAGACATTTTTGTCGTGTTAGTACTAGTAAAGTTAGGAAAATTCAGACAAAAGTCTTAGTTTAAGAGATATTACGAAATTAGTATTAAATGGATTGTGAACGGTAAAATAGTGATTAGACGAGCGACTTAAGTAGTTTTGGGACGACGAATAATAATTTATTTTATTTTATAAGATGTCGGAATATACTGTATATTGTTTCACAAACAACCGCCTAATTGTAATGTAGTGCCACGACAATAACCTTAATTAAACAACCTATTGTCATCACTTTAGTTTACTATTTACAATGCTATTGTGTTGAAGAGTCAACCTGTCGGAATAATCACATGAAACGGAATGATAGTAGACACTAGATCAAAGCTCGTAAGTTACACGTGTGATAATATATTTGATTCTCTGTCCTTGGAATTCTCAAACAATGATAATACATTTGTTACACATTCAACTAAAAAGTTGTGTTATAATAACTGAACTGCTAAACATCGCCCCAAAATTACTTAAATCGCCCCTTGAAATTACCAAATTGCCCTTCCTCCTATTTTTGCTTATATATCTCACAATTTCACTCTTTTTTCAAAGCTTTCTCTTCCTATACCTACTACACAAGATTACGAATGTCTCGGAGGCCAGGGAAGCAGCCAGCAGTTCCCCCGGTGTACCCGTATGAGGTAACATTACGTTATTTATTTGTTTTTAAAAAAAAAAAAAAAGGCGTCGGCGTCCGAGGGAGACGCCCCCCGCATGGGTCGGGCGTCCTCGGAAGCCGCTCCCCCCATAGGGGGGGAGCGGCTTCCGAGGACGCCCGACCCATGCGGGGGGCGTCTCCCTCGGACGCCGACCCGAAGCGGGAGACGTCTGCGGAAGACGTCTCCCCGATGGGGGAGACGTCTTCCGAAGACGTCTCCCCATAGGAGGAGGCGTCTGCGACAGACGCCTCCACCTTGCGGGAGGCGTCTGTCGCAGACGCCTCCTCCTTTTTTGTTTTTTTAATTAATAAATATCATAATTACTTTAATAAATAGTGATAAATCAAAAAAATTAATTTAACAAATTCTTATTAAGTTTAACATTTGTGATATTTAGTTTTAACAAATTTTGATTTAGTTTAACAATTGTTTTAATTTAGTTTAACAAATTTTGATTTAGTTTAACAATTTTGATAATTAAGTTTAACAAATTTTGATTTAGTTTAACAATTTTGATAAATATGATAATTTAGTTTAACAAATTTAACAAATTTGTATTTAAAATTTCAATAAATAGTCATCGGGTCACAGTGGAGGGAGAGGCAAGTCGATACCATTACACGCCTTCCGTTCTTTAGAGGATGATTCAGCACCGCGTCATCCACGTAGACGGGGGATATCTGCTTCGGTCAGGAGGGAGAGGGAGGCATTACGTCGTCGTGAGGAGGAGGATGATTCCTTCGATGATGAGCATGTGGATAGTTTCGACGACGAGAGCGACGATGATGGCCCGTATGATGTGCGGCCGGAGGTGGAGAGGCAGGGGGATTATAGCGGAGGACGTGGTCGAGCGGGTACTTCTACTTCCGCCGGATGGATGGTGCGGAAGGGTAGGGGTGGGAGGTTTACGGCCGGGGATTCGAGCTCGTGCACTGTTGATCCCCGCGCTCAGAAGAAGAAGAGGGTCCAGGACGATTCTTGGATCGTGAGCAGTATGACGCCTGGTGGTCCTTTAGATGGGAGCGTCATTCCTAGTTTCTGGGGTCACATTGCTAGACGGATCTGGGACGGAGAGGATCGGAAGGTTCTGAAGTGCCAGAATCGGCACAGAGCCTGTACAGCACTACAGGGTTGGCGGTCTACACTGAGTGCTGATATCAGAGAGGAGATTAGTGCCACGCATTTGGGGCACTTACCGTACAGCATGTTCCCTTATCTCGACATGCCTTTGATTTCGGCGTTTGTGGAGCGGTGGCAGCCTGACACCAACACTTTCCACATCCCTTTCGGAGAGATGACGATCATGCTTCACGATGTTTTCCAGATCCTGCGACTTCCTGTGGATGGTCGTCTGGTTAGTGCTCAGGGGTCGACGTCTGAGCTGAGGTGTTATGTGGCAGAGTTGCTTGGTGTCACACCTGATGGTCTGGCGAGAGATACAGCTTTATGGAGTGGTGGTGGTGTCGGCATCGACTCCCTTGAGGACCTATGCAGACGGGCACGACCTCCGCGGGCCGATGATACACAGTTGACGGCGTACCTATTCTTGATGCTCGGAGCCGTCTTGTTTGTCGACAAGAGTGGTTGTCGGATCAGACCACGCGATCTACTGGAGGCTAGGGACCCGGAGACCGTTCGTGAGTACTCGTGGGGGTCAGCGACGTTGGCATACCTGTACCGGCAGCTTGGGATAGCTAGCCGTGCGGATTGTTCTGGGATTGCAGGTTGCCTTACGCTGCTGCAGGCGTGGATATACGAGTACTTTCCTGCATTCCGCCCGCATCGTGAGCGGAAGATTATCGACGAGGGTCATCCACGTTCGGGTATGTGGGTTGTCCGGAGCGAGGACAAGAGCGATGGACGATTGCGTTCCATCCGCGCACGGCTAGATCAGATGACTGCATCAGAGGTATCAAACTTTACACCATTTATTTAATTTTAAGATGTATTATTATTAATGTGTTAAACTTTAGGTGGAGTGGTTACCCTATGGTCCTGACCCAGCAGCGGATGTCCCGAGGACTTTATTGATGGGTCTTATTCGTTATCGGGATATCATAGAGCCTTATATGCCCGATCGGGTATTGCGTCAGTTAGGATATGTTCAGGTGATCCCGGTTGACATTCCGACACCAGAGCATGCGGTGCGGTCTGCGACAGCAGCGACGTACGACGTCAGGTTCCCCGCTTCTACAGCGGAATCGACTTGGCGGACATTTCCGAGATCATGCCGATTGTTCCTTGGCGACTTCAGACGTAGTCGCGACCCCTCCGAGTGTGATGCACGTTATCTTGATTGGTTCGGTAGTTACTCACATCCTATCATCGTCCGTGGTGCCTCCCGGAGAGCAGATCGACCACCAGATAGGACGTGTGGCGATCTGGTAATTTTTTCATTTTATCTAAATTTATTTGTACCGTATAATTTGTTAATGTACGCTAATGTTAATGTTATGTGCAGTGGATGAGTAAGATGATACGGGCTGTAGACCCAATCTTGCAGATGAGGGATGAGCTGCCAGACGATGCCAGAGCTGCATGCGGAGATGTGGATCAGATCATACAGTCATGGCATACTCAGTTAGGCATCTCCGACCATGATTCGGATAATGAGTAGGCTGATCTGTTGTACCGTACTCTTAGTATTTGCATTTATATTTGTTTATCTGTTGTACGCTTAGTATTTGTGTTTGCTTATCTGTGGTACGCTTAGTATTTGCATTTATATTTGTTTATCTGTTGTACGCTTATTATTTATTATTTGTGTTTGTGTTTGCGAACATGTCGTACGCTTATTGTTTGTATTTGTGTTTTGCTTATCTGTTGTACCCTTATTATTTGTATTTGTGTTTGATAACCTTTCGTACTATTATATATAATGCAAATAAAGCAAACATATCAAAACATATTACATAATAAAGCAACACTATATAATGTACAAACATATCAAAACATATTACATAATTATACAAACATATCAAAACATATTACATAATTGTTGCCAATATGCTATCCTATGTTGGTACTCCAGCTCCCATCCAATAACACTCTCATCTCGTATTTGATACCACAGAGTCGCTATAGGAGGTACGGGGAATCCCTCATTCAATTCCAAACGAATGTAATGAGCGTAACTCCCTAAATGAGCAATAATCAACTCTCTGCACGGTCTCGTCACGGTAGGCGGACTCTCCCAAGGTAGAACTGTAAGACATGGGTACAACGAACCATCATTTCCGAGAGAGAAGAACATAACTGCACACTTGTAAAAATTTGCAATGGGAAACAAGTCCGTCCACGTCTCCATATAGTGATTCTCGCCACAAGGTCCCCCGCCCCAATTAATCCGGTGACGAGCCTCCGCCACACCGTCGTAGTATACGTGCTCATAAAAAGATGGGTTCGCAGCTATCTCATTTGAAATCGAACGACGGGCGAGTTGCCAATTGTCTTCACCACCGTGGAAAACATCGGCGACACATCGAAATCCACAGTTTCCATCAGCACGTACATCATTCCACTGGTGTAGGAATGGCATAATGATTCCTGGAATTCTATCTCCATATGGGAAGTCGTCTACGTCAGCCCGCCCAGTCACTACAATATGAACAAAAAATACAGTTAGATATAATAACAAAAGATACATATTTACTGAAATAAATAACAAAATTATAATAATAATAAATGTAAGGATGGTATACCTGATCCTCCTCTCACTGACGAAGAACCAGAAGATCGACCACGACCTTTGCTTCCACTACCAGAAGAACGACCACGACCTCTACTCCCACTACCTGAAGATCGACCACTACCTCGCTCTGCATACTCAAACGCACTAGGGTCCCGTCGTGTCGACTTTCCCCTTGGTCGACCTCGTAGCTTTGTTTTTACTGCAGGCTCTTTCAAATTCGAATGTTCGGGGTGTAGCTGCTCGAATAAAACCCGAGAGGCAGATCGAATTACGGTAGGGTCACTTCCTGCAATCTCATCAACCAGACTGCGAAAATGTTCGGCGTCTTGAGCTGCCTGAGACACAAACTCTGCGTTCCCGGCTCCTTCCCCAATGACAAGTGTCCTCCAGAACGAATGAATCTGCTCTAAGTAAATTCCGTTTTCTGATTCAAGACATCCACGGATGGTACATGCGCAAGGTATCCCATGAGAAGTCAGAAAAGCGCACTCGCAACGATATTCAACTTCATCATCTAACTGTTGCATTCTCTTCACCTCCTGACTCAGCAACTGCAAACAGTGTTGCGAAACTCTACCATTTATGTGACGATATAGAGCATGTCCGAAATTAGTCAAATTTCGCCGTCTCGAGTCTTCAAGAAAGTTTCGAATATTCGTCAGCTGCATTTCAGTAGCCGCGTTGACGCGCTCGAAAAGAGTGTCCAGAGCTGCAGTCGATGTAGAAATCCACTCTTTTAGAGCCGAATGAGCACTTTCGACCCTACAATTCGTGGTGTTCCCAAAATGAAGGACTTTGTTCGTCCAATTCAGCACAAACTTTTCTTTATGCACCAACCACGTGGTGTCCAGATACTCCGTGATAGCCGGCCACGATCTATACAAATCTTTCAGAGCATACACAGCTCTATCATACTCGGCTTCTGAAGTAGAAAGCATGATCTTCCTCCATCTTCCACGCCTCAAAGTCTCTGCCATCTCCTTATTCTTGCCGAATACGTGGTATGCGTAATTCAATACGTCTTTGTTGATGTGCCATGTGCAGAGTAAATGAGCAGAGTCAGGAAAAACCTCTCTCACTGGTCGCATAAGGCCTAACTCCCGGTCTGTTATTATTGCAGTCGGGCTGACAGTCCCCAATAACAGATCTCTCAACTTCTCCATCACCCACAAATAACTGGAGTAAGATTCATCCATCAAAATCGCATATCCAATAAGGAAATTCATGTTTGCTGGTGTGACCCCAATCATTTCGAACAAAGGCATCTTATACTTGTTCGTCTTGTAAGTCGAATCCATGCATATAACGAAAGGATATGTCCGCAACAACTGGACTGACATCGGATGTGCCAAAAAAGCGTGAGTTACGACATCAGTTTCTGGATCCGCCATAATCCAATGTAAGTACTCATACTGCACTGCTTGGTAGAGAAACTGCTGGACGGGATTCCGATCTTCAGATTTTGTCCTCCTCATGTAATCTCTGAAATTATAAATATGCCTTTGATTTGGATTGTCCTCCGGGAATTTTTCTTTTACTGCCTTCAAGATGTTCCGTGGTTTTGCTTGCGCCTCTGTCATATCACGAACAATCTTCTTCGCCCCAGAACTTAGACCACTAATTTGACGATGACCCTCTGGATAAACTGCCAGTCTGTGGTTGTGATGTCCGTGAGCACTATTATAAACCACAACCCATCCATCACGATCTCGTCGCTCCACCACTTTTATTAAGAAACGGCAACCGCAACCCTTTCTTTTGGTGTTTTTTCGAAGTGCAGTATCCATATCCCGAGACTCCATTTGATTTCGCCGGTCGCATCTCAAATAACAATCCATCCGACTATCTGATCTTGTTTTGTACGACGACACGACCAAAAAAAACCCAGCTCCGATAGCTACTTGTTTGGCCCATTTACATGCTTCATCGATTGTTTCAAAGATTTGTGTAGTTTGAAATAACTCACTGTAATCCACTCCATCACCACCGAAATCTGGAACCTACAAAAATATATTCAAAATTAAAAAAATAAAAAAATAAATTCGAAATTAAAAAAATTAAAAAATAAACTCGAAATTAAAAAAACAAAATCAAAAAAAAAAAAAAGGCGTCTGTGTTAGACGCCTGCCCCATGGATGGGGCGTCTGTGTTAAACGCCTTCCCCAACGGTAAGGCGTCTGCGTAGGACGCCTGACCGAAGGGAAGGGCGTCTACTACAGACGCCTTACCCATGGGGAGGACGTCTACATAAGACGCCTCTCCCATTGTGTAGGCGTCTGCGTTAGATGCCTCGGCCATGGGGAGGGCGTCCTACGCAGACGCCCTCACCATGGGGGAGGCGTCTAATGCAGACGCTCGGCCCAAAAATTTCCCCGCGCCAGGCTTACCTCACCCGATGCATCACCCTCGCCAGACATTTTCGTGGTGTTTTTACTGATAAATTATGAATATACAAGACCATAGGCCTTATTTATAGACACGGGACGATTTGGGTATTAAATATATTGTTAAGGGCAATTTGGTAATTTCAAGGGGCGATTTAAGTAGTTTTGGGGCGACGTTTAGTAGTTCCCTATAATAATCCTTCTATTTAGTGTATATTTCGATATTGAATAGAACCAAGAACAATTTGTAAAATTGGAAATTGTTATGAACACACAAAAATGAGATGAACACACAAAAATGAGATGAAATACAACTCCTCCATCCTCCCTCAACTTCTTGTCTGATCGTTATTTTACAACACGTTATCAGCACGACTTCACTCGATGTGATCAACTCAAACACTAGTTGTTTGTTGTTTGATTAAGGTAGTTTACAACATAAAGTTGTATTCATCTCCAGGTAGTTTACAATTTATAATATTATTAATCTATTTACTTGTTGAATATGCTCATATTATATTCTTAAATGTGATGTTATATGTCTAGAAATTATACTCATATTATATTCTTAAATGTGATGTATGTTTACAAATTTCTATTACAAAATCTTGGTTTGAAATATTATGTTTTGTATATATATTCTTAGATGGCGGACTATTAACTTTTATTTTAGTATGGTAGTAAAATTTAAATCATGCACATAACATTTATAGATGCATATGAGTATGTTATTTGATAAATATGTATTAATCAAGGTTTATAAGCATTTTGTTTTGCAAAAGTTGATCATATATTTGGAATATCACTAGATGAATTAACATTCCAATGATAATGACATAATTTTTGTGTGCATATGTCATATCTAATGCATGTTGTTTTGCAAGAAACTATAAACGTTTCTTTTTATCTATTTTATTTTGTGTATCTTTTATATGATATTGATCATCTTGATTGTTGAAGAATGTTAAATGAACAAAAATGAACAAAAATGCAATGATAATGAAGAATGTTCTATGATATTGATCATCTTGATTGTAGAAAATATACGTCTTTTGATAAATGAACAAAAAATTTACTTATCGCATTTTGGATGTTAAAATCCAACTTGATGCTCTTGAGTATACAAATGAAAAAAAATAAATAATATATATATATATGTATGTATATTGCTTGACATAGTTAGATATTTTTTTTGGAATAATGAAAACATGCAAATGGTATTTTTTTTTCTTATAAAAGTCTACATGTTATTATTGTTTTTAACTTGTGCACTGAAAAGAAAAGAAAAATGCTTGGATATTATATCATATTATTCTTGTGATGAAACACTAGTTTCAATCATATTTGATGTATTTTTGCAAATCTAATATTTGATGCATCCCGTTAAGTTATCATATTATGTCACAAAAATTTTTGATGTTATTTTGTTCCATCACATCTGAAAATATTATGGTTATTCTTTCAAGCACATGTGATTTATTTATGCAATTATATATATATAATAATGTGGTATATTGTAACAAAATTTGGATTTTCATATTATGAAAATAATTATTTACCATATGTCATGTTATCATTGAAAAAGAAGCACTTCAGGCCTGATGGCAAAAACTGTAATCTTCATGAGGTGCAAATATATAATGATATCAAGATTGTATATTCATGTGAAGAAAGCTATGAAAATGTATAGCAATCCCTGAAGGATTCTTATGAGCATCAAAAGGGTGTGCAAATGCCAAAGTCTCATAAACTCATCAAACTCATTCCCTAAATCTAGCTTTATGTGTGTCCAGAAGACCATAGAGAGTTGAGATGGGAAAATCTTATACCCATTTCACAAATTAATGATCTGATACTCTAATAGTAGTACGGAGTCCAAAAAATCACAAGTAATTGACTTGCTCCATTCCCTGAAGTGAATGTATGAGAGCGTGAAAAATCTTACAAAAGTCTATTATAATCATTTTGTGACCATGATTATGGATGTGAATGTGGATGGATAAATGACAAAATAATTAATGTCCTTATGGTATATAAATTCCACGATCAAAATGGGTTTATTTGTAGTTATGTGTGTTTTATTTGATAAGTAACATATACTTTATCTAGTAGATATACATGATTATATGCTGGAATACCAATATGACAAATTGGTATTATATACAATGATACAAATATTTTGTTTAAGCTTTGATTTATTTGTCATTTATATTGAAACTATATATTTTATATTGGGCAGCGCTCTCGTTAGTCCAATATATTTTCATACTTGAGATTGTTATTCACTTACGATGAGATTCTTTTTAGATATTAATAATACACATGTATATGTTGCTAACATATCGATATTCATCATTTTTTAATATGTTTGTGATGACTATTTATGCATATCATTATAATGTATTTTTAAGGATCAATAACAAAGATAATATTTGCATTATTATCTTAAAATGGCAAAGTACACATGCATATGGTGATATGTTAGTATGCATAATTTCTATCTAAAAGACTTATACCAAGTTACGTTGAAATTAATTGACATTCATGTGATTGAATGCATGGTTCTTATTTTATATTTTGTCATTGGAAGAACCTTATCATTTATTTTGTAATAGTTGCATAAATAATTTATCTACAATAAATATTTTATTCGGCTTGAAATGAAGAGTATGGATACTCTTCGGTCTCCTATTTGATTTAAGATCAGGAAAGATGAATTATGCATCATGTATAGTGTTGTCATGCACACTATATTAAGAGATAAGTATTCTCTAATTTGATAATGAGAAAAGCCAATGTCACTACTGTACAAGGTCGTACAAATTTAGTAGAAAGCTCCAGAAGAGTCATATCTACTATTGCATGTTGAATTATCTTGGCGTTAAATGATGCATTTTATAAATTATGTCTCAAGAAACTTATTAAGTTTCAAATCGCAAGAATGACTTGTATTGAGACTACAATTGAAGTAAAGAAGAATATTTTTATATTCCTACAATCATGTCAGGCAGGAAAAATGCTATAAAAAACCTGACTTTTGAACAATGTGTCATTGCACACATAGTGGCTTGGTCAAAAGACTTGCACTGATGAATCAAATCAATATTGATTCTAATAACATCTGGTATGACCGATTGGGTCAATGAGGACATATATGATGACAAATATTTCTGAAACTTCATATGATCATCCACTGAAGAATGAGAAGGTTCTTCAACTAAGTAGGTATCTACGAGATCTATCTTTCCGTAAGATGAGATAACTTGTGATTGAAAGTCATAAGAATAAGTTATTGCAAAATCACAATATGTGTCATCGTATTTTGGATCATGTGTCTGAAGCACACGTTACAAATTAAGCATCGATTTATAAAATATCTCTGAATATGGATCATTATGAGATCTTAAAATTTATACATGATACATTAATATGCATACATGTTAATATTATTCATTTTGTTTTGTTATGTACATCATGTTATGAATGTTCACATATTTTACTTGTACAATATTGAATGAAATGTTTCTCATCTGCGATTAATAGTTTACCACCTCCAAAATTTAGTGGTCTCAAATTAAATTGGACATTTTAGTATGATTCATATTCTTGATAATATTAAAATACTTGAAGCCCTTGAAGGGCGATGTATTTTATTGTCCAGTCTAACAATTTTATATATATAGACAAAAATTTTGGCATTAGGGGGAGAAAGACAGAAGCTTAAAGAATGCCAAGAAAATGTACTATATTGAACATGAAGTTCATTGGAGAATATACGTACAAGTATCATTGAACTTGAAGTTCATAAAATCATTAACTTGCAATATCTAGCAAGTAAATGTCATACATTTTTATTGATCACAAAAAGTGACTATATCTTGTATTACTAGACATAAAGCGCATAATATAATATAAAGTGAAGATTTTCACATGATAAAAAAATATTTGAGCTCTACCAACGCCAGAAGCGTGGACTATAACATATATTATTTATGGAAATGAAAATAAAACTTAGTCGCTCATTACACCACTTGAAGAGGTTATTCCTGAAAAATATAAACCTGGTAAAATAAAAGCAGCTGCTAGCAAATGTAACGATTTCGGGAATACATAACGGTCAGATCCTAACATTTTGGGAAACAACGAGGATTTGATTATTATAAAAGTTGCAATCAACTATGCTGATACGTGAGAAGCATTAAAAGGTCATCGTCGACGACAAATTCACCCTCTTAGAGCATGCTAATTCAATAGAAAATCTGGATCCAGAGTCTATAGTATTATAAGAATGCCAGAAGCATTCGTATTTGAAATGAACAAAAAGAAGGCGAATAATATAGAACTAGACTCGCTTATTGGACCTGTAGTCCTGATTTCTGAAGAATGTGAATAGAAATCACATTACAACATGGTGGTACATTATAAAGCGAGTAGTGACACAAGGGTTTTTCGCAGGACCCAACATTACGATGTTACTTATTCTCTCGAAATGTATAATATTACGTTATGTTACTTGATCAGTATGACATAAATATATATATAAACATATGAGATATGTTGTGACTGCAAATTTGTATAAGTCATTTGATATTGATATAAATAAATCCCTGAAGGACTAAAATTGCCCAAGGAAAATTATAATGAAGAGATGCATTATAATCACCATATGAACAAACAAAGAGAATATGCATATCATCTCGAATAATGATATTAAAAGGAACTCCTGAAGAGATTAAACGCGTACCCATGAAATATTCGAATGATAAATTTTGAAATAAATGACTAGAGAACAATCAACTATTTTCCGATATGCAGTACGTACATTCTCCAGAAGAGATTGTTACAATGATTCAATTATATAAAGATATATTATACAAAGAAAGTTTACATGGAATTATCAATATTTACTTACTATATTCATGAGATAAATATTTTGTTCAGTGATGATTCCTATATGTCTAATCCACAACTATAAAAAAATCACAAATTATTTTGTGTTATTGTGGAGACGTTGCAATGTTTATGCAAGTTGGTGAACTACGTATCAGGGGGAGTAGATTTCTAATCATCATCCCTAAAGAACAATTATCCCTGAAGGATAATACCCAGAAGGCCTATAACTGTACTCTTTTTCCCCTTTTCAAGTTTTTGTCCTACAATGTTTTACTTGGCGGGGTTTTTAACGAGACAGCTTGCACAATTGTGTTAACATATGTCATGCACTCTTTTTTCCCTTAGCTATTTTCCCACTGGGTTTTTATAGCAAGGTTTTTAACGAGACATGAACATAACACTATTTTCCAACATAGTATATAAATATATGTTGAAATGAGGGGGAAAATTATACGCTCTGCACTCTTTTTTCCTTCACTAAGTTTTTGTCTCACAGGGTTTTACTTGGCAAGGTTTTTAACGAGGCAGATCGAAAGGCGTATACCAAAAAGTGATCATCCAAGGGGGAGTGTTATGAAAATTGTGTATAGTGGATGATTCACCTTCTAAAATGGTTCATCTTCCAACCAATCTATTATAACTCCTCTATTAAAATGTGTTGTAATGTGTATTATATTTACATCATTATTTAATGTAGACTATGTAACTTACACACATCTATGTGTATATATATGAGGTTGTAGTGTGTATTGAGAACACACAACAATGAGATGATTCTTGTCCTTTTGTTTGATCGTTATTTTACAACAGAAATTATATTTTCCTCAATCTTACTTAAATATCTTTATTTCTAAAAAACGCAAGGTACATATAAATTATTCGATTATCATTTTTCTAATGCTCACGATGACTTAATGATACAAGGGTTTCTACCCGATGTGTAGTGTGTTGGAGGAATTCGATCAGTTAATCCAGAGAAATAAGCTCCAGAGTGAGAAATCAACCTAAAAGTTAGCTCATGGCCGGGTGTGAGAGCTCGTGGAGCTTATAAACAAATGATAGAACTTTTTACCAATGTAGGCTTATTCTTCACACACTCTCTCTCTCGTGATCGGTATTTTACCATACCTCCAAGTGGTTTTTATGTAAGAAAGGAGTGGACTCTGATAGCAAGAGAAAAAGCTCGATTACACGTAAGAACTCATCGCAAAAGCAAGCTCATGAGTAAGAGAACACATGGGCTTATAACGACACGGTAGAACTTCAAATTTACCACAAGTCCAAGTGTAGTCTCTTACCGAGAACTTTCTTTTTTTACTTTCTCATTATAGCCTTTTTTGTTGCTGGGTTTTGGGCGGAATTATTCTAATTGAGGAAATTACATTTGATGTTGATCTGGTTGGTTTGGTTGTTGTTTTAATTGCTAATGTAGTGATGTGTAGCTTGTTTGGATCCAATAAATGTGTATATGATCAGAGATGCAAGATGTTTGTCCTGATTTCATACAACATTGTACTTTTCTGTTGCTACAATAGTATTTTGCTTGGAAAAGTTTGATTTTTTATGTTCATATTTTTATTTTTTGATAGTTGATTTGCATTAAAACAAAGATAAGCCCAATTATGAACACGGTTGTGCTAACATCCACCCTTAGAACAACTCAAAATAAACCTCTTAGCCTAAGTATTTCAAGAACTATAGTTGTTAGGATGCAACACAAAAGTAGGAAATTACTACAACCCTTGAAACAACCTCCCTCATCGTCCTCCTAGGTTTCTATTGATGCCATGGTGAACTCACAAGTAGGATGTAAATGGAGAGGGTAAAATCTACCAACCTGCAAAATCCGACCCAATGGATACATGTTAATGTCACAATTTACAACCCGTTTATAAAATAAACCCACTAACCTGCCAATCTGCTTCCTTAATGGGTCGAGTTAGGGTCAAGCAAAAACCCAAACTCACTAACCCTTCAACCTGCTAAAATAAAATATTGTTATATACACGTATAAATATATAATCTTACTTATTATTTATTCCCAATCTAACAATTTAGAATTTAATCTAAACCTTCCAAGTCCCAACACAAACGCAAGTCTACTAATTTACTAAAATATCTTGTTGTTTAGATGATTTTTCAGCTTTTAATTTTTTTTGAAACAGCAAACCCCACCCCCACAACCTACTGAGGAAGTAGGTCGGATTGCGGTGTGGGTCGTGGGTTTTCGGAGGCGGGTTACAACCTTGATCTGTTTACATACCTACTCGTGAGGTAGGCAACCCGTGGTTGATTGGCTTCAATGAATTCAATTTGCCCCTCAACTTCCACCATTGCGAACGCCTTTTGGTTTGCTCTAGTGGGTTCCTTATCCTCGATCCTAGCAACATTATAAATTACGTCAAGCTCGCCTTCAGATGGGTCAGTAGTGTCGTGGTCAGGAGTGGACCCACTATAGTGCTCGGTGGAGCATGTGCCTTACCATTAAAAAATGAAGTTCTCACATGCTACTGCTTGTTTGCCTAACCTGTTGAATTATTATTCTCACTTGCTTTTCTCTCTCCTCTGACTTTTCAATTTCACGTGAAATTGCAAACCCATTTCCCAAAAGAACCCCAAGGCCCCAAGCACAAGACGAGGCACAACTCATCAAACCACCGTACCAAGCTCCATAGACCGTAACCCCAACAATCAGGTGAACCAGCACTCCGACATGTGACAGTTTGACCCTCTGAGTAGGGCAACCAATAAGTTACTCTTCTTTTTTTCTTTTAAATTTCCAATATTCTTATAATTGTTGTATTTGAATCTCCATTTTTAATTGCATAGTTGTTTTTTTCAATATAATTTTGGATTGTTAGTCTTGTTTTTTTTAGTTTTGATTTTTTTAATTTAAGAATGTTTTGTTTTTTATGCAAATTTCATAATGTTTTGTGATTTTTTGTCTTTTTTGATTGTTTGTTTGTGTATTTTCTTGGAAGATGTTTAATTTTAGAATGTATTACTAATTTATTATGTCATTATGTGTCTCAATGTTTGTGAATTATATTGTTTTAGTTGTTGTTTTTCAAATTTAATTTCATTTTTTTATTTATTTTGGAAAATTTAGATTATTGATAGTGAATTAAATAATTTTCAGAATGAAAAGATAAAAAACAAGGATATTTCAAGTTTCCTTTCAAATAGAATACATACCGGAAACTATCCATCTCAAACAAGTGAACAAAATCCACTTCCACCTCAAGCAAGTGAACAATTTTCTTCTCCAGAAGAAATTATTGATGTTCCTCAAAATCAAGAACGGGAACACATGTGTTAGCCAGATTAAGTGCATTTGATGTTGTGAATCTTCCGTAAGACCCAGGAAAAAGAAAAAAAATATTGATTTTCATCTAGATGACATTCATGCTGTTAGGAGAGAATATATTCAAAGAATATATTGTCAACCTGAAAATCATGTCTTCGTTTTTCAACCATTTGGGAAGAAACGACGCCTCTTTAATCCTAAGTGGGTGTTAGTGCCGCCAGAATCCGGGGGAATCCGAGGGAAAGGAAAATGGATTCCGGTTGACTCCGAAAAATTGGGTTGTTTGTGCACCGTGGGAAGGATTCCGTCGGATTCTGTGGTATGTATAAAATTTTCTTTGTGTTTTCCGTCACTTTGAGGTCGGAAAGCCACGGAAACCGACTTTTTCGGTCAACCGTCAACCATTCGGTCCACTGAAATGATTTTAACGGACGACCGAACATATTTCGGTCCACCGAATTCGTAACCGGAATGATCCGTTCGGACGACCAATCTTGGTTCGGTCTTTCGTTTACATTCACTTTGAGCAATCACTAGAAGCGAGACTCCCGACCGACCTGTCGTAGTGGACATAAGAAGTACGAGCAAACAACAGAATTTTCCCTTGTCCAAATCACTTTCCGACACATGCACAAATAACAGAATTCAGTCAAAAGGAAACTGTTTTCCACTGAATTCTGTTTTCCTCTGCTTTCCCGTTGACTCCGGAAATCACTTTCCGGACCTTTCCATGCCACTAATACCCACTAAATGGTTTGAAAAGTATAGACATTGGATTGAATATAGTGTTGAGAAGGATGCAACCTTTTGTTTCATTTGCTATTTATTCAACTCACCCCAGGGTGATGCTTTTGTTTGTGATGGATTTAGAGCTTAGATCAGAACATATTTATTTGATAAGCATGTAGGTGGACACATGAGTGCTCACAATCAAGCTTTGGTCGGGTTAAATGTTTTCAAAATCTAAAAAGGTTTCATCACATCCAGTTTCTCTAAACAAACGGAGGAAACTACAAGTGCTTATCAAAAGCGTTTAGAAACTTCAATTGAAAGCTTGAACTGACTTTTACTTCAAAGGTTACCTTTTCGTGATCATGATGAAAAAGAAACTTCACTAAATAGGGGTAATTTTCAAATCATTTATTCAAATCATTTATTGAAGCTTCTTTCAAATCATTTATTCAAAAGTTGTTTTGAAAAAACATGATCAAGATATTGAATTTGGCCTTGCAAAATTATGATCAAGATATTGTAAATGCAATGACCACGGTTGAAGTAACTAAGAGAAATTTGCAAGAGATGAGAAAGTCACTTCATTTATGGCTAAATTAGACATGCAGATTCCGAATATGGAGAGAAAATATGTTGTCCCAGGAAGAATAACGTTTCGAGGTAGTAGCCCACAAGTACAAATCTTCATCATTATTCGAGTTGAAGTTTTTGTAAGTGTCATTGATCTACAATTGCAAGAACCACTAGTGCAGAATAGGCTTTACTCGTCGCCAAATAGATGTTGGCCGTTATAACGGCCGACGTCTAGTAGGGAGAAGATAGCATAGACATCGGTCTTTACCACGGCCGAGGTCTATGTGGTACTATAGACGTCGGCTATTGGAATACCAAATTTATCTGACGTCTATAGGGTATAGACGTCGACCCATAGACGTCGGGTGTTAGAATACCCTGTGCATCCGACGTCTATAGGGTATAGACGTCGACCTATTGACGTCGGATGTTATAGACGTCCGACGTCTATACCCCCTGTATATAGACATCGAGGGATAGACGTCGGTCATCTATAACAACCGACGTCTATAGGTCTTAAAGAAATCTAACTGTCGCGTTTTCTGTCATTCATTTCAGCCGAAAACCCAACCAAACCCCAGCCGTTCCGCGACCGATCTCCGACCGTTCTGCACCATCTCCGGCACCGCAGCGACATCCCAACCTCTCCTGCCCTTCTCCAGCCCTCTCCTCATTCTTCCTCCTTCTTCCTCCATTCCTAACCACCGTAAGTGTTAAGTTAGTTTTGGTTGGTTTATTTTCGGATTTTTGGTGTAGTAATGATTTTTTTCTATCTTAGTAAACTTCTCCTCTCGTTGATTTGGTGGTGAATCCAACATTTCGATTTTTTGGTTTTCATCTTGAATATATTCGTATTTTCGTGATTTGGAGTTTATCTTGACATTTTGGTTTTCTATGTGATTTGATATTCGTATTTTGTTTGGGATGATAAATGCATGAAATAAATTTATGGTAGAAATTTTACATGATATGGAGAAAAACCAACGTCTGGTTTTGTTGTTGAAATACGAATCATTCAGTTAAAAGAAATCCTAAACCAAGTGATTTATGAAACACAACAATATGCTATAAGCTTCTATCTTACAAAACCCAATTCCAATTAATTCTTGTGAAGTAAATGCATGAATATATAGATTTAGCTTGATTAATTTTTTTAATACAGAAAAAACATCCAACATACATTGCATCATATGTCTTTCATTTAGATTACTTTTACATCAATAAATGCTACTAAGGTATGTGTTTAGTCTTATTTACAGAATACAGGGACCTGAATGCAATTTACCCACATCCCGATCATAAACGCGTGCAAAAGACTCATTTCTATCATAAAGGCCAAGTTCAAGATTATCGGGTTACGAATGGAAATGCATCCCAAGCATAAAAGCATTCAAGTCCTAATTGCAAAAAAGAACAAGGACTTAAGCACAAAAGTAGCCGGGGACTTAACTGCAAAAAGTCAAGGACCTAATTGCAAATCACGAGTAGCTTTTATTCTCTTGGAGAAAATATATAGAAAAATCAATGTATATCTCCAAATATGTGAAGGAATTAATCCGGAGCTCAAAAGAATGGAAAGAATCAATCCAGACGCGTAAAGGATGATCAAATCATACCATAAACATTCAACCAAAATCTGGACCAAATCAGAGCATGATGTGCGGCGATTCCGCCGCAGATCACACACACCATGCGGCGATTCCGCCGCCCCCTAGTCGATCCGTGTGCTCCAATTTCGTCCAGTTGTGTCTGGACACATGTACTCTCCAATTCTATACTTAGGTCTCTTGTAACAATTATAAATAGACCCGAGAACGATGTTAGAAGGGTCCTCAGTCTTTGGTGTTAGTTTTTATTCTTAACCTTAGTTTTGTATTCTTCTTTTCATTAATAAAATTCTGTCTTTTATTTCTTACTTTTAGTTTTCTTTTGTAATGTCTCAAGGACCCCTTCTTCCTCCCTCTATGAGTTTCTAACTCCTTCCAAAGGGTGGAGGTGACGGATTTAGGGTGAAGAGAAAGATGAATGAATGTTATTATTTTAATTTCGTGTTAGTATATTTTGATTACTTGAGTTTATGTTAAATCATTTATCATGTAATGCTTTATAACTAATATGATTTATTATAAGTTTCTAAATTCTCTAATCTAAACCTTAAATCTAAACCTCCACCCGACGGAATTCACATCTTTGTTCTTGTTTTAGTTTTAATCGTTCTTGTTTCTTGCCTTAGATAATTAAAATCCAAAAATCTCAAAACCCAATTATTTCTTCTCTCCTTCTTTCCCCCAATCGAAATCACACTAACAACACAATCTCTCCCTCCTTGTGTTCGACCCGTATTTGCCACATCTTCATTGACGCCGTGCACTTGCGGTATAAATTTAATTCACATCAAGTTTTTGGCGCCGTTGCCGGGGAGGCGACGCAGATTTTGTTTTTTTTTTTGTTGATTTCGATTCTGTTCTGTTTATCTTGTGCGCGATCTAACTATTTGGATTTGTGTTTCAGGAGACAACAGAGTGCACGGCGAAATCAGAGCACGATCTGAGCTAAACGAGCGGCAAAATCGCCGCACCTATAGAACAACCTGCGGCGGAATCGCCGCACACTTGGAGCTTCTGGGCTTCAAACTTTTCTGGGACGCGCATCATCGTTGGGTGGACGCGTCAAGCTACTGAAATTTCGAGAGCGGGCGGTGAACCCGACTGAGCATTGCGTAGGTAACCTTTGTTGCCTTTTTCCTCGTAATTTCTAGTTTCAGAAAATTTCCTTTTTTTAGAATTGCACGTGTTAAGCTTAAATTCCATAATTGGCAATAATTCAACTCTGACCTAAAAATTGGCAAAACTAGAAGAACTTAGTGCATGCATCATATAATGTTTTGTTTGCATTATTCTTGCTAAATTCTTGCAAATTAATTCTTGTTGAAGAGTGCTGGAGGCAAGGTACGTATCGCGTTTTAACGATTGCATTTAAGTATATAATTTAGTTTGCATACAACCTTGCAATTGCCCCCAATTAAAGACCATTGTTTGACTATCTTTGCTAGATCTAAGTTAAACTATCTTAAGGGCAACTCCGTAGGCAAAGATACGGTGGGGATTTCATCACCCTTCCGTGACCCACAAATCACAATCCTAAAGTGTCACCTAAGCCTTAAATTTAAAATCAATTAGACATTGGCCCCTAAGGACTCGGACTCATTTAAGGAGAAGAATTGGTTTGACTTGCTATGACCTGAAGTCGATTGAATTTAATTTGGTGTCTAGAAAGTGTTTTTGTGTTGACGTAAGTCTTTCAAGCGAAGTGGTTGTCTAATTGGCACCGACACTGTCGAAAACGCCCCCACTAGATATACACGGCCTGGCCAAGTTGGTTTGATTAGTGAGGGAGGTAAATCAAGCAAATCAATTCGACTCAACCAGTTAGGAGTCGTCTAGATCTAAGCGACACTAGGTCTAGGATTGTTTGAACCGTGCTTTCTTAGGAATTTTCTAACCAACCCTCTTTCTATCTTTAGAGTTAGGTTTCTCTTCTCATCTGAGTCTTCTTTCTCTTCTCACCTAAATTCTCTAGATTAGGATTCCTTTCTCATCTTTCCCCATTCTATTGTTTGTATCCCTTTTGAAAAATAAAAAAAATAAAAAAAAATAAAACGAAAATATAAAAAAAAATTGTAATTAATTCTTGAAATTAAATTTGGAATTTAAATTCCGAATTTGAGTTCAAAAATTGATTCAACCCGGTGCACTCAGATTTGGATTCGGGACTTGAGTAATCGACTCTCACGAGTTCATCTAGATTCCAGTCTGGAACTTAGCCTCAATCCACCTGTTGCACCACCTCACCCGGATCCAATGGGTGAGAACGTAGTGGACCCACCTGTTGTGCAACCCATAACTCTTCGGGATCGATGCTATCCAGCGATGGCTGCTCAGCCATCGTGCATCGTTATGCCCACCATACCGGGTCGCGACTTCGAACTTAAGGCACAATACATGAGTATGTTGCCTAAGTTCACCTCTAGGGAAGACCCATACCTCTTCCTTAGAGAATTTGAGGAAATCTGCTCTCTTATGCAATACCAGGATATCCCTGAGGAGGCAGTGCGTCTGAAATTCGTGCCTCTGGCACTGAAGGACGACGCTAAGAAATGACTATATAGTCTAGCCGAAAGATCCATTAGAAGTTGGGCTGAGTTTGTTCAAGTATTCCTAAAAAAATATTTCCCCAACCATAAGACTATGAGGATTAGGAATGAAATTGTTGCATTCGTTCAGTCTGAGAGCGAGCCGTTCTATTCCTATCTAGAAAGATTCAAAAGTGTTCTGACCCAATGCCCTCATCATGGAATTCCGAGATGGCAATTATGTAAAATTATTTATGAGAGATTGACACCCACATCTAGGGTTATGGTAGAATCTGTAAGCCAATGGAACTTTATGTCGAAAAATGAAAATGATGCCTGGACTTTTCTTGAGGAATTAGCTGAAAACAGTATGCAATGGGACAATGCTAGAACACCGCTTAACCCGAGTATTGGATCTAGAATAGCAAGTCAACCCAAACCAGGTGTCTTAGCTGTAGATGCCAACATAGCGGCTGAAGCAAAACTAGCTACCCTTATGCGCAGAATGGAAAGTTTAGAGCTACAAACCCAAAACCGAGTGAATCAAGCCTCGACTATCCCGTGCTCTAGATGTGCTCAGACTGGTCATGTAATGTAGGATTGTGCGGAATGGGACCAAGTTAATGCCATGTATAACCATGCTAGAAATGACCCATACGCATCAACCTATAACTCGGGTTGGCGTAATAATTCCAATTTCTCATCAAACCAACAGGGTCAACCTCCTAGACAACAACCAAACCCGTATAACCAAAATAATACATCATCTGGGTTTAGTAACAATAACGATCATGAGGTTAGGTTGACAAGCTTGGAAAATTTGATGAAAACTTTTATACAAACAACCAACCAGACCTTCCAAAGGCTAGAAACACAAGTCAGCCAACTAGCACAAATAGTAGGTGAAAGAGAAAAGGGTCGGTTTCCAAGTCAACCTGAGGTGAACCCTAGATCTAATAATTCATATCAATCCTATCAACCACCTTCAGGAAATAACAACCCTAGACCGGTTCAAATGGTTAATGAAGAAGGACCGTTCCAACAAATAAATGTTGTAGTATCATTACGGTCCGGAAGACAGATTGATAATAATGTGGTAAATCCTAGAACGTCTAATCAATCTAGCCATCAAACTGCCACATATGACCTAACCATTGAACCCGACGTCCAATCTGAAACGCCCACCCCACCTACTCAATCTGAACCCGTAGCTCAACCTGAACCTGAGCGAGTCTATGTCCCTAAAGCCCCATTTCCCAATAGACTCAAAAAGAACTCAAGTGCACAAATAGAGAAAATCTTGGAAGTATTTAAGCAAGTTAAGGTGAACATTCCACTCTTAGACATGATTCAACAAATACCTGCTTATGCTAAATTCTTAAAAGATTTGTGCACTAAAAAGAGAAAAACGAACGTACCAAAGAAGACATTCTTAACTGCAAACATAAGTTCTATTTTGTCCAACACATCTCCTATAAAATATAAGGATCCTGGATGTCCCACAATTTCATGTGCAATAGGAGATACTTTTATCAACAGAGCCCTTCTAGACCTTGGTGCTAGTGTTAACCTACTCCCGTACTCTGTCTATGAGCAAATGAACCTTGGTCCACTAAAACCCTCTAAGACAACCCTTCAATTTGCTGATTGTTCTATTAAGAAACCAAGAGGTATAGTCGAGGATGTTTTGATCAAGGTTGGTGACTTCATTTACCCAGTGGATTTTATCGTACTAGATACTGCACCTTTTGTAAATCCTAATCGACAAATCCCTGTAATTCTAGGCAGACCCTTTTTAGCCACTTCTGAAGCATTGATAAACTGTCGAAATGGGCTCATGCAATTATCTTTTGGGAACTTGAAAGCTGAATTTAATATCTTTCATATTGATAGTGAGCCAGAAATAACATGCAATCAAAGTGATGTTGTGATGAAATCGCGTATCTATAATATTTCTGAATCGTCACAAAATCAAAAAGGAAGTAAGAAAAATGGGAGGAATTCATCTACACACCCACCGTCACTCGAGCAAATAAGAGAACCAATTTATGTGAGGGGTGTGGAACCTGTGACTCAGGACTCTCATTGCAACATGGGGAACAATTCAACTGGATACATGCACCAATATGGTGTCATTCAATCCAGTTCTGACTATGGTTGGCGTTGAGCAAATTCCATCCTTCCACCGCAGTTCACCAAGGTAATAAGTGCATTTGCTTTATATTTGCATACATTGAGGACAATGCATGATTTAGGTGTGGGGGGGGGGGGTGTTTATGTACATATTTATCTATATATCTGTCTTTTATTTCTTAAAATATATATATATATATATATATATATATATATATATATATATAAATCAATGTTTCATGACATAGCTTAAGATTGAACTGCCAAAACCCGTGTACAAATTGCATTGAGTTTTTGTTCCTTATTATATAGTTCTTCTTGTAGAAATTATGACATAAATCTAAGTTCCAAAGAAATAACCCATTGCCCTTTAAGATATGTATGCACTTAAATTGGATGAATCAAATCTTTGAAGTGGTTGATAAAAAGCAGAGGTTGAGGAAAATATACCGGGAAGTGTGGACTTCTAATAGCAATTAAGCCTTGAGGAAATTAAAAATAAAGGAATAAAGTGAAGAAAACACATTTTGCAAAATGATTACAAAAGCCCAAGCCTTTGAGTCACTGGTCCGTAGGGGTATCTTGAAACCCGGTAACTTGAGTCTAGGAGCTCGGGATTATCGACCAAACTCGCTACACGAATGCAAAAAGGGTAAAAGTGTCAAAAAGCAAATGTGTTGAATCACGGAAGAAAAGAAAAAAAAATAATACTCAAGACCCAAAGCTAAAAGAATGATCCATGCCATGGTTGATCCGAATGATACTTCACCACCAGAGAAGGCGTGCAAAATAATTCAAGTGATAAACATGTGTAGAAGGGTTAGTGGTGTGAATGTTGAAGGAACAAAGACCAAGTCATATTTTTAATGAGTTAGATTTATATAATGAGCATGCAAAAATTCTTAGTGAAATATATAAGGTTGAGGTAGGGATATTGAGAACTATTAATGAAACGTTGATTTAGGATTTTGTGGGTATATCCGCTGAAAACCCTCAGGAGACAACACTCCTCCTCCTAGGAAACTTGGAGGTTTAAAGGCTTGTTGCACATGCTAAGTGCAACCGTGATTCCTACGAAAGTGAGTTAGGATTTCCCTGTTTTTATTTTTCTTATATTCTGTTTTGCTAGGGACTAGCAAAATCTAGGTGTGGGGGTATTTGATGCATTTCATACATTGCATCATATGTCTTTCATTTAGATTACTTTTACATCAATAAATGCTACTAAGGTATGTGTTTAGTCTTATTTACAGAATATAGGGACCTAAATGCAATTTACCCACATCCCGATCATAAACGTGTGCAAAAGACTCATTTCTATCATAAAGGCCAAGTTCAAGATTATCGGGTTACGAATGGAAATGCATCCCAAGCATAAAAGCATTCAAGTCCTAATTGCAAAAAAGAACAAGGACTTAAGCACAAAAGTAGCCAGGGACTTAACTGCAAAAAGTCAAGGACCTAATTGCAAATCACGAGTAGCTTTTATTCTCTTGGAGAAAATATATAGAAAAATCAATGTATATCTCCAAATATGTGAAGGAATTAATCCGAAGCTCAAAAGAATGGAAAGAATCAATCCAGACACGTAAAGGATGATCAAATCATACCATAAACATTCAACCAAAATCTGGACCAAATCAGAGCATGATGTGTGGCGATTCCGCCGCAGATCACACACACCATGCGGCGATTCCGCCGCCCCCTAGTCGATCCGTGTGCTCCAATTTCGTCCAGTTGTGTCTGGACACATGTACTCTCCAATTCTATACTTAGGTCTCTTGTAACAACTATAAATAGACCCGAGAACGATGTTAGAAGGGTCCTCAGTCTTTGGTGTTAGTTTTTATTCTTAACCTTAGTTTTGTATTCTTCTTTTCATTAATAAAATTCTGTCTTTTATTTCTTACTTTTAGTTTTCTTTTGTAATGTCTCAAGGACCCCTTCTTCCTCCCTCTATGAGTTTCTAACTCCTTCCAAAGGGTGGAGGTGACGGATTTAGGGTGAAGAGAAGATGAATGAATGTTATTATTTTAATTTCGTGTTTGTATATTTTGATTACTTGAGTTTATGTTAAATCATTTATCATGTAATGCTTTATAACTAATATGATTTATTATAAGTTTCTAAATTCTCTAATCTAAACCTTAAATCTAAACCTCCACCCGACGGAATTCACATCTTTGTTCTTGTTTTAGTTTTAATCGTTCTTGTTTCTTGCCTTAGATAATTAAAATCCAAAAATCTCAAAACCCAATTATTTCTTCTCTCCTTCTTTCCCCCAATCGAAATCACACTAACAACACAATCTCTCCCTCCTTGTGTTCGACCCGTATTTGCCACGTCTTCATTGACGCCGTGCACTTGCGGTATAAATTTAATTCACATCAAGTTTTTGGCGCCGTTGCCGGGGAGGCGACGCAGATTTTGTTTTTTTTTGTTGATTTCGATTCTGTTCTGTTTATCTTGTGCGCGATCTAACTATTTGGATTTGTGCTTCAGGAGACAACAGAGTGCACGGCGAAATCCGAGCACGATCTGAGCTAAACGAGCGGCGAAATCGCCGCACCTATAGAACAACCTGCGGCGGAATCGCCGCACACTTGGAGCTTCTGGGCTTCAAACTTTTCTGGGACGCGCATCATCATTGGGTGGACGCGTCAAGCTACTGAAATTTCGAGAGCGGGCGGTGAACCCGACTGAGCATTGCGTAGGTAACCTTTGTTGCCTTTTTCCTCGTAATTTCTAGTTTCAGAAAATTTCCTTTTATTAGAATTGCACGTGTTAAGCTTAAATTCCATAATTGGCAATAATTCAACTCTGACCTAAAAATTGGCAAAACTAGAAGAACTTAGTGCATGCATCATATAATGTTTTGTTTGCATTATTCTTGCTAAATTCTTGCAAATTAATTCTTGTTGAAAAGTGCTGGAGGCAAGGTACGTATCGCGTTTTAACGATTGCATTTAAGTATATAATTTAGTTTGCATACAACCTTGCAATTGCCCCCAATTAAAGACCATTGTTTGACTATCTTTGCTAGATCTAAGTTAAACTATCTTAAGGGCAACTCCGTAGGCAAATATACGATGGGGATTTCATCACCCTTCCGTGGCCCACAAATCACAATCCTAAAGTGTCACCTAAGCCTTAAATTTAAAATCAATTAGACATTGGCCCCTAAGGACTCGGACTAATTTAAGGAGAAGAATTGGTTTGACTTGCTATGACCTGAAGCCGATTGAATTTAATTTGGTGTCTAGAAAGTGTTTTTGTGTTGACGTAAGTCTTCCAAGCGAAGTGGTTGTCTAATTGGCACCGACACTGTCGAAAGCGCCCCCACTAGATATACACGGCCTGGCCAAGTTGGTTTGATTAGTGAGGGAGGTGAATCAAGCAAATCAATTCGACTCAACCAGTTAGGAGTCGTCTAGATCTAAGCGACACTAGGTCTAGGATTGTTTGAACCGTGCTTTCTTAGGAATTTTCTAACCAACCCTCTTTCTATCTTTAGAGTTAGGTTTCTCTTCTCATCTGAGTCTTCTTTCTCTTCTCACCTAAATTCTCTAGATTAGGATTCCTTTCTCATCTTTCCCCATTCTATTGTTTGTTTCCCTTTTGAAAAATAAAAAAAATAAAAAATAAATAAAAATAAAACGAAAATATTAAAAAAAATTGTAATTAATTCTTGAAATTAAATTTGGAATTTAAATTCCGAATTTGAGTTCAAAAATTGATTCAACCTGGTGCACTCAGATTTGGATTCGGGACTTGAGTAATCGACTCTCACGAGTTCATCTAGATTCCAGTCTGGAACTTAGCCTCAATCCACCTGTTGCACCACCTCACCCGGATCCAATGGGTGAGAACGTAGTGGACCCACCTGTTGTGCAACCCATAACTCTTCGGGATCGATGCTATCCAGCGATGGCTGCTCAGCCATCGTGCATCGTTATGCCCACCATACCGGGTCGCGACTTCGAACTTAAGGCACAATACATGAGTATGTTGCCTAAGTTCACCTCTAGGGAAGACCCATACCTCTTCCTTAGAGAATTTGAGGAAATCTGCTCTCTTATGCAATACCAGGATATCCCTGAGGAGGCAGTGCGTCTGAAATTCGTGCCTCTGGCACTGAAGGACGACGCTAAGAAATGACTATATAGTCTAGCCGAAAGATCCATTAGAAGTTGGGCTGAGTTTGTTCAAGTATTCCTAAAAAAATATTTCCCCAACCATAAGACTATGAGGATTAGGAATGAAATTGTTGCATTCGTTCAGTCTGAGAGCGAGCCGTTCTATTCCTATCTAGAAAGATTCAAAAGTGTTCTGACCCAATGCCCTCATCATGGAATTCCGAGATGGCAATTATGTAAAATTATTTATGAGAGATTGACACCCACATCTAGGGTTATGGTAGAATCTGTAAGCCAATGGAACTTTATGTCGAAAAATAAAAATGATGCCTGGACTTTTCTTGAGGAATTAGCTGAAAACAGTATGCAATGGGACAATGCTAGAACACCGCTTAACCCGAGTATTGGATCTAGAATAGCAAGTCAACCCAAACCAGGTGTCTTAGCTGTAGATGCCAACATAGCGGCTGAAGCAAAACTAGCTACCCTTATGCGCAGAATGGAAAGTTTAGAGCTACAAACCCAAAACCGAGTGAATCAAGCCTCGACTATCCCGTGCTCTAGATGTGCTCAGACTGGTCATGTAATGTAGGATTGTGCGGAATGGGACCAAGTTAATGCCATGTATAACCATGCTAGAAATGACCCATACGCATCAACCTATAACTCGGGTTGGCGTAATAATTCCAATTTCTCATCAAACCAACAGGGTCAACCTCCTAGACAACAACCAAACCCGTATAACCAAAATAATACATCATCTGGGTTTAGTAACAATAACGATCATGAGGTTAGGTTGACAAGCTTGGAAAATTTGATGAAAACTTTTATACAAACAACCAACCAGACCTTCCAAAGGCTAGAAACACAAGTCAGCCAACTAGCACAAATAGTAGGTGAAAGAGAAAAGGGTCGGTTTCCAAGTCAACCTGAGGTGAACCCTAGATCTAATAATTCATATCAATCCTATCAACCACCTTCAGGAAATAACAACCCTAGACCGGTTCAAATGGTTAATGAAGAAGGACCGTTCCAACAAATAAATGTTGTAGTATCATTACGGTCCGGAAGACAGATTGATAATAATGTGGTAAATCCTAGAACGTCTAATCAATCTAGCCATCAAACTGCCACATATGACCTAACCATTGAACCCGACGTCCAATCTGAAACGCCCACCCCACCTACTCAATCTGAACCCGTAGCTCAACCTGAACCTGAGCGAGTCTATGTCCCTAAAGCCCCATTTCCCAATAGACTCAAAAAGAACTCAAGTGCACAAATAGAGAAAATCTTGGAAGTATTTAAGCAAGTTAAGGTGAACATTCCACTCTTAGACATGATTCAACAAATACCTGCTTATGCTAAATTCTTAAAAGATTTGTGCACTAAAAAGAGAAAAACGAACGTACCAAAGAAGGCATTCTTAACTGCAAACATAAGTTCTATTTTGTCCAACACATCTCCTATAAAATATAAGGATCCTGGATGTCCCACAATTTCATGTGCAATAGGAGATACTTTTATCAACAGAGCCCTTCTAGACCTTGGTGCTATTGTTAACCTACTCCCGTACTCTGTCTATGAGCAAATGAACCTTGGTCCACTAAAACCCTCTAAGACAACCCTTCAATTTGCTGATTGTTCTATTAAGAAACCAAGAGGTATAGTCGAGGATGTTTTGATCAAGGTTGGTGACTTCTTTTACCCAGTGGATTTTGTCGTACTAGATACTGCACCTTTTGTAAATCCTAATCGACAAATCCCTGTAATTCTAGGCAGACCCTTTTTAGCCACTTCTGAAGCATTGATAAACTGTCGAAATGGGCTCATGCAATTATCTTTTGGGAACTTAAAAGCTGAATTTAATATCTTTCATATTGATAGTGAGCCAGAAATAACATGCAATCAAAGTGATGTTGTGATGAAATCGCGTATCTATAATATTTCTGAATCGTCACAAAATCAAAAAGGAAGTAAGAAAAAGGGGAGGAATTCATCTACACACCCACCGTCACTCAAGCAAATAAGAGAACCAATTTATGTGAGCGGTGTGGAACCTGTGACTCAGGACTCTCATTGCAACATGGGGAACAATTCAACTGGATACATGCACCAATATGGTGTCATTCAATCCAGTTCTGACTATGGTTGGCGTTGAGCAAATTCCATCCTTCCACCGCAGTTCACCAAGGTAATAAGTGCATTTGCTTTATATTTGCATACATTGAGGACAATGCATGATTTAGGTGTGGGGGGTGTTTATGTACATATTTATCTATATATCTGTCTTTTATTTCTTAAAATATATATATATATATATATATATATATATATATATAAATCAATGTTTCATGACATAGCTTAAGATTGAACTGCCAAAACCCGTGTACAAATTGCATTGAGTTTTTGTTCCTTATTATATAGTTCTTCTTGTAGAAATTATGACATAAATCTAAGTTCCAAAGAAATAACCCATTGCCCTTTAAGATATGTATGCACTTAAATTGGATGAATCAAATCTTTGAAGTGGTTGATAAAAAGCAGAGGTTGAGGAAAATATACCGGGAAGTGTGGACTTCTAATAGCAATTAAGCCTTGAGGAAATTAAAAATAAAGGAATAAAGTGAAGAAAACACATTTTGCAAAATGATTACAAAAGCCCAAGCCTTTGAGTCACTGGTCCGTAGGGGTATCTTGAAACCCGGTAACTTGAGTCTAGGAGCTCGGGATTATCGACCAAACTCGCTACACGAATGCAAAAAGGGTAAAAGTGTCAAAAAGCAAATGTGTTGAATCACGGAAGAAAAGAAAAAAAAATAATACTCAAGACCCAAAGCTAAAAGAATGATCCATGCCATGGTTGATCCGAATGATACTTCACCACCAGAGAAGGCGTGCAAAATAATTCAAGTGATAAACATGTGTAGAAGGGTTAGTGGTGTGAATGTTGGAGGAACAAAGACCAAGTCATATTTTTAATGAGTTAGATTTATATAATGAGCATGCAAAAATTCTTAGTGAAATATATAAGGTTGAGGTAGGGATATTGAGAACTATTAATGAAACGTTGATTTAGGATTTTGTGGGTATATCCGCTGAAAACCCTCAGGAGACAACACTCCTCCTCCTAGGAAACTTGGAGGTTTAAAGGCTTGTTGCACATGCTAAGTGCAACCGTGATTCCTACGAAAGTGAGTTAGGATTTCCCTGTTTTTATTTTTCTTATATTCTGTTTTGCTAGGGACTAGCAAAATCTAGGTGTGGGGGTATTTGATGCATTTCATACATTGCATCATATGTCTTTCATTTAGATTACTTTTACAACAATAAATGCTACTAAGGTATGTGTTTAGTCTTATTTACAGAATATAGGGACCTAAATGCAATTTACCCACATCCCGATCATAAACGTGTGCAAAAGACTCATTTCTATCATAAAGGCCAAGTTTAAGATTATCGGGTTACGAATGGAAATGCATCCCAAGCATAAAAGCATTCAAGTCCTAATTGCAAAAAAGAACAAGGACTTAAGCACAAAAGTAGCCAGGGACTTAACTGCAAAAAGTCAAGGACCTAATTGCAAATCACGAGTAGCTTTTATTCTCTTGGAGAAAATATATAGAAAAATCAATGTATATCTCCAAATATGTGAAGGAATTAATCCGAAGCTCAAAAGAATGGAAAGAATCAATCCAGACACGTAAAGGATGATCAAATCATACCATAAACATTCAACCAAAATCTGGACCAAATCAGAGCATGATGTGCGGCGATTCCGCCGCAGATCACACACACCATGCGGCGATTCCGCCGCCCCCTAGTCGATCCGTGTGCTCCAATTTCGTCCAGTTGTGTCTGGACACATGTACTCTCCAATTCTATACTTAGGTCTCTTGTAACAACTATAAATAGACCCGAGAACGATGTTAGAAGGGTCCTCAGTCTTTGGTGTTAGTTTTTATTCTTAACCTTAGTTTTGTATTCTTCTTTTCATTAATAAAATTCTGTCTTTTATTTCTTACTTTTAGTTTTCTTTTGTAATGTCTCAAGGACCCCTTCTTCCTCCCTCTATGAGTTTCTAACTCCTTCCAAAGGGTGGAGGTGACGGATTTAGGGTGAAGAGAAGATGAATGAATGTTATTATTTTAATTTCGTGTTTGTATATTTTGATTACTTGAGTTTATGTTAAATCATTTATCATGTAATGCTTTATAACTAATATGATTTATTATAAGTTTCTAAATTCTCTAATCTAAACCTTAAATCTAAACCTCCACCCGACGGAATTCACATCTTTGTTCTTGTTTTAGTTTTAATCGTTCTTGTTTCTTGCCTTAGATAATTAAAATCCAAAAATCTCAAAACCCAATTATTTCTTCTCTCCTTCTTTCCCCCAATCGAAATCACACTAATAACACAATCTCTCCCTCCTTGTGTTCGACCCGTATTTGCCACGTCTTCATTGACGCCGTGCACTTGCGGTATAAATTTAATTCACATCAAGCTTCTATCTTACAAAACCCAATTCCAATTAATTCTTGTGAAGTAAATGCATGAATATATAGATTTAGCTTGATTAATTTTGTTAATACAGAAAAAACATCCAACATGATTGTGAAATCCTGAGCTTTTTGTTTCTCACATGTAGTTACATTTTTTAAATTGAAGTGTCTAAAGTAATTTTGAATGAATTCCTTAAAACTTGGATTCAAATGCGACCCTAATGCTTATATGTTTTTTCAAAGTTTGTGAAATCCTGAGCTTTTTGTTTCTCACATGCAGTTACATTTTTAATGTGAAGTATCTAAAGTAATTTTGAATCAATTCCTTGTAACTTGGATTCAAATGCGACCCTAATAAACATTCAATTCTAAATTTTAAATGTTTATTTAGTTAAATGTTTATTTATTCTTAAGATGTTCTTTTATTTAGAAAAGTTTTAATGTTTAACTCATCAACCCCATCAAGCAACTTGGCCTTTAATAACCTAAAGCAAAAGATTAGATTAAGGTATGAAACACTTAGGGGGCAGTCACCTATAGGAGATGAGGTGGGGGATTTCATCACCCTTTCCTTGGCCCAAAAACCAGTTAATAAAAGAGCCTTAATAAAATCAATTAGACGTTGACCCCTAGGATTTTCAGACGCATTAAGGAGAGGAAACCGTTTAAGACCGTTATAGCGTGAATGTCGTTGCCCATCTAGTTTCCCTGAGATTTTAGGAACCTCTGGGTTCTTGATTTCCTACAGATTAGTGGTCCTCGATGTTTAAGACCGTTTTGGCCTGAACGTCGTTGCCCATCTAGTCTCCCTGAGATATTAGGGACCTCCGGGTTCTTGATTTCCTACAGACTAGTGGTCATCGGTGGGACCTCGAAGTTAGGCGTCGTCTATTACCAAGGACTTATAGTGGACTTTAGGCTTGTTTTGGCATTGATTGCTTAGTTAGGTTTCTAACCTTCCTTATTCCCTCGCTAGATTAATGACGTCGTCTCCTCTCATCTGAGTCATTCTGTTCTCATCTTAATGTCTCTGAATCTTCTCATCTACGAACACATTCTTTTAAATTGAAATTTTATTTATTTTCTCCAATAATAATTATCATTTTTGTTAATGTGTAGATTGAAATGGATCGAGAGTGAATTGTTTCAAACAGATTGAGTGATGAGTATGAGAACGGAGTGAATATGTTCTTAGAGATTGCTAAAACATTCAAAAAATGAAAGACAGCGACATGGCATATTGTCCGTGCAATAAGTGTCATAATATGTCAGTGTTGACTTTTCGGAAAATGAAAGATCATTTGTTTGAGAAATGTTTCGAACCAAATTACAGACGGTGGATATGGCACGGCAAAAATGAATCATTTAGTAGTTCCAAGAATGACGGAGAGCACGTTAGTGTGGAAGATCACTTAGAGGAAATGGTTCAGGATATGGCTGAAAAGTTTTCGTCCAACCCCGATTTACTTGGTAAGCCGACGTCATTTAGTCTATTCTTTAAGTATAGACGCCGGCTGATACATGCAGACGACGTCTAACTTTAGGTATAGACGTCGGATTTATCACGTCTGACGTCTATGTATAGACGACGCACACATAGTCGTCGAATCTGTGAGTGCTTATATCCGACGTATATACCCCTGTACATCCGACGTATATTCCATTTTCTGTAGTAGTGAACTTGAAAATCGATTTAATGAGATAAGTAAGAAATTACTTGTTTGTATGTCTTGCTATAATCTCGTTAACCGATTTTATTCTTTTGACGAAAGGAAATTGGTCCGACTTGCTCAATTTTATCCTAATGAATTTTAAGGTGCCTAATTGATATTCTTTGAATATTCACTTAATAATTTCATGTTTGACATTCGAAATGATGAGAGATTTTGGAATGTGAAGAATCTTAATGAGCTTTCCATTAAATTTGTTGAGACAAACAAGTATGAAACTCATTCAAAAGTTTACTTACTATTGAAGTTGTTACTTCTTCCCGACAAGTGTTGAAAGTGTGTTTTCCATGATGACTCTTGTCAAATATAAGTTGCGTAATAGCATGTGAGATCAAGTATTAAATGATTGTTTGGTTACTTATCTAGAGAAGATTTAGTTTTGGATATTAACATGGTTGTTATTATAAATTAGTTCTAAAATATGAAAACTCGTCGAGAATAATTGTAATAATTTTAAAGTATTTTTAAAATGGTATCTCCACCACCATTGTTATTTCTTACGCTTCACCAAATATCCTCCAACTCTCAACAATTTCAATGTTTATTTTTTTGTTTCGAAAAGTGTTTGCGAAAAAAAATGTTTGAAACATCCACCGTCATTACTTTTTAACGGAAATGATAATATTACAAGTTTATCAAAAGCTACTTTTTGAACCCCATCGTCCCGATTGAAACAACCAGGGTTGTATATGTTTCCAGATCGTCTCAAGATAGGGTTTAGAAGTACGTTTAAGATTCCGCAATTGAATTTGTTTTATAGGTCATATTAGGGCATAAACGAGTCAAAAATGGTGATTCATATTTATATATACTACTAAAATTTTGTCAATACCTATAATCATAATTTCAGCCATATTCACAACCGTTTAGTTATCCATTTCATAAGTGGGCGCGAGATGGTCGAGTGTAATAGGTCAATGCATAGACCTAAAAACTAAACACATATCATATCAAAATGCCAACATAAATATTTAAACACATTCGTGAAGTTATATATTTAATCTAGAACACATTAAATAGAGTCATCTAACATAAAATAGGTAATCTAAACATCACTTGGAAGTAGTGTTAAATAGATGGTAGTGAAGTAAGTTCTAGCTCTAATCTAATCGTTTATTTGGGAAGTTTGCACATATAGGCAATTTATATGTACGCAAAGTACATAAAAGTTATTAAAACATTAAAAATGTGAAATTAATGTTAAGAGGAGATATTAGGTTGAAGAATGTTATTCCAATTCCTTTTTAAAATTGTGATGCAGTCACGGAGATGAAACAAAATAGGAGATATTACTTCTGAGGGTATATATCTCTACAAAATTTGACAACAAGCTTGAAATGTGTGCACCTTTTTTTCATCTACCAAACGCTAACTTTTTTATGTGCGAGACGTCCTTTGTTTTAACTAAACAAACTCTTTGATTGTTTAATTACATGTACTTCTGAATACAAGATGGGCGTGCATGTGCCCAATGGGCCCCTACAAACCCATCAGTCCATTTCGTTTTCCCGAAAATGGTATAATGTAAAATATTTTGGTAAATGGATTTGTGCTAACTGCCAATCTAATTTTCTTTTAAAATTTACATTTTTTGCCCTAAAACATACGCATCCACATACACGCAGACGTAGACATATACATATATATACACACGAAATATTAGATTGGTCTTCTTTTATAAAAGTGAGGTTCCTACTTTGTTTCTTACTATACGACAATTATATTGAAAATTCGACCGAGATTGAATTTGTTATGTAATTTAAACTTATGTTTCAAAATTCAAGTGATTCTAAACTCATACGTCGTTATAATGATTTGAATCAAAATTGTATTTGTACGAATTTGTATTGAATTTATATGTAAAATGATATTTTTTGGAGTCTTCTTCAATCTTTCATTGGGTTTGACCGAACCAAGATCAATAGTCATTGGTTCTACTTCAACCACATAGTTTGTTTGATTTTTAGAACAAAAATTAGACTACAGGAAATATAAATACATTCTGTTTTGGAAGAAGAATAGCAAGTTGAACATCCACATGTTTCACGATGCGAGGAATTGGAAAGTGTGAAATTGAAGGATGTTGTTGTCTTTAACCTCTACAACTAAGACAAAATTCATCTTTTTTCTAAAGCATATATCAATCTGTCTCCCACCATCTAGTCTTACATTACGGCTCTATATATCATACCTTCAAGACAAAAAAATGTTCTAATAACATGCAGGCATTGTTGTCTAGTGTCTACATCGTTTTACTAGTTTTGATTAGGTTGTGTGATCGTACGTCGTGATTTGTCAAGCTCAAGAGTTGGGTAGAAATGTACAAAAAGTCAACCCTTACGAGCATTGAATTCATTTCAATTATATTGGGTAGAGATTTTCAATGCTATCTAACAGTTTTATACCAAACCGTGTAATTTAGAATGTGTACTTTTTCAAATTTATAAGCTAAAATATCTTCCAAACGTACCTATATATACGACCATTGCTCAATTGGGAGATTCTAGTCAGGCTACCCTACCCTCTAACAATAAAATAAAATTAAGCACTTAAAACACATGACTTGTATAAACAATTTTCATGTTTATTCACCTTATATATATAACTCCATAGAATTCTTAACATAACATGATAACTAAGAAGACATTTCTTTTACAATTTTCAAATTGACCAACTTTCTCTCCATCACTGCTATTCAACAAGTTTTGCGATAATTTATTTCTCGATTGAGTACTGACCCAATATATTCTACTTAAACTAAACTCACAAGATTAACCATCCATGGACACATCCTATCATATCCACTTGTACGGATCCCAACTCCCAGTCTGAGATCATCATAAATTGACAACATACACGTTTGACTCATTAATTGGGAAAAGCATTCACCACAAGCTACTTGATCTCCTCCTTAATTATCATACCAAACTAATTAAAAGTCAACTATTTCCGCCTCACAAATGGTTATCTTTGATTTCATTCGCTTCACTAGATCAACATCAAGCCTAATTTTTCTCCGTAACCTAAGTACATGAAGACATAGACATCCACGTCCTCTCAATTTTCTCTCATGTCACTTTCCACGTACACCATCTTAGATCCAATCCTTGCTTGGATATTAACAAAAAATTAAATCCTCTGATTGTGATAAATTGTTGATAATACCTTTTATTTTACATTATGGAAGACATGCCCGCCAATTTACTAATTATCTTTAGTTTGTTCTTTGTTCCAAGTTAAGTAAACTTGAGCTTAATACAAGAATACTTGAACATATATACTATGTAATATGCTATCTGTGTTGCACTTGTTTTTGTTGTCGGTTCCCAATCATCTTTTCTAATGACAGATTGATTACTAACATGTGATTCCAACATTAAATTCAACATGTGGTCATTAGTTTATGTATATGTTGAACATGATCTCATGATTCTCATGTCTATCATATATAATATATTGAAATAGTTATGAAATTGATTCAAGCTGCTAACGAACGAACTAATATAATTTGATCGATGTTTAGTTCACTAAGGTTCAACCTGAACTTAAACACGTTCATATTGAGCCAGCTTGAGTTAGCTTTGTCCAATTAGTAGTACAAGAAAAAAAACCTAACCTAATAACCATCCATTAGTAACTTTAAAATCAAATCCAAGTTCAAAATATTAGTAATCATTCGCTAATTAATATGCGGTTATGTGAAAATTTGGTGTGCTTGTGTACCATGCGAAGTTTGAACATAACCAACTTTACAAATGAAAGAAGTTCCCATATGTATGATGGACGAGTATTTTCATAACAAAAAAATCAATGAATATCTCCGATATTGCGACATATCTAAAATAAATAAATCAAATCAACATCTCAAATTCAACCAACTCATTGGCTACCATCCACCATTTGGAATAATTCGAACAATCTCTCATCTCCCAAACCTAACTTGACGGTGAAGATACGACTTTGTTAGCGAAATGCAAGTTTAGTATTGATGAAGTTCAAAGAAGTGAGGTCAGCATGCAAGAAGAGATGGCAAACAGCTCATTAGGGTTCCGGAAAACACTCTTCTTCACCTGCAAGTCTGCAGTGGTTTCAGTGCTCCCTCAAACCCTAATGGGCGCATGCTTTGGTTACAAGTTAGTTTAGCTGTCATCTATGCTTATGTGTGTGTTAGTGTTTTGAGGTGATTGCTTTTTTCCCCTTGAATTTTTTAAAATTTCAATAATATCCCCATCAAAAAAAATTCTTGAATTTTTGTTTTCAACTTGTACTTTTATTGTCAATTGGAAACAATTTTTTTTATTTTTACAGTGACATGATTGTGTACACCCGACCCTCCTTACCTTGCGTACGTGGGAGTCTTTTTTGAGATCCTGAGAGGTAATGTTTATATTGAAGTACTTGTATTGGCAAACTCTTCTAATCTCACTTTTCAAGTCATAGAGAATTGCATCTTGCAGGGAAGTAAATTTATAATTAAGCTCTCATTTTATATATATTCAAGCGCTATAAGATTCATATGAATGTGTAATTGAAAGCAAAGTAAATTGAGTTCTAAAGAGTTTAAATCTAAGGTAATCATTTCTTAAGGCATTAGCGAATGTGTAATGGAACAAGATGGTGTTAGATAAACTTTAAAGCAATAAAATTTTGATTTTCGAGAGTCAGAACACGAAAGGACAATGAACTTTAGTTGTGGTTAGAATGAAGGTACAATTGAAAACTAAATTGATTCAAGTTCACAAGTTCCAGTATCATCAACTCAAAAACATCAATTTAATCTAATTTTCTTGGTGAACTTGGGTCTCTCATCATTGTTAAAAAAAAAGACACCAAACAACCTGGTTCTTCGTATATCTCAAGAATTTATTGATGAAATGGATCGGTGAAAGTAACACTTTGTGGAAAAAAGAGACAAGTGGGGATCACTAGGCTAGCATGTATATAAGAGCTCACTAATTGAAATTGCTCAACGTAGAACTATAACCCACTTGATTCTTACAGCTAACACTGACGGATATACACAAAGGCAGTTGAAGAACCAGAGGAAGGTACCATAATAATAATAAAAATGGTTAAAAGGGCTATTAATAAATACGCAAAACTCACGGTACCCAAGGATGTTACTAAATACTTTGACGTGGTGTTTGCAAATCATCCCTTGTATTATTGCCCAATTGGTGGTGCATATTCTGGGATTATACTCCAGGGTTTGTTGCCACCCATGAAGTGCCCCTCAAGTGACCTCTTCGGGTTTCAAGCTCAACTAGCTCGCGTCTAGCTTAATGCCCATGGATCAGGAGTTTGTTTGTTACGATAACTTGATGTTATATGTCCTGTTGGATTGGTTTTCATTATTAGTTTAATTATGGGTTAGGGTTTAATGTCTTTGGTTCCATTAATTGAACTGGTCTTGTAAATTGAATGGTAGTTAATTTGGTTGGAAAACAAAGTCAGTTTTAATAGATTGGTAGTAATTAAATCAAGCTTTTGTTGAAGTTTCTTGCACTCACGTTCAAGGAAAATAGGCATGTAGACCTAATAAATTGAGGAAAGACGATATCATGCAGAAGGTAATTCTGAATTTACCCTCTTATGGGATTTTGAAGGCTTGCTAATTCTGGAGTCTAGATATAAATGTTTTAAGTCTATTCTTTTTCAAACTAATCTTGTTGTTGTAGTCCAATCTTTTTAAAAACTAATCCTATTATTAATGAACGTGAATGTTACCTCCTTTACTATAAATCTATGAACTTATACAAAGAGCATCTTAATAAGCACCATATATATTGATTTATTTATTTATCTTAGAAAAGAAATTTCGTGGCATAATAGCACTAACTATTTGGGCATTGGGACTAACAAAGACGCCACAATATGAAATATTTAACAATACATCACAGTTTGTTGGCAACAATGAAACAACAAATATTAAAACATCAAATTACATATGGTTTAATCCATGATTGGAGCCCATGCGGTGTCCATCTTGCCAAGGCTCCTCACCACGTGCCAACCTAATCACCCTCTAATGATGTCATTATTTAATAAAAAAGCGGTTGACGAGTGGAAATTGTCAACCATATCTAAACATAAGCTTACTTACAGCCAACAACTACCATATCATTGCTTGTTCCAACTTGCATGCCTTCTGACTTCTTCTAGTGACCGTCTAGATTAGAATGGACGGCTAAGATTGATGTTTGTGACGAGAGAGATGACGTCAGAAGAAGAAGGTTGGTCGAAGGTTATTAGGGTTTTCGTCGCATTGACCCCTTTTTATGTTATTAATAGTTTCTTAAGATTTTGCATTTTTGTTTGCTTGTATGAATGGATTTGCTTCCAAATCCGAAGCATGGTTTTTAATGGGTGATGTGGAAATTAGAAATAGGATTTCAAGTTGGACTTTTAACTTAAGTACGTCTAATTCAAACATAATTACTAGGGATGTCAACGGATCGGATATATGTATATCTATATTCGCATTCGCATGAAATTTACGGATTCGGATACGGATTGTTTGCGGATATGAAAAGTCTATATCCGTTCGGATATTTGACGGATTCGGATCGGATACAGATAATATCCGCATCCGTAAACATAATTCCCCACATTATAACATTTTTCATTTTCACTTAGACAAATTCTTATAAATAGTCAGATTTATAACTTTATTTGGTTTCAAATATTAATTTACTTTATCTTAATTTCTAACTCCATATTCTAGAAAGGATAATGATATTCAATGCTTGAATAAATGTGATTAGTAGATGTATTTTTATTTGAATAAGTAAATTTAATAATTATACATTCAAATATAATCACACAAGTTGAAATATAAATACTTCTAGGTATAATAATGTATTGCATACGTATATGATACAAATATGGATATGGATCTTATAATACAAATATTCAATCTCGGATCGGATGTTATTCGGATCGGATGTATCAATATCCATATTCGCATTCGCATGTACCGAATATTACACGAATCGAATATTATTCGGATCGGATATTGTTCAGACCGAATATTTTTCGAACCGGACGCGAACGAATTTCCGAATTTCGAACATCCATTGACACCCCTAATAATTACTAACTAAATGACTTGATTTGAGAATATAGTAAGACTAAATAAATTAGACTTGTTTTGGTTTGAACACAATTTGTGTCTTGGAGAATGACAACCATGATATCAAAGATATTGGTTTGAATGAAAAGTGTAGTAAAAGGAGAGGTTAGATTCAACGCAATGGATATTCCACTTTTTGCGGATATTAGAAGCATAATTTCATGGTCTTTGCAGAGAATATTATGTAAGTGTTTAATTGACATCAGGTTGCATAAGATTGGTAAAGTTATTCGCACCTAATGAAGAGAATCACATATTTATGCTGTAGAGATTGATTTGAGTATTTGATTATTGTGTGTTTTGTGATTACAAGTATGTATATATAGGCTTGTTAGAAATAGTCGTTGTATGATTCACTAATACATATACGCTAATTTATGCTTATGTGATGCTTGATTTCCTTTGGTTGATGACGATAATTAATTGCTTATGTCGATATGTGTCCAAAGATTGGCGAAGATGACCGTTGATGTCTAAGCCATGTATTTTAACACTCCCCCTCAAGTTGAGTCTGGAAGAGATTGAAGGAGCCCAACTTGTATAGAATGCTATGAAATTGTCTTTAATCCAAGAATTTGGTGAAGATAACTGCGAGTTGGTCTTTACTAGGACCGTAAGGAACTTCAATTTCTTTAGCTTGGAGCTTTTCTCTGATGAAATGACAGTTCACTTCTATATGTTTTGTTCGTTCGTGAAATACGAGATTGGAGGCGATGTGACGAGCAGCATGATTGTCATAATACATTTGCATAGGTTCGTGGTATGGAACCTTCATTTCTATTAGGAGTTGTTTGAGCCATATCAGTTCGGTGGTGGTGGATGTCATAGCACGATATTCTGCTTCAGCGCTGGACCTTGCTACAACATTTTGTTTTTTGCTCCTCCAAGTGACTAGGTTTCCCCCAACGAACATGCAGAATCCCGTGGTGGATTTGCGATCGTGACTACCCACCCAATCTGCATCAGAATAACCAATTATTGAGTTAGAGTTTTTTTCTTTTCATCCATATCCCTTGTCCTGGGGTTTTCTTCAAATACCTGAGTATTCTATCGATGATGTCTAGATGGTGTGTGTGTGTGTGTTGCATGCATGAACTAACTTATCGTACTAACAACATAAGTTATGTCAGGTCTAGCAACAATGAGATAAATGAGTTTCCCTACTAGTCTTTGGAATTGGCCTATGTCGTTCAAGGGTTCTCCATCAGTGGGGCCAACCTTTTGATTGGTCTCGGTAGGAGTATTGGCAGGTTTGGATCCCAATTTCCCAGTTTCTTTAAGTAGATCAAAAACATACTTACGTTGAGATAGGAACAAACCTTTTTTGAGTATGTTATTTCAATGTCTAAAAAATACTTCATGAATCCTAGGTCTTTGATGTCAAATTTATTTCTTAGATATGATTTCACGATATCAATTTCTTTATCACTATTTCCTATGATTATGATGTCATCTACATATACAAGGACAATGATGGTAATATTGTTGACATGTTTGATGAACATGGATGCATCGGCAGAACATTTAGAAAAACCAAATTATTTGTGAGAGAGACTAATTTTTGCAAACCATGCTCTGGGAGATTGTTTCAATCCGTAGATTGATTTGTGAAGTTTGCAAACATGATTGTGAGAGGGGTTGTACCCTTGAGGGGGAGTCATGTAGACTTCTTCTTCTAAAGAGCCTTGGAGGAAGGCATTCCGAACATCCATCTAAAAAAATTCCACCCATAGTTGACCGTTATAGATAAGAGAACTCTAACAGTGTTCATTTTAGCAACAATGACAAATGTTTCTTTATAATTGAGACCGTAAGCTTGAGTGTATCCCTTGACGATTAGTCTAGCTTTATATCGATCAATCGACTCATTGCTATTATTCTTAATTTTATAAATCCACTACAGCCTACGGGTTTGGTTCCAGGTTTAGGGGTGACCATAGTCCAAGTTGGATTTTTTTTCTAAGGCCTCTAGTTCTTCTTTTATGGCTCTTACCCAATTAGGATCCATAAGGGCTTCTTGATAGGAGGTAGGTTCATTGAAGTTATCAATTATATCTAAAAAGGTTTGGTGAGAGGAGGTTATGGTTTTGTAGGATATGTAATCTTGGATGGGATACGTAACATTATAAGTAACAAAGTCTTGAAGGTGGGATGGAGAACACGTAGGTCTCGTGGACCGTCTTGTGGGAACCTCTTCTTGGACCTGTTCATTGTTGTGTTCGCCTTGTCCACTTGGAATATGATCTTCTTGAAAGGAATGTGTTCTAAAAGTTTTACTTTTGTATGTCAATTATTATGAAATGAATATGCAAACATTTTGTTCCTTGATTATTGTATTCGTCTTTTGGAAGTGTTAAGGAAGATGTGTTTGGTCTTTAACCGTAGAGCTCTAAAAGATAATGGTTTACATAAATCAAAAGTTATTCATAATCATGGTAATTAACATGGAACATTAATCACAGATATAAGATTGTCGTGTTGCTCATCGATTGTTGTAGCTCTACAAATAATTGATGACACGAGTATATAAAAGAGGAAAAGATTATGGATTTGTGTTTCGTGTCATTAAAGTTTTACTGTGTCTTGGATCCTTTGATATGACTTATATCTATTCACTCAAGAAGTACTTGATTTGATTATTGTCAAAAACTATCAGTGAGTATAGTGATAAAGGCGATAGTTGGTTAAACATGACTTGTACTGAAAAAGATAGATAGTCAAAAGATTATCATTTCCCTCTTAATTGAGTGACGATATTAGTGGGCCCCTTGATATAACAAAATTATAATGTGCACTAACTTGAGTTAAGTTACATAGTTATAATTAGCTTAAAAAGATCAAGAAATAAATATAATACAAAGGTGACACATTTTTACTTTGTATATATTCTTAATATCATGAGACAATGGACGGACACAAGTGGTGCACTTACATCACTAAATAGATTATGTTTAGTTCGAGTGGAACAAGACATATACGCTAATTGGGTAACTATAATGTGTAGCTAGATACCGCTTATAATTTGAGATATTAAGTGTTTAATATAACTGCCAATTTAGCTTAGATCCTCCTATAGGTCACATCACAAAACTGGGAAACAAGAATCTTGATTTTGAGTTCATATGACGTGTCGGGTTTCATGAGAAAATGGACACATGTGGCGAGTCAATAAAATCAATATGTAACGAAAATTGACATAGTTAGAATCATGGATAAAATTATATGAGGTGTATATATTATGGGGTGTAATAATTTAATATTACATAGGATAATATATTACATAAAATATGAATTTGATAAAAAATCCAAAAGATCAAACTTTGTTGGATATAAATTGACAAAGACAAAATCGGGGGTCAAAACAGTCCACCGTTTTGGGTCCGGTCAACTGATGTTTCTTAGGAACGGTCAACCGAACAAAGATCGGATAACGCGATTGGTTGACCGAAATCGTCTGGAGTGCCTGGAAAATTGGGTTCGGTCAACCGAGTGTAAATGGTCAACCGAAAGGAAATATCCAGGAGCTTTCTTTGGGATAATTCGGTAGACCGAAAGTGACACGGTCGTCCGAAGAGATTCAGTAGGAGAATTTTTGGTGTGTCAACGGTTGACCGAAGCAAGACGTGGATTGATCGAACTTTTCCAGGGAATTTTTCTCGTGAATATTTGGTCGACCGTCTAGCTAACGGTCATCCGAACTTGCGTATAACCGAATGGTTCGGTCGACCGAGTGAAAATCTCGGTTAACCGAACAACACGATTTTTGCCTAAATTATTAAGAGAATAATTAGATCATGGGTTTGATTAATTCCTGATTTGATCAAACATGTTTTAGGATGCTTATGCGGCAAATTAAGATTAAATTTAGGAGAGAAAAAGCAAGAAATCATGGCTAGAGAATAGTTCTTGATGTGGGTGATTTGGGAGGCTATAAATTGGTCCTCTCACCCTACTTGTTTCAAAAGAATTAATACAATATTCTCTCTCCCTTAATCACCACGAAAATTCTCTTAATAGTTTTAACTTTTAAGTTTTGGAGATTAAAATCTCATGAGCTTTTAGATGAGTTATTTGCTAGATTCTAAGCTTAATTAGAGATTGATTGACTAGCTCATTTCTCTCTAATCTTGTTTAGAGTTTGGTGAACACTTGGAGGCGAATCGGCAGACGATTCGACGAGCAACGGAACACTGGATCTTCTGAAAGGTTTTAGAGAACTTTTGGGTATGATCCTCTCTCTTTTGTTTATTTTAATATGTGTAGGAATGCATGATATTAGAATAAACATATACATGTACGTAAAATCAATGAAAATATGAAATCGATCATGTATGTTTGTATATAAAAAATTAAAATATACACATACATAAGGACACGAAATCCTACACTTCTCCCCCCTCGAGGTATAGGAGTGTCCTTAAGAAGAAAGAAGTCATCGTTAAATAAGTCTATGGTGGGAAGATGGAAGGTTTCACCTGCAGAAGTATTGTCCATAGATTCGAAATACGATGTATTTTCAAAAAAAAGACATCTCTAGAAATGTAAAGTTTGCAATTCGTAGGGTCATAACATTTGTACCCTTTCTTTTGGAAAGAGTACCCAAGAAAGACAGCTTTGATGGAGTGAGAATCAAATTTATCAACCCATTTTTATGCACATAACAAACACAAACAAAAACCTTAAGGTGATCAACACTCATCCTTCTTCCATTCAAAATTTCTAAAGGCTGTTTATTTTCAAGAATAGGACTAGGCAGACGATTGATAAGATAGACAACAGTTAAAATAGCTTCAGACCAGAAATTTTTTGGAACCTTTGTTTGAAATAAAAGGGATCGAGTGACATTCAGGAGATGTCGATTTTTTCTTTCGGAGATGCCTTTTAAAAAAGCTTGAAATAAATTACTAGTGTATTCTGCGCCATTATCTGACCTAAAGATTTTAATTTTCGTATCATACATGTTTTCAACCAATACAACATATTCGCAAAAAAACAGAGAAAATGTCAGATTTGGATTTAAGCAAGTATAACCAGGTGGTACGAGAAAAATCATCGATAAAAGTGATAAAGTATTTAAACTCATTATATGACTCAACCGGAGCAGGGCCCCAGATGTCAGAGTAGGCCAGTTCCAAAGGTTTCCTAGTTCTAGTGGTAGAAGAGTGAAAGGGTAACCTGGTTTGTTTTGCAAGACGACAAGTCTCACAACATAATTCAGCATTTAAAGTCGTACTAGGAAATAAACGTTTCAAAACAGATAAAGACTGGTGTCCCATGCGTTTGTGAAGAAGGTCAGGTGTATAAAGGGACACATTATTAGCATGAAAAAAACTATTTGATTTGTCAAGCACATAAAGTCCATTGATGAGAGTGCCTCTACCAATCATCCTCCCTGATGCTCGGTCCTGAAAGAGCACATCAAACGGTGAGAAAATAACATTACAATTTAATTTTTTTGTTATCCTTGCAACAGACAGAAGGCTAGATGTGAATTTGGGGACATATAATACATTTTCAGAAATGTTATTTAAGAGTGTTGATTATCCCGTACCACTAATTTTCACTTGATTACCATTCGCAATAGTCACAAATTTGTTTAAGTTTGGATGACATTGAATATTGCATATAAGGTCTTTATTTCCAGTCATGTGGTCAGTAGCTCCAGTGTCGATAATCCATGAATTGGGAGTAAAAGTATGATTACAAAAGGTGTGATTCGCAAGAATACCTGACCCATTACCTTATTGACTCTGATTTTGACCGATATGTGCAGCAGGCTGTTGAGGTGGGCAAGTACGTGACCCAACTCCTTATGTATCGATCCAAGCCCATGGTCAGAAGATAGGTGAAGTCCATGCCCAGTAGACCTGAGCCCACTAGCACCTACGCTTGAACCTGGATCCAAACTTGTTTGCCCGCTTAAGCCATTCCGGATATCGAGTGTTTGGAGACCCGCGTACGAGTCAGATATATAACCTCGACCCGGTATGTGTCCATTTTTTATTCTCTCCTCCGAAGTTAGGGTTAGGATTTTGGGAGAACCTGTCTGGTCTGCCGTCGGTGTTGAGGTTTCCTTTACTATCTCTCCTTCTTTCTCTGGTTCCATCTTTCGGTGACCGGAGGTGCGGGTAAAGAAACCAGCACTTGTCGCGACTGTGTCCTTGTTTCTTGCAATTGTTACAGTGCCCGTCCTTGTGCTTTCTGAAATGTCCTTTTCCTTTTTGGTTTTGGTGTTGTGTTGCGGCGAACGCTTGGTTTTTTCTGTTGATGGTTTGGGGCATGGCATGTCTTCGGGTTTCTTCCCGTTGCACCATTGCGATGATTTGGGTGAACGGTGGGAGCTCTGATGATAAGAGTATTTGGGATTTTAGGGACTCGTAGCTGGGATCGAGTCCTACCAAGAACTGGTAAATTCGACTCTGCTCGTCTCTTTCCTTGATGATTCATAGATCCTGAGCTCGTCCCACCGGCTTTTGAGTGCACCGAGATACTCGGTTACTATTTTTTGCCCTTGTATTGTTTGTGCTAGTTCTTGCTTGACTTAAAAAATGTAGGCGAAGTTTTGTTGTTTACCATACAGATCATGAATGGCGTCCAGAGCTCCTTGGCTGAGTTGGAGTAGATGAACAACTCCGCTATCTGAGGTTGTATGGAGTTTAGCACCCATGTCATTGCGAGATGATCGGAGGTCTGCCACTCCTTGATCTTTGCATCGTCGGTGGTTGGTGTTGTTGTGCGTCCAGAGATATGGCCAAGTTTTCCCTTGCCGTTGAGAGACGAGGTGACTGATCGAGCCCATGAAAGGTAATTTGTCCCGTTAAGGAGTTGGGTGGTGAGTCTTTGAGGCGTCGCTCCTTTTGATGTCATGGCGAGGGATTGGAGGTTGCGTTTTGTGTCAGCCCCCTCTCTGTGATTTTGAATCTGAGGTCGGATGACCGATGATGGACGAGGTTGGCTTGGGTCTGAGGTCAGAAAGACCAATGATGGTTTGGGATTTTTGGTTTTGGGGTTTTGAGTTTTGGGGTGGTCAGATCTATGATGAATAGGGAGGTCTGAGGTTGTGGTTTTGGGGGGTCACCGCAGGTGATGCAACCCTAATTCTGAGATCGTTGCTCTGATACCATGTAGAAATTGATTTGAGTATTTGATTATTGTGTGTTTTGTGATTACAATCATGTATGTATATATAGGCTTGTTAGAAATAGCCATTGTATGATCCCTAATACAGAGATGTTAATTTATGTTTATGATGCTTGATTTTCTTTGGTTGATGACAATGATTAATTGCTTATATCGATTTGTGTCCAAAGATTGGCGAAGATGACCGTTGATGTATGAGCCGTGTATTTTAATATATGCCTCGAGGAAATTGAAAATTCATGTTTAAGTAACTATGGCATGGTGATAGAGTTAATCCTAAGATCTTGCGAATTGTAAGTGAAATGAAATTTATTTTGAGTGGGTTCCTACATTTCAAGATATTTACGTAAAAAAATAAGAAGATATTTACGTAATATAATTTGGTTATTTCTATATATGACACCACTTGGCCGAATTAGGACTTAGAGTTCCAGTGTATATTAGAAATCTCGGAATCCATTTGCGTTCATATTTGTAAATGAATTTGTAAATCTTATCCACGTCTAATGCACCTTAAACATTGTGTAATTTCATTATCGGAATTCCTAATTAAAAACTCACACGAGACAAGCTATTTCCCAACTTGCCTAAGGTTAGGTTAATTTGATTTTCACGATTTTAAGTACAAAACATATTTAGAAAGTACTTAAAAGGTAAATATGTGACTTGATTACGTGTATTAATTAAGTGGTAGAAAAACCTAAGATGACTTTAACTTTCTTAATATAACTTTGTATCCGTAACTCATGGTTCGTGAGTTGCATGTTGTAGCTAGTTTCTTGGTTTAGTTTGTGTAAATTGCAAAGTACCTACAATAGTTTTGTTGTTTCGGTCCATTACATAATATTTAAAAATACAAAACTTCTAAAAATGTCTACATCACAATCTTCTTTTATAAATCCTGGGGTGTGGTACGAGAGGAAAAACACACACACACACACGATCGTTTACTCTCCCCACAACTTTCCCTTCACCTACTTCCGTAAACCCCCAACATTTCCTTAATTCCACCTCCATCGACTACCTGTATCGCACCCCAGCGACCGCCAATGTGCTCCATGTGTGTTTCTTGTGTGGTATTATAAATCCAACGACAACTTCCCCATATTTTTAGACTCAAAACACGAGGCACCCATAAAATTGCATCCCAAGAAATATGGAATCAAATCTTTGATATTTCGACAAAACAAAATATTTCACCAACAACCACCCTAAATCGGTCGGCCACTTTTGGAAAGTGTTCGATCACTCTCCTGTACAGAAATTCCAAATAGCTCAAACCAATTGGTCACTTTCCGAAATCAGTCGGCTGGTTGAGAAGAAGTTCAGCCCGCATAACTCTTCATGTCTTGTATATGGATCCCAATTATGTGATCTTCCTTTGTGCTTCCCCCTTGAGTCTTCTATCCTCGTCTATGCCTCCTAGAAGATCTCTTTGAACTCATTTGTCATTTTCAAATGATCATTACCAAAATATAAATGAGTGTCATTGCGAACATTGTGTTGCATCAATTACAAATAATATCATGTAATAATGTGGGTTAAATATGTCGAAAAAATATTTCAGCAGAATTCATATTAAGTCAACGTACAAATTCATGTTTGAACGACAAGCAACAAAGAATAGTGATTAGAAAAGACATTCCAACCGAGTCGTCGAATTTTGACTTGCCTTAGAGAAAATATCGCACACACGTACCAATGCGATGAGTTTGAAGTTTTTTCCAAGGATAGAACGATTATTCCTCGAGCAAACACACACCATAGCCGATGAACCTCGAGAGCATATCATAACCTCACAAGAATCGACCGTCAGAGAACACTGGAATTGAGAGGATAAAAATCACTAGAGACTGACGTGTCTATCACGGTGGAAACCGAACGTAATATATACCCTTTTGTAACCATCGGGGACTTAAATGCAATATTCAATTAAGTCGGGGACCAAAAATATATTTTTTCACCTAGAGGCTAAAGCCTCTAATTTCCCTCAAATCCTCTGCCCCGGATCAGACTAGACTGACACACACGCATATGTGTGGAGCATTTTCCCCTCCTCTCTTGCTTCCATCAAATGGTTATGGGAAGAGAATGTTAAAGAACAATCTTCAACATCACATGTTCTCGGACTAAAAGAAAAGTGAATACGTGTCTCAATAACTCTCATATGCAACATTGGATTTTTCAATTAAATTGTTCATAACTCTAACTCAAATTTAATATTCCAACAATTTTTTGTCAATATAATATGTACTGCATATGAAATGAATAGTGAATAATATATATTAAGGATTCTAGAGCAACATATGAAATATATATTCCATTTGTAGGATTGACCTATGAACAATTTTATTTGATTGAAATCTTGTCAATCAAATGGAATTTTATTTCTTCTAAATAAATTTCAGGTGCAAACCCCCTGAGAGCATCCTTAAGGAGGTCATCCCCCGTGGATGACCCCAGATGATCGCGGATGACTGGGTCATCCGCAGTCGTCTACCGGCACGACCCGGTTGGCCAGTTTTTTATTTTGATTTTTTTGGTTTTGGTGTTTGTTTTAATAATTAGGGGTTTATATTTTGATAAATAATTATAATTTAAGTAGTTGTAGTTTATATTTTGATAATAATTGGGGTTATGGTTTATTATATTAGCGACCCCTGATCGACCCGTTAAATTTGTTTTATGTCGTGTAATATTTGGTAAATTTGCTTTCTTAATTAATGGTATTTAGTATTTGGTAATCATTAATATTTTTGTTAAATATAAATGATTTGGAATATAATAAAAGTTCAGAATACAATTAATGATGTGGAGGAAATAGAATTGGATGACCTAGGTCATTGTTAAGGGGTGAATAATAAGGAAGAAATATGAGGTTGAGTCATGATGACGTGACAGTGAGACAAAGAAGAAAAAGAATGTGAATGACTTAGATTATTGTTGCCGATGCTTTAAGCATTTCAAATTGGAAAGTACACGTGGTTACGGAAAAGGAGCATAGTAACTTTAACATTATCAAAACAAAGGATATTTTCCCGAAATTTCCCACTAAATAATTCTGCTGCAATCTCACCTGCCATCCACTTTTAAAACTGATTTATAGTTGTAGATGTGGTAACCCAGGCAAATTCCAAGTTTGTTTTCAACAAATCCATTCAAACTACTAATTTAAAACAACTAGCACTCACACCATAATTCCAATCATATAAAATATATAGATGCAGTTAAAACGTAGTCCTCTTTGTAAATCTGCTATTTCTAAGGAATAGTATTTGCCCATTAAAAAACTAAAAAGGATAGAGGTTACCTACGTGGTAGGGTCCGCAGATCGGTGGTAGGTCAGTAGGTGTATATATTATAATATTATTCCTTTATAATGCAAAAAAAGAAGTCCAGAATTTACTAGTAAATATAACGCATTGAGGTACAATCATGTAACAACATATATGGGGTCGAGACGACGCAGTGGCATCATGTAACAACATTTGGTATTTTGCCTATTTTGTAGTCATTAGTTGAGATTTTGTCTGAGAGCACCCTTAACGGGTGCTCTTTGCCCGGGTGCCCGGGCAACCCTCCCTTAACGGTAGGGTGCGCCCAGGGTGGGGCGTCCTGGTCGGATTCCCGGGCGAATCCACGTGCCCCCCCATTCGTCCAGTTTTTTTTTGTTTTTGTTTTAAAAATAAAGATTATTTTTATAATTAGGATAATGTATTAATTAAGTAAATGGAATTTAATTAATTAGGTATTACAAAATAATTGAAAAAATATTTTATGATTAATTAACAATTTTATGATTTACTTAGATATAAAAAAATTAAAAAAAATCATAAATAAATTAAGAAATACAAAATACAAATACAATACATATACACTTCAGAAACAAAATACAATACAAGTACAGAATACGAAATGATGTAGGTCCTCGATGTTTGAGAAGTCCAAGCCTCGATCAAATTGTCTCGTCTTTAGTGAGTCACGCGCGTACTGTAGGTCCTCGATGTTTGAGAAGTCCAAGCCTCGATCAAATCGTCTTGTCTTTAGTGAGTCACGCGCGTACTGTAAGCCTTCGAGCCGATTTGGTCGACAATATATGACAACGTTTTGGAGGAAATGCGTCTTGATGTATTTGAAGTTTATTATTTAAGTTTAGTATTTAAGCATGTATTTTTTGTTTTAGTTTCTCAATTTCCGGTTAATGTACTATGTAAAGTGGTTTTCTAAATTTTAATAATATTTTCGTAATTCTAAATTGTTGATATTAAATAATTACGATAATGATTATTAATATATTTTGTTGATTGTTGAAAGAGTTTTGGAGTGAAGAATAAAAATAATGGCGTGACAACAAATACTGTAGCGTGACTGGGTGGATTGGGTAATGGTTAAGGATTTTGTAGGGGGGTTGGTTTGTGCTGACGTGACAGAGAGAGAAGCTGACGTGGCTGAGAGAGAAAGCAGGCGCCCGGGAACTGCCTGGGCGCCGTTAATGATGCTCTTAGACCCCTTCAAATCTTTCATTCTTTTATATTTCGATCCTTCTAAATATTGTTGAATATAAATAATAGATAGATGAGATTTTATCAAGTGTTTTAGCTCAAGAGTATGCATTTACTCACTTATAGGTAAGATATTAATTGGACTCCAAAACAAACCAAAACGACAAATGCTCAATTACTTACTTATATATCCTCTTTATAAATTTCGACTTACTTATATATCTTACTCACTTATAGTAAGATATTAATTGGACCTCCTAACTTATAAAATTTCGGACACTGTCCGACATGTCCACCAGGTCAACCCATACTTCGACAATATTAATTCCCTCTCATCACCCGAGGCACATATCTCCTCAATCCTTCCCAATTAGATTCCACAAAAAAACAACAAAACCAAAAAATGCTAACAGATTGACGTAGCGTCCCAACAATTTCAGTTCCATGGACAAGAACAGTCACAATTACAAGATCAGTTGTCTATCCATCCATCCATCCAGAAGTCATCATCACCTAAAACAAAAGTGCCCCTTCAAACTTTTCCTCTAATCACTTTCCAATGGCTTTATATGAATATTCAACCAATTCTACCAACTAAGCCTTTCCAGTCTTGGTCAAGCTCGGGATGCTTTTACAGCTTAAGCCCAACCTTGAACCTAACATGTTGTGTGCAGATTTGCTGTTATTTAACATGTGCAACATATGACGTGTCTCCTTTGGTATTGTGAACTGATATGCCCTCAATATCTGCACTAATCCAGTGATTCAACTTCTCGGCTTTGTTAGGTCCAGCTGCATCAATTTCAATTATACTCGTTTTGGTTTGATGGGCCTTTGGAAATTTGGTTTCTTGGTAGCTTGAGTTCTTGAAATTAAAGTTCATAATTAGATTTGAGACAAACATGATACATATCGTAACTAAAACTTAACTCCTGTTTAATTTGAATTTAACATAAAATTGGGATTAAGAGTAGGTCGACAGGCAACATAAAAAATATGTTGAAAACTAAAAAATAAGTTTATGGAAAACTAAAGAATGTGATGAAAGTAGAGAAGTAATTAACATGTTTTAAACTTGCAAAAGAAAAATAACACAAACATGTAAATAGATAATTACGGTCATGTTCTAGTGATTAGATATAAATTCTTACGATATGGTTAAGATTTGTGTCTTACTTTTAAATAGACGTTATTTTTTTGCGGCTTAATGACACATCTCACAAAATAAGTCTTCTATTTTTACGTTAAATATGCAAAGTAGGATAGAAATAGAAGAAAAGTGGAACATGAACAAATCAAGAATATTATTTGTAATATTCCTAGCAAACTATAAAACTAAACCAAGAGTCTTCTCACACAAGTGCCTTCAACAACACGGATCTTTACCTCTCAGCAACTATTTAAGTGCCCACCCTTCCCTCTCTATTCTTCTTTCTTAACACCCCACGACTTCACCCCTCTTGCTACTCTCTCTCTCCTCCTTGTTGCTTTGTCTTGGGTCCTCCTTGGAACCTTTATTGGGCTTCCAAACCAAAGATTTTTTTGTTTTGTTTGCATAATGGATTCCAACTTGGGACATGGTTGTTTGATGGTGCCCACAAAGGAGTTTGAGAGCATAGATCTTCCTCCTGGCTTTAGGTTCCATCCAACTGATGAGGAGATTATTACCCACTACCTCTCTGAGAAGGTTGTGGATGTCAACTTCTATTGTGTGGCTATTGGGGAGGTCGACTTGAACAAAAACGAGCCATGGGATCTTCCAAGTATGTGCAATTGTAGATTTGAGTTATTGTTTTAATGTTTCTTTTTTGCATCTTGTTGTTTCTAAAATTTTGCTTGTTGAATTTTTTGTGGGAGTTTCTTCTTTGACTTTTTTGTGGGTTTTAATTTCTTATCAACCTTTTTTTTACAATTTTGATAATTATTCTACTTTTGGGCTTTCTTCATATTTTAGTTTTCCTCCTCTTCCTTGTTATCTTTATGTAATTGCTCTGTAGTTGTTTCTGTAAGATTATTTCGCATATCTTGATTTAACCATAATTTCCTTTACTTGATTATCATTATTTCTCTACATCTTACTATTTTATTTCTTAATTTACATCTTTTCTCATCAAATTTCACTGTTCATCTTTCATGTTGTTTCTCTTCTTCTAGTTGTGTTTGGTTCTTCTTGGTGTTCTTAATAATTTCTTCATATTTTGATGCTAGATATTTATCTAATTATTTATTTTTGCAAAATTACAGGCAAGGCCACCATGGGTGAGAAAGAATGGTACTTCTTCTGCCAGAAAGATAGGAAGTACCCAACAGGCATGAGGACAAATAGAGCCACAGATTCTGGGTATTGGAAGGCCACAGGGAAGGACAAGGAGATCTTCAAGGGCAAAGGCTGTCTTGTTGGCATGAAGAAGACTCTTGTCTTCTACAAGGGAAGAGCTCCCAAAGGAGAGAAGACCAACTGGGTCATGCATGAGTACAGACTTGAAGGCAAAGCTTCCCACTGGAATTTCCCAAGAACTTCAAGGGTACTCCCTTTCTTTCCTCAAAATTCAATCCATACCCATATTGTAGCACCCCAATTATTGTGTCATATATATTACTACAATTTATAACTTTCAGCCTAAGAAATCTAATTATAAATCTTTGTTGCGAGTCAATAATTGTGGTGTTGTCTGGGGACTCGTGGGTAACAGATCGGACCGAAACGTATGCAACCATATGATCATTCCTTATATTTGTTAGAGGTAATTTCATGTAAACATGACTTAGTATTAACCTTTTTATTTTGTGTTTATTTGCAGGATGAATGGGTTGTTTGTAGGGTTTTCCACAAGACAACAGGTTTGACAAGGCCAACAATTGAATCCAACCAATTTTACCACAACCCAACAACATCCTCTTATGGAGATGATCAGTTCTCGGAGCCATCAACCCTACCACCTCTCATGGAGTCACCCTATAGCATGGGCACAACAAGTTCCTATGGTGAGCCCAAGATGGTGAACACCTCCATGGACCAATACCAACAAAATGTCATACCCAACTACTACAACACCATGGCTTCTAGTTCAAACTTCTACACACAAAACAACACGTTTAACATGGACTACTCACATCATGGTCAAGTTGGTTTGATGAACACAAGCCACAATTCAACATTTGATGTCTATGGTGCACCCCAAGGCACTCCATCGCCTCTCCGACGGCACTGCAAGGTGGAGCAGTACTCAAACCAACCGGAGACATCCTACCATGGCTTCAACAACGAGCAAGTATCGACTCCGGACCCAAGCACGACTTTGGAGGAGTTTAATAGTCTGTTGAAGTACTAACTGTGAAGGGGAAGCTCAAGATTAGTTCTGCAGATTGATAATGTGAATAGGAGTTAGATGTTTGGTTAGATGATTTACAAAAAAATAGGCATGTGTGTGATTGTTTGATAGTTGTGTATCTAATTGTATTCTTTGTTGGATCTCACAAAGTCCAATTCGCCAATCATTGGATTTCTACGTATAAAATTTATTGACAAGTTCACATTGGTGTTTTTTAAAGATATTTTAATTAATAATATATATGCCGGATAAACGTATGACCCACATATGTATTGTAACAAGAGCTTAAATGCAAAGCAAAACAAAAGTGTTTGAAGGACCTACAATCCATCAACACGACAAACAAAAAGTTTAAAGATATATATCATGCTAAATTTCATAGCTTACGATGATATAACTAGATAGCAAGCTGAGTTATAGAATTCTCCACAATAATAACTGTTATATGTTACTCCTACAAGTAAACCGAAAATCATGAGTCCATATACGTGCGTCCTACCAACTAGAGAATAGTCCAATTAGTCTTCCTTACGGTTGATAGTCATGCCATGACGAAATACATCAAACTGGTGTTGTAGATTTGAAATGGGTTAATACAGTTTGCCCATGAACTATACATTGATTTCATTTTATACCTTTTAACTTTAAAAATGTGATGCCTCCCGTGAACTTTCGTTTTTTGACACTTCGTTCCTATAAACTTTAAAAATTCATTATTTAAACATCATTTTGCCATTATTTTTTAGATTTTTTTGCATTATACCCCTAATACACTATTAATACTAACTTTACCTTAAAGTTCGGATCGAATCAGATGTCAGATTTTATTGGAATTTTGGTCGGATTACCAATCTAACCCAAATTCGAACCAAATATGACATTCGATCCAAACTTTAACGTAATGTTGAGTTTAAGAGTATATTGATGGTACAATGCAAAAAATTACAAAAAAAATGATAACTCAGTGTTTAAATAATGATTTTTAAAGTTTAATGACAAAGTGTTACAAAATGAAAGTTCAAGGTAACTGTTACATTTTACTCCCACCGTCCCATTTTGTTCTTCCCAGTTCTTTTGGACACTAGAACCAAGATATATTATTTTTGCATCTAATTTTCAATACTACCCTTGTGTAGTGGGGAAAAGAAGAAGATTTTTGTGCACATGACATGTGGAAGAAAGAGAATTTTGTGCACGGGGACAAGTGCCACAAAAGAAGAATATGGTTGTAATCTATTTATCTTTTGAAATAAAACTTATAAATTCTTTAAAAAATCATCAAAAAAATTATCTTTTCAAGATCTACAAATAGACACTCATATATTTACTTAATCATAATTTGTTATTAATCAAAATTGTGTCCAAAGTCAGTCCAGAATTAGTCCAAAGTCAGTCCAGAGTTAGTCCTGAATAGTGTCTAGAATCTTGTCTGGAGTCAGTCCAGAGTCAGTCCATAGTGTGCTAAGAAATGTGTCCAGAGTCAGTCCATAATCCAGTCCAGAGTCGGTCCATAGTGTGTCCAAAATTAGTCCAGAGTCAATCCAGATTTAGTGCAGAGTCAGTCCAGAGTCAATCCAGAATTAGTCTAGTCCAGAATTAGTCCAGATTTAGTCGAGAATTAGTCTAGAGTCAGTCCAGATTTAGGACTAACTGTGGACTGATTCTGGACACCTTATGGACACGATTCCGGACACAACAAACTTTGTGGACATAATTTTGTGGACTTTTGGGACCCAACAAACATTTTATACACAACAAACTTTGTGGATTGACTCTGGACATGATTTTGGACTGATTCTTGACACATTTTGGACGCATTTTGGAAGGAAAATTCCAAAATTTTGGAGGGTAAATTTAAGTATTTGGTTAAATTTTAAGAACTTAGTGCAAAGCTGGTGCCAAAAAGTGGTTCCAAAAATTTGAGAATTGGTGCCAAAATTTTCAGAAGTGCCAAAATTTCAAAATTGGTGTTAAAATTTCACTTTCTGGTTGGATGCCTATAAATAAGGCAGTAACAAGATACACTCATTACAAACACCACAAAGACAACCAACATAATCAAACAAACTCATAATAGTAGAGTTAACTTAGTTCAACACTCATTACAATTCACTCATTACACTCAAATCACACACCAATGGAAACATAGGCAACAACAAGCTCCACAAACTCTAGGAGGTTGACCAATGGGGAGAAGCAAAGAATTGTTGAGGTGCTCTTAAATCATTGTCAGGAAGGCAAGTTGAAGAGAGGTTACATCAGTTCTGTGGCCCGTGACTTCAATGTCTCAAGGAGGACAATTGGTGGCATATGAAGTGAAGTCAAGAAGCAACTGCAATAAGGAAGAACAATTGATGTAAGGTACAAGAGAACTGGTAGAGTGGGGAGAAAAGTCATTGTCATAGATATGTCAAAAATCAGAGAAATCTTACTAAGCAAAATGACTAACATAAGATCATTGTCTATGGCATTAGGAATGCCTAAATCAACGGTCCACAGAGTTGTGCAAGCAGGGAAGATCAAATCACACACAAATGCAATCAAACCACATCTTACAAAAGATAACAAAAAAAGGTCAGCATTCTGCCTGAACCACTTAGCTTCTGCCTAACTTAGCACACAACTAGAATTTGAAGCCATATACGACTATGTACACATAGACGAAAAATGGTTCTTTATGACTAAACCAACAGAAAAGTTCTACTTAGACCCCCTAGGAGTAGTGCCACATAGAACATGTAAATCTAAATTTTTATCACAAAACTCATGTTTTTAGCGGCAGTAGCAAGACCAAGATTTGGAAACAACAAAGAAGTATTATTTGATAGAAAAATTGGCATGTTTCCATTTACAGTTATCCAACCAACTAATAGGACAACAAAAAATAGGGCAACTGGAGTATTAGAAACAAAGGCAATTGTTTCTGTTACCAAAGATGTGGTGAAAGCATGTTTAATAGAGGAAGTAATACCAACAATTAAAGCTAAGTGGTCAAAAAATGCAAGCAAAATGATTTTCATACAGCAAGACAATGCAAAATCTCATATTGCACCAACGGACCTAAATTTCATTCAAGTAACCACAACAGATGAGTGGGACATACAGTTGACATGCCAACCATCCAATAGTCCGGATTTAAATATCCTAGACTTGGGTTATTTTAGGACAATTCAATCACTACAACAGGAATCAACTCCTTCAACTGTTTTTGAGTTGGTTCAGGTTTGTCAACAATCATTTGATGATTTACATCCATATGCACTCAACAATATATGGTTGTCTCTACATTTATGCATGGCTGAGGTGATCAAATTTAAATGAAGCAATGCATACAATCCTCCACATATAGGCAAACTTGCACTAGATAGACAAGACATGCTACCAATCTCAGGAACCATAAGCAAACATGGTGGAAGCAGCATATGAAGCATTAAGTGAGGGGGTTGTAGATGTTAGTCAGATCCTTTGTGAGGAACATTTTGTAACCAACTAGTGGAAGCATATGGGCAGGAAACACTTTTGTTGTCATTTTAGTGTAAGTTTGTAAATAACTTATGCAAGTAGATCGATAGGAAACACTTTTGTTCACATTTTGATGTAAGGTTGTTATTTTTGGTAATGTAAATTTTTGAAGGGGTGTTGCTTTTCCTCCAACATTTATTACAAATTGGTGGCAGTAATGTAACAAGTCGTCATTTTTTCTACTACAACAACTCTTACTTTGTCTCAAACAACCCTCACTTTGGCATAAATCACAAAAGAAACCATAAAATAACACATGCAAATCACAACCCCAGCAAACAGAAAACCTAACAAATCGTAAACCCGCATACTAAACAAACACCAACAACTTGTACCAACCAAAAATCTTATTTTGGCCCGTTTTGTCAAATTAACCGCAAAATTCCAAAAGGCAGAGGTAGCTAGGGGAGAGGGATAAAGGAGCCAACCACCATTATTTTTCAAGCAATCCCTTTGCGCAAGGATAAAAAAGCTCGAACGTTTTGTTGAAAAATTGATGTCGTCGTGGAGAGAGTTTTGGGTAGTATGGGTCGACATCATCCTCCAAGTGCGTGTCATTCACCACCAGGTCAACCACAGGTGGAGGGTTCTTTAAGCCAGCATCATCCTCGACGTCTCCACAAAGCCCTTCGCCTCATATGTGTCGGGGACAACAAAATCAGCTGGAATCGACTCATTCACAAGCGGTTGAAAAACAACGTGGTCAGATGTTGTAGATCGGGGAGGGTTCGTTGTCATGCTTGCAAACACAAACGGGGAGACTGAGAATGTTGAAAGAGAGACAGGGGAGAAGGGTGGAAAGGAGAAAAAGGAAGGCCACATGTTGAGGTTATGAGAGGGTGAAAGTGAGAGGGTAGTGGGTCTTAGGGTTTTGGGTGAGTATTTTTGTCTTTTTTGTCAAACGAGAATATTAAATTGGGACACCCCAAAATGGAAAGTGGGAAGAACAAAATGGAACGGATGAAGTAAAATTTAAAAGTGCAAAGTAAAATTAATACATAGTTAGGAGGACAAATTATAATTAACCCATTTGAAATATATATACGTGTGTGTCTACATGTGTGTATCATTGTAGGTTGCACGCATACATATGCTTCAAAACTATATAACAAGGACATTTGTTTACATCTTATTGTGGATGAAATATGGAACTATCGAGTGCATGTGCTCTTAAGTTTGAAATCAGTACGTTACAGCTCTAACTAATTAATGGGCAATTAGGGATGTACAGTTTATGGATCTTTATTTTTGTCTTTTGATAAGGGGTACAGTTCATAAATCTCGTGCACTGTTGTTACGTATCACTCCAAAATATTCCAAAAATTAATGTATTCAATGGTACATGCATCAGTTCCATGCATCACATGTTCCCATCTGTACAAACCCTGATATCTCTTTCACCTTATCCCAATCCTTAGTGTGAATATTGGATGGCAAAGTTAGGGGTGAGTAAAATTCGGTCCGGTTCGGGCACCCGGACCGAACCGGACCGAATTTTTTCGGTCCGGTCTTCGGTCCACAAAATTTTGGAAATTCGGTCTTCGGTCCGGACCGAAAATTTAAGGGGAAAATTCGGGTTTTGGACCGACCCGGACCGGACCGGACCGAACCTATTCGGTCCGGTCTTCGGTCCGGACTTCCCGAAAATTTGGGTTTCGGTCCGATCCAGTGAGGTCCGGTTCGGTCCGGTCCTGGACCGAAGCTCACCCCTGGGCAAAGTAAACCACATCATGACAACATAACAAAAGACAACTCCTTTTAGTCACATGGAAAGTGAGAAGGAAAGGGGTTGGGACATGATAGATAGAGAGAGGAATGAACCAAATGGGAAAAAGAAGCTGTTGGAGTTATGTGGTTGGCTTCTTCTATAGTGGATCGATACATCATTGAATTGGGTTTAACGAAAAATGTCTTCCAAATGATGCAAATTACAATAGGATGTCAGCGTAGTGATGATGCAAATTACACCATTACGATTTAATCCCCTTTTTCATTCCTTTTCCATCTCTTTAATTATATTAACTTATGTTACCAACTCTGGTTAATTCAATTAATTAGTAGATCCATAATCTTGAAATTACGTTGACTACATTGAATCTCAATATGAGGAGTTAGACTTACATGATGAGATTTTATCAAAAATATTAAATACTTTCGTACAAATATTAACTCATGTCGCAAGATAGATTGCTTGTGCTATCATGAACCTTAAGAACTGTTCAAGTCCATATATATAATTTCTTAAAAAATAATAAATAGATAATCTCATATTTTGTGGCTTGTTTCCTGCATGTTTGGTCATATTTTGGGGGTTGGCTAAGCTCAAATTGATTTGTTGTAGTTATCCACAGTAATGGTGATTGTAGATAATTACGTTCTAGTTACATGAGAATTCCTGCACGTAGTACCTACCTAAGATCAATATGATCTCTCATAAACGTATCACCGGGTATGAATCATGTATGTGTTGAATAACAAACTTCGTAATTCGATTATGATATTGTGGTAACCACCACTTAAAATAATAACATAATAGAGGGCTGGACCACAACCACTGATGTATATGAGGTCATTATCGGATTAGTTTTAACTCTTTTTTCCACTAACCATACGAACTGTTCATTTATGCTTTCTGATAAGTTTTTAGTCTACGTCATACTGAATGCCTATTACTTTAATTATAGGAAAAGAACAAAATGAATGCCTTGTAATTAGTTGACTAAGGATGCCTATTCTTAGTCTAGGTTTCTTATTCTTAATATTATTTTAGTTTAATTCTTTAATATTTCTACTAATTATAACATTCATCATCAAGTTCTATTTAGTAAAGTCAAAGTTGGTTACCTTCCTAAAGCTAAGTTAAACATCATTAAACTTTATATTTGATTCCTAAAACACATTTTACTCTTAACCTTAACTGTGGGCACATCATTACTCAACTCCACAATTCTCAAATGTTTGCGTAATATCAATATATAACACATAACAAAGATCTATAAACATAAACGCAATTGTTATTCTAAACGGCAAAAAATTAAGATGAAATAGAATGTCTGTAGTAGTACACATTTTATTACCATAAATGTAAGAATACTACAGGAAAAGAATGTAAATATATACCATTTAATCTTTAGAACAAGGATATAAATCACAAATTAAAAGAAGGAAACTAATTGATCAAGAGAGGGGGGGGTGGAACTTAGACGCTATTCTATACATGGTGGTATTTCCTCCAAGTCATATTCCGGTTATGGAATAAATAAAAGTGCTTAATGAATGGAAGGGCATTGTACAACGAGGCCTATCAATATAAACTAAAATTGGTCAATTAAGTGATACGCCTAAAAGTGAAAAGAAGAAAGCTCAATAAATATAAATTAAAGAAAGAAGATTCGGAGTTTCTATGAATATGGTATTGTAACAATTATTTATTACTATTTTTATTATCATGATGATGATGATGATGATATCATAATAATAACAATATATTGTCCTTCATGTTGATGATATCATAATAATAACAATATATTGTCCTTCATGTTGATCTGGAGCTGAGTTGTGGAAGAAGTGGTCTAAGCATCATGCATGGAACAATAGAGCTTTTTCAATAACTATTAACTAGTTAGAAGCATATAATATTGACAAAATAAATTCGATGACTGTAGATTTCTAATCATTATTTAGATAACTCTTACTTAAATCCTCAAAGGACATTCTTTTAGTAATTTAGTTAATCAACTTTTCAATAATTGCTTTAGCCAAAGTAGACTTGTCAATACTTGTATTAGGACTTTATGTCAATCATGTCAAGCATAATTTGAAAAGGATTCACTGTGTCTAAGACTCTAGATGGAAAAGATACAGTTAAGTTACATATTATATTGTTTTTTTCTTTCCAAATAATTTTTGATTGACTTTTATTAAGTAAAAATCAATTGATTATCTAACAATAAATGGTATTCGTATAAATTTCATGTAAAAATAAAAATATTGTGTACAACTGTACAAAAAATATAATGTCAAGTCGTATTTAAATCATAGCATCATTTCTTGTTATGTTATCATGTCATGTCACAAATTGATTGGCCTAAACAAATGTCATTTACCGAAATGTGCATTACAAATTGGGTGAATTAGTTTTATACACTTTAACTAGGTCATAATTGGCCGCATGTACTCATGTTTTGGTATTTATCTGTGTGCACAGTGTATTTCAAATTTATTATTTCAATGCACTTCCGTCTTACGAAACAATTTCCGTTAAATTTTTTACAAATTACACCTCAAAAAACCTCAAACCTCTCTTCTCTCTTCCAGCCCTCACTCCCTCCTCTCTTTTCCTCCGTTCTCTCTCTTCCGGAATGGGAGATCTCCGGCTTCGCGGAGTACATAAAGTCCGGCCAACGCCAAGGCGACATGATCTTAGTCACCTCATGGGGTGCCTTCGCCGTCCGGCTCAGCAACGAGGCGTTCATAAGGCAAAGAATGACAACACTAATATTATTCCAAATTTGCTTTTGTAATTAGTAGTTGCTATGATTCAATTACTCAACACTAATATATATTGAGGTTCTTCTTTATTAAGAAGATCTTTAAATTCTAATAGTCAGACCCAAGAACCGTGTTCCAAATATCCATAAGCATTACTAAATTAACCAATAGTTTGCGACATTCTTAGGTACTTTCAAATTTCATACCATTTCATTGTACTTGTAAGTTTAACCGTCGTTCACTAGTACAGAAAAGGGAATAAATGTCAAATAAATGACTTATATACGTCGGATATACGGCTTTCCAGACCCGACGTCTATCTATGTGTCGTATATACCTAAACGTCGGTCACTTAAAGGTCGACGTCTATTCTTGAGCATAGACATCGGTTTTAGTTCCCAACTGACGTCAATAGTCATTCAAAAGAGGAATCTACGACAGAAATCGTAAAATAAAAAAATTACGATGAATGGAAAGTCCTATATTATGAATGACTTAGCAAATATTATCTAATCTTTTGTTATGGACTATTAAAGGTCAAGTTGTTTAAGGGATCGATGAGTTAAACATTATAACATTTCTAAATAAAAGAATCTCCAAAGCATAAATAAACATTTAACTAAATAAACATTTAAAATTTAGAAACTAAACATAAACAAACTTTTAAAAAGATGAGGTTATATGCAGAGATTTATGAATGAGCAACAACTGCACTTGAAAGTTCAACATAACTATGTTCTCTTGCTATACTAACGAGGGAGCAAAATCTATCATTTCAATATGTTGAATTAGCTTTTAAAACAATAGAACATGATTCCTAGTAGGAACAAATCCTAATCCAAACCTCATGTGCATGATTCAAATTTTAAATAATCAATGGCCTCAACTTCCATGAGTTCAAAAACTACAATCCACCAAAACTACAATTCAATCATGTTAAGGGTAAAACTGAAAACCATTCCTCAAAACTAACCTTTTTGAAATACAACAAAATATTCAACCACTACCATAGATGTATACAAAAGAAAACCCCCAACAAACAACCAAACACATATAACTACCAAACCCACCCCAAAAGAGTAGATTTCATCATTCTAATACCCAAAAACTTATAACAAAAAAATTGACATGAGAATTCTAAACATACCAATAACAAGCTTTCGAGTCAACAAAATATACAAAAGAAAACCCCCAACAAACAACCAAACACATATAACTACCAAACCCACCCCAAAAGAGTACATTTCATCATTCTAATAACCAAAAACTTATAATAAAAAAATTGACATGAGAATTCTAAACATACCAATAGCAAGCTTTCGAGTCAACAAAATCAACACTAGAAGCCCAAATAAGAACTTATATGAGGCTTACAAAGAGAAAAACCATGCAAATTATCGCACCTCAAAACTAAAAAAAATGGAAAATAGAATTAATTTTTTTTGAACCACTACCAACGTCCACCCAAATAAGAACTGATCCATAGCATGCAAACAACTATCCAAGAAGAAGAAGAAGGGTTATCGTAAGAAAAAGTGGCGTCGAGGTTGTCGCTGCAGCTGTGGTGGCGGAGGACGTCGCCGTCGTGCCGGAGGAGGTTGTCGTGGACGTCGCGGAGGCTCGAGGGGTTTGGTCGGAGATCGGTCGGCTAGGGTTCGGTTGGGATTTAATTGTCTGGAGGTTTTGTTGGAATAAATGAAAAAACGTAACTGTTCGATTTCTATAAGCCGAACGTCGGTTGTAGATGATGACCGACGTCTATGGGTCAACATCTATAGGCTTGAGGGATAAACGTCGGGATATAGACGTCGGTTGCAATGAGTATTCAAAAAATCAACATCTAGAGGACCACATAGACGTCGATTGTATTAATAGCCGACGTCTTTACCTATAGAAGTTGGCTATATGAGCGACTGATGTCTATTGTGTGACGATTATTCACTATTCTACACTAGTTGTTGAACTTGATATACCTTAACAATCTTTAATAGGTTTAAAAAAATTGTATCACATGCAAAATGAACTTTTCCCCCCTTCTTTGAGTTTGAAGCATCGGTATCGTATTACCAACCTCCTACATTATCTCTCGTTCCGGAAGAGAGAGGATGAGGAGAAACCAACGGAAGAGAGAGGGAGAGCTTGAGAGAGAAAGGAGGAGAATGGAAGACAGAGAAGGGAGTAACGAGAAAAGAGATAACTTGAGTGTGTGCGAGAGAGAGGGGGAAGAGAGACAACGGAGGATAACAAAGGAGAGAGTGAGGATTGGATGAGAGAGGAGAGGAGAGGTGTTTCTCGAGTTTTTTACTTTTTTTTGTTATTGACATTAATTTTATTATTATTTTATGATGAACAATTTGTAAAATTTCGAAAGGAAATTGTTACACAGTAGGCCCTGTGCACTCAAGTAATAAATTTGAAATGAATGATACACACAATTAAATACCAAACATACGAGTATACGTGGCTAATTAAGACTCAGTCAATGTCCGCAAAATCAATTCACCCCTTCAAAATCTCTTTACAAAGTCGAAAGATTCGGGATATTGTAAACCCCTCCACTTGCGGCCCTTTGGTCTAAGAATACCAAATTTAGACCTTTTACAAACAAATGCTCTTCGACAAACTAGGCTAAGTGAATCAAACAAAAACTCAAATCATTTATTTACGTTATTCATGCAACCATTGGATCCTGGAGTGTTGCTTCCAGAACATCTCGATTTCGTCGAGTAGAATTTCATGTGATATTTGAAGGACTGAGGTTGTTGTTTTGGCTTCTTATATCCAGATTGATGATTTGTTTTTCAATTCTTCATAGCTTAAGTTCTAGATTCTCTCTAAGGTTGCTTTTCAAGAAGGTCTTGATGTTAATTTTGACTAACTTCACAAGCTTATGTAATTTGGTCTGTAGGTTTGTCTCAATGGTTCTATCAATTAGTGATCTCTATCATACATGCTAGGATCCGAGGTCCAGGAGTCCATAAATTTAAAGGATCTACAGATGTGCTCCTCCTCAACTATATATGTCAAGAATTAGAGGGATGTGACCAGAGTAAGAGCTCGGTTTTGAGATCGGTCCAAGGGTTCTCTAACAAGGTTGAAATCGCCTAAGGTGACCCATCCCATACTCCATTGGGGCATTGTTCCATAATAAGTTCTCTAACGAAATCTAGTTTCAGAGATCCACAGCAACGACCCTACACATTTCTAATCTTCCAATTAAGTTAAAGAACCACTTGTTAATTAGTGATATTAAAATGGGGAATCGATGGAGCCATGAGAGGTCATGGTCGAAGTAGAGTCGTTCTATCCAATGAGATAATTATTAGACAAAGAAGGAAAAAAGTGATGTATAATTGTATATACGTACGTGGATAAAAAGCTGAAGACGTTTTGACATGTCCAAACCATGTCTGCACATTCCTACCCAAATCCACGTCATCATCACACGCAAGCAAACGTCATATTTTACACGTCAAAGGAATCTGTCATCATGAGACAACGAATTACATGTCAAAAGATGGAAGAATCCCCTCAAACTCTCTCACCTCTCTGATAAGTCTCTTTTTTTCGGATATATCCATTTCTATATAGTTTTTGTTCCCACATGGATAGAGGTAATTAACTTAAAATGTTATTAATCTTGAAATCATTAAGGGAGTTGTAAGCTTAATCTGGCAAAAGTTAAGATAACTAATAAAACGTTGTTGAGTTCTAAGACCATCACTAACCATGACCTGGACGACCTAGTCATCAGCTCTCTCTCTTCAAAATCAACTTTCTCTCTCTTCCACATCACATTTCTCTTTCCTAAACCCACCTTTTCTCTTTCCTACACTATTCACCTCTTAACCACAACCCAACACAACCCACAACAACCTACCTCTCTCCTACACATCATTTCGGGGTCCATCTCGATAAAAAATTAAAAAAATTTAAAACAAATTCTAAAAAATCAAAAAAATTATAAAACATATTTTCAAAAAAAATAAAAAAAAACTCAAACCAAAAAATTTAAAAAATCAAAACAAAAACAAAAAATAATAAAATAATAGATGACCGGGTCGTCGACCCGATCGTTCAAACGACTGGGTCGTCGACCCGATCGTTCAAACGACCGGGTCGACGGCCCAGTCATCCACGACCGCAAAATTTCACCGTTAACAAAAAAATTTCAAGGTCATATATGACCGACCTCTTCACGACCTCAACATTTGATGCGTTAAGGGATGCCCTAAGGGCACCCCTTAACGGGGTAAAAACCCTGGTCGTTGCAGGTCGGTCGAAGATGACCGAGGTCGTTTCAACACTCGGGCCGACGACCCGGTTGTCCGGGTCATCCAACCCGGACACGCCACGTGGTGTGTCCGGGTTGGGTTTTTTTTTGGTTTTTAGTTTTATTTATTTGTTAAATATTTATTGGTTAAATATTTGTTTTAGATGTTAGGTTGATTTATTTGTTGGAGATGTTGGGTTTAATTTTTATTTAGTTTAAATATGTTGGGGTATTATTTATTTGTTGGAGATGTTGGATTTGATTTTTATTTGGTTTAAATACGTGGGGGTATTATTTCATAAATAATTTGGTATTAAAACTATATTAGCACACTTGGATTGGAATGAAGTTACAATACACCGCTTAATTGAAATTAAACCAGATTTACAACGCTTAAACGGAAAATGACATCAACTCCTTATGTACATTTGCTAGCTGGATTTCGTCCTCCTCAGTCATTAAACCCAGCTCTTTAACCTTCAGTAGTTGTACGTATATATTATAGAGTTTTTCCTTAGCACGTCGGTCCTCTTTCTTTCTTTGAAACTCCAACTTGCATTCTCTGAATGCCAGTTCTTTGTCTTTTACGATGGTGTGTTCAGCAAGACGAGCAACCAGGTTTGTAACATGCACTTCTTCATCATCAGCTACCGCTTTACCTTTCTATTTGCTTTTTTTATACCGGTAGGACGAGGTTGAGGATGTGCGACAATTTCAGGGATCGTCGTAGGAAAATTAGGATGCGAGCTTTCACGACCTTCCTCTTCGAATGACTCCGTCCGACTTCGTTTAGTGGAGGACCCGGAGTCAGACGGGTCAGTACAACTTCGTTTATTGGAAGACCCGGAAGATTGTCTGCTCGAAAAATTGCGTACAGAGCCCAAGGATCTCCCTAAGATATGACTTGATCGAGCACATATGACAACGATTCGGGAAAATCTCAAATTAATTTTTTTTAGTAGTATGTATTTTCATTTTAATGAAATTGAGGTAATGTAATATTTTATTGTATTACGCTACGTATAATGGTTTAAATAAATATGTATTTTGTTTTTTATTGATAAAAATAATTATTTGCTTATTAATAAATATTTGTTTGAATTATTAATGTTTTGGGTAAATATAATTGATTTTGGAATATAATAAAAGTTAGTGGAAATAAAAGATGATGCGGAGGAGAGAGGTGGGTTGTGTTGGGTTGTGATTAAGAGGTGAATGATGTAGGAAAGAGAAGAAACTGGGTTGAGGAAAGAGAAAACTGGTGTGGAAGAGAGAGAAAACTGATTTTGAAGAGAGAGAGCTGATGACCAGGTCTTCTAGGTCATGGTTAGTGATGACCTAATGTGTGTGTGAAGTAGAAAATTATTTCAAAAATGTCAATATGACTTTTAGTATCTCAAGATATCCCAATTGGACCATTAGTGGGTTTTAAAACAAGGCTGATCCACATGAATGGTCGAGAATGGGCCCAAATGACATGATCATAAGCTTTATGATTGTTTACAATAATTTTTCTTGTTCGGAATGTTAGTTGCTGACTTCCTATACACCAGACACCACAAACTCTGTTTTTCTTGCATCGATTTGATATTAGTTCGCAACCACCGCAAACACTATTTTTTAATTCAGAATATTAGTTGACATACCACAAACTCTAGATTTCTGTATATAATTTTACTAAAATACGAAATTTAGAATCCACAAAAAAGTACAAGAGCACATACTCATTGTCACTATAATAAAGATGGTTCGCTATACTCTCTTGGCCTCTCGATTTCTCTAGATTTGGTTGACAACACAGGTTTGAGAGGGCAACCATCTGATATACAGTTTTTGTAGATAAAAAAAAACGTAATTAAAACATGCATCACAACTTATTACAAGTTAAAAGGACAAAATGGTCACAAAATTTACAATAAACGAATCAAAACAAGTAAACTTCATAAGTGTGCGTTTGGATGTGTTATACTACAACCGACGTCTATAATTATTTATAGACGTCAACCTTCCTTACACATGATGTATATACCTATAGACGTTGTGTTTACAGAAGACCGACGTATATTTGACGACGCTTGTTTCTTATTCTGCACTAGTACATTATAGGATCACTTGTTTGTCTTAATATATTGAATGATTATACACACAGGACATCCGCGCCAACAAAGTCATATTCAATCACAACCAATACACCGTACATATTGGAATTTATTTCTAGATTATTACAACTTATATAGACATATCATGGGGCATCCAGGCCTATTGAGCCTTATATTGATTTCTTTTTGATTGGTGAGACAAGGATGCACCATCGGTCCCATTCTTGGACACCGTTCCTAGGGATGCACGTGAGTTGGGTTCAACCCGAAACCCAACCCGAACCCGACTGGTCGGGTCGGGTTGGGTCGGTTTGGGGAGGGATCGGGTTGGGTTGGGAAAATCAAAAACCCGAATTTTCGGGTCGGGTTCAGATTGAGGAGGTCGGGTTGACCCAACCCAACCCGAACCCGATTTTTTCCCAAATAAACCGGTCGACCGAACATCACTCGGTCGACCGTTTCCAACCTGAAAATTTCGGGCGTTCAAGCCACCGGTCGACCGTTTAAGCATCGGTCGACCGAACCCGACCAAGTTTGGGAAAAAAAATCCGAATTCGTGTTCAACCCGAGCCAACCCGACCCAACCCGAAAATTTCGGGTCGGGTTGGGTTGAACCTAAACCGGTTCGGGTTCGGATTCGGGTTGGATTTTTTCCCAACCAGAAAATTTCGGGTTGGGTCGGGTTGAGGCCCAAACCCGACCCATGTACACCCCTAACCATTCCTATAAAATCTTTACCTATCTTGTTATTTACCATTATAAGTCAAACTTATATTAGTCAAACTACTTAATATTAGGAGAATTTTTTTGTTGCCTTTAACTTTTACATTTTACAAATAATACTACCAAATGCCAACATATGTTAAAATCAATTTGGACTGAGATAATTTGGTTTGGAATTGTTTTCAAGTTTCTTTACTCAAATTAGTTTGGTTTTCATTTGATAAACATCAAACAATTCCAAATCGACCCGGTCGCATTCCTACTCTTTCCAAGACTTGGCCAATGTGTTCTCCCTGATCTCCTTTTGTTCATTTCTAGCAACTTCAGGGATATGTACATGTTTGTTTCAGTCATGTTTTATGATATCAATCACAACAATAAGATGAATTTACTATGATAATTCAAATAAATTATCCATTTATTGATAAAATTATGTGGTCGTAACAAATACAAATCAGTTTGGTATGTCATGTGCCTAATTTTCAAAATGGTGAAAACTCAAAAACCCTAAAAGAACGTGATTATATCAACATTGGAGTATCATATCTCATTAGAATTACGTAGGTAAGCGTATCTCATTATGGGTATGGTCATATCCATCTTATACCCAACTCGATTACAGACCTACACTTACTCACCACCAATAGATTTTGAGTTAAATAGTCACAATTTAATAGTAATAATAAAATGGATGACCTCCACCAAAGTCCTCATATTGCATCTTCATTATATTCAAAGTCCTCGTATCGTTCGAAAACGCATGTGAGATTCTTACCACGATTTCAAGTTTGACTCCCAATCTTATGATTACTAGATTTATCGATCTTTCCAAGTTTATACTATAATTATTTTTCCGACATAGTGCAGTTGAAATCTTGATTATCAAAAAATGACTAAGAAACTTAAGAATCTTTAAAATTAAATAGGAATTATGTAATTTCCATCCTCAGAAAAACGTGTGCTGATTTACTGAATTGTCAAACGTCGTCCCAAAATCACTTAAATCGTCTGTGTGAATTACCGTTTTGTAATTCTCTCATTTCTAATTTTATTCTGCTCCCAATAGGCTCTCATCTTTTCATACTACAACAAAAACTAACCATGAAAAATAAAATCAGAGTAAGAATGTGGAGGTGGCAGGGAGCGACAGCTACTACGGGGGACGTTAGCCCCCCCCCCCCCCCCCCCCCCCCCCCCAAACAAGCGAGCAGATGGAGCGCTTTGCAGACGTTTTTTTTGTTTCGACACCCTATTATTGTACTCCAGATTTTGATCTCTTTATCCGTTTATTTACGTTTAAGGCAGACGCACCCACAATGAAGGAGACGTCTTAGTCAGACGTCCCGATTTTTATTTTTATTTTACAGGATATAATAGGTATTAAATAGATTGTGGAGGATAAAATTATAATTGAGATGAACGATTTAAGTAAAAAAGGGAAGACGAATAGTAATTCCCGTGATTTATTGCGTTGTTTTTTCGAAACTACCCATTTAGTTGTTAGGAAAAACAAAACAAAGTGTGGGCGTCTCATTCCGTCGGCTGACGTGTCCACCTTATCCTTAGCACATCCACTCACCAACCTTTCCTGACAAACTCCACATGTCCCTCATCCAACCGTTCATCATCCTCAGATACAACAAACATGTCTGTAGGGCTGTTCGTGGGACGGGTTTGACCCGCCAACCCGTCCCGCCCCGCCCTGCGTTGGGCGGGTTGCGGTTGAAAATTTTCCTACCCGTGACCCGTTAACCCGCAACCCGTTAACCCGTCGGACTAAACGGGGCTGGTTGCGGTTAATGTGTTACCAACCCGTTAACCCGTTTACCCGTTACAAATATAATTATTAAAAAAATACATATATATGTATTAAAATTTTCGTTATTTCATTAATTTCTAAAATTTCTTCTAAAATTAAAAGTTTCCTACCCGTTAACCCGCCACCCGTTATCCCGCCGGACTAAACGGGGCGGGTAGCGGCCTAATTTTTTTTTACCCGCCCCGCCCGTCCCATTTGCAGCCCTACGTGTCTGTCCTCCAATTTAAACCCATAGATTCGGATAAAAGAGAAAAACACGGAATCGAATGGATAAATAAAAAACTCAATTCAATTATAGCAAACGCCAGTCCAGCATCTGGTCCATTCTTTTTTATATTATTTATCTTTCGGTAAATTGCAGTTCAATCCAAAGAATTATGAGGATTTTAACATAATTTTATGCGTTTTGTTTGTGACCAAAAGTGCCCTCGATTTGAATTCCTGTGCCAATTCGCAATCCAATGAAGATAGTCGGAGATTCGAGTATGAGAATACTTGTTGGTTATAAATAATTATATAATTGGCAAGCTAAGAGTTATGCTTGAGTGTTGATTCTTATGTCTCTCCACTTTATCATATGACCACGTCCTAATGGACAAAAAAAATTCTGCATGTTGAGTTTTCCATTGTGATTATATTTCTCTTGACATACATTGAAGATTCATCGTACAAAGTAATTTTTCAGTGATGCTTATATAGGCATAATACCAAAAAATCCTTATAAACTTGGTGAAATCTCAAAAACCGACCACCACCTCCTTCGACTCAGTGTGACACTACCCTTTAGTCATTGATCACATTCATAAACCAACTTTATTGTATCACGAGTACGTTACATAAATAATTTTATTCATCTATTGTGTACTCTGATTGCGTAACCTAAACCTCCAAATACAACTGTAAAAATGTCATAATCCAACGAAAGTCAAATCCAAACTATAAATAGACAACCAGAGGTTTCCAGAACCAAAGAAATTTTATTTATCCATAATCAAGTAATACTTAGGAATGAAGCTACAATTCACCCATGTCATTATTATATCATATTCCCCTTAACTTTTCCTGTCGTCCTGCAAAGCAAAAAGCTCCATCTTTGCCCAATCTTCTTCCCTAAGGCCCCGAATCCAACCCTTCCGGTCGATTTTTTGTGGGTTTTTCTCACTTGGGTCGGGGGTGGAAGAAAGATTTGATCTTGGTTGGTGGTGATGGCAGACGTGGTTAGCAAAAGCCAGGCTTTGACATCCTTTATTGGAGGACACCTCTCTTCTTCTTCCTCCTCCAAGGCTTCCTCCTCTGTTGGGTTGAGTTTCAACTCGGCTGTGGTGTTTGATAGTTTGAGATCCTCCTCTGGGTGGGGCTTTAATGAGGGAAAGGTTGGGGTGGGAGAGAGGGGGAGAGCTGGCTTGGGGGGCATGCAGGCTGTTTCAGGACAGGTAGCTGAAGTTCTGTTTTTTTCTTTTGTAAATATTTTTTTGAAAATTTCATTTTTGGTTTATTTTAAATTTATATGTTAGTTGTTTGTGTACATCTCAAAAGCTTCTTCAAACTGTCTGTAGGATGAACAGGTATCTAATTTTCTGGTTTTTGCCGCCAAAAAATGAAATTTTGGTTTTTTATGTTAATTGTTTGTGAGTTTGCGTCCTTTTCAAATTGAGTTGAAGATTTATTTATTTTTTAGTTTTTGATTGTATAATTAACTGAATCGAAAGGGTTCATCAAACTGTCTATACTTCTCATTCATTTTCCAGGCCAGATATCTGAAGATTTGGTTTTTACTTTTAATTTTGCTTCTTTTTTCAATTGAGTTTTGATTTGTACTTTTTTGTGGTTTTGTTTCTCTTTTTAGTTTTTTTTCTTGGAAAGCATTAGTATCATATTAACAAAGCACAAGAGATTTGAACAGTCAACCTTGGTTGAGGCTAGTCTAATTTGATATTAATTGTTGTTTGTTGTGTGGTGCAGAAGAGTCTTAGCATTGGGAAAGCAATGAGGTGGTGGAAGAAAGGGGTTCATGATAACATGGTGGAGGTTGGATCAGCACAGGAGCTTGTTGATTCATTGCTCAATGCTGATAATAAACTTGTGATTGTGGATTTCTTCTCACCTGGGTGTGGTGGTTGCAGAGCCCTCCATCCCAAGGTAACATTTGTTCTTGTTCTTCTTATTCTTGAAATGTTATATGTTTTGTGATTGTTTATGTATTTCTTGAGGTTTTTACTTTTTTATGATGTAGCCATGTTTTAATTTCTGATTGTTTGTGACTTTGATGTGGGCATGTAACTATATTGTTTATGTATTTCTTGAGGTTTCCTTCTTTTTGTATATATAACTATATTTTATCCACTTTGTCTTGATTTCTGCATTACTTTAGGCTTTAATTGATGTGGGCATGTTAGAATTTGTTGGTCTTCACCTTTTGCATATTGTACAATGTTCATTATTTTGTATTTGTTTCTTTATTTTTAGTGGTTCTTTATGATAAGAGCGAGTTTAATTCAATCTACACTTTTTTTCTGATGTTAAAATGTCTTTTATACTGATTTCTCCATTTTTTTTGAAGTTTTTATGATGTGGGGCAATGTTTTGATTTGTGGTTTGTGTTCATCTTTTTTGCAGATATGCCAATTTGCAGAGATGAACCCTGAGGTGTTATTCCTCCAAGTAAACTATGAGGAGCATAAATCCATGTGTTACAGCCTAAATGTTCATGTCCTACCTTTCTTCAGATTCTACAGAGGACCGCACGGCCGCCTGTGTAGCTTCAGTTGCACAAATGCCACTGTAAGCCCTTCCCTTTCCTTAAACTTCACAGTCCCATTCCCATGTATGATTGAAACAATATTTTTGCTGTTCCAACAATGTCGGGTTCATGTTAAAGCCTTTTTTCTTATGTCAAATTTACAATCCGTCACCATGCATGGTTAGACCGAAGTTTCTGATGTTTCAACAGTGTTTAGTGCACGTTGAGGCTTGTTTAATTGATGTTTGTTTTTAAAAATATTTCAGATCAAAAAATTCAAAGATGCAATGGCAAAACACAGCACAGAAAGGTGCAGCCTCGGACCAGCGAAGGGATTAGAGGAATCAGAACTCTTAGCGCTTGCATCAAACAAAGACCTCTGTTTCAAGTTCACAAAACCACTAGAACCGATTCCAGCACGAGGTGCACTGATCGAAGAGCAAATGCTTCCCCCAAAAACTCCCACCAAGGCCTCCTCACTGGGAGAGAAAGGCCTGGTGACCGCCTTGTGATGAATTGGGAACACGACGACATTTCCATCCCACATTGTACAGACTTGTTTGCTGAATTGTCTATTTGTCTTTGTTGAAGTAAGCAGACCTAAGTAGCATTCTTTCTCTCATGATTCATTGTTTTTTTTGTTACACCAGAATTGCGAATTGCAAGCTTTTGTTTTTGTAATGTTTGGCTTGCATTATTGAGTTTGTCTGTAACTGAGAGGCTTGTCTTGTGAAGAGAGATCTTGTTTGTTATTGGTTAGCTGTCTGTTTTGGAGGATGGAATCCAATAATTTCCTGTTATAAAAAATAATTTATTGTATTGTTTATTGAACTGTAAAGGCTGTAGCAATGCGTATTTTGTTAGGTCTATTTATGTGCAGTGGATGTATTTTGTTTTGCTGTCTGTATTTTATATTTCTAACGAGTCAAATATCAAACTATTTTCGGCATTTTTATGGCAATGGACTAGTTCATTGCTCTCTAGAAGGTCTGCATTTGTTATTTATTTGTAATGACAGACTTTTGACTGTGTATCAAATAAATTGCTCGATCAAAAATAGCTTGTCTGATTATCAGAAATTTAGTTGCGAAAATTCAATCCGCTCTTACCTCTTTGGAGGTATGGGATAATGTTTGGTTGATGTTGATGTAATTGCATAGAAAATATGCTTGTGAGATGTACTCTTGGTTTTGATCCATCTGATTTTTGAATTGTTTGGGTGTTGTACTAATTTGCATCAGCAAGATGGAAAGGCCTATTTGTTGCTTCAATAAGTTGTAAATGTGTATGTGGTTATTTTTTTTTGTGAAGGTTGTGTTTGACTATTTTAGCTAACCAGAGAGAAGAAATTGGCGGTATATGTTGTTTCAAGTTTCAACGAGTTGGTAATGTGTCTTTGTTGACTGTTTTTAACTCTATAAAGATGGAAAATGAAGGTAATTTGACCTTTGTTTGGATTGGGTCAAGAGTTGGTAATGTATCTGTTTGACTATTTTTAAAACTCTCAAAGAATGGAAAACTGGAGATTGTTCGACCTCTGTTTGGGTCAATAAGTTCTGTCGTGACTGCGAATTATTATTTTATGGTTTATAGAGAGAGAGAGACATTTGTTCACTTTCCTAACCACAAAAACTCTGAAAAGTTAAGTGTTCAAGGAACGGATAAAGTTCCTTCAATCCAAGGTCCCAATCATTGAAGGAAAATGTTTAGTAGACGCGCGCGTCACTGACGCTACTTACGTGGCGGAGAAATTTTGTTCATTCAGCATCCAGTCAGCATGTACACTAAGCTTCTCAGAGCAATGATGTCTTTCTTATTTGTCTTCCCGATGCATTAAATGCATATCTACGGAGATACCACATTTTCTTTTGGCGCTCAACGGAGATCCACTAAAGATCCCTTAGGGTTTCACGTCACCTATTTTTTTACTCATTTTCCTTTTTTTTCCGGACAAGCGCATGACTCATTCCGGACACAGTTTCTATGTAATCCTGATAGTTGGAACACTTATTCCGGACAAGCGTGCTACTTACTCCGGAATGTTGTCCTTTTCTTTTATTTTCCCAATGCGTCCACAATCGCATTTAATGTTTCTCAAATCAGCACGTCCTCCATTTCTTCTTTTTTGGCGCTTCAAGGAGATACAAAATGTTTTGGCTACCTTATTCGGATCCTATGAACCCTTCCTTCTTCTTCCTCCCTTTTTGTTGTACTGTAATGACACTCGTTAATGTGTCCTCACAGCCGGCGCATGCCTCAAACGTCCCGCAAGAGAAGATGTATTTTCCTTCCTTCGAAGAAGCCAAAGCATTTTACGTTTCCTATGCCGATTCCTGTGGTTTTGGTGTGAAGATAAGGCAATCTTATTACGATCGTAGTATTGTTATACGGGCCACTCTTACTTTCTCCAAGGAGGGTAATGCTCCTGGAAACCAAGGTGAAGGTAGACCAAAACATAGGTTCTCCGGTAGGGTCGAGTGCACTGCTCGGATCAGGGTCTCCGGAAATCCATCCAGAGGCTACGTAATTAACTACGTAGATCTCCAACATAAACACGCCATGCTGTCGGACGACCAGATGCGCTTCCTCCGACAAAAACGATCCGTCCCGGATTCCGCTAGAGCACGCATTTCGTGTAATGATGCTGCCGGGATATCGTCCGCCAAGACCATGCAATCTTTTGTGGTCGAAGCCGGAGGTCATGACAAATTGTCTTTCAACGAGCGGGACCTAAGATGTTTTGTTTTCTACTTAACTAGGTTGATGTTACCCATTTTGCTTTGTCATAAAAATTGTGTTTTGCAGGAATGTTGTGTACGAGGTTAGAGACCTGAAGATGGGACCAGGCGATGCCCAAGCTATCCAAGATTATTTCATCAGGATGCAGAAGAATGATTCCCAGTTTTTTTACGTAATGGATATGGACGACGAAGGCAGACTACGAAACGTGTTCTGGGCCGACAGTCGTTCTCGAGCTGCGTACTGTTACTTTGGAGATGCCATATGTTTCGACACAACCTACATAACCAACAAGTACGACATGCCTTTTGTCCCATTTGTGGGGGTAAATCACCATTACCAGTCCGTCCTTCTCGGTTGTGCACTCCTCTCTTCCGAGACGACACAAAATTACATTTGGTTGTTCCAAACATGGTTGACGTGCATGAACGGTTTACGTTATTTGTCTGTCCGGTTTACGTTATTTGTCTGTCCGGTTTACGTTATTTGTCTGTCCGGTTTACGTTATATGTTTGTCCGGTTTACGTTATTTGTCTGTCCGATTTACGTTTTATGTTTGCCCGGTTTACGTTATTTGTCTGTCCGGTTTACGTTATATGTTTGTCCGGTTTACGTTATTTGTCTGTCCGGTTTACGTTATATGTTTGTCCGGTTTACGTTATTTGTCTGTCCGGTTTACGTTTTATGTTTGTCCGGTTTACGTTATTTGTCTGTCCGATTTACGTTATATGTTTGTCCGGTTTACGTTATTTGTCTGTCCGGTTTACGTTTTATGTCTGTCCGGTTTACCATATGTTTTTATCTGGTTTACGTTATGTGCAGATATAAGCCCCCCGACGATCATAACAGATCAATGTGGCGCCATAACTGCGGCGGTGAGGACTGTGTTCCCTGAAGTGCGACACAGATTTTGTATATGGCACATAATGAATAAAGCACTTGTGAAGCTGCCCACGAAGTACCGGGAGCATACGTTGTTTGAGCTCAAAATCTGTGTATTCGATTCCAAGACTCCGGCTGAATTTGAGCGTAATTGGCAGGGTTTTCTCGATGATTTCGAGTTCCACGACAATAGTTGGCTCCAATCCATTTATGCAATTCGAGAGTACTGGGTACCTGCATTTGCGCGAGATTGTTTTTTCGCCGGAATGACATCAACCCAGAGAAGTGAGAGTATGAACGCCTTTTTTGATAAGTACCTCACATCTAGGATGACACTAAAGCAGTTCGTTCAACAATACGAACTCGCACTCCGCCACAAGTATGAGAAGGAAGCTCAGTCGGATTTCGATTGTATTCATAAGGCTCCGCAATTGATTTCGAAATATCCATTCGAGAGGCAATTGAGCGAGTTGTATACGGTGGGGGTCTTCAAGAAGGTGCAATTAGAAATTGGGAAGATGATGTACTGCGATATCACGGACGAGTTCAACGAGGAGGACACATTCCACTTCAATGTGACTGAACATGTATTGACACATATGCTCCCATTGTCGAAACGGTTTGCAGTGCAAATTAGAGATGTGAAGTGGTCATGCAATTGCAGAATGTTTGATCACGTCGCGCTCCTTTGTTGTCACGTTTATGTTGTTATTGCACGACTACATCCCAACGCGTTGCTCCCCGAGTCTTACATCGTCAACAGATGGAGGAAGGACATCCGAAGGAGCTATCGAGACAAGTTTTCCCTTCAAAATGGCACGATGGAGAACGATGCGCTTCGTCGCCATGACGACATAATGGGTCGTGCGGTTTGGATCGCTCAGGCCGCTTTCGTCTCACACGACAGATATCTTCATGCGGTTGAGGCACTTGACTTGCTTAAGGAACGTATGCAACGAGCTGATCCTGGGCTGGAGGGTACATCCGTTCTCAATCCGGATAAGACAAGACGGAAAGGCAGACCACCGAGCAAACGACAGATTTCTTTGTCTAAGAAAATAATTAAAAGTAACGATAGGAGAATCATCAGGAAGAAGACTTCACTGTCACTGCACCCAGTCGCACCCAAACCTGGGGATCACGACTTCAATGATTGGGACATGAGTTTGTATTACGAGGGAGTTCCTCTTTGATTATTGATTATGTCTTTTGTTGCAATTACTCTATGTAAAACTTCAACCTCCTTAATAATATGTAAAACTTATTATTATGTCTGGTTCACGTTTTATGTTTGTCCGGATTACGTTATATGTCTGTCCGATTTACGTTTTATGTCTGTCCGGTTTAAGTTATTTGTCTGTCCGGATTAAGTGTTGTGTCTGTCCGGAATAAGTAGTGTGTCTGTCCGGAATAAGTCATGTGGTCATCCGGAATAAGTAATGTGTATGTCTGGAATACGTGTTGTGTCTGTCCGGAATAGGTGTTGTGTCTGTCCGGAATACGTGATGTGTCTGTCCGGAATAAGTCATGTGTCTGTCTGGAATAAGTCATGTGTCTGTCCGGAATACGTGTTGTGTCTGTCTGGAATAAGTCATGTGGTCGTCCGGAATAAGTAATGTGTCTGTCCGGAATACGTGTTGTGTCTGTCCGGAATACGTGTTGTGTCTGTCCGGAATAAGTCGTGTCTGTCCGGAATAAGTCATGTGTCTGTCCGGAATAAGTGTTTTGTCTGTCCGGAATATGTGTTGTGTCTGTCCGGAATAAGTGTTGTGCCTGTTCGGAATTTATTATTGTGTCTGTCCGGAATTTATTATGTCTGTCCGGATTATGTTTTATGTCTGTCCGGATTACGTATTATGTCTGTCCGGATTACGTTATTTGTCTGTCCGGATTTCGTTATTTGTCAGTCCGGATTACATTATATGTCTGTCCGGATTACGTTTTATGTCTGTCCGGATTACGTTTTGTGTCAGTCCGGTTTACGTTCCAATCATTCAACCCAACACTAATCATTCATCCATGTATTGTTCGTAACAACCGTATAAAAATTAACAAATAGTCTATGTAATTTGAACATGTATAAGCTATAAAAAATAATGGTTTATGTAACAATTAATGGTGTAAAGTAAAACAAGTATTTTTGGCCGATTATTGTTGACCGCACACCCCAGAGTCTTCAAGTAACCAGTTAGCCAATTCGCCCCTCACACGGTGGATAACCTTGCTCTGCTTCAGCTTCGTCGGATCAGCATTCACCATCAAACACTTCATCCAGTACAAAACGTATGTCCCGCAGTCGTTACTCCCGGCTAGCTGTCGTTGGCTACCTTTCCTCTCAACTATCAGCGGCCAATCGACCTTCAACAACTCTCGCTAAAATTCCATCAACTGAAATGCTGTGCATTCATGAATTCCGAGACACCGGGAAGGATCTTCACCTTTTCCCAGCGAACGAGACATACTGTTGTACTGAATGAACTGTGATCTCGGTCCGTGGGCAACGAACAGAGTCCAGTGGCCAGACTTCCAGCATGGCTGTGCGATGATGGTCTCCGCCGCATTTAGTCCTACAATTTTGGGGAGTAGACAGTCTTCCATTATATCTCCTCCCTGTCCCTCCACAATTCTTCCCGATTCGAAGGTTGATATGCAAACAACCTTTTGCGGCCCTCCTCTTCTGACGAGTACATCAATTAGGGCGTCCATAGTTTCCTTGCTGAATTCCGATTTTCGCGTTATTATTTCCTTGAGATCTTCATGGGTTATATTACAGAGGTCTCCCCTCCAGATCACCTCTTTTTCGTCGCGTTCGGGAGCCGTGAGATTCAATAAACGTTGTACCTCATCAGGTTTCAACGATCTGAAGGCGGTCACATCCAGATCAGGTCTCGTCGAGGAAACATGGGCGGCCAGAACATCTTTGGCGGCTTCTTCGGCCTCCTCTATCTTTTTGGCGGCTTCTTCGGCCTCCTCTATCTCTTTGTTGGCTTCTGCGGCCTTCTTCTCTACCCCCTCTTGGCCAGATTTCCTGTACGCTTCGGCTCTATCTTCTGTGCGCAAGCGTGGTCTTTTGGTCCGCAATTTTGTTGGGTGTGTTTCCCTCTCCCTCTTCCTCTCTACATCCTTCCTCTGTCATTCCTCCTCCTCCTTCCTCGTCTTCTCTTCCTCATTCCTCTTCCTCTCTTCCTACTCCCTCTTCAAGTTAATCGTCTTTTGCTCTTCCTCCTTCCTCTTCCGTTCCTCCTCCTCCTTCCTCTCTTCCTCCACTTTCTTCTTCTTAATCCTCTCTTCCTCTTCCTCCATCTTCCGTTCCTCCTCCTTCCTCATCCTCTTCCTCTCTTTCTCCTCCTTCTTCCTCATCCTATCTTCCTCTTCCTCCTTCCTCTTCCGTTCCTCCTCCTCCGTCATCTTCCTCTCTTCCTCCTCCCTCTTCTTACTCTCTTCCTCTCTCTTCCTCCTCCTTTTTCTTCCTCTCTTCCTCCTCCCTCCTCTTCCTCTCTTCCTCCTCCCTCTTCTTCCTCTCTTCCTCCTCCCTCCTCTTCCTCTCTTCCTCCTCCCTCTTCTTCCTCTCTTCCTCCTCCCTCCTCTTCCTCTCTTCCTCCTCCCTCCTCTTCATCTCTTCCTCCCCCCTTTTCTTCCTGTCTTCCTCCTCCCCCTTCTTCCTGTCTTCCTCCTCCCTCATCCTCCTCTCTTCCTCCTCCCTCCTCTTCCTGTCTTCCTCCTCCCTCATGTTCCTCTCTTCCTTCTCCCCCCTCTTCCTCTCTTCATCCTCCTTCCTCTTCCTCTCTTCCTTCTCCCTCCTCTTCCTCCTCCCTCTTCCTCCTCTCTTCCTTCTCCCTTCTCTTACTGTCTTCCTTGTCCCTCTTCTTCCTCTCTTCCTTCTCCCTCCTCTTCCTCTCTTCCTCCTCCCTCTTCTTCCTCTCTCCCTCCTCCCTCCTATTCCTCTCTTCCTCCTCCCTCTTCTTCCTCTCTTCGTCCTCCCTCCTATTCCTCTTTTCCTCCTTACCACGGAGTCCTTGAAGACCGATTTCGTGTCTCAGCCTCCGACACTCCTCTTGAGAGATCCTCAGTTCTTCCTCCAGTCTGTTATTTTTTTCGGTCGCCTTCTTAAGGGCTGCTTCGGCTTGCAGCTATTTCGTCTTAACCTCACTCAGTTCCAACTCTTGTAGCAGTGGGTCACATGGAATGCTGCATTCACTAAGTTGTACCCTTGGTAGAGTTGATGTTGAAGGTGTATCCTTCGAGGCGACCTTTTGTGCAGGAGTTGCTTATGGAGGACGAATTTGATCCTCTATCATCAGTTCATGCTCCCTTTCGCTGAGTGTCGGAGTGCCCTTCAACTCAAATTTGGCGCCATAAATCCCATGCAAGTTGATGCCGCGTTCCTCCCATTTCCTCAGGATTTGACGTCTCCCAAACATTTCCGTCCAACAGTTGAACCGTGGAAATGCTGAACTGGGATCCCCCAATTTGAACTTCTCGCAAAGCCAAACCTGCAAATAAGAATGAGTTAGGAGAGACATAAAACCTTTCCGGACAGACAAATAACGGAAACCGGACAGAAATAATAAATTCCGGACAGGCACAACACTCATTCCGGACAGACACAACACTTATTCCGGACAGACACAACACTTATTCTGGACAGACACAACACTTATTCCGGACAGACACAACACGTATTCCGGACAGACACATGACTTATTCCGGACAGACAAAACACTTATTCCGGACAGACAAAACACTTATTCCGGACAGGCACAACACTTATTCCGGACAGACACAACACTTATTCCGGACATACACAACACGTATTCTAGACAGACACATGACTTATTCCGGACGACCACATGACTTATTCCGGACAGACACAACACGTATTCCGGACAGACACATGACTTACTCCGGACAGACACATGACTTATTCCGGACAGACATAACACGTATTCCGGACAGACACAGCACCTATTCCGGACAGACACAACACGTATTCCGGACAGACACATTACTTATTCCGGACGACCACATGACTTATTCCGGACAGACACAACACTTATTCCGGAGAGACACAACACTACTACCGGACCAAGTTGCTTACTTGTAATATGGCAACGCATCCAGACACGCAGCCCTGCTTCAGAGTGAAGTTCCCAACCAATCTCCTCCTAGACAGGTCCCTTTTGGCTTCCTCCAAACCCCTAACCAAGCAAGCGTGAACTGCAGTTGCCCACGCATATCTCTTGAGGTGCTTGAGGTTCTTCAGGTGCCTCGTGTACCACGTTTTAGTTCGCAGTGACCCATCGAAGAACAAAAAATGATTGAATATCAAACAAATAAGGAGACGGACGTTCTCCTCCTCGTCGCCCATTGCACTCGTGGCAGTAAGATGACCCAGTAGCTGAGTGTTGTCGAGGTTAACGCCGTCTCGCTTCTCTACGTACATGGGTTCCATATCAACTCTCAGCCCATGCACTCTTAGCCCTAGTATCAGGGCGACGTCTTCTACCGTAAATGGGACGACCCCGGTTGCTATTCTCAACCCGACCTCATTGGCGTCGAAGTGTTCGACGAACCAACCCACGATCTCATTATCAATTGTGATGTGAGGAAAAGTAAGGAAGTGACCGAAAGGCGTCCCTTTGAAAACCTTTTTCTCCTCCCCCTTCATCCGACTGAACTGCCGGTGAATGGTCGTCAAACCGCACTTAGTTTCGCGGAAGTAGTACGTGCTTCCCTGAAACCACAAAAAAACATATATTAAAAGTCGGTGCCTAACCCTAAAATCATCAAAAAACACATCCGGGTTGAGGAGAGACCTGCGCGGCTAGAATTTCAGGAGCGATGGAGGTTTCAGGGACAGCAAAATCCATTTTCGCCTTGTCTTGGTTTTTCTTCGACTCAAAATGGGACGACGGTTTTTGGATGGGAAGAGGAAATGAGGAAAGGGTCAATTAGGAAACTGGACAGACAGATACTCGAATGCTCTACAGCCTCTACTGGTGTACTGGAAGTGTAACCGTCTAATCGTGATTTGGGGAAATGAACCGTCCCACCCAACCAGCCGTCTTTTTTTCAAAATAAATCAAGCCCGCGCAGAAGATATAGCTGACTGGATGCTGACTCATCAAATCGAAACTCGTCCACGTAAGGCGTGTCACGGACGCGCGCATCCGTCTATCACGGCCATTGAATACCCCTTCCAACAGTTGCACCAATAGTCTCTCCTAACTTTTTATTTTATTTTATCTGGTTTACTCATCCATCTCATTTTATATCTCAGCATCCCAAACAAACGAATGAATTTGCCGCGATCGATTCCTAGTCTTTGAGTCTTTTTCCTGTCTCAAAACAAAAGATCTCCCAACCAAGTTAATCCTAGTTGATAAATCTCATACTTCATCAAATGAGAATCTATTTCACAGTTGCACTTGACACATAAAACCAACCAAAAATATATTAAAAGGCTATTGATTGAGTGTCTATTTATTTGATGGTCATTGATCTTTTCTGACCTCAAAAGGTATACCAAACGTCAGATTTGTCCTTAATCGAGACAACTCACTCCAACCATCCTACCTAGCACACCATGGTATTAATATCGATTTCCATCATGTAAGTTTTATTTGGTCCCTTTTTTCAGTTTTATTTTTTGATTATTGGACCACTTCGTGATTTTATTTCGATTATCTTACATTGGGTTTGGATATATCATCACCGATTTGGTCCAAACAAGCTGACTCGTTGCCACAATGTAGCTGGCTCATCATTTCAAACAATTCTATCTCAGCATACTGGCGAGGTCAACCAAAGAAGCTGGCTCGTTTGGTCCAAACAGGCTGGCATGTTTGTTCCAAACCAGCTGGGTCGTTGTTACAATCGAGTGGGTTCGGGACACACGTGTCTCGTGAGTTTGTCCCGCTCTGGACGGTTTGGGACGCAAATTTGTCCCCCTGGTCCAAAAAAGCTAGCTCGTTCGGTCAAAACGACTGGGGTCATTCCACCGAACGGGCGGGGTCGTTTCGACTTTAACTTAAAAAAATCACTTATCTTTAAGACATGAAACAATTTGTCTAACACTAGACAACTTAATTCACAACATATCCAACTACAAATGACGTTAGACTGACTATAAGTAGTTCAATTTAATTGGTCAAGTGAACTTACTACATTGAGACATGACAAACAAACATGTGACATGTTTGGATTGAAACATCACATGAGAACTTGTTACAAGTTAAGACGGGACAACCAAACATGTTAGACTGTAGGATTGAATCAAGATAAACGATCTATAAAAAATCCAAAACGAGTCGGGTCGTTCGGTGGAAACAACCATGGTCTTTCGGTACACCGAGCCGATTTGGTCCAAACAAGCTGACCCATTGCCACAGACAAACTGGCTCGTCGTTTCGAAAAATTCTGTCCCAGCATACTGGTGAGGTCGACCAAAGAAGCTGGCTCGTTTTGTCCAAACAGGCTGGCTCGTTTGTTCCAAACAAGTTGGGTCGTTGTCCCAAACAAGTGGGTTTGGGACGCACGTGTCCCACGAGTTTTTCCCGCTCTAGACGGTTTGGGACGTAAATCTGTCCCCCTGGTCCGACTGTAGCATTTCATGTCCTATACTTGTGTGTATTTTTTAAAAAAATTGCAAGTATTTAGGATCGATTTTCATAATTTTCAACAATTTTATGTACAAAATTCCTAATTCTATTTCAATATATATAATAAACTATTTAATATTAAAATACATAGATTGGATCATACTTTGGAGATTATTGAATCCCTTTTACCAATAGGAAAATGGGTTGAACGTCGGATCACATCGGAATTCCTCTAACTGTTCACCAAACTCTAAACAAGATTAGAGAGATCGGAGCTAGCCAATCGATCTCTAATTCAAGACTAGAATCTGGCTAATTACCTATTCAATGCTCTCGAGAATTTAATCTCTCAAACACTCAACTAACAAGGGAATTTTCAGATGGACTTGATGGAGAAATATTGAGAGGAGAATGTTTTGCATTCATGTAAACAAGGAAGAGATGAGATATCTATTTATAGCAGTGTATCGGTAGGCGACCGCCTAGGCGGTAGGCGATCGCCCCTCGCGGTGGTCGCCTGGGCGACCACCGCTTTTCGCCCAGCTCTGTTGGGCGAAATAGGCGATCGCAAGAGCCGTTGGAGGCTCTCCAACGGCTCTCAACTTTTTTATTTTTTTTATTTTTTTTCAAAAATTACAAATTTGCCACTACTCCAAATCCTATATAAACCCCTCCAAACCTCTTCATTTTTCACACATCTCTCATTCTCTTCTTCTTCATAATTCTATTCTCATCATCAAGTTTCCTAATCACCAAGTTTTTGCGATTAAGTCTCCGGTCTGGTGCTTAGTTTTGAAGTTGGAAAGTGAAGTCTCCGATCCGGTTCTTCATTCTTCAACCGCCAAAATCAAGTGCACTATTTCTAACTTCTCTTTAGAATTAAATTAATTAGTATTTTATTTTCATATTAGTCTAAATTTTTATATTAGTCTAGTTTTAAGATATGGCTTACGTACCCGGCACTAGTCTCCCTATGCATCACGAGAGTTACGATGACCTAAGACCTACCCGTACAAATGATCCCGGTTGGAATACTACCCATTACATTAGTGCTAATGATAAAAGCTGCATTGTCTGTGAGTTATGTGGTAAGGAAACTAGAGGTGGTATAGCCCGTAACAAACAACATCTTGCACACACACCCGGTAGCAATGCTAGACCTTGTGATAAAGTTCCTAACTCTATTAAACAAGACATAACTGCATACATGATTAGAAACAGTAGGACATTACAAAACGAAAATGTATGTTATGATGATTATGTAGACCGAGAAAACATAGAATTTGATCTGGAAATTGGGTCGGGTTCCGGTTCTGCTCGGACCCCAACCTCCCGTTCTCGCCCCGTTCTTGGTCGAAAGACACAAAAACAACGTTTGTGGGCACCATTTTGCGGACGTGGGAAGGACGTGGTTTCCGGCCCCTAACAAACAACCATCGAAAGAACCTTTAGAAAAGAAGATAGGAAAACAATTAATCAAAAATGGTATAGGCTTTTCTATAGATGTTGTATATCATTCAACACTGTAAGGATGCCTGAGTGGAAGGAAGCAATATCCGCCACTTGTACTTACGGACCCGGACTTAAACCCATGACGTATCATGAAGTTAGTGACTCGTGCCTTAAACAAGAAATTGACTACACTAGAGGTATTCTAGAGTCGTACAGACAAGATTGGGCAACATACGGGTGCACGTTGATGACAGATGGCTGGACTGATAGGTCTGGTAGGAATATAATCAATTTTCTAGTAAATTGTCCGACAGGTACCATGTTCATGAGGTCTGTAGATGCTTCCGGTCACTCTCACACCGCAGACTACCTGTACAAGCTGATGGACAAGGTAGTTGGCGAGATTGGTGAAGAACACGTTGTTCAGGTGGACACCGACAACGCTGCCGCGTACGTACTTGCCGGTAGGATGTTGCAGCAAAAAAGAAGGAGATATTTTTGGACTCCCTGTGCAGCGCATTGCATCGATCTCATCTTGGAGGATATTGGCAAGCTATTTTTTAAGACTATTGCTTTAGCTTGTAAGATCATCAAACATTTCAACAGCTCTGTCATGTTGTTGAAGAGGATGCGAATTGTCATTGAAGGGAACCTGCTACGCCCTGCTGTCACGAGATTTACCACCGCCTTTCTGAGTTTGCAAAGGTTGTTTATGAAGAAAGACAAACTCCGAGCCTTTGTTGTTTCCCCGGAGTACAATGATCCTAATGCAAGTTGGATAAAGAACAAGAAAAAAAGGAGATCTCTACTGAAGTTGCCGAGACCATTCTACAAAGTGGTTTCTGGACCAACGTCGTGAAGGCACTGAAGGCCTCACAACCTATGGTCCAGGTTCTTACACTTGTTGACGGCAATGAGAAACCACCGATGGGATATCTATGTGACGCAATGGAGAAAGCCAAAGAACAAATCATGAGGAACTTTGACAGAAACCCGAGGTTGTACAAGCAAGTCATCGACCTCATCGACACCAGGTGAGGTCCAGGGAAGATGTTGTCCTCACCGCTACACTCAGCTGGTTTCTTACTCAACCCTGGTACCTTCTTCTTCGTCCCGCCTCAGGATCGAAATGTAGCTTTCAATGAGCATATGCATGGATTCATGGATGTCGTAGAGCGGCTCGTTCCCACTCCTGCAGAACAAGACAAGATTTGCGGTCTACTTGATCGTTACAAGAACTCCCTCGGAATATTCTCGAGGGATATGGTCGTCAGACAAATGTCGGAAAGAAGACCTATAGATTGGTGGCAATCGTATGGTGCAGACATGGGAGAGACCGCATTACAGAGGTTGGCCCCGAGGGTGTTGGGATTGACATGCTCGGCATCAAGTTGTGAGCGGAATTGGAGTGTCTTCGAGTAGTTGCACTCAACGAGAAGGAACAGGTTGGCTGTGAAGAAGATGAATGACTTGGTGTATGTCAACTACAACCAAAAGTTAAGGCAAAGGTTTCAGCAAAGGATGGAGAAGCCTGGATTTTATGACCCCATCAGTGTGGACTACGATCTCTTCGACGAGCATACATGGTTGGTAGAAACTGAAGATCCGGTCTTCGTTGGAAAGGAGCTTACATGGTCCGATGCCGAGGAAGCAGCTTTGGGACATTCTTCTTCACGGAGACGCTTTGCTCGATCCATGTCCACTACATCTGACGCACGGTGTTCTACTGCATCTGACGCGCGGTGTTCTACTGCATCTGACGCGCCATTATTAGGTCGTGGCATGGATGATGTCATCGTTCACATCAGTTCTAGAGATCCAGGTGCATCGAGTTCTCAACCACCGATGGACATCGACCAGCAATATGTCCAATCCGACGATGAAGAAGCTTAAGAAGATGATGTCTACGTCGAAAATCCGAACGAGAACGACTCCGACGACTCTGATGGTGGTGGAGGATATGATATGGTTCCCAGTTGGACAATGGAATTAGTTAGTTAGCTTGTAATTCTAATTTCTCTCTTATCTGCTATTGTATGAACTCTGAGTTACCTTTGTAATCGTACTACTAAGCAATAAATTGTATACCTAAGTGTTTAGGTGGGTAGAGGGGGTGCCTAGTGAGGCCTTTGTCGAGGAATTAGGTGTCTTTTCGAAGCCTAAACATGTATGGTATTTTTAGAAAATATTTGTGCATTTTTTCTTATTTTTCCCTCCAGTCGCCTCGGCGGTACCTGAACATTGATTTATAGTGCTTCCTCCATCCCACATCATGTGTAACTCACTCACACATGACCCCCTATTAATAGCTCATTTAAACCAATCATATTTCGACACGTGATTGTCCATTAACCTACTCTAACCAAATTAGAACAAATCCAACTCATGATCAGAAAATTATCTTATTAATTCAAGCAAAATCGTGCAAAAATGGTTCACCGAAACAACCAATAGTTCGACCGATTGGTTTAAATCGAAAATTTCGGTCGAACTATGTTCCTAGTTGGTCGACCGAATCTTTACCAAGAAAGATCCTGATAATTTCGGTCGAACCACGACCCACACCGGTCGACCGTTTCACAACGGAAAATGTTCATGTTATTTTCGGTCGAACAACGCGTCCAACTAGTCGACTATTTCCAAATTTAAAAGTTATTGTTAAATTTGGTCAACCAGTTCTCGAAAAACATTCGACCGTTTCACTGTTTTTGCTTTTATCAAATTTTGGATCAATATCCAACAAAATCTGATCTTTTGGGCTTTAGTTAATTTATATTTTATAATGTTGCAAATCACATTATACACAATGTAATATATTATCATATATAATGTCAACCATTATACCCCATAATATATATACATCTGATATAAATTTATCGATTATTCTAACCATGTCGTAATCACGACACATTAATGTCAATATTTTACCACATGTATTTTAATACATCATATAAAATGTAAAATCAAATTTATTGTTTCTAAGTTCCGCGGTGTGACCTAGAAAGGATCTAAGTTATGTTGGCAATGATAGAAAATACTTTACATCATAAACTATAAGCGTTATTTGTGTACACATTATAGTTGCCCAAATAACAAAGTTGTTTTGCTCATTCGAACTAAACACGATCCATTTAATGATATTTAATATCACATGTGTTTATCTCTTGTCTCATGATGTTGAGCATTTTATACAAAGTAGAAATGTGTCATCTTTGTATTATATATTCATTTCTTGATCTCTTAAGCTAATTATAAATATGTAATTATACACAAGTTACATTGTGCATATTATAATTTTGCTTCATCAAGGGGCCCAGTAATATCATCACTCATGTCAAGAGGGGAATGATAATCTTTTGACATATCACCATTTTCTCCACAAGTTATGTATAACCAACTAATACATTTATCACTATACGCAATGATAGTTTTTTATGATAATCAAATCATACACTCATTATGTGAAAAGATATAGGTCTCATATCTTAGGATTCAAAGACATAATGAAACATAAATGACACAAACACAATTCCATAATATTTCATTTTTTAAGTCAATTCAATATATGAAAGAAACATTTTATCTTTCATATACTCTTGTTGTTAAATATTTGTAGAGCTACAATATCTCTTTTAACCAGCATGACAATCTTAACTCGGTAATTAATGCCTTATTAATTACCATGATTGTGAATTACTTTTGATTTATGTAAATCATTATCTTTTAGAGCTCTACGGTTAAGGACCAAGAGTCTCTTCCTTAACACTTCATTCAAGGAAGAAAATGTTCAATACATTTAATTCACAATAAAAGACATTTAAAAGTAAAACTTTTAGAATACATTTCTTTCAATCTCCCACTTGTTATCAAAGTTTTCTTTCACATACATTCTCAATATATAGAATTATAATAACTAGGGTAACCATTTCATATCACTCATCAAGTAACTCTACATGGTTCTTCAAACCCATGGACTCGAAATGTATTTCGCCATTGGTTTGAGATAAGGATTTGGTGAATGAATCAGTTGTGTTGTTGTTTGTGTCCATCCATAATAAATTTATTTTGTCTTCATCGATGAAATCATGGGTGACAAAGTACTTGTGATCCATGTAATTCACCTTGTGATGTGATTTAGGATCCTTGATTTGCGAGATAGACGCACTATTGTCGTAAAATAGCTATATCGGTCTTTCGCTCGAATGGACTACTCATGTTCTTCAAGGAACTTCTTGATCCACACTTCTTCATTTCTCACTTCAGCGACAACCATCACTTCTGAAGCAGTGGTAGAGTCGAACGTAGTGGTCTGTTTCCAACTACACCAACTAACGACTCCACCATTCAGAGTAAAGACATTTCCTGACTAAGACCTCCTATTGTCCAGATCACTCATAAAACTCGCATCCGAGTAGCCCTCAGCTACTAGTTCCCTATGTTATCCATAAACAAGAAACTTATCTTTGGTCTGGTTAAGGTATCTTAGAATATTCTTGATCGCAGTCCAATGATCAGGACCTACGTTGGATTGGTGACGACTTGTCACGCTTAAAGCTTACGAGATATCGGGTCTTGTGCAAGTCATCGCGTACATGATCGATTATATTGCTGAAGCATAATGAATGTCTTTCATGTACTCCAAGTCCTTACGTGATATCTGAAGAGAATGTGTTCTAAAAGTTTACTTTTATATGTAATGTTTTATGAATTGAAAGTGCAAACCTTTTATTCCTTGATTAATGTATTCGTCTTTTAGAAGTGTTAAGGTAGAGACTCTTGGTCCTTAACTGTGGAGCTCTAAAAGATAATGACTTATGTAAATCTAAAGTTATTCATAATCATGGTAATTGACGTGGAACATTAATTATCGAGATAAGATTGTCGTGTTGGCTAAAGAGTATTGTAGCTCTACAAATATTTAACAACACGAGTATATAAAAGAGGAAAATGGTTACTTTTATATATTGAATAGACCTAGCAAGTGAAACATTATGAAATTATGTTAAGTGTCATTAATGTTTTCACTGTGTCTTAAATCCTAAGATATGAGACATGCATTTTCATATAGGAAGCGTTTAATTTGATTATTGTCAAAAGTTGTCAATGAGTATAGTGATAAAGGCAATAATTGGTTCAACATGACTTATGCTGAAAAAGTTAGTTCGTCAAATGAGTATCATTTCCCCTCTTTACTTGAGTTATGATTTTAGTGGACCCCTTGATAAAGCAAAATTATAATGTGCATAATGTGACTTATGTTGAGTTACATATTTATAATTAGCTTAAAACATCAAGAAATAAATAGATAATACAAAGGTGACACATTTTTACTTTGTATAATATTCTTAATATCATGAGGCAAGGGATAGATGTTAGGAACTATGGCCCTCTAATCGCTAGATATTTGCGGAATTAAAAATACTAATCGAAGGATTAAGAGATAAGATGTGCAAACCACAAAATCGACGACACCAAAGTTTAGAGAGTTTCGGCACCCACACCCGGGTCCTAGTCCTCCTCGCAAGCCTCGCTCGATCCCCCGAGCCTCGCTTACGGTTCCACTAACTGATCTCCGTACCGGGCCGAGATCAACGTCGTTTACAACTCCGAGCCTCGTGAACAATCCTCGCCTGGCTTGTGTCTCCTCTCACAATCCCAGAGGGAGCTTCCTCGAAGCTTTACAACTTGGTGATTCTTTTAATATGAAGATGGAATCACAATCTAACACTCTATACTTGAGCACACTTGGATATGGATATAGAATTGGATAAACAAGTGGTGAAGTTTAAGCTTGAGTGGTTAAAATAAGCTTTGAAGGTTTGGGAATTGAGAGCACAAAGATAGTTGATGGATAGAGGGTGTTGAAGGTTAGTTTGTGTCTCTAGAGTGATGTTTATATAGACTTCAAAGCTTAGAGATCCGTTGGAGAGTTGGTGGGGAAATGGACCAATGAGAATGCAAGATGTGACTTAAGCTCGGGCAGAAATCGAGGCATATTCGGTCGACCGTTATCCAAACGGTAGTCTGAAGAATTGGTCTGAATTAAGAACTCGGTTGACCGATTATGTATCGGATCACCGTTCACCAACCTCCAGTAGCTTTTATCAATTTATCCCTAATTAAGTTCGGTTAACCGAATTCCATTCGGTTCACCGTTCCAATGTAGACAGTAGGATTGGTTAAGCTCTGATCTACTCAAGTTTGGTTGACCGTGTATACTACGGTAGACCGAAGTTAGCGTAGGTTTTGCGCTGACAGTTATAGCTCAAATAGTTGTTGGGTACAACGGTCAAGTGTCACGTGTCAATAGTCGTTGTCAACCTAAAGCCAAGAAGGACTCAGTTGACCGATAGGTATTCGGTCGTCCGAAGTGGCTCAAGCCAATAGAGTTTTAGGGACTCGATTCGAATGCGACCGTTGGAGCAAAGTCTAAAACCGGTCCAGGGCTATTCGGTCGACCGAAGGTGGTTCGGTCTTCCGTTGGGCGATTCCAGAGAACACCTAAGTTTTACTGGTGGGAAGTATTCAGGTATTCGAAAAGTGTTTGGTAGACCGAACTAGACATGATTCGGTTGACCGAAGGTAGTTCGGTTTACCGATGAGGGACGGGACAGAATCCTAGTGCTCAAGTTTATATTAAACATTATGGACTCAATAAATACAAAATTACATGTCTTGGTCCAAAGCTTTGATTACAAGTCTTGAGTCTTGATGTCTTTGTCCCAATGCTCATTTCATTGATTGTCTTGATCAACCTATTAAGATGTTTACAAGTATACAAGTATGTATGCAATTCATGTAATCATGTTTGCTCACTTTGATTGACTAGGTTGATTGATAAGATTAGTTTAATTAATCATCAAAATTTATATAGATTAAGGCCAAAAAGCCAACAATCTCCCTATTTTTTATGATGCCAAATCTATATCTTAATACTTGATATTCAATTTAATTTCTCCCTTTTTCTATATGATTACTCCCCCTAACAATATGCATAGTATGAGTAAATTGAAGTTCAATCCTTATCATTCTCCTCATTTAACATCAATCAAATGCAAACAAGATAAGTATATGATGTAAAGGTATAGGAATACATAATTATCCCCTTTAATTAAATGATATACATTATATGTTCCCCCTATCACTAAGGCCTAAAAGCAATGATGTATGATATCAATTAAGCATGCAATATCCCAGATTAGAACCAAGTGTTGAAATAGTCAAAATTGAGATGATTGAAATATTACCCAACTTTTGATCCTTCATTTTGTATTGGTTCCAATCTCCTTTCGATAGGATGGTGGCTTTATAAATTTGATCCAAATGATTTCCTTGAAGCTTGGAATCTATCTTTTATTGCTTGAGTCGATCGCTATCGATTCTCCTTCTAAATACCTACAAGTGAAGATTTTGGTACTCAAACAACCTTGGGTCCTTTGACATTAATTTTTTGTACCCAAACCATTTTGGTCTTTGGTGCCCAAACACTTGAGGAACTCTTATTCACAAAGAAATGTCTTCCATTGATAGTAGTGTGAATAACATGGTTTTTGTAGTTGTTAACATAATAGCCTACACCATGTTTATCTAAAGATTGTCTTTGACTACCAATAAACCTATCAAACATTTCATTCCCCTTAGTAAATATTTCAAAATCCTTTTGTAATTGAACATTCTTAGCAATTAGATCTTGAATACCATCACTACATGAAGATTTTGTATTTAGAGTTGCAATTTCATCAATCAATTATGGACTCAATAAATACAAAATGCGGGAAGTATTCGGGTATCCGAAAGGATATTGATCTAGACTTTGAACAGCCATTAGATTAAACCAAGCAATTCGAGTCATGTGCTTTCTTCTAAGGTTTTACACCTGATGCTATGAAGTTCCTAAGCTCAAGATTATTTTGCATAGTGTAGAATTTTGTCGGACTTATATGCATGATCTCTTTATAGCATCATATCAGGTTGCTTCCATGCTGCCTCCAGAACCTCTTCTTCGGAGTAGGCATCACGAGCTCTTCCGGAGCACAAGCAAAGGGTTGAACAAATTCCAACCGGAGTTTGACATTCACAGAAGAAAACAGGATTCTCAGATTGGCTCTCAGAAATCGGTCAGTAAAGGCGATGTTCTTGAATGCAATGATAATCCATATTCTAAACTTCTTGTGGTGATTCCTAGCAAACAACACTTTGGAACCCTTACGCCTAACAAATTTGAGAAACTTGTTGTCGTCTCTGAATGTCGAATCCGGTTGAATGATTATTTAATATTTTTGCTTCTACTGCCGTAGGACTCGTGATATTCACACCCAAGAAAAGGCTTCGGAAGCAAGTAGGAGGCTCTTACGATGCTATCTACGTAGACTTAATTTGCCTCATTCCATAGGTGAGGAAATAAACCTAAGACTAGACTTCGACACATCAAGGAACAAAATGACTCATAATACTTACAGCTGACTTACCGGAATTATCTTAATTGATAAGTCATTGACATTGCAATAATCAAGATTCATGATCAGGGATTAGACTCGACGAAGTTTATGTTCCAGGAGCGATTTTGGTGGGTCAAAGGTAAACCGATTACAAGACGTGGTTCGTCCGAATTATTCTAGGGAATTTTTCTCATACAGATTCGGTCGACCGTCTAGCTCACGGTGCACCGAACACGTGTTACAACCGAATGGTTCGGTTGACCGAACAATTCTCGGTCTACCGAACAAGAACGATTCTGCCTGAATTATTAAGAGATTAATTAAATCATGGGTGGAATAATTCCAGATTTAATTAAAACGTTTTTGTGGGTGATTATGTGGAATTTAGAGATTAATTTAGGAGAGAAAAACAAGAGATCATGACTAAATAATAGCTCTTGATAAGGATGTTTTGGGAGCCTATAAAAGGACACATATTCCTACTTATTTTAAAATTAATGCAAAATTCTTTCTCATTAATCTCTCCCTAATCACCACGAAATTTCTCTTAGTAAAATTAATTTTGGAGATTAGAAACTCAGGAGACTTAAAAGGTGTTATTAGCTTGATTCTAAACCTTGTTAGAGATTGATTGACTAACTCATTTCTCTCTAAGCTTGTTTAGAGTTTGGTGAACACTCGGAGGCAATTCCGTGGGCGACACAACGTGCAACGCGACTCCGGATTATCAAAAGGTTTTAGAGAACCTTTAGGTATGATTCTATCCTTGTGGATTATTTTAATAAATGTAGGTTGCATGTTATTAGAATAAAACACAAATAGATGTACATAAAATTGCTGAAAATAGGAAAATCGATCTTGTATGTTATATTAAAATTTCAAAATATATACATATATAGGGACACAAAATCCTACACATAATTGGAGGTTTATGCCAAAAGTAGTATTCTCTTGTCTCATGAGGATAACCTATAAAAAAGTATTTATCTGCTTTCGATTGGAGTTTGATCGACATCAATTTTTTTACGTAGGACTCACAACCCCAAATCTTGAGAAATTTGAGTTTGAGTATTTTACCACTCCAAAGCTCATATGGTATTTTCTCTACGAATTTGGATGTGACATTAGTCAGTGTGTAAGCCGCAACTTGTAGTGCACAGCTCCAAAAATAAAGCGGTAATTTAGCTTGACTCGTCATCGATCTAACCATGTCGAGCAATGTCCTATTTCTTCTTTCGGACACACCATTACATTGAGGTGTACCTGGTGGAGTGAGTTGTGGTATAAACCTGGTGGAGTGAGTTGTGGTATAATACCACTCCTTTAGGAATGAGTCAAATTCGCCCCTTAAGTACTCACCTCCACGATCAGTTCGTAGAGATTTGATATTCCTGTTGAGTTGGTTCTCTACTTTATTCTTGAATTCTTTGAACTTGTCAAAGGATTCACTTTTATTTTTCATTAGATAATATAACCGTAACGGCTATAATCATTCATGAACGTAAAAGAAGTACCTATAACCATCACTTGCACTTATACTCATTGAGACGGGACATCCAAACATGTGACGTGTCTGGATTGAAGTTGTCAAACGTTTGGCTGCCCTACTTTGGCCTTTTAATTTTTTTCTCTCAACACAAGTTAATTATAAAATACAACAAATTTACATTGTAAATAATAATAGCTTAACTTACCATCTGAGGAACCGGTCTCCTCAACTAAATATAGCATAATAGCAGGTTCAATTCTCACTGCTGCAAAAAAGGGCCCGAATTTTCTCCTATGTTCTTGCTCCAAGGAACTGACGAAGCACCACCGGAGGACCTATGTTCCTGCTCCAAGGAACTGACGAAGCACCATCGGAGCAGTTGTAGCCGACGAGAGAGTCGGTTGCACTCAGGATTTTAGGTGGAACTGAAAGCTTTCAAACCGAATTTGGATTGTAATCATTGCATTCAAATTTTAGTTTGGTGTTTGACATGCAAAATGAACACAAACTGACTTTTGCACAAAACTCTAAACAAGTTTGTGCTCATTTTGCATGTCAAACACCAAACTAAAATTTGAATGCAATGATTACAATCCAAATTCGGTTTGAAAGCTTTCAGTTCCACCTAAAATCCTGAGTGCAACCGACTCTCTCGTCTGCTACAACTGCTCCGATGGTGCTTCGTCAGTTCCTTGGAGCAGGACCATAGGTCCTCCGGTGGTGCTTCTTCAGTTCCTTGGAGCAGGCAATCCTCCTACAGTGCGCTATCATTTTCACATCCTACTAACTGAAAGTTCTACCACATGTGCACGACGTCGGTGAAAACGTAACAAATATGAGTCGATTCCAGAGAAAGTTTATGTTGAGTTTATCGCCTACATTCTACTCAAATGGGAAGAAAATAGGAGAATTGATTTTATTTTATTTTTTACTACACTAATTATCTAACTCATATTATTTTTTGTTTCCTTACAAGTGATTACGTGAATCTTCGTCCAAACAGCAAATCCTACGAAGAGATAAATCTTCTATTACATGTGAGTTGAGGAGAGAGTTAGTACTTAGTACAGTAGTTGTGTCAACATCCACATGTGTTGTCAAATGAAAGAAAATTAGTGGAGGCTTTGAGAAGGGGAGCCCAAGAAGGAGCATGATAAACACTACTCTATAACTTTATAAAACCCGTGACCGTCTGACCAACAGTCTGACCGACTGGTTGGTCGCAGTTCGAGCTGGCCCTTGCTAGTTTGTAGGGAGCTCCTCAGCGTTCTCGGTTCAACTGAGTTGAACTGGCAAGTTTGGTTAGGTTTTTATAAAGACCGTGATCACTACAAGGGGAAGCAAGAATGCTTACAAAAATATGATCGCCACCACAACACAGCAACACTTTCTGTCATGCATGGTGCCGTCAGTGTAACAAGACCAATAAAGACAATAACGGGCCTAACTGCTGCAGCGTAACATGACAACTTAGTGGACAATTAAGCTTCTTTCTTTTCAAAAGACAACGAAATCGCATGTAGTTCAAACAGCCAAACAGAGCAGTCTCCCAAGACTGGACAGTACAATAACGGCTTCTTCAAATGATCAAAATTCCAATCTAACAATAGAATAAATAGTAGCTTCACAAGTTTAATGTTTCAGCGTACTTTATTTTGGAAGGAGCAAAGGAGAGTGTCTTCCTCAACATTCACAAATATAAAACATGCCCTCCAATAACACTAAGCAAAAAGGCAGCAGCATAATACAATGCATATGGTAAGTTTAAAAAATTACAAGGTGAACATTAGAAAGGTTCAAAATCCTACCAACTAAAAATTATATTATACTTGAAATTTATCGTTCAAAACATCCAAAAACAAAACCAGACAGTTCATGACTAATTGGAGCTCGAAAACCTAGCATCAATTGCACCACCAGATACAAGGATTATGACATCCATGCTCCTTTATTACACACCAGCAAAACTTAATCAAATCACATCTGAATCCCGTGGGGGAGAGAATTCAGATTATTAACCCACCAGAATTGAAGACAAAACCAAGCAAGCTATTACCTATCAAATACCAAACAAAAGCAACCATAAAAGAGCTTCACCCCACCCAATCAACCAGAAAGCAGAAGCCACGGAAACCCATAAAAACTGATCACCTTTCTGAAGGTTCCAGTGTCCGCACACTTGCACCTGCTGCTTCTTCAATTCGGTCTTTGGAGATTTCCACGAAATGGCCTAACATTTCGTGGAACTGCTTCAGTCCGGATATGGGAAGGATGATAGACGAACGATCTGCTCCAGCCACCTGCAGAAGTTTAATGAAAAAAATGTTTAAAGTTCAGAGGCTGAAAGAAGTGGAAAATAGTAGATAAATTCATAAGTAACAAAAATCTTAATCCAAACAGGATGTGTTTGTTTGGACTTTGAAGTATTAACAATACCTCAGATATCTTCAGATAATGGCCCCTATTATTGCTGCCAAGGTCAAAGAAGAATCTCTTTTGATCAGCTCTTATTACTTTGGACGCTCCCATGTTGCCCATATCATGAGACATATCAACACCTCTGTCTACCTTCATGTCGGATCTATTGCCAGACTGGCCACTGTGACCTGATATGAACCCAGCTCCAACATCGTCTGAAAGACCAGCAAGCCTCTGAGAAGGCTCCGAATTTTTCTGTTAATATGAAATTGTTAGGGGAAACAAAAGAATTAGTAAGAAATACATATACATCTCGAAAAACCTTGATACCTGATTTGGTAGGACAAAAAGCTGGGAAGCATCTTCATTGATCTGGGCCAAAATATCCCTAAATGCTGACCACCCCTCACCTTGGTCACTTCCTGCAGGAACTATAATGGTACTCCTGTTTCTGCTAACAGATGCCTCTGAAATCTGAAAAGAACAATATACATAATTTTTATACGTTGAAACAGAATATACATAGCTAATTAATTTGCTGTTGCTAGGAGACAATTTATGCATTAGTCAGGAGTATCGGAAGCACCTAATGCAGCAAAACTGTAAGAAAACTAGAAAATGTGACTGAACAAAGAAAATAGTACAAATTTAAAGTATAAATTTTAGACAGAGAGTTACAACAAAATACAAAGTGAAATGTTCCTCTCTTGATGTATGAATGGGAATTTCAAATAACTCATTAACCATTACTTTATCTCTGCAAGAGAAGAAAAAAAAGTTTGCCCAGTTGACTCAGAAAACACTGAGAACAAGGTGAAAGAACTCGACCTTCAGTCTATGGGATCATATATCCAAATTGACTTTTAAGTATTAAGGAATCATCATGGATCTCTAATTAGGTCACTAAAAAACATCGGAAGCAAATTCATGCTATCAGTAACAACTAAGGACATAACATACATGTAGATTAGTAATCTACCAATCAAGTTTAACAAAGATCGCAAACAATGATATCCGGCCAAATAACCACTAATATTGTGCTTGCGTAAAAATAAAATCTTTAAAAAGACAGTGATAACATTTTTGCATCAAGCTAACACAAGTTAGTTGATGGGGGAAAAACTATGCAAATTAAGAGTGCAATGTCTACGGTGTGCAAAAACCGGTCCGGGTTCTGGTCCGACCCAGTTGAAAATTCGGTCCCGGTCCGGGAGGGGGGGGGGGGGGGGGGGGTTTCAATTTTTGAGGTAAAAATTCGGTCTTGGACCGGACCGGACCGAATTCAACTGGTCCGGTCTCCGGTCCGGACCCCGAAAAAAATTCTGGTCCGGACTGGAAGCACACCCCTAGCAATGTGAATGCCCATAACATTTTTATTTTTTAAAAAAAGATTTGCCGTCCTGCAGGTATAAATCCCAAAAGATAAAGTCAAACAATTGAAGCATTAGCATGTCTTATGACCCACCTAGCAACTTGCAACAATGCAACCACTATCTATGTGCCAAGATCTGGTTTCCACCATAACGTTTTCCGAAAGCAGCAATGAAAGCACAATAGAAGATCAACCGGTTTAAACTAGTTAGTCAAACAAATTTTATCGATTTATACGTCTCACCTTCAGAGGAACGAAATCCAGTAAGGGATTTCAATAAACAAAGAATGCCCTTTCCAGAAAAGGAAGAAAAGGAAAAACTATAATCCAAGAAACCGTCAAACCAAAGAAAGAAGAGACAAAAGCACAACCTAAAATCCATAATCAAGTCAACGTAACAAAACCTACTTCCAGCACACCAACTAAAAGTTTTTCAAGACCATTATAATCAAGCCCACAATTTTATTCAATCATCATCTTCCTAACAAAGTGCACATGATTGAGGACACAAAATGAAACCCAAATTCTCTTGACAACACCAAATAAAATTAAGAAAACCCATAAAAGCAGAGACCAAGCCAACAGGCCACAATGTTGATTTGATCATTAACTTCCTAACAAAGTTCGAGAAATCCATAATCAGGTGCACAAAATGAAAATCTAATTTCCTTCACAGCACCAATCCAAATTAATCGAAATAATCAGAGTATCAAACCCACAATTTTCATTCAATTGTCGACTTCCTAATGAAGTTCTCAAAATCCAACAACAACCAACTCAATCGAGGAAAAAACTTTTCCATCAGACTGTCAACTTCGTACCATAGTTTGCTACACCCAACCACACTGATCCCACAATTCTCATTCAACAGTCAACCTCTTACCGCAGTTTCCAAAACCTCACACATCAAACTAACAAAAAACACCAAATCCAAAAAAAACAATCCACAGTCAATTGCACACAACAAACCCTAATTCCCTTCACTGTAGAAACTAAATGTACTCCCAAACACCAGACTAAAAATCAAGCCCAAATTTTAATTTCCATTCGCCCGTCAACTTCGAAATGTAATTCCCAAAATCCAACCACACCAATCCACAAACATTACAGAAAACCACCCAAAAAAACAAACCAATCACCAACAATTTTATTTGATTATCAACTTCCTATCATCATTGACGAAAACCAACCACACTAATCCACAATTCTCATCCAGCAGCCAACCTCCTAATAGAGTTCCCAAAACCTCACACATTTTATATAAAAAACACCTTTTTATATGATTATCAACTTCCTAGCATCCGATCCACAATTCCTATCTGACAAGGAACTTCCTACCGGAGTTCCCAAAATGTCACACATATTAAAAAAACATTTTTATCTGATTATCAACCTCCCAAGTAATGTCGATCCACAATGCCTATCTGATACTCAACTTCCTAGCAATGTTTCCGAAAAAAATGCATTTTTATCTGATTATCAACTTCCAAGCATCCAATCCACAATTCCTATCCGATAATCAACATCCTACCATATATCCCAAAACCACACACATATTAGAAAAGAACACCTTTTTTATCTGATTATCAACCTCCTGAGTAACATCCGATTCACGATTCCTATTTGATACTCAAGAGTTGCAACCAAAGTTTCCGGAAAAACAACCTTTTAATCTGATTATCGACTTCCTAAAATCCGATCCACAATTCATATCCAATACTCACTCACCTTCCTACCACAGTTTCCAAAACCTCACCACATCAAACACCAAATCCAAAAAACAAAAAACACAACTTTACCTTCAAAAAGCGCCCTCTTTTGTTATCCCCAACGTCAAAGTAAAACACCTGCAAACAAAAACCAACTCAAAAACAGCCTTTAACCAAAACCCCCAAACCCAAACCCTAACCGACCAACCTTCGTGTCCAACTGCAGCTCCTTACTCAACACCTCCTGCTCATCCGCCCCAACATAGTAATTAAACAGATCGAGAAACCAAACAATCCCGTCTACGGGCACGATGATGGTGGATCTGGTCGCGGAGGTCTTCTCGGAGATCTTCAGGTAGCGGCCGCGGGGGTTCTCCTTGAGGTCGAAGTAGAAGAGCTTGTGCTCGACCTGGAGCGTCTTGCTTACGAGTTCGGCGTCGCCGCCGCCGCCGCCGCCGTCCATGGGGGTTTGGGGATTAGGGTTTGGAAAAGGGGAATTTGGGGGCTTTGACCGGAGTGGAGGGCGGGTTGGGTGATGTGCTGATGATGGGAGTTTTGGGACGTTTTTTTCTTCGGGTTTTGCGGTTTGGCCCTCGAGGAATATGGGGTTTGCGATATGGGTTATTGACTTTTTATGTCGTCGATTGTATTTTTATGAGACCATCTACTCGACTGCATGCTCTTGTGGTTTTTAATTTGAAGCATCTCAAATATGTGAATCACAATGTTGGGACTGGATGTTTGTTTGGTTGGATTATCTCCGTAAAATATTTTCTAACTGAGCTAGGGTTAGTTGGTTGTCGGGGGATTTACGAGTTTTGGTTTTTTTCTTCTTTAGGTTTTGCAATTCGGCCCTCGAGGAATATGGGGTTTGCGATATGACCGCTTGAGTTTTTACGTCGTTGATGAGAGCAATCTATGATTCAAGTGAGAGATGTTGGATCGCGAGGGTCTACAATACTAATCAATTTTACCCTAATTACCTACTCGTTTAACTATCAAAGATATGTGCAGCAGAATTTAAACAAAACAAGCAAGTAAATGGAAGATAATGCAAACCACGATGGACAATGGGGTTTTACAGAGGTTCGATCACCGCCTACGTCCTCTCTTGCAAGCTCCGCTTGACACTTCGAGTTCCGCTCACGACTTCACTATCCACTCCCCGTTCCGGGCCGGGAGAGAACGCCTTTTACAAAACAAGCACCGCGAACACCCTCGCTTGCTTGACTTTCTTCTCTCACAATCCGAGAGGAACACTTCGGGCTTTCACCAAAGTCCTTGCTTCTTCACAAACGAAAACTTGAGTGGAATACACTCTCTAACTTGAGCACACTTAGCTTATGTGGAATTGATGCTAAAGTGTGGAAGTGTAGGCTTGGAGTGTTGGATTGGGGAAATTTGAGCTTGGGAGTTTCTCTCTAATGTATTGAACAAGTAGTAGTGGGAGAGTTGTGTTAAAATGTGTTTTACAACTCTTTATATAGGCATTAGAGAGAATAGATCCGTTGGGGTTGATTGGGTGAGTGTTGGTGTAGGATACACAAAACAGAAACTCGCAGGACCCAATTCTGAGGTAATTCGGTCGACCGGATCGGGATGAATGGTCGACCGTTAGGCAGTTTTGAACACAGTTTGGTCGATCGGTTAGGTAACGGTCGACCGCACAACGCTAAGACTCTGGTACACTTAAGTGATCGGTCGAACACCGAATAGGGTTCGGTCGACCGATTTGCACCAGGCACTATGGGGTTGACAAACAATGATTTATTCGGTCGACCGAGCCAAGGTCTATCGGTCGACCGATTTCCTCCAGGAGATTTGGGTTTGTCAAGAGACGGGCATTCGGTTGACCGAACAAGGTCCTCGGTCGACCGATACATGAAAACGTATATGGGGTATTTTTGGTTTAATACGAATACGACCGTTGGGTATATACGAAAAAACTAACGGTCGGAAAAATAAGTTCACACGGTCGACCGAAAGTGTATGCACAGTCGACCGAAACCGGGCAATGAAAACACAAAAAAGATAATTGATCCTCCGGTCGACCGAACGATCTGTATCGGTTGACCGAAAGTGGGCAGGCAGTTTGGGTTCAGGTTTAGTGTTTTCCGGTCTAAGTTTGGGTGATCTATTGAAGTCCAAATTATGTGAAATTTCGTGTGTGACTTCTATAAGGAACCTAGTGTGTGTTTGAGTTGATTTTAGCTCAAGTATGCTCAATTTACACAAGTTCCTAAGACTCAAAGAAAATACAAAATACATGTCTTCAAAAGAGCTTGATTACATGCCTTGACTTGATTTTCCTTTCTTCCTTGAGTCTTGATCACCTGTAGAGGTTAGCACAAAGCAATATATATGCAATGCAATATGTGTGCTACTCTACATGATCGTAATTAAGATTAGGTTGATTAAATAATCAAAACATAGACTAAGGCCAAAAGCCAACAATCTCCCTTTTTTTCATGATAGCAACCTATATCTTAACTATATCTTAATAAATGGAATTTTTATATGTAAATTATGCATATTAATGCTCCCCCTATGAATGTGCATAGATTTTGTTCATTTAGAACTCAAATTCCAAGTTACCCCTTTAATTATCTCTCCCCCTTTGACATTCATCAAAAATGATATTTATAAAAGAAAAATCATACAATTTGAGTTCAATGTGGATGCCTTGTAATGAAGTTGCTCCCACTAAATTTTGCAATTCATTACTCTAAGAAAATGATATTCATTAAGCTCCCCCTATCGATATGAATATGATTTGTCAATTAAGTTCATTTCTATTTCTCCCCTATTAACATCAAGTAAATACTACAATTAAGCATGTGATGTTTTCATTTCCCCTATTTACATCCATTTAAAAATTTTGACTCTAAAACTATGGATGTTATTCAAGCATTTAAGATTTGCAATGAATGAATAATGAATATGTCAATTAAGCATATAAAAACTAGACTAGAACCAATTTTATCGAAAAATTTAGAGGATAGGAAATTATACCCACTTGACGCTTAAATTGGTTCTATCCATCGTTCGGTGATGCAACCGACCTTGAATTCGTCTCTTAAGCTCGCCCGGTCACCACCGATTTCTCCCTCAAGCACCTACAAGTGTAGATTTAGGTACCCAAACAACTTTGGGTCCTTGAATGTTAGCTTTGGGAACCCAAACCATTTTGGTTTTAGGAGCCCACACACTTGAGGAACTATTCTCTTCAACTAAGTACCTTCCATTTAAAGTTGTATAAGATGCATGGTTTTTCAATTTAGCATTAAATCATAAACCATGTTTTTGCAAAGATTGTCTTTGACTCCCTAATAGCATGTTAAGCATCTTAGTTCCATTTGTGAACTTTTCTAGATCTTTTCTTAGTTGCACATTGCAAGCATGAAGATCTAATTGTTCAACATCTATAGGTATTGCTTTTAACTTGTCAAGAGTTGATGTATTAGTTTCAAGTTTAGCAAGCACATCATTCTTCTCATTCATGATTGTTTCAATTTGGCATTTGAGATCATTTATTTGCTTTCTATCATTTTTGTTCTTTTCGCAAATAATCTCATATTATTTAACTAAGTCATGAAATGCATTTTGAAGTTCCTCATGAGAATATGTTTCTTCTTTGGAACATGAACTATCAATAGCATATGACTTAGATGAGCAAGAATGTGATCTACTAGAGTAAGAGTTAGAAGATACCTCACTTCCTTCATCTTGAATTGCCATGTAGCACATATGTACATATTCCTTTGTGTTGGCTTTTGGCCTTAATCTATGTTTTGATGATTTAATGAACCTAATCTTAATTATGATCATGTAGAGTAGCACACATATTGCATTGCATATATATTGCTTTGTGCTAACCTCTACAGGTGATCAAGACTCAAGGAAGAAAGGAAAACAAGTCAAGACATGTAATCAAGCTCATTTGAAGACATGTATTTTGTATTTCTTTGAGTCTTTAGGAACTTGTGTATTTTGTGCATACTTCAGATAAAATAAACTTAAACACACACTAGGTTCCCTATAGAAGTCACACACAAAAATTCACATTATTTGGACTTCCATAGATCACCCAAACTTAGACCGGAAAACACCAAACCTGAACTTTAGCTGTTTAACCAAAATGGTCGACCGCAACATGCCGTTCGGTCGACCGGATGATCAAGTAATCCAGTTTGTGTTTCCCTGTCCAGTTTCGGTCGACCGCACCATCTCTTTCGGTCGACCGTTTGAACTTATTTTCCCGACCGTTACTTTTGTCGTATATACCCAACGGTCGTATTCGTATTAAACCATTTATACCCCAAAATACATTTCATGTATCGGTCGACCGAGGACCACGATCGGTCGACCGTTTGTGCCTCTCTTGACAAACCTGAATCTCCTGTTGAAAAACGGTCGACCGCTAGACCTGTTTCGGTCGACCGAATATCTATTTGTTTGTCAACCCCAGAGTGCCTGGTACAAATCGGTCGACCGTTTCCCCTTTGGTGTTCGACCGATAACTTAAGTGTACCTAAGTCGTAGCGTTGGGCGGTCGACCATTGCTTAACCGGTCGACCGAACTTATTGCAAAACTGCCTAACGGTCGACCGTTCGTCCCGATCCGGTCGACCGATTTTAGCCAGAATTGGGTCCTGATGATGACATGGATGATGACATGGTATGAGATTTGCTGGAGATTGCTGGATTCGATACAATTTCTCATTTGTCCCGATTGCAACTAGATTGGAATCTAGTATGTGCTGTGGTTGAGAGGTGAAGGTCGGAGACTCACACATTCTGTTTTAGTCATGGGGAGATGACGATCACGCTACAAGACGTAGTTGTTCTTAGTGGTCTTCATATTGACGGTTTAGTTGTGTGTGCGACCTTAAATCATGATTGGCCTGAGGTTTGCATGAACTTGTTGGGTGTTGACGAAGAAGAGGTGACGACTGCAATGAAATTGGGATACATGACGTTGCAGTGGTTACAACAAAATTACCATGTCGTGGCTCCAGATGCAACAGACAAGGAATTGTTGCAGCACACTAGAGTCTTCATTTTGTTTTAGTTAGATTCTGGGATAGTAGGAGATAAAAGTGGAAACAAAGTCCACTTAGATACTTACTTTTGCGGGAGGATCTCGCCGAATGTCGAAACTACAGTTTGGGGAACAACTTATTTGGATCAAACATGTTTTAAAAATGGGAAACAAGTAACTCGGTTCCCGACGTTATTATGTAGGATTTCATGTTTAATTGTACATATTTATTTTCGAAATTTTTATGCACAATAAGGATCAATTTACAATTTCCTATGATTTATTTCATGCATGCATCAATTTGTTTCAATATCTTGTTTCAAAACTTTATTAAAACAAATATGGACTCCGAAATTCATACCTAGAAGTTCTCTAAAACTTCTTGAAAATTCGGAGACGTTGGGGATGCTCCTCGCGGCGCCGGATGCCTCCGAGTATTCACCAAACTCTAAACAAGATCGGAGAAAGGGAAGCTAGTCTCTCAATCTCCGATAGAGTTTAGAATCCAATTACTAACCCCTCTTTAATTCCCTTGAGAAGATGATCTCTTAAGAACTAAACTAAACTTAAGAATTAAGGAATTTTCGTGGAGAATTATGGAGAGAGAATTTTTGAATGAGAAAACAATGAATTCGATTAATTGGGTAATGAAATAAGCTTGTATTTATAAGCTTTCTCCAAATTACTTATTCATGTGCAACCCCTTGCCCATGATCTCATGCAAAATTCCATCTAACCATCCATTATTTAATAATAAATAATATTAGCCACGAATTAAATAAATTATGGACCAATTCCATGCATGATCTAATTAATTCTTAAATTAATTCTGCACAAAACCGTCTGGGCCGGTCGACCGTTTCAAGGTTTGGTCGACCGCTCGAACCTAGTTTCGGGCGACCGTTCTATAACTCGGTCGACCGTTCGTAACAGGAACTATTCCATCGCAATGTTCGGTCGACCGACCGATCACATTCGGTCGACCGTTCGAACAGATGAAAATTCCATGTTATCGGTCGAGACACGTCCGGTCGACCGTGCCCGATCGGTCGACCGTTTACTGCTATCCGGTCGACCGTTTGAGCACTGTTCTGCAGACTTGTCAAATTTCGGTTTAACCCTTACAAAATTTGACATTTCGGGATTAGTAGTAAATTCACAACTTATGTAACATATTATCCTATGTAATGATCAATCGTTACACCCCATAATATTTACATCACATATGAATTTAATTTAGATTCTAATTATGTTATTAATCACAACATAATTTTGATTTTGCTTGTTCACCCCATGTGTCATATTTTCTACATGAAACACGACACATCTTATGAACTCAAAATCCCCATTTCTTGTTTCCCAGTTTTGTGGTGTGACATATGGGAGGATCTAAACTAAGTTAGCAGTGACATTAAGAGCTTAATATCACAAGCTATAAGCGGTATCTAGCTACACATTATAGCTCCCAATTAGTTAGATGTCTTAATTCCACTCGAACCAAAACTCGATCCAATTAGTGATGGAGTGCATCACTTGTGTCCGTCCCTTGCCTCATGATATTAAGAATACATACAAAGTAGTATTGTGTCATCTTTGTATTAGTATTCATTTCTTGATCTCTTTAAGCTAGTTATAAATATGTGACTTAACTCAAATCACATTGTGCACATTACAACTTTGCTTTATCAAGGGGCCCACTAATATAATCACTCAATTAAGAGGGGCAATGATAATCTTTTGACTAACTATCTTCTCCAACGAAAGTTATACTTAACCAACTAATGCATTTACACTACACTCATCGATAGCTCAAGACACTAGTCTAATTAAGAACTCCTTAAGCGATCGGATATAAGTCTCATATCAAAGGACCAAGGCCACAGTAAAATATTAATGACACAGAAACACATTCCTATAATATTTTACTTGTTAGGTCAATTCGGTATACAAAAGTACTATTTTCCTCTTTTGTGTACCCGTGTTGTCACTCACTTGTAGAGCTACAATGATCTATGACCAACATGACAATCTTAACTCGGTAATTAATGTCCCATGTTAATTACCATGATTGCGAATATCTTTTGTTTTATGTAAACCAATATCTTTTAGAGCTCTACGGTTAAGGACCAAGAGCCTCTTCCTTAACACTTCTGAAAGATGAATAACATAAACAAGGAACAAAATGATTTCTCATTCAATTCATAATAATTGACATTTAAAAGTAAAACTTTTAGAACACATTCCCTTCACCCATAACCCACAAGATCCTACGCTTTGTTGATGAAGGTGTAGTTGAATTGGATGAGGATGAAGACGATGAATCGTCCCACGTAGCCTTGTGAGCTTCCAACCTCTTCTCCTTTCTCTTACTCCTCTCATTTTCTCTACTTCTCTCCCTTCTCTCATTTTTCTTCTCCTCTTTTCTCTCATTTTCACTTCTTCTATCTCTTCTTTCATTCTTTTCTTCTTTATCCTTCTTGAGGTATTTGAAGAAGTCTTTGGCTAGGACTTCAATGTCCTCATATTCTACACTCATCTTTGGTTGGTCAATATTTGCATGTAATCCCAAGGTTGGTTTGTTCTTGGCGGCTTCCTTCTCCTTTCGATGGTTAATTTGGAGCTCATAAGCCATGAGATTTCCAATTAACTCCTCCATCTTGAGTTGGGAAATGTCGTGTGCTTCTTCAATTGCGACCACCTTATCTTCCCAATCGTGGCTTAACGGCCGGAGAAATTTCTTTGTCATCTCTCCTTCATTTAATTTTCTTCCAAGAACCAAGAGAGAGTTAGTAATATCGGTTAAGCGAGTGTTCATTTCGCTTATGTTTTCACCGATTTGCATAGAAAATATTTTATATCTATGCATGAGGAGACTAATGCGGGTTTCCTTAGTTTTGCTATCCCCCTCATGATGCATGAGGAGACTAATACAAGATTTATAGAGAAAAGAGTTAGTCAATCAATCTCTAATTCAAGGCTAGAATCTAGCTAATTACCCATTTTTACTCTTGAAAATTTAATCTCTCAAACACTCAACTAACAAGAGAATTTTCGGAGGGATTTGGTGGAGAAATATGAAGAGGAGAATTTTGCATTCATGTATTAACAATGAGAAAATGGGGTCCTATTTATAGGATTTCCTCAAAACTTATTCATGTGCAACCCACTTGCACATGATTCCTTGTTAATAGCTCATCTAATTCAAACATATTTTGACACGTAATCATCCATTAACCTTCTCTAACCGAATTAGAACAAATCCAACTCATGATCAAATAACTTCTCTTTTTAATTCAATCAAAACCGTGCAAAACATTTTCAAAAAAAACCCAAACTGTTTTGCACTGTTTTTTTGCTTTTTGCCAAATTTTGGATCAATATCCAACGAAATTTGATTTTTGGGTTTTTAGCAAATTTATATATTTTATAATGTTACAAATTACATTATAATATGCACCATGTTATCATATATAATGTCAAACCTTACACCCCATAATATATTTACATCTTATATAAATTTATTTATTAAGCTAATCATGTCGTAAAAATGACACATTTGATTTTTAATATTTTACTACATATATTTCAATACATCATATAAAATATAAAATCAAATTCTTTGTTTCTCATTTCTGTGGTGTGACCTAGAGGAGGATCTAAGTTATGTTTGGTAATGGTATAAAACATTATATCATAAACTATAAGCGGTATCTAGCTACACATTATAGTTACCTAAATAACAATGTTGTTTTACTCACTCGAACTAAACATGATCCATTTGGTGATATGTTATATCAATTGTGTCTATTTTTTGCCTCATGATATTGAGAATATTATACAAAATAAAATTGTGTCATCTTTGTATTATATATTCGTTTTTTCATCTCTCAAGCTAATTATAAATATATAACTATATACAAATTACATTGTGCACATTATAATTTTGCTTTATCAAATGGCCCAGCAATATCATCACTCAAGTCAAGATGGGCAATGATAATCTTTTGACATATTAAATTTTCCATCACAAGTTAAGTATAACCAAGTAATACATTTATCACTTTACTTGTTGAAAGTTTTTGATAATAATCAAATCATATACTCCTTAGGTGAAAATATATAAGTCTCATATCTTAGGATTTAAAGACACAATGAAACATTAATGACACAATAACAATTCCATAATGTTTCATTTGTTAAGTCAATTCAATATATGAAAGAAACAATTCATATACTTATGTTGTTAAATATTTGTAGAGCTACAATATCTCTCTTAACCAACACGATAATCTTAACTCGGCAATTAATATCTCATGTTAATTACCACGATTGTGAATTACTTTTGATTTATGTAAACCATTATCTTTTAGAACTCTACGGTTAAGGATCAATAGTATTTTCCTTAACACTTTCAAAAGACGAATACATTAATCAAGGAACAAAATGTTCAATACATTCAATTCATAATAAAAGACTTTTAAAAGTAAAACTTTTAGAACACATTACTTTCAATTTGGGAGTTCGAATTGTTCTTGATCTGGTCGACCGTCGTCATGACATTGTTCGACAAGTGGCCAAAAATACGAATTGGGTTAGTTGAAGTATGTGTATACGACTGTTGTATAATATGAAAAATATAACAGTCATATTTAAGACAAATACGAGATCTTAAATAGTCGAACAAATATGAGTTTTGGTTGACCGGTTGTCACACTAACCACGACATGTGTCAAGATATAACCTATGAACAAGATGAAATCGGTCGAACTGGATACATCGGTAAACACAAGATAACAATCGAACTGGGATAAAGACACAATCGACCGTTTTGGATAGGGAAAGAGCCTATGAAAATCGGTTGAACCACAAGACTATCGTTCGACCGTTCTGGGAAAGAACTGAGAGTTCTGTTAAATTTGGTCAAACCAGATGGTCTATCAGTCGACCAAATGAAGCAGAATTTATGTTCTTAGTAGAATTTTCATGTGTAATCAGTCACCTAACAAAGTCAGTTTGATATGGAAATATGTACAAGACTTCTATATGTTTCTATGGACCATGCAATGCAATTCAATCAAGAGTTCAAGTGCCCAAGTTACATTTGAATCCTAAGAACAATAAACATAAATTTTATCTATTCTTCAACTTGATTTGTTGTCTTGTGTAACACTTGTCTCCTGAATGGTCAGTAAAACCAAATATATGTGTACATATGCATGCAATGTAATAGTAGATATATATGTGTTTATTGATATGTTAATTAAACATCAAAATAGATTAACGAGTATTAGCCAAAAAGCCAACAAAGTCTTCTCCCGGCTGGACGACTGCTCCTTCTACATCCTCTCCTCCGCCTACTGCCTTTGGAGCGCCATGTGTTGTCGCGACGTCGTCTGGGAGCGCCACCGAGGCAGCACGTTGTGGTGGTGATGTTGGGCAGGTTTCGAGGTTGTACATGGTCTTTTGGGGGCGTGCTGGAGAGGCAGAGGGGCGGTGAGGCTGAGGTGGGATGAGAGATTCAAGAGAAAGAGGGATGAGAGAAAAAAAAAGAAAGGTTGTGTTTTAGTGTGGAGAGAGAGTGAAAGAGTGGCGATGCAGAAAAGATAGAGAGAAAAGAAAGAGATGAGAGAGAGATGAGAAGTTTCAAAAAAATATTAGATTATATAAGGTAAAATTTATAAATTTTACAATTAAAATTAATTTTTTTATTGAGATGATGGTGTCATCGACAGAATCTGTGAAAGGAGTTGCATGCCTAAAAATTTAATGGTATTTGAGACATGTTAGTTTTTCGATGACATATGAGTAAATAGGTATGGAATAATGACGGTTGGGAATTACATTCTTTTAAAATGATATCCAAACAATTAACCCTAAAAAGAATCTTTAATAATTTTGACAATTCACAATGGTGTCATCAAAAGACGAAAGGGGCCGTGAGTTTCGAAATGCAAAGGAAAATATGGCAAATCAAAACTCTTCGATGATAGTTAACAAAAGAAAGAAAGAAAGTAAGCTTTGTGCAATATGACCATTCGTGATCGTGAGGATGCCCTGTAACAAAGTCATCGCCATCTTCAACTTCACCGAGAAAATCGGGTTTTTTATTTTTTATTTTCACAGATCTAGATTTGAAACTAGGATGAGATTCGTTCGAATATAACTCAAAAGATTATGTTGGCTGATTAAAGCTACACGTTGATACAGGCGTACAGCATGCTTTAAAGTCACATCCGGATTGGCAGCTAGAGTTGCCAAACTTTTCGGTAATTTTTCAAAACAAGACGTATAACAACGTAACTATTCGTCGCCGGAAAATTACTTAAATCGTCCTAAAAATGACCTTTTTGCCCTTAACAAATCAATTAATACCGATTTCGTCCCGTGTCTTTAAATAAGGTGTTTGACTCAGTTTTACTCACATTCCTAGTACCAACAACCACGAAAATGTCTGGCGAAGCACCTGAATCCGGCGAGGTAACGGGGGCGGAATTTTTTTCACGACTCGGGCGTCTGGCTAAACCGCCTCCACCAAGGTGGAGGCGTCTGCCTAAACCGCCTCCACATAGGTGGAGGCGGTTTAGACAGACACCCGGGTTTTTTTGTTTTTTTTAAATTTTCTGTTAAATTCAAATTTTTCAGGTTCCGTTGAAAGATTTCGGTGGTGATGGAGTAGATTACAGTGAGCTTTTTGACAGTAAAGAAATATTTACAACAATCGAGGAAGGTTGTAAATGGGCGAAACAAGTTGCAATAGGAGCCGGATTTTTTTTGGTTATATCATCATACAAACCGAAAGCAGATAACCGGATGAATTGTTACCTCAGATGTGATCGCAGACGTGAGATGAGTTCTCGTGATACGAGTATTGCACTACGAAAGAATACAAAAAGAAAAGGTTGCGGTTGTCGGTTTTTGGTAAAAGTAGTGGAGCGACGAGATCGTGATGGATGAGTTATTGTTTCTAGTAGCATCTATGGGCAACACAACCACCCATTGACAGTTTATTCAGAGGGTCACCGACAGGTCAGCGGACTTAGTGTTGGGGCAAAGCAAATTGTTCGGGATATGACAGAGGCACAAGCAAGATCCCGTAACATTTTGTTGGCGGTAAAGAAGAAATTTCCGGACGATAATCCGAATCAAAGACACATTTACAACTTCAGAGAGTACATGAGAATGACGAAATCTGAAGACAGGAATCCCGCGCAGCAGTTTCTCAGAGAGGCAGTGCAGCATAAGTATTTGCATTGGATTGTGGCAGATGAAGAAACTAATGTCTTGACTCACGCATTTTTGGCACATCCGACTTCAGTTCAGTTGTTGCGTACATACCCATTCGTGATCTGTATGGATTCGACGTATAAGACGAACAAGTACAAGATGCCTTTGTTTGAGATGATAGGGGTTACTCCAACAAATATGAATTTGCTCGTCGGATATGTGATTTTGCAGGATGAGACCGAGTCTAGTTACCGGTGGGTGTTGGAGAGGTTGCGAGATCTGTTATTGGATATTGTTAGCCCGACAGCAATAATTACGGACCGGGAGATGGGTCTGATGCGACCAGTGACAGAGGTTTTTCCTGAGTCAGCTCATTTACTATGCACCTGACATATCAGCAAAGACGTGTACAACTACGCATACCACGTATTCGGCAAGGAGAAGCAGCTTGCAGAGAGTTTTAGACGTGGAAGATGGAGGAGAGTCATGCTTTCTGATTCACAGACGGATTATGATAGAGCAGTCCGTAATCTGAAGGATTCTTACAATTCCTGGCCAGTGCTGACGAAGTATGTGGAAGACACGTGGTTGGTGCATAAGGAAAAATTCGTGTTGAATTGGACGAATCAAGTTCTTCATTTCGGCAACACTACGAACTGCATGGTGGAAAGTGCACATTCGGCTCTGAAAGAGTGGATCACTACATCGACTGCCGCTCTCGACACTTTTTTCGACCGCGTGAACTCGTCTATTGAAATGCAGCTGACGAATATTCGGAACTATCTTGAAGATTCGAGACGTCGAAATTTGGCACATTACATAGGTCCTTTGTTTCAACATATAAATGGCCGAGTTTCACATCACTGCTTGTCGTTAATGACTCAGGAGTTGAAGAGAATGCAGGACTTAAGTGATGAAATTGAATATCGTTGTGGGTGTGCTTTCCTGACAACACATGGGATTCCTTGTGCCTGTACCATGTACGAGTGTTTGGCGTCAGGTGATGGAATTTATTTAGAGCAGATTCATCCATTCTGGAAAACACTTGTTATAGGAGAAGGAGTCCAGATGTCAGAGTTTGTTGATCAGTCAGCACAAGTCGCCGAGCATTTTCGGAAGCTAGTGGATGAGATCTCGCAGAGCGACCCTGCAGTAATTTGTAGTGCCTCTCGTATTTTATACGAACAGTTACACCCCGATCAGTCGAACTATGGAGAACCCGAAGAAAATACTAAGGTACGAGGTCGACCTAGGGGAAAGTCGACACGTCGGGACCCGAGTGCCTTCGAGTATGCTGAGCGAGGTCGTGGTCGGTCTGGCAGTAGTGGGAGCAGGGGTCGTCAGTCTAATTCGTCTCGATCGTCCTTGAATACGGGCACAGGATCTTCTGGTTTGTCGATATCTTTGTTGTTATGTTATTTAATATATATCAGTAATCTAAATGGGGTTGAATATATTATCTCCTAATTTTGTTGTTTTAATGAATTGTTATTTATCTATCTTACAGTGTCCGGACGGGTTGACGTGGACAACTTCCTATATAATGATAGACTGCCGGGAATCATTTTGTCATTTCTGCAAAGGTGGAATGACGTACGTGCTGATGACAACTGTGGATTTCGATGTGTTGCCGATGTCTTTCATGGTGGTCAGGAGAACTGGTCGTACGCCCGTTGTGCGATTTCTAATGAGATAGGTGCACATCCTATTTATGAGACAGTCTATTTCGGCCATATGAGAGAGGCTCGTCAACGAATTGATTGGGGCGGGGGAGGTTGTGGCGATGATCATTATATGGAGGTTTGGTCCGACTTGTTTCCTATTGCGAATTTTTACAAGTGTGCGGTCATGTATTTCGTAGTGGGAACGGATGGTTCGTTGTTCCCGTGTCTTACTGTTCTACCCTGGGAGTGTCCGTCTGCCATGACTCGTCTGCTATACTACGTACCGCGCGTAAGGGAATTGATTTCCCTTTTCCTCCACGGTAACCCGATGACTATTAATTCAATTTTAAAAATACAAATTTATTAATGAATTTACTAAAATAATTAAACTAATTATTAACTGAATAATCGATTAATTTACCAAGGGGGAGGCGGTTCCGGCGACCGCCCTCTCTTTGGGTCGGGAGTCTCCCGCGACCGCCCGACTCAAAAATGTTTTTTTTAAATTAATTGTAATAAACAAGGTAATTTACCAGATGTGAGTAGTCAGGGGTCTCCGCTGGTTCTTTTCCTGGCATCCGAGACATGTTATGTGGGGAATAGAAGAGTGATATGAAGAGAAAGTTGTGTTAAAAGAGTGAAATGAGGAGTTATATTAGTAGAAAGGGTAGAGGGGCAAAATGGTAATCTTACGGGCAATTTAAGTAGTTTTACGGCGACGAATAGCAGTTCAGTAAAGTAATGCTTTAATCATCGATTTTTCTGCAAACTCATGAACAAGTAAAATTCAACTATTTTCGATTTCGTAATATGTTAAATAATGAATATTAAAATTGTGATCGGTGACCATTGTTTGAAAATACTATAAGATTCAGTGCCCAAGAATGCAGTCGATGTGCTCACCTGAAATGGATTCGAAATTGCCAAAAGTACCGTCAATGAGTTCGGCTCGATTAGGGTTGTCAATCGTGTTGTGTTGTGTGTTAATCATGTCGTGTCAAATCGTATATACAATGTAACATCCCGAAACAACAGAAATTTAAAAATTTAAACAATCAAGAGATCATCAGATAAAACTCATCAACGGGAAAGTTACTCATATAAATCAATAGTCGGTGCACCAATAATACAACAGAGTTTGTCAAAAGACATGATTACAACAACACTACAAATGACAGGTATAAGTAATCATGACGACCTCGAAGAGTCCGAAGAGGATCTTGGCCCCAAAATGTGTGCGCCCGCTGTCACCACCCGACAGAACCTACTGCGGTCCTGAAACATGAATCAAACAACGATGCCTGAGTTTCCCATTAGCAAACCATGTATGCCAAGTTTGCCTAAATGAATGCAACAATACGGTAAATGAACCTATCATACTAGTAGCACGTCATATCAACATCTGCAATGCATCAAATCCCTCCAAGGGTAAACGGGACCTCAGTCCAACAACACAAGGACCCTCAAAGGTCAACAAGGACATTAGTCCAGCAACAATAACAAGTCTCCATAGAAACCTACCGTAGGCACATACGGTCTTATGGACAGTACGCGACGCATCCCCCACACGCGACTACACGAGCCAAAGGGATCGGTGAGGATTGTCCGCACTTCCGCGCAAAGTAACGCGTGGTCTACACCACCTCGACGGAGCCTTATCCCGATCGGTCAACATCCCAAGATAGGTGCCCAATCGGGGATCATCGCCGAAACAACATTGGCGGCATCGCCGACACAACATCGGCGGTACAACATACGTCCGGCACAACATCGGACGGCACAACCAGAAGCCGGAACATCGTCGGCACAATCATCGCCGGCAAAAACCTCGGCGGCATCGCCGGCACAACATCGGACGGGTCCAGACCGTAGTCTGCAGGGTCATCATGCTCAACGAGCCATGCATCAACATGCATTGGGATCCGCGATCCCTCGGGTATGCTACTCTACAGAGAGTCAAACAACAACACGTCACACTACTGTCCATCAACGGAGGTGGCGCGACCCAAGTGTCCACACTCTTCCATACGGCGGTCCCTGAGCAGGCACGAGCACGTACCCGTCGTCACCTCCCGGCTCACGCTCTAAGCAAGGACACGGGTTTCTGTGGACAGAGTTGACACAAACACAAGGACCAGGAATTCAATTCTGCGCACAAACGGTCGATCGGAAAAGCCTAACCGATCGACCTTTCCGAATAGGTTCGGTAAACCGAAAGTCTACAACGGTCGAACTATTCTGCGCATCACTTAAGTCCAAACAGTCGGACAACAGTCTAAAACCAGTCGACCGAATACGAGGTCAAAATCCGGAGTTGGTCAAAATTACACAAGACTATTTGGTCGACCGACTCAGGGGTCCCGGTCGACCGAAAACTACGAGGGTCATCCTAATAGTCTACGTCATATAACGGTCGATCAACATGCAATATAATCAGGTACACTTAAGTTCCGGTCGAACCAACCTCTAGGAGCGGTCGAGCGAAAACCAACAGGAAGCCTCCAACTCACCAGCACACATGCAACCAGTCGACCGCCACATGGCATCGTTCGACCGGTGTTGGTTAAAGTGGGGAAAAACAGTAAAACCAGTTGACCTCCCGAAGGCACCGGTCGACCGTTGGTCGACAACAACCTTGCGCTAGCCAAGGATTTTACGTCGTTTTCTCGTTGCCGGCGAGATCTCTGACCTCCCGCGACCGACCACAACTTCCCACCAACGTGGGGAACAACAAAATCACACTACTAAACCGACATACCTCAAGACGAAGGTGGAGCACGCCGGAGATTCGCTCGACGACGTCCGACAACAACCCTCGCTTCACGCACCTCATGTCCACGCCTTCGTCACTCCGTGCTCGGATCCACAAGCCGGAGTCTCCTCAACCACGCCCGATTCGTCGGAAAGGAAGAGAGAAAGTGAGAGAAATGCAAGACTGAGAAAGAGTGAGAGATGGATGTTGGTTTTCTCCCCCCAACAACCCAAGCCATCACCCTACTCCTACACCACTATTCCCGCTCCATTCCCATGCAACTCATTGTTCACGCCACCAAACAGTAACCCTAAGAGGGTTAGGGTCCTAACATATAAGCTTTAGGTACTGCGCCGTATCCGACCATTTTAATAATCTTGTTGCTAGACTTTTGCCGTATCCAACCCGTTTATAATCGTGTTGTCATATCCAACCCGTTTATACACGATTATTAAACGGGTTACTTTGTGTACACGTTTAACACGACTACCGTTTACACCATTAAATAATAATTCATACACAATTAGTTATGTTTATTACATGAATACCGGATTGCATGATTGCATGTCACTCATTTTTTATAATTTATATATTACTTGTAGACTTGTCGGTATTAGTCGTGTATTAATTGTGTAGTATTCGTAATCGTGTATCTAATTACCTGATTACTTATCGTGTTTTATCGTGTATTAATCGTGTTAATCGTTTTTGCAGCAGAAAATCATATCCAACCTATTTAATAATCGTGTTGTCATATCCAACTCATTTATTAATCATGTTCAAATTCTCAATCCATATTCACTAAGTTCGTGTCTTTTTCGTGTCGTGTAATCGTGTTTCGTGTAAAATTGACATCCCTATGCTTGATGCCAAGAAACTGATTAACTGCTCTTATTAACTCATATCCAAAACATTGACAAACCTATCTTCGTAATCCAGAGTCTTTCAAAACTGCTCTTATTAACTACGAAATAATCGTTTGATGGTCAGTCGGATGTCCGATTCTGAGAGGACGGTCTTCCAAAAGGCAAAGGAACAACTTATCCCAAACTGACACATACGATTGTTTTGGACTGTCGTTTTCAAGGCACACTTTCTAACACATTCCGTAGAGAAAACTATATTCATTTCAACATCCAATGCTTGTCAACCTTTACTCTTTTGTTTGTTTGTTAACAAGTGAGACCTAAGAACCACAAACAATGAGGGGTAAAGACCAACATAAGTATATAAGTTGATGAATAAAATCATAAAAAAAATTGCAATAAAAAGTTTTACTTCCTTAATTGCTAGCCTCTTAAGTCATCACTAACTATGACGTCGAACGACCTAGTCATGAGTGTTTTCTCTCCTCTCTTACACGTCAGTTTTCTCTCTCCCCAACCCACTTTCTTTTCTTTCCTACAATATTCGCATCTTAATCATAACATACCACAACCCACAACAACATATCTCTCTCCTCCACATTATTTGGGGATTCATCTTTGAAAATTAAAAAAAATTAAAAAAATTCTAAAAAATCAAAACATTTATAAAACATATTTTCAAAACAAAAAAAATTCAAACAAAAAATTAAAAAAAATCAAAACAAAAAAATAATTTTTTAATCGACGACCCAGGCAAAAATGACCCGATCATTTGCATGACCGGGTCGTGGAGATGCATTTTTGAACAGTCAGTGGTGCTCTTAGTACCCTCATCCCAAGCGAGACCTAAGAGTCGTTCCTGGCTATGGACGATATCATTCTTCTTGCTAAGTATTTCTCAAAACTATCAAATCAATTTCCCACGTATATTTTCCTCCCGACTAAAGAAAGTTCGGAGAACCCATTTGAATATTGGGTTATTAAGATTTAAGAATGTATATAAGCAGAAGCCATGAAAAGATCTCAAATAAATTGCATAATTATCCAATAAATGACTTTTTATATGAAAAGTAATGAAAAACGTCATTATAAACCACCAAAAATGATGATTTAAAATGTTTAACCTTGAAACTGTTTTGGTGGTAAACACAATTTCTTTCTTAAGCAGACACTAATTATTATATTACACATGTATTTCGCTCACTTCGTAAAAGATTCTCAACTTGTAATTAATTAGATGATTGACAGAGCAAGCTTACTACATGTCACATTCGATGGTTGAAGGGACAAACTTTTAAAATCTTCATAATAATGAAAGATAATTAGTAGTTAACAACTTAACAATATCCTTATATCACATACCTTAATTTTATCCTGGATCTCGCATTGCCCAAAATCACGTTCAAGCTAGAGAAAATTAAATTCCTATGAGTTATGCCCTCCAGTTGTTTCAACGAATTTGTATTTAATTGGCGATCATGTGGGCGACTTGTTACAACTTCCAATGGATGAATAGATAATAAAATGGATAAACTCAAACTTAACAAACTTGTTTCGGTAAGCGATTAAACTAATAAATCGGAGTAGCCACGTCGTTCATCATTCATGTCGACATAGGACCGATATTGGTTCCAAGTCCAGCTTGTCTATAGTAAAGTAATTTCCGAAATGGGCTATCCAAAGACCATCAAAGCCCTCTCAATTGAATTCTACCCAACCTAACATGTATTATTTTTAAATACCTCCAAAAATACATCAAAAATACTAAATATATATAAAAATACTAGATCAGGTACCCATGTCTACCCCGAGCTTTAGTTCTAGAAAATGTAAACGTATAACTTTTTGGAGTACATTGAGCTTCTACTCATTCACAATTCTAGAATCTCACTTCCTTGATTCCTTGTTTAGGAGTAAAAGTTTAGGAACTCGTTTTAAGTACGTATCATTTTGTTTTGGGGGTACATTATGGAACTTGAATTCAAATTATTTTTAAAGTTTTAATTTCAAACTATAATCACTTAGAAGTTATTTAAAAAAAAAATCAATTACTCACTTCCTTGATGTTTTTCAAGATACTAATCACACCATTTGAAATAAGAAGACGAATAAGCCTTTGTAATACTTATCTTACCATTTATGTTTTCTTTCAACTTTAGAGGGAGTGATATGATATACATTTTCTGACCAAAATAAAAATTAAGCCACCCAAAAATAAATTTAAGAAGTTAATCAGACACCATCCAAGTCTCATTGCCATACCTAATTAGCCATAAAAAAACAAAATAAATTTCGTGCAATGTTTTTAGCTTTACTCAAACTTATGTTTTACAATGAAGATTTGACTACCTAAAACAAGTTTGAAAATTCATGTGGTGTGTTTTCATGTCATATCTACTTATTTCAACTCATTTTTTGTGTTAAGTGATGATATTTGAGTTATATATACTCGTATATAGATTTAATTTGGGTACGACGCGTTATACCTATCTAAACAACCTCATAACCATTTATTGGCGGTAAGAGATATATAAAACATTGAAATACGACTATATACTCATACATGCTAAGCTATATACCCCCGTATAGAGGTATAGGAGGCAGGTTAACGAGTACGACCATACTTTGCTCGTTCTCATTCCTATTGGCAGGATTTGAGTTTAATTTAGACTTTTGGTCTTTGGAATATACCTACTACACCTCAACTAATTCGCCCGGGTAAAAAATTGTAATTAATTAAGGTAATCCGGAACAATATTTTGAACTTCGGCTTGAGCTCGGTTCAAAAAAGAGCTCAACTCCAGCTTGAGCTAGAAAAAGAAACAAGTTAAGCAAAAGACTTTCTTAGATTCGAGCTCAGCTTTAAAATGCTCAAGTTTAGCTCGGAAGCTCCACTAGAATTTACATTGATCATAACAAAAATTTATGCATATTTTTATAGTACATTAATACATCAAAGATAACAATTCATTAACATATTAATACAAATTTCGTATACGCCATACCATGTTTATTTGATAATATAGGTATATCTATTAAGGTTGGTTAGTTCTAATTTAAATTCGTGAAATGGTACCAAAAAATGCAAGTCAAGTTCCAACTGGGTATATCAATGGTACCTAAAATGAACATCTTCTGATTCTCAAAGTATGAGCCAGTTTGAACATGGATTTGGATAGGGTTGAGCATCGGTCCGGTCCGGACTGGAAAAAAAAATTAGGTCCGGACCGAAAATCGAATCGGACCGGAAAAATTTTAAAGAGTCGGACCGAAGACCGGATCGGACCGGACCGGTTCAGTCCAGTACGATCCGGTCCGGTCCAAAAATCCGAACCAGATTGGATTTTGCTCACCCCTGTATTTAGACAAAGAACAACTCCTCCGAAGATTCACAACGACTACACCAGATCTCCTAATTAGTACTACTCTGCAAGCTAACAACCTAAACCAATAACACCTATTTGTTCCTCTAAAAACACACGACACGACCATCCCACATGCAAGTGTTTTTTTTTGTTTTGAAATGCAAGTATTCAGTTGGACAAAATTAAACACGGAAGATCAGATCAGATCAGTTCAGAAGATCTTTTGCCACCTTCTGGAAACAAGTGTTGACGTGACTGTTGCATGAGCTTTAGGGTTTCTATCCATTTTGCTCCCTTGCTTTCGTCTTCAATTCATTTACCAAATCTAGGTTGTGGGCAAGGTTTAGGGTACGTACGTACACATGTCATGAGTGGTCTACGGATTAGGGTAAGGAGTGACATGACGGATTGACGACTAATTGCATTAACTTGAGGATTTGCACTTGCGATGAGTAGATTTTTTTCGAGTTCCCATGGGTGTTGAATTAATATTGCAGAGATATTAGGTTAATTACATTTACATCTTTCGGATTATCAGATAAGAACTTAAAATATGTAAGGATGTGATTGATAAACATGATGTTTGGGTCGCCTCATCTTTGCAATTATTCTTTTTGGAAACTTGGGTAGGGTTTGGCTAGGAATTTCTCGTTGAATTCTGAATTTTTGTATCTACCTCCAAGAATCCAAATTTCCGAGTTGCATTTACCATGGTATACTTAATTGTGATATTTTTATTAGATAATCTCTCAATATTTAATTTTTTGTTATGCATTGATTGAAGTGTTTTTATTAGATAATTTCTATTTAGAAACTAATATTTTAGCATATTCATTAGATAAATTTCATATTTTATGATAATTTTGGTATTAGAAACTAATATTCTACCTTAGAAAGTTTTTTTCTTTTCGTATCGTATTTTACAAAGTAACAATATAAAGCTAGTACCAGGGAGATACATGTCATTTAACATTTAGAACCATGAGTAAGAATTTATTTCATCCAAATAACTTTTGTTTCTCTTGAGAATCATGATTCCTACCTTTTCAATTAGCTCATATGAATCGTATTAAGGAATATGTTGTCAAACATAATCTTGATGTCTCTTCGGTTAGTTTCGCGTTGGACTACCCTTTTTTGATATATATGATGTTTTCATTGGATACCAAAGAAGTAGTCTGATCATAACAATTTTGTAATCATTTTTTAATAGTTTTTATTATTTAATAGAACAAATATACCGTAATTGAATTTGAAAAAAAAGGAGAGAAGAAGTTGTCGGTTTTCGGCTACTATGATTTTGAAATCAAACCTTAAGGGCACCCACTACGGGGTGTATAACCATCTGACCCCTTAACTGAGGTCGGGTCTGCGACCGGGGTTGCGACCCAGAGGGTGGACCTGGGTCTTTACGTGCCCCCAGGCCATTGACCTTTTTTTTAATTTTCTTTTCTTTTGATTTTTTTAAATCGTTTTTTAAATATATATTTTTTCAAAAAAAATTAATTATTTTTTAATCCGGGAATGATGTGGAGGAGAGAAAGAGAGTGTTGACTAGTTATGATAAGGGTGTAAATAGGTCGGGTCTGGGGCGAGCATGGTCATACCCGTACTCATACTCAAGACTAACTAAACGAGTAAGAGTATATATCCGTTTTAATATTGTTGTACTTGTACTCGTCCCATACCCATTTAATAAACAGGTATCAGGCGGGTATTGCGGGTATATTTTTTGCTAATAAAATGAGTACTTTTGCTAATAAAATTCAACTTGGATGAACCTAAATCATTGGATGAGAATAATTTAAGCCAAAAATATGTTAAATTTTTGATTTTTGAGATTGAGAATTAAGCCAAAATGATGAAAATCACCGATTTACTCATAACCAAGCCATGAAACAATCACTTTTGCCAAAAAAACCTCACTTTTTATTACTTTAACTATATATTATATATTAATTATATAATTAAACATGTAATTGGGTAAACGAGTATGGGTAGATGTATACTCGTACCCGCCCTATTTATTAAACGGGTAATGCAGGTATGAGTAAACGAGTATAATTTTTAAATGGATACAAAATCTGTATTTGTACTCGTTTATTAAATGAGGCAGGTAAATGGGTAATACCCGCCCCAGTTACACCCTTAAGTTGCGTTGTGATAGTTGAAGATTTTTGTTTGGGTTGAATTTGTGGATGTGGTGACGTTAGGGCTGGCAATTCGGGTAATGACAGGAAATCCGAACCCGACACTAAATATCACAATTCGGGTCGACACGAATGACACGTACTGTAATTCAGGTCAGGTTCGGGTTAAAGTATTTCGTGTTTAGTGTAATTTGGGTTAACACAAATAACCTGAATTAGAAATACCAAAATCCTAACCCTAACCTAAAAGTCACATTTCGGTCTTCACTCCTTCAGCCGCCTCCAACAAAAACCTCATCCTCACGACCTCCCACCCTGTTTCCTCTCCTCTTTTCGTCCTCTCCTCTCACCATCCTGTCTCCTCTTGCCGTCCTCGCCAGTCGCCACCGTCCTCTCCTCTCGACGTCCTCGCCACCCTTTCGCCGGTCCTTCCTCTTCAGGTTTGAGTGTTTGACCTCTTCTTTTCTTCTCTTCTCCGTCCCACCACCACTTGTGGCTCGTGCCCGACCACCACCCTCTTTAGGCTCCACCGACCACCAACCACCACCCCCTCTTAATTCTGAACCCTAATCGGCTATTACGTCAGCGATCTACTAATAGGAAGGAAGTTTGCAGCTTATGGTTTCTTATTACTTCTCAAACCTTTTTTGGGATATTAGTTTCTATTTTCATGGGATAGTGACAAACTGGCGATTGATATGGATAACATTCGATCATAAATAATTCATCTCCTTAATTTGGAAAAATAAAAAAAGAACCGCTGGCTGACACAATTGCGATGAGGAAAATATTAGGATAAAATATTTTTTTTCTTCTGAAATTAATAATAGGATAAAGTTGGATGAATAATTTTTTTCTTATGCTTGATAGTGCTTTATATTATCGTCATGTATTTCAGCATTTGGTATTAGTTCATTTGAACTATAAAAATGTCCATCAAGTGAGGAGTGTGAGAATTGAAAAGGTTCACAAGTTCTTCGTTGATATGAAGCCACTGTGACATTCTTTGGAACTGAGTATCTAATTTCTTCTTGTACTTTTCTATCATTATTTACTATTATTCTACTTTGAAAGATGCATTGGAGAGTGAAGATGAGTATATGTCTTCTATGGCAGCCGTGATGTGGTTGAAACTTCAAAAATATTGGGTTGCCTTTAGTGATGCATTAGCTATTGCTTCAATATTTGATCCTCGTTACAAGTTGGAGTTTGTAAACTTTATCTACAAATAAGATTTAAGGTGAGGATTCTAACGAGGCATCCACACTACATAAGAAGTTAAATACTCTTTACTCTGAGTACTCCACAAATTTCGGCGGGGGTATGCATTCTTCAAGTTCAGATCAAGGACGTCACCCTAAAAGGCCAAGACATTCAATGAGGTTTTGATGCTAATTGCTCACTTTTTAAGGTGATCTTTCTACTTCTTTGAGTTTCATGCTTAATATTTTCTTACTTTTTGGTACATTTGATCATGTTTTACTTTTATTCTCTTGAACCGTAGGAATTTGACAATGCTTTTTTAGACAATTCAACATCTTTAAAGTTACAATTGGAAATTTATCTGGAGGACCCAAGGATGAGTACAAGATAATGTGGATATTCTTGCATTTAGGAAATCAAATAAAAATCGCTACCAATTGTTGCTGCTATGGCTCGTGATATCCTAGCAATTCCGGTCTAAACTGTTGCTTATGAAGCTGCCTTTAGTGTTGGAGGTCGTGTTTTAGATCTGTTTCGTAGCTCTCTTAAGCCAAGTATGGTTGAGGCAATAATTTGCACCAGAGATTGACTCTTTGGAGATAAATGTCTCACCCCAATATACTTAAACTCTCATTTATCTTAAATTATGTTAATGTTTGTCAAATAATTTAATCTACCTAGCATGTTGAATGAGTAACGAAATTATACATACAACTTGACACTTGTTTCAACTTTGAACTACTTTCACCAGGTGATACAAAAATTTATGAAGATATTGACAAACTCACACAAGATGTGCTAGACGAAATTGATAACTCGTTAGAAGAAGGAATCAATTCTCATGAAGGTTTGTGGACATTCACACCTTTAATCTTTTCATTTTAAATAAAGTAAATTGATTGTTACATTGTTTTGACAACCTCATTTATCTCGCCACGGGTTTGGAATCATAACTTGGACTCTTGGAGCGTTGTTGAGTGTAATATTGATGCAAGTTTATAATTATGGATGTATTATACTATTGTTATGGATGTGTTATTATGGATAATCATTATGGATGTATTATTTGTTTTTTTAATTTTGTGATGTTGAATGTAATATTGGTGCATCTTTATAATTAATTTTGTGTCAGTTCGTTGTATCATATGTGTTTGAGTTAATCAGGTTAATTGATGTCAAACATGCTAGTTCGTGATCGGGTTAATTCGTATGTGTAAATTTGTGTCAAACATATTATTTCGTGTTCAGGTTAATTCGTATTTGTAAAAAAATCGTGTCAAACAAGTCAGTTCGAGTTTTTCGGGTTAATTCGTGTTCGTGTCAACGTGGGTCGTGTTCGGGTTATCAAATTCGTGTTCGGGTTTAAGATTAGATTTTCGTGTTCGTGTCGACTATTTCTTATTAATTCATATTCGTGTTTAGGTCGAGAAAAAATAATTCGTGTCAATTCGTGTTCGTATCAAACTCGACACGAAACACAAATTTGTCAGCCGTAGTTGACGTGACGAGAGAGAAATGTTAGGTTTAGTTATGTTAGGTTTAGTTGGATTTATGGTTGGAGCAGCGTATGACGTTAGTTGAGACAACTCTAAGGTGAGCTCCTTGTAACATCTAAGGCAATGTTTCACTACTAGATTTCAAGACCATAAACTAGAAAAGGACAAAATAGGAAGAAACTAACATTCATTATGACATCAACGTATCTTTAGATAGATTTGATATCTTTTGGTTTACTCTTCAGTCTTCGCTCTTGTTTGGTCGCAACTGCTTTTAAATTTTGACATTCAATTTCACACTAAAACAATATGATGACGATCGAAATTAGTTGCCTACCTTTCTAGCTAGGTTACATTGAGTTGTGATCTACCAAAACATATGATCAACATATGTCTAGTTTTTTAATGCACATAATGGATCATTAGACAATAATTATTCCAAGTGTTAAGGTTATCGCAAGTAAAGATCCTAAGGAGGTTCTTTATTGCTCACTTTATATACATCACGTAGAAGGATATTGTAACCAAATGAATTAAGTTCCAAACGAAAAGAACTTTGTACAATTTGTTTGATTAGATATAATTGGCTTCAACCAACGTCATGGATTTGGCTCTAACATTGCGAGATCCTATGTTTTGTCGTTATATTATTATCATATCATTTAATCTTCTTAGTCATGCACTACACTAGACATGCTAAATTGTTTCCTAACAACCGGATTGATTGCCTTTTATTATTGTTTTATCTTGTACAAAATCCATACCAAGAAGTGACATTTTGTATTAGTTTCTTCTGGAAAGTGTGATTGCGGAAAATGCCAAAGTTTGGATAATTTGCAATATTTATCTCAATTTTATTCAATTTAGGGTATGGACACTCCTTTGCGGTGGAGACGAAGATGCAAGGGTTCCCAATTAAATCATTCAGCTTAAAGCATAGACGTAGCTCGACGAATGTAATAAATCTGTAGGAATTCATCACAACGATTCTCAACATTCGGCTTCTAACAAGTCTAGAGAATGATGTTACTAGTTAAAGTCCAATTAAGAAGCATTTAAGTTTAAAGTGGGAGTGAAGCATTTGTGTTCTACGTAGAGTTTTATCACACGAGAGTTGCAAACTTTTTAACCTAACTATCGAATTCTTTGATGCGTGTTCTTAAAGTTATGTATTAAAGGCATCTCCGGAATTTGGCTCAAAGCGAAATAAGAACAAAAGTAACACGAAAGAACATTACAATACTCTAGATGATTTACAAGGAAACCATTTCGTCCAACCTTAGGAGAGAAAAATACGTCGATGAACACCACATGTGACATTCTCGTGATATTACTCGAGTGTACTAAAGATGTTATATAGTGATAGACACAACTTGAGGACTAAGATGTAATATTATATTAAACATGTTGTGGCAGCAAAAAGTAAAACCTCTACCTCAAAACCACCAAAAATTCACATCATTTCCTTTCCCCATTTCTTCAAAATACCAGTAATGAAACCTTCAGTCCATAAAAAACAGAACACCAAAACAACCAACTATGTTTCTCCAACTCCAAGAAAATCTATGAATCCCAATGTTTTCTCCACTGTCGAACCTGTTGGCAACTCCTCGGCACCATGATTAGCAACATTGCAGAAAAGACCCTCAAAATCACCAAATTTGCAATTATATCCTCCAGTCCAACCAACAACCCTCTCATCGTAATTACCTGCATAGACAAGTGCAAGAAAAGTAAAACAAAGATCAGCCATGACATAAATCTACTCTCAATTATGTTGTGTAGTTTTCGTGTTAGAAACCGGAATGCATGTTCAGTATCTTCAAATCATAAATGATCTTATTAATCATTCTCAAGTAAAAAACATGTCAGTTTAATTTATTTATTTATAGTTCATAAATCTCACTTTCATAATTAAGCTAATCAACAACAAAATGATAGATTTGTCATTTTTTTCTACAAAAACAATACGATAAGCAAAATCTTTAGATAGTAAGAAAGACATACTTGGGAGGAGTTGGAATGTGTGTTGAGGTGAGTTGTTGGTAGTAGTACAAACACTCTCAACACTCTCCACAGTTGACTCATCACTGCTAGATTTCTTAACTCCATTAGTATCCAATCTCTTGGGAGGTGGCAAGGTGGAAGGAGAAGTTCTCTTCCTATGTTGGGAGTTGGTTTGTTGTTTGTGCTTCCTTGCTTCCATGACATGCCAATGGTTCTTCACAGCATTGTCTGTTCTCCCTGGAAATAACCTTGAGATAAGAGCCCATCTGTTCCCATAATGGTTGTGTGCTTGCATTAGCTTCTCTTCTTCTTGTTGGGTGAAGGGTTTCTTGTTAATCCTTGGGTCTAACTGGTTGAACCATCTCAATCTGCAACTCTTTCCTAATCACAGTATAAAAAACAAAAAAAGTTAGTGCGATCTTTGTGTTCTACTTTCAACGTTAATTTATTGAATTGACTTGCATAAAAAAACTTAATGTGAAGAACAAACTTCTCACAAGTATAGAGATGGAAAATGAACAATGAAGAGGAAACTTTTCATCAACTTTTCAGCAGCAGAAGACAAAATCACCACAAAGAACCTTTGGAGAACTGATTAGATGTGAATCTGTTATAAAAGCATGACATTTTACCATGCAACCAAAACAAAACAAACAACAAAAAACACATAACCTCACTTTGGAAGTGGAGAACGTAGAAAGCTGATTAAGTGAGAAGATAAACACAAACAAAAATTAGTAAAAATGTTCATCTACTAATTAACATTCTATTTCCATCTTTCATTTAACAAGATGGTATGTGAATAATAATCTTTTCATGTAAGTATAGAATATGACATTCAAAAAGGAAACTTTTAGAACACGTTTCACAAGAACAAGACAACCACCCAAGAAGCTCTAGACAACTGATTAGGTGTGAATCTGTTAAACAAAAGCAGCACATTTCTCAATGCCAAAACCCAAAGTTCAAACTCCAATCAACAAATTTTCAAACACCCAATACAAAATAAACAACAAAACACATTGCAATAAGAGAAGAAGAAAAAAACCATAACTTCCATTCCCTACACTCATTTCTATATATGTCGACTAGTCAAACTCACAACAACTAATCTTTCAATATCAATGGAAAAACCCATATCATAACTACCGAATCATGCCCAAGTGTAAGTATAATGTTACCTGATCTTCCTTCCAACTTCATTGCAATAAGATTCCAGTTCTGAGCCCCAAAGTGGTCAATAAGCTCTCTAAGCTTAGCATCCTCTTCAGCTCTCCAATGCCCCCTAACAAACATCTTACACTCCCCACCCTCATCATGTACCCCATCACCAGACAAAGAACTCAAAAAACCAACAACCATTGCAAACTCAAAAAAGAGCACAAGCTAGAGCACCAAATCTACAAAAAGGAGGACAACCCAAGTCAAGTGGCTTCCTCAGGAATCCAAAGAGTGGGGAAAGGTGGAATCTTGATGCTGCCCCTCGTGGGAGTATTGGGGTGTTCTTTTATAGAAACACAAGGTGGTCATAGGGTGGTGCATGTTTTGGTGTTGGATTTTGACATAAGCACATCATCTCTTGTCCTTTAGTGGCCCCTTGGGGACCATCAAAGGTGATTATGCCTACTTAGATATAATTTTGGTTTTAGATAGATTTGAACATTCATGTGTAAAAGGACAGGTGCATTTAATTAGTTTTTTTTTGGATTTGTAACAACCTAAACTCCAAAAGGACATGACCAGCACTACAGTGGAATCATGTTAGTTGTTTGGATTAATTACAGACCCTCTGAAAAATACCTTGGTATCACTTTGCCCCCCCTGAACTTTCAAAGTTAACAGTTACCTCCCATGAACTTTAATTTTGTAACATTTTGCCCCCTGAACTTCAAAAACTCATTATTTAACATACATTCGACGTTTTTTTTCCTAATTTTTTTGTTGTATCCCTAATACACTCCTAAACCTATATTTACGTGAAAGTTTGGATCGAAACGGAGGTCAGATATGGTTGGAATTTGGATCGGTTTGAAACTCAATTCGACCCAAATTCCAACCATATCCGACCTCCGTTTCGATCCAAACTTTCACGTAAATATAGGTTTAGGAGTGTATTAGGGATACAACAAAAAACTTAGGAAAAAAAACGTCGAATGTGTGTTAAATAATGAATTTTTGAAGTTCAGTGGGGCAAAATGTTACAAAATTAAAGTTCAGGGGAGGTAACTGTTAACTTTGAAAGTTCAGGAGGGCAAAGTGATACCAAGACATAGTTCAGGAGGTCAAACTGTAATTAACCCTAGTTGTTTTGATAACTTAATATCAATTATGATAAATGATTCCTGAATCCTGAGATTGAAGTATTGAACAAGTTGAATATGTTTTTGATAATTGTACATAAAGTAATAAATGCTTGTTTTAGGGTTTGATATTTTATTTTTTGGGGCCTTGTCTTGTTAGTTGTGTTTTGGTTGTATTAAGTACGACTTCTTAATTATAAAGTTTTAAGTTGTACTTGGAGAATATTTGAATTAAGTAAATAAATTTTCTCACAGTGCCTGCCTCCTCTAGAAGCAACATCCGAAACTCCAACATGTTTCTCAACTAAAGAAAGAAGGTGCAAGTCTAACTTGGCAGTTGTAGCAACTAATCTTTTTTATACTTTTTTTCATCCCCTCTAAATTTATGGGATTTATTTTGTTTCCGTACCGATCAAAATATTGTTAATTGACGACATAACCATAATTCGGAGAAAATTGACCATATACGTATCAAAATAATGTAATTGACATCATACACATCCGTTATGATGTGACCACATTCGTCTGGCACCATCTACATTTTCCGTATCGATCAAAACATTGTTAATTTGCGACGTATCCATGATTCGGAGAAAATTAGCTTTGTACGTATCAAAAACAATGTAATTGACGTCATACTCATCCATTACGATGAAACTCGCATTCGTCTGACACTGTTTATGTTTTCCGTGACGTCCCGTGATTATCAACTTTTGCCTCCTATCAACACGTTTGACTCCTAACAACACCTTAAAACTCCAATTAGTATCCCGAACAGACCCCAATTACAACTTAAAATCTCAACCCCAACCGGACTCCAATTCTCCAACCAAATCCATAGTCCCCTTTCCCGACCGGCCGATTGGGGTCAGGATTTTAAGTTGTAATTAGGTCAGGTCGGGATACTAATTAGAGTTTTAAGGTGTTGTTACGAGGAAAATGTTGATAAATCACATGACGTCACAGAAAACATAAACGGTGTCAGACGAATGTGGGCCCCATTATAACGGATGGGTACAAGTTCAATAACATTGTTTTTGATACGTATAGAGTCAATTTTCTTTGAACCATGGGTTCGTCGACAATTAACAATGTTTTGATCGGTACGTAAGCGAACCCCCCCTAAATTTATCTTTATTTGGTCTTATGTCCAAGTGTGTTCCTACATTAACATCTGCGGCATCAATTTAAACAGATGATTGTAGATTATGAACTCTGTAAGTCATGATTTTTTATTCAAACAACCAATTTGCACTCCAAATATACTCAGGACGAAAAATCATTTGGAACTTATCTGTAATCAGAATCATTTTCTTAGGACAAGGAACTACTTAACCCTTAATGAATCTTAATAACTAATTTTAAAAGAAACAAACACCTTTATCAAACAAAAACTTTTTGGCTTTTCTGTTATATTATATTATATGATTGGCATGTACTTATTAAAAGAACAACAAAAGGGCAAGTGTGGTGCGTCTATTTTCCACAAAAGTTTGAGACCTCAAAGACTCCTTCAAAGATCAAAATTTTAGATTGAAAATTTTCTTTAGACATTGACATATATGTTCATCTAATTTACATAAATCACGAACAAGTATGCAAGAAATTATATACATAAATGTTCAAATCAAGGAGGTCGGAACATCCAATTCTTTTGGGAATTTCTTAGTCTGGTTTGAATTGGGATTCAATTTAGAGTCTGATTGAATGTTTTACCTGCACGTAGATAAAAATAGCTATTGTAAAAAAATAGCTACATTAATTTGAAAAATATCTCATGTACTTATTTTATTATTAATATTCGAAATAATTATATAGATGATTAAATCCAAATGAATCAAAAATCTACGAGGAATCAAAATCCAAAAGGGGTTAACTAGGCAAAATTTCAAAATTTAGGATGGACGTCAAGCGAAGTCCCTAATTTACCCTTTGCACCACCCATGTATTGAGGTGTAAAAAATCTATTAGATGAGTCATGTGTATAAAAAGTAAAGCAGATTGTATTAATGCTGCGATAGAAAGCATGTGATATAATGCACATTACTCATGTGATATATATGCTTCATTTGAGACGATTGGCATCAGTGCGACTGGTGACTTTTTTATTCCCCACTCGCTGCACGTCTAACGTTGAAAAGAAACCCAAAGTTTGTTGGAAATTTGTCCGAATTTGTTAAGCCAGATATAGGAAAAAACGGTCGACCGGTGTGGGACATTGTCCGATCAATTTTTTCAAGAGCTTTCAAGAGGTGAAAACGGTCGACCGGTGTTGGACATCGTTCGACTGAATTTTTTAGGCACTTTCAGAAGTGAAAAATGATCGACCGATGTTGGACATTGTTTGACTGATTTTTTCATGAACTTTTTGGAGTCAGGAGCGGTTGACCGAAGGGGTATATCAGTCGACCGGAAAGCTACGGAGAGCTAAAGATAACCGTGGAGCGGTCGACAGGTTGGTGGCACTGGTCGACCGAAATTATCAGGAAGCGTTTCTGGTAATGGTACAAGTCGATTGCTGAAGAAGTTCGATCGATCGTCGCTCACGTTTTGCATGTGTTTTATGTACGGTTTTGAGTCTAGTATTTAAGGATTCTTCACCCTTATTTTGTACACGACATCATTATTATTTCATTTTGAGAGATTAGGTTAGAGAGAGACCTTGAGAGCTTTGGATGACACATCACCTCCAAATCCTTGTAATCTTGGTTGCTTCTCTTGTTGGAGAAGATGAAGAAGAAAAGGAAACCCGCAGAAGACCGCAAGGACGTAGGCACGTTGTCGAACCTTGTAAATTGCATGTGTCGTGGTTGTTTCAGGTGTGTGTTTGTCTATTGTTTGTTTTTTCATCTTGTGTGTGTTTTGTTGCTATTAAGTTTTGTTTTAATTCCGCATTCAATATCTGTATTTCATACATTCCGCTTGTGCGTTTAAACATATCGTGTCGTAGTAGCATTGTTAGAATCTCCCAACAAAGTTATGATATTTAGGGTTTAAGGTTTAGTCTTAGTTAAAATATGAGAATTTGAATTCTGGTATTTAAGTTCTAAAAACTGTATTTGCAGAATTATCAGTTTTTCGAAATATATATATATATATGTGTGTATATATATATGGTCAAACTCTAGTGAGCCCAGAGCTCATCAAATTTAGTTTAAGCCCCCTACAATCTCACCATTAGATCTTATTTACAGTTAATCTCACCATTCATTAGCATAACCGTTTTTTTCTTAATCTACCTTACATTTTGAAATGAGTGGTGGATATCTACCTTACATCTTCCTATATATATATATATATATATATATATATATATATATATATATATATATATATATATATATATATATATATATATATAGAATTTCACGAATAGACTTCAATATCACCAAAATCCATCAATAAAGAGACTATCATCTATACCCTCTAATTTCAAGTCTTATTTCACCAATGCCCTCTAATCTCAAATTATTTTTCAACTGTACCATTTTTTCACTCCCTCAACATAAACTTGAGTTAAGTACACTCTTAACGCTTAAAATTACATTTTTATCATTGTTACTTCTTGTAAACATCAAATATAAAAAAAATTCAAAAAATATGAAAAAATGAAGGTGAGAAAAAAAAACGAACTTCAAATTTTATACAAGCACTCAAACACCAAAAGCCCAAACAATTTTTTCTTACCTTAATTTTTTTAAATCTATAAAATATAAGTTTATGTTGAAAGGTCGATAAAAAGATATTGGTGAGATAAGATTTCGAATTTGAGGGTATGTGTGAAACCTCTTTATTTGAAGGGTATGGTGATATTGAGGCAATCTGAGTGGTACCCCCCCCCCCCCCCCCCCAAAAAAATAGATTTCTACATTTTCCCCATTAATTCCATTAATGTCACCCTAATTGAAAGGAACCGTGATAGACGGACGCGCGCTAGACGGACGCGCGCGTCACGGACGCGCCTTACGTGGATCTGTACAGCTCAGATATTTTTCTTTGAGTCAGCGTCCAGTCAGCGAAATTTCTCTTCGCGCGTTTTGGTCTTTTTAAAAAACGCCGGTTCTTTAAGTTGAACGATTCATTTCCCAATACACAGATAAGACAGTGTGCAGACCCTAGGACATCGTGCAGTCTCATTATTCGTGCAGAGCCCACACTTATCATAATAAAATATTTGTTTTTAAGTTTTACGTTGGATCAACTTAATTTGTCTAGCTTACTTTATGTGTGTGTGCAGTTTACATTATGTGTTTGTCTTGTTTACGTTATGTGTATGTCCGGAATAAGTGTATATTGTTGTACGGAATAAGTGTATTTGTTGTCCGGAATATGTGTATTTGTTTTCCGGTTTAAGAATAAAGTGTCTCCAGAAACGGAACATAAAGTTTGTCCGGAATAAGTTGATTTGTTGTCCGGAATAAGTGTATTTGCTGTCCGGAATAAGTGTATTTGCAGTCCGGAATAAGTGTAGTTGTCCAGAATAAGAAGAAAGTGTGTCCAGAAACGGAACATAAAGTTTGTCCGGAATAAGTGTATTTGCTGTCCGGAATAAGTGTATTTGTTGTCCGGAATAAGTGTATTTGTTGTCCGGTTTAAGAATAAAGTGTGTCCAGAAACGGAACATAAAGTTTGTCCGGAATAAGTGGATTTGCTGTCCGGAATAAGTGTATTTGCTGTCCGGAATAAGTGTATTTGCAGTCCGGAATAAGTGTAGTTGTCTAGAATAAGAAGAAAGTGTGTCCAGAAACGGAACAGAAAGTTTGTCCGGAATAAGTGTATTTGCTGTCCGGAATAAGTGTATTTGCTGTCCGGAATAAGTGTATTTGTTGTCCGGTTTAAGAATAAAGTGTGTCCAGAAACGGAACATAAAGTTTGTCCGGAATAAGTTGATTTGTTGTCCGGAATAAGTGTATTTGATGTCCGGAATAAGTGTATTTGCAGTCCGGAATAAGTGTATTTGATGTCCGGAATAAGTGTATTTGCAGTCCGGAATAAGTGTAGTTGTCCAGAATAATAAGAAAGTGTGTCCATAAACGGAACAGAAAGTTTGTCCGGAATAAGTGTATTTGCTGTCCGGAATAAGTGTATTTGTTGTCCGGAATAAGTGTATTTGTTGTCCGGTTTAAGAATAAAGTGTGTCCAGAAACGGAACATAAAGTTTGTCCGGAATAAGTGGATTTGCTGTCCGAAATAAGTGTATTTGCTGTCCGGAATCGGAATAAGTGTATTTGCAGTCCGGAATAAGTGTATTTGCAGTCCGGAATAATATATGGCTTCATTATTGTCGGAATAAACGAATCAATATATGGAATGCAATAATATGATGTCGAAACAAAAAAACGTCCCCCGCAGGGGCTGCCGCCCCCTGCCACCCCCGCACAAACTCAACAAACCTCCCACTGTATATTTTACCCCACAAGAATTACGTTTAGGAAAAAAATAGCATCTCAGATTTCCTGTTTATGTAGAACATCGGGAAGTCTTCGCACCGTCCCATTCACGCTGCTTACGTTGTGAAGAATCCTGGGAGTCGGCATCAGACGCTTCTTCGACCTAATATTTTGCTCAAAATGGTGATTTATTCTGGAGAGAAAGAATGAAGAAGAAAGAAAGAAAGTCATCATATTTGTATTTGGGTGGAGAGAGAGAACGTGCTGAGTTGAAACGCATTTAATGTGATTTGAGTGGACATCAGGAAGAAAAAACAAAAAAACATTCATGCTTTGGCCACGTAAGGACTGACATGGATGTCCACGTAGAGCGCGTCCGTGACGCGCTGCGTTCATAAATCATTTTCCAATTGAAAGTACCTCAGCTAGTCAAACTAAATGGGTTCGTAGGGGATGTTAAGTTTATATAAGTAAAAGAGAATGACAAGAACTTTGATCTCTGAATTCAAAAGTCATGATCAAACAGCATAACCTTAATCACATTAGGTCATTTCGATATGCAAGTTTAATGGGACCTCATGTATTGTGGAAATGACTTGGTCTTATATCTTAAAAAAAGATCTTTTACGACATTAGATCCTCTGGATTTAACTGCTTCATCCTATCACAATAATTAACATAGTTTCTTGAAAGTGGTAATTAATGTAACACTAATGTGAGGTGTCATAACATAATATCTTCGTCCAATATCTTCTAACTAAAGTTGTTGAGATCTTATTAAGGATACGTAGCAATCCATACTAGGATCACGTGTTAATACAGTATCGTAGATACATGTCATATGATTTTAAAATGCAATTTTTAATTTGGTACCTTAACTTTTTTATTTTTCATCGTTTAATTTTGCAATCTACTGAGGCATAACTAAGGATGTTATTTGGAGGAATTTTTTAAGGATTTAAAATCTTATAAGTTTTTTGCAATGATTATGTGTGATTATTAGTTCTTGGAAAACTGACACGTCTAAGTTGAAATTTTAAACTTAGAAATGTATTTCAACTGGTGCTACCTCAGTAATCTTGAGATAGTGATGATCGATCAAGACGGAATCTCAACGTGAGTATTAATTTTTGAGTTTAAAATCAGTTTGGTAGAGAGTGAATAAAATCAGAAAAGAAATGTGCACTTACTATGACATTTACATTTTAACTTTGGAATCTTGATAAAATCTTAAACATGTGTGACTGCTTCGATTCACAGTCTTAGACACTATTAAGACTAAACATCTCACAATTGAGTTAGTATTGGTTCATAAAAGTGCTAGAATTTAGAACTAAAATATGATTGATACTTAATCATGCAATTAAACTATTAGAATCTACTACAATATTGGAATCTCTACGACTTTGTCTAATTCCTTAAATAAAGTCTTTACGACAGTAGATCTTCTGGATTTATACCTTTATACTATCATAGTGTTGAAATATCATCAAATAAGGAAACATATCACCTGCTCCGCTCAGACGAAATCTACACATAGCCGTTGCCCCCCCCCCCCCCCCCCCCCTAATTAGGAAAGCTTCCAACGGTCCTTATTTTGTATCTTCTATTTATACACAAGTTCTTGTAAATCAAAAATAATCAAGAAATAATAATCGATCATTCTTCTTCCACAATTCAATCTGGTATCAGAGCAATAAAAACGATCTCAGAGCTCCCCCGGAGGTCATCACTGATCGTTGTTGGTGATTAAAGGGGGTTGAAGGCTAATAAGCCGACATCCAGACCCAAAAGCACCATGGCTGAAAATGCAAGCAGCTCAGAATCAAGCTCGTCCTCGCGCCTGGTCTCAACCTTCTTCAACGGGTCAAACTACCTCACTTGGGCTCGCGCGGTCACCCTCTCCCTCAGTGGCAGGGGGAGGCTTGGCCACATCACGGGGAAAACAAAGAAACCAGAAGGCGCCGGGACAGAAAACAAACAAGAAGAATGGCAAACCAGAGATCACCTGGTAATGTCATGGATAATCTCTTCCATGCAACCCAACATTGGCGAAATCTTTCTATACAAAGAAAGCGCGCAAGAACTATGGGAAGTCGTCCATGAACAATATGGAAAAGCGCACAACTTCGCTCACGTTTTCAAAATCAAGCACGAGATCGCGCAGACACGTCAAAACCAGAAATCCATCACAGACTACCTCGGAAGTCTCAGGAAAGCGTGGGACGAGTTAGGGGTTTATGAACCCCCGACCACCGACGCCGAAATCATCAAGCAACGCACAGAACAAAATCGCATCTATCAATTTCTGGTGGGCTTAGATGCAAGCTATGAGTCCATAAGAAGCCAAGTGGTCATGTCACAAGAACTCCCATCCCTTGCTGCAGTCACGACGATGATCCAACGCGAGGAAACTCGCCGCAGGACCACCGCTCCTTCGCAAGGACACACCCAAACAGAAACTGGAGGCGAAACCAGTGCTTTTTTTGTCACAAAAACCCCAAATCCGACTGCAAACCACAACAACAAAAAGAGATACGGAAATCGGAAGGATGAATACTGCGAAAACTGTAAAAAATCGGGACACAATAAAAACTACTGCTGGTTTCTTCATTCGCACCTCCGACCGTCAAAGGATGGCGACAGACGAGAAGGGAACGACAGAAACAACATGAGATCATTTATTGTCAGACTTCCCACCCAAGATCGAGCAGGTGACTAGAAGATTGTGGAGAGGTTGCACATCGACTGATAACCTGGAGGTTGATCCTGGTGGAAGAATCCAGGTGATGTGGGACGAATCCATGTTCCTTCTTAGTAAAGTAGCACAAAGTGATCAGGTGATCCACTTCAAAGCAAAATGCATTGATCTGGATTCTGACTTCCGTTTTTCTGTAGTATATGGTCACAACTCAGTCTGATTAATTCCTTGTTGCAAAACAACCCCCACACTTCAGGTAATAAGACAGGTATGCCAAAAACCTTGAATCATTACACTGCATTATTTTGTGATAATCCTTGTAATAAAAAGTGGATCATTGACTCAGGTGCCACTAATCATATGACTGGAAATACTACCATGTTAAGTAATATCAACAATAGATTAGAAATGCTTGATAAATTTGTAACTGTGGCTAATGGTAATCAAGTAGAAATTAAAGGAATAGGGGACACTAGATTACTAAACCAAATAACCAAAGATGTTCTTTGTGTACCATGTTTTAACTCCAACCTTTTATCTGTGGCCAAACTCACAAAGGCATTAAATTGTAATGTTATATTTACTCCCAACGATGTACTCTTTCAGGATCGCTCCACAGGGAAGACGATTGGTAGAGGCACTCTTCAAAATAATTTATATATTCTAGATTCCAATAACACTGCCTTACATGTCAGCAATAGCACCGTACATGAACTTTGGCACAAGAGGATGGGACACCCCTCTCATTCTGTTCTGAAAACTTTATTTCCATTTATTAATTCTGAAATTATTTGTGATGTTTGTAGTTTATCTAAACAATTCAGGTTACCTTTTCAGTTATCTACTACTAAAACAAATAGACCCCTCGAGTTGATTCACTCCGATATTTGGGGGCCCGCTCCCACTGAATCCTATAATGGGTTCAAATATTTTATTACCTTCATTGATGATTTTTCTCGTACCACATGGATTTACTTAGATTAAAATCTGATGTTTTTGAGATTTTTCGTGAATTTGTGACATTTGTAGAAAATATGTATGGTTTCAAAATTAAAATTCTTAGATCCGATAATGGTTCTGAATATACCAGTAACATGTTCCAAAATTTTTTAAAACAAAAGGGCATTTTTCATCAAACCACTTGCATTAATACTCCCGAACAAAATGGGGTTTCTGAAAGGAAAAACAGACATTTATTGAATATCACCAGATTCTTGCTTTTCCAACATCATGTTCCAAAAAGGTTTTGGTCAGACGCGGTTTTAACGGATGCTTATCTTATTAACAGACTCCCTAGTCCTAGACTTCAAAACAAACAACCTCTAGAAATTCTAAATGGAAGAAAAATGACTCTTGATCACTTCAAAACATTTGGTTGTGTTGTCTTTGTTCACAGGACCAGGATGGATAAGCTAATGTAAGATTAATACATAGTAATTAATGTGGTGTGAGAAAGAGGGATAACTGATGTAAGATTAATAATGGGAGGTGTCACAACAGAATATCTTCTAACTATAGTTGTTAAGATCTCATTAAGCTGATGCATTGCATGGCAACCACTCTTGGGCGACGTGTCATTATAGTATATTGGAGGGCAGCTCGTATGAGTCATATGTACAAAAAAAAATGTTAATGACAATTTGTCCCTCATCCTGTAGTTAGGGTTGTGCATTGACCGGGTCAAACCGGTCAACCGGACCGGACCGAACCGGTCGGTCCGGGTTCGGTCTGGAATTTTTTGAAAAAATCCGGTCTGGTCTGGGTTTCGGTCCGGCAAATTTTAAATTTTCCGGTCCGGTCCGGACCGGTCCAATTTTTTTTTTTAATTTAAGGTAAAAAATCGGTTTTTTGGACCGGACCGAACCGGTCCGGTCCGGTCTTCGGTCCGGCTTTTCGAATTTTTTCCGGTCCGGTTTTCGGTCCGGACCTAAATTTTTTTCCGGTCCGGTCCGGACCGGACCGGACCGATGCTCAGCCCTACCTGTAGTCGATACTTTGTATTCCTGACTTTTAAAACGTAATAGTTTGTCTCCTAACATTTTACTTGTTAGTATTTTGTCTCATTTCTCTCAGTTTTGATCTCAAAAATTGTCAACATTGTTCTCAACTTGAAAATCAAAAATTATCACAATTTTTTTAGAAAAATATTAAAAATAACCTTAGAGAGTATCTTGTTTATTTTTAACATTATTCTTTTATGTTTTTCTCCAAAAATATTGAGTCAACTTTTGAATTTCGGGTTAAGAACATTTTTTTCATTTTTAAGGTCAAAAACTAACAGAATGTGAGTAAATTGCCAACAAGTGAAAGGAAATGAGACAAACTAATACATTTTAAAGATCAAGCGTGCAATGTGTCAACAACTGAAATGTCACGAGGACAAACTGCTACGTTTAATAGCCTTATTTGTTGATCTATTGCTAATCTTAATTAATTTGCAATCATAGGTTCTCTAAAACAATGTTGCTGAGGTAGTATGATCGATCTAGTGTAACAACCTTGTGAATCACGTATGATCTTCTATAAACTCCCACAACATAGTATTTAAAACACGACTTTAATTAATTAGTACAATACAAGATCTACGTACGTATCATCTTGTATAAACTCTCAAAACACTTCTCATTAATGCGATATGTCAACGTAGAGTCAGGTTGTTTACGCTAGAGGTTGTTTTAAACTTTCTTAATGATGTATGCATGATCTCAAATTTCTTAATTTCAAAGTTTATATGGTGGTCTAGTTGAACTACCGAAACTTGAATGACAACGTACGTACAAGTATCTCAATAAGCCGGGTATTCTAATTATAATGGGATATTCTTCGCATTTGGTGGAATTCCTTCAAGATATTAACTTATTAAGTATAAGCTCTAACCAAGTATCGAGATGAAAAAGTAAACGAATGTGAAACCCTGAAAACAGTTAATGAGATTTAAATAGTAATTAATAGCTAATATGTGATGACCTAAACCTGGATTAGGAAAAGCCTTAGAATTAGGGGGTAATTAGCATGGGAAGTTGAAGAGAATGATGAGGTTTAGGGTTTAGGTAGGGCCCGGTTACTGTAGCGCATGAGTTTTTGTGTTTATAAGAAGCAAACTTCACCTCTCTCTCTTGTTGCCATTTTCGTTTTTCCACCCAACACTCACCCAATCTTCTTGCATCCCGGCGACCAGAGGAGGAGGGAGGACGCCGGCGACGTGGTGGAGTCGACGCGCGCGAGAAAGGAGTGTCGGGAGCGGAGGAAAGAGGGAGAAGAAGCTAGAATCGACGCCGGAGGAGGAGGAGCTCACCGGACGCGTTCTCTCCTCGGAAAATGTATGCCAAGTCTTCATAGTAACTCCCCAAGAGGTGTGAGAGTGTAGGGGGCTGCGTTGGTGCCGTTTCCCCAGCGAAAACCCACTGAACCAAGGTTGAAGACGACCTGTTGGTCGACCGTTGTGAGGTTCGGTCGACCAAACATCGTCTAAATGATGCCTGTTCAGTGGCGATTATGTATAGTTTCGGTCGACCGTGTGAGGTTCGGTCGACCGATATCAGTGAATATTATCTTTCTGCCCGAAAACGGTCGAACGATGTTTGTGTGACGGTCGACCGTTTATGCCAAATTTTAGCGGGAATTTAAGGGTTACGTTAGCCCGGTCGACCGGTGTTTGTTTCGGTCGACCGAACCCCTTTAGATAGGTTAGGCAGACCTTCGGCCGACCGAGTGTGTCTCGGTTGACCGAACTGCGCAAAGTCGGTCAAGAGCGTTGACCATCTAAACGGTCGATCGCTCAGGATCCGGTCGACCGACCGCGTGCAATTTTCCTGTAGTGAAGTGCCTGTTGATCCGGTCGACCGGAAGAGTTTCGGTCGACCGAATACAGTGGGCAAGATTCATGCAGACTTTCTTATCGGTTGAATAGACCATGGTTCGACCGACAGGATATATATGTATATAAAACTTATAGCATAGACCTTCCAAACGGTCGACCGCTAGATTGACCTTGTTCGACCGGTGGGTTGAATTTTCATTGGTTAGGACTGGGCGGTGACTTGCTAAACGGTCGACTGTCCGAGAGACCTTGTTCAATCGATTGATAGTGATTTGCCTCAGTACAGAGTACTGAGCGGGAGACCGGTCGACCGGTGTATTTGTTGAGGTCGACCGATTAACCGCAGGTTGATGGATTTATCCACACGCGAGCCGTCGAGCATAGGTCGACTACCGGCTCTAAGCCCACGGTCGATCACCGGACCTCGGAGCTACGGATTTCACCTTCGACGAGGGCGTATTCAGTTGGACACCCTATTCTTGTGTAGGTAGGGGATGTCTTCCATGCTTGTGTAGGTGGGAGACGCCTTCTATCCTTGTGTAGGAAGGAGATGCCCTTTCCTTGTGTAGGAGAGTGATGCCTCTTGAGCCTGTGCCGCAGAGGGAAGCCTTTCATGCCTGTGCGGCTGGGAGATGGACCATGGTGGCGGTTGGGCATTCTTTGGGTCCGAGGCGGATTTGCATTTCATGAGCATTACTTGGCATTTTCGTCTTTATTTTTCCGTACATGATAGGAGATGTTGGCATACGGGGTTCTTTTCGGGAACTCAGACGGATTTTGTGTTTCATTTTCAGGGAGCATGCAGTCGTAGGTTGGTGGTGACCGAGGGGAGTACCTCCGGGATCGGGTCCTGTCATCTGATCGTTTTTGTAGAGGTAGTGATTACAGTAGTTATGTATTAGTCATGTAATCACTCTTTTGACACTCTGTATTATGACTTCCACGTGGAGATATTTTATATATATATTCAGTTGAATTTTCTAGTAACGTGTCCTTGTTGACCGTTGACGGTCGTATGTTTTATGTTTAATTTAAAAATTTCTTCCGCTGTTTCGGGACGTTACATAATAAGTGTTAGAAAGAGAAAAAATAGTGGCATCACTTTACTTGTGTTGGGCCACAATCTTTTTAAGTTTGTGTTACGGGGGCTTACACTTTAATTAGGGGGTCGGAATTTATAAAGATAGTTTAGAATTTCAGAAAACGGTAACAAATGAAGAGGACTCGGGAGACAACGAGTCTTTATAATGTTGGTGAATCCCAAAATCTATAATAATTTCCCTTCAATTACAATGAATGTCTACTATCGTGAACCTTGTTTTCTTGGCGAAATTGGAAAAAAATCCGAATTACAATATATGTCTTTTATCATGAACCTTGTTTTCTTGGGGAAATTGGAGGAAAAAAACAAATGATCGTAAATGTCGTTTTTGTCGTAATTTTCAAGGCAATATAAGAAACTCTTGTTGAGTGTGATTCACGATCTTTATATTTTTCAAATAAAAGATCTAGATACAATATTATTTCTGCAAATGTGATCTTCTATGTAGACTTGCGCTATTTACTTCTAAAATTCCTCTATAGAAAAAGAATTACTAATGTGTTTGGATAACGTCTTAATATGAGAAAAAAAATTAAATTTTCGTTTAGATAACGACTTAACGAGAGAAAAATAAGACAAACAAACAAATAAATAGAGAGAAACTCTGCAATACAAAATGAACATCAAACTCTATCTTCAATTTTGAAGAGAAACGAAAAAAAGTTGTTTATTGTCATTTTTTTCAAAACTAACTTCAAATGAAATAAAATGGTTAAATAAAGCATAAACATTTTAGTAATATGATAAAATACATTTCTTATATTTTCTCCCTTGACTTATTTCCATCCAAACAATGAAAAAAACATAGACTAATTCCCTTTCATTATTTTTTCTCTCTCTTCTCACCGGTTCTTTTCTCGTGTTCTCCAATTGAAACCCGCATTTGTGAGTAGTTATATACGGACGCGAGCGTCCGTGACGCGTCCTACGTGGAATAACACGTCAGCTGCCAGGTGTGCGTCCAGTCAGCCAAAACCTCTGCGCGGGGAAATGTATACGAATTGTTGGGTGCGACGGTTCATTTCCCTAAATCACGATTTGTTGGGTGCGACGGTTCATTTCCGTGCGACGGTTCATTTCCCTAAATCACGATTAGACGGTTCGACTTCACGTACATCAGTAGCGGCGGTACAGCATTCGAGTAACTTTCCCCATTTCACCCGGAGTTCCTTTCCATACGCTCATCCAAAACCTTCATTGCTCCAAAACCTTTCCATTCCAGTAACGAAAACCAAGACAAGGCGAAAATGGATCCTTCTCTACCTGAAACCTCCATTGCTCCTGAAATTGTAGCCGCGCAGGTGTTTTGTCAACCATGTTCTTTCTGGTTCATTTTAAGGTTCATTATTGGCCTCTAACAATTTTTTTGTGTGGTTTAAGGGAAGCACGTACTACTTCCGCGAAACCAAGTGCGGTTTCGCGGCCCTTCACAAGCAGTTCGACCGGATGAAGGAGGAGGAGAAAAATGTCTTCCAACGGACGCCTTTCGGTCACTTCCTCAGCTTTCCTCACGTCACAACTGACAACGAGATACTGGGTTGGTTCGTCGAACACTTCGACGCCAATGAAGTCGGTCTGAGAATAGCCACTGGGGTGGTCCCATTTACGGTAGAAGACGTCGCCCTTCTACTTGGACTAAGAGTACATGGGCAGAGAGTGGATATGGATGCCATGTACGTAGCGAAACGTGACGGGGTTAACCTCGACAACACCCAGCTACTGGGTCATCTTACCGCCACGAGCAAGATGGGCGAGGAGGAGGAGCACGTCCGACTCCTTATTTCTATGATTTTCAATCATTTTTTGTTCTTCGATGGATCACTGCGAACTAAAGCGTGGTACACGAAACACCTGAAGAACCTCAAGCACCTCAAGAGATATGCGTGGGCAAATGCGGTTCACACTTTCTTGGTTGAAGGCCTGGAGAAAGCCCAACGGGACCTCTCGAGGAGGAGATCGTCAGCGAACTTCTCTATGAAGCAGGGCTACGTGTCTGGTTGCGTTGCCGTATTACAAGTAAGCATCTTGGTCCGGAATGAGTGTTGTGTCAGTCCGGAATAGTGTCGGTTTATGTCCGAAATAAGTGTGTTGCCTGTCCGGAATAGTCCTGTATGTGTCCGGAATTACTGTCTTGCGTGTCAGGAATACGTCTTCTGTCTGTCCGGAATACGTCTTCTGTCTGTCCTGAATAGTGTTGTCTCTGTCCGGAATAAGTGTCTTGAGGTTTTCCGGAATAAGTGTCTTGTGGTTGTCCGGAATGAGTGTTGTGTCAGTCCGGAGTAGTGTTGGTTTATGTCCGGAATAAGTGTGTTGCCTGTCCGGAATAGTCATGTATGTGTCTGGAATGATTGTCTTGTCTGTCCGGAATACGTCTTGTGTCTGTCCGGGATAAGTCTTGTGTCTGTCCTGAATAGTGTTGTCTCTGTCCGGAATAAGTCTTGTGTCTATCCGGGATAAGTTTTGTGTCTGTCCTCAATAGTGTTCTCTGTCCGGAATAAGTGTGTTGCCTGTCCGGAATAAGTGTGTTGCCAGTCCGGAATAGTCCTGTATGTGTCCGGAATGAGTGTCTTGTCTGTCCGGAATATGTCTTGTGTCTGTCCGGAATAAGTAATTTGTATGTCCGGAATACGTCTTTGTCTGTCCGGAATAAGAGTTGTGTCTGTCCGGAATAAGAGTTGTGTCTGTCCGGAATAAGAGTTGAGTCTGTCCGGAATTAGTGTTTGGTCTTTCTGATTAACGTTATGAGACTGTCCTGGGGATGTTATGTTTCTGTTTTTTAACTTATTCCTGTTTTCAGGTGTGGCTTTGCGAGAAGTTCAAATTGGGGGATCCCCGGTCAGCATTTCCACGGTTCAAGTGTTGGACCGAAATGTTTAGCAGACGCCAAATCCTTAGAAAATGGGAAGATCGAGGCATCAACTTGTCCCGGATATACTCGGGCCAATTTGAGTTGAAGGGCACACCAAAACTCAGTGCACGGGAGCATTCACTGTTGTCAGAGGATCAATTTACTCCTGCAGCAGCAACTACGGCAGCGAAGGAAACACCTTCAACTCCTGCAGAAGCAACGGTCGCCTCGAAGGAAACACCTTCAACATCCACTCTACCAAGGATACAACTCAGTGAATGCAGCATTCCATGTGACCCACTGCTACAAGAGTTGGAACTTAGTGAGGTGAAGACGAAATGGCTGCGAGCCGAAGCAGCACTTAGGGAGGCGACCGTTAAAATTAACAACCTGGAGGAAGAACTGCGGATCTCTCAAGAAGAGTGTCGTGAGCTGAGAGTCCGTGGGGAGGAGGAAGAGAGGGAAAAGAGGGAGGAGGAAGAGAGAAATAAGAGGGAGGCGGAGGAGAGGGAAGAGAGGGAAGAGAGGGAGGAGGAAGAGAGAAATAAGAGGGAGGCGGAGGAGGAAGAGAGGGAAAAGAGGGAGGAGGAAGAGAGAAATAAGAGGGAGGCGGAGGAGAGGGAAGAGAGGGAAAAGAGGGAGGAGGAAGAGAGAAATAAGAGGGAGGCGGAGGAGAGGGAAGAGAGGGAAAAGAGGGAGGAGGAAGAGAGAAATAAGAGGGAGGAGGAGGAGAGGGAAGAGAGGGAAAAGAGGGAGGAGGAAGAGAGAAATAAGAGGGAGGAGGAGGAGAGGGAAAAGAGGGAGGAGGAAGAGAGAAATAAGAGGGAGGAGGAAGAAAAGGAGGAAGTTATGAGGAGACTGGAGGAAAGAAAGAGGAAGGCTGGGGTTGCGCTTCCGCTTTTGCACCCCAAAAAAATGCGGACCTTTAAACCACGCTTGCGCACAGAACACATACACGAAGCGCAAAGCAAATCTGGCCAAGATGAGGCACAGAAGATTGCCGCAGAAAAACAAGAACAAATAAAGGAGGCCGAAGAAGCCACCACAAAAACAAAAGGGCTTGAAGAAGCCAGTGAAGAAAAAGCGAAAGATGAACTGGCCGCCCATATTTCGTCCACGAGGCCAGATGTGGATGATACCGCCTTGAGAACGCTGACCAATGATGAGGTACATCGTTTATTGAATGCAACGGCCCCCGAGCGAGAAGCAAAAGATATTATCTGGAGGGGGGTTCTCAGCATTATCAGCAGGGGTGATCTCAAGGAAATAATTTCGCGAGGCACAGAAATCACCAACGAAACTCTTGACGGCCTAATTGAGGTACTCGTCAGAAGAGGAGGGCAACAAAAGGTGGTCTGCTTATCATCCTTCGAATCGGAAATGATTGTGGAGGGACAGGGAGAAGATATAAAGAGAGATTATTTACTCCCAAAAATGGAAGGACTTAATGTGGAGGAAGTCGTCATCGCACAGCCATGCTGTTTGTCCGGCCACTGGACTCTGTTCGTTGCCCACGGACCTCGATCGGAGTTCATTCAGTACAACAGCATCTCCCGCACGCTTAAAAAAGGTGAAAATCCTAACCGTTTCGTCGGAACTCATGAATGCACCGCGTCTAAGATAGCGGGATTCTGGCGAGCGTTTTTGGGGGTCGAATGGCCACTGAGAGTTGACAGGAAGGGTAGCCAACGACAGCTAGCGGGGAGTAACGACTGCGGGCCATACGTTTTGTACTGGATCAAGCGTTTGATGGAGAATGCTGATCCGACGAAGCCGAAGCAGAGCAAGGTTCTTCACCGTTTTAGAGGCGATTTGGCCAATTTCTTACTCGAAAACTCTGGGATGTGCGATCAACAATAAACGACCGGAAAATGTTTCAATTTTTTTTCCCCAAAGTTATACATGTATACATGTTAAAATTACATAGAATATTTGAATGATTGATCAATACAAGGACATTTGGTGTTGGTTTTTTATATATAAATGATTTTCTTTTTTCCGGACATACATGATACGTAATCCGGACAGACAAACAATGTAATCCGGACTGCCTAATTACTTATTCCGGACAGAAATTAAAGTAATCCGGACAGACAAACAATGTAATTCGTACAGCCTAAGTACGTATTCCGGACATACTGGTTACTTAATCCGGACATAAATAAAACATAAACCGGACATACTGTTAACTTAATCCGGACTTAAATAAAACTTATTCCGGACGGACATATAACGTAATCCGGACAGACAAAAATGTAATCAGGACGGCCTAATTACGTATTCCGGACATACTGTTAACTTAATCCGGACTTAAATAAAACTTATTCCGGACGGACATATAACGTAATCCGGACAGACAAAAATGTAATCCGGACGGCCTAATTACGTATTCCGGACATACTGTTACCTTAATCCGGACATAAATAAAACTTATTCCGGACGGACGTATAACGTAATCCGGACAGAAAACCAATGTAATCCGGACTGCCTAATTACGTATTCCGGACGTACTGGTCACTTAATCCGGACTGCCTAATTACGTATTCCGGACATACTGGTCACTTAATCCGGACTTTGATGTTACGTAATCCGGACGGACATATAACGTAATCCGGACATACTGGTAACTTAATCCGGACATAAATACAACTTATTCCGGACAGATATTAACGTAATCCGGAAAGACAAACAATGTAATTCGTATAGCCTAAGTACGTCTTCCGGACATACGGGTCACTTAATCCGGACATAAATAAAACATAAACCGGACATACTGTTAACTTAATCCGGACTTAAATAAAACTTATTCCGGACGGACATATAACGTAATCCGGACAGACGATCAAGCAAAGAAAGGGTTGAATCTTATGCAATAATACAATGACTTTCAACAAAATTACATACAATGACTTTCACCAAAATTACAAACAATGACTTTCAACAAAATTACATACAATGAGTTTCAACAAAATTACATACAAAGACTTTCAACAAGATTACATAGGAATAATTCCAACCAAGGACAAATACAATAATCAAGGAGGAACTCCCTCGTAATGCAAATTCATGTCCCAGTCATCGAAATCGTGATCCCCCGGTTTGGGTGCTGCTGGGTGTAACGGGGGTAGAACCTTCTTCCTGTTGATTTTCTTAACGTTACTTTTAATTATTTTCTCAGACAAAGAAATCCGTCGTTTGCTCGGCGGTCTGCCTTTCCGTATTGTCTTATCCGGATTGAGAACGGATGTACCAGCGAACACAGGATCAGGTCGTTGCATACGTTCCTTAAGCAACTCAAGTGCCTCTACCGCCTGAAGATATCTGTCGTTTGAGTCGAAAGCGGCCTCGGCGATCCAAAGCGCACGACCCATTATGTCGTCGTGGCGACGAAGCGCATCGTTCCCCGTTATGCCGCTTTGAAGAGGAAACTTGACTCCATAGCTCCTTCGGATATCCTTCCTCCATCGGTGGACGATGTAAGACTCGGGGAGCAACGCGTTTGGACGTATTCGGGCAATAACAACATAAACGTGACAACATAGGATGCCGACGTGATCAAACATCCGGCAATCGCATACCCACTTCTCATCGATAATTTGCACTGTGAAACGTTTCGACAATGGGAGGATATGTGTCAATACATGTTCGGTCACGTTGTAGTGCAATGTGTCGTCCTCGTTGAACTCATCCTTGATGTCGCAGTACATCATCTTCCCAATTTCTAACTGCACCTTCTTGAAGACACCCACCGTATACAACTCGCTCAATTGCCTCTCGAATGGATATTTCGAAATCAATTGCGGAGCCTTATGCTGACAATCGAAATCAGACTGAGCTTCCTTCTCATACTTGTGGCGTAGTGCGAGTTCGTATTGTTGAACGAACTGCTTAAGTGTCGTCCTTGATGTGAGGTACTTATCGAAGAAGGCGTTCATACCCTCACTTCTCTGGGTTGATGCCATTCCGGCGGAAAAACAATTCCGCGAAAATGCAGGTACCCAGTGCTCTCGAATTGCATAAATAGATCGGAGCCAATTATTGTCGTGCAACTCGAAATCATCTAGAAATCCCTGCCAATTCCGCTCGAATTCTGCCGGAGTCTTGGAATCGAATACACAGTTGTTGAGGTCAAACAACGTATGCTCCCGGTACTTCTTGGGCAGCTTCACAGGGGCCTTATTCATTATGTGCCATATACAAAATCTGTGCCGCGCTTCAGGGAACACAGTCCTCACAGCCGAAGCTATGGCGCCACATTGGTCTGTTATGATCGCCGGGGGGCTTGTATCTGCACACAAAGCGATCAAGATAAAAACATATGTTAATCCGGACAGAAATAACGTAAACCGGACAGACGTCAAGGGTAAACCGGACGAGCAAAAGACGTAAACCGGACAGACGTAAGGGATAAACCGGACGAGCAAAAGACGTAAACCGGACAGGCGTCAAGGGTAAACCGGACAGACGTAAGGGATAAACCGGACGCGCAAAAAACGTAAACCGGACTTACGTAAGGGATAAACCGGACGAGCAAAATACGTAAACCGGACAGACGTAAGGGGTAAACAGGACGAGCAAAAGACGTAAACAGGACAGACGTAAGGGATAAACCGGACGAGCAAAATACGTAAACCGGACAGACGTAAAGGATAAACCGGACGAGCAAAAGACGTAAAACGGACAGACGTAAGGGAGTAACCGGACAGGCACACAACGTAAAATGGACAAAGCCGGACAAAATAAAACACGTACCGTTCATGCACGTCAACCATGTTTGGAACAACCAAATGTAATTTTGTGTCGTCTCGGAAGAGAGGAGTGCGCAACCGAGTAGGACGGACTGGTAGTGGTGATTTACCCCCACAAATGGGGCAAAAGGCATGTCATACTTGTTTGTTATGTATGTTGTGTCGAAACATATTGCATCTCCAAAGTAAGAGTAAGCAGCTCGAGACCGACTGTCGGCCCAGAACACATTTCGTAGTCTGCCTTCGTCGTCCATATCCATTACGTAAAAGAAGCGGGAATCATTCTTCTGCATCCTGATGAAATAATCTTGGATAGCTTGCGCATCTCCTGGTCCCATTTTGAGGTTTCTAACCTCGTTCACAACATTCCTGCGAAACATAATTTTTATGACAAAGCTAAATGCGTAACTTCAACCAGGTTAAGTGGAGAATAAATAACCTTAGGTCCCGCTCGTTGAAAGACAATTTATCGTGACCTCCAGCTTCGACCACAAAAGATTGCATGGTCTTGGCGGCAGATATACCGGCAGCATCATTGCACGAAATGCGTGCTCTGGCGGACTCCGGGACGGATCGTTTTTGACGGAGGAAGCGCATCTGGTCTTCCGACAGCATGGCGTGATTATGTTCGAGATCTACGTAGTTAATTACGTAGCCTCTGGATGGATTACCGGAGACCCTAATCCGCGCAGTGCATTCGACCCTACCGGATAACCTATGTTTCGGTCTACCTTCACCTTGGTTTCCGGGAGCATTACCTTCCTTTGAGCAAGTAAGAGTGGCCCGTATAACAACACCACGATCGTAATGAGATTGCCTTATCTTCACCCCAAAACCACAGGAATCGGCGTATGAAACGTAAAATGCTTTGGCTTCTTCGAAGGAAGGAAAATTCATCATCACTTCAGGGACGTTGGAGGCAGGAGCCGGCTGTGAGGACACATTTACGAGTGCCATTACAGTACAACAAAAATGGAGGAAGGAGAGAAGAAGGAATGGTTCGTAGGATCGGAATAACCTAGACACTCATATTTGTATCTCCGTGACGCGCCAAACAATAAGAAAGAAGACGGAGGACGTGCTGATTTGAAAAGCATTAAATGCGATGGTGGACGCATCGGGAAAATAAAACAACATCAACAAAAAATCAGGAGTAAGTAGTTCGTCTGTCCGGAATAAGTGTTCCGTCTGTCCGGAATAAGTAGTTCGTCTGTCCGGAATAAGTGTTCCGTCTGTCCGGAATAAGTATTCCAACTATCCGGAATAAATAGTAACTAAAGAAAATGAATGATGTGTGTGTCCGGAAAAAAATGAATTTAATAAAGAGAAGGGAAGAAATAGGACGAAAGAATGGAGTGATTTGAGACGCATTAATGAGGGATGGCGAGGGATGGCGAAATTTGTACGAAACGAGGAATAAACTAAACAAAAAAATTGTTTCTGGGGAGAGAGCGAACTCAGCCGCGTCTGCTGACTGGGTTGCCCACATCAGCCATTCTGCTGACTGGGTTTGCAGCGTCCGTGACGCGAAGCGTTCAACAAACATTTCCCTTTGTCCAAACGTCATCACAAGAAATTTTATGCGGATTCTAAGATTCCCAAAGGTATCCTTAATGCATAACCACCAATTAAGGAAAAGACAATCCAGATACATCACCAACCAAACATTAACACAACTGAATAAAAAACACAACTGAAGAAAAAGTTGATACAAGAACAAAATCCCCATGCATTCAAAGTCCAAGATTGTGCCTCAGACAATGAATAAACTCATCAAAGCTGAAGTTAAGTTTGACGTCCCATTTTGAAACTTCAACAGTCTGTCCCACATCACACCACCCTTTACTGCCAACTACCATTTTGTTCGCCATCTCCACTTCCAAATAGGACCCTAACCTTTCCACACATGCATGCAAAACTTTGATGTCCGACTTTGTTGTTAGAACATGTTGGTGTTGGGGTCAAGTATGACTGCTGATTGCTGACAAGAAGGTTTGTGTTCTTGTCCTTTATGTCTTTTGTCAGTTTGCAACTTAAGTTATTGGAGGTGTATAGATATATATATTTTTGGTTAATTACAGGTATCTTTTCTTAATTGTAAGCCTAATTCACTGAACACTTAATTTCCTTCGATTTTCAATTTTCTTACCTTTTGCCTCTCTTTCTAGCAGTAACATATTATTTTTTTAACATGTTCCACGTATTCAACATTTTTTAAATCCTTTTGCATTATTTGCAAAGATTACATCCAGTACAAATTTGGATTTACATTCGCGTCACATTTGATCCAAAATTAGCGTCCATTGTTATACACATTTCATGCAAATACTCAAAAACAAACCATGTTTAAGTGTTCTACTCCAAACAAACCACGTGCATTTTGTATTTAAAAATTAACTTTCGGTCAATACATTGACCGGTTGAAATAACTTATTTGATCTTCTTGAGGTTTTTTGAACTTTCAAATTTTAACATTTTTTCTTATCCTTCTTCTGGACTCGAGGGCTTGGTTTGTTTACACTCCTAGAGAACTTGCATTGACTTATGTGTTTGCGTTCAATTTCTATTTCTAATTTAGAAGAGTACTCAATTTCTTCCAAAACATCATAATCTAACACATTTCTCCAATCAGCATAAGGTCGTAGTTTAAAAAATCAAATTGTGTCGGATGGTCTGACTCGGTTTGACTGGAAACTGGAGGTCCATCGGTTGATCTAGTGAAAAAACGAAGATCACATCGAACCATTCTGAACTTGGTTGAACCGGATCATACTGGGTTGGACGGTTTAGTCCAACCGTACTTATAAATATTTTGTAATACTTAAAATCAAAAAGTTGAGCATGTTTTTGAAAATTTTACACTAAAAAGCACCACAAACCTTTCTTATCATGCTCACCACAAAACCCTCTCTCAACACCGATCTCTGCCAGTCCGCCCCACTTCCACTGCCTGCCAGCATCATCATGAGTTCGTAACCAACGTTGTCACAAGAATTGGGGGGACGGGAGGGTTGGGGTTGCAAATCAGGGGTTCATTTTCATCATTGTTTTATATGTATTTTTTAAATAATTTTACAAAAATCAATTCAAACTAATCCGACCACCAGTCCGATTGTTAGTATTTGAATGGTCTGGTCCAATTTCGGATCTAACAAATGATGATGTCATGCTTACATCATCAATAGTTCGACCGTTGTCCAACCGTGGTCTGATCACATTGAACCAAAATCAAAACGGTATTGGTTTGATGACTAGTTTGGTTATGAAAACCGAGCATACAATATGAAATTGTGCTAAAGAAAAATGTGTTTGTTTGCAATTTTTTCTGTTTCTCATTCTATGTTGGTCTACAAACATACAATGACGGTATAACAAACTTAAAAATCACATTGTAAGGAACATATTTTTACAAATTGTACAAAATATTTTGTTTTTCCAAGTACCCAAATGAAAGTAAATTTGCGTAAGACAAAATAAAGTTAGAGAAAATCGAGCTCAAATAAAAAGTTCTTTTGTGGGAACAATCGATGTAACCTTATGTTTAGTTTAGTTCAATTTCTGGAGAAATCAAAAAAACTAAACTAAAGAGAAGATAGAGTCCATAAAGAACTGCTTAAGTTCAAGTCCATGCTATTATTAATGGGCCTATTCCCGCCCATTGGGCATATATTTTTCCTACAAAAAATGGGTAAGCTACACTGAAGTATGGACCCAATTTACTTGACCTTAATAATTTTTTAAATATGACTTTTACTTCCTCTTAAACTTTCTACTTTGTAACTTATCCTCTTCGTCATCAAAAATGTGTTTCTTTTCCTCTCTTTTTTGCATTTCTTTTAAAGATTACTTCTGCCCTAACACTAAATTTATGATAAATTCAGTTTCATATTTGCGTAAAGTTTGTTTACTGAACCAAAAATTCATGGTGGATAAGTATCATATCTTAAGGGAACTACTATTCGTCGCCGGAAAACTACTTAAATCGCCCTAAAATGATTTTTTTGCCCCTAACAAATCATTTATTACTCATTTCGTCCAGTGTATTTAAATAAGGTGTTAGACTCAGTTTTACTCACATTCCTAGTACCAACACCACGAAAATGTCTGGCGAAGCACCTGAATCCGGCGAGGTAACGGGGGTGGATTTTTTTCGCGACTCGGGCGTCTGGCTAAGCCGCCTCCACCTAGGTGGACGCATCTTAGCCAGACGCCTCCACCAATGTGTAGGCGTCTTAGCGAGACGCCCGTTTTTTTAAATTTTTTAAATTTTCTGTTAAATTAAAATTTTTCAGGTTCTCTTGCAAGTTTTCGGCAGTGATGGAGTAGATTACAGTGAGCTTTTTGACAGTAAATAAAATATTTACAACAATCGAGGAAGCTTGTAAAGGGGCGAAACAAGTTGTGGAACTGGAATTTTTTTGGTAATATCATCATACAAAACAAAAGCAGATAACCAGATGGATTGTTACCTGAGATGTGATCGCAAACGTGAAATGAGTTCTCGTGATACGAGTATTGCACTGCGAAAGAATACAAAAAGAAAAGGTTGCGGTTGTCGGTTTTTAGTAAAAGTGGTGGAGCGACGAGATCGTGATGGATGAGTCATTGTTTCTAGTAGCACCTATGGGCAACACAACCATGCACTTGCAGTTTATTCAGAGGGTCACCGACAGGTCAGCGGGCTTAGTGCTGGGGCAAAGCAAATTGTTCGTGATATGACAGAGACACAAGTAAGACCACGTACCATTTTGTTGGCGGTAAAGGAGAAATTCCCAGACGATAATCTCAATCAAAGACACATTTATAACTTCAGAGAGTACATGAGGAGGACGAAATCTGAAGATAGGAATCTCGCACATCAGTTTCTCAAGGAGGCAGTGCAGCATAACTATTTGCATTGGATTGTGGAAGATGAAGAAACTAATGTCCTCACTCACGTGTTTTTGGCACATCCGACTTCAGTTCAGTTGTTGCGTACATACCCATTCGTAATCTGCATGGATTCGACGTATAAGACGAACAAGCACAAGATGCATTTGTTTGAGATGGTTGGGGTTACTCCAACAAATATGAATTTTCTCGTCGGATATGCGATTTTGCAGGATAAGACCGAGTCTAGTTACCAGTGGATGTTGGAGAGGTTGCGAGATCTGGTATTGGATATTGTTTGCCCGACTGTAATAATAACGGACCAGGAGATGGGTCTGATGCGACCAGTGGCAGAGGTTTTTCCTGAGTCTGCTCATTTACTATGCACATGACATATCAACAAAGACGTGTACAACTATGCATACCACGTTTTCGGCAAAGACAAGCAGTCTGCAGAGATTTTCAGGCGTGGAAAGTGGAGGAAAGTCTTGCTTTCTGATTCACAGACGGATTATGATAGAGCAGTTCGTAATCTGAAAGATTCTTTCAAGACTTGGTCAGTGCTCACGGAGTATGTGGAAGACACGTGGTTGGTGCATAAAGAAAAGTTTGTGTTGAATTGGACGAATAAAGTTCTTCATTTCGGCAACATTACGAACTGCAAGGTGGAAAGTGCACATTCGGCACTGAATGAGTGAATCACTACATCGACTGCCGCTCTCGACACTCTTTTCGACCGCGTGAACTCGGCTATTGAAATGCAGCTGACGAATATTCGGAACTTTCTTGAAGATTCGAGACGTCGAATTGTGACAAACTACATAGGTCCTTTGTTTCAGCATATAAATGGTCGAGTTTCGCATCACTGCTTGTCGTTATTGAATCAGGAGTTGAAGAGAATGCAGGACTTAAGTGATGAAGTTGAATATCATTGCGGGTGTGCTTTTCTGACATCACATGTGATTCCTTGTGCATGTACCATGTAAGAGTGTTTTGCGTCAGGTGATGAAATTTATTTAGAGTAGATTCATCAATTCCGGAAAACACTTGTCATTGGAGAAGGAGTCCAGATGTCAGAGTTTATGGATCAGTCAGCACAAGACGTTGAGCATTTTCGGAAGCTCGTTGATGAGATTTCGGAGAGCGACCCTGCAGTAATTCGTAGTGCCTCTCGTATTTTATACGAACAGTTACATCCCGATCAGTCGAACTATGGAGAACCTACAGAAAATACTAAGGTACGAGGTCGACCTAGGGGAAAGTTTGTTGGCTTTTTGGCCTTAATCTTATGTTTTGATGATTTAATCAACCGAATCTTAATTAGAGTAGCACACACTATGCATTGCATATATATTGTATTGTGCTAACCTCTACAGCTGATCAAGACTCAAGAAAGAAGGAAATGAAGTCAAGACATGTAATTAAAGCTAAATCGAAGACATGTAATCTTGATTTCTTTTGAGTCTTAGGAACAAAGTGTAATTGAGCATACTTGAGCTAAAATCAACTTAATCACACACTAGGTTCCCTATAGAAGTCACACACGAAATTTCACATAATTTGTACTTCAATAGATCACCCAAACTTAGACCGGAAAACACCTAAAACTGATCCCAACTGTCTGCCCACATTCGGTCGACCGCTACAGGCCGTTCGGTCGACCGGATGATCATGTCTCTTGTTTGTGTTTTCACTGCCCATATTCGGTCGACTGTGTTTTACCTTTCGGTCGACCGTCAGATCATATTTTCTCGACCGTTACTCTTGTCGTATATACCCAACGGTCGTATTCGTATTAAACCAAAAATACCCCAAATGTATTTCATGTATCGGTCGACCGAGGACCACGATCGGTCGACCGTTGGTTCATCTCTTGACAAACCCAAAGTGCCTGTCCATAATCGGTCGACCGCCAAAACCAGTTTCGGTCGACCGTTTAACCTTGTCAAATTCCCCTGCTATCGGTCAACATAATTTCGTTCGACCGATCCATTTTTCCCTCTACCGAAACGCTTGTTCGGTCGACCGGTAATCTTGTTCGGTCGACCGTTTTATTAATTGACTTAAGTGTTCAGTCGACCGATTCATATTTCGGTCGACCGTATCCCTATCGAACCCAAGCGTTCGGTCGACCGTTGCACCTTTTCGGTCGACCGTTTCTGGACAGATTTGCAGCCCGATTTTCTGCTTTGTGTTCTTTGCACAATATCCAACCAAATCTTGTCCCAACGGATCTATTCTCTCTAAAGCTTATAAATAGAGTTGTAAAACACATTTTAACACAACTCTCCCACTACAAACTTGTCCCAAACTTTAGAGAGAATTCCATACACTCCAAACCTCAAATCTCCACACTTAATCATATTTCCAATCTCATTCAAGTGTGCTCAAAGTTTAGAGAGTGTGTTCCACTCAAGTTACATTTGCTGTCAAAGAAGCAAGGATTTCGGTGAAAGCCCGAAGTGAATCTCTCGGTTTGTGAGAGGTGGTGCCAAGCTCGACGAGGGTTGTTCGCGAGCTTGAAGACTTGTAAAAGGCGTTGCTCCCGGCTCGGAACGGGGAGGCATAGTGAAGACGCAAGAGGAGCTCGAATGGGGATTCGAGAGGGGCTTGCAAGAGAGGACGTAGGCGCGGCCGAACCTCTGTAAATCCGGTGTCTTCTTGTGTGGTTTGCATTGCTTTCCTACTTGTGTTTGATTTGTTTTTAATTTCCGCTGCAATTCTTTGATCAATCAACCAAGTTGTTAATTAGGGCTTAATCGTGATTAGCATTAATTGTGGACCCATAAACCCACACGATCCTACATTTGGTATCAGAGCCTTGTTAGCTAAATTCTATACTTAATCGTATTTTTAGCATGGCTAGCACATCTAATCATGTAGAGGGATTATGCACCACTAGACCTCCTTTGCTTAATGGGTCAAATTATGATTATTGGAAGAATAGGATGAAGATTTTCCTAATTTCTAATGACCTTAAGTATTGGATGTTTCTCCAAAATCCATACACACCACCAAATGAAGATGAATTAGATTCACTCACTAGACCCAAAATGAAAGAAATTGAGATGAACTCAAAAATCATGAACATTCTATATTGTGGGCTAAATGAGGGTGAATATAATAGGATTAGAGGGTGTGTTAGTGCACATGAGATATGACATAGACTACAAATGCATCATGAGGGGGATAGTAAAACTAAGGAATCCCGCATTAGTCTCCTCATGCATAAATATGAGATTTTTTCTATGCAAATCGGTGAAAACATAAGCGAAATGAACACTCGCTTCACCGATATCACTAACTCTCTTTTGGTTCTTGGAAGAAAAATCAATGAAGGAGAGATGACAAGGAAGTTCGTCCGGTCACTTAGCATCGATTGGGAAGATAAAGTCGTCGCAATTGAAGAGGCGCATGATCTCTCAAAATTAAAGATGGAGGAGCTCATTGGAAACTTGATGGCTTATGAACTTCAAATCAATCATCGGAAGGAGAAGGAAGCCACCAAGAACAAATTCACCTTGGGATTACATGCAAATATTGACCAACCAAGGAGGAATGTAGAAGATGAGGACATTGAAGTCCTAGCAAAAGACTTCTTCAAATACCTCAAGAAGGACAAAGAAGAAAAGAATGAAAGAAGAGGTAGAAGAAGTGAGAAAAGAGAAAAAGAAAAAGAGAGGGAGGAGAGTGGAAATGAGAGAAGAGAAGGGGAGAAGAAAAAGGAGAGAAGGGAGAGGAGAAAAGAAAAGGAGAAGAGCAAGAGAAAAGAAAGGAAGGAGGAAGCACACAAGGCTACATGGGATGATTCTTCATCACCATCTTCATCGTCGTCTTCCTTGCAAAGTAGAAGAGAAGTGGCTCACTCATGCTTCATGGCTATTGAAGATCAAAGTGAGGTAGATTCTAACTCTTGTTCTAGTAATTCATGCTCAACTAAGTCATATTATAGTGATAGCTCACATTCTAGTGCTAATGAAGAAACTTATACACATGATGAGCTTCAAAATGCATTTCATGACTTAGTTAAACAATATGAGATCATTTGTGATAAAAACAAAAATGCTAGAAAGTTAATCAAAGATCTCCAAAGCCAAATTGAAACATGCATGAATGAGAAAAATGATGTGATTGCTAAATTTGAAAAGAATGCATCAAATTTTGATAAATTAAAAGCAACACCTATAGATTGTGAACAATTAGATCTTCAAGCTTGCAATGTGCAATTAAGAAAAGATCTAGAAAAATTCACACATGGAACTAAGATGCTTAACATGTTATTAGGTAGTCAAAGGCAATCTTTGCAAAAACATGGTTTAGGATACAATGCAAAATTGAAAAACCATGTATCTCACACTACTCTAAATGGAAAGCACTTAGTTGTAAACCATAGTTCCTCAAGTGTGTGGGCTCCCAAAACCAAAATGGTTTGGGTTCCCAAAGCTAACATTCAAGGACCCAAAGTTGTTTGGGTACCTAAATCTACTCTTGTAGGAGCTTGAGGAGGAGATTGGTGGTGACCGGGTGAGCTCAAGAGTCAAATTCAAGTCCAGTTGCATCACCAAATGAGATTGGAGCTAAATTCGAATTCAACATTGGTATAAATTCTTATCTATACAATTCATGTTAAATTAGCTCTAATCTAGCTTCTATGCTTAATTGACATATCATATAGTTTAATTCATTGCAAATCATATACCCCATTCATTGCAAATCATTTACCGCATCCATTGATTTTAAATGTCAAATTTTAAATGGATGTTAGAATAAGGCTTAAGTTGAAACTTAAATGAACTTAACTTGAATCATACTCATTGTTTCCATTTAGCCTTATTGATAGGGGGAGCTTAAATGATATATCTTTTATTAGAGTAATGAAGTGCTAAACTTAGGGGGAGCTACTTCATTACAAGACATCCAAACTCTATGCTTAAAGTCTTAATTAATTGTTGTTTTTGATGGATGTCAAAGGGGGAGAGATAATTAAGGGGGTAACTTGAAAAACTTGATAAAACTTGAACAAAAACTATGCACATCCATAGGGGGAGCATCTATATGCATAGTTTACATATAAAATTTTCAAGTATTAAGATATCGGTTGCCATCATAAAAAAGGGGGAGATTGTTGGCTTTTTGGCATTAATCTTATGTTTTGATGATTTAATCAACCGAATCTTAATTAGAGTAGCACACACTATGCATTGCATATATATTGTATTGTGCTAACCTCTACAGCTGATCAAGACTCAAGAAAGAAGGAAATGAAGTCAAGACATGTAATTAAAGCTAAATCGAAGACATGTAATCTTGATTTCTTTTGAGTCTTAGGAACAAAGTGTAATTGAGCATACTTGAGCTAAAATCAACTTAATCACACACTAGGTTCCCTATAGAAGTCACACACGAAATTTCACATAATTTGTACTTCAATAGATCACCCAAACTTAGACCGGAAAACACCTAAAACTGAACCCAACTGTCTGCCCACATTCGGTCGACCGCTACAGGCCGTTCGGTCGACCGGATGATCATGTCTCTTGTTTGTGTTTTCACTGCCCATATTCGGTCGACCGTGTTTTACATTTCGGTCAACCGTCAGATAATATTTTCTCGACCGTTACTCTTGTCGTATATACCCAACGGTCGTATTCGTATTAAACCAAAAATACCCCAAATGTATTTCATGTATCGGTCGACCGAGGACCACGATCGGTCGACCGTTGGTTCATCTCTTGACAAACCCAAAGTGCCTGTCCATAATCGGTCGACCGCCAAAACCAGTTTCGGTCGACCGTTTAACCTTGTCAAATTCCCCTGCTATCGGTCAACATAATTTCGTTCGACCGATCCATTTTTCCCTCTACCGAAACGCTTGTTCGGTCGACCGGTAATCTTGTTCGGTCGACCGTTTTATTAATTGACTTAAGTGTTCAGTCGACCGATTCATATTTCGGTCGACCGTATCCCTATCGAACCCAAGCGTTCGGTCGACCGTTGCACCTTTTCGGTCGACCGTTTCTGGACAGATTTGCAGCCCGATTTTCTGCTTTGTGTTCTTTGCACAATATCCAACCAAATCTTGTCCCAACGGATCTATTCTCTCTAAAGCTTATAAATAGAGTTGTAAAACACATTTTAACACAACTCTCCCACTACAAACTTGTCCCAAACTTTAGAGAGAATTCCATACACTCCAAACCTCAAATCTCCACACTTAATCATATTTCCAATCTCATTCAAGTGTGCTCAAAGTTTAGAGAGTGTGTTCCACTCAAGTTACATTTGCTGTCAAAGAAGCAAGGATTTCGGTGAAAGCCCGAAGTGAATCTCTCGGTTTGTGAGAGGTGGTGCCAAGCTCGACGAGGGTTGTTCGCGAGCTTGAAGACTTGTAAAAGGCGTTGCTCCCGGCTCGGAACGGGGAGGCATAGTGAAGACGCAAGAGGAGCTCGAATGGGGATTCGAGAGGGGCTTGCAAGAGAGGACGTAGGCGCGGCCGAACCTCTGTAAATCCGGTGTCTTCTTGTGTGGTTTGCATTGCTTTCCTACTTGTGTTTGATTTGTTTTTAATTTCCGCTGCAATTCTTTGATCAATCAACCAAGTAGTTAATTAGGGCTTAATCGTGGTTAGCATTAATTGTGGACCCATAAACCCACACAATCCTACAAAGTCGACACGTCGGGACCCGAGTGCCTTTGAGTACGCTGAGCGAGGGCGTGGTCGGTCTGGCAGTAGTGGGAGCAGGGGTCGTGGTCGGTCTTCCAATTCGTCTCGATCGTCCGTGAACACGGGCACATGATCTTCTGGTATGACAATATCTTTGTTGTTATTTAATATATATCAGTAATCTAGATGGGGTTGAATATATTATCTCCTAATTTTGTTGTTTTAATGAATTGTTATTCTGGTTCAACATATAAATGACCGAATTTTGCATCACTGCTTGTCGTTAATGACTCAGGAGTTGAAGAGAATGGAGGACTTAAGTGATGAAATTGAATATCGTTGTGGGTGTGCTTTCCTGACAACACATGGGATTCCTTGTGCCTATACCATGTACGAGTGTTTGGCGTCAGGTGATGGAATTTATTTAGAGCAGATTCATCCATTCTGGAAAACACTTGTTATCGGAGAAGGAGTCCAGATGTCAGAGTTTGTTGATCAGTCAGCACAAGACGCCGAGCATTTTCGGAAGCTAGTGGATGAGATCTCGGAGAGCGACCCTGCAGTAATTCGTAGTGCCTCTCGTATTTTATACGAACACTTACACCCCGATCAGTCGAACTATGGAGAACCCGAAGAAAATACTAAGGTACAAGGTCGACCTAGGGGAAAGTCGACACGTCGGGATCCGAGTGCCTTCGAGTATGCTGAGTGAGGTCGTGGTCGGTCTGGCAGTAGTGGGAGCAGGGGTCGTCGTCGGTCTGGCAGTAGTGGGAGTAGGGGTCGTCGGTCTAATTCGTCTCGATCGTCCGTGAATACGGGCACATGATCTTTTGGTATGTCGATATCTTTGTTGTTATGTTATTTAATATATATCAGTAATCTAAATGGGGTTGAATATATTATCTCCTAATTTTGTTGTTTTAATGAATTGTTATTTACCTATCTTACAGTGTCCGGACGAATTGACGTGGACAACTTCCCATATGTTGATAAACTGCCAGGAATCATTTTACCATTTCTGGAAAGGTGGAATGACGTACGTGCTGATGGCAACTGTGGATTTCGATGTGTTGCCGATGTCTTCCATGGTGGTCAAGACAACTGGTCGTACGCCCGTCTTGCGATTTCTAATGAGATAGATGCACATCTTATTTATGAGAGTGTATATTTCAGCAATGTGGTAGAGGCTCGTCAACGAATTGATTGAGGCGGGGGAGGCGGTTCCGGCGTCCGCCCTCTCGTTGGGTCGGGCGTCTCCCGCGGACGCTCACCCAATTATTTTTTAAATTTTAATTAAAATAAACAGGGCAATTTACCAGATGTGAGTAGTCCAGGGCGTCCGCTGGTTCTTTTCCTGGCCTCCTAGACATTATATCTGGTGAATAGAAGAGTTATATGAAGAGAAAGTTGTGTTAAAAGAGTGAAATGAAGAGTTATATAAGTAGAAAGGGTAGAGAGGCGAAATGGTAATATGTTGTGGTGATTTAAGTAGTTTTACGACGATGAATAACAATCCAGTATCTTAAAGTTAACGAGACTTTGAACTGATAATTTAGGATGGAAACATCGTTTACCCCAATAGTCAACCAACCAACAAAAGAATCTCGGCCACCCAAACAAAATAAAAATTTAGCCTCAACCTCTCATTTACTTGCACAATATCCATATCACCGATCTCTAATCTTAAACCACAATATCCATATCACCCAACAAAAGAATCTCTAATCTTAAACCACTAATCTTATTTTCATTTTCCAAGAAGGTCACGCTGTCTCTTTCGTTCCCCCAACAACTAGCCTACAAAAACCAGAAATTTACCCCTCGATCATCATAATTATATATCAAATAACCAAAAACCACAAAACAACCTTTATCTCAACAAAATCTACCAACCAACAAAACAACCTCAACCTCTCATTTACTTACATATATCCAAACCACCGACAAACCTCTCATCCTAAACCACCTACTTTTATTTTCATTGTTCCATTTATTTTTTCTGAATTCCCATGGAAGCAGTGGCAGCAACCAAGTGCCTTGCAATCTGCAATCTGAAGTGGCACCCTTCCCACCCAAACACAATGCCATGTGGAACAAAACTTTTCTCCACCACCTTTGCACCTTCTAATTTGTTCAGGGGCTCACTTAGAGTTGAGAGGAGACAAGATTGTAGTCTTGGGTCAAGATTACTAACCAAGGCCTCTGCTTCTGAGGACCCTTCAGTTGGTTCATCTGAAAAATGGGTTCTTGAGCCTGTGGGTTAGTTACTCATTGTCTGATTATTTGTCTACTTTTCTTGTTTTCTAGAAATTTTAGGTTTCTTTTTTTTGGGTTTTTTTCTTTGATTATTTTTAAGTTTTTTGAAAAATAATTATTTTGTGATCTCAAGCTGGTTTCAATGTATTACATGTTGCTACTGACCTTTTTTTGGGGTTATTGTTGGATTCTCTTTTTTGTTATCATTAAAGAAGAAAAATCAAAGTAAATGTGTCATGGTTAAGTAAACCTTCTTAAGTTTTATAATCTCAACTAAAACATTTTTAGGTAGTTCATTGCCACAAGAGGTAAAAATCTACCTAGGATATATATTTTTTGTTTTTTTTGGAAGCTGCAAAAGAAAATGATATGAACTCAGTGTCTTTGTTTTTTGGGTTTTTTTTAAACACAGGCCTCTCACTTTAAAACTTAAGTGCTTAAAAGGAGAAAAATAGACATTACTTCATAATTACATGTATAGGTTTTCATGTTGAGAAGTTTGAGAGTTCAAATTTCTCACATTTCATTGGTAAGCACTTAAAATTTTCATTAAATAATCAATGTAGGTGATGGAGATTTCAAGCACATTGGTTACAAGGTTTCTTTACCTAGCGCATTTGAAATAGTTTCGGTATGTTTCGCTATTTTTACATGAATTTGACACTTAATCTAGCCATATGTAGCTCTAATTTGCCTCATGAAGTTAATTTAATTAGGATGTTGTAACGATTGGAAGGCTTCCAGAGAAAGCAAGCATGGTTATTCCTGTTGCCACAGGTAAGTAAATCTTTCTTTTATATTATAAGTGAGCCTTTCTAGAAGTAAATTGTACTCAATTTATGCTGTGTTTGGATGCGTCGTTGTACATTTTACATAATTTTCATGTGATAATGCTTTATTGAAACACATTCTTACTCATCGAAACCATTATAAGTAGGAAAATGATTTATGAACGCAGCGCGTCACGGACGCGCTCTACGTGGACATCCATGTCAGCCCTTACGTGGCCAAGGCATGAATATTTTTTTGTTTTTTCTTCCTGATGTCCACTCAAATCACATTAAATGCGTTTCAACTCAGCACGTTCTCTCTCTCCACCCAAATACAAATATGATGACACTCTTTCTTTCTTCTTCATTCTTTCTCTCCAGAATAAATCACCATTTCGAGCAAGATATTAGGTCGAAGAAGCGTCTGATGCCGACTCCCAGGATTCTTTACAACGTAAGCAGCGTGAATGGGACGGTGCGAAGACTTCCCGATGTTCTACATAAACAGGAAATCTGAGATGCTATTTTTTTCCTAAACGTAATTCTTGTGGGGTAAAATATACGGTGGGAGGTTTGTTGAGTTTGTGCGGGGGTGGCAGGGGGCGGCAGCCCCTGCGGGGGACGTTTTTTTGTTTCGACATCATATTATTGCATTCCATATATTGATTCGTTTATTCCGACAATAATGAAGCCATATATTATTCCGGACTGCAAATACACTTATTCCGGACTGCAAATACACTTATTCCGATTCCGGACAGCAAATACACTTATTCCGGACAGCAAATCCACTTATTCCGGAAAAACTTTATGTTCCGTTTCTAAACACACTTTATTCTTAAACCGGACAACAAATACACTTATTCCGGACAACAAATACACTTATTCCGGACAGCAAATACATTTATTCCGGACAGCAAATACACTTATTCCGGACAAGCTTTCTGTTCCGTTTCTGGACACACTTTCTTCTTATTCTGGACAACTACACTTATTCCGGACTGCAAATACACTTATTCCGGACAGCAAATACACTTATTCCGGACAACAAATCAACTTATTCCGGACAAACTTTATGTTCCGTTTCTGGACACACTTTATTCTTAAACCGGACAACAAATACACTTAGTCCGGACAACAAATACACTTATTCCGGACAGCAAATACACTTATTCCGGACAAGCTTTCTGTTCCGTTTCTGGACACACTTTCTTCTTATTCTGGACAACTACACTTATTCCGGACTGCAAATACACTTATTCCGGACAGCAAATACACTTATTCCGGACAACAAATCAACTTATTCCGAACAAACTTTATGTTCTGTTTCTGGACACACTTTATTCTTAAACCGGACAACAAATACACTTAGTCCGGACAACAAATACACTTATTCCGGACAGCAAATACACTTATTCCGTACAAGCTTTCTGTTCCGTTTCTGGACACACTTTCTTCTTATTCTGGACAACTACACTTATTCCGGACTGCAAATACACTTATTCCGGACAACAAATCAACTTATTCCGAACAAACTTTATGTTCTGTTTCTGGACACACTTTATTCTTAAACCGGACAACAAATACACTTATTCCGGACTGCAAATACACTTATTCCGGACAGACACATAACGTAAACAGGACAAACACATAATGTAAACTGCACATACACATAAAGTAAGCTAGACAAATTAAGTTGATTCAACGTAAAACTTAAAAACAAATATTTTATTATGATAAGTGTGGGCTCTGCACGAATAATGAGACTGCACGATGTCCTAGGGTCTGCACAATGTCTTATCTGTGTATTGGGAAATGAATCGTTCAACTTAAAGAACCGGTGTTTTTTAAAAAGACTAAAACGCGCGAAGAGAAATTTAGCTGACTGGACGCTGACTCAAAGAAAAATATCTGAGCTGTACAGATCCACGTAAGGCGCGTCCGTGACGCGCGCGTCCGTCTATCACGGTTCTTATAAGTATGACATAAAAAGTGGTCATATTTGTAGTGCAACATTAATATTTGTATTAGTCTGACATGATCGATGTTAAATTACGTTAACTCGAGTTTCTAGGCCCGACCTTTTAACTTGATGTTTGCATTTGACAAATTCTGTATAAAGATGGTACTCATATCACGACGATGATTTTTTTCAAATGTTAAGAAATTCATCCAAAGATGTTTAAAATGACACTTTCAAATTTGAAGTTAAGAGTAATCTCTGGTTATCATCCAAACTTAACCATAAGATACGATTTTCGATGTCGGAAGTGTATGACATGTTTGTAGGTGTTTCTACTCTATAATATAATTAGCTCTACTTGCAGTATCTGGAATACATGCAAAGCTTGAAAAGAAAGAAGGCTCACTCCTTGTGACAGACTTGGACAGCACAAATGGTACATTCATCAATGAAAAGAAGCTAATACCAGGATCTGCTTCAGAAGCATCTCCTGGAAGTTTAATAACATTCGGTAGTCAATCGAATTCTCTATTTTTTCCTCCAAAATTTTCAGCTTTCCTTGTAAAATTGATAAGAATTCGATAACTTTTCCCATTTCAGGAGACACCCACTTAGCGATTTTTCGCGTATCGAAGGTAGAAGATGAAATTTCAGGCGATACAGATGAAGTAGTAGAGGCTCAAGTTGTGGCTGATGCTGAAGCCTCTGCTTCTTTGGAGAAACAAAATGCAGTTTGACGAATTAAAATCATGTTTTTGCCTGAGAATATCAATTAAGTTTGTTCTTGTAAAATAGTCCTCAAAGATAATAAAATTTAGTAGATAATGCGCAAGTTATTTGAAATTATTATTATTACTGAATTGTTGTTGCCACAGAGTTGATGCATGTACATTTTGAAGAGCCTCTTTGAAGAGGAGTCCTACAAATATATGACATTGCCAAAGTTGTTATTGATCTTTTATAGTTGATACCTTTTCAAAACAAAAGCAAATGCAAACCACTTTTGCTTGAATTCATGTAATACTCGTCGCAACATGAAGTTTCAAAAATCTAACCCTAACCTAGATGGCAATGCAGAGTATAGACTCAGCGCCTCATATGTAAAGTGGGACCCTACATGTAATCTTTAATTGTTAGTCTATTCCTTCATACTTCTTTTGTTTTGAAAGCTTTTGGATTCGATTAAAATTAAAAATTATTTGCTATGATCCGCAGCAAAGAATGCCAGATTCGAACTTCAGAAGTCTCTAACTGAGATTGTAGTCTTAATTTTCTCTACAAAAAAATCTAACCCAGATCCACCGGGTCGGTTGAACCTGTTCCATTTACAACCCTATTAGTAGCTCCCTAGATGAGGCGTTCCGTTGTCTTTCACCATTACATAATTACCCTAGTAAGTTAAAGTAAATATGCTAAACGTTTTTGCAAAACATAGTTCTTATTCCGCTGGTCGGATTACATCTCTGATTCTGGATAAATGAAGCATGAAACTCTGTAAGGAAAATAAAGAAGACATTCACATCATAGAAACAAGTTCCTCATATATTTACATGGTAAAATTTCAATGAACATGAAAAATTGGGGTCTCAGGAAAATTCCAACAGCTAAACCACAACCTTGAGCATGTTTCTTCCAACACTTATAGTTTCAGCGCACAAATGTTCTAACTTAGCAGAATAAGTATTTAATACAAATATTCTTCAGTTTAAACTCGGGATGGATTTCGGTTAGTGATTACGTCAACTAACCTTTCAGGTGGTCTCTTGGAAGTTTTGCGAGCGAGATAAAGCAGCTGGATTCGCATGAAAAACCTGCGTGGTATCCGAAGGGCAGTCCTTGCTTTCAGATTTTGATTGGAATGCTTTGAAGATACTACCCTTTGCGGCAGAACCGTTCCTATCCAGTTTAATGCCAAGTGTTGCCCATATCGAGCTCTTAGCGGCCTCGTCTGGATCATCGATTCTTAGCGTCTTGGGAACCCAAAGCGACTTCTCTTGTTTCTCTTCGACTTGCATGCTGGTATCTCTAGAATGCTTCCCTAGAGTTGGCGAGTTGTTACCCGAACATCCGCTGTTGTTGCTGGTAGATGATGTGGGCGAGAGAACGTTGGGGTTGACCACAGGGACCGCCCATGCACTACCGGGCCAACCAGGCATGCAGCCCCAGAAGGGGGCCGGAATGAAAGGAAAAGGAATAGCTGGTGCGCAAACGGCAGGAGCCGCAATGACCGCATGCGGATGCCAAGGTATCGAGTTTGGATTGGCACCGTCTTGGGTTATGTTGTTCCAAGCCGGATTCCAAGGATACGCCCAGGGTGGAGCAGGATAACATGGCATCGGATGCATGGTTGGTAGTCTGTTGGTGGAGACCGAAACACCATTTTGTGCGACCGGAACGGTTACTTTTTGAGACTGGTCGTTCTCCATGCATTCAGAGACTTTCATAGACGAAGAGCATAATGGCTCCCCTTCGTTATCGCCTAAAGCCACAGGAGGAATCTCAGCTTTTCTATTTTGTTCTCCTCCGAGATGGAGGATGTTGACCATGGCTTCGATTGGCTTGAGAACTGGTTCACTCACCTTTAAAGGTCTTAAAGGAACATGGTGTACAGACGGCAGAACTTGGCTATGGGCAGGATCAGAGATATCAACCCGGGGGGGCAGCATTTCTTCCGACGTCATAGCAAGCTGACGATAATGCGAGGCTGAGTGTTTGTTTTTACGTCTACCCGCCCCCACAGGGACATTACGCATCGTACCCCCAGCAGTCCAGTATCTCTGGCAGTTCTTGCAGAAGTGTCGGGGTTGGTTGATGTTGTAGTTGTTGTAGTAACAAAACTTGGTGTCCAGACTGTTACACCTCGGGCAAGGCAAAATCTTGTCGGGCTTCTTTAAGACCTTGTGGTCTTTTCCTGATGCATCTGTTTCAACTTGATCTTGCTTGGGATTGGTATCTGAACTTTCTTTGGCAGCCAAACCAGGTTCAGGCTGCCCATCGCCGTTCCCATTGTTTGGATTAGATGGCATTATGACCTTGCAGTTGCTTGCCTCTTTGCTATTATCGGTTTTCAGGTCTTCGGCCTTATCATTTGGTTCTTTTACGTCGTCGGTACCCTGCATATCAAATGATGTAAGGATTACACAATGAAAAACATCATAGAAGTAATTCTATTATTCTATGGATGTTTAGAACAGCATAAAATATAGCCATTATCTAGACATGAAGTCCAGCATGAAATAAGTTTACGTTTTCTTAAACTCTTAAAAGATTATATGCTGTGAAATGTCATAAACATGTATCCGCTCAGACCTTTAGCATCATGTTTTGAGTCTAAGATCTTTATGGTGCTAAGTATGAGTTCTTTTTTTCGATCGGTGTGCTGCTATCTATGAGCTACTCATCCATCAGTGAAGTTTAATCTGTAATATGTTTATCAATAAGCTAAGAAATGTTGATTCTAACCTATATTCTAGAAAGATTTAAAGAGAAATCATGAATTTATTTTGATTTGTATCTCTTCACATAATTTGACGTTCCAAACAATTTCTTCTTCACTAAATTTGAGAAAACTGAATATATTTTCGGGTCCAATCACAACACTTATGTTTGTTAAAATCATACCATGATCTCTCATACTTCATTTGCATTATTCAGAACCTATAGGGTGGTCGTTGAGATTCGCAAGATTGCTAGGACACCCTCATAGCAAAACTCAATGTCCTTGCTTGACCAAATTCTATTTTCCTTTCTTATACCTCTAAATTTCACCACAAAACTACCATACCAAACACATGACTTCGTACTAAATGAACTTTCAGACCCTCACCTGCTAACATAAAAGTTATCTGTTTTATAAAGTTTCAACAAAGTTCCGATGAAGCGTATGTCAATAGTTAATTTACTCAACCTAATCAGATCTAGCAAATCGGACTGAAACTAACACTATCAAACCAACATGGAAGGTGAAATATCAGTTGAAGTCCATACAAATCTATAATCTATAATCTATCACCAAAAAACACCAACCTTTGACTTCCTAAGGTTACTGGGCCAAGCAAGTTTTGCAAAGAAAAGGATGTTCATAGCTTCATATTACTAGCTGATTACAAATTCACATATTCATATTCCGCAATCACAAGTTTGGTTTGATAATTTTAGGAAACAAGAAGCAAACACTCTTACATGTAATTGAACCTTAAATTAGTAAAGTAAGTGTAAACGATATTATCAGCATAGAAAAACACTAATAAAAACAACCTTACAGCCTCAATTTTCCAGAAACTACGAAGAGCGCCCGCTTACTCCAAAAAACATTTTCTTCAAAAACACAAAAGCCAAATCCACAAAATTCAACCCAATTCCACCAAGAAAAGGGATCTTCCCGCTAAGCTCAAAACAAGAAGCATATTTTCAACGGAAAGGCAAAAAACAACTGACGCGGGAAATAAATTTCGCACTGAAAGACCAAAACCATCAACCCAACCCAAGTTGAAATCAGGAATCAAGAAGACGAAATCAAACTCAATTCCGTGAAACAAATCAGAAACCAAAAAAAAAAAATCAAAGACAAACCAATTTAGACAATAACACCACAAACCAAATCAAAGAAAACCCCCCCAAAAAAAACACATCTACGAAAAATCAAACTTTTCCTAAAAACACCGTAAAAACCCAAAGCAGCTGCAAAGAACCAAACTTTCCTCAAAAAACAACAAAAGAAGATCAACCCATCACACAACAAAACCCAAAAGCCTCAAATAAACTACAAAGAGCCAAATTTTTCCGAAAAAAACACAAATCAGCTACAAAAAAAGCACACTTTCCAAAATAGCACCAAAAAATCAAGACCGATCCAGAATAAAACCAAAAAACTCCAAATCACCCGCAAAAACCAAACTTTCCCCAAAAAACACCACTCGAAAAACCCAAACCAGCTACAAAGAAAACAACACCTTCCACGATAACACCAAAAACCCATCACAGAACAAAACCAAATAAACTACAAAAGAACCAAACTTTCCACGAAAACACCAAAACCCAAAACCCAGAAACCCCAAACCAAAGACAAAGAACCAAATTCTCCACACAAAAGAAAAGGCCAAAACAAAAATCAAAGAACCAAACTTTCCACAAACCTCATCTCGATCAGCCACCAAATCCCCCTCCAGCTCATCCTCAGGGACCGCAATCTCCCTCCCGAACAGCTTAATCGCGGGATCAGACATCTCCCCAAACCCTTCTTCTTCTTCTTCCTTCCCAACTCGCATGGAGAAAAGAAAACAAAAACGAAAACGAGAAAGAAAGAAGTGGAGATAAGCATAAGCTCGGGAAGCATGAGGAGGGAGTGGGGGACATGTCCGGAACCGTCTGCTGCCGGTCCCGGTGGGGTCCACTTTGCCACGTCGGATTGCGAGATCAGAGCTCGGCCACTAGTTGGGTATGACGTGGATGGGGTGGGGTTGGACTTGTCTTCTTTTTCTTTCTTTTTTGAGATTGGGATTTGGATTTTATTTGGGATGGGTGTTTCTGTCCAAGTGTTTTGACTGTTTTTTTTTGTGTTTTGGAAATTCAAATCAAGATCTACTCTAACATTACAATTTGATATTCTTATTTGGGCTATTTCGTGACAAAGAATTTACCTAGGGTACGAAAACAACTACTAACCTTTCCGAATTTTCTTGAATATGATATATATTTTCAACTTAATACTATGTTTTGCCTATTTCCCGACCAAGACTTTACCGAGTTGGTGTGTAGTATCTTTATCTATGTTTCAATTTTTACCTATCTAAGACTCTCCGATACTCTGAGCCTTGGATATAGATATGAATATTAACTTTCTAAATTTCTCAAATACAGAAGTGGTATTGTTTGGCTCCCGAGCAATTGTAGGGATAAAAGTTGAAAAAACTTCCAACACAACACTAAGTAGGGGTGTAATCGATCTCTAAACGAGCGATCCGAGTCTGCTCAAGATTGACTCGTTAAGGGTTTCGAGCGGAAAATTCTGCTCGTGCTCGGTTCGACCTGCTCGCGAGCGGCTCACGAGCGGCTTGTTAACCTGAATCTTTTTTTGTTGTATTGAATTGCTAATAATGTTGTCCTAACAAGTAAATTATAAGATTACTTAAGAAAAATATAATAATAGTTACTAACATAATTTTAAAATTAACACCTAAAATAAACACAATCTTATAAATTATACGACAACATCAACATCTTATAAATAAGATTATACACTTAGATCATACAAAATCAACAAAATCTTAAAATCAAACACAATCTCTTCAATTATAGGACAACTCACAACATCAACATCTTATAAATAAGATCATCCACCTGACTCAAACATTAATTTATTTGAACTTTTGGTGTAGAAAAGAATGAGAAAAAGAAAAGAAATAATAATGGAAAACGAAAAATTTAAGACTAAGAAGGTTTTGATTCTTATGAGTATATGGGGGTTTGGTTTGTTAAATGGATTGTTGTGTTTGGTAAATTAGTTTATTAAATGAGTTTAATACTTAACCGATTGGGTAATTGGATAGAATATTCATGTTAATCAAATAATTAGATATAGTAATCAGGTTTCGAGCGATAAATGAGCGAGCACCGAGCGAGCATCGAGCGAGCGGGGTATGCTCGTGCTCGGCTCGTTACTTATCGATCCGAGCAACTTCGAGCAAAATCGGAGCAAAATCGAGTGAACATCGAGCGATCTATCGATCCCGAGCAAAACTTGACAGCCCGACAAGGGTGAAAAACAAGCACACACACATATATATATATATATGGTATATCACACTCACAAATTTTCATAGAAAAAAATTAACTGGAAGTTACCAAAAGTGCAGTACCACAACCATCTACCAAGATAGTTGTGGGCCTCCTATATATACATTTTTCTATATATATATATATATATATACCCCAATGCTCCGACTAGAGTTTAGGAGCACCGTTTTCTCCTATGTAAAGTCCAACACACACGGTCACCCAATAAAAATGTTATTTGGATGTAATTTTCAACGTTAGGTTTGTTATGCGAAATTTGCTCACCGTCGTTGTTGTCCAAACAAACCCTTAGTTATTTTAATGTTACTTTTACCTATGATGAAGAAACAAAAATAGTTTCATTCCTTTAAGCAGAAAAGGTAAATCATATGTTCAAATTCAAAATTCGCCGGTGTCAAAAGTGATATGGTGTGTCTTGGATTTGCCCCTTAAATTAAATAAGATGGAAGAAATGATAACAAAACAAAATTTGAGGGTAAAACTACACTACTAATATTCATTAATAATAAGAGTTACTAGCTAAAAATTGTTATAATCATGTAATACAACCCATAACGATAATAGCTAAGAGAGCTAAATAACATAGCTCCTACTTACCATATAGATGGAGCTTAACCCTTCAAAAGTAATTATAATGCCCAACTAATTAAAATACTTAAAAAGTAAATGTAACGTACATGAAGCACACAGTGTATATTGTCAACAAAAAAGTGGTTTCCCAACTTGCTCACAAACACGTTCCAACCAGCCCATATCACCAATCAACACTATATCTCCTCATCTAGGGGTAAGCTTCGGTCCAGGACCGGACCGGATCGAACCGGACCAGACCGAAACCCAAATTTTCGGGAAGTCCGGACCGAAGACCGAACCGAATAGGTCCGGGTCTGTCCAAAACCCGGATTTTCCCCTTAAATTTTCGGTCTGGTCCGAACCGAAGACCGAATTTCCAAAATTTTGTGGACCGAAGACCGGACCGAAAAAATTCGATCCGGTTCAGTCCGGACCGAAAAATTCAGTTCAGTCCGGGTGCCCGGACCGAACCGAATTTTGCTCACCCCTATCCTCATACATGAGGTCATTAGGCAAGGGTGGCATGTTCTCCCAAGTGATGTTACCTGTGCAAAAATCAACCAAGGAAAAAACTGTTATGAATAATTATCTTGAGTAAGTTTAAATACGATTTTTGGAAGTGCCTCGAGTTGCACTCTTTTCAAATACACCAAACAAAAGCAATGTCAGCTAAGTCAATAACTAACAACCATATAAAAAATTTATTTTTTAGTAGACAACGTTGTTTCAATAGCCACTTCCCCAATCCATCCCAATGCCTCTGTTGTTTAAGGATCTATAAAAAGATTTTAGAGCAAAGGTACCAATATTATGTCATCGCCAAAAATAGGAATTATATCACTGTCACCAAACGAAAACAATTCACATAAAACATGCACAAAGAAACTTGTAACATCATCGTAAGAACAAGTTGCAAGAGATCTTACAGGAAATAACATTTAAGTGATGTTTGGTAACCTAAACACAGTTGATGTATTCTTGCGAAGTTGGTATTTGTGGTCTTTTAAACTTGTTAGAAAAACAATTAATTACAATTTGTCACGTTGAACTATGTTATAATATATATCACTTTGCATCATTAAACTCGTGATAGTTATTTTTCCTGAACTTTCGTTTCGTAATATTTTGTTCATTTAAACTTTAAAAATTAATTTAACACATTCATTTTTTTGTAATATTTTACATCGTATCTGATATACTTCTAAACTAGTTTCACCTAACAATTCAGATTGAATCTAGCGTCAATTTGAATTAAACCTAATTTTTTCCCCAACCACACATTAAATCTCACCGACCACAGCCGGTTTCCCATCCGGTGATACACCACTACCTTTATTCGAAGTGGTATACGCGGGTCCCACATGAAAAAAAGTAGTAACGCCAAAAGCAAAAAGGGACTCCACTTTCCGGTCCTCTTTCTTAATTTCCACAAACTTCCACGCCACTCCACCAGATCGAATCCTCACCGTTCATCTCGTTGGAATCTGAGGTCACTTTTCTCGGCCGTCGGATGCGGGGAAGAAGGCATGGAGGATTTGGGCCATATGTTGGAAAAGTTTCTTTTGCCTCTCTCTTTTTGAGGGTTTCTTAGAGAAATCCTTGTAAATAAAGTTTGGAATCGGAATTTAATTCTCAGTATTTAGAAAACAACATATCATCCAATTATCTTTATATGAAAAGGTCATCTCTAAATATATACCATGCAATTGTAATCCTTCTCAATACATCAGAATAATCCTATAATCATTACTAGTGACTTTTTGGTCACTGGTAGCTTGAATTTTTTTAAAAAATAATTGGAACTTGAGTTTCAAAGTTTTTTATAACTATATATATATATATATCAGAAATTATCTAGTAAACTTGTGCTTAATTTTTTATTTTAAGTCCCCATTATATACGCCACACATCTGAAATTGTATGATACATTATAAGAAAAACGATTATGTTAATTAAAAAATGCTCACTAGATAATTCATGTATAAAAAATGGTCGCGCCTTAAAATAAAAGTGGTCAATTTTTTTTGCAAAATAAAAATGGTGGGAGCTTAAAAAAAAAATTAAACCCTAAACTCACTAGATAATTCTTATATATATATATATATATATATATATATATATATATATATATATATATATATATATATATATATATATATATATAACGAGTTCTCCAACTTTAATTAATCAGAGTAAGTCGTTTGAAAAGTCTAATATTGTATTTCACTTGCTTACAAGTCCCCTCTAAATCAATGACATCATTAACAATATTGTTAAAAAATGGTAATTTTTTTTGCAACAATATTGTTAAGAGGGGCGAAAGCAACAAAAATAATAAGTTTTTAAGTTTCATAACAAAAAAAGAGTCTCTACTCACGATGGTAGTAGCATAACTTACAAGGTTTTGGGATTGTAGTTATATAAATAATGGGAAATTACAAAATAAAATAAAGGTGTTTTGCAGCAGGGCAAATGCAAAAAAAAAAAAAAATGAAAGAAAGAAGAAACCCTTAATTTTATAATTGGTGATCTAACTTTCTAAATACATGATATTTCTCTTTACCATGCGAATTATGTTGATAATACTTTAAATGATATCATTTTAGGATTTCTTATTGGTTTCCATTAGAAATAGTCCGATAGAAGATTTTACTTGAAGGAATTCATTATCTAATTAAAGTGCCAGTCCTTACAGCTAAATAGCCATTTTAAATACAATATATGAAAATTATATTAAAAACTCGAACTTTATGCTGGTTTTCTTATGTATATGCAGTTTCTTTTTTTGAATAAAACACTAAGGTTTAGCCACCAATTTCAGTCAGTGCTAAAAATTAAATGTTATACAAATATAAGGGAGGTACTTTTTTAATCCATACATGCAAGCAAAACAAATAAATTTAAATCATCTGAACCATCTACCCATAGTCTAATTTACGTTGATTTGCATGCAATGAGATCTAAACTATACGAACCATAAACACATAAGAAAATTAAAAGCATTTGTTATTTTATTCTTTTTAGAAAGTATAAAGTAAGCTTCACGCTTATATTTGTATATGCAAACTTCTGAAATCTGAATGAGACGTAATAGAACGTGATATAAGTTGTTGAACTTTAACATGAATCATTAAGAAGTGATATTGTTAGTCTGTTACATTACAATAATATGATATAATGTGTTGGAAGAAAATGAAAATCATGAATAGCATACAAAAATTGCCTAGTAAATAGTAACTAACAAAAAATGCTAAGTTGTAATATGGCTCGTTTATTAGTAATATATTTCAGTAATATAATCTCACGTGTTGGAAGGAATGTGACTCCAACGTTTTTGTTTGTTTGTAATTTTTATCAAATTCACGCATTTCTTCACTCGAATCATCAAATCGTTTGATTACCGATCTGGACATACAACTCATATTGTATATCCATCCAATGGTTGTGTTTTTGGTTAACGGTCAGATTTTTAGAACCACAAAGAGACGTAAATTTGTAATATATCATTATCCAAATTAATTCCTCTTACCAAAACTAGAATACCTCTTTTTGACCATTTCAGTCAAGGTTTAGGCATCAATTGTGACCTCAAAGTCTTCACCCTTCTCAGATTCAAACAACGCGACATTAAAACTTTTGTCTCCAAAAACTATCACCTCAAAACATGTGGTTTAGAGTATATATATCCAATTTGAGGTTTCAAGGAATCGAAATATGTCCCACATTTTTTTCCATCAAACTTTCCGTCTCTCTTGAGATTCACATAGTTTGAATCTTTGATTTCTTTGGAACGAGGAATTTGCTATAAAAAGAAGAAAAAAGTATTCTATCGATTAGCTTTTTGTCACCTTCTAGTTTGAGATTACATTATCTGTTCCAATGAGCCAATGTCTAACCGAATAGAGAATTTAAAAGTACATGTTCAATGGAAACATGTTATAGTTTAGAAAGAAAAAAATCATTTAGAATTTTATGGTCAAATGAAAAGAAAAATTTGAAGCTCAGTTGAATCAAATTATTGAAGCTTTTTCATAAAAAATCTAGGAACTAGAGTTCTAAAACTGGATTTTAATTTTTTTCTCCATTTCCTAAGAATCAATAAAACTTGTAAGGTGTCAAGACTAAAAGCATGAAGGTGAACATGATGTTATGTTCAAATAGTAGAATTTACAATAATTCAGCCTCTATTGTGATATTTGCCAAAATAACGCCCGTGTTTTAACATTTTCACCAAAATACTCTCAAGTCTCAACGTGCCGTTTTAATTACGAAAAGATGGTGGTAGATGTAGTTAATATTGCAAAAACCTAAATGTTTTGGTTAGTACGATCTTAATTAGTTGTTCGAGAGCTCAATGTTACTTGTAGTTTGATTCTAGAAATTGTGGATTCGAATTCCATCTCAAGAAAGGAAGAGCTTGGCCGTTGAAGAATAACTAACAAGATAAAAAAACATAATCTTGTTCTTGTTTCGCGCTTCAAAGTTGATCATTCCAAACTATTTTTTCTATTACACCCAGTCTACTTGGACAAAAGTGAAGTTGAGAGTGAAAAATTGCAAAAGTGGTGAAGGACCCACTTGACAGTGAAGTTGGAATTATTACAACCACAAACAAAAGTCTGCTATTTGGTATGTAAGTTGTTACTTGTTAGGACTCCATCTTTGTCTATTTCTTTATTAGAAAACAATAAGCGTAACATTCCGAAACAACGAAAATTTAAAATTTATTATCAAGACATCAGAGACCAGTAATCAAAAGACGGGACTGTTACTTATCATAATCATTCAAGCGGTACACCAAAATACATCAGAGTTTGTCAAAAGCTACATGATTACATCACATATAACAAAAAGGGATATGAGTAATCATGTTGACCTCAATGGTCCGAAAGAGAGGATTCGATCCCAAAATGCGCGTTCCCACCGACTCCACACCAACTGGACCTACTGCGGTCCTGAAATAAAACATGCAACAACAATGCCTGAGTTTCCATAAGGAAATCCCGTATGCCAAGCTCACTTATATGCATGTAGTAGTACAAATGAACTTATCATACTAGTAGCATGTCATGTCATCAACAATAAGGAAAACAGTTCCCCTGAAGGGTAACACGAGACATCAGTCTGACAATCATCATCGGGTCTCCCAAGGAGGCCTACCGTAGGCACATACGGTATAGCGGAACAAGACGTGACGCTCCCCACACGCGGCTATACTAATCATGCGGTTCGGCAAGGAGCATCCGCCAGGTCCGCACCATAAGAAACAGATCTGTAACTTCGTGGTCGAAACCACCCAAACGGAGTCGTCGCTCGGTCGGTCCATCAATCATCATCTCAGTAGGTGCCCAGCTGAGGAAAACATAGCTGGAATAGCATCGACCCATCATACATCATAGCCGGAACAACATCGGCCCATAAAACATCATAGCCGGAACAACATCGGTCCATCATCGTCGGAACAACATCGACGGCATCACCGGCACAGCATCGGTGGTCCAACATATGTCCGACACAACATCGGACGGGTCCGGACCGAAGTCCGCCGGGTCATCAGGCTCCACGAGCCGCAAACACCAACCTCGCCGCTATAAAAGCAGGGCAGCGACCTTCGTAGCCTTCCAGGCGATAGTCACCTCACCCAACGACGGTTGCGTGTTCGCACAAAATCATACATTGGGATCCACGATCCCACAGGCCTGGTACTCTACTATGAGTCCATCAATCCATCACATCAACTCACGATCCATACATGGAGGTGACGCATCCCGAACACCCACACTCTTCCACCCGGCGGTCCCTGGGCAGGCACGCGTAACGCGCCCATCGTCACCTCCCGACTCACGCACTAGGCGAGGACACGGGTTTCCGTGGACAGAGTTGGTATCCAACAAGGACCGAGAATTCAGTTATGTGCATAAACGGTCGACAGAAAGAGGCAACCCGGTCGACCGTTCCCATAAGGTTCAGTCGACCGAAAGTCTGAAACGGTCAAACTCTCTGCGCAAAACCTAAGTCCCAACGGTCGAACAAGAGTCTAAGTCCGAAGTCTGGTCAAAATCAATCATTACTAACGGTCGACCGACTCAGGGGTCCCGGTCGATCGAAAACTACCATGACATCCTAGCAGTTCTAAGTCATATATCAGTCGAACACTTAAAAATAACGGTCGAACAATCATACAATTTATCCAGTACACTTAAGTTCCGGTCGAAAGCAAACATGGGACTGGTCGACCAAAAACAACCAGGCAACTCCGACCCACCAGCACAATGCACTACTGGTCGACCGCCACAAGGCATCGTCTGACCGGTGTTGGTTAAAGTTGGGCCATTACACTAAACCGGTCAACCACCCAAAGGAAATTCGGTCGACCGTTGGTCGACAGCAACCTTGCGCCAGCCAAAGATTTTACGTCATTTGTTGTCGTCGGCGAGGTCTCCGACCTCCCGCGACCAACCACAACATCCCTCACACGTGGGTGAACAACAAAACACACTAAGAAACCAGCATACCTTCCAAGTGCGACGAAACTCGACGGAGCCTCCCTCGCACAACGTTGTCTCCGGAGATCCTCCTCGCGCGCTAACCTCCTCCCTCTTACGCCGGGATCGATCTTCCGCCCTCGTCGGAAAGGAAGGAGTGAGTGAGGTGGTGGAAGGAAGAAAATGAGTAAGAAGATGAAATGGGTTGGTTTCCTTCTTAAAACCAAAACTCAATCCACACTCATCCCCTACCCACGCCCATCACCTCACCTTACCTCCCTCACCTCAACCCATACCTCCCATGCCTCCTTCTTTCTCCAAGCCAAGTCAAACCTCCACCTATTTACCAATTAATCCCTAATTGGGTTTAGGACCTTACAATAAGTGTTTGAGAAAATGATTGTTTATTTGACAAAGCAAATTTAAGAATCGTTTGTTTAAACACCCACTTTAAAACTTGTTTATTCTAATGTTTTGGCAAGCTGGAAACATGTTTTCAAGAATGAACTTCCTCACCTTTGAGTATATGGAAAACGCCCTTAAACTTTGTTTTGTTACAAGAAAATCCTATTGTTATACGAGGGATCAACTACTCTTAAAAAATATCAACGTCAATTTACTCTTGTTATAATTTAAATTTAAACTTTGAATGAGATTCTCATCGTCTACTTTAACTTGGGCATCTTCTTTTTTCTTTTCCATGATCTCTTTCTTTTATTATATTCTTTTTTGAACAAATTCTATTTTTGCACCCTCCATTTCTATACAAATGTCATCCGTTTTGAACTTGTTTATACCCATTTTTATACGTTCCTTCTAAGTATATATATTATATTATTAGGTAAAAAGCTTCATATTTTGCATTTTTCAAATACAAAATTCTTCTAGTATTAATTGGCCGACTAATAAAATAATTATTTTGTTAATTTCCATATTATTAACCAGATCAATCAAAATGTTAACCCTAAATCTCTCCGTGCCTCTCCTATTCATGTAGGTCTTTGATGAAAAATAACCCAAAACTGACATCATCCCTTCAACGGGTTGTGATTAATTGTTGGTATGTTATCAATTGTCATTAGCTAATACAAGTTACATAGGCAAGTTTAAACGGGTTGAGTCAGGTTTACAAGTTATGCGTTGGGTCAGGTCCTAACTTGTTTATTAAATGAGTTACACCAGGTTCTGAACATATTTGACATGAATAAGATACCTCAACTTAAAATACCACCCACAGAGTCATAGACTAAAATTCTTCTATCTTGGATTCTCCTATCTTTAGTTATTCTTGTAATGGAATCATACCAGGTTTGATGAGACTTTAAACTTTGTGAATGTTTTGTTATGGGCATTTATCTTATTTGATCGATATTCAACTTCATTTCAATTTAGTGTTATTTACAGTTTGTCCTCCTGAATTATACATTGATATCACTTTCCATTTTTAAACTTTCAAAGTTGACAGTTACCCCCTTGAAATTTTATTTTGTTTTGTTAATCTGATTTTGATGATTAATTAACATATCAATAAATCCATATATATATATATATATCATTATCTCATTTGCATTTGCACATATGTAGTTGGTTTGACTAACCATTTCAGGAGACAAGTTGATACAAGACAAGAAATCAAAGTTGAAGAATAATATAGGATTTATGTTTCTTGTACTTACGATTCAAATGTAACTTGGGCACTTGAACTCTTGTTGATTTCATTGCATGGTCCATAGAAAAACTCATAGAAATCTCGTACAAAATTCCATGTCAAACCGACTATCTTAGGTGAACGATTACACAGAGAAATTCTTCTTGGAACAGAGTTTCTGCTCCATTCGGTTGACCGATATACCATCTGGTTCAACTGAATTTAACAGACTTATTCCTCCCCAGAACGGTCGACCGGTAAATCATATGGTTCGACCGAATTTAACAGACTATTATTCTTTTCCAGAACGATCGACCGATTTTTTATCCTAGTTCGATCGTTAGTTTTTGTTAACTGATATATGATTTAAACATTACATTTCTACTTCATCAGTTATTTCTTTACACATGTCTTGGTTAGTGTGCAAATCGGTTGACCGAATCTTGATTATGGTTCAACCATTTGACACATCGTATTTGTCTTTAATATGATTGTTATACTTATCGTATTATACAACGATCGTATACAACTTTGAAAAATCAGAGTGCAAAGTGATATCAAGACATAGTTCATGAGGACAAATTGTAATTAACCATTCAATTTATGCAACTAACGTGAAAAACTCTTTTCGGATTTTTTTTTCAAATCCACCAATATAAATGTTATATTGGGCTCATAAACATTATACATGCCTTGTACCGAACACCATTTGGTAGTCTTGGTCAATAATGCATAGAGTATAGACCTTAGGTGTCTATATAATACTCGTTACCCGTTTAGGGCCGAACAGAGGGACAAGTATCACATGAATTTAAACCTGAATACCAGGTCACCCCAGCTTGAAAGGTAGGACCAACCCAGTTCCCAGTGGTCGGGCCCGGTATTTATATATATTTAGTATTTTATAATGTATTTTAAGTATTTTTGGATGTATTTTAGATATTTTTGGAGGTATTTAAAAAAATTAGCAGGCAATACCGACCCGACACAGTAAGGACGGGCCTGTCTGGGCCCGTGTCCCTTAAGGGGCCAAGCCTGGCCGGCCCGGTACCCTGGGTCTTGATGCCTTGTAGTACTTTACGGGTGCTCCAATTCGTGTCTGGGCAAAAGTGCAAAATTCCCGTTGTTAATGCCACAACTCAGATCACAAACCTCACCCGAACGGACCCAATAGTGTGTTGTACAGCTAGCTATCTTTCGGTTCGGAAATATTGAAATCAAATGGTTTCACAGAAATTCGTAATCCTGATGAAATGATGAATGTTTCGAATTCATGTGACACTCCAACCTGTGATATCATATTATTGCAATATAATAATATTACCCACGAACGATTCATATTCCAGTTTAACAACTTAATATACTTCCCACGTGGAGTACCGAAAACTAAACAAGCTTAGGGCCTATTGTTATCGTAGTGCTTTATAATTATGTTAAGATAATGTACCAACCAAATTTCACAAAAAGAAGAGAAGAGGAAGCATAAGAGGAGAGGAAGCATAACAACTCAAACCCTTTACATCAGTTTGAACCCCAAATGGGCAATCCGATCCAAGAAGAGCGACGATTTTAGTAGTTATTGCAAGCTAGAACTCCAGTTCGATTTGTTGCATTTTCTTTTTATCGCTTGGAAAAGAAAAGAAAAGAAAAGAAAAAAGTATTTCAAAATCAATTTCTTCCCTTCAATCAAAACCGAGGTTCCTAAGCGAACATTATCTTTTTCAACCTAAGATAGGAAACTGTAAATCAAAATTTTAGAACAAATTTCAGCTCCACGGCTATAGAAGAATTAACTGCATGGTAGTTTCTGCGAATTGGTGTTAATTGTTTAAGGAGATCGAATCAGACAGAACTCATAACACTCAACAATCACCATTCAGATAGTTTTATCAGCAAACAACATCTCAAAGGTAGCTTCATAACTATTTTCTGTTCAAACCAAACAACCAAAACCAACTCAGATATGGTCTTCATGCATAGGAGATTCCAAACTTACCTCATTGTCTTCATCGAGCAATACAGGTTACACAGCGACACATTTGACAAAAAATAGCCCCTCTGTCGAATGAATGAATGAACATTTTCAAACATCACCTCTTGATAAGAAGAGTATGATAATGGAAGGAATTCGAAATAAGAAGATTTGCCCTCGAAAGCACAATCTTTGTGATTGAGACACTATTTATAGGATGAATATAATTGTACAACTAATGTTATCAAATCATTGACAACTCACGTACACCTAGTGCTAGCTCATACACACACAGCATGTTTACATATTTAGCATTCTTTCTATATCAATGATTAATAAAGAGAACTTAATAATGTTAAACAGAATGTATATTTCACAATAATTTTTGTACAATCTATTAACAAAATCGAAGCAACTTGAGTTCCAACTGACCTCCAGACTGCAACTTAACATCCTGATGCAGAATAAAGCCGTCTGGCGATGATCCTTTATCCAAAACATATTTTGATGCTTGATTAAATTCACAATATATAACATTACTTCATTTACTCAAATATTATTCAAACAACAAGCAGCATCCGTAGACCAAAGTTCTATGTACAGAAATAACACTTGTAACTGGCAAAACAAGAAGTCGTAAAAGACGAAACTCATTCAAACAGCATTTAATTCTCATCTACATGTGAATTTCCATCTGAAGGCCGTGAAGACGACGAAGACGAACCAGAATTGCTGCTTCTCCGAGGGTCCGTAGTCGTGAACAAGTTGTTGAAGCCGCCAAAAGGCCACCAGGACCTTTGCCCGTTCCCTCCATCAACACTATCTGCACTAGAAGTATCTACTACATTCTCATTTGTTGTTGTGTTCGAGCTCTTTGACCCATCACCATCTGAAGGCATCTGGAACCGACAAACTGGGCACGAACTGTGAAGCTCCAACCACGGCATTATGCAACCAGTGTGGAACTTATGCTTGCACGGCATCTCCTTAGCTTCCGCACCAGCCTCGATATCTTCCAAGCAAACCGGGCATCCCAAAGTCTCCTTGATCTTCACATTGGGCAATGCCTCAATCGCTTCCTTCTGGGCAGGAGGAGTACCGTATCGGTTCGGGTCGTTCTCGGCCAAGTGTTGCAACAACATTTCGAGCCCTGGCCCGACAAAGTAATCTCCAAGAGAAGTGCCTACCGGAGCATCTGGGTTCTGAGTTTGGTTATTATTGGACGAACTTCGGAGAACAATGGCTTGGTTAAAAGGATTGATCAACACAACACTCTCTCGGTTACCTCTTTCCCTTTCTCGAGTCCGTTCCCTATCCGTCTCCCCGTTGTTCTCGGAATTGTTGGACTCCAACGAGAGCTCGGACCGAATGCTTTGAAGGAGTTGGAGGACCGCGGCTGGACTCCGCCTTCTCCTCCTGAGAACCGATTCAATCTCGCGGTCTTGGTCGGAGTCGGAGTCGTACTCTTCTCTTCGGTGGGTCCTACGCCGCCTTGGCGATCCCCCAATCATTCCGAGGAGAATTGGGGCCCAAAGCGAGAGGGCCCGGTCGGAGCTGAAATCGGTGTCATCATGATCTTCTCGGCCCTCCATTTCTTCTATGAATCCGCTCTCGCATTGAGGGCATTTGATCTCCTCTTCCACGATTGGATTCACCATTTGGGAGCAAACATGACACCAATATCTACCAATCAAGGGCTCACCCATCTTCCAATCTCCACTACAACAAAGTGTTGTGATCTCTAAGTGTCAAACCACACAAGAAAAAAACACCAACATGTATAGAATTAGTGTTTAATTGTTTCCACAAACAAAATATTATCTTGTGAGTACCAAAACAAGATTAGACAAACTTAAAGACCCAAATTGATGAATAGAGGGGGAAAACATATGAGATCTCAAATTACTCATTTTGCCAACATAAATATTAGATGCAATTGAGTTAAAATCGAGACATACCAAATGATAAAATGAATCAAACCATTTGGAAAGACAAAAATAATCCAAAACGGAAAAAATAATCCAAAATGAAAAATGGAAATTTTAACAAGTCAAAGCCTTCACAACAAAAATCCCTAACAAAAGCTACAAATTTCCCCCCAAAAGATCCACAAAATGGAGATTCAAAAGAAGGTTTCAACTTCAAAACCGAAACATAAAATTGCAACAGCAAAAAAAAAATTAAAAAAATCCAAACCACAAGATCTGCAAAAACAGAGCAAACAGGGGAGAGACCAAAGCGATTGCCTCGAGGACCAAATCAAGCAAAACCAAGAAGGAAAATCCATGGAAACATGCAAAGGAGAGAAAATTAGGAATTGGATAGGCGTTGGAATCCGAATTGGAGAAGAAAGGTAATACCTTTTGGCGGATCTCACTGCTTCAGAATGGCAGCAAATGGTGTTTGGCAGGAAAAGTTTGGGTAACGGGAGAGAGAGAGAGAATAAAGACCAAACAACCCTCTCTTTCTTATCTATATCTGACCTTTCTTTGTTAATCTTAATGACTTAATCTTATTTGTTTATCATAATTATGAAGTAATTTATCAAAACAAAAAAAGTAATTTTATACTGAAATATAATTATGAAGTAATGATTTTTATGTGTTTATCTCATTTTCATTTACCCTTTGCTTATACCAACTACTAAACTTGTTGACCATGAAATTTTTTTTTTAATTTTTTTAATTTACTATAATCAAAATCAAATCTCAAGATGCAATACGACGAGATCATAATTATTTATTCTTATAGTACCACAATCTGATGTGAAGGTCCGTCGGTGAAGAATTTTGCTTACCAAAACAAAAACAAACTACATGAAAAATTGAAATACACTGGCTTATACTAAAATCACGTGAACCATTATATCACGATTGTTGTCATGGTTTTTTTATCTATTTTTTGTATAAAAATCTATGTTTGGTGTTCCCTTTGACTCCCACCACTAACTCATACATGAATAATTACATCAGTCTCTATAATTTGGAGAAATGGCGAAATTGTTACTTTGTAATAAAATAAGGTGGAAAATTTAACGAGAAGATAATGCTTTGGTGGGAGATTGCAATCTTCCAGAACCTTCTTCTCTCCGTATTTTAATTTTCCTTTTGACAATTTGGCTTTATTTTATATTTGGGTTTTCAAGTCAATTTAGAACACAATAGGTTGTTGCCATCGTCTTGATGGAGAAATTTCTTTGGTTCCTAAGTTTGTTGAGTTTGGATTTAACCCACTTGAAAATATTTTCATTTTAATTAGATGTCTCTCAGTCAAGTATGTTTGTTAAAAATAGGTGAAACTATGAAAATCATCCCGCTAATATTTTTTCCAACTAAGGATTCAAATTCGTTTAAGAAGATGTAGTTGCTAAAAATCGAATCTATTTGAATCCATAACAAATATAATAATAATAATAATAATATCTGATCTATATTCGTATTTGATTTCTTAATTTAAAGATTTTGTAGAGTTTATAAGCTAAGAAGATAATAAATGATTTGCATCCGCATCTGATTGTTATTCACATTCGTTTATGGTTGTGTGTGTATGTATGTATATGTGTGTGTATATATATAGTAGTTTTCTTCCTACGAGGTATACTCATTTAAGTAAATATGAGGTACAAAATTTTGTGACCGTTGGATTAAACTACATTGTTTTTGACCGTTGATGCACTCCAAACCCTCTCAAACACCACTCTCAAATCCGCAAAACCTTCAACTTCACTCCAAACCCACGAAACCCAACTCAAAACCTTCTCTTCCACTCCAAAACCTTCAAACCTTAGATCTTCCCTTCGTTTCCGGCGACAACATCATTTACGACGAGCTATTCCTCCGTTTCCGACGATTGAGACTAGGTCTTCTCTTAGATTGCATCCAACAATGAAGAGTAGAACTTCTCCAAGATTGCATCATCGAAGTAAGATTCCATCTGTTTGTTTAGTACTGTGTACACATGGTTTGTATGCATATATCTCCTGAGGTGATTCCCACCTTCTTATTGTTCCATTTCGTTAGTTCTCCATTTCCGAAATTTACTAATTTTGTGTGTGGAGATTTCGTGTTTATTACCTAAAAATTATCCTTGCGTTGTTAAATGTATAGTAACGTGATTTCTAACTTTCCTATAAAAAAGTGATTGAATAATGATTTACGATGATGTAAAAGTTAGAAAGGATAGAAATGAAAATTGTGGATTTGAAGTTGTTAGTTGTCTACATCTACTGGGGTTTAGATATTCAATTTAGAGGTTTTCATTTTAACGATCAACCTCTCCCATAATGATATCTATAAGAATTTCGGTCTTTGGGAAGTATCATGATCATCCAATAAGAAGGGTTTCCATTTATTCAAATGAACGATTTGAACACCTATTGATTCTAATAATTGATTGTGGGGTTGATCATTGCCTTTCAATTCGTAGATGTGAATTTCGGACCTATGAATGGGGATATTCCCGATACTCACAAAGAAAAAGATTTCAATTCTTCCATGTTTCAGCAGTAGCACATTGTTCCATGGAGCTAAGATCCAAAATATGGAAGAAAAAATTAAAAAAAGGTAAGGCATTTCCTAAATCAAATCATTTTTCTTTCTTCAAAATAATGTGCTTTGACTAAAGGACAATCTTTTTTCTGGATTTTGTTGAATTATTACAGTTATTTTAGTCATTAACTAAGTAATGATCGAATGGTTCACCCATTTAAATTAATGAGACCTTCAAAAAAGCACATTGGAGGTGATGTTGGTGTCCAGAATCCGGGATGGTAATTGCCTTTTCGAAAGGGACCGGCTGAACAAAGGCTAAGGCGTTGACCCTTCACCTTGAATAGATATTTGCAGCTTCAGGTTGTTTCAGAGGCATATAGTTTATTTTTCATATTTTAGAGATCTTACAAACAATTATTTTTGTATTTCTATGTATTTCAGTTATTTTTGTGTTGATTTTTTAGAAATTTTGTTTTTATTTTAATTCCTAATTTATGTTAGGTTTTTCACAATAAATTGGTCCTTCACCACATACTAATGCTCACAATTCATCACTTTCTCTTCGTCGTTTTGCATTTCTATTTTTAACGTAAGATTGTGCATTTTTTTAATGTATGTTAATGGATTTTTGTGTAGATTTATCAACATTTACTGTTAGTTTATCAGTGTTTTGAATCACTTCATAATGACTATTTTTATTGTAAGTTTATCCTTTTATAATGTATTTTTATTGACTATTTATGTATTTTCAGTGTTAGTTTATGCAACTTTAAAGTTAGGTCATGCTTTTATAGTCTATTTGTATTGTTTATGAATTTTAATTATTTTTTGAATCATGTCGTATGTTGTTCATATTCCATCATTTAGTTGGAGATTGAGTGAGTTGGAGGTTGAGGATTCAGGTCCATTATTAGTTGAATTAACTCCAAATAGATCTGTCTCTGAAACGGAAGTATGTGCCACATCTATAATGAAGAAAAAAGGAAAGAAAGTTAAAGTACAAATGCAAATGCAAAGAAGAATGTCAGGAGAAGGAGGAGGTGAAAATATATTCTTAATTGTAAAACATTACTTATTTTTTGAGAAGCAACTAGTTGTGACTTCTGAATATTTCATTGCAGCACAAACCAAAATTCAACATAGATGTAGTGTGCCTGCATACAAGAAAATAATGGATAATGTTGAGCTTGATGAAAAACAAATACTAGCCATTTCTTCTACATGTTTCAACCAATTTTTGGAGATGGAACATTTCAATGTAGATAGATACATGATCGACGATCTATTCTGAAACTACATTGGTGGAAACACATTTTTGGTACTTGGCGAGAAGTTTGACGTTCAAGCTGTTGCAGACATTTTAGGTGTTCCAGATGGAGGCACTGACATGTTAGAAGTAAGAGACTTGGCAAGAGAAACTGACATTGCACAGACTTTGTTCGTGAGTGATGAAGATGTCTCGAGGGAAAAAGTTGGAACATTCTTTGAACAAACGGTTAAGGGACATGATGATTCTGAAATTGATCTTGTGGTGATGTTGTGGCTGCTTGTAGTGATGAGTACATTTTTGTGTCCACAATCCAATGAAACCGTGTTGAAGTACATATTATGGTTCATTAATGATTTGAGTTCATTGACATCTTACAACTGGGCTGGTTTCATCCATAAATTAATCATAAAGAATGCCAGTAGATGTCACGAAGTCATCAAAAATCGAGATAAAAGAAAGAGTAGAAAAGCAGGGGCATATGTAGTGGGTTGTGCAATGACCATTAATGTAAGTTAAAAATCTAAATTGTTACATACTTTATAGTTTCAGATTGCATAAGATGTTGAATTATTTATTTGTTTTTAATGTTAGATTTGGGTATATGAGAAAACAAGAATGTGTATGCCACAATTCCCTAACACACAATCGTAATTTAAATGATGGAAGAATCCTCTCGTTTACAAGGAAAGACGGTTGGTGAGATTTGGTCAACATTGTTTATGTTGTAATGCTCATTTTGTTGTAATTTCATCAATTTTCTTTGTATTAATTTTACTTCCTTGTGTGAATTTATTAATATTTAGTATGATTTAACTTAGTGTAACTTTTTTTATCAAGGTTTTTTGTTCTTGGCCATATTAGTAATATAACGTTTGTTAAATATTGCATTAGCAAAACAGAAAGGAGTATCATCGAGAAGTTCTTGTAAAATTATGACAACCAGTAAGTTTCCTTAGTTAATGTACTTTAATTTGTATTTGTTGTAACTAAAACTTCAAATGATGTAGTTAAAATGATGTTTTTGTCAAGTATGTTGACCATTTTTGTTCAATATATTGACTATTTTGTAGTTTGACTATTACTTGGAATGTAACTATATCTGTAAATGATGTAATTATAACAAAAATCTGTGTAATTTTTTTTCTTGATGTTATTTCTACTTTTCCCATCATTTTCTTGTTATCATAGCCATGCGATGACATTATCCTATAGGGAGGGTCATGTTAATAGAGAGAGAGTTGAATATACTTCAAAATGACACAATGTATGACCATGTAAGTGTCATGACCAAGGTTCAGAAATGCGGGATGCGGATGCGATGCGGCGAGTCACCGCATCCGACATATGCGGTATGCAGATGCGATGCGGGTGCATATGCGGTTTGCGATTTAATAATTAAATAATATAATATAGATATATTAATTATAAATTATATATATGTAATTAAAAATTTAGGTAAATTTTTGAATAATTTCTAAGATAAACAAGTTAATATTAAACAAATTAGAATAAAAAACCAAAAAATAACAACAAAAAGAAACAAAAGATGGGTGTTCTGAAATGCGGCCGCATCTACCCGCATATGCGGCCGCATCTACCCGCATATGCGGGTCAAGATGCGGGCCGCATCCGGAGGGCCGCATCTGGGAGATGCGATGCGCCTCTCCCCCGCATCGCGGCCGCATCCGCATATGCGGCCGCATAGGACCGCATTTCAGAACAGAGGTCATGACTAATAGCTTTAAATTGATATGTGTAGTTCTCTAATTTGTAAAAGATTATATTTTAATTTATTTGAGAATTACTTTTGATGCTAATTATTAATTTGCATTAATATGTTTAGGTTATTGAGGTGTATTCAGAAATTGTCAGGAATGACTTGAGAAACAAAGGGGTCGAGAACACCATAATTGCATTGTCATTTGCATCCGTAAGTTGGAAATTTTGATTTATTATAATCTCAAATGTTCTATTGTTGATTGTTACTATCATATATTGCAGAGATTATTCAAGGAAAACACGAAGAAAGCAACCAAATCTGAGATGGATAAACTGAAAACTATTTTGAGAGCCAAAGATCGAGACTTCAATTGTGTCAACAATATCCTAATGCCATTGCATGACAAGTTCCATTGGCATCTTTTGGAAGTTGATTTTCGGCACAAACAATTTAAGACATACAACCCATTAGAAAAATCACGAGGAAGCACACTTAAAGATTTCATAAGTGGGGTAAATTAGATGGGAGATGACAACAAGAATCATTGAAGTCACATTTCTTCAAAATAAGACATGAGCAAACATTTCAGTCATAGGTTTTCATGTGTGACAAGATCTATTATGTTTTGTTCAAAAATGTAAACTTGTTTGAATTTTGATCAAATGAAATCAAAGAAATATTTTACATTTTGAATTAGCAGATGTTTTAATTTTGGTAGGGTTCCATTTGATGCATTTAGGTGATTGTGGATAATGTTGCCTCATAGGGTGTGTATTTTGAACATGGATTGATATATTTAGAATATCGTTTTGTGTGTTTTTATAAAGTATTTGTGTATTTTAAACATGAATTACTGTATTTAGAATATCATTTTGTGTGTTTTTAGAATGTGTTTGTGTATTTTAACTATGATTGTTTGCATTTTAAAAATGATAGAGTATTTTATGTACATCATCACATAGGAACCATACAATTTTAACCAAGGAATAAACATCAATCTTCATAAAACATGTTAAGTTCCTATACTATGTTTGCGTTCTTAAAATATACAAACATAAAGTAAACCAAGTCCCGAAACAATAATTTTTTTCTATAATTGTCATAAAACTATTACAAGTCACATGAAGAAATATAAAAATATCATGACTGCTTTGCTTGCTATTCTGAAGTTTCTTCTAACTCCATCTGATCTACATTTTGAACGTCACAACTACGTTTCCTCAATGGACATGTACGTGAGTCATGACCAAGGTTCAGAAATGCGGGATGCGGATGCGATGCGGCGAGGCACCGCATCCGACATATGCGGTATGCAGATGCGATGCGGGTGCATATGCGGTTTGCGATTTAATAATAAAATAATATAATATAGATATATTAATTATAAATTATATACATGTAACTAAAAATTTAGGTAAATGTTTGAATAATTTCTAAGATAAACAAGTTAATATTAAACAAAAAAAGATAAAAAACTCAAAAAATAACAAAAAATAACAACAAAAAAACAAAAAAGTGGGTGTTCTGAAATGCGGCCGCATCTATCCGCATATGCGGCCGCATCTACCCGCATATGCGGGTCAAGATGCGGGCCGCATCCGGAGGGCCGCATCGGGGAGATGCGATGCGCATCTCCCCCGCATCGCGGCCGCATCCGCATATGCGGCCGCATCTGACCGCATTTCAGAACAGAGGTCATGACCAACACCATACTGGAGGCAAGACTTACATTGTCTACCATTTTCAGCCCATTTTTCTCTAGCTGGTTTGATTCTTTTATTGTCACATTTTGGCTTCCTTCCTCATTTTCCACTATCTTTCGTCTTTGCTTGACGTGGATTTAAAAGTGTTGGCTGATCTGTCACTTTTCTCAATGTTTCCGTTATTGAACTTCTGTTGTTAATTTCTTCTTCAGAGACAACTCAAACAAGTGTTTTCTTCAACTGAATTTCTTCAAATAATCCAATGAACTTACCTTTGACAAATTCAAAAAATTTATCGCTAGTTAGATCATCATTGATCACATCATTACATATTTTCATAAGCTCTACATACTTCTCTTGTTTTTCATTCTTGTTTTGTACACTATGGACGACAACCTTAATTCAATCTTTAACTTTCTTGGACCATCTTTGCAACAAAAAGTGATCGTGCAACTTTAATATAAGTTTGTGATTAAAGAGTGCCAAAATGTGACAACACGAAATACCAAAAAATTGCATCAAATTGCAACTGCATTGAGGATTGAACTTGTCCGAGGCACATCTAATTTTTTGAAATCCATTAAGATTTCCAATTCTTCGAACATGATATTGTTTGGATGCCTAAACAACATAAAGAACAACATAATGTCAAAAATTTAAATTGAAATGATTTATATGTACAGAAACAACAATAAGAGCAATAAAAACTTCAAATTCCAGTATATGTACATCAAACATAGTTACAATTACATATGACATAAGTAAAAACACCTAAAAATTAACATACGAAAACTAAAAGAATAGAAGTTAAAGCAGATGAAATGAAAGTTATATGACGAAGGTAATCATAGAGATTTGTCTGAAAAATACCTTTGAAGATGAATGTTCATCTGTCACTCACTTGATGGTATAATGTAGACATTCCTTGACTTGATCTTGAAATTTAGATAACATTTCTCGAGTCAAAAATAAGACATTTGCTTCTCAAATATTAGTTGGCTGCACAACTGTGGGATACGATAGGTATCAACATAATCCTTCAAGTTTTCTACCTCTCTTGCTTTTAGTAAAACACAATCGAGGTGAACGATAAAGTCTAATAAAATATTTCTCTCATGAACTGATTCCTTCAACATATGGTTTACCGACTCGCTGTGCTGAGTACTATTCATGCCTGCAAAAAAACACCTCTGAGAAACACTATAACCCACTTAGAACGCAGATCGTATATGTTTCGGAGCCATTTATTTTTTGACAACTTGTTCAATTGGATCAACTTGATCCAACTAGTCTCAAATTCACCATCATTTGCACTCCATAAAAGTGAATGGAAATCTCTCATTACAAGTTCACGTTCTGCAACATAACCAAGCTTGTCTGGTAGCTTTGATGTGATATACCAGATACAAAACCGATGAACAGTGTCAGGATACACTTTAGCAATAGCAACATTCATAGTTGGATCCTGGTATGTTATGATGGTTGGTGGTTGATTGACATCATTTCATGCTTATATTTGTATCTTATATCCATTATCTTACACCTAAGCAATGCTACATGACGAGTTTTATGTTTGAATTTCAGAAATAAAAAGGTTTGAAGAGAAGAGCCATGAAAGGACTCAAAAGCAGGAAAATGACTTAATCGTGAGACCTGGGGACTAAGATGCAAGGGAGAAGGACCTGAATGTAAGACCGAAGGACCTAATGAGCAAACAAGAATACTTCACACCATCATGGGGTGTATTTTGGCAATTCTATTTCGGGTCGGAGCTTCAACAAGCGAAGTAGATGCATCAAAGACAAATAAAGTCTTCCAGAAAAGCCCACAAGAAAATCCAGACCAATCAAAACACTGTAGACCGCTAATTAGTGGTCCAAGACCGCGAATTGGCGGTCACTTTGGGCCCAAATCTGCTAAGATTTCTCTGGGTTACGTATTAGTGTGTATTTAATCCATTTCTGGTATCCGTTTAGTCCCACATCGGGGGATTGTCCCGGATTACCTTTTTCTATGGCTATAAATAGAACTCTTCACCTTCTATTGTAATTACCCATTGCTTGGTGACATTCTCTCTACTAAGGAGTGAGCCTTGAAGCAAAAACACAAGGTGGAGAAGAATGTTACCTTCAATGTGAGTCATTTGTTAATAAAATAATTCTTCTAGTTTCTTTTAATCTTGTCTTTTAATTTGTGCATGTTTGTTTAGTCTTTCCTTTCCTTTTATGCTTCTTTAATATGTCTTGCTTGATTAGTGTAGTTTTATTTCAGTATAATGCTTCATTTTGTTAGAGTAGTTAGTTTAAATATGTGTGAGTAGTTTCATCCCCTTTGGGGGTGGAGTAGATGTATGTACATGTTATGTAGGTGGTATGAATGCTAGATTTTATTGTTTGTGAGAGATATTAGTATGCTTGCTTGAATTAATAAGAACTTTACTTGATGGTTTCTGCCATAGTTAGGTACACTCCATGCTCGTTATGTTCTTAATAACAACCTTGCATTGCTCATATTAATCACCTAGGTTAGTGTTGTAAATGATAGGTCTTGCCATGAGGTACTTCTTATGCATGAACAAACACTAACCACACTTGAGCTTATAGTATGCATTTAACACCACACTTATTTCATGTGCGCACACACACTCCACCCCTTAGGGGTTTCCATTCCTGTCTTTTTATCTTCTTCATTAGTTGTTTAGTTATTTCATTTCAGCTTGCTTGTTTACTAGTTTAGATTAGTGTAGTGTACTGTAATACATCTTTCTCTCCTTTTACCTCTCGCCTTCGAACAAACCAATTGTCGACACACCTCCCAGTGGACGACCCGTGTTTGCCACTGCTTCAACGCGGCCGTGCACTTGCGGTTAATATAAAACGATCAATTAGTGGTGCACAACCCATGCACTCTTGAAATTGTGAAAACACCCAAGAAAATGATTCTGCAGACTAATCTATTATAAAAGTAGATGCAAAAAGAACTGTGCTATAATGATGATTAACGCCGCAAAAAGCACCAAATATCATAGAATACATATTTGTTTGATAAGTCTATCAAAGGTAACACAATCATCAAATAACTCAAAGTCTTGAATGGAAGATGGATCAGCCCATAAACAATGACTTAGACGCCCATTTTCATCTTGACGATATGCATAAAATTAAATTAGAATTCAATTCCTTCCATTTTTTTAAAGTGATGCACAATATGCTATGCACCAAATCCCTTACTGACAATCCTATCATCTCGCCTAAGGTTGTAAATATCACATGGCAAACACCCAACTTTATCATACCCTTCACACAAAGTTGCCAAAAGTGAAGTCTGCTTCGAAACTGGAATGCTCGTTGTGTTCATTGCATCAAAAAACATTTTCTTGGCTTCTGTGATCTTACGATTGTTCTTTAGGAAATGACATTTTGTTGGTGACGTCATTTCATGATTGTGATCTTCGACAAAAGAAACAATCTTCCACTTGTCGAAAACTTTATCCAGTTTTAAATTCATACAAGCTTTGCAACCTATTCTTAAATATCCAACTTTCCATTTTTTTGATGAATCAGCTTTAGGTACATAAGTCCCTTGTCTTGAGCAAACAAAAATTTTCCAACCTAAAGTTCTACCACTTGAACTGTACTTATAATATGTTGAACCTCTACGAACCAAAAATCCTTTGTTTCTAGCATATAAGAAATAAAACATCTTTGCCTCTTCAAGAGTATCAAATGTTTGATAAAGATGAGGTTTATTAGACTCCACCTCTTCAGAACATGAAATGACAACCATATTTTCACTTGTTTTGAGCTCTAATTTCATTAGAATCAACATTCATAATTTCACTTGATTCAACCCTAATTTCAATAGAATTGTCAGCTATATTTTCACTTGGTTCATCCATAATTTGATTAGAATCAATAGACAAGATGAGATACCCTATAAATTAAAGAACACAAAGTTAATCATCAATGATTGAAAAGAATGATACTAAAAATACATCATATATAACTAAAAAACAATATAATCAGCCAATTAACATATAAATAACCAACAAAATAGAAACTAACCCCGATTGAAGAAATTTGATGTTTAAAGGTAGGAATGTGGTTTCAAATATAATAAATTCACATCATTAAATTCTAAACGCTAAAGATCACCTGGCCAAAACAAACAGATCTAGTCAACACGCAATCGTAGAAGTAGTTTTGCCGCTAGAGAGGACGCCAAAGATCGGCCGAAATCTCTCCCTAAATCACGTCGACAAAGATGAACAAATCAAGCCACCGGAAGATCTCGTTTCTGGAGAGGAGGACACCAAAGATCGGCCAAAATCTCACCCCAAATCACACTACCGGAAGCTCTCGTTGCTGGAGAGGAGGACACCAGAGACATGCCAAAATCTCACTCCAAATCACACCGCCGGAGATGAACAATAAATGATGGATTTCCCGATATTAGAGAGAGAGAGGGACGAAGTAAAAAATGTTGGGTTGTGGGTGGTTGAGAAAGAAAGGAATTTGTTGGGTTTGATACGTGAGCATTTGAGAGAGAATGGTGATGTATTTTGGGGATGAACCATTAGATTGATTCAGGAATATATCCAACGGTTAAGATATTTGTACCTCATATAACATTAGATGAGGTATACCTCATAGGAAAATTGACCAATATATATATTACAAAACTGAACAACAATCACATCCATATTGTTAATTAAGTTGCAACAACGCAGCTCATTTCGAACAAACGACCCAACTTATTTGATGAAAACAAGCCAGCTCGTTTGGTGAAAACGACTCAGTTCATTGGTGTGTCCCGTTAGGCCATTTGTACGTCCCACGCGGGACTGCTGCGTCTCAGCTCATTTGAGGGGGGAAACGACTCAGGTCGTTTGGCTCGTTTGTTCAAAACTAGCCAGTTCGTTTGATAGAACAAACCAACTTGTTTTGTGATTTTTACAACTCGTTTATCTTGATTCAATGTGTTCGTGTCGGTACAAGTTAACTTGTAACAAATTGGTTTGTGATGATTTCAACTCGTTTGTCTTGATTGAATTTGAATCTAACAATGGTGACATAAAGTCATTTTAAAACATATATTTTTTCATAACAACGCAAATAATTCTGAAATTGAACATAACATGTTCACTTAAGAAATTAAATTGTACACATTAATGTTCTAACACTCAAAACCATTGTATATGTTGTTAATTAAGTTGTGTCATGTAGAACAAATTGTTTCATGTCTTAGAGAAAAGTATTTTGTTTGTTAAAATGAATCAGGTTGTAAATTAAGTTGCAACCCAGCTCGTTTGGTAAAAACAAGCCAACTCGTTTGGTGAAACAACACAACTCGTTGGTGCGTCCTGCCAGGTTGTTGGTACATCTCACGCGGGACTGTTGCATCCGAACTCGTTTGAGGGGGGAAAACAACACAACTTGTTTGGTGAAAACAACTCAGGTCGTTCGGTTGGTTTGTAACAAACCAGATCGTTTGATAGAATGATCCAACTTGTTTGATGATTTTTACAACTCGTTTATCTCGATTCAATGTATCCAAGTAACAAGTTGGTTTGTCTCGCCTCAAGCTTCCTGTCCGTACAAGTTAACTTGTAACAAGTTGTTTTGTGATTATTTTCAACTCGTTTGGTCCCAATATGGATTCAGGACACACTCTGGACACAATATGGACACATCTGGACAAATTTGGACACCTCTAGACAAATCTTGACATGTCTGGACACAATATGGACACATTCTGGACAAATTTGGACACACATTGACACAATATGAGCACATTCTGGACAAATCTGGACACAAATGAATACATTCTAGAAACAATATTGTAATAACCTAATCTAAACACTAAAATTAAACTAAACTAAACCTAATTAACCTAATTAAACCATGATTAGTGAAGGATGAGGTGGAGAATTGGATAAGAATTGAGAGATGAGGTGTTGGAATAGGATTGGAGGAGATAGAGGTGTTGAGTTTTGAGGTAAATATATATAGGTAGATAAGAATTTAATTGAAACGTTTTTGCTTCTTTGTTTTGAACAACCAGAGAGTGAGAGAAGAGTTTGGAGAAGAAGAAGAAGTGAAGAAGAAGAAGAAGAAGAAAGGAAGAAGAAGAGAAGAAGAAGTGGAGTGAAGTGGTGCAAGCTTGGGAGGCTTCCACAACCGTCAAAAGGTATGCCAAGTCTTCATATTAACTCCCCAAGAGGTGTGGGAGTGTAGAGGACGGCGTTGGTGCCGTTTCTCCGGTGAAAACCCTACTGGACGGAGGTTGAAGACGACTGGTTCGGTCGACCGTTGAGTGTTTCGGTCGTCCGAACAACGTTTAAATGATGCCTGTCCAGTGGGAAGATGTATTGTTCGGTCGACCGGTATATGGGTCGGTCGACCGATATTTATAAATATTAACTTACTGCCCGAAAACGTTCGAACGATGTCTTTGTGACGGTCGACCGTTTATGCCAAATTTCGTGGGAAATAAAGGGTTACATTAGTCGGTCGACCGGTGTTGTTTCGGTCGACCGAACCCAGTAGATAGGTTAGACAGGCCTTCGACCGACCGAGTGTGTGTCTCGGTCGACCGAACTGCGCAAGGTCGGTTATGAGCGTTGACCCTCTAAACGGTCGAACGCTCTGGATCCGGTCGACCGACCGCGTGCAGTTTTCCTGCAGTGATGTGACTGTAGATCGGTCGACCGGGAGGTAGGTTTCGGTCGACCGAATGCTGTAGGCAGGATTCAGGCAGTTTTCCTTATCGGTGGAACGGACCCTGGTTTGACCGATTGGATATATATTTATATAAAATGTATAGCGTAGACCTTCCAAACGGTCGACTGCTAGATGACTTTTGTTAGACCAAGTGGTCGGTATTTCGGTTGGCGTGATTCGACCAATAGACTTGTTTGTACAGTACCGTGTACTGTGTGGGGGACCGGTCGACCGGTGTGATTTTAGCGGTTGACCGATCTTCCGCAGGTTGGTGGATTTATCCACACGCGATCCGTTGAGTATAGGTCGACTACCGGCTCCGAGGCGACGGTTGATTACCGGCTTTGAGAGCTACGGATTTCACCTTCGACGAAGGCGTATTATTGTACTACTGTTTCCTCTCTTACCGAGCGGGGTGTGAGAGATGTGTGCCGTAAACCTTGGGCAGTTTGCGAGGGTTTAGCGGTAGGCCGAGGATGTTCCGGCAGGGTGCGCGTTTGGCAGCTCTTGGGGGAGCAGCGGCTGTCGTCTGACCCGAGTTGTGTATTCGGCGGGCTGACTCGCTCCTGGAGTGCGGCGTGTACCGGGGGTTCCTTCCTGCACTTTTTGGGAGCAGTGGTGTCGACTGACCCTTGTGAGGCAGCGATGGACTGACTTGACCCTAGTGGCAGGAGTGGTTCAGTGTCGCGGAGGCGGTGAGGGCATTATTGTGGGCCCGAGGTGGATGATCATGTGCATTGTATTGCATTGTCTTTAATTCCTTTTTATATTTTTAGGAGGCTTGGTATACGGGGTTCCTTCACGGAACTCAGGCATGTTTGTTTGTTTTCATTTCAGGTAGCGAGTAGCATTAGAGTCAGGTGGTGACCGAGGAGAGTGCCCCTGGGATTAGATCCTGTTCTCTTTTATATCTTCTTTTGTTTGAGGTAGTGATTACATGTATATTCACTTTTGTTGTAATCACAGTTGACTCATTTATATAGTTTGACTTCCACGTGGGTCTGTATTTTATATATTTTATATATATGTTGGTTTGTTTTCCCGTGACGTGCCCTGTGTTGACCGTTGACGGTCTTTATTATTATTTAAATTTTCCGCTGTTTTCGGGTACGTTACAATTTGGTATCAGAGCGTTGATCTCGGCGTACTTGTCCAAAGAAACCACCTTTGAGTTAGGATTTAGGTTTTAGAGGATCATGCATGCATATTTTATATTGATGATTGTCATGTTTTCCTTTGGCAGATGCCTCCTAGACGGGGGAAGGCTGTTGCCCGTACTCGCGGTGAGAGTGAGACCGCGAGGGATGAGGCATGTGAGGATGAGCGTCGGACGTTGTTCGATACGGTCGGACGTCTGACAGAGATGCTACAGCAGCAGACAGCACAGACTGGGCAGACGGGGACTGGCGCTATGCATGACCGGTTTATGCGCCAGCATCCGCCTACCTTTCTGGGGCAGTATGACGCAGAGGCTGCGGAGGAGTGGATCTTCACGATGCAGAAGATCTTCAGTGCTATTGGTTGTCCTCCAGAGGCGAGAGTGGGTCTGGCTACATATGTTTTGGGCGGTGCTGCGTCCAACTGGTGGAGGTCCACATCTGCGGTGGTGTTTGCGGACAGAGATGATATAGCCTGGGAGGAGTTCGTTAGCGAGTTCAACGAGCAGTACTTTCCGCAGCATGTTCAGGACGCGAAGAGGGAGGAGTTTCTAAGTCTTCAGCAGGGAGACATGACTTTGGCAGGCTACATCGGGAAGTTCAACGCCCTTGAGCGTTACTGTCCCGAGATGTATATCACACAGGAGCAGAGAGCTGGGAAGTTTGTCCGAGGGCTCCGGAAGCAGTTGAGGACGAAGGTGCTGACACATATGCCGAGCACGTTAGCCGATGCAGTGAAGAGTGCTACTGTTCTCGATCGTGACTACAGAGAGAACTACCAGGATGAGAGGAGGCCATCGGGTAGGTTCTCTGGGCGGCCGGGAGGTCAGACTGGAGGAAATCCGGACGAGAGGGCCGTGCTTCACCCCCGGAGCATGTCATGGTTGTGGCCAGCTGGGCCACTTTATTAGGAGCTGTCCGAGCCGAGGAGCTGGACCGAGCAGACCACCGGGTTTACCAGCACCAGGCAGAGGTGGAGGCGGAGGTAGACCACCTTTCAGACCACAGCAGGGGCAGCGCACTGACAGAGTTTTCACCATCCAGGCAGAGGAGGCTCGGGATGGAGGCGCCGTTGTGGAAGGTACGCTTCTTGTCGCAGGTCAGTAGCTAGGGTGCTTTTTGATTGTGGCGCAACACACTCGTTCATCTCAGAGCGATTTGCGGGAGTGTTGGGCTGTACCCTTGCGATGTTGACTGCCACGTTGGAGGTCAGCACACCCCTGGGTCTGGTGGGCACTGTGGGGAGAATTGTCCCCGGCGCCACGGTTGTTTCGGGAGATCAGGAGTTTCCGGCAGACCTGGTCTTGCTACCGATGGAGGACTTTGATGTCATACTTGGGATGGGTTGGCTGTCCCAATATGATGTTCGAGTCTTGTGCCGTGAGAAGAAGATTTTGATCCCGAGGAAGGGTTTGCCTGATATTCTGATTAGAGGAATCAGAAACAGAGGGGGTCACATTATTGTATCTGCCGTGAGAGCTCAGAGGCTGTGGCAGCAGAGATGTGCAGCGTTTCTGGCGACACTTGTAGTTGCGGAGGCAGAGTCTCAGAGGCTAGAGGACATAGAGGTGGTGCTGGAGTTCGCGGATGTTTTTCCAGCGGACGATACAGACATTGGAGGACATGCTGAGAGCGTGCACACTTGACTGGGCCGGGCATTGGGATGAGCAATTGCCGTTGATCGAGTTCGCCTACAACAACAGCTACCATTCGAGTATTGGGATGGCACCATATGAGGCATTATACGGGAGACCGTGTAGATCGCCGGTATGCTGGAGTGATGTGGGCGAAAGACAGCTAGTTGGACCTGACATTATCCAGTTGTATTCAGAGAAGGTCGACGTGATTCGGAGACGACTAGCTACAGCACAGAGCAGGCAGAAGAGTTATGCTGATACGCGGAGACGTGAGCTAACTTTTGAGGTAGGAGATCATGTCTTCCTGAAGATCTCACCTTCCAGAGGGGTGATGAGATTCGGGAAGAAGGGGAAGTTGAGTCCGAGGTATGTTGGACCTTTTGAGATATTGGATCGGGTCGGTGAGGTGGCATATAGGATTGCACTACCACCACAGTTCGCAGGACTTCACAACGTCTTCCATGTTTCTATGCTGAGGAAGTATGTGGCCGATCCAGCTCATGTGATAGAGATAGCAGTACCAGAGATCCAGCAGGATTTGTCATTGGATGAGAGACCAGTTGAGATTGTGGATCAGATGGTACATCAGCTCAGGAGGAGAGCGATTCCGATGGTGAAGGTCAGGTGGCAGCATCACACTGTCAGAGAGGCTACCTGGGAGATCGAGGAGGATGTCAGGAAGCATTATCCAGAGTTGTTCCGGTGATGCATTGCATACATTGCATCATATGTCTTTCATTTAGATTACTTTTACATCAATAAATGCTACTAAGGTATGTGTTTAGTCTTATTTACAGAATACAGGGACCTGAATGCAATTTACCCACATCCCGAGCATAAACGCGTGCAAAAGACTCATTTCTATCATAAAGACCAAGCTCAAGATTATCGGGTTACGAATGAAAATGTATCCAAGCATAAAAGCATTCAAGTCCTAATTACAAAAAGAACAAGGACTTAAGCACAAAAGTAGCCGGGGACTTAACTGCAAAAAGTCAAGGACCTAATTGCAATTAAAGCACCAAAATATTATCTTGGAGAAAATCTAAAGAAAAATCAATGTAAATCTCCAAACATATAAAGGAATTAATCCGGAGCTCAAAAGAATGGAAAGAAATCATCCAGACGCGCAAAGGAGGATCAAATCATACCATAAACTACCAGCAAAAATCCGGATTAAATCAGAGAAGATTGTGCGGCGAAATCGCCGCATATCACATACATTGTGCGGCGGAAACGCCGCCCCCTTGGCGATCCGTGTGCTCCAATTTTGTCCAGTCATGTCTGGACACGTGTACTCTCCAATTCTATACTTAGGTCTCTTGTAACAACTATAAATAGCCCCGAGAACGATGTTAGAAGGGTCCTTGGCCTTAGACCTAGTTTTTAGTTGTTATTTGTACTTGTCTTTATTTTAGTAATAAAATTCTGTCTTTTATTTCTTGTTTTTACTTTTCTTTTGTAATGCCTCTAGGATCCCTTCTTCCTCCCTCCATGAGTTTCTAACTCTTTCCAAAGGGTGGAGGTGACGGATTTAGGGTGAAGAGAAGATGAATGAATGTTATTATTTTAATTTCGTGTTAGTATATTTTGATTACTTGAGTTTATGTTAAATCATTTATCATGTAATGCTTTATAACTAATATGATTTATTATAAGTTTCTGAATTCTCTAATCTAAACCCTAAATCTAAACCTCCACCCAACGGAATTCACTTCTTTGTTCTTGTTTTAGTTTTAATTGTTCTTGTTTCTTGCTTTAGATAATTAAAAATCAAAAATCTCAAAACCAACCTTATTATTGTTCTCTCTCTCTCTAATCGAAAATCCAAAAATAACAATATCTCTCCCTCCTTGTGTTCGACCCGTATTTGCCACGTCTTCATTGACACCGTGCACTTGCGGTATAAATTTAATTCTCATCAAGTTTTTGGCGCCGTTGCCGGGGAGGCGACGCAGATTTTGTTTATTTTTGTGTTTTCAATTTTATTCTGTTTATCTTGTGCGCGATCTAAATATTTGGATTTGTGTTTCAGGAGACAACAGAGTGCACGGCAAAATCCGGGCACCTTCTGAGCTTAACGAGCGGCGGAATCGCCGCACATCAAGAGGAACCTGCGGCGGAATCGCCGCACAATTGAAGCATCTGGGCTTCAAATTTTTCTGGGGTTAGCACCATCTCTGGGTGGACGCGTGGAGCTACTGAAATTTCGAGAGCGGGCGGCGAACCCGACTGAGCATTGCGTAGGTAACCTTTGTTGCCTTTTTCCTCGTAATTTCTAGTTTCGGAAAATTTCCTTTTCATAGAACTGCATGTGTTAGGGCAAAAATTCCATAATTTGCAATAATTCAACTCTAACCTAAAATTGGCAAAATTAGAAAGGCCTTAGTGCATGCATCATCTAGTGTTTTGTATGTATTATTCTTGCTAAATTCTTGCAAATCAATTTCTGTTGAAGAGTGCTGGAGTCAAGGTACGTATCGTGGTTTTTATCGATTGCATTTAGGCATATAATTCAGTTTGCATACAACCTTGCAATTGCCCCCAACTAAAGACCAATGTTTGACTATCTTTGCTAGATCTAAGTTAAACTATCTTAAGGGCAACTCCATAGGCAAAGATACGGTGGGGATTTCACCACCCTTCCGTGGCCCACAAATCACAATCCTAAAGTGTCACCCAAGCCTTAAATTAAAATCAATTAGACATTGACCCTTAAGGACTCGGACTCAATTAAGGAGAAGAATTGGTTTGACTTGCTATGACCTGAAGCCGATCGAATTTAATTTGGTGTCTAGAAAGTGTTTTTGTGTTGACGAAAGTCTTCCAAGCAAAGTGGTTGTCTAATTGGCACCGACTCTGTCGGAAGCGCCCCCACTAGCTATACACGGCCTGGCCAAGTTGGTTTGATTAGTGAGGGAGGTGAATCAAGCAAATCAATTCGACTCAACCAGTTAGGAGTCGTCTAGATCTAAGTGACACTAGGTCTAGGATTGTTTGAACCGTGCTTGTTTGGGAAACCTCTGACCGACCTTCTTTTCTACCTTTAGAGTTAAGTTTCCCTTCTCTTCTGAGTCATCTTCTTCTCACCTACTTATACGTTCTAGTCTCCTCCCCTTTACATTCTCTATTAGCATTTTAGGGTCGAGTCGAGAACTTGTGCTTGCTTAGCCTCCTAAGGGTAAGAGTACTTGACTCAAGAGTGTTTTGATGGATGGTTACATGAGCAACCATCCATATCATTGTTGGGACCAGGACAATGCTTCCTGGTATTCTAAAGTCATGCAGGCTGGGGTGGCTCAGACTAACACCCCATATGATTGGGACAATCCTAATTGTATGACTGAGCAATCTTCATATTGGGGTAACATGAGAGAGGCACTGACTGCTAGACCACAATCTAGTTATGTTGGATCATATGCTGGTCAACGAACTGACACATCACAACAAACTTTTGCCTCCTTCATGCGTTGGGCTGACAACATGAGTGCACCGGTGGCTCCAATAGCCGTACCATGCGACTGTTGCGGGTTGAGTGGTCATGTTATCAGGGAATGTCCTTATGTTCCCCCAGAGCCTGAGTATAAGCATACCTTTTCCCAAAATGCTCGATATGACCGTTACACATCCGCATATAACCCAAGAGTGATGGATTCATGGGGAAACAATTCATATCCAAATTCTTATACTTCATTTTCGCCCAAATATCCTTCTCCCGAATACCCAGAACTCTACCAACACCCCACTTCAAATCATTGGACTTATTCTCAGCCCACCAACACCCAACCTAAAAATGTCCCGAGTTCTGACTCGAACCTCAAAGTTGACCACATACCTGATACCTTGGAACAAGCTTTCCATACGTTCATGACAACCACTCAACAGTCCGTAGACAATATGGTATTACAATTGAGTCAAATGTCACAGCAATTAAGTGAGGAAAGTAACTTTTCGTGTCAACATGAGGATTCATCTTTTAGTATCGAACCACCACCACATACACAAATTCAAAGCACAATCTTTCAAAGTCAAATTCCTAGTCGGTCTGAGGGACTTGGGATTTCAATTCACGATCACTTAGTGGAGGATTCGATTTATATTGAGAAAAACATGGACCAATTTCATTATGAGTCAGCACAGGATTGTGCCCTATCTTCTTGTCCCATGGCCCTTGAGCCACATGATCTTCATGTTGCATCTCTTAAGGACTCACCTCTGGTGGAGCAAGGGCTCCCTAGCACCCTCAATTTCAAACAACCTGGTGAGAGTCTGTCTCTCACCATTGTTCCTGATCATCTTGGAAATGATGGAACATCAAACAACCACATAGCTCATGAGGGTATTAGAAGTGCCTTAGAAGATACCTTGGGTATGAGACCCACTTTTTGTTCGCCTGGTGTGTCGGACATGCCTAACAAGGTTCTTGACCTCGTTCCGACACACCAGCCAGTTGGTTGGAGAGTTTGGATTGATTATCATAACTTCAACACCGCAAAGGGAGAAACTCCTCTTCCGTTGCCCCTTAATTCCCAAACTCTCGAGAGGTTCAAGCTCTTTCAGTTTGATCCTTTGAATGAGACGCCTTTGCGTCCAATTCATGAACCTCTAAATTCATCTAGCGCTTTTTGTGAAGGCGGTCCACACATGCATTTTCTGGCCCCATGTGGTGTCATGTTTCCTTTTCAGGTACACTGACCCACTCTTGAAGTTTCCATTTGATGTCTCTTGACAAATGAAGATGGGAACTTATGTTTGTACATAGTTATATATGTATAACAATAAATAAATAAATAAAAATTCATCTGTTGTACTTATCCCTTCTTTAGCATCTCACAGGTTTTTTGAGGGAATTCGGGTTTTTGTCCATCAACAGAGCCATGAACTTTCCTTTGTACTTCACGTTGGTGAGATCTTTCCTTTTTCATGCATAAATCCATGTAGTATCTTGCTCACATTTATTGAGGACAATGCATGATTTAGGTGTGGGGGGTGTTTATGTATATATCTATCTATATATCTGTTCTTTTATCTCTAAAAAAAATTCAATGTTTCATGATAGCTTAAGATTGAACCACCAAAACCCGAGTACAAATTACATTCAGTTTTTGTTCCTTATTATATAGTTCTACTTGTAGAAATTATGACATAAATCTAAGTTCTAAAGAAATAACCTATTGCCCTTTAAGACATGTATGCACTTAAATTGGATGAATCAAATCTTTGAAGTGGTTGATAAAAAGCAGAGGTTGAGGAAAATATACCGGGAAGTGTGGACTTCTAATAGCAATTAAGCCTTGAGAAAAATAAAATAAAAATAAAGGAATAAAGTGAGGAAACACATTTTGCAAAATGACTACAAAAGCCCAAGCCTTTGAGTCACTGGTCCGTAGGGGTATCTTGAAACCCGGTAACTTGAGTCTACCAGCTCGGGATTATCGACCAAACTCGCTACACGAATGCAAAAAGGGTAAAAGTGTCAAAAAGCAAATGTGTTGAATCACGGAAGAAAAGAAAAAAATAATACTCAAGGCCCAAAGCTAAAAGAATGATCCATGTCATGGTTGATCCGAATGATACTTCACCACCAGAGGAGGCGTGCAAAATAATTCAAGTGATAAACATGTGTAGAAGGGTTAGTGGTGTGAATGTTGGAGGAACAAAGACCAAGTCATATTTTTAATGAGTTAGATTTATATAATGAGCATGCAAAAAAAAAATTCTTAGTGAAATGTATAAGGTTGAGGTAGGGATATTGAGAACTATTAATGAAACGTTGATTTAGGATTTTGTGGGTATATCCGCTAAAAACCCTCAGGAGACAACACTCCTCCCCCTTGGCAACAAGGAGGTTTAACGGCTTGTTGCACATGCTAAGTGCAACCGTGATTCCTACGAAAGTGAGTTAGGATTTCCCTGTTTTCATTTTTTTTATATATTCTGTTTTGCTAGGGACTAGCAAAATCTAGGTGTGGGGGTATTTGATGCATTGCATACATTGCATCATATGTCTTTCATTTAGATTACTTTTACATCAATAAATGCTACTAAGGTATGTGTTTAGTCTTATTTACAGAATACAGGGACCTGAATGCAATTTACCCACATCCCGAGCATAAACGCGTGCAAAAGACTCATTTCTATCATAAAGACCAAGCTCAAGATTATCGGGTTACGAATGAAAATGTATCCAAGCATAAAAGCATTCAAGTCCTAATTACAAAAGGAACAAGGACTTAAGCACAAAAGTAGCTGGGGACTTAACTGCAAAAAGTCAAGGACCTAATTGCAATTAAAGCACCAAAATATTATCTTGGAGAAAATCTAAAGAAAAATCAATGTAAATCTCCAAACATATAAAGGAATTAATCCGGAGCTCAAAAGAATGGAAAGAAATCATCCAGACGCGCAAAGGAGGATCAAATCATACCATAAACTACCAGCAAAAATCCGGATTAAATCAGAGAAGATTGTGCGGCGAAATCGCCGCATATCACATACATTGTGCGGCGGAAACGCCGCCCCCTTGGCGATCCGTGTGCTCCAATTTTGTCCAGTCATGTCTGGACACGTGTACTCTCCAATTCTATACTTAGGTCTCTTGTAACAACTATAAATAGCCCCGAGAACGATGTTATAAGGGTCCTTGGCCTTAGACCTAGTTTTTAGTTGTTATTTGTACTTGTCTTTATTTTAGTAATAAAATTCTGTCTTTTATTTCTTGTTTTTACTTTTCTTTTGTAATGCCTCTAGGATCCCTTCTTCCTCCCTCCATGAGTTTCTAACTCTTTCCAAAGGGTGGAGGTGACGGATTTAGGGTGAAGAGAAGATGAATGAATGTTATTATTTTAATTTCGTGTTAGTATATTTTGATTACTTGAGTTTATGTTAAATCATTTATCATGTAATGCTTTATAACTAATATGATTTATTATAAGTTTCTGAATTCTCTAATCTAAACCCTAAATCTAAACCTCCACCCAACGGAATTCACTTCTTTGTTCTTGTTTTAGTTTTAATTGTTCTTGTTTCTTGCTTTAGATAATTAAAAATCAAAAATCTCAAAACCAACCTTATTATTGTTCTCTCTCTCTCTAATCGAAAATCCAAAAATAACAATATCTCTCCCTCCTTGTGTTCGACCCGTATTTGTCATGTCTTCATTGACACCGTGCACTTGCGGTATAAATTTAATTCTCATCATCTGGTAAGTCAGTTGTTTCGAATTTCGCGGACGAAATTCTTTTAAGGAGGGTAGATTGTAATAACCTAATCTAAACACTAAAATTAAACTAAACTAAACCTAATTAACCTAATTAAACCATGATTAGTGAAGGATGAGGTGGAGAATTGGATAAGAATTGAGAGATGAGGTGTTGGAATAGGATTGGAGGAGATAGAGGTGTTGAGTTTTGAGGTAAATATATATAGGTAGATAAGAATTTAATTGAAACGTTTTTGCTTCTTTGTTTTGAACAACCAGAGAGTGAGAGAAGAGTTTGGAGAAGAAGAAGAAGTGAAGAAGAAGAAGAAGAAGAAGAAAGGAAGAAGAAGAGAAGAAGAAGTGGAGTGAAGTGGTGCAAGCTTGGGAGGCTTCCACAACCGTCAAAAGGTATGCCAAGTCTTCATATTAACTCCCCAAGAGGTGTGGGAGTGTAGAGGACGGCGTTGGTGCCGTTTCTCCGGTGAAAACCCTACTGGACGGAGGTTGAAGACGACCGGTTCGGTCGACCGTTGAGTGTTTCGGTCGACCGAACATCGTTTAAATGATGCCTGTCCAGTGGGAAGATGTATTGTTCGGTCGACCGGTATATGGGTCGGTCGACCGATATTTATAAATATTAACTTACTGCCCGAAAACGGTCGAACGATGTCTGTGTGACGGTCGACCGTTTATACCAAATTTCGCGGGAAATAAAGGGTTACATTAGCCGGTCGACCGGTGTTGTTTCGGTCGACCGAACCCAGTAGATAGGTTAGACAGGCCTTCGGCCGACCGAGTGTGTGTCTCGGTCGACCGAACTGCGCAAGGTCGGTTACGAGCGTTGACCCTCTAAACGGTCGACCGCTCTGGATCCGGTCGACCGACCGCGTGCAGTTTTCCTGCAGTGATGTGCCTGTAGATCGGTCGACCAGGAGGTAGGTTTCGGTCGACCGAATGCTGTAGGCAGGATTCAGGCAGTTTTCCTTATCGGTGGAACGGACCCTGGTTTGACCGATTGGATATATATTTATATAAAATGTATAGCGTAGACCTTCCAAACGGTCGACTGCTAGATGACTTTTGTTAGACCAAGTGGTCGGTATTTCGGTTGGCGTGATTCGACCAATAGACTTGTTTGTACAGTACCGTGTACTGTGTGGGGGACCGGTCGACCGGTGTGCTTTTAGCGGTTGACCGATCTGCCGCAGGTTGGTGGATTTATCCACACGCGATCCGTTGAGTATAGGTCGACTACCGGCTCCGAGGCGACGGTTGATTACCGGCTTTGAGAGCTACGGATTTCACCTTCGACGAAGGCGTATTATTGTACTACTGTTTCCTCTCTTACCGAGCGGGGTGTGAGAGATGTGTGTCGTAAACCTTGGGCAGTTTGCGAGGGTTTAGCGGTAGGCCGAGGATGTTCCGGCAGGGTGCGCGTTTGGCAGCTCTTGGGGGAGCAGCGGCTGTCGTCTGACCCGAGTTGTGTATTCGGCGGGCTGACTCGCTCCTGGAGTGCGGCGTGTACCGGGGGTTCCTTCCTGCACTTTTTGGGAGCAGTGGTGTCGACTGACCCTTGTGAGGCAGCGATGGACTGACTTGACCCTAGTGGCAGGAGTGGTTCAGTGTCGCGGAGGCGGTGAGGGCATTATTGTGGGCCCGAGGTGGATGATCATGTGCATTGTATTGCATTGTCTTTAATTCCTTTTTATATTTTTAGGAGGCTTGGTATACGGGGTTCCTTCACGGAACTCAGGCATGTTTGTTTGTTTTCATTTCAGGTAGCGAGTAGCATTAGAGTCAGGTGGTGACCGAGGAGAGTGCCCCTGGGATTAGATCCTGTTCTCTTTTATATCTTCTTTTGTTTGAGGTAGTGATTACATGTATATTCACTTTTGTTGTAATCACAGTTGACTCATTTATATAGTTTGACTTCCACGTGGGTCTGTATTTTATATATTTTATATATATGTTGGTTTGTTTTCCCGTGACGTGCCCTGTGTTGACCGTTGACGGTCTTTATTATTGTTTAAATTTTCCGCTGTTTTCGGGTACGTTACAAATATGGACACATCTGAACAAATCTGGACACAATTTGGGCACATCTTGACACAATATGACACAATGTGGACACAATGTGGACACATTGAGACTGGTGCGTCTTCCACGTCATTTACGAGCCCATTAAGTTCCAAATTTCGAAATATGTCAAACACAAAAATTGCGTCTCAAAATTGTCTTTGTAATGAGTTATTAATCACCTTATTTGGATATCGGAGGAGAGAGTTATGCACAAATTATTAATGATCTTTCGATTTTCCAGTTTTCAAATACAATTTGTCTTGAGACACATTTTTTACTCTTGTATCGTCGGAATTTGGCAAGTCATAAGATTTTAATATGTGCTCATTTCAATTATCTTTCCAATGAATCTAGAATCATCAAATGCTATATTTGGATGTGGATGTTATGAGTAAAACAAGTGATGTATCACACACGAGACGATTGCGTCCCGAGCAGGACTGGTGCGTCTTCCACACCATTTATGAGTCCATTATGTTCCTAATTTAGAAATATTTTAAATAAAAAAATGGGTCTCAAAATTATCTTTGTAATGAGTTTTAATCGTCTTATTTGGATATAGGAGGAGAGAGTTATGCACAAATTATTGATGATCTGTTGATTTTTCGGTTTCAAAATACGGTCTGTCTTGACACACTCTTTCACCTCCATATCATTTGAATTTGGCAAGTTGTAAGAGAGATTAATATGTGTTTCTTTCAATTATCTTTCCAAATGATCTGGAATAATCTAATTCCATATTTGTATGTGGATGTTATGAGTAAAAGAAGTGATGTGTCACATGCGGGACGAGTGCGTCCCGAGTCGGATTGGTGCGTCCCGCACGGGATGAGTCTGTCCCGAGTTGGCCTGGTGCGTCTTCCATGCCATTTTTTATCCCATTAGGTTTTGAATTTGGAAATATCTTAAATAGAAAAGTTTTGCTTCTCAAAATGTTATTTGTAACGAATCTTGAATCACTATATCTAGATATCGGATGAGAGAGTTATGCACAAATTATTAATGATTTGTTGATTTTCCAGTTTCCAAATATGGTTTGTCTTGACACACATTTTTCACCCCCTATCATTTGAATTTGGCAAGTGTTAAGAGACTAATATGTGTTCCTTTCAATTATTTTTCCAACAGATCTGGAATCATCAAATTTCATATTTGGATGTTGATGTAATGAGTAAAACAAGTGGTGTCACGTGCGGGACGAGTGTCTCCCAAGCAGGACCAATGCATCTTCAATATCATTTATGAGTCCATTAGGTTCTGAATTTGGAAATATGTAAAACATGAAAGTTTTGTTTCTTGAAATCGTATTTGTAATGAGTCTTAAATCATCTTATTTTGATATCGGATGAGAGAGTTATGCAAACATTATTGATGATATGTTGATTGTCAAGTTAATAAATACGGTATGTCTTGACACACGTTTTTCACCATTGTATCATCCGAATTTGGCTCATTACAAGAGAAATGAATATGTTCTCCGTTCAATTGTCTTTCCAACGGATCTAAAATCATCTAATTTTCTATTTTTATGTGGATGTTATGAATAAAACAATCCTGCTCATTTGGAAAAAATGATGCAGTTTGTTTTCTGTTCTCTCAAATTAGCAATCTTCCACACCTTTATGGACTCGTTTGGTTCCTAATATGAAAATATGTAATATATCAAAGTTATGCTTCTCGAAATTTTCTTTATAACAAGTCTATAATCTGCTTATTTGGATATTGAAGGAGAGAGCTATGCACAAATGATTGATGATTTGTCGATTCTTCAGTTTCCAAATATGGTATGTCTTGAGACATTTTTTCACCCACGTATCATCAGAATTTGCCAAGTCATAAGAGAAACATTTTTGTGCTCCTTTTAATTGTCTTTTCCAACAGATCTGGAATTATCAAATTCCGTATTTAGATGTGGATATTATGAATAAAATGACCATACTCGTTTGGTCGAACAACCCAACTCGTTTTGTGAAAACGATCCAAGTCATTTGGGAAAATGACCCAACTCGTTTAGGCGACAACGACCTAGGTCGTTCGACTTGTTTGTTGAAAATAAATCAGCTCGTTTGGTCTCTTTTGTGTTAAAACCAAAAAAAACTTACATAATGGAATTCGATCTTAATACTTTGGTGTATTATGTAGGATGGTTGGAGTGACATTGTTGGATTTAGGGGAGAAATATGGATGTTGGGAATAAAAAAGTATGATTTTGTAATTAAGACAAAAATATAAAAGGTAAATGTGACATTTGGTATACTTTTTAATACCCGAAAAAGTCAACGACTCTCTAATAAATATACCTCTAGTTAATGACCCGATAATATATTTTTTGTTATAAAATAATAGAACAAAGTACAAAGAAGATGATGATTTGTGGGAGAATAATTGTTTGTATTTTCATCATCAAAGTATTACAATGGTCTCTTATTTATAGGCTAAAGGAGACAAATGAAAGGGTGTATGTTAAAAGAGATTAGAAATAAGAATGTTAGAGGTTGATGGAAATATGGGAGAATAATGTGAATCATCCAAGACCTTTGGATTTCATAACACTCCCCCTTGGAGGATCACCTTTACCCGGTCGGGATGCTGTTTTGTTAAAAACTTTACCAAGAAAAACCCGATGGGATAAAAACTTGGTGAAGGAAAAAAAGAGTGCAATGCCTATGATGCTCCCCCTCACTTCAACATTCATTCTTCAAACAACGAACACCAATTTTGAAGACAAACTTCTTAAAGAATTTGGTGGGCAATAACTTTGTAAATAAATTCCCTAAATTCTCGTTTGATTGGATTTGATCAGTTGTCACTTGATTGGTTTGTCTCATTAAAAATCTTTTCAAGTAAAACCACGTGGGACCAAAACTTGGTGAAAGAAAAAAGAGTGCACCGTATAATTCTCTCCCTCAATTCAACATACGTTTATAACACTCTCTTAGACAATACACGTTATGTTTATGTCTCGTTAAAAACCTTGCTACAAAACCCTGTGGGAAAAAGTAGCTAAGGAAAAGAGTGCATAACATACGCTAACAAAATTGCACAAGCTGCCTCATTAAAAACCTTTAACCAATAAAACCTTTTAGGACAAAAATTGGAAAAATGGAAAAAGATTGCAACCACAAGTTTTCCGGGCTTTATCCTTCAGGGATATCCGTCCTTCAGGGACGATAAATACAAATTCACACCCCTTGATTCGTAGTTTATCAAACTTACGAATATATTTTACAAAGTTCTTAAACACAAAAGTGCATAAGGATTCAATAAACAAATACATGATAGTTAAACGGATTTAATGGACATTTACTATATTTCACTTAGATAATAAGATTGTGAAATATGTTTGCGCAATTTTTCTCAAATAATATGCTGGGAGTAACACAAATTGTGGTATCTTTTGCAAAATATAAACACGTTACCTCAAAAGATATTACTTATGGACAATTTAAAGATGTCTCATAATTATATTGAAGTCATAACGATATGAGAATGTAAGAATTAATAATTGATTCACCAACTTACATAAAGTTGTAATGACTCCACGTAATGACATCAAGATTTGTGATAATGATTGACGTGTATTGGACATGTAGGAAACATCACTAATATAAATCTTTGTCACATGACTAAAAATTTGTAGATCCTTGAACGTCATATAAATATTTTCAGAAAAACATTTATTGTGAACATGATAAGGAACTACAGGTCCTATAAGAATTGGATCTTTGTCGATATACAATAGATGTCATTTGTTAATGTGCTTTCAAGATGAGCATTTAGTAGAATATTTTTCTTCAATATTCCCTTTCTACAATTGAATCATTGTACAAATTCTCTTCTCGAGAATGTTCGAACTTCAGGTCGAAAAACAATTGGTTTATCTTTAGTCATTTATTTAAAAATCCGTCATTTAAATGTTTCATAGTTTTTCAAAAACTCTGTTGGAGGTCCTATGACATCAAGTAATATGCATATAATAAATAATAGTAAATTTTGTTATTGGGTGAAACATATGGACGGCTAAGATCAACTTCGTATCATTCTTCGGGATGACTTTGATTAAAGAGGTTTGTACACATTCTTACTTGTTTCTTCATATAGTGATCTTTGTATAGTGTATCTTTTGAAAAATATTATTATATACATTGTCATTTTTCTCCTTTAGTGACTCTCATATAAGTACCAATATTAAGTGACTTATAAAACTTTGAAGTCACAACATATCTTATATGCATATCATATTGATCATGTAACAGAACGTATTATCAATATTACGAGAAAATGAGTAACATCACGTTGGATGTTGGGTCCTGCGAATACCTTTATATTACTTCTCGCTTTATAATGTAACACATTGTTCTTGTGTTTTCTATTTGTATCCTTCAGGGATATAATTTCAGAAATCATGACTACAAGTCCAAATAATATATTTATTCAGCGAGTTTATTCTATATTGTTCGCATTCTTTTGTTTATATCAATACGAATGCTTCTGGCATTCTTATAATATCATAGGTTTTGGATCCAATTTTTCTCTTGATATAGCATGCTATTAAGAAGGCGAATGAATTGTCTATAATAATTTTAATAATTATTTAATATCTCTCGTATCAACATATTTAGTCGATTGCAAGTTTTACGTCAATAATAATCAAATCCTCATCGTTTCCCAAAATTTTAGGATTTGACCATTCTGTATCCCCGTAATTTCTTTAATCTTTTGTTTAGCAGCTGCATTTATTTTTATGGGTTTATATTTTTCAGGAATAACCTCTTCGGGAGGTGCAATGAGAGTGACTAACTTTTATTTCATTTTCACAAATAATGTATGTTATGGTCCACGCTTCTGGTGTTGGTTGAGCTCAAATATATTTTATCATATATGTGGAGATCTCCACTTTATATTATGTGGTTTATGTCTAGTAATATAAGGCTTAGTCGTTCTTTTGTGATCAATAAAAATGTATGACAATTACTTGCTAGATATTGCAAGATAATGATTTTATGAACTTCAGGTTCAACCATACTTGTACGTATATTCTCTTATGAACTCCAGGTTAAATATAGTACATTTTCTTGACATTCTTTAAGCTTCTAGCTTCTTCCCCTAATGCCAGAAAATGTACATCCTATATATATGACTATTGGATTGGACAATAAAACTTAGCCCTTCAGGAGCTTTAGATCGCCAAAGGGAAACGATTTATTCATTATTGTACAAGTAAAGTATGGGAAGATTCATAACATGATGTATATCAACCATAAAAATTAATGAATAATATTAGTAGGTATATATGCACATTAATGTATCATGTATAAATTTTAATATCTCATAATGATCAATATTGAGAGATATTTAAAAACAGAGGGACACATTTTATTGTGCAAATCGGTCGACAAATTTGACCTCATTTTGGTCGTGATAGAAATCACAAAATTATCTAAAGCTTTACAAAAACAATATCAATGATGACATCCATAATTAATATAAGAGATGATTTTATTTAGGCACTTCTCGGCATGTTTCGCCTCTTTGATGTCATCTTTATTTCATACTTATTATTTGCACAAAATTTAGTGCACTGCTTATGTTCTTGTTTTCACGATACTTTGTAATGTGTGCTTCCGACAAACCAAAAAATAAACAAGAAATGTATCGTGATTTTCCAACAACTCTCATGACCTTCAATCATCAGTGATGCATAACCCAAAAAAGTATTGGCTCGTTAATTTGTAAAGTGAACAATAAAATGTTTTTTCTTTTACTACTAATCTCTATATATCTATGAACTTCTGGTCATAGGGTTTGATTTAGAGATCGACGTGCATTTTTCCTCAATTATCTATTTGCACGTCATTTAGATTGTCATACGAATCCTTCAGGGATTATCATAAAATTTCATAACCCTCTTTAAATGAATAATCTCTAAATCTTAGTATAATAGCATTTTATGAATATTAAGATATTTGCCTTTTTGGCAAATGCATATCATTTTCATTAACATTGATCACTTGTAACATGGTGATTCAAATTCAACTATAATGTAGCACATTGTACTATATATATACATCTATCAAGATGACTATTATGTGCTCACGAGATGAATGTTCGTAACAACAAGTAACAATCACATACTTGAACCACTTTACAAATACTCTTTTAATGAACATGAAACTAAGAATTCATATAACTTATACTGAGCAAGTGAATCGACACAAAGTTGCATGAGATATATATATATCATTTAATTTTAAAAGTACTATTAAATATGTAAATATTTCTTTTCTTGCTTCATTGGATCGAAAAATCATGAAATTTTGATCAACAAGTTGATGCTTTGTCCAACCACAAGAACAGACATGAGATTAAATCATAATACTTTTAAAATTATTTTAACAAATAGGATAGCAAAAGAAAATCACAACCTCTATTTTATCTTGATTTGATTCTTTTTTCTCTAGTCATTGATATTTTAAAAGGCAATGAGTTGGGTTCAACATCCATAATCCATGATAAGACGTCATTCTTATCCATGATCGAGCATGTAATGAAAAGTCATTTTGTTTGCACATTAAAACATGATTTGGAGTATATATTAAATATTTAGCCTTCAATGCTAGAATATAGTTTGTACATCAAAAAAATTCAATGATTACTAGTAATGATCCAACATTGAATTGTCGTGTTATATAATTACTTGTAATATTTAATACAAGCATTAATCTATCACAATGATAGTGGTATATCAATTTGTAATAATTTCGGAACAAATCATGGATATGTATACAAACATACACATAATCATATCACATGCCGTAAATATATACGAAACGCTAATAACCAATATGTGTTAAGAGATATGCAAAATATAGCAACTAAGTCATGCCATTTGAAATAAGTGTCACAAATTTATAAAATTACATATGGGTAAAGATTTTGTCTTTCCAAAATTCATCTAATACCCTTGTTGCAAAGTCTAAGTGGTTGTCGAAAGATTATGCATGCATATCTTATATTATACTATGTAATTTCTGGAAAACATGTATGGATAAATAGTACAACATAATTAACCTAAAAGACGGTCAACGAAAATAATATAGGATCTTTTCAAATAAAATAATCAAGACCAAGATACTCCATTTGATACGAGATGTTATGACTTAATGTCATCGTATAAATCATTTATAGCAAATTAAAGAGATTTCGAAATCTAAGGTTGTTGATTTTCAAAATCACACATTAATGCATGACACTAAAAATAATGAAAAAGTGTGATATTTATCTTAAAATATATTGAATTTTTTTCTTACAATATTACTCATGATATTTAGAGATAACTAAATGACATTAGTATTACATGAAAAATTGAAGATAATTTAATTGGCAAGAGTTACTTGTCGAGGTCAAATTTAATATAGAATATATTTCTTTTTAGATGGTTTACCATAATTCATATTGATGATCAATTGATATATACAAAATCCGTAAACATCAATGGTAAAATTTAAAATAAAAATTCTAAACTAACAAACAATATCATATTGTCTCACGAGAAACCATTGATCAAATCATATTGTGTGGAAACAAAATGATGCGAGGAATCGTAATGAAGAAACTAATTCAACTATAAATCATGTGAAATATGTCAATATATCAAATAACATATATACGATAAATATGCATAAGATCAGGATAAGAATGACCTTAGAAGAGTTTGAGTTCTCTTGACTGACAGAGCTTCGTGCTCATAACGTGTTATAAAATAATAGAACAAAGAAGGTGATGATTTGAGGGAGAATAATTGTTTGTATTTCCATCATCAAAATATTACAATGGTCTCCTATTTATAGGATAAAGGAAGCAAATGAAAGAGTGTATGTTATAAGAGTTTACAAATGAGAATGTGAGAGATTGATGGAGTTATGAGAGGATATAGTGAATATCCAAGACGTTTGGATTTCATAACATCTTCAATTTTTTTAATAATAAAAAATATGGTGTCATTTCTACGTTCTGGCTATGCTGCATTGAGCACTACTTTCCCAAAAATATAAAAAGAGCCTTAAAGTTTCATTGGTGTGCATACTTAATGTATTCAAATATGAAGTGCTATTCGTCGTCGTAAAACTACTTAAATCGCCCGTAAGATTACCATTTTACTCATCTACCCTTTCTACTAATATAACTCATCATTTCACTCTTTTAACACAACTTTCTCTTCATATCACTCTTCTATTCACCACATAAATGTCTCGGATGCCAGGAAAAGAACAAGCGGAGACCCCTGACTACTCACATCTGGTAAATTACCTTGTTTAAAAAATTAATTTAAAAAAAATTGAGTCGGGCGGCTCCCGCGGACGCCCGACCCAAGGAACAGACGTCTACGGGAGACGTCTCCCACGTAGGGTAGGCGTCTCCGGCATACGTTGTGATATATATTTAAATAAATTGTGTTAAAATTGATTATAAATTGTGATAAAATTTAAATAAATTTAATATTATGTTAATAATGAGTTAAATTAGTTTAGTAAATCGTTTATTGATTATAAATTGTGATAATTAATAAATAAATCGCTAAATAAATTGATTATTATGTTAGTAATTAGTTGTGTACGATTTTAGTAAATGATTATTGATTAATTGTGATAATTGCTAAATAAATCGATTATTAAGTTAATAATTAGTTTAATTATTTTAGTAAATCCATTAATAAATTTGTATTTTTAAAATTGAATTAATAGTCATCGGGTTACCGTGGAGGAAAAGGGAAATCAATTCCCTTATGCGCGGTACGTAGTATAGCAGACGAGTCAGGTCCTCGTCATCCACGTACACGTGGTATTTCTGCTTCAGTTAGGACAGAGAGAGAGAGAGAGAGATCTGTTACGTCGTCGTCAGACACCTGGAGAGTCTTTCGACGACGAGGATGATTCGGATGAGGTGAGGAGTCACGACGACAGTGACGATGGGGGCCGATACGACTTGGGGCCACAGGAGGAGGCGGTACATCAGTCTGGTCGAGGACGGGGGCGACACGGTGGTCCTTCAGCTGAGTGGGTCATTAGGAAGGATCGAGGTGGCCGGTTTGTGACCGGTGATTCGAGTTCGTGCACTGCAGACGCCCGAGCTCAGAAGAAGAAGAGGAGTGATGACGAGTCTTGGATCGTCACGGATATTATTCTCGGTGGTCTTGTAGATGGCAGCGTCATTCCGAGTTTCGGAGGCCACGTCGCCAGACGCATCTAGGATGGCGAGGAGCAGAAGGTTTTGAAGTGCCATAATCGGCACAGAGCCTGTACGACATTGCAGGCATGACGTTCAGTGATGACTGAGGATATGACGACGACCGTGGTTGACAGTGGATTGGGTCACTTGCCGTACAACATGTTTTCCTGCATCGACATGCCGTTGATTTCGGCATTCGTGGAGCGGTGGCAGCCTGACACCAACACTTTCCACTTGCCGCTCGGAGAGATGACGATCATGTTGCATGACGTCTTTCAGATTCTGCACATTCCTGTTGAGGATCCCATGGTCCGTGTGCAGGCGCCGACATCTGAGCTGAAGTTATATATATCTGAGTTGCTGGGTGTCAGCTTGGAGGGTCTTGGGCGGGATAGCTCATTTTGGAGTGGCGGTGGTGTTAGTATCGACGCTGTGGACGAGTGTTGCAGACGGGGGCGACCACCACGGACTGAGGATACGCAGATGACTGCTTATCTCTTCTTACTGCTAGGCTGCGTATTGTTTGTCGACAAGAGCGGTTCCAGACTGAGACCATGCGACTTATTGGAGGCGAGGGACCCAGATACCATTGGTCAGTACTCATGGGGGTCGGCGACGTTGGCATATTTGTATCGCCAGCTGGGCATATCTAGTCGTGCTGATTGTGGTCAGATTACGGGTTGTCTTACACTGCTTCAGGCTTGGATATATGAGTATTTTCCTGCTTTCCGCCCACATCGTGAGCGGAAGATTGTTGAACGTGGCCATCCTCGTTCGCGTATGTGGGCTGTCCGGGCGGAGGATAAGAGCGAGAGTAGACGGCTAGATCAGATGACTGCATCGCAGGTATATAATGTATATATCATTCACGTTTATTTAAATTTAACTTTATTATTATTAACGTATAAACGTTTAGGTGGAGTAGTTACCGTATGGTCCCGAGCCTGCTGTAGCTGTGCCGATGACTACATTTGTCGGCATTATTCGTTATAGGGATATCACATAGCCTTATATACCTGATCGCGTGTTATCAGTTAGGTTACATTCAGGTGATCCCGGTTGACATCCCGAGGCCCGAGCATGCAGTATAGTTTGCGACTGCGCGATGTACGACGTCAGGCACAGCGTTTCGTCTACGGAATCGGTTTGGAGGACATTTCCGAGAGTAGGACGACTACACCTGGCCGATCTGAGTCGTAGTCGCGACCCCTCCACTTGTGCTCCAGATTATTTGCAGTGGTTCGGTAGGTGCTCACATCCACTACTCGTACGCGGTATCATTCCGAGACCGGAGAGACCACTGGATAGGACATGTGCCGATGCGGTAAGTTTATCTAATTTTATTTTTAATTGTAAAGTATATTTTGTTATTGTACGCTAATTTTTATTTTACATACAGTGGATGAGTATGACGATACGGTGTACGCAGTCGTTCTTGCGAGAGAGAGACATCATGCCGACTGAGGCGACGAGACTTGCATGTACAGATTGGGATCGCCTGATCGAGGATTGGAACAGCCAGTTGGGCATTTCGGACCATGATTCAGATGTTGAGCTGTAGTTGTCTTGCTTTTACTTTCGTTTTGTTGCACTGTTACTACATTTGTTGGTATTTTATATGTTTATTTGTGTACTCTTATTATTTATTTCTGACGAACATATCTTCTACATATTTCTTTGACTATCGTATTTTTTAATATTTATTTTTCACGAAAATATTTTCAACTTATTTCTTTAGATATCAAATAATATTTAAATTTAAAATACGGTAAAAGAACAACACGATATAAGTAGAAATACACGATATATTATACATTACAAAAACATTACAAATTACAATCAAAATGTACCACGTAACCGGTTCCAATACTCCATCCTACTTTTGTACTGATCCTCCCATCCAACAACACTCTCATCTCGCATTTGATACCATAAGGTCGCTATAGGAGGTACTGGGAAATCATCAAGTAATTCCAAATGAATAAAATGTTTGTAACTCCCTAAATGAGCAATGACCAACTCTCTGACAGGCCTCGTCATGGCAGACGGACACTCCCAAGGTAGAACAGTAAGACACGGGAACAACGAACCATCCGTTCCCACTGCGAAATACATGACCGCACACTTGTAAAAATTAGCAATAGGAAACAAGTCGGACCAAACCTCCATATAATGATCATCGCCACAAACTCCCCCGCCCCAATCAATTCGTTGACGAGCCTCTCTCACATTGCCGAAATAGACACTCTCATATATAGGATGTGCACCTATCTCATTAGAAATCGCACGACGGGCGTACGACCAGTTCTCCTGACCACCATGAAAGACATCGGCAACACATCGAAATCCACAGTTGCCATCAGCACGTACGTCATTCCACCTTTCCAGAAATGGTAAAATGATTCCTCGTGGTCTATCATTATATGGGAAGTTGTCCACGTCAACCCGTCCGGACACTGTAAGATAGGTAAATAACAATTCATTAAAACAACAAAATTAGGAGAATAATGTATTCAACCTCATTTAGATTACTGATATATATTAAATAACATAACAACAAAGATATCGACATACCAAAAGATCATGTGCCCGTATTCACGGACGATCGAGACGAATTAGACCGACGACCCCTACTCCCACTACTACCAGACCGACGACGACCCCTGCTCCCACTACTGCCAGACCGACCACGACCTCGCTCAGCATACTCGAAGGCACTCGGGTCCCGACGTGTCGACTTTCCCCTAGGTTGACCTCGTACCTTAGTATTTTCTTCGGGTTCTCCATAGTTCGACTGATTGGGGTGTAACTGTTCGTATAAAATACGAGAGGCACTACGAATTACTGCAGGATCGCTCTGCGAGATCTCATCCACTAGCTTCCGAAAATGCTCGGTGTCTTGTGCTGACTGATCAACAAACTCTGACATCTGGACTCCTTCTCCGATAACAAGTGTTTTCCAGAATGGATGAATCTGCTCTAAATAAATTCCATCACCTGACGCGAAACACTCGTACATGGTACAGGCACAAGGAATCCCATGTGTTGTCAGGAAAGCACACCCACAACGATATTCAATTTGATCATTTAAGTCCTGCATTCTCTTCAACTCCTGAGTCATTAACGACAAGCAGTGATGCGAAACTCGGCCATTTATATGCTGAAACAGAGGACCTATGTAATGTGCCAAATTTCGACGTCTCGAATCTTCAAGAAAGTTCCGAATATTCGTCAGCTGCATTTCAATAGACGAGTTCACGCGGTCGAAAAGAGTGTCGAGGGCGGCAGTCGATGTAGTGATCCACTCTTTCAGAGCCGAATGTGCAATTTCCAACCTGCAGTTCGTAGTGTTGCCGAAATGAAAAACTTGATTCGTCCAATTCAACACAAATTTTTCCTTATGCACCAACCACGTGTCTTCCACATACTTCGTCAGCACTAGCCAGGAACTGTAAGAATCCTTCAGATTACGGATTGCTCTATCATAATCCGTCTGTGAATCAGAAAGCATGACTCTCCTCCATCTTCCACGCCTAAAACTCTCTGCAAGCTGCTTCTCCTTGCCGAATACGTGGTATGCGTAGTTGTACACGTCTTTGTTGATATGTCAGGTGCATAGTAAATGAGCTTACTCAGAAAAAACATCTGTCACTGGTCGCATCAGACCCATCTCCTGGTCCGTAATTATTGCTGTCAGGCTAACAATATCCAATAACAGATCTCGCAACTTCTCCAACACCCACTGGTAACTAGACTCGGTCTCATCCTGCAAAATCGCATATCCGACGAGGAAATTCATATTTGTTGGAGTAACCACAACCATCTCAAACAAAGGCATTTTGTACTTGTTCGTCTTATACGTCGAATCCATACAAATTACGAATGGGTATGTACGCAACAACTGAACTGAAGTCGGATGTGCCAAAAATACGTGAGTCAAGACATTAGTTTCTTCATCTGCCACAATCCAATGCAAATACTTATGTTGCACTGCCTCCCTGAGAAACTGCTGCGCGGGATTCCTGTCTTCAGATTTCGTCCTTCTCATGTACTCTCTGAAGTTGTAAATGTGTCTTTGATTCGGATTATCGTCCGGAAATTTCTTCTTTACCGCCAACAAAATGTTACGGGGTCTTGCTTGTGCCTCTGTCATATCCCGAATAATTTGCTTTGCCCAAACACTAAGTCCGCTGACCTGTCGGTGACCCTCTGAATAAACTGTCAATGGGTGGTTGTGTTGCCCATAGATGCTACTAGAAACAATAACTCATCCATCACGATCTCGTCGCTCCACTACTTTTACCAAAAACCGACAACCGCAACCTTTTCTTTTTGTATTCTTTCGCAGTGCAATACTCGTATCATGAGAACTCATCTCACGTCTGCGATCACATCTGAGGTAACAATCCATCCGGTTATCTGCTTTTGGTTTGTATGATGATATAACCAAAAAAAATCCGGCTCCTATTGCAACTTGTTTCGCCCATTTACAACCTTCCTCGATTGTTGTAAATATTTTTTTACTGTCAAAAAGCTCATTGTAATCTACTCCATCACCACCGAAATCTTGTAACAGAACCTGAAAAATTTTAATTTAACAGAAAATTAAAAAAAACAAAAAAAAACAGGCGTCTGCCTAACACGCCTCCACATACGTGGAGGCGTGTTTTTTTGTGGAGGCGTCCATAGGAGACGCCTGCACAAAGGTGGAGGCGTCTGTCTAAACCGCCTCCACCTATGTGGAGGCATGTTAGGCAGACGCCTCCACCTTGGTGGAGGCGGTTTAACCAGACGCCCGAGTCGGGAAAAAAATTCCACCCCCGTTACTTCGCCGGATTCAGGTGCTTCGCCAGACATTTTCGTGGTGTTGGTACTAGGAATGTGAGTAAAACTGAGTCAAACACCTTGTTTAAAGACACGAGACGAAATCGGTATTAATTGATTTGTTAATGGCAAAAAGTCATTTTTAGGACGATTTAAGTAGTTTTCCGACGACGAATAGTAGTTCCCTTTCGAATTGGTCTAAGTTCTTAACCATAATTTGTATTATTAGGATATCATTTCCAAAGCAAGCTCATGAATCCATAATATCCTCTAAACATGGCATCATTGTCATTTTATTTTTGCCACTTGGCAATTTAGAAGTTCTCCACTACCAATAATTACTGAGTTAAATCGGAGTGGGGTCTATGTATAGGAAACATCAAAATAGGAACGAGATTTTTTGGATCTCAAACAAAATAAGATAATTGCAGCAGAATAATCTTCAGCTTCATGGGTAGAAATGCAATTTCGTCCCCACCACAAACGCTTGGAACCTAGAATAATGACACAAAGGTCAGGTCCCTAACAAGACACTGATGATCTCAATTCACAAATGAAATGATTAATCCAATCATATATTATTCTCAATAATACTTCATTAAGTATTAAACAGTGTTGAAACTTCTGTCATGGCTGATAGAAACTGATAATATCTAACAATTTGATTATTAGTCTCACCAACAATAAGCTGATAAAATGACAGGTTAAGGGGAAACTCAGCCACAAATTAGAGACTGACTTAACTTTTCATGAGAAAGAAAGTAGGCAAAGGGATACAAGTGCCTGCTTGATGGCAGCTTGTGGGGTTCTTATCTTTATCACGTTCCAACCAAAAGCCAACCAAATGTTATGTTGGAAAAATGTAACCTTCTTCCTAATGATCAAAAATACCAACACAAAATTTGATGTTTGTATAGCAACTGCAGACCACTAATCCGAAATTCTATGTTCCAGCCGGCAGGACTGTTAGAAACTTATGTTCTCAATGCCTTGATCCAGTCGATTTCAAGTTGGAATTCACCAGGACCAGATACGCCACCAGGTGCACCTCCCTCTGCATTAACAGAGAGCGACATCCCAACGATGCGTGCAGGGTTCATCTCCATTTGAGCTTCGATGACGTTCCCCCTCCATGTTGGCAAATACCGATCCAGAGGGATCTGAAAAAAGATCTATGCAAATTCAACCTCGAAAAATTCGATAAGAAAAAGAATTCATTTCAAGTATTTTCAACATAACAGTATAGGGCTTGCCTTGGCGATGTACCAATCACCTTTGGGGACCGTCAGAAATGTTTGCCAAGAATTATCTTCCTCTTGTCCAGGTGAATTCACCCAATTTTCCGTGTAGACCTGCATTTAAAGAAATGTGTTTCATTTACATATCTGGAGTACATCAGCCCAAAACATAAAATTAACCATAGTAAGTTTTCTTCTCTTCTTGTCATGCTGAACTTACAGTAGAAATGTAGGACCTTCCGTCACCCTTGAGCTTCATTTCCAATGTGTCATATGAATCCAGGTCAATGAATTCATTGGTCTAACAAAACAATAGAAAATTGTTTCAACATGCAATGTAACTTCTCTTAACAAATACCGCCAAGTAAATGAACAATGGGGCCAAAGCAAAACACAGTTCCGATTATCACTAATACAGAAAATAACGTCATGTAATTATGTAAATAGCCATGGATTTACAACAGAATAAAATCATTTGTAACAAATGGAAGTAAAAGTCATGATTGCATCTGTATCCCCATAAAGAAGTGGTAATCACTAAAACATAGTAACTTTGTATTTCCATATGGTATAACTAGAATTTTCGAACAGCAACTCAAGTTGGCCAGATAACAATCTTCTTTGCAGATACATTTGATTGCAGTACTCATCAACCACAACTGGCATGGTGTCAGTTACAGTGAAAATGAGGCAACTACGTAGGCAGCCAGTGCCCTATACGTTTTGCAACTCCTACGAACCATTTACTATGTACACCTATAAACACTTCCTTTCATTAAGATGCAGCTCTAGGAAGAATCAGAGTAATTCCAAGTTGAGCCTTTACCTTCCTGAGTCACTGTTTTGAAGATAACATACAATCATTCAAATACCAAACTTCCAATCGATAAGCATAATCATTTGAAACTCTACTAACTGAAAGGAGGCTCAATGAGATCCTTGAGTTTTACAGGTATCCTTGGCAGTGCAATTATTTATTGCAGTAGAGCATTGGGTTGATGATCTAAGCCCCTTGAACTGCACTTGAACCGGTTGAACCAATAAAGCTTCTCTCATGGGTCCAATTTTATGAGAATTGAAGTGCAATAACATTCTTGGTGAACCTTATGTATATGCAACTATACTGCAATCAGCTAACAAAGATATAATTACCCCGCAATTGTATATATTACATCATTGCAAATGTCTAAGCAACAGAGATTTATTTCAATTTAAGCATAAAGAAGTGCATGTAGACATCTTCCAAGTGCTTCTTTGTGATTAGATGTGCTTAGTAGCTATTTTCTTTTTTCACCTGAAAGTTGTCAAAGTGACTATGTACCATGTGTATGACCAACATCCATGAGTTATTTTGACAATATTTCAAAGCAAGGGAACATGAAAAGAACTTTATGGATATTACATTTAGGCCAATAGATGCATCAAGGAAAAAACTAGAAGCAACAAAAGGCGTGAACCAAAAGTACCCCCCAAAAAACACTGCAAGTATACTAGGAGGGAAAACCTTTCAGCAGAGATGATTATGATTCACCTTCTTCGAACGCATCCCACAAAACCCACTGCGGTTAATCCTCCTCCTTGCATCTTGTCTAAAATCGCAAGAAAGATTTCCAAAGAAAACACCTTACGATATAGAAAGGAGAAATTACAAGTAGGAACTCATCTATGTAAATGATGTTCATTGGGAAAAGAATTATAGTAAACTCATACCCAACAAAAAGAAACTTCAATTATGATTCCACATCTTCAAGTAGCAAGATATCTGAGCCATCACAAGGTACAAATTCATGACTCTGACAAGGTGCATCTATTTAATCTGGCCTATAGATGAATGATGGTATAATTTTTGTCCTATCAAAAATCAATGTTCACTTCAAAATATTGCAAGGATAGAATGAGCACAATACTTTCCTACATTAAAATATTACACTTTGGACTTACATTATGAAAACAGATCACAATGCCAAACAAACCTAGGCGTAGATAAAGAATTAAAGGCCTTCCTAACAACAAAACTATACAATAGAGAACTGTGGGAAATTGATCAGAAAAATCCCTAAAGAACATATACAAATATAATATCTATGAATCGTATTTATCATGAGACGATGCTTGGTTCATCACATCCAAACATAACACATCAACACTTCTTACCAGTCAACCCAAATATTCATATTAGAATCAGATTGCTATAATTAAACAGTGGACATAATGTAAACCATTTTTCATGAAATACAATGTAAATATATAATGTGCATACCACGTAATCCAACACCAGCATCTTTTATCTCCAGCGAGGCTGATGATAGACCTAAAGCACGTGAGCCAAATGAAACATGAAGTTAACAAGTAGATAACTTGTTTTAAACATGAAATCATGATATCATTATTAAATTACAAGCCAGAAACCCTAGCCAAAATTCAAACGCAAGCCCCCTGAATTATAAAGACATTTTAGTGAATGCAAGCTAAGTTATTTGAATATTCAGAGATGAAAATTGTATTCATGCTAACAAGTTGTAGAATATTGATATAGGTATTAACTCATTTATTTGGGGAAAATTATAATAAGACCTAATCATTAGAGTGATCTTATCCATTGTGTCCTTGAAAAGTTAACCTAGTTTTAATTAAAGGTTAATTACAGTTTGTCCTCTTGAACTATGTATTGGTATCACTTTGCACCTCTGAACTTTCAAAGTTAACAGTTACCTCTCTGAACTTTCATGTTGTAACATTTTGTCCCCCTGAACTTCAAAAATTCATTATTTAACACACTCGACGTTTTTTCCCAATTTTTTTATTGTATACATAATACACTCCTAAACATATATTTACGTGAAAGTTTGGATCAAAACGGAGGTCGGATATGGTTGAAATTTGGGTCGGATTGAGTGTCAAACTTTCACGTAAATATAAGTTTAGAAGTGTATTATGTATATAAAAAAATTGGGAAAAAACGTCGAGTATGTGTTAAATAATGAATTTTTGAAATTCAGGAGGGCAAATTGTTACAAAATGAAAGTTCAAGTGAGGTAACTGTTAACTTTGAAAGTTCAGAGGTGCAAAGTGATATCAAAACATAATTCAGGGGGACAAACTGTAATTAACCCTTTAATTAAAGGTCATATTGGAAATTTTAATTGAGGACTATTGGCCCTAGAAAGATTCCCTCAGCCAACTGTACCATTCGTCCCTCCAGAAGAAAACCCCAAATTTCACTTTCAAAAACCACCACTCCACCAAATCATTAAAATCTTGACCCAAAGCCTCCATCCACACGCCAACGCTTCCACAACATGGAGATTGAAATAATACAAAGTCAAATTCTAAATTTTTAGGTGTTAATAACAATTTGACACGACTTCTCAACTATGGAATAGAAAACCTCAAACTTGGGTACTTAAAAACTCTTCTGAGTTAAAAACGTGTTGTATATTTCTTTTTTTAAGAAGTGGAACAAATTAGCAATTTAAGCTCTTTGTAATAACTAAAATGTGTCATCATGGGCAATAGGGCGGGAAAGCGTGCGGGTGGATGTGTTGGCACAGGAGGAGGCACAAAGAGAGCAAAGCGAAGTGGTGGTAGCTGATGACCGAACTACAATAGGAATCTGGTCTAAGGGAATGTGGTTCCCATGGTGGTCAGAATCAAACTATAGTGCAAACAACAACGATGGACGTTGAGGACAGAACGTTAGCGAATATTTTAGGGATTTGTTGGTTGGTAAAGTGCTTATAGAATGATGGTTTTGGAATCAAAAAAGTGGGATTTAAAGGTTTCTTCCTTTAGGACCAAAGGAACACCTGGATGAGGAATTCTCTCTGGGGCCAAAGGCCCTCATTTATAATTTTCAATGAGTACCTTAAAACTAGGTTGAGTTTTCAAAGCACCTTAAGATGAGATTACACTAGGATTATGCCTTATTTAAGATTCACCCTTTATTTTATACAATGAGTGAAAAATGAAGTACACACAATAAGTTATACAATGCCAAGCATATGCAATGTTTTCACATGTTGAAATTTCAGCATGTAAGTATCAAATAATATTGGTTTAAAAAATACTCTAAAAAAGTATTTTATGATATAAAAATTCATGTAACATTTGTGGCAAAAAAGGTGACTAGAAGTGTACCTCCATATTGAGAATCGGAGTAAAGATGCCACTTTTGCAGCTCTTCCTTCGTATTAAATCTGAATACATACTTCTCAGTTGGTGGCATCAGATTCTCAATATTCCATGCAAGAGCTGGACATGTACAAATAAAAATGCAAACATTGCGAAAAAGATTAATGGGGAATAGAAGCATTCTTATTATTAATATTATTATTACTATTACTATTATTATAATTGTTATTATTTCTTTGATCCGTGGGAATAGAAGCATTATTCTATGCAAGGATCAAAAAAATCATAGGAAGTTCCAATCTTTTGAAAGTTTTCCTCTCAAACAAGCCAGCAAAAATAAAAAAAGATTAGCTTTCCTAAATGAAACAGCTATAATCTCAAGTTTAAGTCAAATTCCAAGTTTAACCATGAAAACACAACCTTATCTCTCTTACAACCGATGCACTCCTCCCGTATTCGAAAAGATCACTGAAATAGTAAAATCATCACTTCGTTTGTTAAGCTACAAAACACTTAAGGCCCATTCAGAAATTTATGACCTACTTCTCAAGTACGACCCTCATAGAACCAAGTTGGGTTCTAATTAGAAGAATTAGTGTATTGTGCAACAGTAAGCACATCAAATTTGAAGTTACAGTGTGCCCTTAATTTCCAGTTCAAATTCTCCACACTTTGCCACTGACTACCAGTAGTAATTTTTCATCCTGTTCTTATTGGAAAGTTCAGATTTTTAGCTTCTTACGAACTAAAAATCTTACAATCTCCAACTCTAAGCGCTACAATTACAACGACACGACATCGCCTTTCTAAAAAAATCAACACACAAGGCTCGCCCATTCCATAACTAGAACCAATAATATCAGAAAATTACAGATAACACACTAGAAACATTTGAAAAAGTTCACAATTAACAAATATACAAATATCACACCATCCCATATTCCCATTACTAGAACTAATAATAGCACTCCAAAATCACAGAAAATATACTAAAAAGTAAAAACTACAAAAACAACATTTTTCTTTAAAAAACTGCAAAAAGAATCATTTTAAAAAGTTAAGAAATTTAAGCAGAAAAAAACTAGAAAAATCTCACCATCTCATATTCCAAGTACTAGAACTAAAACACCGCCAAACCACAGAAAATCCACCAAAAACATGCAAAAATAACTTTTTCTTCATAAAATCGCAACGAGAGCCCTAATTTCTGGACCAAAACGAGCATTTCAAACACAGAAGGAAGACTAGGAGATGATCTAGAGTGGAAGCGTTACCCCTTTTGGTGGCATCAACCGACGCCTGAAGCAGATTCCTGAACCGCGACATGGGTCAGATCGAGAACGGGACGACACTTTGCTGTTCTTCTCAGCTCTAGTTTCTTCTTTCCGACTCTATGTGTCAATATTCGGGTTTAGTGGATTATCGGTCCTTTTCAGACCCGGATCCGACTACGGTAGCGTCGGTTTGGGACTCCAAATAACACAACTTTCCAAAGGAGGATCCAGTGTTAATCTGTTATGAAGTGTGTATCAAGTTTTGTTCGTATTATCTTCAACACATGACACATACTTATGTGTACAAGGTAATTATTTTTAAAAGATTGATGAGTATTTAACATGAGGTGTTGTGTTTAACACATATGAGGCTTCGTTGCTCAAATTAAATGAAAATACATAAGTTCTACCATTTAAACATCCAACAAACAAATTTGATTCAAGATCAAAAGGCATGTATTAGAAACTAAATGCATGCTATGAAAGATAGTTTAGGAAAAAGAAATCGAAGTGACTACAAAATGCTAGGAAAAAGAGACACCCACTTATCTTTTTCATGCGAAACTTGAAAAAATTGGAACTTCAAAACATTGTTGCTACTCCCACAAAAGTTTGACTTATAGTGTGGGCTACAACCTCCTATTAGTTATCAAGCAACAAGCAGCCTAGGTTGCCTAACACCTTTGAGACGGAACACCAACTAAAAGCAACTAAACCAGCCAGTTTCACCATCACTACAGGGCTATTTGTTGCTAACCGTCAAACTACAGACCATGCAGACCTAGGACTCTTAATAGCACCAATAATAAGGTCAACAAAACAAGAATAAACTACTATGTTAAGAGAAGTAAGAGAACAAGGTGAGAGTGTGAGTTAAAGAGAGATTGGGAGATATCTCGATAAGCCAGTCTAGGTAAATCAATTTAATTTTATCTACAAACAACAACATTCAGCCAGACTTTCTTTGAAAGTATCAAAAGAAAATCAATTTAAAGCAAGTCAAAAGTTATCACCAACGTTTGTTACAACTTACAAGCTTAAAAAGTGTACCCAACTTTCTGAAAAGTAAACCAAAATAATCAAACGCAATCATCAACAAACTCATGAAACATCCACAAACAAAGTAAATGAACATTCTACAAGAAAAAACATCAAAAGACTATCCAACACGCTATTTGCAACCAGATTATACCCCTTATAAACGAATTACAATTCGCGCAATACGCTATTTAAAACCAGATTATACCCTATAAACGAATTACAATTCGCAGTTCAAAACTAAGAGTTCAAAAATGAGAAGAAGAATACATCGAAAATACCAAACCCAAAACTAAATGCAAAAGAATTATGGCTAAATAGCTAAATCCATCAATAAGAACTAAGTACCATCCCTAAGTGGCTAAATCCAACTCAAAACACAAAAAATGCAACAAACTTGTGTTTTGCTCTAGGAATACGGGATCCTTGTTGTAACCTTCAAGCTCTGACGAGCTCCTAGAGGCGTCGGATCGGAATCCTGTCGCCGGCTCCGGTTGCCGGTGAGTGGGAAGGTTGGTGGATTGGGGATTAGGGTCTTGGGAGGCAAAAGTGCTTCCCACGTTTAATGGTGTTGGATGGGTCATGGGTGGTAATTTTGGTGAAATATAAGGGTAATTTTGTGGTGGGGGTGGTTAAGAGCAAGGGGTGCTCTCTAACGGGAGGGCGCGCCCAGAGCGGGGCGCCCTGGGCGGATTCCCGGGGGGGGGGGGGGGGGGGCACGTGCCCCCCATTCGTCCCGTTTTTTTTGTTTTTGTTTTAAAAATAAAGATTATTTTTATAATTAGGATAATGTATTAATTAGGTAAATAGAATTTAATTAATTAGGTATTACAAAATAATTGAAAAAATATTTTATGATTAATTAACAATTTTATGATTTGCTTAGATATAAAAAAATTAAAAAATCATAAATAAATTAAGAAATACAAATACAATACATATACACTTCGGAAACAAAATACAATACAAGTACAGAATACGAAATACTGTAGGTCCTGCAACGATCTCCGGTTTTTGACGACGTAATGGAATGACGAGCTCCACCTGTGAATTTTGAGGTAAACGGTTCTCGATATAATATGGGATATTATCTTACTGATGGTATTTATCCAAAATGGGCAGCATTCATTCCGTCCATCGTTCATCCACAAACACCGAAGGACAGGTTATTTGCTGAACGACAGGAAGCAGCACGCAAAGATGTAGAACGTGCATTTGGAGTCTTGCAAGCGTGATTCGCGATAGTGAAGAAGTCATCTCTTGCATGGAGTAAGATTGTACTTAACAAAATAATGACAGCTTGCATTGTAATGCATAATATGATAGTGGAGGATGAACGTTATTCCTTCGGTAATTTTGGAGATTGGAACGAATTTGTTCAGGATCAACCTGGAAATTCCGTGAACGACGCGGTTCGGTATTCCACTGACCGTGTATTGGATATTACTAGGTACTTGAGAAGGAGAGGTCAAGTTCGTGATCGCACCACACATTTGAACCTTCAAGCCGATTTGGTCGACAATATATGGCAACGCTTTGGAGGAAATGCGTCTTGATGTATTTGAACTTTAGTATTTAAGCATGTATTTTTAGTTTTAGTTTCTCAATTTCCGGTTAATGTACTATGTAATGTGGTTTTCTAAATTTTAATAATATTTTCGTATTTATTAATTAAATGTTAATTAAAAACGAATGAATTGTTGATATTAAATAATTATGATAATGATTATTAATATTTTTTGTTGATTATTGAAAGAGTTTTGGAGAGAAGAATAAAAATAATGACGTGGCAACAAATACTGTAGCGTGACTGGGTGGATTGGGTAATGATTAAGGATTTTGTAGGGGGGTTGGTTTGTGCTGACGTGGCTGAGAGAGAAGCTGACGTGGCTGAGAGAGAAAGCAGGGCGCCGTTAATGATGCTCTAAGGTAGTCGGGGGCGTGAGTTTGGGAAAATAACTAAGTGTGTGTTAGTGGCGTGGAAAGTGATTTTCGGAGTCAACCGAAAAGTAAAGGAAAACAGAATCCAGTGGAAAACAGTTTTCTTTTGACTAAATTTTGTTGTTTGTGCACGTATCGGAAAGTGATTTGTGGAAGAGGATTTTCTGTTGTTTGTTCATACTTGATGAAGAAAATCTAAAAATGAAATATAACTGCGTTGTACCCACCATATTCCAAGTTTTAGTTCCACAAATGTGCTGAACCGGTGTTGATTGATTCATAATGGCTCACATATATTGTTAAGATATAGCCAGAAAAATCTTGATTTTTATTTTTGATCCATGTAATCAAGAACAAGAGAATGTTGGAACACAATAGTCTCACAATAGTCTCGCTGGATAAGGAAAATCAAGCACAATGTAAAAATTCCAACAATTTGGATAAGGAAAACGGACGACCGAACTAGTTTCGGTCGACCGAAATGAGACTTCTCAGAGTGAACATAAACGGAAGACCGAACTAAGTTCGGTCGTCCGAATAGGTCATTCCAGTTACGAATTCGGTGGACCGAAATATGTTCGGTCGTCCGTTACAATCATTTCGGTGGACCGAATGTTTGACAGTCGACCGAAAACATTCGGTTTCCGTGGCTTTCCGACCTCAAAGTGACGGAAAACTCAACGAAAATTTTATACATACCACAGAATCCGACGGAATCCATGTCTCCGTGCACAAACAACCTCCTTTTCGGAGTCAACTGGAATTCAAATTCCGTTTCCGTCGGATTCTCTCGGAATCCAACTGCACAACCCCCCCCCCCCCCCCCCCCCCCCCCCCCCTCTAATTGTTGTGGACCAAAAGTCCATAGCACAACCTCTAAACTAGCTTCCCAAGCGGACTGGGTTTAGCGGATCATCGCTCCTTTTCAGACTCGGATCCGACTACGATAGTGTCTGTTTGGGATTCCAAATAACCCTAATTTTCGAGGGAGGGTTATTCTGTCATGGAGTTTGTATCAAGTTTTGTTGGTATTAACTTAAACACATGACACATATTTATGTGTACAAGGTAATTGTTTTTTAAAGAGAGATGAATGTTTTTAAAATGGGGTGTTGTGTTTAACACATACGAGGCTTTCAAGTTGATAGTCAACACGGGTCCAACTAAGGTGTTGTTTAACTCTTGATCTATGACTAGTTATAAAATACGGGAGTCATTTCATGTAGAATCATGAGACTAGGGGTGTAAACGGGTCGGGTATGCCCCTACCCGTACCCGGCTAAATTAGCGGGTACGGGTACGGGTATATACCCGGCAAAAAACATATATACCCGTACCCGACCTGTACCCGTTAAGTTAGCGGGTACGGGGCGGGTAAACGGGTATAGCGGGTATAATATATAAAAATATAATATATTATATAAAATATATATTATATATAACATAAAAAATATTAAAAAAATATTATATATATAATATAATATATCTTAACAGGTATACGGGTAAACGGGTATGGGTAATGCGTGTACCCGTACCCAACCCATTTATTAAGCGGGTAAACGGGTACGAGTATACGGGTTTGAATTTTTAAACGGATATGAATTTTTGTACCCATACCCGTACCCGCCCGGGGCGGGTGACCAGGTATACGGATATTACCCGCCCCGTTTACACCCCCACATGAGACCATGTTTTTAATGGGCGTATTGTGTTTTTTCTTTACTTTTGATCTTAGATAAAATATATATCAAATTTTATGCTTTTCAAGATAAATGATTTTTTTATCCGTCTTGCATCATTTTACCTACAATCTTAAGTGAGACAAGTTGCAACAACCCGTCATGTCTCTTCTTCATAACAAATGTAGTTCTCACAAGGAATTCAATTTAACATCACACATTTCGTATTACAACTCTTCTTAAATGTTATTTTTAAGCCCTACTACAGATAAAAATTTCAAAACAATTCGCTTCACATCATCACAGTCCTTGGGTTCAAATTTACATCTTGAACAATCATCCTTTTTTGTTTATGTAAATTACCAAACCGATGTCGAAAAGAAATCGAACAGCAAAACGTGAAGCTCTCTGCAAAATAGAGCAGAAACGTGCAATCAAAATCCTAAGCACAACATTTCTCGTTAAAGTCTACAATATCACCTGACAATGTAATGAACAAAAAAATGATGGTGTTAGCAGCCATACTAAATCCCAAATACAATGATTTGATTCATTTGTGTAAAAGTGATTTAGACTGGTCAAAAGAACAAATCATGGGAAAAAATCACGACCCTTGGACACCAGATTAGCAATTGATGGAAATCCACCGGAAGTTCACAATCTTGATCGAGTCAAATATCAAGTCACCAAGTCTGATCAAGTAGGAGACCCCAAGCCAAAATTGCCAGTTATCTATGGTATGTACACATTTATACACTCCAGAAGCACACTTCCATGTTGTTAGACAGTATGAAACTGTGAAGCCTCAAAATCCAGGGCAGATGCAGCAAACAGGCGATTGTACAAAATTCTCGCGCCTAGTCGGGAAAATTAGGAAGATATCGTACACTAATTCACAGTATTGCTGGGACCAGTGCCATCCTACATTAGATAACAATTATCGTCAATTCTGGATATTCTGAGAAGAGGTTTTAAGACTGGAAACCAGGGGTGCTTCAGAATAGCTAGAGATAATAGTGTACATGTTCAAATAATTTACTGAAGGCATCCTTTAAATTGTTTATATCAATCACAATTCTCTAGAAAAATAAACATATAATTCAATGCAAACAACATATAAAATGACAATGCTTAACATTGAGACCAAGTCATGGAGTTTCAGGATCATGAAAGTACCTTCTGACAAATAAAAGCAACATATTAAAAAAAAACCTGAAAACCAAATGACTATGCAAACTATGCATGCAATCAAAGTAGAGATTCATCTATCAGGAACTTGTTTACCCAATGTTAAGGTAACCAATGTTAAGGCAAACCAGGTGGGGGTCGCCTGGGCGACCACCCGCCTACCGCCCAGTAGGCTGGGCGACCAGGCGAGTAGCCTAGGCACTGGCATGTGTTGTGCACATGCGTTTACTGTGCACAGCACAACAACAACTAGAAATATAACCGGTGCATGTTTGCTACTGTAGTAACCGCTAGTTTTCTACATGTTGCTACAGTAGTAACGAAAATATTTTTTTAAACCCCCTTCCTCCTACTTTTGTTCTTATAAATACTTTCTCATCCATTTCATTTCCCTCATTCTTTCTCCTACAACCTTCATTCTCTCAATCCTAAAAAACAAACTCTAAACTTCCAACTCCGCTACTCCAATGCTCAAGAATTCCGGCGTTCACGAATTCCGACGTTCACGAATTCCGGCGTTCAAGTTTTTGTTTTCGTTTCTAAATTGTATTACAAACTTTAGCATTAATAAAATAAAAAATCTAAGTGTTTGGATGGAGAGGGTACCTAGTGAGGCTTTGATCGATGAACTATGTGTCTTTTCAAAGTCCAAACATGTAAAACTTGTTTCTATAATTTTTGGGAAATTTTCCTGATTTTTTTAGATTAAAACAGAAAAAAATTAATTAAAAAAAATTGGGTCTCCCAGTTGCTAGGCGTCCCAGGATCATTGAAGGTAACTGCGTCAATTTTGATAAAGGCAACTTATTATGTACATAGTATAAACAACAAAGGTCACGGCTACCAAAAAATTGCCTGCTAAGTTCGAAGCTATTTCTGGTGTTTTAAAATCTTATATTTCTTTTGTTGTCTGGTGTTTTTGGTATTTGCATGTTCTAATTGGCCCACAAATTACTCGAATTAGATAGCAGAATACTGCCAAAAAAAAGGCACATCAAAGACATAGAGCAAAGCTAAGAAAAAACAAAATAATTAAGGCAGGATCTGTTTAGGATAGATCTATTTTCAGAACCTGAAGATAATAATTTGCCAGCGCCTCATGTCTTAACTCTTCCACACCTGGCATATATTCCCCATTTCCGTCAATTACCTGTTTTCCATCCTGCAAACATTATCTGGAACTGTAGACCTTGACTTGGTTGAGTGAATTATAACTACATATAATATAAACCATAAACCTTTCCAGGGAAACGTCATACATTTCAAAACTTCTAACAAGCAAGTAAACATTCAAATAAATAATGCCTACATCAGGGAATAATCACAATGACAAAGCTCAATATTAGCAAAAGGATGATATGCAGAGGGGAATCATCAAACATTGAAAAAGTAACTTCTCAATATATCTCTGAAAGGATATGGTTATAGAATTATCTTTTTTAAATTTATAGCATGATTAATCTTGAGGTTGAAAAGTACCTTGTGAACGTCTTCATAAGTAGAATTACAATTGTTGTGACTCGTGTGACCAGGTACAATGCTACCTAAATCGTCATCAAAACTGTTCTGTCTAGTATCTCCATCAAGAGTTGGATTTATGAGTCTCTCTCTCACATGATGATCTGCTTCTCTGATGTCTGAATCGTCAATCATGGAGACTCCCAATCTATAAATCCAGATCCATAACAATGAGGAAAAAGCCCTTGAAGATGAGCCAATAATTTGCATCAGGAGTGACAGCCTTGATGAATAGACAAGTAGAGCCCCATAATTTTTTAGAGAGAGGGTCCTGGACAATTCGGGAAAAAATATATTTGAGTTTGAACAGAAAAAATTAATTATAAATGGGCATAAAACATATCATGTGACAAGTAACAATCATAGTATTTTGCAGTAGCTATAGGTCTAACAGTCATGCAAGCACCTTTCCACATGATCAATTTTTTGGCAAATTAAAATCTTCTGGCATCTAAAACCAAAATTTCTGATGGTTCACTAATCTTATGGTAACTTTCAAGTAGTTGTAGGGATAACTTGTTCTGTTTTGATTATATGCCAGAACTATAAGAGGGCAAGCTTAGTCCCAAGGTAGATTTTCTCAATAGAAAGAGAAATTTTAGTTTTTAAAATTGTATAAATTTTGAGTTCTGTAACTTTAACTTGTAGCTGGAATAACTCTACTAGCTGAAGGGCTAACAAATAGAACTTTAGAAAAATACAAAATGACTTCCTTGGGACTTCTAGAAACAATAACAAGTAGCTCAATTAAACAACTTTTTTTCAAAGCAATCAAGTTATGTAGTTCAATAACTTAAGATTAGAAAATATTTTGTATAATATCATATATCCAAGATACTATCAACCGAACAACATAGACTGGAAAGCGCAACAACAATGCATAACTTATGAGACTAAATAGAGTGCTACTATGATTAACTTAGTAGTTGAAGAAAATCCTCCAGTAAACAAAACACTCACCATATTGTCTTGGAAAAAAGGACGAACCAGATTATGTCAAGCAAGACCATGCAGAAAAGAAGCACAGCATATGTTCTTCCCAAATATTGGCTTCCGCTCTCAACAGCAATCAGTGCAAACAAACAGACAGCCAGATTAGCCAGATGGACACCACCGTATAGTACTCCTATTGATCCTATAAGCGCAGAACCAATCTATGATGCCAAAACAAGTAACAAATTACTTTGTTCAGAATTGTTGCTGAAGCCAGAAGTAGCTAATTGACGAAAATAACAGAAGAAAGAGACCATTATTTGCCTTCAAACAAGGAGCCAAGAGTATGAGCTAACAATTGTGGGTTCCATAATAAAATAAAGAAAATTATCAATAAGTAATAACCCGATAAATCATCCATTATACAGAAACTGTTGACTGAGAATCATAAATGTGCGCCAAACACTATTTTCACTTGTTCGTGTCTAAACACAAAAGAAGTCCAACGTCCTCAATGACGAACCGTGACTAGATGTTGAGCACAGAGACGGAAATAAGCAGCATCAAGACGAAATAACTCAAACAAACCCCTCAAGGACGACTATAAAGAGAATCAAATCATTAATGCCATTAAGGTAGCAATTTCTCAATGACCCCAAGATACATTCAGTATAGTAATAAGCAAGAGATTGATCTCGAAGCATGAAGCCATAAAAATTCACAAAATATTACTGTTATAAAGAAAATATTACAGAACACATCAATAAAAAAAGACAACTTCACAGAATATAACTAGTATGGTAGAATCAATGGCACAAAAAAAACATCAGAAAGAACGCAAAAAAAACAATAAAAAAGAAAATTGAATCAGCATTACTGCAAAATGCCACCAAATTGCAATTTCAACACCACCAACAGCACTAAAAATCCATCAAAACATTGATAATCATGAGAACCGATACATCGACGCCATAAGGCCCCACTAAATACAAATTTCAGTAAATGAAAACCAAAAAAATTAACACGATACTTGATTGGACAACAAACAAGAAGAAACTACACCCAAACGATAAAAAACCCAAAAGAAAACAAGCACTTCAATCAAACCAAAAAACACTAATCACACCATATGAAAAAAAATACAATAATCACTTGAATCAAACAACCAAACACCAATCTCACCAAACGGACAAGCACTTCAATCGAACCAACAAACACCCATCACACCAACTGAAAATGAAAAACACAATTAATGAAAACACCAAACATCAATCTCACAAAATGAGATGGAACAAAAGCACAAACTAAACCAAGAAACCATTTGAAAATATCAAAGACCAACCGAGAATGACCACTACTTGAATCAAACCAACAAACACCAATCACGCCAAATAAGATTGAGAAACACAAAATCACCAGAATCGAACCTCCAAACACCAATTCCACCAAAAGAGAACCAAATCAAACCACTTGGAAAAGCCCAAAACCTAACTGAAACCCCAATCTTTGACGAAAAACCAAACCAACAAACCAAAAACCACCAATCTTTAACCACTCAAAAAAGAAAAAGAAAAAGTAAACCACTCAAAAAGTCTGAAAACCCATCCGAAGCGCCGAAACCACGGCAAACGAACCAAAAGCACCAATCTTTTGGTTCGTGTCCATCGAACGGACCAAAAAAGAATCAATTTTCAGCACAAAAATCGAACAAACCAAACCATCCAACCACTTCGAAAGCCTCAAAAGGCGAGAGTTAGCTTACCTGGACGTAGATGAGGTAGACGGCGGCGGTCTGGATCCGATCGGAGTCGAAGAGCCAGGAGTGGAAGCACTCGACGGGGGAGGGAGCGCAGCAGCCGAAGCAAGGCATCGGATTCGACCTAGAAATCACAAACCCTAGCGGGGCGGCAATGGAGGACGGGAAGGAAGTTGAAGATGAAAGGGAAAGCGTCGGGATCGGGCGGGCTCGTTTCCCGCATTTAAAGGGAAGTTCAGTTCGTTGGGGGAAATTAAGTTTATTTCACTCCACCAGGCCTTAATATTACCCCTACTCTCAAAATTAATCCTATTGGTTAAAACTTAAAAAAATGATTTTTTTTCTAAATGATACTTAAAAAATATCATTTAGAACGTTCCACCTACTAGACGACCAAATGCTACCACACTTGATGCAGAGTTGTTCTTTGAACCCCATTTTCTGCTTTCGCTTCTTAGTTGAAGGGTGACATGTTGTATCGAACGGTAAGAAGTACAAAAACTTGGTACTTCACTTCTCATGCAAGCAGTTTCGTAAACACATCATGTTGAAAATTAGATTAATCCAAACATGTAGTAATAGGTTGCATGGCAAACACCATAAGGTACATAAAGTTGTTACGGGATACGACCTAAGGTCGCAAGTTACAGATTTTAAAATTTGAAAGCAAGCAATACTACATCTAGTCAAAAAAAACTACGGCGATTCAGAAGCCTGTCGAAAAATCCCTTCTTTGATCTTTTTTTCGACGTTCCTCGCGGAGCCTCTCTTTCTCTTTCTTCTTCCTTCTGCCTCATTATCTCATCGTCGTGATGCATCTCCTCGAACGTGAGCATCTCTCAGACCGTTATACGCAAATTGTTTGTGTGACCTAAATTTTGAACCAATCTACTAAATTCAGAAACATGAAATCAAAATCAAATTCTTCTAATTAGACATCAGTGTGACACACAAAATGATGTAGAGAAAGAGGGGTGAGGGATCGTGTGCTTCGACGTGTCGAGAGTCCACCCGACGAAGTTGGAATCCACCAACTCAGAAGATAGAAAGAAAGAGGAGGTTGTTGGAACCCACAACGAGAGAGAAAGAGAATGTAATGTTTTATTCGAAAAACTAACTTCAATCTAGTTTACATCCCTATTTATAGGGTACAAGAGATATCTCTAGAAGATCCACTACTTTCTTCTCAACTAATCCACATGGTCCACGTCTAACTACCTTAACTACTTAACTAACTTTTACTAACGTCCAGCTGACGTAGGTTTTCCACGTGGTGTCTCTTTTCTTTGACCATCTTTGTGCATGCTCCTGCATCAATCCCTCCCTCTTCGAAAGGACTCGACCGCGAGTCATGGTCTTCGTAGTGGGTGTCCAGGGAAGGGTGGTATTTGAACAGATCAGAGACGTTGAAGGTCTTTGATATCCCCATATCTGACGGGAGATCGACTACGCAGGCATTGTCGTTGATTTTGTGCGTGACTTTGAATGGCCCATATTTCTTGGGGAAAAGATTGCGATGGGGTCTGGTAGGTAGGCGTTCTCTCCTGAGGTAACCGTGACAAGGTCTCCTCCTCGAAAGTTGCGTGTCGGGGGGTTTGGTCGGCCAAGGCTTTGTATTTGGCGTTGGAGGCATTTAACCGAGTGATTACTTGCTCTTGTACATCGCAGATTTTAGTTCTGAACTGGACGACCAGGGAGTTGAGCTAGACCTGTGGAGGAAACGACGAGGTCATGCACGTGTCGGGGCGTCGTGCGGTAGACCACCGCGAAGGGGGCAAAACCGGTGGAGCGATAAACAACGCTATTGTACGCAAAACTCTGCTTGTGGGAGGGTTTGATCCCATTAGCGTGGCTTATCCATGCATAGACTTCGAAGGAGGTTTCCAAGTGTGTGATTAACCACCTCTGTCTGTCCGACGCTTTGAGGGTGCCCGGTGGAACTAAACTTGAGGCTTGTATTGAAACGCTTCCAAAGAGTAAACCAGAAAACGACAAGGAATTTTGAGTCGCGGTCTGACACGATGGTTTTCGGAATGCCATGGAGTCGTACCACTTCCTGAAAGAATAGGCGAGCAATGTGCATGGCGTCGGAGGTCCTCTTACACAGGATGAAATGTGCCATTTTGGAAAAGCGATCGACGACGATAAAGATTGAGTCCACTCCCCGTTGCGTGCGGGGCAATCCCAGGATAAAGTCCATGCCGAGGTCCTCCCTAATGTTGGTGGGTGTAGGGAGGGGAGTGTAAAGTCCCGTATTTTGAGTCTATCCCTTGGCCCGTTGACAAATGACACATCCTCTTACCAAGGTGGCGGCTTCTTTCTTCATTTGTGGCCAGTAGAAACGTTCGCCGACAACCCATGTGGTTTTGTCTCGCCCCATGTGTCCCGTCATTCCTCCTGCATGGGCGTCACATATCACCATTTCTCGTAATGACGTTCGGGGTAGGCACAATAGTTTTCCTTTGAACAAAAAACCATCGTGGATAGGGTAGTCTTCAGCGGGTTGGCGCCGCAAACATTTTGCCCAGATCTCGCCAAAATCATTATCTTCAGGATATAGTTCCCCCAAGAGATCAAGCCCCGTCACTTCAGTGCGCAAGGCCACGATCATCATGGCACGTTGACTCAAGGCATCTGCCACCACATTTTGTGTGTCTGCCTTGTGCTTGATCACGTAGGAAAATGACTCAATGTAGGACGCCCATCGTGCATGCATTTAATTGACGTGTCACTATCCCTTGAAATACCTCAAAGCTTGATGGTTGCTAAAGATCACAAATTCCCCCGGAACGAGGTAGGACTCCAAAGTCTTTAGGGCGTGGAAGACAGCGTAGAGTTCTTGTTCGTAGGTAGACCACTTCTGGCGTGCATTGCTCAACGTTTCACTAAAGAAGGCTATGGGGCGCCCGCCCTGGGATAGTACTCCCCCTACGCACACACCGCACGCGTCACACTCAACTTTGAATGGGCGATTGAAGTCGGGGAGTGCGAGGATCGGCGCGGTGGTCAGTTTGCTTTTGATCATACAAAAGCTCTCGTTGGCGTCGGACGTCCACACAAAGGCGCCCTTCTTTAAACAGTTGGTGATGGGTGCCACGATGGTGTTGAAGTTCCTTATGAAACGGCGATAGAAAGTCACAAGCCCATGGAAACTTCGCACCTCCGTCGTGGATTTTGGGGTGGGCCACTCCCGGATGGCGCACACCTTTTCGTCATCCACTTGGACGCCCTCGGCACCAACCACGAAGCCAAGAAAAACCAGTTTGTCTGTGAGGAAGTGACACTTGCCCAGGTTGACATGGAGTTGGTTGTGGTGGAGGGCAGAGAAAACCTTGCGTAAATGAAAGAGGTGTTCCTGGTGGTTGGGGCTATAGACTAGGATGTCGTCGAAGTAAACTACAATGAAGTCCCCTATGAACGGTTTGAGAACCTGGGTCATGAGGCGCATGAAGGTGCTTGGAGCGTTTGAAAATCCAAATGGCATTAGTAACCACTCGTACAACCCATCTTTGGTTTTGAACGCAATCTTCCACTCATCCCCCGGTTAGATCCGAATTTGATGGTAGCCGCTACGAAGGTCAATCTTCGAGAACATGTTTGCTCCTCCCAATCGATCAAGCATATCATCAAGGCGTGGGATGGGAAATCGGTAGCGGATGGTGATCTTGTTGATAGTGCGGCTATCAACATACATCCTCCAAGATCCGTCCTTCTTGGGGGTGAGAAACGTGGGTACACCACAGGGGCTCATGCTATGACGTATGTATCCCCTCCGGAGTAGCTCTTCCACCTGGCGCGCAATCTCTTCCGCCTCCCTAGGATTCATGCGGTAGTGCGGTAGGTTGGGAAGGCTTGCTCCAAGAACCAAGTCAATGTGATGTTGGATGTTACGCAAAGGTGGAAGTCCCTCTAGTAGTGATTCGCCCACGATAGAAGCGAAATCCTCTAGGATGGGTACCACACTAGGAGGAGCAACAGATTGAGGACCCATGTCACCCTCGACCATTAGCGCCATCACTACGCGACTGGTACTTGCCTCTCCTAAGAACTCACCATGAGTCACCAAGGGAATCAATGATGGATGATTGGTGTTTGGTGCGTTGCTCTCCGGTTTATTCGGGGCGCGGCGGGGATGGTGATTTTCTTACCATTCCAAGTGAAATAGTAGCAGGTGACAAACGTCCATGTTAACCACGTCGCATTGGACCCAATCGGTATAGGATTTGCATATGGTTAGTGGGACACGGTGATGAGAATTTAATTTATACCGCAAGTGCACGACGTCAATGAAGACGTGGCAAGTACGGGTCGAACACAAGGAGGGAGAGATATTGTTATTTTTTTGTGATTTTCGAATTAAGGAAGAAAGAGAGAGAAATATGGTTGGTTTGAGATTTTTGGTTTTTTAATTATCTAAAGCAAGAACAACAAAAACAAATTAAAAGTAAAAGTAAAGCAAAGATGGATGAGAGTCCAGCAGGTGGAGGATTAGATGTCGGGTTTTGTTTAGAGAATTCTGAAACTTATAATAAATCACATTAGTTATAAAGCATTACATGATAAATGATTCAACATAAACTCAAGTAATCAAAATATACTAACACGAAATTAAAATAATAACATCATTCTTCTTCTCATCACCCTAAATCCGTCACCCCCACCATTTGGAGAGAGTTAGAAACTCATGGATGGAGGGAAGGAGAAAGGGTCCTAGAGAAACTACAAAAAGAAAACTAAAAACACAAAATAAAAGAATAGAATTTTATTGCTAAAAAGAAGAAGAGGAGCCCCTTTCAATACATGATTCGGCCTTATTTATAGCCTCAACCGGGGATCCTAATACATAAAACGAAAGTACACGCGTCAATACAGCATTGGTAAAAATTTGAGCGCACGGATCGACTTTTGTGCGGCGGAATCGCCGCATTTTTTACATGAGGTGCGGCGGAATTGCCACCTTTTTGGCTCGGAATCGATCCGGATTTTTCCTGTATGTTTATGGTATGTTTTAGCCGTCCTTTGTGCGTCCGAATTAATTATTGCATATCTTTGGAGATCCGTGTTAATTTCTTCATATATTTGGAGATCCAAATTGATTTTTCTTTAGAACTTCTCCAAAATAATATTTTGGTACTTTAATTTGCATTCGGGTCCTCGGTTTCTCCAATTAAGTCCCTGACTACTTTTGTGCTTAAGTCCTTGGCCTTTTTGTAATTAGGTCTTTGAATGTTTTTATGTTTGGATGGACTTCCATTTGAATCCCGATAATCTTGACTTGGTCATTATGATAGAAATGAGTCTCTTGCACGCGTTTATGCTCGGGATATGGGTAATTTGCATTCAGGTCCCTGTATTGTGTAAATAAGACTAAACACATACCTTAGTAGCATTTATTGATATAAAATTAATCTAAATGAAAGACATATGATGCAATGTATTATTTTGGTTATACGGGTTTGGTTGTTGTCTAAGAGGTTGACATTGTTGGTTCCATAAAGATTGGGATGATTACGCCAACCCGGGTTATAGGTTGATGCGTATGGGTCATTTCTCGAATGGTTAAATGCGGCATTAACTTGTTCCAAGTCCGCACAATCCTCCAGTGTATGACCAGTTTGACCACATCTAGAGCAAGGGATAGGAGATGCTTGATTCACTAGGGGTCGGGTTTTTAGCTCTAGACTTTCCATTCTCCGCATAAGGGTAGCTAGTTTTGCTTCAGCAGCTACAGTAGCATCTACAGCTAAGACACCTGATTTAGGTTGACTTGCTATTCTAGATCCAATACTCGTGTTAATCGGTTCTCTAGCATTGTCCCATTGCATACTATTTTCGGCTAAATCCTCAAGAAAAATCCAAGCATCATTCTCACTTTTGGACATAAAGCTTCCTTGGCTTACAGATTCTAGCATAACCCTAGATGTAGGTGTCAATCCCTCATAGATAATTTGGCACAATTGCCATCTTGGAATTCCATGATGAGGGCATTGGGTCAACAGACTTTTAAATCTTTCTAAATAGGAATAGAACGTCTCACTCTCATATTGAACGAATGCAACAATTTCATTCATAATCCTAATAGTCTTATGGTTGGGGAAATATTTCTTTAAGAATACTTGAACAAACTCGGCCCAACTCCTAATAGATCTTTCGGCTAGACTATATAGTCATTTCTTAGCGTCGTCATTCAGTGCTAGAGGCACGAATTTAAGATGCACTACCTCCTCAGAGATATGCTGGTATTGCATAAGGGAGCAGATTTCCTCAAATTCTCTAAGGAAGAGATATGGGTCTTCCCTAGAGGTGAACTTGGGCAACATACTCATGTATTGTACCTTCAGTTCGAGTCGTGACCCGGTATGGTGGGCATAACGATGCACGATGGCTGAGCAGCCATCGTTGGGTAGCACTGATCCCTCAAGAGTCATAGGTGGTGCAACAGGTGGGTCCACTACATTCTCACCCATTGGATCCGGGTGAGGTAGTGCAACAGGTGGATTGAGGCTAAGTTCCAAACTGGAATCTAGATGAACTCGTGAGAGTCGATTGCTCAAGTCCTGAACCCAAATCTGAGTGCACCGGTTTGAATCAATTTTTGAATTCAAATTCGAAATTTAAATTCCAAATTCAAATTCAAGAATCAATTGATTTTTTTTTCAAAAATGGAAACAAACAATAGAAAGGGGAAAGATGAGAAAGGAATCCTAATCTAGAGAACTGAGATGAGAAGAGAAAGAAGACTCAGATGAGAAGGGAAACTTAACTCTAAAAGATAGATAAGAGGGTCGGTCAGAAGTTTCCTAAAAAAGCACGGTTCAAACGATCCTAGACCTAATGTAGCTTAGATCTAGACGACTCCTAACTGGTTGAGTCGAATTGGTTCGTTTGATTCACCTCCCTCACTAATCAAACCAACTTGGTCAGGCAGTGTATAGCTAGTGTGGGCGTTTCCGACAGAGTCGGTGCCAATTAGACAACCACTTTGCTTGGAAGACTTACGTCAACACAAAAACACTTTCTAGACACCAAATTAAATTCGATCGGCTTCAGCTCATAGCAAGTCAAACCAATCTTCTCCTTAATTGAGTATGAATCCTTAGGGGTCAATGTCTAATTGATTTTAATTTAAGGCTTGGGTGACACTTTAGGATTGTGATTTGTGGGCCACGGAAGGGTGATGAAATCCCCACCGTATCTTTTCCTACGGAGTTGCCCTTAAGATAGTTTAACTTAAATCTAGCAAAGATAGTCAAACATTGGTCTTTAATTTGGGGACAATTGCAAGGTTGTATGCGAACTAAATTATATGCTTTAAATGCAATCGATAAAACCGCGCACGTACCTTGCCTCCAGCACTCTTCAACAAGAATTAATTTGCAAGAATTTAGCAAGAATAATGCAAACAAAACACTATATGATGCATGCACTAAGTCCTTATAATTTTGCCAATTTTTAGGTCAGAGTTTAATTATTGCCAATTATGGAATTTTGCCCTAACACGTGCAGTTCTACGAAAAGGAGATTTTTCGAAACTAGAAATTACGAGGAAAAAGGCAACAAAGGTTACCTACGCACGCTCAGTCGGGTTTGCCGCCCGCTCTAGAAAATTCCCAGATGCTCTACGCGTCCACCCAGAGATGGAGACGACCTCAGAAAAAATTGAAGCCCAGATGCTTCAAACTTGCGGTGAATCCGCCGCAGGTTCTTCTTGGTGTGCGGCGATTCCGCCGCCCGTCTAGCTCCGAATGTGCCCGGATTTCGTCGCGCACTCTGTTGTCTCCTGAAACGCAAACCCAAATAGTTAGATCGCGCACAAGATAAACAGAATAGAATCGAAATCACACAAAATAAACAAATCTCCGTCGCCTCCCTGGCAGCGGCGCCAAAAAAACTTGATGAGAATTTAATTTAGGAAAATGATTTATGAACGCAGCGCGTCACGGACGCGCTCTACGTGCACATCCATGTCAGCCCTTACGTGGCCAAAGCATGAATGTTTTTTTGTTTTTTCTTCCTGATGTCCACTCAAATCACATTAAATGCGTTTCAACTCAGCACGTTCTCTCTCTCCACTCAAATACAAATATGATGACACTATTTCTTTCTTCTTCATTCTTTCTCTCCAGAATAAATCACCATTTCTAGCAAGATATTATGTCGAAGAAGCGTCTGATGCCGACTCCCAGGATTCTTCACAACGTAAGCAGCGTGAATGGGACGGTGCGAAGACTTCCCGATGTTCTTGTCAGCGTTAGCATCGTGAATGTTCTTCCCTATTTTTTTCCTAAACGTAATTCTTGTGGGGTAAAATATACAGTGGGAGGTTTGTTGAGTTTGTGCGGGGGTGGCAGGGGGCGGCAGCCCCTGCGGGGGACGTGAGTCCCCCCTGCAAAGCGAGCGGACAGAGGGAGCGCGCTTTGCGGACGTTTTTTTTTGTTTTGACATCATATTATTGCATTCCATATATTGATTCGTTTATTCCGACAATAATGAAGCCATATATTATTCCGGACTGCAAATACACTTATTCCGGACTGCAAATACACTTATTCCGATTTCGGACAGCAAATACACTTATTCCGGACAGCAAATACACTTATTCCGGACAAACTTTATGTTCCGTTTCTGGACACACTTTATTCTTAAACCGGACAACAAATACACTTATTCCGGACAACAAATACACTTATTCCGGACAGCAAATACACTTATTCCGGACAAACTTTCTGTTCCGTTTATGGACACACTTTCTTATTATTCTGGACATCTACACTTATTCCGGACTGCAAATACACTTATTCTGGACTGCAAATACACTTATTCCGGACATCAAATACACTTATTCCGGACTGCAAATACACTTATTCCGGACATCAAATACACTTATTCCGGACAACAAATCAACTTATTCCGGACAAACTTTATGTTCCGTTTCTGGACACACTTTATTCTTAAACCGGACAACAAATACACTTATTCCGGACAGCAAATACACTTATTCCGGACAACAAATACACTTATTCCGGACAAACTTTCTGTTCCGTTTCTGGACACACTTTCTTCTTATTCTGGACAACTACACTTATTCCGGACTGCAAATACACTTATTCCGGACAGCAAATACACCTATTCCGGACAGCAAATCCACTTATTCCGGACAAACTTTATGTTCCGTTTCTGGACACACTTTATTCTTAAACCGGACAACAAATACACTTATTCCGGACAACAAATACACTTATTCCGGACAGCAAATACACTTATTCCGGACAAACTTTATGTTCCGTTTCTGGACACACTTTCTTCTTATTCTGGACAACTACACTTATTCCGGACTGCAAATACACTTATTCCGGACAGCAAATACACTTATTCCGGACAACAAATCAACTTATTCCGGACAAACTTTATGTTCCGTTTCTGGACACACTTTATTCTTAAACCGGACAACAAATACACTTATTCCGGACAACAAATACACTTATTCCGTACAACAATATACACTTATTCCGGACATACACATAACGTAAACAGGACAAACACATAATGTAAACTGCACACACACATAAAGTAAGCTAGACAAATTAAGTTGATCCAACGTAAAACTTAAAAACAAATATTTTATTATGATAAGTGTGGGCTCTGCACGAATAATGAGACTGCACGATGTCCTAGGGTCTGCACACTGTCTTATCTGTGTATTGGGAAATGAATCGTTCAACTTAAAGAACCGGCGTTTTTTAAAAAGACCAAAACGCGCGAAGAGAAATTTCGCTGACTGGACGCTGACTCAAAGAAAAATATCTGAGCTGTACAGATCCACGTAAGGCGCGTCCGTGACACGCGCGTCCGTCTATCACGGTTCTTTAATTTATACCACAAGTGCACGTCGTCAATGAAGACGTGGCAAGTACGGGTCGAACACAAGGAGGGAGAGATATTGTTATTTTTTTGTGATTTTCGAATTAAGGAAGAAAGAGAGAGAAATATGGTTGGTTTGAGATTTTTGGTTTTTTAATTATCTAAAGCAAGAACAACAAAAACAAATTAAAAGTAAAAGTAAAGCAAAGATGGATGAGAGTCCAGCAGGTGGAGGATTAGATGTCGGGTTTTGTTTAGAGAATTCTGAAACTTATAATAAATCACATTAGTTATAAAGCATTACATGATAAATGATTCAACATAAACTCAAGTAATCAAAATATACTAACACGAAATTAAAATAATAACATCATTCTTCTTCTCATCACCCTAAATCCGTCACCCCCACCCTTTGGAGAGTGTTAGAAACTCATGGATGGAGGGAAGGAGAAAGTGTCCTAGAGAAACTACAAAAAGAAAACTAAAAACACAAAATAAAAGAATAGAATTTTATTGCTAAAAAGAAGAGGAGGAGAGGAGCCCCTTTCAATACATGATTCGACCTTATTTATAGCCTCAACCGGGGATCCTAATACATAAAACGAAAGTACACGCGTCAATACAGCATTGGTAAAAATTTGAGCGCACGGATCAACGTTTGTGCGGCGGAATCACCGCAATTTGTACATGAGGTGTGGCGGAATTGCCACCTTTTAGGCTTGGAATCGATCCAGATTTTTCCTGTGTGTTTATGGTATGTTTTAGATGTCCTTTGTGCGTCCGAATTAATTATTGCATATCTTTGGAGATCCGAGTTAATTTCTTCTTATATTTGGAGATCCAAATTGATTTTTCTTTAGAACTTCTCCAAAATAATATTTTGGTACTTTAATTTGCATTCGGGTCCTCGGATTTTTGCAATTAAGTCCCTGGCTACTTTTGTGCTTAAGTCCTTGGCCTTTTTGTAATTAGGTCTTTGAATGCTTTTATGTTTGGATGGACTTCCATTTGAATCCCGATAATCTTGACTTGGTATTTATGATAGAAATGAGTCTCTTGCACGCGTTTATGCTCGAGATATGGGTAATTTGCATTCAGGTCCCTGTATTGTGTAAATAAGACTAAACACATACCTTAGTAGCATTTATTGATATAAAATTAATCTAAATGAAAGACATATGAAGCAATGTATGCAATGCATCACACGGAAAGTGAGGGTGACACGTATTGAAGGTCCTTTGGCGATCCACCCGACGTCGTATGGTTGTGTGTGTGGCGTGACCAACAGTTGTAGATGGTTGATGAGTCGTTGAGAAATGATATTTTCACTACTTCCATTGTCGATGATGAAATGACACACCTTTCTCATGATGGAGCATCGAGCGTGGAAGATCTGGTTCCGTTGCTCCAGGTGCCCTCCCTGGTTTGGTGTAAGCAGTAGACGTCGTACGATGAGCGAGATTGGGTCGCCTTCTTCTTCCGCCACCTCAAAGTCATCTCCTTCTTCCGCCTCCTTCTTCCGCCAACATTCCCATTGTGTTCCAGGATGGCCACCGATTTGCGAGTGGCACACACGTTAGAACGATGTCCTAACTCATGACAACGATAACATCTATCAAGAGTAGGGCGGGAATAAGGGTTAGAAGAGTTTACCTTGGAAGTCCCCCCCCCGACGGTCTTAACCCGCCGGGAGTGGACGAACCAACTGAAAGGAATGTGTTCTAAAAGTTTTACTTTTATATGTCAATTATTATGAATTGAATGTGCAAACATTTTGTTCATTGATTATGGTATTCATCTTTTGGAAGTGTTAAGAAAGAGACGTTTGGTCCTTAACCGTAGAGCTCTAAAAGATAATGGTTTACATAATTCAAAAGTTATTCACAATCATGGTAATTAATATGGAACATTAATCACCGAGATAAGATTGTCGTGTTGGTCATCGATTGTTGTAGCTCTACAAATAATTGACGTTACAAGTAGATAAAAGAGGAAAAAATTACTTTTATATATTGAATAAACCTAACAAGTAAAACATTATGGAATTGTATTTTGTGTCATTAATGTTTTACTGTGTCTTAGATCCTAAGATATGAGACTTATATCTTTTCACTCAAGAAGTGCTTAATTTGATTATTGTCAAAAGCTATCAATGAGTATAGTGATAAAGGCAATAGTTGGGTGAACATGACTTGTGCTGGAAAAGATAGATAGTCAAACAATTATCGTTGCCCCTCTTAATTGAGTGATAATATTAGTGGGCCCTTGATAGAGAAAAATTATAATGTGCACAATGTAACTTGAGTTAAGTTACATAGTTATAATTAACTTAAAGAGATCAAGAAATGAATATAATACAAAGGTGACACATTTCTACTTTGTATATATTCTTAATATCATGAGGCAAGGGACGGACACAATTGGTGCACTTACATCACTAAATGGATCGTATTTTGGTTCCGGTGGAACAAAGACATCTATGCTAATTGGGTCACTAAAATGTGTAGCTAGATACCGCTTATAGTTTGAGATATTAAGTGTTTAATATCGCTGTCAATTTAGCTTAGATCCTCCTATAGGTCACACTACAAAACTAGAAAACAAGAAGCTTGATTTTGAGTTCATATGATGTGTCCGGTTTCATGTGAAAAAGAGACACATGTGGTGAACGAATAAAATCAATATGTCATGAGAATTGACATAATTATAATCATAATAAATTCATATGAGGTGTGTATATTATGGGGTGCAATAATTTAATATTACATAGGATATGAATTTCTAAAAACCCCAAAAGTTCAAATTTTGTTGGAAATAAATCCAAAATTTGACAAAGGCAAAATCAGGTTCAAACACGGTAAACCGTTTAGGGTTCGGTCGACCGAGGTGTCTTCGGAACGGTCAAACGAACGGGGAACGGGTAAACACAATTGGTTGACCGAAATTGTCTATAGTGTCTGGACAATCGGGTTCGGTTAACCGCGTGTGAACGGTCAACCGAGAAAAAGTATTTTCGGTAGACCGAAGGTGACACGGTCATCCGATGACTATGCTCCACGAGAAATTTGGGTGAGTCAACGGTAGACCGAAGCGAAGACGTGGTTCGTCCGAATTTTTCCAGAGAAATTTTCTCATGCATATTCGGTCAACCGTCTAGCTCACGGTCCATCGAACACGTGTTATAACTGAATGGTTCGGTGAACCGAGAAAATTTCTCGGTCGACCGAACAGTGCGATTTCTGCCTGAATTATTAAGAGATTAATTAGATCATGGGTTGGATTAACTCCGGATTTAATAAAACGTTTTTTAGGGTGCTTATGTGGCAATTAGAGATTAATTTTAAGAGAGAATAAGCAAGAGATCATGACTAAAGAATAGTTCTTGATAATGATGTTTTGAGAGCCTATAAAAGGACCCCTCATCCTACTTGTTGATGTTAATGCAAAAATTCTTTCTCTCAATAATCTCTCCCTTAATCACCACGAAAATCTCTTAGTAATTTTAAGTTTTGGAGATAGAAAATCTCAGGAGCTTAAATAAGGGTTATTAGCTAGAATTTAAGCCTAATTAGAGATTGATTGACTAGCTCTTTTCTCTCTAATCTTGTTTAGAGTTTGGTGAACACTTGGAGGCGAATCGGCGGGCGATTCAACGGGCAACGTGACTCCGGATCTTCGAAAGGTTTTAGAGAACCTTTGGGTATGATTCTCTCTTTGTGATTTATTTTAATATATGTAGGATTGTATGATATTAGAATAAACACAAAGTAATGTACATAAAATTGTTGAAAGTATGAAATCGATCTTGTATGTTGTATTAATATTTTTAAAATATATACATACATAAGGACACAAAATCCTACAGAAACACTAAGTTCTTTAATCGTACATCGAGTCCTGTAGATACTAAAAAATAACATCCGCCGCTACCACGTGTTGCGACGTGGTGACAATGGATTTAGTTTGGAAAATATTTTCCAAAAAAGTTTAATTTGATTTTTTTTTAAAATAATTTTATTTCGACCTCTGTAGTATTAGGGGACAAATAGTACAACTCTTGGGAGAAGATATTTAAGAAAAAAACACCTTCAAATACGGTTGTAAGCTTTGCTCGTGCTCGTGACTCGCTCATTTTTGCTCGCTCAATAGCTCAGCTCGATTGTTAATGAGTCGAGCACGAGCAAAAAAATCCGCTCGGGAAAATAAATGAGCCAAGCTGAGCGAAACCCTGCTTGCTCTTTAGTCGGTTGCTCATATATACGCATACGAGCATATATCCATATACATACACGACATGTACAAATATACATATATCCATTTACGCATTACCATTTAAAAAATCGAATTATCCAGATACTCATTATCATTACCTTATCATTTACATTGTTATTTAGATATATATTTTTTACTGGGAAAATTTGAGTTGATGAGATATTAGAGATGATTTGTTATAGTATTACATCAATGTTGTTGCTATGTTGTGATTTTCAACAACCAGATTAGTGGAAAGTCATGATATTATGATGACTCATATGAGCTAGAAATTAACAAAACGAGTCAACGAGCCGAGCAGACTCACGAGCAAACGAGTGAAGCCGAGCGGCTCGCAAACCTGAAATGAGCCGAGCACGAGCACAATTTTCCCGCTCGAACGAAACCACGAGCCGATCCAAAATTAAACAAACGAGCCACGAGCCAGCTTCGCTCGTTCGAAACTAGCTTATTTCCTTAATTCGTGCAATTATCCCTTAATTCGTTCTTCTTCTTCTTCGTTTCCTCTTCCTTCTCGACGAGAACAAAAATGCCGGAAACCGAAACTCCTCCGGAGAAGCAGGAATCAAAGCCATGGGACGCGATCTCGACGGAGTACCTCAGCCAGACCTTGGCCGGATCGAGGGATTTCGTCCTCCGATCCGCGCCCTCCCTCAAGAACGCGCTCTCCTCGCCTTTCCGCAGGTCTCAGGTCGAAATACGATCTCTTTTAGAGCCCCTAGTGTGATGAATCTGTTAGATTGTGGAAGAGTGGGGTTTCTCTCTTTTTTGTGTTTTTTGTGCTTGTTTTGGTTGAAAGTGAGGTTTTTCTTCGAATGTCTGTTTGAATTTGATTTTTTTCCCGAGCTAATTGAGCGGAGAAAGGAGGGTTTTTTTTGATATTTTTGGTGTTTTTATGCTCATTTTGGTTGAAAATGAGGTGTTTTGATTGCGCAATGACACTTCTGTTCCAGTGTGATTCTTTCGTGTTAATTGAGAGGAAAAAAAGGTTTTTGTTTGGGTTTTGTGCTTCTTTTGGTTGGCATTGAGATTTTTTAGATTGGTTTGCAGAAAGTCGTGGGAAATTCAGAATTCAATTTCATGACTTCGTTAGAATTTACAGATGAAACGGAAAAAGACAGTCACTATGCAGTTTTATAAGGATTTGGAACTCACAAAACTTAGTCTCCAGATTTATTTTAAGTTTTTCTACAAACTAATTACCAAAAAGTTATTCTGAAAGTCAGTTCCCATACTTCAAAGTTGAGTTCCTCCAAACCAGTTACAACCTTAGCGCTGATTGTAAGTGAAATGGAAAAGGTTTTGGGCGAAACTTGTGAACACACTTGCATAGGTATCTATTTGAATGTGTGTCTTTTGAGTTATATGAGTGGAAAAGGAGAGGGTTTTGGCTATCTTTTGTGCTACTTTTTGTTGAAAGTGAGGTTTTTATGGTGCTGAATTTGAGAGAAGTTGAAAGGTTTTGGGCAAAGTGTGTGAAAACTCTTGCATAAGTATATGTTTGGATTTGAGATTTTTCGAGAAATTTTTTGTGCCTGTTTCGGTTGGAAGTGTGGTTTTTATGCTGAATTTTAGAGAGAGAAAAGGTCTAGGCTCAGTGCATAATTTGGTTTATGATATGTAGTGATTGAGAATTTGCATAGGTTTGAAGTGATGTGGAAGTTGCTTGTGGTAAATCTTGTGGACTGTTTTTGGATAAATGTAGGTTCATAATATCTTGTTGAGGTAAATAAACAACCCAAGTTGCAACTACAGATGGTCATAGTATTACATGATCATGAACCACACCTTTAATGTTTTAAATATTTCACTTCTATAAATATTATTGTATCACAACTCATGTATTAATCCATTGATTTTCACTCCATTGAAAAGTTTCCTGGTTCAATTATGTTTGGAGTTTGCTCAAGTGGTATCCATTTCTTTGACGCAAAATTGACATTGGGCCAAATCAAGCATGCATAGTTATCACTATGATTATCTAGGCTCGCTAGCTCATAGTACATGACATAAATTCGATTGAGGTTTGAGAAGACGGATTTTATACTAGCGATACAACTTAACATAAACATTTTATGTTGTCTTTGATTTTATTTCTTATTAAAGGCTCTCCTCATCTCTTTGGAAGTTGTAGGCTCTCCTCAACCTCTATGCGAGTGTGTCTTGTCTATAATTGTTTCTCTTGTTAGAAGTTACTATTTGCTACGAATATCTTGCTGAAGGTTCCAACCATTTTATAGAAAAGATTGGATGTACTGTTTCTGTAAAATCAGGTATTTATTTCCCTTTGCTCAAACAGAAAAGCTAATTTATGGAAGGGACCTTTTATTAGAAAATATTGTAAGCTTATACTGTCATAATCTTTTTGTTATATTAATTTTGTTTACCAAATGCTTGGAAATTTTATTCTTGCAATTTTTTTTTAGATTGAGGATTTTATAAATCAAGAACTTCTTTATTAGAAAAAACTGATTACTTTTACCTTTTAAAGCTTGTTGCTACAATCATGTGTTATCACACCCAAGGTTCAGGAATGCGCGATGTCTTACGGCAAGCCATCGCATAAAGCGTATGCAGGATGCGGGAATTATGCGAGTGCATATGTGTTTCAAGATTTAATAACAAAATAATAATTATATATAAAATAATAAGTTTTAAAATATTTAAGATGTAATTCAGAAATTATTTTTAAATATATTGTGAAAAAAATGGATTAGAATGTAGGAACATGGCAAACGGTCAAATGGATCCTTAATCGGATATTTTACGCCCAATTAATTTGAAAAAAACCCGTCTTCTGGAATTTGATGCATAATCACCGCATGATGTCCACATCATGGCGTTATGTGCACCCCGACTGCATCAGAGGAATGCAATCCGGTGACCTCACACATCACCACATCAACCGCATAATGTGGGTGCATTCCTAAACATTGGTCACACCTCTTGTTTTGATTCTTGGGCTATCTTCAAGCGCATCACATAGACACCACATTTCTCCTGAATGGGTTGGAGTTGCATACTGGGGAATACTTGCACTGCTCATAGATCTTATTTGTGACCATTTTTGTTTTATCATGACCTCTTTTCAGGAGAATTCTCGGTGTTCTTATTGTTGTGTTAATGTGTCTTTTTTGTACTTTTTTTCTTCCTTTGGCGGCAAACCTCCTGCTTGAAGTCTGTCTTTCCCCCATTGGTGCTCTTTCCTTCTCTAGTAAAATTTCTTTCTTGCTGTTAAGTAGAGTTATTTTTGTAAGTATTTTCCTTATGTTTGTCATATTTGTAAGCTTGTGCGAAGTAACATTTTTCTCAAAATTATTGATGGTTGATGGTTTTTCAACCTGTTGCAGGAACTACTCCCTGAACTAAAGTCCCATTATGCAGCGTATGAAGATGCCTTTTTCAGCAAAGCTAAAGGTTAGGCTTATTTTTTATTAATCTTCAAGGACGGGACACGTCCATGGGGAAGGATCTGTGATTAAAAGATGCCATTGTTTATGTACTTGCCCTGCAGTCATGGGGTTTATTTGCAATCATTATTTAATAGTTTATTTAGACCCTATAAGTAATAACTAACCTAAATGTCTACAATCATTTCAGAGGGTCTGGTGATTGCTAGGGAGAACCCAGCCATGACATTTGGAATTGGAGTCTCCTCAGTGCTCCTTCTTTTGCAAGGTAATCCATGCCTTTTCTTTCTTTGAGGCAAGACACCTTGCTAGATTCAGTTTTACCCAAGAAGCACGGATACGGACATGGGTATCCGATACGACACAACACGGACACAGAGATACGGCATTTTTGTAAAAAGTAGGATAAGGATACGGTGATTAAAATATTAATTAAAATATAAATAATTTTTTTGCAACTTACTGCAATAATTAAATTATGCAAATATTACCAAATTACCAATTGTTAATCCAAACAAAACATTCATAATTCATTGATAAAAGTAAATGTCTTTACTAATGCAACATAAAAGTCACAAATACGTGTTTCTCGATCATTGTTTGACATCCAACAAATCCTCTTCAACTTTTCACTAATCCCTTAAGAATTTCATATTTCTATGTTACCACTTAATTTAAAGAAAAACCCTGAACATAATCAGCCGTGTCCAACACTGGACACGTGTGTCCATGGAGTATCCTGTCGCATCCACGACGTATTCGATAGTGTGAATTGACCAAACTACCCCGAATACGCTATATGGAGTATCGGACACGTATTTGGGCGTATCCGATGCGTATTGGTATCCAACACTAGTATAACACGGATACGGAAGGTGTTTTGAAGTATCTGTGCTTCCTAGGTTTTACCTGCAAGGTGGGTTTGCCCAGATTCATATCTTTGCTGCTTTTCCAGTTCTTGTTATACCTGTAACACTTTCTTTGTTAATGATTTGGAAATTTCTTGAGGATGTAGGTCCTAGAAGGTTTTTATTTCGAAAGACATTTGGTCGTTTCCAATCTGAAGAGGTATGATTTCTATATAGTATATAGAAAATATGTTGCTTTTAATGTTGTCCATGATAATCTTTTTTTAGTTTTATACTTCTGGAGTTTTTTTTTGTCCTATGATGTGATGCCAAATGGAGTATCGCTTCTGGAGTTTTAAATCAATAATCTGCCTTCTTTCTGCACTACTGACTTGCTGACTTTGGAACGAAAAATACCATACTATCTAGTGTTATACACTTTTACTGTTATTGAAATACATGAATGCTGTGAGCAAAATCACTGTGATATTTTCGTAAAAGTCATAACCCAATAGTATAGAACGGTAGACCTCTCTTCCACTTGTATCAGGTGACTGGTGATGGAATTAAATAAATTTATATATTTTGTTTGTAATACTTAAGTTGGAAGTTATCACGAATATATCGTACATGTTGGATTCAAAGCAAGGGTCCTTTTTTGTGGCCCAGCTGTTTGGGGGTGAAATTTAATTGGATATCCAAGTTTCAGTTTACATTGTCATCTTCTACTCAATTTTTTATGGCATGGTTAATTCGTAAATGGTAATTGTATCTGGTTATGAATTCTGATTAAAATTTGAGATAGATTCTGAAATCTGCATTTTTAGAAATGCAAGAAGAATGTGACTGATATCCAAGATATATCACAATACTTAATTACTGCAAAACCTTTTTGTTAGAATATGTTTCCTATTTTGTAATGTATAAATGTCCCGGTACATGTCAATTCTACTCTTTCTCCAATTTTATAATTATCCGTTAATCTACTCCGAACCATTATTTTACAGTTCTACACCCTAAGAGGTGGATTGTGGCCACACACCATCAAGTGAGAAAAAATGAGTAGAATACAAAGAACATGAAGAACTAGATAATAAATGGAGTACTGATAATAAATTGAAGTGAATAATTGCTTACTCAAATAGAGGAACAAGAACAACTGAATAAATACTTCTATTAAGTATTAATGTTCAAGTTCCTACCTCCATTACAAGATAAAAGCTATGATAAATGGAGAAGAAGACATAAATCTAAACTAAAACCTAAGAAATGAAAGAACCTTACTTGCACAACGTCAGCCTTTTTCATAATAAAGCTGAATCTGGTAGCCCCTTGGAAATTTGTGGTGACTGGAACACCAACATTGAGAACTCTGTCCATGTGTCAAAAATCTAGGTCCCATTTCCACTTGCGTGCTGCCTTTTACGTTGGCATCAGTATGGCGGTTGGGGTTAATCTTTAGGTGGCCTTATCGCAGACAGCTGGGCTTCAAATTAGGCACGTGCTTCAGTTAGCCTTTCGACATCGTAGTTCTGATTTTTTTTTCTTTCAAAACACTGGAAGACCCTTGATCTAATGCAATCAGTAGGTTGGTGAAATTCTGCTGTGTTGTTTGACTTTGAGTCCATTTCTGGGCTGTCTGGTTCCTTACATAAAAACATTCGGACCAAACGTTATTCATATAAAAATGAAGTTAAACATGATGAAATTTATGCATCCATCTTGCTTACCAATTATTGTGCTATAGATGTTTGAAAATGATAACGAATGTCGAATAGGTTTTTTGCGCTTTATATTATAGTGGCATTTCTTGACACTCTTCTCTAAGTTTTGAATTGTTTCACAGTCATTGCTTCTTAAAGCTGAGAAAAGTTTGACGGAGCTTGATCAAGCTGTTTTGTTGACAAAGAATGAGAGTAAAAAACTGCTTGAAAGAGCAGGGTATGCTGAAAATGCTATGTTAGGAGCTCAGACAAAGTTGAGGTAACAATTTTCCCATATTCGCTTGATAGGGTTGGTCATCTTGTACAAGGAAAGAAGTATCTCCTTCCTTTCCGCCATAAATTAGCAACTTGACAATTTATACTAAGTTCATTGAGAATATCATTTACTTATATATTTTTGTAGGGATTCTGCAAAGCAAATCCAGAGGCTCAGTAAGGACTTCTATAAAGTTGAGTCCAAGGGCGCAGGTACTTTCTCTTACTGCTATTCCTGGTGATTTAAGCTGCTGTTGTGATTAAAGTTAAGAGTATCATTATATGTTTGCTTTAGCCTATTAACAAAACCATCCTTTTGAGTTTTCTCTGCTTTCTTAAGCAAATACTCTTGGGGTGAAATTGACATTTTCTTTCGTAAATCTTTGATCTCTTTAGCTTTGACCTTTCTTTCATAATTTCTAGATTTCATGGATGAGCTACGGGAACTTCCAGGAAGGGATGCTTTGAAACTTCGAGCAGAGGTAAGTGAAACAAGATGGTAAGTAAATGAGTTTTTGGTTATTCACTAACTGCACTGTTGTTTCATTTCATTTGCAGGTTGCTTCTATGATGGCCGAAATGAAACAGCATAGGAATCAATTGCAGAAAAGAATCACAAAAATTTCTGAATTAGGAATTCGAGTTTAGCAATTTGAGATATCTTCTGCGGAGGAAGACAATTTGTTGGAGGTTCTTCTCCTTGATGCCTGTAATACGCTAACGGAATAATTGGAGCTTTCTTGATGTTTGTTTCACTAAACAATTTTCATAGGGATGTCTTATCTCTGTTTCTCTGTTTATGTTGCGTGCTTCCAGCTTTTCCATTACAGTTTTTTGTTGTAGATTCCCCTGTTAGATGAACTTCTCCTCATGCAAATAAAACAAGGAAATCAACCTAAATTTATATCTAATGGAAGTGATGATTTTCTGTTGGTATATTGATTTCGTGTACTTTTCTGGACTTTTTGATTAATCACTTGGTAGGTTGGGTTAAATTTGCCCCATCAACCTCTCTTATGGTGCTGCTAAGAAGGTTACCCCGATTTTCATCTACAAAATAATGTATATTCCTAAAATTAAGGCTAAGTTGTTTATCTTCTTGAGTTTTGATTTTATTTCGTTATATTATATTCCAAATGAACTTTTACAATCCCAAACAAGAACTTTGGCAGTAAGCCAACTTTTTTGTGATCTTTAATTTGCTTTTCCTTTACGTTGGATAATTGAATCCAAGTTTTAAAAACATTGTGTTTTCGAGTGATGGATCAATGAAAGACTGTTAACTGTATTGAAGGCTGAAGCTTGAATCTGCTGGTCGTTGTTTTCTAAAGTCTTAAACCCATAGATTTCAAAATGGAGATAAGGAAGTCGGAGATGATAGAAAAAGAGGGCATGGGAAAGAGAGACAAAACAATGAAGAAATGGGAAGAAGAAAATCTTCCTTTTCACGATGCAATATATGTGAGATTTGGAAGTAAAAAGTTGTGGCAAGGTGGAAAGCAACATTATTCACAGCAGAACGAAGACATTGATTTTAAGTTTAGCTCCTATCACAAACAAAAACTAACTCAGTTAGAAGATCCACCATCTTGAGAGTCAAAATTAAGGATCGACTTTGAACAATTTCATAAGTACAACTAGGATGTTTGGGATTTAAATATGGTGGGTAATAAAGTTAGATTAAAGAAATAAAAAAAGAAACAACTCCAATGAACTATAATCAGGAATCAAATCTATCCAGCTGCCCCAGTAAAAAAACCCTGTCAATGTTGAAGCCCTAGACAAATAAAGTTCTCCATTCAATTTTTTTAACCACAACAATCACACTGATCCAAAACAAAAACCATCACAGTCATAAGTTACGATAAAAACTAGAACTTGAAGAGATTCTTGTGAACTTTCAACACCAGCCTGCATGTCAGTGAAGTTCTGGTGGAGGTCCTATGCAAGATGTTGCCTACAAGTTGATGATCATCAAACTGTTCAGTGTGTCGAGATGTTGAGCATGAACGTGGAACTCGTTCATCCTGAGCTCCAACGACGTTGACAACCTGCCCGACATAAGTAGAAAGTAGAAATAAAACAAGATCGGAAAATTTCAGTATCGAATCTGCAGATAAATCTACCAAATTATAAATAGGGGAGATGATTTTCTTTATCATAGTTGTTAGAGCTTAACGAGCATAACTGTAGCGAAGCATTGTAGTTGAGATGTTGCTGTCTCAATGTGCTACAAAATATTGATTGCAAAGAAAACTGTTATGAAAAGCTTCAACATGTGGTCATTGTTTATAATCGTGAAGGCCTACCCCAACAAGTTTGGGATTAAAGGCTTTGTTGTTGTTGTTTATAATCGTGAAAAACACAATGAAAAGAAAGTGACACTAATTACACGATTACATTACACTATCTCATGTATCATGACACCAATAAAATGTCACCCCATCACTAAAAGAGAATCATGTAACAACCAAAAACATCCTTGTCATAGAGGTTCAATACAAAGGTAAACAAGTTTATATTTGAGAACAAGGACAAAAGCACACTATTACTCTTTAAGAATGTTAAATCACCAACTACCACTTCTCTTGATGTTTAGCCTTCATGACCATAAAAAACATCTTTGCTATTATCCTTACAGGGTCACACTACTAGAATAAAGGAAATTTATTTCGATATATATATATATATATATATATATTTAAATAGTTTAGCATCAGCTTACAGAAACAGAAGACAATCAATATTTACATGCTAATTTTCTTTGTGTAGTTAAGATACAAAGGTTCGAACCTGATGCACTTTTTGAACACGAGTATCTGCTATACCATGTAGGTAATCTGAATAAACACAAACGTTCTCATCTTTCAGAAACAATGTTCTTACAAAATGAAAGAAGCGTATAATTCAGCACTATACTCACCAGAATAGGCAGCATCTTTGAAAATTAATAAGCTGCGGGGCTCCAGAAGTAAAGAGCATTGATGGATTGACCCACTGCATAAGTTATCTTCAATTATACATTGATCGTTGCTTGGATGCTCATTCAGTCGTGGATGAGGACTAAAGTGAATCACTATAGGCGACTCGAGAGAAATTATAGCGACCGCAGGAAAGTACGCTGGCCCGTCCTGGTGTGGCTGGATTTAGAAGCAGAAATATGTTACGATGTTATCTTGTTAAAGCTCAAAAGTATATAGCTAGTAAAAAAATTACTTTATCATGTAATGAACACCAATCTCATTTGGCATTAATCTACCATATGGTCCATGCATCTACTTGACTAGTACACAAAGAAATTGATTGCAATTATGTAGATTAGGGCCTCTGTTGGGGGTCTCACAGTAACACGCTAAACCATTAATTCAAAACATATTCAAAGAATCTATCACCTCTGGAAATTTAACCCCAGCATCATTCTTTATAGACGCAACGATTGCAACATCAACCAACATTTATGGAAGCAAGACAGTAAAGCATTACTATCTATAAAGATCCAATGCTCGGCCTGTATTTTGTCCACTTTGGACAACTTTATTTTATATTCTCAATCATTTACCTACATCACATACAAGTATCTCACTGAAAACGATAACCACACTTTGGCCGCCCTCAAAAATTCTTGCACAAGTTTAATGGAAGGTATTGACAGATTTTTCATCTAGCTCCTATTTACCAACCACGATGACTTAACATAATCCAGCATAAACCATATCTATTACAAACATTACCACAAAGTCGTAAGTATAATTAATGGCAATGCATAGTATGAATCAAATTTTGGGTGAAAAGTAGAGTAAAACATACCATTATACCTTGATCTGGGAGGTATTCATTGATGAGCACGTGATTGATTGGTGATGGGAAAAGTCCAGTCTGTTGATAAATTCTTTCTGTAAACCTTTTCAACCAAATAGGCACTGAAAGGGAAAAATCTAAGATAAAAATGATCTTTGAACTACTAAAATCTAAAAGTTAAATACATAAAATTTGTTTACACTTTACATTACATACCACACAGTAATCAGCTTTCACATTTACTAATATTGCTTCTGAACAAAACAACCTTAAGCTCCAAAGCTTTCCTCTTCATTGTTGAATCATATCTTAAATTTGATGCTCTATCTAACTATTTACATGGGTGCTAAATACATTGTTGAATCATTAGTGACGTGTAGTATATGAACTACACCAACTAACAGAGCTGAAGAGGAACTAAGCGGTTTGGATGCAATTTGAAGTTTGGAGGAACTGGTCAGCACCCAGATTGGTCAGCCAATTACAAGGGTTATCGAGCAAGCCAAAGGAAATTGCATCCGCAATCTGCACCAGTGCCCCAAGTGTTCGAAGATGGTACCAAAGTCATATAGCAATGTCAACATGATTTTTATTCTCATTGTGTTTTTTTAGCGGATTGTTGTATGCTTTATTTTTCAAGTCTCAAATGAGGTTCAAATGTGTCAAATTCCCAACATATGCCGATAATTCTAGACTCAGAATTCCCAACAAACTCACATGTTTTTTGTACGATAACCCAAAATTTCCCATGACTTTTGGGACGCCAAGGTTGCGGTTCTAAACTGGTCAACCGTTTTCACCAAACACATTATCCCATCGTAAGTATCGTGGCTCGAACTTACAATCACAAAGAGCGTAACTGATTCCCTCCTCAGCCTCTCTAAACAAACTCACATGTTATAGTCATTTACACGAACACTTGGAATGCATTGGCAACAACCAAAATATCAACACACACCAACCACTATTTCAGATAAACACAAAAAGATTCTTTCAAAGAACTCACATTCCTGTGGCAGCAGACCCTTCTCATGCACCACTCCCCCTACAAAAAAAAGCAACAATAAAGCTGAAAAAACCCAAATAAGACATAATCAGGTAATCCATACCCCAGTTCTGAAGTCTCCTGTTCTTGAGAGACTTCCACTTGGAAGGAGGAACTTCATTGATCTGCTCAAAACAAGAAAAACCCACAAAAATTAACCATCCAAAAAGGGTTACTATTGGCTTAATTGGAGATTGGGGTAATTGGTTTTGGGTCAAATTACATGGTGGAGGAGTTGGGTTTGTTCGGAATCTGTGATGAAGTTAGGAATGTAGAATAGCGTTTGTAAACATCCCACTTTGTAGTCTTCCAGATTGATCATGTCCTTCCCTTCCATTAATTAAATTTCAACAAATCAAGTCTCAAAACTCTAAACTAGAAATTGTGTGATGGAGAGTTGTGAATGAAATGGTTTGAGGCCTAATAAGGGTCTGTTTCTATCTGGATGGGCTCAAAATTCTCAAATTATGGCTTTAAAAACCGAACCGAGTCAGTTGATTCGACCCAATTAAACTGAGAATTTCAACAAATCAAGACTCTCAACATCAATTGTATGATGGATAGTTGTGAATGAAATAGTTTGAGGCCTTATAAGGGTCTGTTTCTATTTGGATGGGCTCAAAATTCTGGAATTATGGTATTAAAAGCCGAACCGAGTTGGGTTTTTTTCGACCTCGTGTTCAGTTGGTTTAGTATGGAAAATATATTTTTCAGGTCGACTTGAATTGACTAAGATAGAATTTAACCAGATTGTTCATGAAACTCATTTCAAACCTATTCAAATACGAGTGCAAATAATGTGAATTATAGTAACATGTATCAAATTAGTTGAGACGAAAGTAATATTATGTTCGCAACCATAATATAACATTGTTAGCCGTATGATATAGTTATATTACGGTTGCGAATATAATATTACTTTCGTTTCAATATAGTAATGTTCTCAACAAATTTAATACCACGTTCATAACCGAAATATAAAATTATTAGCCATAATTTTATGTTGTTAGCCGTAATATAATGAAACTATTTTAATGACAATCCTCAAATAATGGTGATGATTGCAACATGTGTAATATGTACCCTTGTTCGCAAAAAAAATTAAATTATGTTCACAACCGTAATAATATAATGTAATTCTGTGGATGTAACATTCTATACTTTAATAACAATTCTGTGTGTAAATCGTCAACGAAGTATAATGAAGCATCAAATAATCAGGGAGATGATCTTGAAAAAGTTTGTTCGCTCTAGAGAAGGCACATCATGTTCTTTAATGTTCTTTTTAAAAATACATTATACTTGGTATAATGCTAGGAGTAAACTTGGAAACAAGATTATCATACAGCTGTGGACAAGAGAATACATGTGTAGAAGAATAAAATACGCCTATGGAACTACACATCATTTAGTTTTTTTTAGTATACATACTTTGGGAAAGTAATATGAATTTTTTATAGAAGCATACTATAGTGATTCATTATTCTTGAATATGTCAGACATTGTTCTATTTTTTGGACACATAAAGTAAATCCTACAATTTATCAATTTCTGAGGTGATGTTGTTAGCCGTAATATAATGTAATCATTTTAATTATAGTGGATGACTACAACATGTGTAACATGTATCATTGTTCGTAACCAAAATTAATATTGTGTTCACAACCGTAATATAAATGTTGTTGCTGTAATATGATATTGTCAATCGTAATATAATGTAATTAAGTTTAACAATATTTCTCAAATAATGATGGATGACTACAACATGTGTAACATGTATCATTGTTCGTATAATAATTAATATCACATTCACAACCATAATACAATGTTGTTGCCGTAATTTGATGTTATTAGCCATAATATATTGTAATTATTTTTACTAATGTTTCACAAATAATGATGGATGACTGAAGCATGTGTAACAAATATCGTTGTTCGTATAAAAATTAATATTACGTTCACAACCGTAATATAATGTTGTTAATCGAAATATAATATAATCTTTTTTAACAATAATGCTCAAATTATGGTGGAGGACTAATACATGTGTAACATGTATCGTTGTTCGTAACCAAAATTAATATTACGTTAACAACAATACTATAAATGTTGTCGTAATATAATGTAATTAATTTTAACATTATTCCTCAAAATAATGGTAGATGACTACAACATGTGTGACATGTATCATTGCATTTTGGTAACAAAGTAGCAAGCTCATCGCTCGCGAGAATCATCAAGCTCCTCTTGCGAATACTGATGACTATTCTTTTGGAAGACCTATGAATACAAGTACACAATATAAATATATAAACAATGAAACTATAATTATACCACTTAAATAGTACACCTATATTGTGGATCTATTAGTCCCTAATATTAGTCTAAAGGGGGAGGGGGTGAATAGACTAATCATGTTCTTTAAGCAACTATTACAAATTAAAAGCTAGAACAATTAAAAGAAGAATAGAAATGTGCAAACCACAACACAAATATATAGAGGTTTGGATCCAACCATCAGATCCTCGTCATCTCTTATGAATTGCTCTTCCTCGAGCAACTTTGCGTCCTCCACTAATCCGATATCCGTTGCGGGTCGGGATCAAGCTGTGACACCACAATGTTTGCAAACAACCTTGCCTAGCTTGGACCACATTCTCACAATCCGAGAAGAACTTCACTCCGGAAACTAGTACAACTCTTGTAGAATTTTTTTAGCAACCTAATCTTTGACACTTGAAATGAATGATGAGATCAATGAACTTGTTTCAAGTGGGAAGATGTGAGCACAAGGACGTTTATAGCAAATTTGAGAGTAATAAGAAGATTTGAGCTTGGAGAAAGATTGGTTGTCTTAGAAAGGTGTTCTCAGCTCTATTTATAAGATCTAAACTTAACCTAGCTGTTGGGATTAAATTAGAAATGAGTTGTGTAAGAATACACAAAACAGAAAAGCACATGCACTGTTCGGGACAAAATTGGTCGACCGAATCGGGCTTAACGATCGACCAGAGGTTGTCCATAAATGAAGTCCAGAAAGTGCCAGAAACAAATGGTCGACCGAACAAAGGGTGGTCGAACCAACTTGGCTAGAACTTATGTGAACGATCAAACAGATAGACATGTTTGGTCGACCATTTGGGGGATTTGGTCAAGATGAAACTATACAAATGAGATAACGGTCGAACAAAGTGGTGAATCGGTTCGACCAAAAACTTCCAGTAAGCTTAGGAACTGGAGTGTTTCATGAACCGGTCGACCGTTTATACGGTATTGGTCGACCGATAGACCAAATCTAAAAGAGGGTTAGGTGGAGTGTTTGTATACAACAGTTGGTAAATATGACAAGTATATCATGTAGGATCGTGAGGGTATCTAATTCTAATCATTTTTATCCCTAATTACCTACTTGTTTAATCGATCAAAGAATGCACGTCAGAATTAAACAAAAACAAGCAAGTAAAGCAAACCACAATGATGACACCGGATTTTTATAGAGGTTCAACTTCCCACTTACTTCCTCTCTTGCGAGCTCCACTCGATCTCCCTCGAGCTCCGCTCACATCTTCACTATCAACCTCGTTCCGGGACGAGATTAAGCCTTTTACAAAACAAGCTCCACGAACACCCTCGTGAGCTTGACTTTCTTCTCTCACAATCCGAGAGGAACACTTCGGGCTTTCACCGAAGTCCTTGCTTCTGTACAACAGAGATCTTGAGTGGAACACACTCTCTAACTTGAGCACACTTAGCTTAGGATGTGGAATTGATGCTAAGATGTGGAAGTTTAAGCTTGGAGAGTAGGATTTGGGGAATGAGAGACTGAGAGTTTCTCTTAGGTGTGTGTGACAATAGGAAGTGTAGGAGTTGTTTAATTGTGTCATGGGAACACCTATTTATAAGCTCCAAGCCAGTTATAGCCGTTGGGATATGTTTGGTAAAAGATTATGGAAGATACACAAAACAGAAACTTGCAGGATGCATTTTTGCATAAGTTTGGTAGACCGGATCGGTAGGTTCGACCGACCGTTGGGCAATTTTGGACTCGGTTCGGTCGACCGCCAAAGGCTATGACTTAGGTACACTTAAGTGATCGGTCGAACACCGAGATAGGTTCGGTCGACCGATTTGTAACCGGCTCTATGGGGTTGACAAACAAGATCATATTTGGTCGACCGAAACAAGGTCCATGGTCGACCAAAAACCAACAGGCAGTTGGGTTTGTCGAGTTATCATACGTTCGGTCGACCGAACAAGGTCCTCGGTTGACCGATACACTAAATGTATTTTGGGGTATATGAAAATAATACAAATACGACCGTTGCATATAATACGACAAATCTAACGGTCAGATAAATAAGTTTACACGGTCGACCGAAAAGGTATGCACGGTCGACTGAAACCGGGCAGTAAAACACTAAAAGGATTTATGATCACTCGGTCGACCGAACGGTCTGTTTCGGTCGACCGAATGTGGGCAGATTGTTCAGGTTTTGGTTTGGGTGATCTATTGAAGTCCAAATTATATGAAATTGTGTGTGTGACTTCTATAAGGAACCTAGTGTGTGTTTGAGTATGTTTTAGCTCAAGTATGCTCAATAACACAAAGTTTCTAAGACTCAAAAGAAATGCAAATTACATGTCTTCAATTGAGCTTGATTACATGTCTTGACTTGAATCCTTTCTTTCTTGAGTCTTGATCACCTGTAGAAATTAGCACAAAGAAATATATATGCAATGCAATATGTGTGCTACTCTACATTGATTTATAATTAAGATTAGGTTGATTAAATCATCAAAACGTAGATTAAGACCAAAAAACCAACATATCAGTCATATTAAAGACAAAATCGGAAATGCAAACAATCGAACAAAATAGACTTTCAGTCGACCGATTTCCACTCTAACCAGAACACGTGTTAAGATATGATAGGTGAGTGAGATTTGTATCGGTCGAACTGGGTTATGTCGGTTGACATAATGAATCGATCGAACGGGAAAAAGGATTCGGTCGACCGATTAAGACTGTGAATGCACATAATAGAATCGGTCAAACTCGAGGAAGGTCTGGTCGATCGTTTGGGAAAAGAGGGGCTTGTCTATTGAATTTTGGTCGAACGAGATGGCATTCCAGTCGACCGGTATGACCTAGAAATCTTGATCTAAGAGAATTTCTATATTTCGTCAATGTCCTATTGAAGTCAATTTGATATAGACTTAATTGTGAGACTTCTATAGGTTCCCTAAGGGTTATGCAATGCAATTCATCAAAGATTTCAAGTGCCAAGTTACATTGTAGCCTAAGAACAAGAAATGTAAACCTATCTACTCTTCATTCTTGATTTCTTGTCTTAATCCACACTTGTTTCCTGAAATGTTAGAAATACAATATATGCATGCGATGATATTAATGGATTACATGTGTTTATTAATATGTTAGTTAATCATCAAAACATGTTAACAATTATTAGCCAAAAACCAACAATCTCCCTTTTTTGATGATGACAACCTATCAATCTAAATACATGTTATTATCAAGTTTTATCATCAGTAAGCTCCCCCTATATATGATGCATGTATTTATTTCACCCCGTTGACATGATCAAAAAGAATATACTCATGAATAGATAGTGGTAGATATCAAAGCTTGTCATGAGATGGTACAACGGAAGCGCAAGTATTCCAAATAGAAACAATAGCATGACAAATGAATCTCAATATCATGAAATCATTCACACATTTAAACACACATCATAATATCATTAACGAAGGCATAATACAAATCCAATCATAGTCAAAACAACATAGAAGCAAAGTTGAAAGCAAATGCCAGAAGCACAATAGCAAACCACGTTCTAAATAAAACAAAATAAGTCAAGACGCTGATTACGGAAAAGTGAAGAAAGAGAATCGATCCCACTCATTATGGAGTCAAAACGATCATCAACGTGGGCTTCAATGCGATAAAAATGAGCAGAGTTGGAGGCTTCGAGTTGATCAAACCAAGCCAAAGTGGAGGCCTCGAATGCATCAACTCGGTCAGAAAGTTGGTGATAGGCATAAGCGTCGAACGAGCTTCAAGCCGACCAATTTCCAGTAGAAGCCCATGCAGCTTTATCTCCCTCACCCCACGAGTCACTTGTCTCCCTTGGAGCTTGGCACAGTACCCAACGTGGATCAACGAGAACCTCATAGTCTTCTTCTTCTTCTTCTTCTTCTTCTTCAGTTTCCTCATCAGAATCTTCGTCAGAGGAAGGTTGTGGAGTAGAGGAGGTGATCGTCTTCATCTTGGCCAAGGTAGTGTTATCAATGGGGTACTTGTAGATCGTCGAAGGGAATGCAGAAACATTGACCTTCAAATGCACAAAGAGAGACGATAGCCACATAGGATAAGGAAGATACCTCCATTTCCAATGCCACATATGCAAGAAAATGAAGAGAGGCCAATCTACCGCAATCTTCTTAAAAATACAGTAAATGCAAATAAGCTCAGTATTTGATATCTCATTATGGTGGCAAAACTTTGGGTAAAGGTTGTAAGAGACAATTTGTGCTAAGATGTGGGGTAGGGGATGCAAAAGAGAGGCATTGTATTTAAATTTCCTATTTATCTGTTTAGGTGGAATGACTTATAATTCATCTACCATTTCCTCAACTTGTGTACCACGTAGTGCGTCTTGTGGATGGTCTAAGTAGATATGCATTCCAAATGACTCTAGACCTAAAGTGGAAGGAATCAATACGAACGTAATCGTATATTGAGTTCCATTTATCATAGTAGTGAGTATATGGCGATTTGGGTATTTTCTTAAATTGCAATAGAATTGTTGCACAAGGAATGAGTAGTAAGGTTTAGATGCTAAAAGAGTTTGGATATAAGTGAGCTTATTTGCATCTAAGTGAGCTATCAGTTGCCTTCTCATTTAATTTTGGGATTTCACCATCCAAAATATGAGATAGTTTCTCAAACTTCAACACGATATTGAGCTTGAGTTGCCAGCTTATGAAGTTTGAACCATCATTTGCCAAAAGATGTTTTTCAATCATAGATCGCACAATAGGTTGAATATTCGACATTTCTACAAAATAAATTATATGATATTTAATGTCAATTTAATGTTTTAAAAATCAATACCGCAAATAAAATTTGTCTATAAATACAACAATTCAAGATCCTATCAATTATAATACAAACTAGCTAATGGTTATCAGATATATTATAAAATCAAGGTAAGAAAACATTTTCTAATCATAACCATTTCGAAATATCGCAACATTTGCATTTTCAAACTCTTATGACTCTTGTCGTTTTAATTAAGAGAGAATTTGACCAATCCTCGTAAGAAAAACTATCTTTCTCAAAACCGAGCTAGGGCTCTGGGTCTTGTTAAGAAAACTTATTTCATTTGATACGAGATACGTTTATCCATTGTATTCACAAACAAGTATACTCGGTGTCCACTAAGGGTGAATCGCACCTCGTACATCTATTCATGGCACAACAATAGACAACCTTATATCTCTCACTATTTCCAAAGATGGAGGAAGCTATCTCCTGCTAAGGGTGAGCAGAATATCCCTCGACCGATGACTGCTAGTGGATGAAATAAGAAAGAAAAATATTCTTAATTTTTGGCTGGACAATTTAAACATTTATATGTGATTTTAGAATTTAGGTGATCATGCATATTTATCATATATACACATCCTAACATTCATTCATACAATCACATACATGTCAAGCACACAAACATAAATATATCCATTCACACACACATTAATGTGAGTTTATATGTTCCCGCGTCCTTGACTTTTGCGTCTTCTCCGCGACTTCCTCTTGCACCTTGGATGTTGATATTGCAAAAATATAAACATGCATCTCACAATTTCGAAAATTATCTACTGCAAGTCCTATGTAAAAACTCTCTCATATGCATGCATATACATAGAAATTGAAATTTGGCTTTTACATATACATAAGTCCCTGTGATTGAACAATAATAATATACACATTCATTCATTCATTCACACATGGCCTCATCGGAACATACAAACTCACATATCCCTGCATTAGAGAACTCGAGCAACGCATGTACATATACTATAAAATACTCGATTTAGTTTATCATGCATCTTTAAATCAAACAATTCTAAAATCATTTGAAAATATGAACTAAATGCTCTGATACCACTGTAGGATTTCGTGTCCCCATGTATGTATATATTTTAAATTTTTTAATACGAACACACAAGATCAATTTCATATTTTCATTGATTTTACGTACATGTATTTGTTTATTCTAATATCATGCATTCCTACACATATTAAAATAAACAAAGGATAGATGATGATACCCAAATATTCTCTTAAACCTTTCAGAAGATCCGGAGTTCCGTTGCTCGTCGAATCGCCTGCCGATTCGCCTCCAAGTGTTCACCAAACTCTAAACAAGATTAGAGAGAAAGAAGCTAGTCAATCAATCTCTAATTAAGCTTAGAATCTAGCTAATAACCCATTTTTAAGCTTCTGAGATTTATATCTCCAAAATATAAAACTATTAAGAGATTTTAGTGTTGATTAAGGGAGAGATTAATGAGAGAGAGAATTTATGCATTTTTAAACAACTAGGATGAGGGGTCCTTTTATAGGCTCCCAAAACATCCTTATCAAGAACTATTCTTTAGTCATGATCTCTTGCTTATTCTCTCCTAAAATTAATCTCAAATTGCCACATAAGCAACCTAAAAACGTTTGATTAAATCTGGAATTAATCCAACACGTGATCTAATTATTCTCTTAATAATTCAGGCAAAAATCGCGTTGTTCGGTTAACCGAGAATTCTTCCCGGTCAACCGAACCATTCAGCTTTAACACATGTTCGGATGACCGTGAGCTAGACGATCGACCGAATGTACATGAGAAAAATTCCCTGGAAAAATTCGGACGATCCACGTCTTGATCCGGTCGACCGTTGACTCGCCAAAATTTCTCCTTGTCGAATCTTATCGGACGACCGTGTCACCTTCGGTCTACTGAAAATATCCCAAAATAGCTCCTGGATATTTTCTCTCGGTTGACCGTTCACGCTCAGTTGGCCGAACCGGATTGTCCAGGCACTCTAGACAATTTTGGTTAACCAATTGTGTTTATCCGTTCCCCGTTCGGTTGACCGTTCTAAAGACACCTCGGTTGACCGAACCCTAAACGGTTTACCGTGTTTGATCCCGATTTTGCCTTTGTCAAAATTTGGATTTATTTCCAACAAAATTTGATCTTTGGGGGTTTTAGCGAATTCATATCTCATGTAATATATTATTTTATGTAATATTAAATTATTACACTACATAATATATACACCTCATATGAATTTATTAATGATTCTAATTATGTCAATTTTCAGGACATATTGATTTTATTGATTCACCACATGTGTCCCTTTTTCACATGAAAACCCGAAACATCATATGAACTTAAAATCAAGCTTCTTTTTCCCCAGTTTTGTGGTGTGACATATAGGAGGATCTAAGCTAAATTGACAGCGATATTAAACACTTAATATGTCAAACTATAAGCGGTATCTAGCTACACATTATAATTACCCAATTAGCAAAGATGTCTTTGTTCCACCGGAACCAAAATACGATCCATTTAGTGATGTAAGTGCACCACTTGTGTCCGTCCCTTGCCTCATGATATTAAGAATATATACAAAGTAGAAACGTGTCACCTTTGTATTATATTCATTTCTTGATCTCTTTAAGTTAATTATAACTATGTAACTTAACTCAAGTTACATTGTGCACATTATAATTTTGTTCTATCAATGGGCCCACTAATATTATCACTCAATTAAGAGGGGCAACGATAATTGTTTGACTAGCTATCTTTTCCAGCACAAGTCATGTTCACCCAACTATTGCCTTTATCACTATACTCATTGATAGCTTTTGACAATAATCAAATTAAGCACTTCTTGAGTGAAAAGATATAAGTCTCATATCTTAGGATCTAAGACACAGTAAAACATTAATGACACGAAATACAATTCCATAATGCTTTACTTGTTAGGTCTATTCAATATATAAAAGTAATATTTTTCTCTTTTATATACTTGTGTCATCAATTATTTGTAGAACTTCAACAATCGATGACCAACACGACAATCTTATCTCAGTGATTAATGTTCCATGTTAATTACCATGATTGTGAATAACTTTTGATTTATGTAAATCATTATCTTTTAGAGCTCTATGGTTAAGGACCAAATACCTCCTCCTTAACACTTCCAAAAGACGAATATCATAATCAAGGAACAAAATGTTTGCACATCCAATTCATAACAATTGACATATAAAAGTAAAACTTTTGGAACACATTCCTTTTGCACATCCATGAATAGCAATTATGATGGAAGCATTTTCCCTTTGAATACGTTTGCAAAAAAAATTAAATCTTTCAAAGACATCATTTTTGTTTTCTAAAAATAAAACTCAAGTGAATCTTGAGAAACCATCAACAATCACAAAAAGATATCTTCTCCCTCCTAGACTTACGGTCCGTGAGGGTCCAAAAAGATGTAAATGCAAAAGCTCAGAGAGATTTTGAAGTCGACACCACATTTAAAGATTTGAAAGAAGATTTAAATTATTTTTCAAATTGGCATGCATCACAAAGCTTATCCTTTTTTAAATCAATTTTAGGTAGTTCTCTAACCAATTCAAGTTTGGACAATTTGTGCAATTGTGACATACTAATATATCCCAAACGGTTATTGTAGGATTTCATGTCATTACGTATGTGTATATATTCAAAATTTTAATACAAGCATACATGATCGATTTCATATTTCCATTGATTTTATGTACATGTTTATATTTATTCTAATATCATGCAATTCTACACATATTAAAATAAACAAAAGGAGAGAGCATCATACCCAAAGGTTCTCTAAAACCTTTTCGAAGATCCTGAGTTCCGTTGCCCGTCGAAAGGATACACCTACCTTAAAAAACATGTCTACACAATTTAACTTCTCTAACCAAATGAATTACCAGATGAATCATAATGTCAAAAAGGTGGAAAATACATCTCCAATTTACATAATGTGGCCACAATTTCATCCTGCAACTGATCTAACTGCACGGGATCGATCACTTTACTGCAAATCTTGTGAAAAAGGAACACAACTTTGCCATGACATGTCTAACATGTTTTTGTAATATGGATCTCAGTACTACATGTAACAACTGTTGCATTAAAGTATTACAATCATGAGACTTCATCCCCACAACTTTCAAATCCTTCATAACAACAAGACTGATAATATTTGAAGAATAACCCTGTGGAACCCTTACATCATGCAAACACTGACAGAAAATATTTTTCTCCTTTCTAGACAATGTATAACAAGTTGGAGGTAAGTAGCTACAATCTCCCTTCTTCTATGGTGCCAAGGTTGCACGTATACAAAGGTTAACAAGATCAAGTCTAACATTATATTCATCTTTTGTCTTACCAGTTATATTCAACAGAGTGCCAACAAGACTTTCACAAACGTTTTTCTCTACATGCATTACATCAATACAATGTGTAACTTGTAAAATTTTCCAGTAAGGAAGATAAAAAAATATGGATCTTTTTTCCCAAGAACTTCTATCATTTCCTCGTTTGTACGATTTTCCAAATTCACCATCAACGCTCATTACACGTTCATACACCTTTTCGACGTTGATTTCAACTTGTGGATTCTGAAACTCTTGTTTTCCATTTAATGTCGTCTTCAACCTACGATAAGGATGAGAGTTTGACAAAAATCTCTGATAATCAAGATAGACTATCTTACAACCATTAACAAGTTGCAAGCAACATGTATTCTCTTCACAAATTGGACAAGCTTTATGACATTTGACAGAATATCCAGACATATTACGGTAAGCTGAAAAGCCATTAATCGTGCAATAAATCATTGCCCATATTACTAATGACTGCAAATGATAAGCATAAAAAACTAGATCTCTATCATCTCACAATCTCTCTAGGTCATCAATTAAGGGTCTTAAATACACATCTATGTCATTTCCTGGTTGCTTCGGACCAGAAATTATTAAGGACAACATAATATATCTTCATTTCATGCATAACCACAATGTTTCATTTTGTATCGTGAAACATTACACCTGAGACAAGAATGTAAGTTTTCAAAGTCACCCCTATACAATATACAATCATTCAGACATGCATGTATCTTCCTATATTCCATTCTCATGGGATACAACACTTTCTTAGCATCATAAGTTCGATCTGGCAATTCATTTTCATCTGGAAGTATCTCTTTCAATTGCTTTAACAGTGATGTAGTGCTGTGAAACTAACATCGGTCCAACCATTTTCTACTTTTAAATTGTACAATTTCAACACCCCCGACAATCTAGTAAATTTGGTGCAACTCTTATACAATGCCTTTTTATTGTCACTCAACAAACTTCCAAGTAAATCGGGGTTGGATGAAAAGTTTTCAGCTATATCTTAAACCATGTCCTCTAACTGATCTCCCACACTTACATTGTCCCCGTCATTCTTGGAACCCCTAAATGATTCATTTTTGCCGTGTCATATCCACCGTTTGTAACTTGTGTCAAAACCTTTCTCAAACAAATGATCTTTTATTTTCCGAAAACTCAACATTGACATATTATGACACTTACTGCATGGATAATATGTCATGTTTGTCATTCTTATTCTTTGAATGATTTTTGGTAACCTCTAAGAACCTATTCACTCTATTCTCATACTCATCACTCAATCGGTTTTAAAGAATCCAATCTTGATACATTTCAATCTAAACATTAAGAAAAATGATAGTTATTATTGAAGTCAAGAAATAAAATTTCAATTTCAAAGAAGGTGTTCGTAGATAAGAAGATCCGGAGACATGAAGATGTGAAAAGAATGACTCAGGAGAGAGGAGATGAAGTCCTTAATCTAGCGTGGGAATAAGGAAGGTTAGAAACCTAACTAAGCAATCAAGGCAAAAGCAAGCATAAAGTCCACTATAGGTCCTTAGCACTAGACGATGCCTAACTTCGATGTCCCACCAATGACCACTAGTATGTAGGAAATCAAGAACCCGGAGGTTCCTAAAATCTCTACGAGGCTAGATGGGCAACGACGTTCAGGCCATAACGGTCTTAAATGGTGAGGACTACTAGTCTGTAGGAAATCTAGAACCCGGAGGTTCCTGAAATCTCAGGGAGACTAGATGGGTAACGACATTCAGGCTATAACGGTCTTAAATGATTTTCTCTCCTTAATGCGTCCCGAAATCCTAAGGGCCAACATATAAATTGATTTTATTAAGGGTTTTTTATTACGTGGATTTTGGGCCAAGGAAAAGGATGATAAAATCCTCCACATCATCTCCTATAGGTGACTCCCCCATAGGTGTTTTTCATATCTTATTGTAACAAACAACACACCAAGCAATCACTCACTCTCTTCTTTCAATGCAATCATGCTAACTAATGTGTGTTTCCTAATGAATGATGAGTGAAAGAGATTACGTACTTTAAGCCAGCAATCTACGACAGAAATTGTAAAAGAAAAAAAATACGATGATTACATGCATGGAAAGTCCTATATGATAATGACTTAGCAAATATTATCTAATCTTTTGTTATAGGTTATTAAAGACCAAGTTGCTTAAGGGTCGATGAGTTACTAGAACGTAAACATAAATAAACATTTGACTAAACAAAATAAGTTTTTTTCAACATAAATAAACATAACTAAACATTTAACTAAACATAATTAATGGATTCCGATTTGCAGACAAAATAGTTTTAAGGAGAATAAGAAGAAGACTCCTATAGTCTCATTGTCTTAAATACTAAGCACTAACCAATCTTATAGTCTTATTGGAAAACTAAACATTATTTGAAACAAAAGAGAGAGACAACTGCATATTTATTTCAAATAAAAGGCCAAAACCGAACCAACAAGTGAATTGTCAATCAAATACAAAAAATTTCATGAGTCATGACCAACTTGAAGTCAAAAATATTAAAACATTTAATACCCAATTAAACTTTACATCACAAATTGAAGAAAAAAGACAAAATTAGTAAAACTACACCGAACCCTAGAATTTGGATTCAATTACTAAAATATCACAAACACATATGAAAACCTTAAAATCTGAAACACCCATTGAGAGAAGAAATTAACCATAAATCACAACAATTCTTAACATCAAACATAAAAAAGAAGTAACTTTATCATTCTCATTGTTCTAACACTTATCAACGGAATGGAACGCAAGAGCACACAAAAACCAAATTCCTTCCAAAATCAAATCAAATCAAGAAAAAAAACAACCCAAAATCGACTCAAATCCATTGAAAAAATCAACGCAAGAAGACACATTCTTGTTGAAAACAAACAAAATGTGGAAATAAAATTGGAAACCCAAACAAAATCTGTATTGAAAAAATATACCCCAAGATCGATCGTAATGCTGGCACGGTCATGGCTATCGAGGTCGCGACTGCGGTGGCGGAGGAGAATGAGGGTCTTGGAGGAGGTCGTTGGGTGGCTGTGGTGGCAGAGGAGGTCGTAGGTTTGGTCGGAGGTTGATCTCTAGGGTTTGGTCGGAATAAAAGATAAAATGAAACGGTTCGGTCTTTATAAGACCAATAGACTTCGGCTATGTAGAACACACGACGTCTATAATCCGATGTCTATAAGACCATGGGGAATAGATGTCGGCTATACAACTCATGCGACGTCTTTACTCTGACATTTATACGTTGGGTAATAAACATCACCTAATACACATCGGTTACAATGATATTATAAAACCTGACGTCTATATGAGTCGTATAGACGTCGGCTATCAGTACATGTGATGTCTATAGGTATAGACATCACATGGACTGATAGCCCGACCTATATTAGGCGACGACTATTCACTATTCTGCACTAGTACTAGTAGAAGGTTTGAAACATAGTTTGCTTAGTGTTAGTGAATTAACCGATAAAAATTACTTAGTTATTTTTTATAAGACTACTTGCTATATCATTTCCAAACTTAGCATGAAAACCTTGTTCAAAGGTTATAGATCTAATAACATTTACATCGCGCATGTTGATAATTTAAATTATATGGCTCTTGAGACTTGTTTAGTTGCCTCACATGACGAAGCTTAGTTATGGCATAACCGTTTGGGACATATTAGTATTTCACAATTGCACAAATTATCCAAACTTGTTACTTAGAGGACTTCTGAAAATTGATTTAAAAAAAGGACAAGTTTTGTGATGCATGCCAATTTGGAAAACAATTATCCTTAAATCACTAGTGGAAAAAGTGTCATATACGTCGGATATACAGTGATATATACGATGGAGTTTTGCCATCCAAGTATCCGACGTATATTCCACCGACGTCTATACCCTTGTGTATAGACGTCGGCTATATACGACCGACGTCTATACAATGTATAGTGTATAGACGTCGGTCATATATAGCCGACGTCTATTATACCTTAAATTTACGAACAAAAATATTACGCTTGTTATACGGCCTATAACTGGCACCCAACCTCTAGAGTAATCAAGCCCAAGTCACCCAAGTGCCCCAAGTGCACATCTTTTGACCAATAACAACGTAGAGCAAGTCCAAGTCGCCCAAGTGACCAAACTCATTCGCATTCACCTATGTAGGAGTGGTGGAGTACTTCAACCACAACAGCAAAAAAATGGTCGATGTGGGACTAAACTTTTACGGCCTATAGACGTCGGATATATGGGGTGACCGACGTCTATACATACAGTACGCCCGATAAACGCCGATCACGTCATACATCCGACGTCTATACATTTAAATAACAATAAAAAAAATTTACGTCCTATAGACGTCGGTCATTCGATACATCCAACGTCTATACACGATTAAACAGTAAAAAAAATTACAACCATCTTACGCCCAAGTGCCCCAAGTGCCAATCTTTTGACCATTATATATATATATATATATATATATATATATATATATATATATATATCTCACTTGTGTTTTGTAGTGTGGAACCAAACTACCATTTAGAAGAAAATGAGTGGTGGAGTACTTCAACTCCACCAACAAAAAACTTTCTCCAATGTGAGACTAAACTTCAAGACATATGACCATACACACACATGTATACAACACACATGCATGTGATAGTTACATTGATGTTTAACTATTTTTAAAACAATCCAAATAATTCACATTATTCTTATACAAAATAAATCAACATAAATTCTTACACGAAATAAATCCCAAAAAATAAATCCACATAAATTCTTACACAAAATAAATCCCAAAAAATAAATCCACATAAATTCTTTTACGAAATAAATCCCAAAAACTAAACAAAAAATATTTTGCTTCTTTCAGGAGGTATAGACGTCGGACGACCAAATATCCGACGTCTATACAAACCTAAGATGTCGGATGAACAAATATCTGACGTCTATACCTATAGACGTCAGATGTTTTTATATCCGACGTCTATTCAATGACGTCTATTGTGCATTCTGCAGTAGTGAATGTGGTATCAACTTCAAAAGCTCTTGAGCTTTTGCACCTAGATCTTTTTGGACCTTCACAGGCCGTTAGTCTAGGAGGGTAAATGTATGCATTTGTGATTGTTGATGATTTTCACGATTTACTTGATTTTATTTTTAGCAGACAAACATGATGCATTTGAATGATTCAAAGGTTTTTGCAAACATGTTCAAAGCGAAAAAGATTCCAACATTATTGTTATTTGTAGTGATCATGGAAGAGAATTTGAAAATGAGTCTTTTCAAAAAAATTGTGAAAATTATGGCATTTATCTTTTCCTCGCACTCCCCAACAAAATAAGGTATTTAAGAGGAAGATAGAACACTACAAGAAATGACAAGAACTATGCTTGTGGAGAAAGGACTTCTAAAGTACTTTTGGTGTGAAGTCGTTAATACCTCTTGCTTTGTCTTGAAGCTTGTTCTCGTTCGACCAATTTTAAAGAAAATACCTTTTGAGTTTTGGTATAACTGTATTCTGAAGATTTCCTATTTCCAAGCTTTTGGTTCAAAATATTTTGTCCTCAACACTAAAGATGGATAAATTTGATGCTAAATCCGATGAGGCCATCTTTTTAGGGTATTCCGATAGGAGTAAGGCTTAAAGAGTCTACAACAAAAGAACTAATTGTCTTGAGGAATCTCTACACGTCAACTTTGTTGAACTGGCATGTGTAGATAATTCCTCTCTTGATGATGATTACATGGATATCATTAGACATGTCTCATCGCATAATGCCACCCTTGAGTTTCACCAAGATCTTCCAAGTTCTTTATTAGAGGAGAAAGAGGAACTTCACAAGGAATAAGCCTACAAAAAGGATCATCCAAAGGACCTTGTGATATGAGATGTTTCTCAAGGTGTGACAACACGTTCTAGAGCTCATGTGGTTTGTGACTCTTACACTTTTATCACCAAATTAGAACCCAAGAAAGTAGAACAAACATGTAATGATGAATTTTGGTTAATGACTATGCATGAAGAGCTAAATCAATTTGTTCGAAATGACATTTGGGAACTTGTTGAAAAACCAACTAATAAAATTATTATTGGAACTAAGTGGATCTTCTGAAACGAACATGATGAAGACGACAATGTAGTTAGAAACAAAACTAGACTTGTTGCTCAAGGATACCGCCAAGAGGAGGGGATAGACTTTGATGAAACTTATGCTTATGTTGCTCGTATGGAAGTCATATGTATGCTTTTAGTTCATGCATCTTTTATAGATATCAAACCTTTTCAAATGGATGTTAAAAGTGTCTTTCTAAATGGCTTTATTTCTGAAGAAGTTTATGTTGTACAACCACCCGGTTTTGTAAATGAAACTTACTTGAACCATGTATTTAAATTCAAGAAGGCTCTTTATGGACTCAAACAAGCTCCCAGAGTTTGGTATGAGAGGTTGAAGAACTTCTTGATTGACAATGTTTTTGCAATGGGTGAAGTGGATACCACTCTATTTGTAAAATCTCATAATCATGATTTACTAGTGGTACAAATATATGTAGACGATATAAGTTTTGGTGCAAGTAACCATTGTTTGTGCGGAGAATTCTCTAACTGTATGCAAGGTGAGTTCGAGATAAGCTTAATTGGGGAACTAAATTTTTTCCTCGGACTCCAAATCAAGAAAATTCAAGATGAGAACTTCATACTTCAAGCAAAATAGCAAAAGAACTTCTTAAGTGCTTTGGTCTTGAAGATAGCAAGCCCCATAAGACTCCTATGAGCACAACTTGAATTTGATAAGGATGAAAATGGCAAAGATGTGGACCTCAAGAAATATCGTGGTTTGATTGGATCTTTACTTTATCTTACTGCTAGTCCCCCGATATCATGTTTGCCGTGTGTTTGTGTGCTCGTTTTCAAGTTTGTCCTAAAGAATCTCACTTAAATGCTTTGAAAAGGATTTTTCACTATCTTAAATGTTCTTTGGATTCTGGATTGTTTTATCCCAAGACTAGGGCTTTGATTTGTTGCCTATAGCGATGTCGACTATGTTTGTTGTATCTTAGATCATAAAAGTACTAGTGATACTTGCCATTTTTTGGGAAAATCTCTTGTGTCTTAGTTTAGTAAGAAGCAAAATAGTGTTGCATTGTCTACAACCGAGGTCGGATATTTCGCCGCCGGTTGTGCTTGTGCCCAAGTCTTATGGATGAGGCAAACCCTCAAAGACTTGAAACTTGAGTTTCAAACTACTTTGATTCTTTGTGATAATACTAGTGCTATCAATCTTTCGAAAATTCCAATTTTGCATTCAGGAACCAAGCATATCGAAGTTAGACATTGATTGATCGTTTTATATTAACCGCAAGTGCACGGCCGCGTTGAAGCAGTGGCAAATACGGGTCGTCCACTAGGAGGTGTGTCGACCATTGGTTTATTCGAATGCGAGAGGTAAAAAGAAGGAGAGAAAGGTTGGTTACACTAAACCACACTAAGATGCAAAAAGGAAATGAAGATAAGCAATAAAACTAAGCCTCATAGGGGGTAGAGAAATAATGTGAATATGAAGATGTGTGTGTGTGTGTTCAATTAATCTCCTCACAACATGTAGTGCATGAAATCATAAAACTACATCCAACTTTGCCTCCACATGAATTAAGATAAGACTACATCATTAAAATATACAAGACAATGATTGGAATGAAGCTAAATGAACTCAAGTATAAAGACTAGACCCTACTATGCCTCCACATGAATTAAGATAAGACTACATCATTAAAACATACAAGACATTAGCTAAGGTAAAGGCAACAAGAGCACATACACTACAAATTGTGTTTCCAATATTAACTTCATCCATATCCTAACCTTATCATTCCCCATAAAATAGGTCAACTAATCAAAGCATAAGGTAAGCTTCATTGAAGAGCTTTAGCATATCAAAGATAAGAGTGAAAACTCATTAGATGGTTATGGAAATCATATAAAGCTCAAGGGATAAAGATAACAAACACTTAATACACTACATGATTATATCACATATTTCTCCACCCCCAAATGGGGATGGAACTACTCACACATATTTAAACTAACTACTCTACTAAAATGAAGCATTATACTGAAATGAAACTATACTAATCAAGCAAGAAATATTAAAGAAGCATAAAACTAAACAAGCATCAAAGAAAACACATTAAAGGAAATTAACAAGCTAATGAAAACATCTATTATTATCTCACTCAAATTACAAACAGCTCTTCCTCCACCAGAGTTTTGCTTCAATGCTTCACTCTTAGTAGGGAAGATACCACCAAAGAGAGAGATGGATACAATGGAAGGTGAAGAGTTCTATTTATAAGCATGGAAAAAGCTAATCCGGGACAATCCCCCGATGTGAGACTAAACCAATACCAAAAATAGCCTAAACAAACATTAATACAAGTCCAGGAGAAAACGTAGCGGATTTGGGATGATCCCGACCGCCAATTGGCGGTCTATAAGGCCCAGATCCGTCTGGGTTTTGTGTTGGGCTTTGCTGGAAGTATTTCTTGGTCTTTGATGCATCTACTTGGTTTGTTGGAGCTCCGACCCGAATCGAATTGCCAAAATACTCCCCATGATGGTGTGGAGTTTCCTGTTTTTCTCTCAGGTCCTTCGGTCTTACGATCAGGTCCTTCTCCCTTGCATCTTAGTCCCCAGGTCTCACAATTAAGTCATTTTTCTTGCTTTTGGGTCATTTCATGGCTCTTCTCTTCAAACCTCTTTATTCCTGAAAACCAAACATAAAACTCATCACGTAGCATTGCTTAGGTGTAAGATAATGGATATAAGATACAAATATAAGCATGAAATGATGTCAATCAAATACCCCCACACCTAAGTTTTTGCTAGTCCCGAGCAAAACAAAGAAAGAGAAAAGCAAATGAGAAACACGAAATCCTAACTCACTTTCGTAGGAATCACGGTTACACTTAGCACGTGCAACAAGTCGTTAAACCTCTTTGTTGCCAAGGAGGAGGAGTCTTGTCTCTTGAGGGTTTTCAGCGGATATACCCACAAAATCGGAACAAGATGATGCATTATTCAATCTAGACACTCGACTCGTTGGAAATATTTTGTCGATCATTGGACACGGTAATCCTACCGGCCGACTCTATATAGGTAATCAGTCCACACCTAGCCTAATGAACCATTCGTGCAAGTTAAATAAGGAATTAAGTGAAAGACATAGACAACCTCAACATCCTCAAGTGATACAAAGTGTAAGATCCATTAAGGTTCTTATTTGCATTACCATTTTTTTTCTTATTTTTTTCTTTTCTCATTTTTTTTTCTTCTTCTTTTTCTTTTTATTAGTTGGAGCTTCATTCTCCCAGGGTAAGGTTTCGTGCATCATTGCCCATGAGGACTTACACTATCACGTACACCATTCCCCAAATCTCCACATAGGGCAATCCCTACCACCTGTGTAACGAGAGTTCAGTCGGCGCATCCCAAGTCAGATGACTCGAAAGCACCAGGCACAAAGTCCCCTCAGACCTACTTTCCCGAGTGATAGGAGCCGTGCGAGAAGAGAGAACACCTACTCACTTATTTCTTATCTACACATGAACCAAAACCCTACACTTAATGTCTCACAACAAGATTTAAAGGGTCCTTGACTACAACAAACTTCAAATGTTAACAAACACGAATTATTGACTCACTAGGTTTAGGGTGAACTTCTTTAAATGTTTGAGCACTGAAACCCTATGATTACTCACCCTCAAAGGAAAACTGGGGTGCATCCTAACGACTCGATAAATCCTAAAGCCACTGTTCTAGATATCCTAATGCATCAAGTTCAAGACAATTTTGGGAGCTTTCTTTTTTACTTTGTCTCTCAACGGTTTTGCACATTCTAAACACACGCAAAACCCACAAAACATTTCTTTCACAAACACATGAAAATTTTGAAAGAAATGTGGAAATTTTAAAGCACTAGGCAAGCAAAATAAGACAAGTCACCCAAGGATCATGGCAAACAGATATATCGATATTAAATGCAACACACTAACATGACCCTAACAATGCACACAAAAGAAAATAAAATCAAAGAAAAAAGACTCAACTATGTACACCCCCTACACCTACTTCATGCATTGTCCTCAATGAATGTGAGTAAGATACTACATGGATTTATGCATGAAAAAGGAGAGATCTCACCAACATGAAGTACAAAGGGAAGTTCAAGGTCATGTTGATGGACACAAACCCGAATTCCCTCAAAACCTGTGAGATGCTAAAGAAAGGATACAAATACGTGAAAGAAATGGAGCCCAAATACACAAGGGTTGGGGCTCACAACAATCGATGCTCACTGAAGGAGTCTTTTATTGTACTTTCTTTTTTCTTTTTTCTTTTTTTTTCTTTTTTTTATAACTATGTACAAAAATGGGCTCCCATCTTCATATGTCAAGGGACATCAAATGGGAACCCGCTAGCTCTCGAGCCAAAAATGCACATGCATGGGCTCGCGACATACAAATCAGAATTGCTTGACCACCTGATACCCTTATAAGTGTTGTGGTCGTTTGATGCCTCTTGAGAGTGAGCAAGATAGGAGGCATGAATGAGAGTTGAACCTCTATCAGGTTGAAGGGTATCAGGTGGTTGATTCTTAACCCACATGGGGTCCTCAACAAATACAGAATGAAGATCATGTGGCCCAGAGGCCATAAAAATGGTATCTTGTGGCTCAAAAGCCACATGATTGAAAGGATGTGGCTCAAGGGCCACGTAATCAAAAAGAAGTGGCTCAAGGGCCACATGATCAGAAGAATGTGGCTCAAGGGCACGAGATCAAAAGGATGTGGCTCAAGGGCCACAAGATCAAAAGGATGTGGCACTGAGGCCACATGATCAGAACATAAGGCACATTCTTGTGCCAGCCCAAGTGAAACATCTTCACCACCTTCAGGATCTTCATCGAACAATTCTCTGAAGTACTTGAAGGTGCCCTCAACTTCAATTTCATCCAAACCCTGGATAAGGTTGACCCCAACAGGGTCATTGAAGGCACCTGGCTTCTTGCCGATGGTGAAGATGTTGAAATCAGCACATTGACTACCATAAGTCAAGCGCATCAGACCATTGCGACAACTGATCAATGCATTGGAAGTCACAAGGAATGATCGCCCCAGAATGACAGGAATTTGCCCAAGTGGGTTTGGCACATGTTCAGTATCCAAGACAAAGAAGTCGACTGGATAAATGAACTCTCCCACTTTGATCAACACATCTTCCACCACACCCCTCAGTTTCTTCATAGACCTATCAGCCAATTGAAGAGTGGTCTTTGTTTGTTTGAGGTCTCCAAGACCGAGGTGGACGTAGACAGAATATGGAAGAAGATTAACAGATGCACCAAGGTCCAATAAGGCTCGATGTATGGGCACATCAACAATCACACAAGAGATAGTAGGACAGCCAAGGTCCTTGTACTTGACTTGCATGGGTTGTGCCAACAAAGAACTCACGTTAGCCGCAAGAAAAGCTTTCTTTGGAACATGAGTTTTTCTCTTCTTGGTGCATAAGTCCTTGAGAACCTTGGCATAAGGTGACATTTGCTGAATCACCTCCAACAGAGGGATGTTCACCTTAACTTGCCTAAACATCTCAAGCATCTTGTCATGCTTATCAGAGGTTTTCTTTTTAAGGCGCTCAGGGAATGGCGCCTTCGGGGCATAAGGATGTGAAGGAACCCCAGAATTCTGGTCCAAAGAAACATGAGTGGGGACCTCAGAATCTGGTTCCTTCGACACAAGAGGAGACAATGGGACCTTAGGGTTCGGCCCCTTTGTCGAAGGAAATGTAGAAAGAACCTCAGGATCTAGCTCCTTCCTAAAAGTATTTGTGGAGGGTGCCTCAGGATCCGGCTCCCTCAAAGATGGTGATGACAAAGAAGGCACCCCAATGTGGTTATCCACCTCCTTACCAGACCTCAAAGTATGAATCACATTAATATGATGGGTCGGTTCAGAGGTAGCATGAGGTAATGGTGTCCTTCCTTGAGAATGGGTACCCCAAGGATTCACCTCAGGTTGACTCGGGAACTGACCCTTCTCGCGTTCATGGAGTTCATGAGCCAACTGGCTAACTTGCATTTCCAAAGCCTTGACTGTACTTTGCAACGCTTGAAGGGTCGAATCACAAGAAGGGTCATTGGGGTCAACCCGCTGGGGTGGTGGAGTCTGGTTGGAATAACCCGACGATGAGGCATGAACATGTTGGTAATTATGGTGCTGAGACCTTTGATGTGGGGGTTGGTAGGTCGCCGATGGGCGTGGATGTTGATAAGGTAGAGGTTGAGGTTGAGCGTGCGAGCTCTGAACGTGACCCCCATTAGGCCCCCAAGAGAAGTTAGGATGGTTACGCCATCTCGGGTTGTAGGAGTGATTGTACGGGTCGTTACTGAAGGGAATGTGTTCTAAAAGTTTTACTTTTAAATGTCAATTATTATGAATTGAATGAGAAATCATTTTATTCCTTGTTTATGCTATTCGTCTTTTAGAAGTGTTAAGGAAGATGCTCTTGGTCCTTAACCGTAGAGCTCTAAAAGATATTGGTTTACATAAAACAAAAGATATTCACAATTATGGTAATTAACATGGGACATTAATTACCGGGTTAAGATTGTCGTGTTGGTCATAGATCATTGTAGCTCTACAAGTGAGTGACAACACGGGTACACAAAAGAGGAAAATAGTACTTTTGTATACTGAATTGACCTAATAAGTAAAATATTATAGAAATGTGTTTCTGTGTCATTAATATTTTACTGTGTCCTTGGTCCTTTGATATGAGACTTATATCCGATCCAAATCCGTGGAGAAAATGTCTTGTGAAGCTATGGAGTTGAAAGACACCTAAGCTCAACTTTCTCAAGATTTGGGGTTGTGAGGTCTACATCGAGAAATTGATGTCGACCAAACTTCAACCAAAAACGGATTAGGTGCTTCTTTATAGGTTGTCCTCGTATGTCAAGAGGATACTACTTTTGGTGTATCACCTCCAATCGAAAGATTGTAGAGAGAGATATGTTTTTTCTGGAATTTCTGGAAAAGAGAGAAAAGTAGTGGGAGTAGAGTTAAGCTTGAGGAAACTCAAGATACTCTACGATATCATGATGTGAATGTTGCATTCAAAATCATGAAGGCCCAACCGAGATTCATTTGGTTAGTGGGAGCGTGAGCGAGATACCATCACAAGAAATTGTGAGAGAATCTCAATCATCCCCACCGAGTGCACGTTCAAGAGTTGAACATGAACCTATTCCTCAAGAAATTGTGGAAGAAGTTTGAGAGACACGAGAAGAACCAAAAGAATTGAGAAGGTCGACGAGGTAAAGGAAGAAACCCAATAAGTATGTGGGACTTCATGAGATCATGGTACTAGATACCAAAGATCTCTCGACCTTCCGAGAAGCAATGGAAAAGACTCCAAACTATGGTTAAAAGCCATGGAATCCAAAGTAGAATCCATGTATAGTAATCAAGTATGAAACTTGATTAGCCTTCCTCAAGAGAAAATATCATTTGGTATAAATGAGCTTTTAGGAGGAAGATAAACATGGATAGTAACTTGACAACCTACAAAGCGAGGCTTGTAGCAAAAGTTATACTCAAATTCAAGAAATTGACTTTGATGAAATTTTTGAGAAGTTGCCATATTAAAATCTATTCGGATTATGCTCACTATTACCGCATTTCACAATTGTGGGATGTGGAAGATGAATGTCAAAATGACGTTCCTTAAACAGGAACTTGGGGGAGGATATGTACATGGTACAACCTCAAGGTTTTGATGATCCAAATAATAGCGAGAAGAAATGCAAGTTTCGAGAATCCATTTATGGATTGAAACAAGCATCGAGGAGTTGGAACAAACGCTTTGACGAAGAGGTGAAGGAGATTCACTTCATTCAAAGTAAAGGAAAACCTTATTGATACAAGGAGATTAGTGGGAGCCATGTAGTACTTCTGATCTTATATGTCGATGACATATTGCTCATGAGCAATCATATACCTTAGCATTAGCAAACGAGAAATTTCATTGAAATCGGCATTTTCAATGAAAAGAAAAGGATGAGGCTCAACCCATCTTGAGAATCAAGATACATTGAGATACATCCCGTAGACTCATTGGCTTCAGTCAACGTGCATACATTGACAATGTCTTGGAAATGTTCAAGGTGAACAATTCCGATATGGACAATGTGCCAATAAGTATGAGTATAGGTGTGCAACTCAAGAAGTCTCAATGTGCTCAATCACACAAAGACTTGGAGTACATGAAGGTATCCCTTATGCTTCGGCAAAAAGAAGGACCATGTACACGATGACTTGCACAAGACTCAATATCTCGTATGCTCTAAACGTGACAAGAGGTCACCTATCCAACGCAAGTCCTAATCGTAGGATTGCGGTCAAGAATATTCTGAAGTACCTTAACCGGACTAAAGATAAGGTTCTTGTTTGTGGAAGACAAAGGAGAAAATAGCCGAGGGCTATTTTGATGCAATTCTTATAGGAATTCTTGATAATAGGAGGTTGGAGTGATGATGCATCATCATTATCGAAGGTGGAGGTATGAGCTAGTGTAGTTAGGAGTAATATCACTACAGCTAACTCAACCACCAACGAAAGACAAAATAAATAAATAGGTGGACACAACAGTGGCACAACTGATCCATTCAACAAACCTTCATACCAAGCTAAGAGACAAAATATATTTCGAGTCCATGGATCCGAGGAACCATGTGGATTGGCTTGATAGGTGATTTGGGAAGGTTACCCTAGTTTTTAATGTTTTATACATTGAGAATGTATGTGAAAGAAAACTTTGATAACAAGTGGGAGATTGAAGGGAATGTGTTCTAAAAGTTTTACTTTTAAATGTCAATTATTATGAATTGAATGAGAAATCATTTTGTTCCTTGTTTATGTTATTCGTCTTTTAGAAGTGTTAAGGAAGAGGCTCTTGGTCCTTAACCGTAGAGCTCTAAAAGATATTGGTTTACATAAAACAAAAGATATTCGCAATTATGGTAATTAACATGGGACATTAATTACCGGGTTAAGATTGTCGTGTTGGTCATAGATCATTGTAGCTCTACAAGTGAGTGACAACACGGGTACACAAAAGAGGAAAATAGTACTTTTGTATACTGAATTGACCTAATAAGTAAAATATTATAGAAATGTGTTTCTGTGTCATTAATATTTTACTGTGTCCTTGGTCCTTTGATATGAGACTTATATCCGATCGCTTAAGGAGTTCTTAATTAGACTAGTGTCTTAAGCTATCGATGAGTGTAGTGTAAAGGCATTAGTTGGTTAAGTACAACTTTGTTGGAGAAAATAGCTAGTCAAAAGATTATCATTGCCCCTCTTAATTGAGTAATGATATTAATGGGCCCCTTGATAAAGCAAAGTTATAATGTGCACAATGTGATTTGAGTTAAGTCACATATTTATAACTAGCTTAAAGAGATCAAGAAATGAATACTAATATACAAAGATGACACAATACTACTTTGTATGTATTCTTAATATCATGAGGCAAGGGACGGACACAAGTGGTGCACTCCATCACTAATTGGATCGGGTTTTGGTTCGAGCTGAATTAAGACATCTAGCTAATTGGGAACTATAATGTGTAGCTAGATACCGCTTATAGTTTGTGATGTTAAGCTATTAATATCACTGCCAATTTAGCTTAGATCCTCCCATAGGTCACACCAAAAAACTGGGAAACAAGAAGGTGATTTTATGTTCATATGATGTATCGAGTTTCGTATACATGTGGTGAATCGATAAAATCATTATGTCATGAAAATGACATATTTAGAATCATGAATTTATATATGAGATGTAAATATATCATGGGGTGTGATTGTTTGATATTACATATGATGATATATTGCATAGGATATATAAATTAGCTATAACCCCAAAGATCGAATTTTGTTGGGAATTAATCCAAAATTCGATAAGGCAAATTAATTAATTAAATTTGCTAAAACCCCAAATACGAATTTTGTTGGGAATTAAACCAAAATTCGATAAAGGCAAATTAATTAAATTTCCTAAAACAAAAAAAAACGAATTTTGTTGGGAATTAATCCAAAATTCGATAAAGGCAAATTAATTAAGGAATTATTGATCATGGTTTTGACTTGGTCAATTATGATTAAATTTGGATGTGGATTAATAAATTTAATATTGAGAATTGGTCTAAACAGAGAAAAACATAGAAGAATGGGTCAATGCATAGCCCATGATGTGGAAATTAAAGGAGCCTATAAATAGGCCTAATTTCCTTCATTAAAAATAAATATATGCAAAATTCTCTCTCTCTCTCTAACCACCCCAATTAATCCATCCGAAATTCCTTAGTTAATTTGAGTTTTTGGAGAGTAAAATCTCAGGAAAGAAAAAGGGGGTTATTAGCTAGATTCTAAACCCGTTTGGAGATTGATTGGCTAGCTCCTTTCTCTCCAACCTTGTTTAGAGTTTGGTGAACACTCGGAGGCAATCCACCGGGCGATTCGACCGGCAACGCGACTCCGGATCTTCAAGAGGTTTTAGAGAACCTCTAGGTATGATTCTAATTGCAATTGTTTGTTTGTTCTAATGCATGTTAAATAATTAGGACAAACAAATGCATGTCTATATGAAAATCGAAGAAAATATGAATGTTTCGATCCTATATGTTTATAAAATTTCGAAAAATATATACATACTATAGGGCACGAAATCCAACAGTTACGGGGCCTCTGTTGATACATTGCATTCGCATGCTCAGTATCCCTTGGAACGTAGGCGCACTCCAAGTCATCATGGCCCGTAAGTCCACACCTACTACACCCAAGAGTAGTGACCTGAGCTACAGAAGCTCGGTCCAACTCTAAACTCTCAATCCTACGCATGAGAGCAACCATTTTCACCTCAGACGCGATCGATGACTCAACTTGATAAGATCCAGCTCGACCAGAAGACCTGGCGGCTGGTGGCTCTCTCATGGTATCCCACTCGAAGGTACGTTCAGCCATAGACTCAAAAGTATCCCATGCCTCCTCGATGGGTTTCATTTGGAAGTCACCCTGACACATCGACTCCAACAATGTGCGGGTGTTGTAGTTGATGCCCTCATAAACAATTTGGCACAACGGCCATAACTCAAATCCATGATGAGGGCACTGCTGGAGAAGGTCCTTGAACCTCTCAAAGAAACCATGAAACGATTCGGTCTCGGTTTGATACATTTCATGTATCTGGTACCGTATCTGTTGAGTTTTCCTTTGAGGGAAAAATCTCTTCAGAAAGATGGTCACAAAGTCATCCCATGACCGAATCGAGCTCGCCGGGAGGCTAGACATCCATTTCTTCGCATTATCCTTCAATGCGAAAGAAATCATCCTCAACCGGACTGAATCCTCATCAAGCTGGTGAAGCTTGAACATGGAGCATACTTCCTCGAATTCACGTATAAAGATATACGGATCCTCCTTATTGGCAGTAAAGGTTGGAAGCATGCTCACATATTGAGGTTTCAGCTCATAGTTGTTCCCGCGAGCAGGGGGAACAACTATGCAAGAAGGCTGCGCGGCCCGAACAGGATGGGTCCGCTCCCACAAAGTCATTGGTCTATCATGGCGAGCTAAAGGTGGTGGTGCACCAAGAACTCGTTCCTGACCGAATCTCCCTTCCTCTTGAGTCAGAGGAGGAGGAGGTCTACGTGGTGGCGGAAGCGGACCGAGGTATTCCATGTATGGAACCCGGTCTCCCCCGTCACCGCGAGACGACTCGGCTTCATGCTCCAAAGGAGCACGAGGCGGAGATGGTCGATCACCAAGACCGTCTATCTCAGAAGAATGCACTCTCTCGAGTCGAGCGCTCTCACTAGAACGAGCCCAACCTCGCATAAAATGCTCGACTCGACTCTAAAATGACACACAACAGAAGGTGTACTAGAGGAGGAGACTATACGTAGAGAATAGATGAGGAGAGGACTCAGGTGAGGAGGGAAGAATCCCTAGAGCTAGCGTGGGTAGTGGGATCAGGAACAAGCCTAACTAGCAAGCACAACTCAAACAATGTAAGGCAATGAGTCATTAGGCTAGACGACGCCTAACTTCGAGGTCACTAGCCTCGACACGCCTCACCTCCCTACAACGAGGACCACAATACCCAGCAAGTGATACCAGATCCGGAGATCCAGTACCTCCTACTATCGACAAGGTAGGCAACGCCGATCAGGTCATGACGGTCTCAACTAGATTACTCTCCTAGTGCGCCTGCAATCCTAAGGCCAATGTCTACTTGCTTTTAGTTAAGGCTTTATTAAGAGTGATTTTTGGGGCCAAGGAAATGGTGATGAAATCCCCCACCTTATCTTTTATGGGACAACCCCTCCTTAATAGCGTTTTGATCCTAAATCTAGCAATCAAATGCTCCAATCAAACGCTCGCTCACTCCTGTCCTGATGCAATTCCTACTAACTAATGCATGGGCATACGAGATGAATGAATGAATGTAGGAAATTGCGTACATCACGCCAGCACTCAACAACTGAAAATAAAGCTAAAAGAAAAGACAACTACGTGCCTAAGTCAATACATGATGCGTGACCTAAACAAATAAGAATGTCTAGTCTTTTGCTTTGGATTTTAAGGCCAAGTTGATTAATGGGGGAGTGATTAATGATATGGGAGCAAACGAGAAGTCACAGCATGCAAAATAGGGCTCCCAGATAACACTAATTATAGAACTAACTACCAGAAAAAATTTGGAAGCACGAAACCCTCACCAGGCCGCCAATTGGCGGTCTCCAATCGCTGATTGACGGTCCTTTTGGAGCTTCTGTTCCTCAAACTTGTCCAGTAGCCTCCCCTTGATCCTATGGTTCCCTGAAATGAAGAAAAACTGGAAACAAAAAATTAAAAACCCCTCGAATCGCCCAAACCAACGTCTGGACAGAGCACCTCCCTAGCAACGGTGCCAAAAACTTGATTGATCATTTTATATTAACCGCAAGTGCACGGCCGCGTTGAAGCGGTGACAAATACGGGTCGTCCACTTGGAGGTGTGTCGACGATTGGTTTGTTCGAAGGCGAGAGGTAAAAAGAAGGAGAGAAATGTTGCTTACACTAAACTACACTAAGATGCAAAAAGGAAATGAAGATAAGCAATAAAACTAAACCCCATAGGGGGTAGAGAAATAATGTGAATATGAAGATGTGTGTGTGTTCAATTAAGCTTCTCACAACATGTAGTGCATGAAATCATAAAACTACATCCAACTTTGCCTCCACATGAATTAAGATAAGACTACATCATTAAAACATACAAGACAATGATTGGAATGAAGCTAAATGAACTCAAGTATAAAGACTAGACCCTACTATGCCTCCACATGAATTAAGATAAGACTACATCATTAAAACATACAAGACATTAGCTAAGGTAAAGGCAACAAGAGCATATACACTACAAATCGTGTTTCCAATATTAACTTCATCCATATCCTAACCTTATCATTTCTCATAAAATAGGTCCACTAATCAAAGCATAAGGTAAGCTTCATTGAAGAGCTTTAGCATATCAAAGATAAGAGTGAAAACTCATTAGATAGTTATGGAAATCATATAAAGCTCAAGGGATAAAGATAACACACACTTAATACACTACATGATTATATCACATATTTCTCCACCCCCCAAATGGGGATGGAACTACTCACACATATTTAAACTAACTACTCTAATAAAATGAAGCATTATACTGAAATGAAACTATATTAATCAAGCAAGAAATATTAAAAAAGCATAAAACTAAACAAGCACCAAAGCAAACACATTAAAGGAAATTAACTAAGCAAGAATTAACAAGCTAATGAAAACATCTATTATTAACTCACTCAAATTACAAGCAGCTCTTCCTCCACCAGAGTTTTGCTTCAAGGCTTCACTCTTAGTAGGGAAGATGCCACCAAAGAGAGAGATGGATACAATGGAAGGTGAAGAGTTCTATTTATAAGCATGGAAAAATCTAATCCGGGACAATCCCCCGATGTGGGACTAAACCAATACCAAAAATAGCCTAAACAAACATTAATACAAGTCTAGGAGAAAACGTAGCGGATCTGGGATGATCCCGACCGCCAATTGGCGGTCTATAAGGCCCAGATCCGTCTGGGTTTTGTGTTGGGCTTTGCTGGAAGTATTTCTTGGTCTTTGATGCATCTCCTTGGTTTGTTGGAGCTCCGACCCGAATCGAATTGCCAAAATACTCCCCATGATGGTGTGGAGTTTCCTGTTTTGTTCTTAGGTCCTTCGGTCTTACGATCAGGTCCTTCTCCCTTGCATCTTAGTCCCCAGGTCTCACAATTAAGTCATTTTTCCTGCTTTTGGGTCATTTCATGACTCTTCTCTTCAAACCTCTTTATTCCTGAAAACTAAACATAAAACTCGTCACGTAGTATTGCTTAGGTGTAAGATAATGGATATAAGATACAAATATAAGCATGAAATGATGTCAATCAGACATCAATTTCTTAGAGATCATGCAACTAAGGAAGATATTAAACTTGTTTCAAAACCTTTAAATTAGCGATTAGCGAACATTTTCACTAAACCTTTAAATGTTGATCAATTTAATCACATAAGACTCAATTAGCGAACATTTTCACTAAACCTTTAAATGTTGATCAATTTAATCACATACGACTCAATCTAGGCATGTGCAATTGAAATGATATATAACTCAGTCATATTGTCTCATACTTTCGAAAATTGTATGTTGATTGGGTTTTTCTTCGTGCTTCTCTTGTGTTTGATGAGTAGGGAGTGTGTTAGGTCAGAAAAGTCCCTCTCTGGCTCCAAACAGTCGACCGAAACCCGTGTTTCGTTCGATCAGTGAGAAAATCTCTCTTTTTTGGCTCCAAATGGTCGACCGAAATATGAGTTCTGTTGGACTGATTTGACCTCTCAATTTGGTACTTAAGTTCACTTAAGTTACCGGTCGAACCGATTTTACACCAATCGACCGTGTTTGTTCGAGAGGTGCTCTTTCTTGTTTGACTGATTATTTTAGACTATTTCTACCTAATGTTTTGTTTGACCGTCGCTTCTTTTTCTTTCGACCAAAATTAGCATGCATTCTTTTTTCCTCTATTTTCGAACGACTGGTGATCTATTTTGTTCGACTGAAAATAACATGCACTTTTTGCCTCTTTTTTTAGTCGACCATTTATTTATGGTCGAACCGAAGCTCTTTTTGACGAAATTTTTGCCCTAATTTCATTATTCTGTTGACCGTCTGTACGTGTCTGGTTGACTGTTGACGTATTTTTCTGCTTATAGGGTAAAAATCACACACTTCTCTTTCATCTTTTACTTAACCACCGACCCTCCCCTCTTCCGGTCGGCTCTACTTCTCGTCTGACCAGTGGTTTGATGATTTGAAACCATATTTCGCTCAACTTCTTTCTTATCTATCACTTCCATTGTCCACTCTTTGCCTTTCTCCATCATCGTGACTGGGAGGAAGAAGAAGTTGTGTCATTGGGCACCACCCGATTCTGACGTTATCGCCTCCGAACGTCGCAAAAAGAAGGCCCAAGATCGCCCTCCGGCCGACCCAAATGTTCACCATCTACCTGCTCCTCTGATAAATCCATTTTTCCCGATCAACGACACTACCCAAGCTGCTTGGGACACTCATTACTCGTCTGTTCCTTTCATCCCGTGTCGGAAGGTGGTGGTATCAGATTTTTTTGACATCTTGTATGAGAGCACTTAGATGCAAATAAACTTACATATTGCATGACCAAACTACTACCCAAACCTTATTATCCACTTCTTGTCCAACAATTCTATTGCAATATTAGAAATGATCCTAAACGACACGTCTATAGGACTTTGATTAATGGCATGCATTATGAAATTGTCCCCAGTCTTAGTGCCTCTGTATTAGGTCTAAACTACTATGGTGTTCATATTTATGTAGACAGTCCATATGCCATGATAGAGGACACAACCACAACCGACATGATAGAAGAATTGTATGCCACTCCACTACCAACTAAAAATGGGAAAGTAGTGCATAACACCTCACTCATCCATCCACTACCTTGAATCTTAGTATATATAGTGCCATGAAACTTACTTCCCAAACAAGGTCACCACAATGAGATTTCCTTGACCGAACTTATTCATATTCCTTCACATGTGGTATCGGAAAGGGAAGTACCTCCCGTATCCGATGTGGCTAACATTTGTCTTCGAGCATCTCAAGATCAACCTATCTCCCTTTCCTTCGGAGGTCTACAAGTTTCCAATCTGCAAGACCACCTTGGCAAAAATGAATATGATTGCCTCATCGTCCCAACAACCTCTTTAGATAAGGAACATGAAGACGAAACTCCCGCAGACCCTCGTTGTATGCCAAGTCAAACTCAGAGGGAGTCGTCTAACTTTTTGGGACGATGGAGATGAAGATGCTTTGAACTACGGTGGCAATGGGACCACCGATCATGCTAGCTCTAGTGATGCTTCTTCCATTCAGCAACTTTCTGACTGTCTTGATGAGTTTGAGGCTTCAACTTCCTCTCGGCTCGATCGTCTTGAAGCCAACAAGGACGCTCACTTTGATTCTGTGATGAGTGGGATTGATGCTCTCTCATCTTTTCTTCGTTATCAATGTCTTGGTTGATGTTTTGTATTTTTAGTTGGTTGATGTTTGGATGCTTGTAGTTGTGCTTTTGGATCGTTTGTCATTTTGAATGTTTGGTTGTTATTTGGATTTTAAATGTATTTATATCTATGATTTACTCTCCATTACATTGTTGTTTTTCTTTTTGGCATATTGATTGTGTTTCCATTCCTTTATGTCATGATATGTGTTAAATTCCATATTTGATTCATGAAAATTCTTTTTGATTATGCCGAAGGGGGAGAGAAAACTTTATAATGATTAATCATATAGCTAAGCGGAGCTATTAGATAGGGGGAACTTTCTTGCTAAAAAAGGAAGATTAACATGTATTTAGATTGATAGGTTGTCATCATAAAAAAAACGATTGTTGTTTTTTTGGCTAACAATTGTTAATCTGGTTTTGATGATTAATTAAGATATCAAAAAATCCATGTATATCTATCTCGACTTCATATGCATATGCACATATATCATTGGTTTTACTAACAATTTCAGAAACAAGTATTGAGACAAGACAAGAAATCAAGATTGAAGAATAGTATATGATTTATGTTTCTTGCACTTAGGTTTCAATTGTAACTTGGGCACTTGAGATCTTGTTGATTTGCCTTGCATGATCCATATAAAACCTATTGAAGTCTCATACAAAATTCCATATCAAACTGGCATTCCTAGGTGATCGATTACACATAAGAATTCCACTTGAATCAGAATTTCGGCATCATTCGGTCGACCGGTAGACCATCTGGTTCGACCAAATGTAATAGGCTCCTATTCTTTTCCCATAACGGTCCAACAATCGTTCATCTGGTTTGATCGATTTTAACAGGCTCTTGCCCTGTACAAAATAGTCGACCGATTATTTATCCTTGTTTGATTATTATCCTTGAATAACCGATACTTGCCTTAGACTTATTCATCAGTTATTTCCTTACACATGTCTTTGTTAGTGTGCAAACCAGTCGACCGAAAGTTGATTTTTGTTTCAACCATTTGACACGTCGTATTTTTTTAAATATGACCATTATACTTGTCGTATTATACAACAATCGTATACACTTACTTCAACTAACCCAATTCGTATTTTTGGCCACTGATCGAACAGTGTGATGACGGCGGTCGACCAGATCAAGAACAATTCGAGTTTCAAACTCCCTGTTATTTTCGGTATGACTGGATCCTTATTTGGTTCGACTGTTACCTCATTTGCTTATTACTATTATGGCCAAAACCCTCAGAACGGTCGATCTCCCCTAGACTTGGTTCGACCGTTCACTTACGTGCTAAGTGCAACCGCGATTCCTACTAAAGTGAGTTAAGATTTTTTTGTTTTTCGTATGCTTTCATTTCTTCCATTTATCTCTTTCTTCGTTTTGCTCGGGACTAGTAAAAGTTTGATTGACATCATATCATGCATATATTTGTGTCTTATATCCTCTATTTTGTACCTAAGCAATGCTACATAACGAGTTTCATGTTTAAGTTTCAGGAATAAAACAAGTGAGAAGAAGAGACACAAAAAGGACTTAAAAGCAAGGAAAATGACTGAGTTGTAAGACTTATGGACTGAGGTGCAAGAGAGAATGATCCGGATGTAAAACCAAAAGGACTATTGAGGAAATCAAGAAGCTCCACACCATTATGAGGAGTATTTTGGCAATTAGATCTGAGCCTAACCATCAACAACCAAATTGGGTTCATAAAACATCAAGAAATCAAGCCACACCAAAATCCAGACTCGATCAGACACATATAGACCGCCAATCAGCAGTCCAATTTGGTCGAAACCATTCATGGTTTAGTCGGGTCGTTGGTTATGTTGTTTTATGTCCATTTATATTATGCTTTTAGTCTCATACCGGGAGATTGTCCCTGATTGCCTTTTTCTATGACTATAATGGAACTCTTCCTTCTCCTTTGTATTCACCACATTGCTTGGTGGCATTCTCTCTACTTAGAGTAAGCATTGGAGCAAAAACTCAAGGTGGAGAAGAATGCTACTTTTAATGTGAGTCTTGTCATTAAAATAATTTTCTTAGTTAGTTTTATATTGTCTCTTTCAATTCATGCATGCTTAGTTTAATTTCGTTTTATCTTCTTAATGAGTAGTGAGTAGTTTCATCACCATATGGGGTGGAGATAATGTAGACTATGTGATAGTGATGGGTTCTTTTATTTGTGTTATTTCATATGCTTAATATAGATCTATACTTGTAACATACTTAAACTTGTATTAGATGAGATAATGTCCACTCTAGGTACTTATCTCATGCTAGCTTTAGAGTTTATCTTGTTGCTTGTTATAATTTGATGGGAATGACTTGTTATGTATGGATCCATGTTTGGTGCACATTTACATGAATGATTTAGGTTATATGTAGGATTGATTGATGCTCTATTGACCACACTAGGTACTTATTGCATGCTTGAGAATCTAAAATCAACCTCAACTTTATGTAAGAATGCATGTTCATGGTTGCCATGTAGTGTTGTGTATCCTACACTTATATTCTACACTAGCTTCTACTTGTATGCCACACAAACTACACTTGTTTCTAATTGAAAAGAATACACACTCACACACACATACCTACACACCTCCACTCCATGGGGTTTAGTTTTATTGATTGTTCATTTGTAGTTTAGTTTAGTGTAATCACACATTTTCTCCCATCTTGTTTCCCACTCGCCTTCGAAAGAACCAGAGTCGACACACCTCCCTGTGGATCGACCCGTACTTGCCCCGTATTCACCGACGGTCGTGCACTTGCGGTTATTTTAACCGAATCAATCACTTTACGGCTTACATTGGCTACATCGCGATATTGACCAACTTGAAGGGATGCAATCTGCAAACAACCCCACACGGTCAATAACAACAAAATTGAAGAAAAAAATCAAGGAAATGTTGGCGTGCTTCAAGAGTATAGATCCGTCGTTAAACTAGTCAAAAGGTGTAAGCTCCCAACCAGTTTGTCAAGATTCTGAGGAAAATCTCCAAGAACTAGGAGTGTCACTTGATGAAGAGCATAATTTCATTTTCACGGGGGTCTGCTTCCGATGGAGCGATTCTAACTCAAGATTTGCATGGGACCACGTTCTTTCATGGTGAATGTTCATCATTTCACGTCGATGAACGTTCATCATTTCAAGCTCCTGAAGTCGAAAGAGAGATGACAATGGGATTGTTGAAGATGATGCCAGTGGGATAAGTCAAGTTTACCATCGTCGGCCTTCGAAGGTCCCACGACGAGGTTGGCAGACTAAAATTCTCACTAAAGTATTCTCTCTACCTTAGTTATAATTAAATTATGGTTGAATGCATTCTGACTATGGTTTAATTGTGTGTTAAGAACAATTCATGTTAAACGTGGACTAATTTAAGGTTTAATTGTGAGTTAAGAACAATTTGAAGGAAATATGTTTTATTCTTGTTGTATGAGATTGGAATCATGTTTTTTTCCCACAGGCGTACAAGATTTGGAATCGAAATCCAAGAGAATGAGAGGATAAACAGATCTGGATGGATTGTCCTCTGCTAAAATGACACCACCAGTGTTGTTTTTACTTGAATAAAAACGGTACTGGTAGTGTTGTTTTAGCAGAAGACAGACTTTCATCCAGTGAACTTGGGTCATTTTTGTTTTCAACTCAACTAAGAGGTTTGGTTTTCATGTTTTTGTAAAGTAGTTAATTTCATAAAATAAAAGTTATTCTTCAAGCCATGATCACCACAAAATATTATTTCCCCTACATGGGATTACAAGGGAAATTCGGCTAAAATAAACAATACGAAATGAACATACTAAATATTCTCTTTACATATTTTCCTGTTGTAACCTATCTTACGACATCGCCCACATCGTATTAACCAACCGCTTTGTTCATCCATGTTGTTTCTACTTTCTTTTTTTTGTTTTCGGTCGTCCACTTCAACAGAATGAGCTATTAAAGTTGTAGGTCCTTCCTCTGGCCAAAACATTTCGTCTAGTATTGGAAAGAAAATCGATACATTGGTCTGTGCTCAAATAGTTCAAATAAAGACTGAGGAACTGCAGACAATGGACCTGCTTTATTTTGGCTACATGTTTGTGGCATTGCTTGATAATCCTCAGTCATATGACTTTGGTGCATAGTAGTATAATGTTTGAGTCATTTCTGAACAAACAATACAATCGTATTCACGATGTTATAAAGATAATATCATTGTCGTACTCTGATCATCAAAAACATCAACATGTGTATACTTTTCATACGGTGGTCACTTGCAGGTTAACTTCAGATCAAACTCTTATTCTCGAAAACCACAAACTCGACAAACTATTTCACAAATATCATCATATCGCATTTCAATATTAACATTCACCATCCGTCTGTAACCACTTTCATATTCTGGAATGTCATCTACGAATGTAATAATTCCATCGAAAAAAACTATAACCAATATGGTACCGGAACTCATTACTTTGGGCATACAAAATCTACATTTGATACAAGAAAATAACAAACATACATTAACTATACATGCAATACATTTCATATCAAAAAAAAATGAAAACCAACCTGAACGGTGCTTGTCGCCAGAGAGAGGGAGTAATAGGGAGTTGGGAGTAATTTAGGCGTGAGAGGTGGAAGATGGTGTTTGGCTAGTCCTATTTATGCCCTAGGCAAAAACGACATATCGGATGTCGTTTTTATATGTCTTGAAAACGACATTGGTGATGTCGTTTTCATTATGGTGTAAAAACGGTATCCATTGTGTCATTTTTAAGAAACATAGTTTGTTAAGTTTTCCAGATACATATTCAGGATATTTTTTTCCGTGATTACTTCAAAAAATATCCTTATTTAAAAGTGTTTTTTCTTCCAAGTAGATAGGAATACAAATGCGTCCATAAATTTCATTAAATATTGATAACCATTTATACATTTTTAAAATTTCCATGGTCATCTCACTTCCCGTGTCTCCTCTGTTGTGCATGGGTAGATTCTTCTTTCAAGGTCCAAGTTTGAGGCTTCAACCCGACACTTTTGTCCATTGTCCATAGTTTATATTCCTCACTTTGTAAACTTAATTATGTAAAAAATGAATCACGAGATTTTTCAATTATTAAAATTTGACATAAATACACGGCATAATGTCAACCCGCAGGGTTGGTCTAAGGAAAATGAAAAGATGGTGCGCAAGGTCGAATCAAAAGAAATTGCAATATTATTTTTTTGATTTTACCTATCTACTAATCATATTTTAAATTCAATACGGCTGGGATTTGATATCTATTCTTAATTATCTCAAGACAAGGATTCTTGAACTGAGTTTATCCCAACGGTAGAAATTGCAAAAAAGATTCACATGATGGAAGCTGTGATTTATTGATGATAGAATGTGAGTAATTGCCACAACTATGGCGAAGGAAATAGGCGAAGAGGGCATTGACACGAGCACAACTTCTACTGCAATGCAATAATAAACCTCTTTGCACCCTTTCTCTCTCTTGAATTTATGGTCAAATTTAATACCCTCTTCACCAACAATTAACAACGTCACATTAATACAACCAATCCCTTCTTTATTGCTTCCTTCTTTCTCTCCTCTTTCCCACTTTATTGAGCACACACGACCTACCTTGATTCCACCCTTCAAAACCAATAGTAATAAATCATTTTTCTAACACCCTCGAAGTAATTTTAAGTATTATATATATCACCCATTACTTGAAAATATAGTCAAAGTAGGTACAACTGAAAGGTATAATTGACTAAATTGAAGGGCATTTGAGATTATACATATAAAAGTTAGATATAAATATAGAAGACATTTTGACTTACTTGGAGAATATTGATGTCAGTGTCCCAAATGAATATATCTAAAGATGGAGTGGGCAATTCACTGCAACATTGCATATTTAGACCACCCTGACTTTCTTCATCACTCTGGCTTGCAATATTTGTGTGAGAGAACTTCTTTTAGCATTGTGTGGTGAAGTCTCAATTAATTAAGCTTGCCCTATGTGCTCTGAAAGATAAAAGTCAAATGTCCCTCCTATTGTCCAATCTCCCATCAAGCTTAGCTTGCACCTACCACTTTCTCCATTTCAAGTAGTGGTAATTAATGGTAATAGTTTTACTAAAATTGTGCTTACTTCATGAACCTAGCTCAATATTCTTACCTGAAATTGATGACCAAGATGAAACTTTGGGTTAAAGTGATTCTCTTCTAATGAACAAGTGCTTTGAAGATAATTAGGTTTGATAGTAATATTAATATACGTTGCAATATGAGTTAGAAGTTCACAAGTCCATTTTACTTTGACTAAAATTTATAAGTCATCTTCTCAATTTTCATAAAAAAAGGTCTTCTCCTTGGATAATAAAAAAGAAACAATCATCAAGCACTCTTTCTAGTTTGATGATAATTCATTAATATGCTGATCTTTGTGGATATAATCCATATTTAAATTTAACAATATCTTGTAAACATAAATAAAATATTAGGATGAATAGATGTTTTTCCCATTCTGGATAAAAAGTGAATTAGTTTATTGTAGGTTACAAGATCATGATCCTATTCATTCAACACTTCATGATTTTGAGTAGAAAATAAAACATTAGTGATGATCACGAAGATTATTCAGTTAAAACTTGGAGCATACATATATGTAAAGGACAAAAATTTCATATGCTACAAGAAATTTTTAAATGTAATATAATATCAGTAAACATTAACTAACAAATATAGATAATATATCATGGAAAATATGTTTTAATATGCAGTTCTCACTCTACTGCAATTACTATGTCCAGTGGTGGAACCCATTTGTTGGAAGCTCAATGGTGCCATCATTAAATTTCTCATTAATCAACACTTATGAATCTAGATTTCATATTGATTTCAAATAGATTTTTTATATTATAATACATAATACATAGAATTAGTAATAATCTAGTTGATAATACTTGCAGTCTACAGTTTAGATTTTGAGGAAAAGTTTAGGACAATACTGATGTCCAAATTTACTAAGAGGAGTTTTTTAATATAAGAACTACCACTACCACTCTTTCATTAATAAATAGAAGAGGAGTAGATGTAGTATAAATAAATAAATAAATATAATTGTACAAATGTTTTTGATTAAAAACTTTTTATAATGTATTTTTTTATTAAAATCATTGCACAAAATGGTGTGTCCACCAGTGGACTGCTGTGGTCTGCCAAGATTCATCTGTCAGAGGATAAAAGATGGCAGTGATTTCAGCATGTTGTAAACATGTCTGTACATTAACTAACAAAGAGTTATTACTCCTGCAAAATTAAGATGAGAGATAAGGTAAGTTTATGGCTATCTATGTGGCTTGCTAAGATGTCATAAATTTTATAATCTGCAAATTTTAAGAGAGCGAGAGAAATATAGCCTTAAATACATCCCAATACATAGACAGATAAATACCATCCCAATACATTTATTTCCTCAAAGGTTGACTTCGGCCTTTTAAATAAAGGTTGAGATAAAGTTATTTATTCCTTAAATACATTCAATTGTATGTAAAGATTGCTGAAATAGCTTAAGGAATGCCTCAAAATATTTTTTCCTTTTGCTTTTGTTTAACTTACGTCTATCCACACTAATATATATATAAGAATAAAAATGGCCTTGTGGATTTCTGTTTTATCTCAAGTCTCACCCTTAGTCTTTTCTTACTTTTAATCCTATTCAAATGAATGATGTTTATTATTTCTAATGTTAAACTGATTTTCATATATCAAGCCTTGTGGGTTTTATACTTCATTTTTATTTTCTTTGACAATAATTTAGGTAGATCCATCTCTCTCTATGTACTGTCTTGATCATGAGCAATTAATAACTTTCAGAGGCTGAGATCTTGCAAAGTAAACCTAATATTTTCAGTATTATAGATACAAACGCCAACACATACGATAGGAAGTGAGTTTATCAACGAATACTTTCGGGTAGTTCTCCGACATATAAGGTACTCTTGCGACAGAATGTCACAAGGTGTAGTAATTTACCTTGGTTCTTAAAGCGCTATAAGTGTAAACTTTCCTTCCTATTTGCGAAAAGAAAAAAAAAGTGTTTGTCAATGAATATACATGTGTGCATATCTATAAAGATATAACACGTAGTTGACATGCACATAGGTTATTAGGATACTAATTACGTATGATATGAGAAATACATACTTCTTTAAACAGCTATAAGTGACATAACAAACATTCTATTCTATATAGCTTATATATAAATAGATACGAATGAAGTCAAGTAGACCACACTTCAAATACAGCAGGAAATGGGAAAATGTACGTATATGTGTATCTATATTAACTTTTCTTTCTGTTAAGCATGCCACAGCGACACTGGTTTTACTTGTGATTATTTTTGTTTAATAATGTTTATGAAGGTAGTGGTAAGCTTTTGACTAGAAATTCCAAATTAGTTAGGTTTAAGTCCTACATGAATAATAAGATTTTCGGTTGCAACTTAATCGCACAAGTCATGCATGTCTTTTATTTATCTCAGATTCCTAAAAATGGTATATTTGTTAGTAGTTACTAATTAAAGAGTCGATATGAATAATGAATACTTGATAAACGAATATCTACACTTAAATTATTCAATCAATGAAAAATGTTAGCTATTAGTACCCAAATCCATATCTAAAGTTGATAGCTAGCTTTAGTACGTACCGTAGCTACTTTAAGAACCCCGATCCTCTTCATCTACTCGAGGGTCCTAAAGTTCTTGTAATACAATCTAAAATTTCACTATTACGGAAAATCCAAATGGTAAATATCAATATATCACTTAAATTATGCATGCACAACTGGAATCATAAAATATGTGAATCATTTGCATAAGATCAAGAGATCAAGTTTTGTAACAAATGTGGTGCATTCAATTTATTTTTTTGCATCTCCTGATTCATTCGTGCATTCCTTTTATAGATATTTTAAACTCTCCACAAGATGTTACTTTTATCTTAAAAACAAAACATAACACGCAGAAAAATATACCGGCACACACGGGACACACAGATACAGGGCCGTCTCGGAAATTTTTGAGGCACTGTGCGAAAATAAACAACGAGTCACTTAAATTTGAAAAAAAATGTCCTCCTAGTTTAAATAATAAAAATTTCACTAACTTAATGCAATATTAATTGAATTTTTTGTCTTCTTAGCAATATTTGAGACAAATTTAACAATGTTTATGTGTTATTTATGTGTTAACACTAATTTTCTTCGCAACTCAATAAACTCATGTACAATTTTTTTTTGAGGCCCCTTCAAAATGAAGCCCGGAACAGGAACTCTCCCTGCTCCTGCTATTGGGCCGGACCTGCAAGATATATATATATATATATATAGTGTGTGCGCGCTCTTCTATTTGTTAGTTCTCCACTTCTCCTATTGGTGGATTATATGACACCCTTGAGAAAAGAAAAGTGATTTCATTCATGTTTAAGCTTTTATAATATGTAACTAAGTAAATGTAAGTGTGAGAGCGGGATCTATTAGAACCCCAGAACAAACTTATCGTCTAACATGATCATAGTCTACTAAATTTAATTACCAAAGAAGTAAAACATATATAACCATCACAATTACAATCTCAAAGCTATATATAACAAGAAAAATCTCAAAGGGACTTGCCAATGTATGCAATATAAAAACAATAGGATGTATGCTTTTACCATCAATGACACTGTCGGCAAAAAGAATTGCTGATAATGCAAGAACAGAAGTGGGAGTATTGAAAGCTCTGAGCATTAAATTTATTACATTTTGGATAAACATAAAGTCATTACAGATTAACACATTAATACTCCCCTAAAACCAGCAATATTGATTTATCACACACTTAAGAGAACACAAAACATTAAACTATCCATGCAATATGCATGAACAAACTTAAGCCACTCCATTGCTTGATCACTTAGAACAGCAAATTGGAGCAGCAATCACCAGACATGTCGATCAAACCATTAACCCGATCCGCCGTATCATCGAAAATCCACTTCTCGATCAGCGATAGCGGTCGCTGGCTCCCTTCCTTTGTCTCTTCATTAGTTAGGGTAGATTGGTACGACCCGTAAATCTTCGAGTCGGAGGACGATTTCTCGTTGTTCCATGCGATTCCGGTCACATTCTCTAGCGAAAACATTGCGGCGAAGTCACAATTCGCTTGATCAAACCCTGTGTTGTTGTTGTTGGTGTCCATGTGTTCTTGCTTGACAACATTGGATTTAGTCTGTGGTGGTCTAATCCATGCTTCCAAGAGCTTTGATATGTTCTCAGTGCTTGAAGCATAGGTTGTGGTGGCTAAGGGATGGTTAGGGTTGGGAAGATCTGGGCCGTTCATCTGGTGATGAGTGTAGGGGAGTGAGTCTGATGGCATGGAAGGAGTTGCATCCATGTTGGTGTGGGCCTTCTTCAGCCTCTTCTTTAGATGTGTGTTCCAGTAATTCTTGATGTCATTGTCTGTTCTCTGTGGGAGGTAAGATGCTATAGCTGCCCATCTTCACAAAACAAGTGCAATTGCTTAGAAAGGAAAATCAAAAAAGATTTTTTATTATAGAGAATTATCTACTTTAATTTCTTGTTAAATTAAATTGTAGAATGCAACAAGTGTCACCAGCTAGAGTACTGGTGTGAGTCATGATATTGACTATTCCAGGACTAGTGCTCAATGAAATTGATTTAACCCTAGTTGGAACTAATAATTGTGTAATGGGCCTATAACTGTACACCTCACAGTAAAAGTATGTTAATTTTGTGATTTTATCTCGCGAAAAAACAAAAAATTATGCATTTCGGCACTCAAAAGAAAATAATATAGGTGTGTGCTTTACTTTATGATACGAGTTAGAAACACCACTAAAATATCTTGGATCATGCTTTCATTTTGGATTGCATTCAGCAATTTATGATAATATCATATCTTTTATTATATGGTATTTTCCTTTTAGGATGTGCTGTAAAATAAGAAAATAGATAGGAGTGGTGCAACAAATTTACTTGTTCCCAAGCAATGCTTGAAGGTGGATAATCATTCCTTCTTCTTGGGTGGTGAAATTCCCACGCTTGATTCCAGGCCTGAGGTAATTAGTCCACCTCAATCTACAACTTTTGCTGCACCTCATCAACCCTAACACAACACAAACCATAAGCCAATTATATAACAAATATAAAAATCTTCAAAACATGTCCTAAAACAACACATGTAGGAAACAAACAAGAAGTTCACCACAAAAGTAAAGGTATCATAGAAATTAACCTTTTGATTAAGAAGAAAAATTAAGGGAGTGTTACCAGTGTTGTTGGGCACAGATCTCCAATTTCCAGGACCATGTTCTTGGATGTAAGAGACCAAGATGATGTCCTCCTCAGGTGTCCAAGGCCCCTTCTTGATCATGTTGGTGTTGTCACAACAAGGTGGTCTTCCCATGGAACAGACTAACCAACCAACTATTCTCTCTCTCTCTCTCTCTTTCTCTCTCTCTCTCTTATCTTTGCTCTTCCTTTTCCATGGCCCCAACAAGTGTCTCATGAACTTATGGGAGTTTATATATGATGACCAAAGTTTGCTTTTCACCTGTCTTCTTGCCTACTCCTTGCATTTTTCTACTCTTTTTATCCCTTCCCCCTAATCATTACGTGTGGTCATTTAATGAAACAAAATGCCTAGTGAAAGAAGGCCCTTTTGGTCACAATTGAATTCTTAATACGTGTCTTGGTTCACATGAATCATTAAGTGTACCTGTGAATAAAGGAAAGGAGAAAAGAAGAAAGTGGGTGAAGTTGACTACAAATGAGTAATAGGTCTTCAGAACTTGAATTTATCTATAGTAACATAATTTTCGGCGGTTAAAAGCAAACTTATTTTTCTGAAAATTAACTAAACTAATTTTATTTTATTTTTTTCATTCTCGAATCTATGGTTTTGAAACACATGAAGAGATGAATGCCATTTTTTCAATTCGATACCAAGACAGAATGCAACAAAATCTCAAATGATCTTCACGACTTAATTTGTCCAACATTGTCATCAGCTGTATAATTGTAATTACATAGAAATTAAAGCATCAAATATTCTCTAAATTATATGTTCAAGTATGATTTATATACACCATTTGACCAAAGATAAAACCACAATTGTTGGCTTAGGAGGGGTTAGAAAATAACTTTAAGTATATATGTGTGCATGTGAACACCATTGCTTCTATATATTATCTTGTGAGATCTAATAGAGAGGAAGGGGAAGTCGCAAGATCTAGTAGAGAGAAAGGGGAAGTCGCAAGCTAAACTTAATGCTGATAATAATAAAAAGACATCAATCTATGTTTGTAATTATTCTTATTACAATTATGTAACTTTTCAAATTCAAGGAGACCAGTAAGCATATGCATCAGCTCCATGATGTTTATGTCATAAACCAAATTAATTAGTATCTTTCTTGTAATAGTAGACGGTCTTAATTTCAAAATGAATTGGTCTTGAGTGCATTGAGCTACAATCTTATAATTCATGTGAATGTTTTTTTTTCTTTTCCTATATGACAACTCCAGATGGATAGTAAGTCGTTGAACCAACCACTACATATATATTGAGGCTTTAGTAGCTTCCATTTCATGACCAATTGGTCCAGAGTGGAGTGATATTTGATACAATTCCCTGTTTGAAAAACATATTTTACTGATGGATATATATTTGTCGGTGCAACATTTGTCGATGAAGTTACCAACAGATAGTGTTGTTCATCGGTGAAAAACTACACCGACGAATGTTTTAACTCACACCGACAAAATAGATCTGTCAGTTAATATTTTCGTAGTATTTGTCTGACTAGAGACTTACACTGACGGATATGTACCATCAGTGTACGTTTCAGATCACAAAATTCACAGTAAAATGTTTTTTTTTGCGTAAAAACAATCACCAATGATTGTGTTACCCTACACCAATAGATATATTCGTCGGTGCATGTTTTCTAAGATTCACCGACGGATCACATCTGTCAGCGAATATTTCGAAAAATATTCCGCCACTGTACGTTTGAGAATAATCACACGATGGTTAACGAAATTTTCGATGAAAAAAAACACACTGACATATTGGTTTCATCGATGGATAACTTACGTTTCACAGATGAATCTAATGAAAATGGAACATTACAAATTTGTGACATAAGAAGCACCTACGGATAACATAAAGATTCATCGACGGATATGTACCGTTGGTGAATTATTTTATCAGAAGTCTGAATCAGACTTTCCTTTTACTTTTCCCTTTCCCAACCATAATCCCACCACCTCACACTGACCTCGTCGTCACCTACTCGTGTCGCCACCGTCGTGTCTCGTCGTTGTCTCCCAGTTGCCTCCTTGTCTCCCTGTCGTCGTCACCGCGACAGTCCACCATCTCCTCGCGTTGCCATCGTCCTTGTTGCCTCCTCGTCTCACCATCGTCTTGTCATGTTGCCACCGTCTTGCCGCCTCCTCCTCGAACTACCATCGTCGTCACAGTCGCACGCTAATTCTATTGTCATGGTATATCCTTTCACTCTTTAAAATAAATCTGGACATAGGGAGATTTATAGCAATATTTGGAAATGATTTCATGATAAATTTGAGTTCTATAATGAAATAAGTTGTGACCCTGATTATATATGAGTAGCTTAAGGCTGTTATTCATTCTAAAATTAATCGAATCCAAATGTTAAAGTGACAACCACACTGCACACTAGCCATGAATCCATTATTTCATGAGTGGCCCAAACACATTAAAGTTGATTGTCATTTCATTCAATAAATAATACAAGCCAAATAAATGGAAGTTTCCTACGTCCAAAGCAAAGATCGGTTAACAGATATATTCACCAAATCCCTGAACAAGACTCACTTCCAAACCATCCTTTGCAAATTGAGATCCTCAACCTCTTTCGGAATCCACCAGAGGGGGAGTGTTAAAATAATAGTCACTTGGACAGTTGGACTTGATCTAATCGGATTAGAATTAGATCTCATCATCTCCAAATGAGGTCCAAGCAAATCCCACAATCAAGCAACAAACAAGGCAACCCATAATCATGTAACAGATACATACAAGAATGACAACTTTCCTCAAGCAAAAATTGTTCCCTATATATATTCACTCATGTTAGAGGATAGTCTCATGTCACCTAAATGTGGACATCCTCCTAGGTCCTAAGTCCCTGGGTCCCTCCAATCATAGTCAATTGGTTTTGAGTTGGATACTCAGTTCTTACATGATATCAGAGTCTGTAAGGCCCAACGACCAGCTTGACACTTCACTCTTTGTTTCCACGCGTTGACACGGAAGAAATTACCCAGTCACACGTGCAGATGAGTGTTAGAGGATAGCCTCACATTGCCTAAATGTTGACATCCTTCTGGGTCATAAGTCTTGGGTCCCTCCATTCATAGTTAATTGGTTTTGAGTTGGATACCCAATTCTAACAAGTCAAATTGTAATATTCAAAATTAACAATAATATACAAAATTCATCCCTTCAGTGTGCATCCAATTCTAATACCCGACGGTTTAACCAACTTGGGGAACCATCATCGAATGTCGGAGCTAACTTATGATGTTTATTTGTTGAGGAACCGTCGTATCTCCATCTCGATCTTCCATTAAAGACGTATGTTGGTCACCTTTATAATAGTCGTCATATTGAACTACGATATTTGTACACTAAACCAACAACGTATACCGACGTTGTATGTCATTTTTGTGGTAGTGATTTTCGTCCTAGTCAGTCTAAATTCACTCTTAGGGTGTTTTGGATTTCAAAATGTCAGATTTACAAATACTATGTTCGACTAAATCAATGCATTGAAATTCTTTTAATTGTCATTTTAAAGTAACGTTTGCCCAAACATGACAAATACGAAATCACATTATACGTGAATTCTGGCCATAATCTCAAATTCGTTAATATAAAAAATCACAGAACTTAAAAATACCACATCCAAACTCAATCCCTTTCCTGGATTTTTTTATTAACAGAATTCGAATTCATATCATCTACGAATCCCGTATTCTCATTAATTAACCACATAACCGACTATTCTAATTGACACACCTCCCACCAATTACTCAAGATAAGTACATGAATACCAAACCTCGACATGCCAGAACACAAACCACAAATCCATAACGTACTCACACGATCGCAACATTGGTCACCTGTTGGTTCATCAAACCCAAGCCAACGATATTAATGCATGTCGTGGTTCCAATCCAGCAGAGTAGGAACTGTATTGGTTGATGGGGAAGGGTTGAAAGTGAGAGATGGATCACTGCATCCGGCAAATAAATACCCAGAAAATGGACTGGAGTGCAAGTCGTGATTAGTCGATATCTTTAGGCCAGAGGTTTAATTAATAACATGCAACGGATCTTATTTTCTTCTTTTTCTAACCTAGAATTCCTCGGTCATCCGCCCCATTTTATGAGACGAGATGCGATTTCAAACTGAAAGTTGTCTAACACTAGGTACTTAAGGTGTTTTTTTTTTGTCCATTAGAAGTTTATGAATCTCAAAATCTAACAGTATATTTCACACGCTCAACTATAGCTACGTTACAGTTTACACCTGACCGGTCACGCAACAATTTTATGTTTGGGTTTTGTTATCTTTGATTGGTTTTGTCTTTTTGGACAACATGGGTTTGTCGTATATTCTAAAGCTCTATCATTCGCGTTCACACATAGATATATAATTATATATTCCTGTAAGCATATCCGAAACTAATGTTAGGAGTCGAAATTCGTAAAGATAATTTAATGGAAGATCCAAAGGAATCGGAATTTCAAAAGTTCCTTAAAAACTAGGTGAAATGAAATCGGAAACTAAGGGGATCGGCCAATCCCTCGCTACACGCGGCTTCTCCTGCTGGGTAAGTGTGGATATAACTAGGATAAGATACTTGTAAATTGATAGATTTGATGGCAATAATTTATGTGTCAACTTTTTTTGACAAACCATTTCTTCCAAATACCAAGCGGTTACGCGGAAGGTAATTTAACACTATTTTACATGGTAACATTACATTAATTTTCAATGGAGATTATTGTTCGTGTTTACACGAAATAATTTGAATTCAAGAAGATTTTCGTAAGGTCAAACGACTCAATTTACTATCATGTGAATTTTCTTTTGGTCAATTAATTACCTGAATTTTCTTTTGGTCAATTAATTACCCCTTCAAGGTAATAGACAAAAACTACATCAAGAAGTGTTATAACCTTTTACCATTAAATGACATGACACAATTGTGAATTCTCAATTGTTGTGGTTTCAATCATTGGAACTTACCAAAGGATGTATAATTTCATTTACCATATGGGTCTCATTGTCACCCTAGATCTATTCCAGACTCCAGTATTCCCACCCATCCTCACCATGCAAGGTATGAACGAAGGTTAATTACCTGCGTACCAACTTGAACTATTATTATTTTTCAGTTTGTGTGCCTTAAGTTGACAGGTTGCCAACTGTGTGATACTTGGATAAAAGTGAGGGCGTTTTGCATGTATTACTCCAATTTTGAGTGTATTTATGATATGACTTACTAGTTTGAATAATTACATACACATTTGATTGACATCATTTCATGCTTATATTTGCATCTTATATCCATTATCTTTCACCTAAACAATGCTACGTGACGAATTTTATGTTTGAATTTAGAAATAAATAGATTTGAAGAGAAGAGACATAAAAAGACCTAAAAGCATGAAAAATGACTGAGTTCAGAGACTCAAAGACTAAGATAAGATCGAATGACCAATGAGCAAACAAAAATACTTCGCACCATCATGGGAAGTATTTTGGCAATTTTATTCGGGTCAGAGCTCCAACAAGCGAAATAGATGCATCAAAGACAAACCAAGTCATTCAGAAAACCCAGAAGAAAATCCACGGCGATCCGAACTATGTAGACCGTCAATTGGCGGTCCAAGACCACTAATTGGCGGTCTCTTTTGGTCCGGATCCTCTAAGATTTATGTGGGGCGTGTATTAGTGTGTATTTAGTCTATTTTTAGTATTGGTTTAGTCTCATACCGGGGGATTGTCCCGGATTAGTTTTTTCCATGCCTATAAATAGAACTCTCCACCTTTTTTTGTATTGACCCATTGCTTGGTGGCATTCTCTCTACTTGGACTAAGCCTTGGAGCAAAATCTCAAGGTGGAGAAGAATGTTGCTGGTGATGTGAGTCATTTAATAAAATAATTTTTCCATTGTTTTGTTTTATGTTGTTTCTTTATGCATGTTTAGCTTACTTTTATTTCTTTGATTGCATGCTAAAGTAGTTAGAATATTTCCTTTCTTCTTTAGTTTAATTGTTAGAATAATGTGTAGTAAGTAGATTCATCCCCCTTTGGGGGTGGAGATAATGTTCATACATGCATTAAAGAATGGATATGAATGCTTTATATTTTGATTGTGTTGATAAATGTGAATGTATGCTTGCTTGTTATAGTAGAATACTACACTTGATGGGTTTAGCCACACATCTTAGACACCTCTCATGTTTGTTTAGGTTCTGAAATAATTAGCTTGTGTATATGAATGTCAATCAACTAGGTTAGTGAATGGATTGATATGTTTTGTCATAACTTTTAGACACTTCCTATGCATGAAAACACTACCTACATTTGTGCCTATAGAATGCATTCTTCACCATCTTTTTACATGTGTGCACACACTCCACCCCTAGAGATCTTTCCCTTCTTGATTTCAGCTTAGTTTTACATTCTTTTAGTTTTGATTCGAAGTAATCGTTAGTTGTTTTACTTTGTATTTTTCTTCTTAGTAGTTTAGTGTAGTGTAGATTAACATAGACAAACTTTTCTCCCTTTTTGTTTTTACTTGATTTCTGAAAAACCAGAAGCTACTCACCTCCCTGAGGATCGATCTGTACTTGTCATTGCTTCAACGCGACCGTGCACTTGCGGTATTTAAAACGATTAAACACACTCATACCGCTAATTTTTAAACAATCTATATTCTTCTTTCCTTGCCTCCCAATGATGAGGATGAAGGACTAAGTCAACTCTAGCCGACCGACGAGCAAAATGTTGGATCTGCGGTTGACTGGATCTTATGCCAATCTATCATGTCAGGCTTAAAATTTGAAAGATCAAATGCACGAGTTAGACCCAATTCCAATACTAATGCTACTAGAAGAATGAATATACTTGTGACGAGAGATAATCTTGGAGCTTGCTTTACATAGATATCCTAATTGCTAATCTTAATCTACCCTATAAATAAAATGGAAATTAGAAAGATTTTGTGAATCTATTAAGATATTGATCTCCTTGTGTTTGACTTTCATCCATGACTTTCTCTTTTGGGATAAATTTGAATATGCACTTTACAAGTAAAACCTTGAACGTTTGAATTAAAAAAATTGCACTTCACTCCTAAACCCTTACATTTATAATACTAACATTTATGTTGTAATTATCAAAACCAAAGGACGAAAACCTAACAGTGTCTCCCCCAACTCCACCCTCGAAAGGGAAGATCTACTCAGTAAGCATTAAAACGAAAGTAAAAGAACTTACATTATCAAGTAACCAAAGTAGGGAAATAAGCAGAATCACATCTACCAAACATATGCTACAACAAAGAGCTAAATCTGCACTAAATTTCCTTCAAACTCATAATACAAAGTTCTCTCTAACGGGAAAACTGAGTAAAAATTAAGAATAAATTAGGTAAAAATGAATTGGATGCTACACGATTATATGGACCAAGTTAGGTTTTGCTCCTGTCTAGTAGATAGAAGAGCTATCTGGCTTGCTACTCTTCTAAGTTGAATTTCGAATTGGCTACCACTAGATTAGAATGAAGGAGAAGAATCATATATGTTTGTAAGACGACATTTAGTACTCACGAGGGACATTTGTGAGTTACTTTTCATGCCCTTTGAGCTGACATGCTTCCTCAACATTTCAGAAACTAATCGATGGCATTTTCAAACCCTTCCTCAGAAGAACTATGTTGGTATTTTTTATATTAATGATATGATTTATAAGCCCAGTTGGCAGCAACATTTGCAGAAATAAAAAAAAGGTCTTTCAAGCGCTTCATGATAATCACTTGTTTGTCAAGCTTCGAATGTGCAACTTTACAGTAACTAAGATAGGGTATTTGGGCCATGTGATCAGTAATGGTGTGGTGGTTAACTTGAGTACGTGAGCCAGATCAAATATAGTGGGGGTGACATGGAATGAGCGTGCGAGGGTGTATATTTGTTTACTCGCTTATATGTAATTTGATGTACGGTGCATATATCAACGAGTTTAGGGTTGTTCATAAATACTGTGCTTACAAGATTCATGATGTCATCCATGTTTCTCTGGTTTAATAAGTCCCAAGCACTCCCTAAGTGAATTTTCCAATCTTAGAGAGCTTGCTGGGAAAGTGAATAATACATGCCCCTCTAAAACATGACCTAATTCATTGAAGGGGTCGTGAAACATAAAAAAAAAAGACAAAAGTTTCGTAATTTCCCCTTGGAGACAAGGACAAGTCTAACAAACCCAATTATTACACACACACACATATATATATGGAAAAAATAAAAAAAATTATAAAAAAAGAAATTGGAAGAATATAATCTTGCGAAACATATTTGGCAAAATATGAGACAAATAAACGACACTTGTGATACCGTTTTTATTAACAAAACATGGTATGATGGATGCCCTTTTTTAGGAGAAACGACATCTGAGATATCGTTTTCACCTAGGGCGAGAAAAAGACCTTCAACCACTCCTCCTCTCACCTTAAAATCACTCCCCATTCCTCCCTCTCCAGCGAAAATCAAACTTCAGGTTGGTTCTGTTTTTTTTAATTTCGATATGAAATGTAATACATCAATAATTAATGTATGATTGTTATTTTGATGTATTTAATGTAGATTTTGTATAATTGGTTGTAGTTTTTTTTGGATGGGATTGTTAAATTCATAGATAACATTTCAGAATATGAAGGTGGTTACAAACGGATGATGAATATTGTTAGTAGTGAAATACAATATGATGATCACCATATGTGATCATCTATGTGAGAAAGTTTGTCGAGTTTGTGATGGTCACATCTATGTGAGAAAGTTTGTCGAGTTTGTGATTTTCCAGAAGAAGAGTTTGATCTGACGTTAACATGCAAATGACCACCATATGAAAAGTATAATTATGCTGATGTGTTTGATGATCATAGCACGGAAAAAATGTTATCTTTATTTAATATAAGAAGATTGTTGTATTGTTTGTTCAAAAACAACCCAAACATTATACTATTGTGCACCCAAGTCAGTTGACTGAGGATTATCAAGTGATGTCACTGACATGTAGCCAATATGAAGCAGATCCATCGTCCGCAGTTCCTCAGTCTGTGTTTGAGTCATCTCATCACACTCCAATGGATATTAGTAATTATGAAACATACATAGTTCAGTTACATTCTCAAGAAAGACGGGTTGAAGCAGTGACGAGACAGATGGTGGTGAAACAGAATGTCAGATGAATAATCTGGAGATTAAGATGATTGATGTAGATCCAACACCGTTTCCAGAGCTACATAGCATATTTCGTTGTATGACAGACACAGTCAATTGAGAACCTGATATGAGCATACATGAAGCGGTCATTAGTAACGAATTATCGTCATTCCCAGTCAACCAAAATCAAGAAATCTACTTATAAAACTCCTTTTGTAACCCCTGAAGCAATACTATATCCTTACCTTTCGCATGCACTAAAAATAAACCATCACTTTCATCATTACGAATTAGTGCTCAATGACACCATGGAAATGATAACATATATCTTTTCACTCCAACTATAACATAAATAATAACAAGATTCAAACGTAAATATTTTTGTTTTACCACATTTTTAGATTTTTTTTATTATAAAAACAAGATTTACATTCAAACAACCATGACACCACATTCATACAACCATGTACATGTACAACACCAAACCAAACAATCAAATAAACCAAACAATTAAAATAATAAATTCTAATCTAAATATATACACAGCTAAAGTTAAATCCATGAACGTATACATATGAAATCACCATCAATGCAAAAGCCTAACCAAAAGGAAGAAGACGACAGGAGGGTGCAGAATCACCGAAGTCGTCGGAGTGGAGAACGTGGATGAGGGGAAAAGTAACTCACTGGCCCCTTTCTTCCCCTGGCAAAAACTGAAGGATCGTGTAGGTCTATGGGTCCACAAACTAATCACGATTAAGCCCTAATTAACTACTTGGTTGATTGATCAAAGAATTGCAGCGGAAATTAAAAACAAATCAAACACAAGTAGGAAAGCAATGCAAACCACACAAGAAGACACCGGATTTACAGAGGTTCGGCCGCGCCTACGTCCTCTCTTGCAAGCCCCTCTCGAATCCCCGTTCGAGCTCCTTTTGCGTCTTCACTATGCCTCCCTGTTCCGGGCCGGGAGCAACGCCTTTTACAAGTCTTCAAGCTCGCGAACAACCCTCGCCGAGCTTGGCACCACCTCTCACAAACCGAGAGAATCACTTCGGGCTTTCACCGAAATCCTTGCTTCTTTGTCTTGGGCTTTCACCAAGACCCTTGCTCACTTTACAACAATGGTGACTGAGTGGAACTCACTCTCTAATTGAGCACAACAATTGCTAGATGAATGTATGATGAATGATGTGTAGATGTGAGGCTTAAGATCACTAATTTGGAGCTTTGAGGTTGTGGAAAATCTCACTATAAGTTTGACACTTTGGAGTTGTGAAATCTTGTGGAAAACTAAGTGTGAACCTCTATTTATAAGCTCCTAAAGATTTCTAGCCGTTTGGACAAGATTTGATTGGGTTTTGTGCAAGATACACAAAGCAGAAAATCGGGCTGCAAATCTGTCCAGAAACGGTCGACCGAAAAGGTGCAACGGTCGACCGAACGCTTGGGTTCGATAGGGATACGGTCGACCGAAATATGAATTGGTCGACTGAACACTTAAGTCAATTAAGAAAACGGTCGACCGAGCAGGTACCGGTCGACCGAACTACTGGGTTCGGTAGAGAGAAATCTTGATCGGTTGGACAAACTTGTGTCGACCGATAGCAGGTAGATTTTACCTATTTGAACGGTCGACCGAACTAGGCAAATGGTTCGACCGGTTCTAATGTATATGGGGGTGTATATTGAGAAAAATGTGTATATGACCGTTGTATAATACGACAAATAAAACGGTCGTATTTTTACCAAAAACAGCAAACGAAACGGTCGACCGAAGGTTTACCGGTCGACCGAACAGGTCTGGGTAATCGGTTAAATAGATGTGTGATCGGTTGAACGGATTGGTCTGGTATAACAAAAATTGTGTATAACCGGTCGACCGAACTCAGGCAGACTGGCGACCAATGTTTTAGGTGTTTAGGTGATCTAATGGAGTCCAAATTATATGATATTTGTGTGTGACTCCTAAAAGGAACCTAGTGTGTGAATGCATGCATATTAGCTTAAGTTATGCTCAATTCACATAAGTTCCTAATTCTCAAAGAAAGGTAAAATTACATGTCTTCAATCCTAGCTTGATTACATGTCTTGACTTGATTTTTCTTCTTTCTTGAGTCTTGATCACCTGTAGATGTTAGCACAATACAACATGTATACTATTATACTACATGTGCTAATCTACATGTCCTTATTAAGATTAGGTTTAATTACATCATCAAAATACGGATTAAGGCCAAAAAGCCAACAATCTCCCCCTTTTTGATGATGGCAACCTATATCTTAAACCAACCTAATACTTGAAAAATGTATAAGTTAACTATGCATATAAATGCTCCCCCTATGGATGTGCATAGTTTTTCTTGACAATTTCATGTATATTTCAAGTATCCCTAATCTATTACTTCTCCCCCTTTGACATCCATCAAAAAAATACAATAATCAATGTAATATATGAATTTAAATTTCTCCCCCATTGACAATTATATATAACTATTTGAGTTCAATGTAGGATGTCATTTGTAATGAAGATGCTCCCCCTAAATTTTGCACTTCATTACTCTAATAAAAGATATAACTATTAAGTTCCCCCTATCAATAAGGCTAGATGGAAACTATGAGTATGATTAAAGTTAAGTTCAATTAAGTTTCTATTTAAGCCTTATTCTAACATCCATTTAAAATTTGACATTTAAAATCAATGGATGTGGTATATGATTTGCAATGAATTTGGTATATGATTTGCAATGAATTAAACATCTAAGGATATGACAATTAAGCATATTAACTAGATTAGAGCTAATTTTTCAGAAAATTCAAAGATAGAAATTTTATACCAAACTTGAATTTGATTAGCTCCAATCTTGACTTGGTGATGCAACCGGATTCGAATTTGACGTTTTGGCTCACCCGGTCACCACCAATCTCCTCCTCAAGCTCCTACAAGTGTAGATTTTGGTACCCATTTTTGCTTGGGTCCATTAAGGTTAGCTCTTGGTACCCAAATCCAAGTTGATTTTGGTACCTCTACACTTACTTTCTTTTTCATGGCAAAATTATGTTTAACATTAATTTGAATAGGAAAGTTTTTAACATAAAAATTGTTTTTATTGCCATGTGTGAACTTATGCAATTTATTTGACAAATTTTCATTTAAGACATTAAGTTCACTGTTTTTAGTTGCTAGAGATTCATTTAAGCAATTTAGATTTTTAATCATATAATTATGCTTTTCATTCATGTTAAGCATGTGAATCTCTAAGTTTGCAACCTTTTCATTCATGCAATTTAAGTCATGTAATAATTGTTTGCTTTCTAAATGAGATTTATCAAGTTTAATAAGCAAGTCATTAGTGTCAATTTCTAGCATATGACTATCAATTGCATGAGATGAGGTATTCTTAACATTTAAATTTTTTCCCTTCAAGCATGCATTCTCTAAAGTTAGAACTTCAATTTTAGCAAGCAAATCAACTTTATCATCTAAGATAGATGCATTTTGACATTTAAGATCATGGATTTGCTCATTTGCTAATTGATTAGTCTTGTGAAGTTCTTTATATTTTTCAAATAATCTTTGAAATGCATTTTGTAGTTCATTAAAATCATGGGCATTATCTTTTGAACTACTACTTGAAGAAGAGCTAGAGGATACCTCATCTTCACTTTCTCCATCGGATGAGCTTAATGATGATGAAGATGTTGAGTTAATCTCCATTTTCTTTGCTTGAGCTACATCCTTAGGATTTGCTTCTCCCTTCTTCCCGGTTGGTGAATCTCCTTCACCAAAATTCTTTTCTAATGTTTGCCATATTGAATAAGCACTATCACATGAGCAAACAACATTAAAAAGTTCATCTCCTAATGCACAAAATATGACATTCATAGTCTTAGCATTTAGGGATGCATTTTTCTCATCTTCTAAACTCCATTTACTAAAATCATATCTAGGTGATTCATATGGAGTTTGAATCATAAACCACATGTTAATGTTCATGGATTTAATAAATGATATCATTTTACTTTTCCATGAAACAAAATTATTTCCATCAAAGTGTGGTGGTTTACAAGATTCTAAAGGTGTGGATGCATTAAGAGCCATGTTAATTTATCGATTAAGAACAAAATTAACGAAAAATTAACCAAAAATTAACGAAAAATTAACACCGTTCGACCTAATTTTTGAGGGACTTTTTTTAGGTCAAGAATAGTCGATTGAGAGCGATGCCAGTCGACCGAAAAATGGTTGAGAGCTGAAGATAACCGTGGAGCGGTCGACCAATCTGTTACACTGGTCGACCAAAATTAACATGAATCGTTCATGTTAACCGCTCTAGTCGACCGTTTGAGAAGTCTGGTAGATTGTTGCCCATATTTTTGGCATTTTTATACGATTATAAGTCTAGTATTTAAAGGGGTGTTCACCTTTATTTTTACACAAAGCACATATTATTATTTCCTTGAGAGAGATTAGAGTTAAAGAGAGTTCTTGAGAGCTTTGGAGGACATATTGTCTCCAATCCTGTGTAATCTCGGTTACTTCTCTTGTTGGAGAAAAGGAAGAAGAAAAGGAAACCCGCAGGAGATCATTCATGGACTACATCCATTCTGGGGACCCTCTCAGGTTCTGTCGAAAGGTGGAACCCGCTACATGTTAACATTCACCGATGACTACTCCAGGAAGTCCTGGATTTATGTGTTGAAGTTGAAGAGTGAGGTATTCAAACACTTCAAAAAATGGAAGATTGTGATTGAGAAGCAAACTGAGAAGAAGATTAAGAGGTTGGGGACAGATAATGGGTTGGAGTTTAATTCTCAGGAGCTCAATGAATTCTGTAAAGAAGAATGCATAGTCCAACACCGCATTGTTCGATATACACCACAACATAATGGAGTAGCTGAGGCTGAACCATACACTCTTGGAGAGAGCACGTTGTATGCTCTTGAATGCAAAGATGTCCAACGATTTTTGGGTGGAAGCGGTCTCAACCACTTTCTATCTTGTAAACCGCTCACCACACTCAGCTTTGGACTTCAAGACTCCCGAGGAGGTGTGGTCAGGAAGCTCTCCCGACTACTCAAACATGAAGATTTTTGGGTGTGATGCATATGCCAAGATTGATCAAGGAAAACTTGAAGAACGATCAGTTAAGTGTATCTTCCTAGGCTACCAACCGGGAGTGAGATGTTATCGTTTGTGGTGTCCTGAGTCTCACAAATTCATGATAGAAAATGATGGCATCTTCAATAAAGCTTCCATGTTATCATCCAGAAAAGAATATGCCTCCATTCCTCATGTCTCAGATGTCAAGAGAGAGACTCTAGTCCTAGTGGAGCCACAATTAAAACAATTTGAAGAGGTTGTTTCTTCATTGGAAGATGAAGATGAGGTGGAACCTCAAGAGGAAGACATTGAGGTCCAAGGTATTGCAAGAAATAGACCAAGAAGAGAGATAAGAAAGCCCCAAAGATATCTTGAGTCTACACTTGCTTATGCTTTATCCGCAGTAGAGGATATTGGAGAGTCAGGAGAGTAAGGTAGATACAGTGATGCAATCTCGACACCGGATTCAGTTGCATGGCTAGGAGCCACAAAAACCAAATTTGGGAACTTGTTGAGCCTCCATATTCGGAAAAAATTATTGGTTGCAAATGGGTGTTCAAGAAGAAAGTAAACGACAAATATAAAGTCCGGTTGGTGGTAAAGAGGTTTAGTCAAGTTGAAGGCATTGACTACTATGATATTTTCTCCACGGTCGTCAAACACACTTCCATTCGGGTATTGTTGAGTTTGGTGGCAATACACGACTTGGAGCTTGAACAACTTGATGTAAAAATAACATTCTTACATGAGAAGGACCGGTTAGGCTCTTTCGGTCGACCGTTTGTGTGCAGAACTGAATTCCTGGTCTTGTGATCGTGTCAACTCTGTCCACAGAAACCCGTTTCCTCGCTTAGAGGGTGAGCCGGGAGGTGACGGCGGGTACGTACTTGTACCGCCCAGAGACCGCCGTGTGGAAGAGTGTGGACACTTGGGTCGCGCCACCTCCGTATCGGACGTGGTGTGACGTGTTGTTGCCTTACTCTCTGATGAGTAGCAGACCTGAGGGATCGCGGATCCCAATGCGTGTGACGCATGCCTCGTGGAGCATGATGACCTTGCAGACTACGGTCTGGACCCATCTGATGTTGTGTTGGATGTATGTTGTACCGCCGAGGTTTTTGCCGGCAATGATGGTGCCGACGATGTTCCGGCTTGTGGTTGTGTCGGACGTATGTTGTACCGCCGATGTTGTGACGGCGATGCCGCTGATGTTGTGCCAGCGATGATCCCTGATTGGGCACCTATCCTGGGATGTTGACCGACCTCGCTACGGCTCCGTCGAAGGTGGTGTAGACCACGTGGTTCCTTGCGCGGAAGTGCGGACGCTCCTCACCGATCCCTTACGCTCGTGTAGTCGCGTGTGGGGGACACGTCGCGTGCTGTCCGTAAGACCGTATGTGCCTATGGTAGGTTTCCGAGGGAGACCCATTGTTGTTGCTGGACTGATGTCCTTGTGGACACTGTTGAGGGTCGTTGTTGTTGGATTGAGGTCCCGTTTACAGTTGGAGGAATTTGATGCATTGCAGATGTGATATGACATGCCACTAGTATGATATGTTCAATTACCGTACTATTGCATGCATATAGGTGAGCTTGGCATACGGGGTTTCCTAATGGGAAACTCAGGCATCGTTGTTTGATTCATGTTTCAGGACCGCAGTAGGTTCTGTCGGGTGGTGACAGCGGGCGCACAAATTTTGGGGCCAGGATCCTTTTTGGACTCTTCGAGGTCATCGTCATTGTTGTACGTGTCTTTTCATTGTATTGTTGTAATCACGTCTTTTGACAAACTCTGTTGTATTATTGGTGCACCGACTGTTGATTTATATGAGTAACATTCTCGTTGATGATTTGATCTAAGTAATCTCTTGATTGTTTACATTTTTAATTTTTTGTTGTTTCGGAATGTTACAGAATGCCTTATGCCATCACCGGATTGAGAGTTCAATTTCAAGACTAACTGGACTATCTGAGTTTGAAGATGTTTTTTGTCTTGAGATAGTCAAGACAAAAATCAAATCCTAGTAGTTATATTCGCTTCTTAATGACGTTTGAGATTTAAAATGGAATGAATAGTAAAGTAGATTATAAAAGGGAACTACTAAACGTCGCCCCAAAACTACTTAAATCGCCCCTTGAAATTACCAAATTTCCCTTAACAATATATTTAATGCACATATCGTCCCGTGTCTATAAATTAGGCCTACGGTCTTGTATATTCATAATTTATCAGTAAAAACACCACGAAAATGCATCTGCACCCGGTGAGGTAAGCCTGGCGCGGGGCAAATTTTGGGCCGAGCGTCTGCATTAGACGCCTCCCCCAAGGTTAGGGCGTCTACGTAGGACGTCCTCCCCTTGGTCGAGGCGTCTAACGCAGACGCCTACGCAATGGGAGAGGTGTCTTATGTAGACGTCCTCACCTTGGGTAAGGCGTCTTTAGTAGACGCCCTTCCCTTCGGTTAGGCGTCCTACGTAGACGCCTCACCCTTGGGGAGGGCGTTTAACTCAGACGCGCCCCCCATGGGGTAGGCATCTAATCCAGACGCCTGAATTTTTTTGATTTTTTTAATTTCGATTTTATTTTTGTAGGTTCCGTTGGAAGATTTCGGTGGTGATGGAGTGGATTACAGTGAGTTATTTCAAACTACACAAATCTTTGCAACAATCGATGAAGCAAGTAAATGGGCCAAACAAGTAGCTATCGGAGCTGGGTTTTTTTTGGTCGTGTCGTCGTACAAAACAAGATCAGATAGTCGGATGGATTGTTATTTGAGATGCGACCGGCGAAATCAAATGGGGTTCCTCGGACGCCCGCCCCATGCGGGGGGCGTCTCCCTCGGACGCGGACCACTTTTTTAATTTTTTTTAAAACAAATAAATAACGTAAGGTTACCGTATACGGGTACACCGGAGGAACTGTTGGCTGCTTGTCTGGCCTCCGAGACATTCGTAATTTTCTGTAGTAGGTATAGGAAGAGAAAGTTTTGAGAAAAGAGTGAAATTGTGAGATATATAAGCAAAAATAGGAGGAAGGGCAATTTGGTAATTTCAAGGGACGATTTAAGTAATTTTGGGACGATGTTTAGCAATTCAGTTGTAAAAACAAAAGGTTGAATGTTTGTGATTTGTCAATCAACTTTCAATATACTAGTATTCGATCCCCGACAATGATTACATAAACCTTTAATTCAAACACTAGTTGTCTAAGGAAGGAGCTAGGAACCAAAATCATTTTAAAGTAGTGTCCCAATTTTGGTATATATAATATGAAATGATGGAAATGGAGAACAACAGGTTTTGCATACACATCCTTATAAAAATCTGAAGCCCAAATTTCCACAATGGCATTACTTCCTTCATGCATAAAAGTCATAAGATATACACATGACAAAGGGCATGTACAAATAAAGTTTATATATAGGTTTGTCAAAACAACATTTCATCTACATAAAAAACTTCAGATTTTCTAAAAAAGTTTTTCAGAAGTGGTTTCCACAATTTTAAGTCCGTTAGGAGCCGATAGATATCAGAGTACTTTCAAATATATATATATATATATATATATATATATATATAATATATATAATCAAGATCTAGAGAGTTCAAGACTCATATTATTTGTTTAAGCTTCTTACAATCTCATCGTTAGATTTAATTACAATTAATCTACAGTTAATATCTACCATTAGATCTTTTTATTATCATAAACACCATAATCTTAATCTACATTATAATTTCAAATGAGTGGTGAATATGGTAGGAACTTAAAATATGTATATTAAGTCTCAAATTCACTGAAGAATATATATATATATACAAGAATTCTCTAATGAGCCCAGAACTTCATTTTTCTAAATTAAGTTCCCACAATATCTATTACTCATTTCAAATTGTAAGGTAGATTAAGAAAAAAACGGTTATGCTAATGAATGGTGATATTAACTGTAAATAAGATCCAATTGTGAGATTGTAGGGGCTTAAACTAAATTTAATGAGCCCTGGACTCACTAGAGCTTAACCCTATATATATATATATATATATATATATATATATATATATATATATATATATATATATATATCCAAACTACAACTCAAAAAATAGTACATTCAAATAATATTTACGTGTGAATTTCATAAAGCCATTTCTAGATAATCTAACGTGGGAACACTTATATAACGAAAACATTTTAAAAAAGATAAATTGTACATTCCCTCCCTCAAATTTGGTTCTGAGGCGTTTTGCACTTGTGAACTTTGAAAATAGTCATTTTATAACCCTCAACTTTGATATTTTGGCAAGTCGCACTCCTGTTTAAAAATTTGGACTAAATTAAATTACCTTCGCTTCTATAACAGAAGAACCCAAATATTCTACATGTTTTTTCTTTGTACATGAAATTTAGTAAATTTGGTGGAAGTTTAAACCAAAAAGGGGAAAAGAGGAAGAAGATGTATGCTCATGTTGTAAGGGTGAAGGCAAATTACCATAATTATATTGTAACAGTGTAACTCAACATGAAATTGTTGTTCGAATCAAGCTATTAATGCACAAGCAGAATTTAAGTGGCGTTTGAATTAGCTTCCGGGTGATTAATTTCCTGTTAGAAATTCAGAATTTTAATAGAGAGGTATTCTATGCATATGTTCATCATGTGGAACTTCTATTTTAAAAGCTGACATTAAAAAACGTACAATGTTAACAATCTAAAATGTTGGAAGGGGTAGAAAACTACAAACTTTGGGTACATGTGAGTCGGGTTGGTTTGGGTTTTATCCACGTCTAGACCAGTTTGCGTTTTACGGTCTAAAAGTTTTAGAACCAAGCTCAACCCATTGTGGTTTTCGGAACCAGCCTGCCTCGTCAATTCGGTTTGGGTTGGGTTGATCGGGTCGAGGTGAAACGCAAACAAGAAATTATTTTAAAAAAAATCCAAAGAACTATAGAATTATTAGACGGTAAGTTCGAAATGTCTATTTGATATCTCGGTTCCAATGGCAGGGCTACTGTTAATTAGAAGGCAAATTAAACTTCAAAATTAATGGATTGAACTTCTGAAATGACAACACAAACTCAGTCCACCACAACATCACTCGAACAAACAGCCGAACATGGAAAGTATTAATCTACTTTAACTCAATTACGTTGACGTGAGACATTAATTATACAATTCCATTGAAGGATCTATCAAACAGTACATACGTGGTCTCACGTATTAAACTTATGGTTTACACTAGAATTAAGGTGTGTTTTTTTTAATCTTGGAGAGTCTTATCATAATTTGAGGCTAACGAAAGCAATTGCACTCTAGTCCATCACAATTAATTTTTGAGAAAAGAAAATTCTTTTTCCAATAGCAAAAACTTCTTTAACTAATAAGTTGATTACGGTTTGCCTTCCTAGATAGTCAAAATCTAGATAGTAAAATAAAATAAAAAATCATTTTTCTCAAAAATCCACTTTTTGGAGATTTTGGGAAAAATCAATTGTTTTCTAAAAATTCTAGTTGTTGCCAAACAGGGGTGTAATCGATCTCTAAACAAGCGATCCGAGTCTGCTCAAGATCGGCTCGTTAAGGGTTTCGAGCGGAAAATTCTGCTCGTGCTCGGTTCGATCTGCTCGCGAGCGGCTCGTTAACCTAAACTTTTTTTTGGTATTGAATTCCTAATAATGTTGTCCTAATAAGTAAATTATAAAATTACTTAAGACAAATATAATAATAGTTATTAACACAATCTTAAAATTAACACCTAAAATAAAACACAATCTTATAAATTATACGACAACATTAACATCTTATAAATAAGATTATACACTTGGATCAAACAAAATCAACACAATATTAAAATCAAACACAATCTTCTAAATTGTAGGACAACTCACAACATCAACATCTTATAAATAAGATCATCTACCTGACTCAAACCTTAATTTATTTGAACTTTTGGTGTAGAAAAGAATGAGAAAAAAAAATGAAAAAAATGAAAAGTTTAGTATTAATATGGTTTTGATTCTAATGAGTATTTTGGTTTGGTTTGTTAAATAGATTGTTGGGTTTGGTAAATTAGTTTATTTAATGAGTTTAACACTTTACCGATCGGGTAATTGGATAGAATATTCAGGTTAATCAAATAATTGGATATAGTAATCAGGTTTCGAGCGATAATTGAACGAGCATCGAGCGAGTATCGTGCGAGCGGGGTTTGCTCGTGCTCGGCTCGTTACTAACCGATCCGAGCAATTTCGAGCAAAATCAGAGCAAAATCGAGCGAACATCGAGCGATATATCGATCCCGAGCAGAACTTGACAGTCCTATTGTCAAACGTTAAACTTTAAATATTATAATATATATTATTAAAGAGCAGTGGGGGAACAAGATCGTGGTGGTACGGTAAACAAGAGCAGTGGTGTATGAATGGAGCCTAGAGAAGGCAAGTGTTTGACGTGAGCGTCTGGAAAAGTCCATCCGATGTTGTCTAGAATCCGATGATGACTTTTATGCTTAGCATTGTTATATATTGGCCATATTTATGTATAATTTACATATTACCTGGAATAATCTTCGTAGTGTGATTGGTTTCCAGCAAACTGTCTTAGAAACGAGGGAATTAAACTTCAAGAATGAATTTTGGTAATTGATTTACAGTAAACTAAATTAAATTTTGGAAGTTCGATTTCAAGAGTACTTAACAACCAAATTTATACTTGGAATCACTTTCCGGACTTCCACTCCAAAATCGATGTAAACCATTGAACTAAAGCTTGAGAAGTTCTTTTACTCCCTCCAAACCATCGCACCCTCAAGTTCTAAGCTAGCTGGAGATATAAACCTTAGACAATCGACGGAAAACAACATACAAGTGCACGAAAAATCTTAATGTGTTCCTCTAACTAGGAACGTGGCACATTCTCACCCATGCAAGAGTGGACGAAATGTGAGAATCTAATTGGGTTAACTATGATGTTCCTGTTACGGATGCACGATCTTTGAAGTACACTCTAGAATTTTAAACTAGAAAATATAACTTTTTTGATGTTTTTCTTGTTTTAATGAAACGAATGTTGACACATATAAAGCCACGAGAATAGGCTTCGAACCCACCGCTTCCCGACCCGTCTAAGGTAGGCAGGTTGACGGGTCGGGTCGGGTGAATTTTTTTAAACCGCTACCTGACCTGCCTAAGATCGGGTAAACGGGTTACGCGGGTGGGTTGGGTCGGGTAAACGGGTTATGCGGGGTTGGTAGATGGATAAATGAATTTATTATAATATTTTTTTCTTTCTCCATAACACTATAAATTAAAATCATGACACATTAGCACCTTAAAAACATTACCAATGTGATGAACACCATAAAATTATAAAACTTCAACTTTATAACATTATTAGTAAATTATGGATCAAAGAATATGTATATGTATATTGTATAGAAGTGTGTATATATATAATATTTATTATCTAATTTATTAAATTCTTAGGTGGGTATTCGGGTAAACGGGACGGGTAGAAAATACAACCGCTACCCACCAAGTTTATTAGTCGGGTTGGCGGGTATTCGAGTAGGTGGGTGACGGGTTGAGTTTTTTACCCCGTTACTCGACTTAGACGGGTCAGGTTTGTTGGAATTTGGTTTACAATTGTTAATACAGGAAAACAGGGAGAAACGGTCGACCGGAACTTAAGTCACGGTCGACCGATTTACTCCAGGAGCCTGGAGGCTCGGAACAGATCGAGGAACGGTCGACCGGTTCGGGGAATGCGGTCGACCGAAAACGGCCAGTAGATTTGAAGCTCGGATCTTTTGAAGATCCGGTCGACCGGTGCTGGGCACGTGGTTGACCGAAAAGTGACAGTAGATACGAGACGAAATTCAGCACAACAATCGGTCGACCGGTGTTGGACACGCGGTCGACCGAATTCGTCCAGTAGCTTTCCAACAGTGCAGAACGGTCGACCAGTGTTGGACACGCGGTCGACCGAAATTGTCCAGGAGCTTCGAGCGTTGTTCAGCAGCGCGGAACGGTCGACCGGCTATGGGCGAGCGGTCGACCGAACGATGGCAGTTACGCGAACTAACCGAAGTTCGGTCGACCGTTTTCAGACAGTTATGCACGATCTGAATTATTCTTTGTACGATTTTAGCCTATTATAAATAGGATTTTCGTCCTAATCTTGTAATATAACACACAATCTTTATTTCCTTGAGAGAGATTAGGCTAGAGAGAGATCTAGAGTGCTTTGGGAGACGCATTGCTTCCAAATTGTGTAATCTCGGAGACTTCTCTTGTTGGAGAAGAGCTTCAAGGAAAGGAAATCCGCAGGAGACCCCCCCAAGGACGTAGGCATCTTGTCGAACCTTGTAAAATCGCGTGTGTCGTGGTTTGCTTCAGGTGTGTTGATTGATTGCTTGTTATTTCCATCTTAATTGTGTTTACTTGTTGCATTGAGTTTGGGAGAGGGTCAGAAGTTATAGTTTCCGCATTCAATATTTGTTTTTCGTGGTGCGTGTAATCCGTGTCGAGTTAGTGCATCGTAGATCCCCCTCCCAACAGCTGGTATCAGAGCCAGGTTGCACTTTCGATGGCGGAAGAAGCGCGGAATTTTCGGGTGGAGAAATTCACCGGAAAAGGGAACTTCTCAACATGGCAACGGAGGGTTCGTGCGTTGATGTCTCAGACGGACGGGCTATTGCTGACGTTGGATGGAATTGAGAAGAAGCCGTCGAAGATGACCGACGAAAAGTGGGAGAGTCTGAATCTCCGGGCTATAGGAATCATCGAGTTGTGCCTCTCGGATGATTTGCTTTTCGAGGAATCGGCGAAGACCGCAGCAGAATATTGGAAACTTCTGGAGGAGAGGTTCATGAAGAAGAACCTTAGCAACAAGTTGAATCTGAAGCGTCAGCTGTACATGCTTCGGATGAAGGAGAACACACCGTTTATTGAGCATCTCTCGGTGTTCAATAAGTTGATAGCTGATCTGACTCAGCTAGAGGACAAGATGGAGGATGTAGACAAGGCAATGTTGTTATTGACGTCGCTGCCGGACTCGTATGAGAATTTGGTGAATACGATCATATATGGCAAGGATTCGTTGGTGTTGGAGGAGGTCAAGGGCACGCTGATCTCCTATGATGCAAGGAGGAATTCTGGTAGTAACTCTTTCGAGAAGGGTGAAGGATTGATCGCAGCATCGGAAAGGGGCAGGACGAGTAACAAAGGAAGAAGCAACGGAAGGAGCCGGTCCAAATCAAAGGGGAGATCCTTTGAATGTTTTTTCTGCAAGAAGGTTGGTCATATGAAGCGTGATTGTAGGGCCTTCAAGGAGTCGCTGCAGAAAGGGAAAGACGGGTACAATTCCGCCAGTGTGGTGGAGGAGAAGAACGAAGTCGACGTTCTAACGGTATGCGCTGCAGGTATTGACAAATCATCATCTGGATGGATTTTGGATACAGGAGCATCATTTCACATGTGCCCGGATAAGGAGTGGTTCACATCCTATGAGCCACTGAAAGGAGGGATCGTTGTTATGGGCAACGATGCACCGTGCACTACCGTCGGTATTGGTTCCGTACAGTTCAAGATGTTCGATGGGTGCATTCGAACGCTGACGGGTGTGCGTCACGTACCGGAGTTGAAGAAGAATCTGATTTCTCTAGGAGAGCTTGATACTCTCGGGTGGAGATGGTCCGGCGGGGACGGAAAGATTAAGGTCACTCATGGAGCGATGACAGTGATAAAGGGAACCAAGGTGGGCAACTTGTATTGGATGCTCGGGAATGCAGTAGTAGGAAAGGGTGCAGCAAATGTTGCACAAGACGAAGACAGCACCGCACTTTGGCATATGAGGCTTGGTCATATGTCAGAAAAGGGTTTGTGTGAGCTACACAAACAAGGATTGCTGAAGGGTGTTAAGAGCTGCAAATTGGATTTTTGCAAGTATTGTGTCTTCGGTAAACAGCACAGGATTCGGTTCAAGACGGCTATCCACAAGACGAAAGAAATTCTGGAGTATGTGCACTCAGACGTCTGGGGACCGGCTCAGGTTCGGTCAAAGGGTGGAGCCGAATATTTCGTCACATTCATAGACGACTTCTCAAGGAAGGTATGGGTTTATTTTCTGAAAAATAAATTTGAAGTCTTTGATAAGTTTAAAGCATGGAAGGCCCAAGTAGAGAAAAGTACAGGAAAATTTGTTAAGTACTTACGGACAGATAATGGAGGTGAGTACACCTCAAGGGAGTTTGCAAGTTTCTGTGAGAAAGAAGGTGTCACGAGGCATTTCACTACACCGCGGAGTCCGGAACAAAACGGCGTAGCTGAAAGGATGAACAGGACACTATGTGAACGGGCAAGGAGCATGAGGCTTCGTGCAAATTTGTCGAAGGATTTTTGGGCGGAAGCGGTAGATCTTGCATGTTACTTAGTAAATATCTCACCGTCATCGGCACTTGAATTAAAGACGCCTCAGGAAGTGTGGACGGGTGAGCTATTTGATTACTCGAGGCTTAGGATATTTGGATGCGAAGCCTATGCGTTGGTCGATGAGACACAACGGTCGAAGCTGGATTCGAAATCAAAGGAGTGTATATTCCTTGGTTACGATAGAGCAGTGAAAGGATATAAGCTTTGGGATCCGGTGAGCAAGAAGGTACTCCTACGGAGTAATGTGGTCTTTGATGAGACAAGTCTGCTCAAGGGCCTTGAGGAGAAAGAGCAGCAAGAGGTTCCCATGCAGGAAGACGAAATTGAAGTTGGGGTCACGACTTCAAGGGAAGAATCGAATCAAGAAGTTCAGCAAGAAACAACTGACTCACGAGTAGAGGAGGAAGCCGAGCAAGAGAGTATTGCTCAAGGAAGACAAAGGAGGATCACAAAGGCACCGGTGAGGTATGGTCACGATGATGCTAGTATTGCGTTTGCACTTGTTACCGAATGTGGGGACCCTTGCACATTCGAAGAAGCTATTGAGCAGGAGGACATGAACAAGTGGATGGTGGCCATGACCGAAGAGATGGAGTCTCTTCATAAGAATCAAACTTGGGAGTTAACGGAGCTTCCCAAGGGAAAGCGCGCGATTGGGTGCAAGTGGATCTTTAGGAAGAAGGAAGGGTCATCTCCTATGGAGGAGATAAAGTATAAGGCAAGGTTGGTGGCAAAGGGATATGCTCAGAAGGAAGGGGTCGATTACAACGAGATCTTCTCACCCGTTGTAAAGCACACCTCTATTAGAGTGTTGTTAGCTATGGTAGCTATGGACAACATGGAGTTAGAGCAGATGGACGTGAAGACAGCTTTTCTTCACGGGCACATAGAGGAAGAAATCTATATGAGGCAGCCAGATGGGTTCATCGCACGAGGCAAGGAAGGACAAGTATGCAAGCTGAAAAAGTCCCTCTATGGACTTAAGCAATCGCCGAGGCAGTGGTACAAAAGGTTCGATTTATTTATGATTAATAATGGTTTTGTACGTTGCGATTATGATAGTTGTGTATACTTGCGGAGTCTTGGAGACGGTACACACGTGTTCTTGCTTTTGTATGTGGATGACATGTTGATCGCGGCTAAGGAGATGAAGCATATAGATGATCTCAAACTGAAGCTTCACGGGGAGTTTGAGATGAAAGACCTCGGGAGTGCAAAGAAGATTCTCGGTATGGAGATCTCCAGGGATACCAAGAAAGGTGAAATTCTGCTCACTCAAAGGAGTTATATCCGGAAGATACTCGAGAGGTACAATCTCGAGAATGCCAAGCAGGTGACCACACCTATTAGTGCTCACTTCAAGCTCTCGTTGAAGTGCAGCCCCTCTACTGAAAAGGAAAGGAGAGATATGGAGAGAGTTCCATATGCTAGTGCAGTCGGATCCGTTATGTATGCTATGATCTGCACTAGGCCAGACATTTCACACGCAGTTAGCCTCGTGAGTCGTTATATGGCTAACCCAGGAAAAGAGCATTGGGAAGCGTTGAAGTGGATGTTGAGGTACCTGAAGGGAACCATGGATGTTAGCTTGAAGTTCACCAAAGATAGAGCACAAAGGCAGGTGGAGGGGTACGTTGATTCAGATTATGCTGGAGATTTGGATAAGCGGAGGTCCACAACAGGGTACGTGTTCACTTTGGGTGGAGGTCCAGTGAGTTGGAGATCGGTTCTCCAACATACTACCGCGTTGTCTACGACGGAAGCGGAGTACATGGCTGTTGTCGATGCCGGGAAAGAAGCTATATGGTTGAAGGGTTTGGTTAGCTCTTTGGGGATGGAACAAGAAGTGACCAAATTGCATTGTGATAGTCAAAGTGCAATTTATCTAGCCAAGGATCAGACGTTCCATTCAAGGACCAAACATATTGAAGTAAGGTACCACAGGATCCGGGAGTGGATCGAAGAAGGGCATGTTGTTCTCCAGAAAATCGACATGAGTGAGAATCCTGCAGATATGATGACTAAGGTCGTCAATCGGGAGAAGTTCGAGTTGTGCTCGAAGCTTCTCAATGTCCTCAGAAATTGAGAAGGAGAAGCGCTCCGGGGGGTAGCGCTGAAGGTGCTTCTAGGAAGCACAAAGGATACGGAGGCAAAGAAGGCTAAGGTAACAATTCTAAACCAAGGTGGAGATTGTTGGAATTTGGTTTACAATTGTTAATACAGGAAAACAGGGAGAAACGGTCGACCGGAACTTAAGTCACGGTCGACCGATTTACTCCAGGAGCCTGGAGGCTCGGAACAGATCGAGGAACGGTCGACCGGTTCGGGGAATGCGGTCGACCGAAAACGGCCAGTAGATTTGAAGCTCGGATCTTTTGAAGATCCGGTCGACCGGTGCTGGGCACGTGGTCGACCGAAAAGTGACAGTAGATACGAGACGAAATTCAGCACAACAATCGGTCGACCGGTGTTGGACACGCGGTCGACCGAATTCGTCCAGTAGCTTTCCAGCAGTGCAGAACGGTCGACCGGTGTTGGACACGCGGTCGACCGAAATTGTCCAGGAGCTTCGAGCGTTGTTCAGCAGCGCGAAACGGTCGACCGGCTATGGGCGAGCGGTCGACCGAACGATGGCAGTTACGCGAACTAACCGAAGTTCGGTCGACCGATGGGACATTCCGGTCGACCGTTTTCAGACAGTTATGCACGATCTGAATTATTCTTTGTACGATTTTAGCCTATTATAAATAGGATTTTCGCCCTAATCTTGTAATATAACACACAATCTTTATTTCCTTGAGAGAGATTAGGCTAGAGAGAGATCTAGAGTGCTTTGGGAGACGCATTGCTTCCAAATTGTGTAATCTCGGAGACTTCTCTTGTTGGAGAAGAGCTTCAAGGAAAGGAAATCCGCAGGAGACCCCCCCAAGGACGTAGGCATCTTGCCGAACCTTGTAAAATCGCGTGTGTCGTGGTTTGCTTCAGGTGTGTTGATTGATTGCTTGTTATTTCCATCTTAATTGTGTTTACTTGTTGCATTGAGTTTGGGAGAGGGTCAGAAGTTATAGTTTCCGCATTCAATATTTGTTTTTCGTGGTGCGTGTAATCCGTGTCGAGTTAGTGCATCGTAGATCCCCCTACCAACAAGGTTGACGGAAAACCCGCCCCATTTACAGTCCTACATGAGGAGGAGAGAAATATTCCTAATTGCTTTGCGACAACTGGAATATAAACCGACAATGATTGAGTCGCTAAGGTAACCTAAAAAATAATCATTAGGCTCATCCACATATAAAGTCGAAAATATGATTGAATAATCATTACGCTCATCAAAATGTGTATTTAACGAGAAAAATGATGTTTAGTTTGAAAAATCATTAGGCCCATAAACGAGTAACGCATTGTTGCCTACCATGATGAGTCTGACAATTTCTGACAATCTATACCGGATTTAACACAATTTTATTGTGCGGTTGAAATGTTTTATTACGATGATTTATGAAGATACAAATATAAGATAATTAATACACAATTTGACACGAACATGACACGATATATTGATTTTTACACGAAAATAACAAGAATAATATTTTTTTGTTGGGTAATCAATTTTTTTAATTGATAACAGTCAATTAAGATGTTATTTAGAAAGGAAAAAATATCAATATAATGTGTTATTTAACTATTTTCAATCTAAACATTATAGATCATCTTCAAATTGTGTTTAACACGATAACACGAAATCTTGACATATGTACATGCTGATACGACAGTGCACGAACACAACACGATTGAGATTATAACCATAAGGAATATTATAATTAGAATGATGCATTTCATATCATTGTCTTTCTCTGGAGGTGCATGTGGGTCGGATGGAACCGAAAACAAATCCGAACCCAACCGGTTAGGTTGGACTACACTTTTTTTCCTTTCATTTTCAATTTTTTGTCAAGTCGTGGGTTGTAAGTGGCTCCACAATTTATAACTAAATTAAAAAAATTCTTCCACTAACTTTTTTTTTGCAAGCACATGTTACAAGTGGAGATTTCTATTACGCCACCAAGTCTACGATTCACTATGCATTATATATTTCTTCAAGGATTAGGCTTAGTATTAGTGTGGGCAACTAGTAATTAAGAGATGTAAAATTTATGATGTAAAAATAAAGGCGGTTTTAGTATTGTGAGAGTGTAGAGTGAAGACAGAGAAGAATTTTTTTGAAAGCTTTTAACCGAAGACTGCAATTTTCCTTATGCACAGCTTGTGAGTTGAGCTTAGAGAATTTGTCAAATAGTTTATAATGTGGTGTGTGATGTTTTAGATATATACTATTTATGTTGCAACATTAATGAAGATTTAACTTCTTGGGTCCCCAATCGGTAGGTCTAGCAATCAAAGTTTGTATTTAGGCCACTGTTCCGTTTAGAGATTTTATCCAGTAGAACCTGCATAGGCTGCATATAATTAAATCTCATGTCTCCATCTCCGACCAACACTAGACGAGTAGGAAGGTTTGCTCATTAATGAATTGATTGTTTGTCCCCACTTGAACACAAGATTAAGGGTCTACATTTTTACCTTCCACAACCTAGGTCTGGTTTGAAGTTATTTAAATTCTCAATGGTTATTTTCCCTACTCCATTTTTACATATATAGTTGAGTATTTACGGTTTGTATCTTTGAAAGAGAAAATTACAGTTTACCCGTTGAAGTATGACATTGTTTCGTTTTGAACCCTTGAATGATAAAAGGTAGCACTTTATAACCAAGAACTAAGATTTTGCATTACTTTGGTCTGGCCTGTCAAAACGAACAAACAACATCATCTTTTGACACAATTTTGCTCATCATCTAAAATTACATTTACCATTGTAGATTATTCAAATTTACCGTTTTAATTATATTTCCTATCCAACATCTTGTTAATTTTTAGTTTGTTTTGAAATTGAAACAAAAAAAACACAAATACACACAATTAGCAAAATTATCATTTTAAGTTAAAAAATAACAGTTTCCGTTAGTTTTATGATAGATTTGACCAAACTGAAAAAAGAGCCATAATTAAGAGAGGTAAAGTGTCATATTTTTATAGTTCTAGGGTAAAAGTGAAACATATCATAGGTCTATTTGAAATACTCAACTTTGAGATTTTATGCCTGTCTTTTTTCTTCTAAATCACAATATTAAAACTTATTTAAGAAAACCTATAACAAGAAATAACACATGTTACAATTTGGTGACTTAAACATTTAGGAAAATCAATTTGAAAAAAAGCGATGCAATTCATGGAAGTCGAGGGAACTTCAAACTCATTGAAAATTTAAATTCATTTTGAGAATATCTAATTTATGGAACATTTTTTTATTATGTTGGGGGTAAAAACATTTAAAATGTTGGCACCCAGCGAAGAGTTGATTGTACATAGATTCTCAAATCAAACAAAACAAATGTTAGCATCTGCGTCGAATTGCAGCTTCTTAAACGTCAAACATTTGTGTGGCACAAAAAAAAATCGTTTTGAATGTTTTGTGAGACTCAAACGTAAATTTTCAAGTATCTCAAACACACTCATACGATATGGTGGAAAGCTAAAATTTACCATTGCTCATATCAAGCAATCTAATTAACTAGAATTATAGTTTTCAACAATTGCAACTAAAAAATTACCATTTGACAAGAATCCAAATGACAATTGACAATTCCAGCGTAAATCTCTATTTGTGGTTCTTACCACGTAGCAAATCCTCAACCATGCACTAAGTGCAACTACGCTTATAGATCATCACCACATATTAATGATGCAATAACAGAAGATGTTACGGATGTGAACGTGCAATATATTTTAGTTGTAGAGATAATGCATGCATTGTTATATCCCTGACCCTTGCTTAGGGGTTAATAAGGGATTAGGAGGAGAGAGGTGGTTTGCACGGGGAAGAGAAGGGGGCGTGCACTGTTGATGGGTGAGAGTTGATGGGTTGGATGAGTAGGGTACTGTTGAGCCGAGTTTTGGTTTTATAACCCAAAAACGTTTTCTTTCTTTCTTCTTCTTCCTCTCCATTCCAGCACTCATTCCTCCATTCTTCTTCCTATTTCGGGTGTTCCAGAGGTGGTGGAGGCGACATCGGCGCGGGTGGTGCGAGGCGCGGCTTGATCGTGGAGCGATTCTCCGGTGCGCTCCGTCTCGTGTTGAGGTATGCTGCTCTTTGGTGTGATTTTGTTGTTAACCATCGTGGGAGGGTTGTGTTGGTCGGTCGGGGGAGGTCGGAGACCTCTCCGGCGACGAGTTTTGGTGTAAATCATCGGCTGACGCGAGGTTGAAGACGACCAACGGTCGACCGGGCCCTTCGGGGCGGTCGACCGATGTAGTGTATTTTTGACTGCTTGTTGTGTTTCGGTCGACGGTTCCTTGGGTCGGTCAACTGGAACTTAAGTGTACTGGATCATTTTATGCTTGTTGTGGTCGACCGTTATATGACTTAGAAGTAATAGGATGCCCTGGTAGTTTTCGGTCGACCGAGACCCCTGAGTCGGTCGACCGATAGTTTTGAATTAATGTTGACCAGACTCCGGATTTTGACCTCGTTCGGTCGACCGGTTTTAGACTTTCGGTAGACCGTTAGGACTTAAGTTTTGCGCAAATAGTTCGACCGTTGCAGACCTTCGGTCGACTGATTCCCTTGAGGAAACGGTCGACCGGGTTGCCTCCTTCGGCCGACCGTTTTTGCACAGGACTGAATTCCTGGTTCCCTTTTTGAATGCCAACTCTGTCCACGGAAACCTGTGTCCTCGTCTTATGCGTGAGCCGGGAGGTGACGGTGGGCGCGTTCCGCGTGCCTGCCCAGGGACCGTCGTGTGGAAGAGTGTGGGTGTTCGAGACGCTTCACCTCCATGTATGGATCGGTGACTAATATGATGGATTGATTGGACTCATTGTAGAGTAGCATGCCTGAGGGATCGCGGATCCCAATGTATGATGATTGTGCAAGCACGCAACTATCGTTGGGTGAGGTGACTACTGTCCTATATGGCGACGGAGGTTGCTGCCCTGCTTTTATAACGGCGACGTTGGTGTTTGCGGCTCGTGGAGCCTATGACCTGACAGACTTCGGTCTGGACTCGTCCGATGTTGTGCCGGACGTATTGTTGGACCACCGATGTTGTGCTGGTGATGCCGCCGATGATGTTCTGGCGATCATGATTGATGGGCCGATGTTGTTCCGGCTATGTTTTCCTCAGCTGGGCACCTACTGAGATGATGATTGATGGACCGACCGAGCGACGGCTCCGTTGGTGTGGTTTCGACCACGAAGTTACAGATCTGTTTCTTATGGCGTGGATCTGACAGATGCCCCTTGCCGAACCCCATGTTTAGTGTAGCCGCATGTGGGGGGTGTCGCGTCTTGCTCCGTTAGACCGTATGTGCCTACGGTAGGTCTCCTCGGGAGACCCGATGATGATTGTCGGACTGAGGTCGTGTGTTACCCTTCGGGGAAACTGTTTTCCTTACTGTTGATGACATGACATGCTACTAGTATGATAGGTTCATTTGTACTACTGCATGCATATAGGTGAGCTTGGCATACGAGGTTTCCTTATGGAAACTCAGACATTGTTGTTGCATCTTTTTCAGGACCGCAGTAAGTCCAGTTGGGTGGTGATCAGCGGGCGCGCGTATCTTGGGATCGGATCCTCTATTCGTACCACTGAGGTCGACATGATTATATTTATCTTCTTTTGTTGTTCTGTTGTAATCATGTATCGTTTTGACAAACTCTGATGTAATATGGTGCACCGCTTATATGTTTTATGAGAAGTAACAGTCCCGTCTTTGATTATTGAGTTTTGTTGCCTTGATTATAAATTTTTAAATTTCCGCTGTTTCGGGATGTTACATGCATACAATAATAAATGTACGTTGAGCAACTATATAAATACGATGAATGTGATCTACACGAGCACGAACTGATTCCTATTGTAAAAACTTGACTTAATTTTATCTTTAAAACTAGTTGACACTCTACGAGTGCTACTAAGCTAATAAGAATATAAGATAATAAGACTATAAAGAGTTCGGCTGGTTAGGACGGTGCCAAGAGTCCAAATCAGTGGTTAGAATTTGTAAAGACGATAGAAAAATTGAGGATTCGTTAGTTTAATTGACAAGGAGTCTGGTTAGGCATTAATTCTACACATAATTGGGTAAACTGATACTCATCTATTAGACAAAAAAAATTCTTTCAATCATCTTATTATTGATATTCAAAAATATTCAGCGTGTTCTAACCTAAAGGAGTCAAAGATAAATAGGAGGTGGAATCGTATGAGTTCTTTAAAGGAAAATGCTTAGTGGACGCGCGCGTCCGGGACGCGCGCTGATGTGGCCAGTCCACTCAGCAGACGCTGCTTAGTTGGCGCGAAGTGATATGAAATGTTTTTGGTTTTTTTATTCCTCTATTTTCGTACCTTCATCATTTCCACCATCCTTCCCTCCATCCCTCATTAATGCGACTCAAATCACTCTCTTCCTTCATCATTTTGGCGCTCGGCGCTCCTACACGGCACAGAAGACTTGTTATCAATCTCAAGATGCCTCTTCCTTTTCCTTCCCTTCTCTTCTGTGGTCATTCCTCTGTACCAAATGGAAATCGTTCCCGTGCCTTCCCTAGTGGAGCAGCCATCAAACGTTCCCCATGAGGGGATGTTTTTCCCCTCTTTCGAAGAAGCCAAAGCATTTTACGTGGCCTATGCCGATTCTTGTGGTTTTGGCGTTAAGACAAGACAAATCTCATTACGATCGTGGTGTTGTTATACGGGCCACGCTGACTTGCTCCAAGGAGGGCACCGCACCAACGGACCAAGGGCAAGGAAAATTGAAGCCTAGGTTATCCAGCAGAGTACAATGCACTGCTCGGATAAGGGTATCCGGAAACACAGCAAGGGGTTACAACGTTAACTTTGTGGATCTTAACCATAACCATCCCATGCTTGACCCGGAGCAAATGCGATTTCTCAGGCAAAAACGAACCGTCCCTGAGGCCGTCGTAGCACGGATATCGGTTAATGATGAAGCTGGGATATCGGCTGCTAAGACCATGCAATCTCTTGTGGTCGAGGCTGGAGGTTATGACAAATTGACTTTCAACGAAAGGGATTTAAGGTTTGTGTTCTTTCCGTCTAACATAATTGAAGTTGAACATTTTGCGCCTGGTCTTACTGGTTCCTGTTTGTAGGAATGTTGTAAACCAAGTCAGAAATTTGAAGATGGGACCTGGTGATGCACAAGCTCTTCAGGACTATTTCATTAGGATGCAGAAGATTGATTCCATGTTTTTTTATGTAATAGATATGGATGACGAAGGAAGACTACGCAACGTTTTTTGGGCTGACAGTCGTTCTAGAGCTGCATATTCATACTTTGGAGACGCAATATGTTTCGACACAACCTACATTACCAACAAATACGACATGCCATTCGCCCCATTTGTAGGAGTCAATCACTATTTCGAATCAGTTTTGCTCGGTTGCGCTTTGCTGTCCTATGAGACTACTGAAAATTACATATGGTTGTTCCAAACCTGGTTGTCGTGCATGAACGGTAAGTTTTTTTCCTTCTTCCCTCTTCATATCTTCCTCTTTTTTGTTTGTCTATTCGTAATAAAAAGTCTGTCTGTTCGGAATAAGAAGAGTGTATGTTCGGAATAAGAAGTCTGTCTGTTCGTATTAAGAAGTCTCTCTGTTCGGATTAAGTGTTGTGTTTGTTCGGAATAAGAAGTCGGATTGTTCGGATTAAGTGTTGTGTCTGTTCGGAATAAGAAGTTTGACTGTTCGGATTAAGTGTTGTGTCTGTTCGGAATAAGTGGTCTGACTGTTCGGATTAAGTGTTGTGTCTGTTCGGAATAAGTTGTGAGTCTGTTCGGAATAAGTTGTGAGTCTGTTCGGAATAAGTGGTGGGTCTGTTCGGATTAAGTGTTGGGTCTGTTCTGATTAAGTGTTCGGTCTGTTCGGAATAAGTGGTGGTTCTGTTCGGATTAAGTGTTGTGTCTGTTCGGAATAAGAAGTCGGACTGTTCGGATTAAGTGTTGTGTCTGTTCGGAATAAGAAGTCTGACTGTTCGGATTAAGTGTTGTGTCTGTTCGGAATAAGTGGTCTGACTGTTCGGATTAAGTGTTGTGTCTGTTCGGAATAAGAAGTCTGACTGTTCAGAATAAGTAGTCTGTCTGTTCGGAATAAGAAGTCTGACTGTTCGGATTAAGTGTTGTGTCTGTTCGGAATAAGTGGCCTGACTGTTCGGATTAAGTGTTGTGTCTGTTCGGAATAAGAAGACTGTCTGTTTGGATTAAGAAGTCTGTCTGTTCGGAATAATGTCTCACTCCTTTCGAATTGGGTCCCTTATGCAGATATACCCCCCCCCCCAGCTATAATAACAGATCAATGTGGTGTCATTACTGCTGCTGTAAGGAATGTCTTCCCAGATTCAAGACACAGATTCTGTATATGGCACATAATGAACAAAGCTCCCGTGAAGTTGCCGACGCAGTATCGGGATCACATATTATTTGATCTGAAATTGATTGTATATGATTCCAAAACCCCAGCAGAATTTGATCGTAATTGGCAGGGTTTCCTTCTTGATTTTGACCTGCAGAACCACAGTTGGCTCAAATCCATTTATGCAATCCGAGAGTCGTGGATCCCTGCATTTATTGGTGATTTTTTTTTCGCGGGAATGGCATCTACTCAGAGGAGCGAGAGTATGAACGCCTTCTTCGACAAGTATCTTACTTCGAAGACCACCCTTAAGCAGTTTGTTCAACAATACGAACTTGCGCTCCGCCACAAGTACGAGAAGGAAGCTCAATCAGAATTTGATTGTCTTCATAAAAAACCCCAGTTGGTTTCAATTTATCCATTCGAGAGTCAGTTGAGCGAGTTGTATACCGTAGGGGTCTTCAAAAAAGTGCAGTTACAAATTGGGAAGATGATATACTGCGATATAACGGAGGAGTTCAATACGAATGAAACATTCCAGTACAAGGTATTTGAACGTGTTTTGGCTGGTGAGCAGCTACTGTCGAAACGTTTCCTAGTACAAAACACATCCATGAATTTTACATGTGATTGCAGAATGTTTCAGCACGTTGGGCTTCTATGCTGCCACGTTTTTGTTGTACTTGCACGCTTGAATCCTAATGCATTGCTTCCAGACTCTTACATCCTTAATCGATGGCGGAAGGATATTCGAAGGAGCTATCGAGATAAGACGTACCCAGACGATGGTGTAATGGCGAAGGATGCGCTACGTCGTCACGACGACATCATGGGTCGTGCCGTTTGGATCGCACAGGAAGCCTTTATCTCCCACAAAAGGTATATTGAGACCGTGAAGTGTATTGAAATGCTTAAGGCACGTATGCACACTACACAAAACTTGGTTCGACCTGATGAACCTGAGTCTTCGGGTACATCGGTCCTTAATCCGGAAAAGGTCAGACGTATAGGAAGACCGCCGACTAGACGTCGAGTGTCTTTAGCTGAGAAGATAATTAAAAAGAGCCATAAAAAACACGCCCAACAAGAGAAGGGAAAGTGGAAGATGAATGTTACTTCGCCGCTTCACGAAGTAGCACCAAAACCCGCGGATCCTGATTTCTCCGATTGGGACATGAGTTTGTATTACGAGGAATTTCCTCCTTAATTTACATTTTTTTGTTTTTTCCCGTTCTTGTAAAACCAAGAAACTTGTAATTGTTGATCTGTTTTGATCTGTAAATGGTTGTTATACAAGTTCAGTTCAGATTTACTTGTGTCTGATCGATTAAATGTTGCGTTTGTTCGGATTAAATGTTGCGTTTGTTCGGATTAAGTTGTGAGTCTGTTCGGATTAAGTGTTGCGTCTGTTCGGATTAAGTGTTGGGTCTGTTCGGAATAAGTGGTGGGTCTGTTCGGAATAAGAAGACTGTGTTCGGAATAAGTTGTGAGCCTGTTTGGATTAAATGTTGCGTTTGTTCGGATTAAGTTGTGAGTCTGTTCGGATTAACTGTTGCGTCTGTTCGGATTAAGTGTTGGGTCTGTTCGGAATAAGTGGTGGGTCTGTTCGGAATAAGAACACTGTGTTCGGAATAAGTTGTGAGCCTGTTCGGATTAAATGTTGCGGTTGTTCGGATTAAGTTGTGAGTCTGTTCGGATTAAGTGTTGCGTCTGTTCGGATTAAGTGTTGGGTCTGTTCGGAATAAGAAGACTGTCTGTTCGGAATAAGTTGTGAGCCTGTTTGGATTAAATGTTGCGTTTGTTCGGATTAAGTTGTGAGTCTGTTCGGATTAAGTGTTGGGTCTGTTCGGAATAAGAAGACTGTGTTCGGAATAATTTGTGAGCCTGTTCGGATTAAATGTTGCGGTTGTTCGGATTAAGTTGTGAGTCTGTTCGGATTAAGTGTTGCGTCTGTTCGGATTCTGTGTTGGGTCTGTTCGGAATAAGAAGACTGTCTGTTCGGAATAAGTTGTGAGCCTGTTTGGATTAAATGTTGCGTTTGTTCGGATTAAGTTGTGAACTGAATATGTAAACATTTTGTACATGTAAACCAAAAAATAAACAAAACTTAAAATATCTCTGTCTGTTTAGACCTGCACACACGACCGACGATCCCTAAGTAACATGACCGCCAATTCACCCCTGATAGAGTGGATGGTATTGGGGTCCTTCTCCTTCGTAGGGTCAAGATTGAACATTAGGCACCTTATCCAGTATAAAACGAAGGCGCCGCAATCGTTGCTCCCCGGTGGTTGTTGTTGGCTCTCTTTCCTCAGGATTCTCAGGGGCCAGTCGACCTTGAGTAGATCCCTCCAGTATACAGCCGCATCCGCTGCTGCACATTCATGTAGGCCTACAGTCTGCTCCGGATCATCACCTTCGCCTAGCTCCCTAGAGAGACTGTTGAATGCCAAAATCTCTTTGGACGGGCCATAGACAACCACCAGTGTCCAATGACCTGAAGACCAGCATGGTTGTGCGATCACGGTCTGTGTTGGAGACGCACCTACGATTTTAGGGAGGATAAAATCATCAACTTCTCTGCCTTGCCCTCCAAGAATTCGCCCCGACTCGAATGTGGATATGCATATAACTTTTTCTGGGTGGCGTCTTTCTTCGAGCACCGATAGCATAGCGTCGATAGTTTCATCGCTAATATCCATCCTAGGCGTTATAAGCTCCTTCAGGTCGGAGCGTTTTAAACTGCACATATCACCTCTCCAGATGACCTCCCTATTGTCCTTGTTGGGTTCGGTCAGGTTCAGTAGCATTTTGACCTCATCAACTGACAACGTGCCCAATGCAGGCATGTCAACATCCGGCCTTTTTTTCTTCAGGCTCCTTTGAGCCGCTCTATCTTTTCTTTTTTTGCTCTTCCTTCTTATTCTTCTTGGCCAGATGTTCGCCTTCCTTCAGCTGCTGCTCAACGGTGGCCGTCGAGCGTTTTCTTTTCGCGACCCAGTTTGCTATCTGGGCCTTGCTTTCTTCTTCCTTCTCCTTCTTCTTCTTCTCTTCCCTCTTCTTCTTTTCCTCCTTCTCCACTATTTTCCTCTTTTCTCCCATCTTCCTCTCCTCCTCCCTCTTCTCCTCTTCTTCCTTCTTCCTTTCCTCCTCCCTTTTTCTCTCACATTCCTCCTCCTCCCTCTTCCTCTTTTCTCGTTCCTCCTCCTCCTTCCTCTTCTTCTCCTCTTCTTCCTTTGTCCTTTCCTCCCTTTTTCTCTCACATTCCTCCTCCTCCCTCTTCCTCTTTTCTCGTTCCTCCTCCTCCTTCCTCTTCTTCTTTTCTCGTTCCTCCTCCTCCTTCCTCTTCTTCTCTTCTTCTTCCTCCTCCCTCCTCTTTTCTTCTTCCTCCTCCTCCCTCCTCTTTTCTTCTTCCTCCTCCTCCCTCCTCTTTTCTTCTTCCTCCTCCTTCCTCTTTTTTTCTTCTTCTTCTTCTTCATCCTCCTTCCTCTTCCTATTCTCTTCTTCCTCCGCCTCCCTCTTCTTCCTATTCTCCTCCTCTTGCTCTCGCTCGTTCTCCCCACCAGGGACTCCAGTTGTCCCTGTCCCTCGAAGATATATAATATCTTTCCTGAGCCTCCCACACTCTTCCTGGGAAATCCTCAGTTCTTCCCTGAGGTCGTGTACCTGTTCTGTGGCCTTCTTAAGGGCAGCTTCGGCCCTCAGCCATTTTGTCTTCAAAAAATGAGAACTACTATACCAACGTACCTTCATATTCGAAAGACAACTGAATCCGAACATACATTAAACGTAAACCGAACAGACACCCAACTTAATCCGAACAGACGGACTTCTTATTCCGAACAGACACACGTCTTATTCTGAACAGACCCACCACTTAATCCGAACAGACCCACCCCTTAATGCGAACAGACTCACAATGTATTTCGAACAGACTCACAATGTATTCCGAACTGACTCACAATGTATTCCGAACAGACCCAACACTTAATCCGAACAACCCCACCACATATTCCGAACAGCCCCACCACTTAATCCGAACAGACCCACAACGTATTCCGAACAGACTCACAACGTATTCCGAACAGACCCACCACTTAATCCGAACAGACGCACCACCTCACCCGAACAGACGCACCACTTAATCCGAACAGACGCACCACTTAATCCGAACAGACACCCAACTTAATCCGAACAGACGCACCACTTAATCCGAACAGACACCCAACTTAATCCGAACAGACGCAACACTTATTCCGAACAGACTCACCACTTAATCCGAACAGACCCACCACTTAATCCGAACAGACACCCAACTTAATCCAAACAGACGCACCACTTATTCCGAACAGACTCACCACTTAATCCGAACAGACCCACCACTTAATCCGAACAGACCCACCACTTAACCCGAACAGACCCACCACTTAACCCGAACAGACCCACCATTTAATCCGAACAGACCCACCACTTAATCCGAACAGACTCACAACGTATTCCGAACAGACACACATCGTCTTCCGAAAAGAACAAAAACAAAAAAAGAGGAAGAGAGGAAGTGTGAAGCAGGAACAAAAACTTACGTGTAGTATGGCAACACAACCTTCGACGTTCCCCTGCCTCATTATGAAATTCCCTGCCTTTTTCCTCTCCTGCAGTTCTAAACTTGCTTTCTCGAGGCCTCCAACCAGGGTTTTGTGAACTGCACTTGCCCATGCGTAGCTGCTTAGGCGTTTGATGTTCCTCATAGGGTGCATGAACCATTCCTTCGGTCGCAGCGTTCCATCATAGAACAAAAAATTGTTGAAGATGAAAGAAATCAGGAGACGAACGTACTCCTCCGTCTCGCCCATGGTACTGTTTGCCATGAGATGAACTAAAAGTTGGGTGTTGTCAAGGTTCACCCCGTCTCGCTTCTGGACGCGCAATGGTTCCATCACCACGGCCTTCCCATGCGTACGTAACCCCAAAATTAGGGCGATGTCTTCCGGTGTAAGGGGAACTACCCCTGATCCTATTCTCAGCCCCACCTCCTCCGTATCGTAGTGCTCGACGAACCAACCGACTATTTCGTTGTCCGTCGTAATGTTAGGAAGGTTTAGGAAGTGACCGAATGGGGTGCTACGGAAAGCCTCCTTCTCCACCTTATTCATCCGGTCAAACTGATTTCGGATGGCCTTCCAGGAGCATCGTGATTCCCGGAAGTAGTACGTGGTTCCCTAAAACCAATAATTTAATAAACGACCCAGGGAAAGAAAAAATAACGACCCAGGGAAAGAAAAAATTAGAGACCCACCGCTTCTGGGACGTGTTCGATATCGACGGCCGGAGTTGAAGATTCCATTATCGTTTAGAAGGTGCGCTTCACAGGGAAAGAAAGTCGGGAAAGCTTCACAGGTGCGCTTCCTACGTTCACAGGTAAGAAAGAAAGAAAGCGAGAGTCTCCCTTTAGGTCTGGATATGTTATCTTCCTCGGTATCCGAACCGTCGTTCGTAGGGTGTCTGCCGCTGTCTAATCTGGAAAGGAAAACGATTAGCGGACGCTAGCGTTCGGGACGCGCGCTTATGTGGTCAGCCCAGTCAGCAGACGCGTTTGAGTTGACAGTCTCCACAGAAAAAGTTTATTTTTTATTTTATTCCTCGTTTCGTACAAATGTCTACATCCCTCCATCCCTCATTAATGCGTCTCAAATCACTCATTTTCCATGAACATTTTGGCTCTCCTACACAGCACAGGAGACTTGTTATAAATCTCAACATGCGTCTTCCTTTTTCTTCCCTTCTCTTCTGTGGTCCTACCTCTGTGCTTTGATGGAAATCGTTCATGTGTCTTTCCAAGTGAAGCAGCCGACAAACGTTCCTAAGGAGGGGATGTTTTTCCCCTCTTTCGAAGAAGCCCAAACATTTTACGTTGCTTATGCCGATTCTTGTGGTTTTTGTGTTAAGAAAAGGCATCACACCCGTTTGTTTGCTACCTCTGGGTCAGGTGTTAATGTGCTGGAACGAGATGCAATGGTGTCAAAGCTTCCGAGGATTTTGGCGTGATGTTCTACTGTTAAAAGTTCAATCAGAAAGTTCTATGCTTTTGCGTATAATTCCACATATACAACAAACAAGACCAAAGTCATCCTTAAGAATGTAGGAATCATCACATTCTTCTTCATTTTCTTCATGTACAGCAGTTGTATGTCTGTTCGGAATATGTTGTGTGTCTGTTCGGAATAAGAAGTCTGTCTGTTCGGATTAAGTGGTGTGTATGTTCGGAATACTTTCTGTTCCATTTCTGCACAAATTTTCAACATAATCTGGACAAACATTTTACATAAACTGGACAAACTTTTTACATAAACAAGACAATCTTTCTACATAAATAATACAAATTTTCTGTTCCATTTCTGGACACACTTTCTATGTTTTTGCGTGTAATTCCACATATACAAACAAGACCAAAGTCATCCTTAAAAATGTAGGAATGATCACATTCTTCTTCATTTTCTTCATGTATAACAGTTGTATGTCAGTTCGGAATAAGAAGTCTATCTGTTCGGAATAAGAAGTCTGTCTGTTTGGATTAAGTTGTGCGTCTGTTCGGAATAAGAAGTCTGTCTGTTCGGAATATGTTGTGTGTCTGTTCGGAATAAGAAGTCTGTCTGTTCGGAATAAGAAGACTGTCTGTTCGGAATAAGAAGTCTGTCTGTTCGGAATATGTTGTGTGTCTGTTCGGATTAAGTTGTGCGTCTGTTCGGAATAAGAAGTCTGTCTGTTCGGAATATGTTGTTTGTCTGTTCGGAATATGTTGTGTGTCTGTTCGGAATAAGAAGTCTGTCTGTTCGGAATAAGAAGTCTTTCTGTTCGGAATAAGAAGTATATCTGTTCGGAATAAGTAGTCTGTCTGTTCGGAATATGTTGTGTGTCTGTTCGGATTAAGTTATGTGTCTGTTCGGATTAAGTTGTGTGTCTGTTCGGAATATGTTGTGTGTCTGTTTGGAATATGTTGTGTGTCTGTTCGGATTAAGTTGTGTGTCTGTTCGGAATAAGAAGTCTGTCTGTTCGGATTAAGTTGCGCGTCTGTTTGGAATAAGAAGACTGTCTGTTCGGAATATGTTGTGTGTCTGTTTGGATTAAGTTGATCCAACCTAAAAGTTAAAAACAATATTTTATTATGATAAGTCTGGACTCTGCACGAATAAAGGGTCTGCACGTTGTCCTAGGGTCTGCACGCTATCCTAGGGTCTGCACTATCTGTGTATTGGGAAAAGAATCGTTCAACCTAAAGAACTGGCGTTTTTAAGAAGACCAAAGCACGTGAAGAGAAATTTTGCTGACTGGACGCTGACTCAACACGTCCACGTAAGGCGCGTCCGTGACGCCCGCGTCCGTGTATAAGGACTCATCTGGAAACGAACCGTCCTTCTTCGAAAACCGTCAAAAAAATTTGAAAACAATTTAAGCCGCGTTCGGAAGGAAAGCGTGACATGGCAATCCGAGTAGACGCTGACTCCTCCACTTTTTGAAGCCACGTAGGGCGCGTCCGTGACGCCCGCGTCCGTGTATAAGGACTCTTCTTTAAAATGATGACAAAATACCAAAATTACAGGATCAAATGTAAAGAGAGAAATAATTCAGGGGTTGCCCAACCCTCCTAACCACCATCTCTGGGGGGCAGTGCTCATTCAAAATATTTTTTGTTTATTGTACCTCTATAAATCAAATTGAAAAAGAGAGCATAGAACATATGAGAGGAGATGAGATCTTAATCATCTTCCTAAAAATTTGTTTTATTTTTTAATTTTATTTGAAGTGATAGTTTTTTAAAAAATCACATGTATATGTTAGGGTCTTTTTTCGAGAAAACAACGGAGAAAATATTCAAATGCTTACAAAAACAAAAAAGACAATGATTTTGTTTTGGACTAGATTAATTTTCTCTGTGATTCCTGAGTTTGTCAAAGATTTTGGAAATTCATTCGCAATCAGCAAATAATAGTTTAGATTTTGGAGAATCAAATTTTCAAACAATCAATTTCACATTTCTTTCACTCTCCTGAAAGGCTGAAACCATCGTTAGGGACTGCTTTTTCATTCCTAAATAGTCATTTAATATTTTACCATTCCTAAAATAGGTAAAGTTATTTGTTTCTTTTTAAAACTATTTTTGTCAAAAACATACTGTATAGGATCACTTTTGTGGAAATAAGCTTTGTGTTGGATTCCCAAATAAATGTTTCTCAAAAATAAAATTCCAAAATCTATTCCAAAATTCAATTGGATGTAACTAAATAAGTAAAAAACAAAACAAAAATGAAATACATTGAAACAAGAATTGTGATTGACGTTATGAGTTTCACCTTTGTAGTCCCATTTCGGAAGGCTTAAGTAATTTAACTAAAGGCTATGAAGTAGTAATTAAAGTCATTTGAGATTTTTCTAAGGAAGCATGGAGTGTCTCTTCTTTTTTCCTAATGAGCAGAGTAGTAAAATAGATAAAATAAAATAAAAAAGATCTTTGAATGATTACAGGTGGTGGAAGTAAATGGAATGTGAAATTAAGGATAATATCAAGTGAATATATAGTAGTGTTAGTGAAGAAATAGTAGGTAAATTAACAAGGAGCAACAAGTAATTTCTGTTAAAATTTCCTACTCTAGTCGAAATCAGTCTTTCTCAACTTACACCTTGATGAGTGACATTGAAAGATTGGGCTTCTGCGTTATTGAAGAGAGTCTATATTCCCAGTTTATTTCAATATACTATACGGGTTTTTGGATATCGTGTATCTATGCTTTCTATGTTTTCACCTTTTTAGTAAGGATTAATTACGTTAGTCCTCCTTCCAATTTTCTCGTTGGCACTTTGCACCCTTAATTTTTAAATCTTTGTAGTTTGCTATAATGTACTTTCACTCATTGGCAGTTTACCCTTTAATATTAATTTTGATACCAAAACAAATCAAACAGTCACTCACCCGAAAATCCAAAATTACTACTAATTTTTTTGAAAAAAAAAATTACATTTTTATATGATAATAATAAACAAGATAGTTTGTGGAGTTATTTTTAATGTCTTTCTAAAAATATTTATGGTAATTTAGATTTCAAGTTGAGGTAGTTTGGTCATTTTTATGGTCAAAACTAACATAAATGGCAAACTGTAACCAGTGAAATGACGAGAGGGTAAAATGCAACGTTTTAAAGAAAAGGGACGAACTGCATATGATCCTTATAATAAAGCTAAATTTTATATGCGTTAAGAAAACATATACGAAAATATATTTCTACTTTATTTAGTTACCACCATACCAGACCATTTTTTAATCATGTCATTAAATATGCGACATTTTTATGTCTTCCTCTCCGGTCGACACCAACAATAATCACTTTGATCGTGACATAAACGAATATTACTTTTCATTGCTTAAAGCGACACCTTGAAATTGAGTAAATGACAACTCCAAATTAATTAAAGTCAAGACAACTCTACGAAACTTGAAGATTCATTGATGTCAACAATTAATAGGAAATAGAATGTTGACAATTCTTGCTGCTCCAGCTACGTTGCATATTCTTAGCCAAGCAGGAATTTTTTATGTCCCAATCATTTACAAACTTGGGCTAGCTCATTTCAAATGTTTTCTTGTAGGGATCAAATCCTACCGGCCACAATTGTATGTTTGGGTCAAGATTTAATAGGAACAACAATTAGTTAAATAGATAAAAGAAAAAAATGTCCAAATCATTTCATAATGATGCAATAACGAAAGATAGAGGCTATTTATACTCAGCAGAGAGAGCTATAAATGTTGTCATCATCACTAAGTAATTAGACAACCATTTCCGTTTACTTTTGATTTCGAACTTCTACATCTATTTTTTGCACTTCTTGAGGCCCACCAAAACTAAAGCTACAAACTGATTGAATACCGAGTGGATATGTGTATTTTCGTATCCAAGTCATTATTTGATTTACGTATATATACAAATATAGATATTTATCAACTGACGGATATATATATATATATATATATATGAAAAATGGACACAGATATATACAAAACGGATACTTAATACACGAATACGAATACAAAAAAGGGAGACACATATTTATGCATGCACTAAAAAATTAATATATACCTCAACGCAACCTAATCTTTGATGCGCGCACGAAACCTGTGGAAATTTATTTCCATTTTGTACATGAGTAGGTAAAGAATAAGCGTGTCTACATCCAATTCATTGCCACCCATGCAAGACCAACTTGCCGACTTATTTACTAAACCACTTCCAATAGATTGGTTCCCATCCATTCGAGAACACCTAAGAATCGCTCCTCATCTCCATCCTTAGAGCACAAATAACAGCGCCCGGGCTACCCCCGGACGCCCTGCACTCTCTCTGTCACGTCAGCTTCTCTCTCTGTCACGTCAGCTCACCCAACCCACCCAAAAAAACCTCTTACCCATGTCCAGGCTACCCCCACCCACCCTACACTCTCTTTCATCCACATCATTTCTTAATTAAACAATTATAATTTTCACACAACATTTAACAAATTACATTTTATATAATTCTAATAACATTACATTTTAACTCGAAATATTGTTAACAATTACTGCTAAATCACGAAATTATTATTAAATATTACAGAGCCACATTACATTTAAGATAAACTGAAATAGGAAATATTACACTCAAAGTTAAGAAACAACAGTACATATTACATAAACTAAACTTTCAAATACTACATTAGCAACTACGTTAACCGATTTTCAAACCGCTCCTCGTCCGTAGTGTTGCCATATATGCTCGATTAAATCGTCTTTCAGATCCAAATGTTGGTTCCTGTCACGCACTCGATCTTGATTGACAAAAAACTCGTGAATATCCGTTATACGATCGGTCGAATACGACATTTCGTCAGCTGAAGTTCCAGGACGATCTTCCATAAATTCGCGAATATCTCCAAAATTAGCATAACAGTTGCGTTCGTCCTCCACTATCATGTTATGCATGATGATACAAGCTGTCATTATTTTGGACAGAACGTCCTTGCTCCAGGCAAGAGCCGGGTTTCTGATGATCGCGAACCTCGCTTGCAACACTCTGAAAGCGCGTTCAACATCTTTACGCGTTCAACATGATTTTGAAGAGAGAAAACTGATGACCCGGTCGTCCAGGTCATGGAAAGGGATGGTCACAGTAATCAGACGACCACTTCCGTTTACTTTTGATTTTAAACTTCTACATCTAATTTTTGCACTTCATGAGGCCCACCAAAACTAAAGCTACAAACTTATTGAATACCGAGTGGATATGTGTATTTTCGTATCAAAGTCATTATTTGATTTACGTATATATACAAATATAGATATTTATCAACTGACGGATATATATTTATATACAGAAATTCTCTAGTGAGCCTAGGGCTTAATTTAGAAAAATTAAGCCCCCACAATATTCATCACTCATTTCAAATTGTAAGGTAGATTAAGATAAAAACGATTATGCTAATGAATCGTGAGATTAAATGTAAATAAGATCCAATGGTGAGATTGTAGGGGGCTTAAACTAAATTGGATGAGTTTTTGGCTCACTAGAGCTTGACCATATATATATGTGTGTGTGTGTGAAAAATGGACACAGATATATACAAAATGGATACTTAATGCACGAATACGAATACAAAAAAGGGAGACACATATTTATGCATGCACTAAAAAATTAATATATACCTCAACGCAACCTAATCTTTGATGCGCGCACGAAACCTGTGGAAAATTATTTTCCATTTTGTACATGAGTAGGTCAAGAATAAGCGTGTCTACATCCAATTCATTGCCACCCATGCAAGACCTACTTGCCGACTTATTTACTAAACCACTTCCAATAGATCGGTTCCCATCCATTCGAGAACACCTAAGAATCGCTCCTCATCTCCATCCTTAGTTTGAGCGGGTGTATTAGCTACAATTACTTCATTCATTAATTCTAGCTTGAGGAGGGAGGAGAGGGAGTGATCCGTCGGAATGTGGAGTGGAGAGAGGATTCAGTATCGGTTCGGGACCGGATCGAGACCTGAATTTTTAATATCCGGTGGATGGAAGACCGGACCAAATAACTTCGGGTCGGTTCAATCCGAATTTTGCTCACGGGACTACGCATCGGTCCGGAACCAGATTGAACCGAGACTCAAATTTTTAGTATCCAGGGGACCGAAGACCAGATCGAATCGGGTTGGTCCACAATTCGATCCGACCTGAATTTTGCTCACCCCACGTGGAGGTGTTGGTGGGTTTTTTTAATTTTTAACATTGAGGTCATTTTCTATTTTAAGAGGATTAAATTGTAAATTTTCGAAATGATATCGTGAAATACAAGTGCCCGCAATTTGTTCGATTCCTTTTAAAGTGCGCGCAATCAAACACCCTATCGTTACAACTGGTTATGTGGGATATGCACCAACCAGTCATGTGCACATGGGATATATACCAACGATGGAGTGTTTCTCGTGTTTCTGTTTATAGACTGTTGATCATTGATCTACCTACTTTATGTTATTGTTATGTACCCTCCATATATCTACCTCAATGCGTGGTATCATGTAGAGTAAATAAATGTTTGTATTTCTCCCGTTGAATGATAAATTTTCATAAATTGATAAATCTAAGTTCAAAGGAAATTCTAAAGTTCAAATAGACCAAATATTACAAAACAAAAGTGCATGTGTAATTATTGCCACGTTTTATAGTTAAGGGAGACAAAGTGAAATTATAACATAATTCAAGAAAAAAATGTAAATAATTCTAAATAAATTAGTACATGCTTGTTTTTAATTTGATTTTTTTAAACAATATTATTTCAATATGATTTAACTTTAAAAACAATTTTACTTTTCTAAACATATTTCTAACGGGACAACTTGATAGCCAATTAGTTTCAATATTCTTTCTACTTTATAATTTCAATGTAAGATTTTGTTACATACCAGAACAAGTAGAGTTAGGTACCGGACCGACCCAACGGGCTACCATGTAGTGTCGGGCCCAGGACACGCCTAATGGACCGGGCTTTGGGTCTGGTCCGTTAATGTTTTGTAAAATATCTTCAAAATTACTAAAATACCTTTAAAATACATTTAAAAATACCTAAAATATTAAATAAATATAAAATTACCGGACCGGGCATGTTAAATTTTGTATGTGCTCGTCAAGTGCACTCAATATTCGGGCACGAATGGGAATTTTCTGCTCCCAGCCCGAAAGAAATGTCGTCGGTAAAAATACTTTACGAAATTTGTTTACCATTATCATTCTTACAATCATACTAATGGATATCTCTAGACTATAAGAAAGAGACGATTTACAATGTAAGGATAAATTAAATGCATGAGAACATTAATATATTCTAGAATACAAATAATTATGCAAAGTCAACTTCACATGAAAACCCAATGCTTAACAAACAAAAGCTATACATACGAGAGTTATGCTTGCCCCCACTTTTATGGAACATATTGGGAAACAGAAATACTGACCTAAAATCAACTTCACATAAAAAAACTAACCTATATGTTTAACATGCATAAGATCTACTCTCCTTGGGGGTTATACATAAAACTACTTAAGACACAACTCGGGTGTCATTTCGGGAAAATAAAATATTTTTCCTTTGTTTTCTCGTGCAGTCCTGAATGCATAAGAATAATTTTCTTGTTGTTTGTCATTTTCCCCATGTTATCAAGAAAAAACACGGGGAAGTTTCAAATCATGTATAAACACATCATATATCTTAATAATTATATATTACATAAGAAAATTAAAATCAAAACATTACAACTATTTTTGAAAAATAAAGACAAATTACATTATCATTTTTTAATTACTCATTATAATTTACCTTAAACCTACCATTATCTTGTTTATTAATTTGGTTATTTGTTTGGGTGCACTTCAAAACACAACCATAATGAAGTTATGCACTCGAGTTTTACGATTTTGCTTAGGTACACTTATTTATTTCCTAAATTAGTTTGGTACATTTATAAAGTCATGAGACTCATTCCGTGTTAAGGTTTTATATTAAAATAGTCAAACATTTTGCATAGAAGTCCATGACAATTCACAAATTCTTCTTAAATCCAGAAACAATTAGTTTGATAAAATCCAACAAATACCATGACCAATATAAAATGACCAAAGCAAACCCAAATACCTAATCTCAAAATCAAAACCTGACTTATTCTTCCTCCTCTTCTTCTACTACTAGTACTACTACTACTACTACTTATTATTATTATTCAATTTTCCTAATCCTAGGAAAACTTGTATCATCCATCCTTAGCACATCGTAGGGACATTGAGATAACAATGACGCACGACAACAAACACCTTCCGCGTGTGAAGCTGTTAACTCTCTCTTTTTCTCTCCTCCCTCATCCCTAACCCAAACCCATCACCCTCACCTTCATCTCTCTCACCCCATCTTACCCTCTCCTGTTCTCCAGCGCTGGTGGCAGCGAGGAGCTCCGGGGACCGAGCGTAGGCGCAGAGGGGCAACATCCCCTTCTTCAGTCTTCTTCCCCCGAGGTACGCCATCCACCCCTTTAGCTTGGGTTCGAGTTCGGAGGGGTGTTGGGGCGTCGAAGAGCGTCATAGGTTGCGAGTTTGTGGTCGTGAGGAGGTTGTGGGGTCGATGGGGTTGAGGTTGCAAGTTTTGGCGAGAGTTGAGGTTGTGGATGAGATCGGAGAGGAGGTAGCAAACCTAGGCCGGAAAGGACGTTGTTGCGGTGGTGGATGGCTAGCCGACGGTGGGTTGGCAGCGGCGGCTAGGGTTTGGTTGGGTTTGGGTTATTTGCATGAGGCCCCTCTAGTTTATTGTTTTAGTTAAATGAATTAGTTAGGTATTTTGTATATTATATGGATGAAAGTTATTGGTATTTGGATAGTTAACTAATAGTTGGATAATTTCAGAATAAATCCTAGATTTAGTGTATTTGATAGGTTAATAATTAATTGTGAACAATTGCAAAATAAACCCAAAAGTCAATTGTATTTGATCAATTAATAAATAATTGGTGAATGGGGAAAACCCTGAGTTTACTTGTATTTGGTTAAATGAATTAATAACTAGAATAATTGGTTAATTGCATTAATAATTGCATTAAATGAATTAATAACTAGAATATTTGGTGAATGGGGAATTAAATTGTATTTGTTTAATTGACTAATAATTGGAGTAATTGCTGGAAAAACCCTAAATTTGTTTATATTTAGTAAATCATTAATATTTGGGTCAATTGCTGAATAAACCTTGGATTTCTATAATTGTGAGAAATAATTTAATTTAAGGAAAATTGCTATCTTTTCCCTGGAATTCCTATATATTTGAAGAAAACTATATTAATTGGGAAATTTATTGTTTCCCCCTGAACTTATGAGAATTAGGTTTTGTGAGGATACTATGGTAAAATGACATTTACACCCCTGTACTTTTGATTGTGGGTTTAGAGCTATAGTTTCATTACGTTGCTTAGATGATTTTATATATTGTTTATGTTTATTGCTCTATAGTTTGTGGATGCTCTAGTAGAGTTTATGTTGTGTTTTGTTGGAGTCGTGTGACCCGTAAGTTTTGGGTAAATTGCGTTTACCCTTGCCTTATGACGATGTGATAGGGTTCGTGGAAACGATCGTTCACCTACGTTGTTATGAATGGTTGTTGGAGCATTGCTCACGGACTCGGGCGTGTGGTCGAGTAGTGGGGATGGCGTGTGAGGCACGTATGACTAGATGTTAGAGTGTTTCCCTTGTTAGGGCGGTATGAGATGACTTACCAGTGTTGTTATGAATGACCGCTGGAGTTGGGCTCGCGGGCTCGGGGGTTGTGGTTAGATTCTCGGAGCCGAATTACCCCGTTGTTGTGGTAGTCCGGGATGGTTTACCAGCGTTGTTACGAGTGACCACTGGAGCTAGGTTCGCGGGCTCGAGAGTTGTGGTTGGATTCCCGGAGCCGAACGCACGACTGGTCAGCTCACCAACGTTGTGACGAGTGACTGTTAGGGAGCGTTACTCACACGCTTGGGCGCGTGGTTGGAGTAGGGTGTTGCCTTGTGGGTCGAATGCATGGTCTTGTCGAGGGTGAACGTTTGGTATGGCTGGGCGCGTGGTCGCCTTGGGACGTGTGACAATTCTGCCGTGAGAGCGGGTTGAGTGTTGCCTTGTGGATCAGATGCGTGGTGCTGGTGGGGTTGAAGTGCACGTTCAGCTTCACTGGACACGTGATGGCCTTGGGACACGAGACTAGTGTGAGTCGTCAGGGACGACTCTACCTTGTACTGAGTCTTGATTTGAGACTCAGACGTGACTTGTGTTGGCTTTTTGGCTAATAATCATTAATTCGTTTTGATGATTAATCAACATATCAATAAACACATGTATTATCTTAATATCATTACTTGCATATATTGTATTCTCTAACGTTTCAGGAATCAAGTTTGAGTTAAATCAAGAAATGAAGATTGAAGCGTAGTTAGGTTTACATTTTATGTATATAGGTTACAAATGTAACTTGACATTTGAAATCGTTGATTCATTGCATTGCATGACACTTAGGAAACCTATAGAAGTCTCACATACAAATCCAATTCTCTTTAGACTTCAATAGGAAATCATCGAAACTCATTAAAAACCTAGAACATGATTTCAGTATTCAACCGGTCGACCGGTAAAACCATCTGGTTCGACCGGATTTCAACGGACTGTCCCAGACACCTTTTATGTCCAAAATGGTTAATCAAAATCCTTTTCTAGTTCGATTGTTACATTTATCTAGTTTGCCTGTCTAAAACGGTCGACTGACATACCTCTTCCGTTCGACCGTTTCTCCTTTGTCAATTGATAGGACTTAGCTCATTCGTTTCAAATCTTCTAGCCTATCAGCTGTTGACACGTGTCCTGGTTAGCGTGACTTCCGGTTGACCAAAACTTTGTTTTGTTTGACCGATTGCACTTCTGTATTTGTCTTAAATATGCCCATTATACTTATCGTATATTCCAACGGTCGTATACACATACTCACCTAACCCCTCTTTTGATTTTGTCTTCCGGTCGACCGAACATCCTTTATCAGTCGACCGATACCTGAAACTTCCCAGCTCCATGTCTTACTGGGAGTTTTCGGTTGAACACTCACTTTATTCTGTTCGACCGATTGTCCATTGCTTAGTCCTGTCTCAAATCAAATATTTCATACAGTCGACCGAACCTCTTTTAACGGTCAACTGGTTCGTGATTCTTTTCCAAATCCAGTCTTACTGGATGTATCCGGTTGAAACATGTGATCCAGTTTGTTCGACCGATCACTTAAGTGTTGGCTTTTTGGCCTTAATCTATGTTTTGATGATTTAATTAACCTAATCTTAATTATTATGATGTAGAGTAGCACACATATTGCATTGCATATATATTGTATTGTGCTAACCTCTACAGGTGATCAAGACTCAAGAAAGAAGGAAATGAAGTCAAGACATGTAATTAAAGCTAAATCGAAGACATGTAATCTTGATTTATTTTGAGTCTTAGGAACATGTGTAAATTGAGCATACAAGAGTTAAAAACCAATCACATACACACTAGGCTCCTTAGAGAAGTCACACACAAAATTTCACCTTATTTGGACTTCATTAGATCACCCAAACCTTAGTCGGAAATCACTTATAAACTTAAACCCAGATTTCCTGTGTGAATCGGTCGACCGAACCAGTTCTCAGTTCGACCGGTTTATAACAGACTCTCCACAGTGATTTTACCGAACTCTATCGGTCGACCGGTTCTACCTTTTCGGTCGACCGATCCCGGATTTTAATATGACCGTTTTTCTTGTCGTATTCCTATAACGGTCGTATTCGTATAAAACAAAACTTAACCCCAAAATACATTCGGTAACCGGTCGAACGAAGACCTTGTTTCGGTCGACCGGTTGAACATATTTTCAGAAACCAAATTCCCTGCTATCGGTCGACACATTTCTCGTTCGACCGATTGACCTTTGTCTCAACCGAATCCCCTTCTCGGTCGACCGCCCCATACTTTGGTTCGACCGATTCACTTAAGTAGAGTTAAGTTCTAGCTCGTTTGTCCGACCGAATATTCTTTTGTTCGACCGTTCTCTTTGAAATCAAGTTAACGGTCGACCAGTTTACTAGTTTCGGTCGACCGGTTCTGGACAGATTTGCAGCCCGATTTTCTGCTTTGTGTATCTTGCACAAAACCCAATCAAATCTATCCCCAACGGCTAGAATACCTTAGGAGCTTATAAATAGAGGATCAAGACTTGTTGTTAACACAACTCTCCAACTCCAATTGTCCCAATACATTAGAGAGAAACCTCAATCCTCAAAGCTCCCAATTCTACACTCCATAAGCCTAAACTTCACACATTTGATCATATACTCATCCTACTCAAAGTGTGCTCAATTAGAGAGTGAATCCCACTCAAGGTTACATTTGTTGTAAAGAGAGCAAGGGTCTTGGTGAAAGCCCAAGACAAGAAGCAAGGATTTCGGTGAAAGCCCGAAGTGTTCCTCTCGGATTGTGAGAGGTGGTGCCAAGCTCGGCGAGGGTTGTTCGCGAGCTTGAAGACTTGTAAAAGGCGTTGCTCCCGGCCCGGAATGGGGAGGCATAGTGAAGACGCAAGAGGGGCTCGAACGGAGATTCGAGAAGGGCTTGCAAGAGAGGACGTAGGCGCAGCCGAACCTTTATAAAAACCGACGTGTCTTCTTTGTGGTTTGCATTACTTTCTACTTGTGTTTGATTTAGTTTAATTTCCGCTGCATTTCTTTGATCGATCAACCAAGTAGTTAATTAGGGTTCAATAGGTGATTAGCTTAAAAGTAATTTGTGGACCCATAACCCACACGATCCTACATTAAGTTCTAGCCCAGTCGACCGAAACTAGACAGGGAAACACAAAATAGAATACTTTGATCATCCGGTCGACCGAACGGCCTGTTGCGGTCGATCGAATGTGGGCAGACAGTTAGGGTTTAGGTTTAGTGTTTTCCGGTCTATGTTTGGGTGATCTATTGAAGTCCAAATTATGTGAAATTTCGTGTGTGACTTCTATAAGGAACCTAGTGTGTAAGTGATTGGTTTTTAACTCTTGTATGCTCAATTTACACATGTTCCTAAGACTCAAAATAAAATCAAGATTACAAGTCTTCATATAGCTTTATTACAAAGCTTGACTTGATTTCCTTTCTTCCATGAGTCTTGATCACCTGTAGAGGTTAGCACATGCAATATATATGCAATGCAATATGTGTGCTACTCTACATTACTTATGATTAAGATTAGGTTGATTAAATCATCAAAACAAGGATTAAGGCCAAAAAGCCAACAATCTCCCCCTTTTTGATGATGACAACCTATATCTTAATACATGAAAATTTTAGGTGCAAACTATGCATATAAATGCTCCCCCAATGGATGTGCATAGTTTTTGTTCAATTTTAACCAATAACGAGTAACTCCCCTTTAATTATCTCTCCCCCTTTGACATCCATCAAAAACAAAAATAATTATGACTTTAAGCATAGAATTTGGATGTCTTGAAATGAAGTCTCTCCCCCTAAATTTTGCACTTCATTACTCTAATAAAAGATATAACATTTAAGCTCCCCCTATCAATAAGGCTATATGGAAACTAAGAGTATGATTCAAGTTAAGTTCATTTAAGTTTCTACTCAAGCCTTATTCTAACATCCATTCAAAATTTGACATTTATAATCAATGGATGTGATAAATGATTTTCAATGAATAGGGTTCATGATTTGCAATTAATTAAACTTCTAAAGATATGACAATTAAGCATATAAACTAGATTATAGCTAAAAAAATCAGAAATTTCAAAGATAGAAATTTATACCAAACTTGAATATTGATTAGCTCCAATCTTGACTTGGTGATGCAACTGGATTCGAATTCGACGCTTTGGCTTACCCGGTCACCACCAATCTCCTCTTAAAGCTCATACAAGTGTAGACTTTGGTACCCATTTTTGCTTGGGTCCATTAAGTTTAGCTTTTGGTACCCAAATCCAAGTTGATTTTGGTACCTCTACACTTACTTTCTTTTTCATGGCAAATTTATGTTTAACATGAATTTGAATAGGAAAGTTTTTAACATAAAAATTATTTTTATTGCCATGTGTGAACTTATGCAATTTATTTGACAAATTTTCATTTAAGGCATTAAGTTCACTGTTTTTAGTTGCTAGAGATTCATTTAAGCAATTTAGCTTTTTAATCATAAGTGTATGCTTTGCATTCATGTTAAGCATGTGAATCTCTAAATTTGCAACATTTTCATTCATGCAATTCAAGTCATGTAATAATTGCTTGCTTTCTAAATGAGATTTATCAAGTTTAATAAGCAAGTCATTAGTATCAATTTCTAGCATATGACTATCAATTGCATGAGATGAGGTATTTTTAACATTTACATTTTCTTCCTTCAAGCATGCATTCTCTAAAGTTAGAACTTCAATTTTAGCAAGCAAATCAACTTTATCATCTAAGATAGATGCATTTTGACATTTAAGATCATGGATTTGCTCATTTGCTACTTGATTAGTCTTGTGAAGTTCTTTATATTTTTCAAATAATCTTTGAAATGCATTTTGTAGTTCATTAAAATCATGGGCATTATCTTTTGAACTTCTACTTGAAGAAGAGCTAGAAGATACCTCATCTTCACTTTCTCCATCGGATGAGCTTGATGATGATGAAGATGTTGAGTTAATCTCCATTTTCTTTGCTCGAGCTACATCATCCGGAGTGGTTGCTCCTTTCTCCCCGGATGGTGAATCTTTTTCACCAAAATTTCATTCTAATGTTTGCCATATAGAATGAGCACTATCACATGAGCAAACAAGATTAAAAAGTTCATCTCCTAATGCACAAAATATGACATTCATAGCCTTAGCATTTAAGGATGCATTTTTCTCATCTTCTAAACTCCATTTACTAATATGACATCTAGGTGATTCATATGGAGTTTGAATCATAAACCACATGTTAATGTTCATGGATTTAATAAATGACATCATTTTACTTTTCCATGAAACAAAATTATTTCCATCAAAATATGGTGGCTTACAAGATTCTAAAGGTGTGGATGCATTAAGAGTCATGTTAATTTACCGGTTAAGAACAAAATTAACGAACGAGACTCTGATACCAAATGTGGGATCGTGTGGGTCTATGGGTCCACAATTAATGGCTAAACTTAATTCTCTACTCGATTAAGCAATCAAATGCACAACGGAATAAACAAATACACAAGTAGAGAAACAAAAAATGCAAACCACAAATCGACTCGGGGATTTTATAGAGGTTCGGCGCCCCACCCGGGTCCTAGTCCTCTCTTGCAAGCTCTGCTCGACTCCGCGAGCTCCGCCTACGATTTCACTATCCACTCCCCGTTTTGGGCCGGGAGACAACGCCTTACAACCGTCAAACCCGCGAACAACCCTCGCCGAGCTTGGAATCCTCTTCTCACAATCCGAGAAGGATCACTTCGGGCTCTCACCGAAGTCTATACTTTTTTGACAAACTTTGTAACTGAGTGGGATTCACTCTCTAATTGAGCACACTTTGAGTATGATGAGTAATTGATCAAGTGTGTATAGTTTAGGCTTATGGAGTGTAGAAATGGGAGCTTTGAGGATTGAGGTTTATCTCTAATGTATTGGGACAATTGGAGTTGGAGAGTTGTGTTAACAACAAGTCTTGATCCTCTATTTATAAGATCCTAAAGATTTCTAGCCGTTTGGACAAGATTTGATTGGGTTTTGTGCAAAGCACACAAGGCAGAAAATCGGCCTGCAAATCTGTCCAGAAACGGTCGACCGAAAGGTGCAACGGTTGACCGAACTCTTAGGTTCGTTAAAGACACAGTCAACCGAAATATGGAATGGTCGACTGAACACTTAAGTCTATTAAATAAATGGTCGACCGAACATGGTTATCGGTCGACCGAACTTACGTTTCGGTAGAGGGAAATTTGGATCGGTTGAACGAAATAGTATCGACCGATAACAGGGAATTTTGACAAGATAAAACGGTCGACCAGACAAGGTAGATGGTTCGACCGTTGGAAAAATATATGGGGGTGTATTTTGTTTTAATACGAATACGACCGTTGGGTATATACGACAAAAATAACGGTCGGAAAAGTGAGTTCAAACGGTCGACCGAAAGATATGGTGTGGTCGATCGAAATTAGACAGGGAAACACAAAATAGAACACTTTGATCATCCGGTCGACCGAACGGCCTGTTGCGGTCGACCGAATGTGGGCAGACAGTTAGGGTTCAGGTTTAGTATTTTCCGGTCTATGTTTGGGTGATCTATTGAAGTCCAAATTATGTGAAATTTCGTGTGTGACTTCTATAAGGAACCTAGTGTGTAAGTGATTGGTTTTTAACTCTTGTATGCTCAATTTACACATGTTCCTAAGACTCAAAATAAAATCAAGATTACAAGTCTTCATATAGCTTTATTACAAATCTTGACTTGATTTCCTTCCTTTCATGAGTCTTGATCACCTGTAGAGGTTAGCACATGCAATATATATGCAATGCAATATGTGTGCTACTCTACATTACTTATGATTAAGATTAGGTTGATTAAATCATCAAAACAAGGATTAAGGCCAAAAAGCCAACACTTCTCACTTGAAATCACCATCTTTGATTGCATCATCCATTTCAAGTGCTCAAGATTAGTTGCTGAAGTGAAGTCTTCAAGAGTTGTACTAAGCTTCCGGTGTGAAGCTCTTCTCGGATTGTGAGAAGGTGGTCCAAGCTATGCGAGGCTGTTCGCAAAGCTTGTGGTGTAAAGGCGTGATCTCGGCCCGCAACGGAGATTGGATTAGTGGAGGACGCAACGTTGTTCGAGTAAGAGCAATTCGTAAGAGAGGACTAGGATCCGGGGGTTGGATCCAAACCTCTATACATCCGGTGTTGTGGTTTGTCATTCTCTTCTTCACATTAATTTGTCTTAGCTTTTAATTTGGCATCGTTTGTTAAACAATCTTAATTAGTCTATCCCCCCTCCTTAGACTAATATTAGGGCCTATTAGATCCTACAACTTGTACGTGTGCAGGTGGGACGCGGTAGGCGGCTAGAGGTGACTCGGGCTTGGGACGCGTAGACTAGATCGGTTGAGTTTAATTGTCATGTATTTTCCTGCTCCTCTTAGTAGTCATATAGTAGGAGTTCAGATATTCCTGTATTTCCCTTCCGCATTTTACTTTGACATTGTCACTTTGTTATATTTTTATTGAGGAGACGACTTGACTATTTACTAGTTAATGTCCATTTTTTGCTTGGTTTTAAGTTGTATTGACTGATGTGTCCCGAGTGCGGATTAGGGACGTTACAGAAGCAAACATGTTTTTGTCAAATTTTGACATGTTATAAATGTAATTTACGAGTTTCTCTTTTTAAATGGATTGAGATTGTGAAAATCTCTTTGCATGATTGTGGTCATGTGTTGCATGGTTGTGGGTTACATTGGTGTTGTAATGTTGGATTGAATTTTTTTATGAATATATTCTTATTCATTGGTGAGCTTTTTAGGAATGGAGTTAAGATGGTCATTGGATATATTTGAAGAAATAATTTGAATTGAGATATTTTTTTTGAATTTTTGATGACATAATATTTTTGGATGTATGAAATCAAGGTCAAGGATGGTGTTAAAAATTTAAAGAATATATTCAAAATTTATTCATATATTAAGAAAGTGTAATTTGAGTAATCCAATTTTAATTTGACAAACTCCATAACTTTGAGGAGTTAAGGAAGATATTTGTTTTTTTGTTGGTTGATATGCAATGTTTCAATTAGTTTAATATAAACTTAACGAGGGTTATAAAAGAAGTGGGCTCCACAAATTTTCAAGTGCACTGAACAAATTTAATAATTTTGTAAATGTACCTAAGCAAATTCTAAAAACTCGAGTGCATAACTTAAATATGATTGTTTCTGAAGTGCACCCAGTCAAATAATCCTTATAAATTTTAGTCAAGTAATTAAATCTTTTAATTTCCAACGAATTCCAGTAACATGCACAAACAGTAAACGAGGTCAAAAGGAAAATAAATTTGTTGTTTTCATTTTTTGTTGTTTCCTGTTGATTTTGTGAAAAAACTAGGAAAAATAAGAGGTTGTGTTGTTTTTTACATGATTTATGACAGGCAGCCAACTTTTACTACAATAGTCTTACCCTTTAGCCACGGTAGTTATCCGTGGTTGTAGCTAAGTGTCAGTCGCAATGGACCAACAACCACAGAAATATACAGACGCTAATGTGACGGTCACTGTAGATATTCAGTCACGGATTTTGTAATGAATAGTTACCGACGTTGTTGCCTTTTTGGCAGGAGAATTGAGCATGTTAATATGAATCAGTGATGGATATTTTCCGTGGTTGATATTGTCAGTGTAATAACAACCACGGAAATATTTCGTGGATGTATGATGTTTCATTTCAGATCCTGTTTTTGCCCATTATTTTATTATTTTTCATTTCAAATCATGTTTCATACAATGCATTCACTCAATTGTCACCACATACCCAATTGTCCATCATTCCACAAACATATGCATACAAGAATTCATTTGTACATTACATTCATCCATACTATTATTCATTGATTTTAATTAGCAAGGTTAAACGAAAAAATCAGTTAAGAAGTTTGCTAGTCAAAAGTAATTAACAACAAAGTTGCAAATTTTTAAGACTCAAGTAATGAAAATAAACTTATACGTCTCCCCCACCTCCCCGTCCATTCCTAGTAGTCATTGGAGAAGATTCATCTTGCACTCCATCTTCATTCTGAAATTCATAAAAATTTGATTTTTTTCAATTATCGTAATTATTTATAACTATCTGTAAACAAGTTTTTATAATTACCATGTCACAAAAATTTGAAGTCAAATCTTCTCGACATCTGGAGGAAAAATTGATCATGTTGAGCACTCTGAGCTTTTGTGAGACTCATCCTTTCTTTCATCTCAGCTATTATTGTCGTTGCTTGGCTATTGTTTCTCGTTGCTCTGCTATTATTTCTCACTCACTTCCTATGGCTTCCATTCTCTGGTTGATTCTGACTTCAACTCGCGAGGTTGGACGACTGGAATAGGGCTGCCGAGGAGGGCGTTGACGCATGGTTTCGGAGTAGGGCTGCGGGGTTTCAGGGTTTTGGAGGTTGGGTCGGAGGGTTTCGGAGGGGATTTTGCGGAAGGATTGATTTGGGGTGAAGGAGTCGGGTTTGTTTTTAGGAGTTTGGGGTTAACGATTCAGCCATGGGATGTATATGTGACTGATTCGTTCTAATATGTCGTTGTTGTACACAACAGTGACGGATCCTACATCCACGGATACACCTCCCGTGGCTATAGGTCTAATTTCTTGTAGTGTTTGTTGTCCAATTTTTTTGTTATTTCAGTAGCAAACGGACATGGATGATTTTTCGAACGACAAAAAATATTAAAAGTTAGATGAAAATTTAGATGTAGATTTACCCGAAAAGTTCTTCGTTTATATGCATACATCATTATAAAACCATAATTAAGATAATGTTTCATAGCATGTAAAATCATCAACGTATACGGCATCACTTCAAATGATTTGAATAAAAAAAATCAAAAGATGTTGATGTTGTTCTGTCTAAAAACGTTAATATAAAGAAGATGATTGTGACTGATTTCAACAAAGTGGAAGCGTATCTATTTCCGTAATAAAGTTCTGCAAAACATCCCGTTGTTAATTTCGATGAAATATTTAAGCTATTTAATCATCTGGTACTGCGTCACAATTGCAGTCAAGTTAAGTTCTAAAACTTCCATCAAACGAAACACCCAAAAAACAACCATAAAAGTTCAGTTTCTATTTTATACCAAATATATGTTTTCCTCGAAATCAATCACACCTAAGCAAGAAAGTAAAAGACAAATTTGACTCATTAAGTTTACATCATGTTGATTTGGAAGTACATTAAAACATAAATAACCAACTATGCGACATACACAGACACAGACCGACCCTTTAACTGATTTTCCACTGCGACCCCAACAACTTACCATTGACTATGACGACTGGATACATTGACATTTATAGACTTCTAAACTACTTTTCCACTATGACCCCAAACAACAAACCGAATCGACAACTTTAACTTCATAGTGAAGTTCAAATTATTCAATTCGCGACGATCGACTAAAACATATTATTATTCTTGTTTACTAATCGAAACTCAATCCTCACCTCCCATGCACATCTAACCAAGGAAGTTCACAATCTAGGTGTGAAGATTGAATTCTCCCATCGGCATAACCGAAGCTTGGGCCAAGCCATTAGCTCCCACAGGCATGTTACCAACATCTACCATCGTAAAATTATCATCCGACATGGAGGCCGGATTGAGGAAGTCCTCGATGTTGATCATCGGCTCACAATTCATGGCATTCTCACCAGCACTTTGGAAAGCCATGGTCACCCCATCATGAGTTGCAATCAAATTTAAATCCGCCGGGCGAAAAGCACAGGTAGTCTGGTGGTTGTTCAGCATGTTGACGTTCACAAATCCGAATAGTAAGTCATTATTAGGACATCCAACGTTTCCACACGTAAAGATGTTGTTTGCGACTACAGATTGGTCGGGATTGGAATTGGTATCGTAATTCATAGTAGGGGCCGGTGGGGGTGGCATGACTAACACTTCCTCTCGTCCGATGACACCCGACCAAATTGTGGTCTCCCTAGCAGTCATTTTATCTTGCAAGCACTTAGAATGCGAGACGACATATCGAATCCTCTGGAAATCTGGCGACAAGTGCCTTATCACGGCATATAAAACCGCAACCTTCCACGCCTTCCTAAGATCATGGGGCTTCTTATAAGGAATCGACCGCTTCATGGCGGTCGGAATGGCCAACTCCTCCCACCACACCTCCTCCCCAGTCGGCCACCAGGGCGGTGCAATTCCTTTATCCAATGGGAACCGCCTCTGGGGCGGGTCACAGTGTTGCGTCAAAGCAGACACCAACGACCCCAGAGTGGTGTCCTGAAGGTCATTCAAACTACTACTCTGGATGTATGGAAATTTAATATTAATCAGTACTGCGGGTGCAATTGCAACTTGGGCCTCGTAGTACTTCTGGACCGCCAAAGGCCCATTCCGGTCGAACTTCACTTCGTCCTTCCACCACCCTTGGAGGTTCTCCGACGAGCCGGTGATGACCCGACCGTCGTCCGGCGGGATAATCCCATAGACGAACCCTTTGGCGTTGCTTGACTCCATCATTTTCAGCATGTATTTAAGGATCCCGTCTTGCATCCTCGACGTCCGCTTCCGCTTAACCTGATCTTCGGTTAGTCCCCTACGGGAAGACTGCTGCTCAATTTTCTTCCGAGCGATTGTGGTCCGGAGATAGACTAACTGGAGCTTGCCTTTCCACAGCTTCCGCTCCAGCTTCTCCACGTCCTCCTCGTCGCTTGCCTCGTTTTCTAGAAGGAGGTCGGAGAGGAACTCCTCCGGAGTGCTCTCTGGGTCGTTGAGAGTGTGGTTTGTTAGGGTCGTGCCGAGCGACGGGATTTGAGATAACTCGAAGTCTGCCGCCGACAGCTCCGATAGGAGTTTCTCAAAGTTCAACTCCCTCGTCGATCTAATTCCCTCCATTTTCACAAGGTATGTGAATTGTATGTTTAAGATGTAATCTAACACAAATATATAGTGTCCTGTAATTGATTTTTTTTTGTCGAAAACATTAAAAATCAATCAACAACTAAATCTTCTGTTGTGAACGTATATATGTTATTTTTGCATGCATGCATGCCATTTATATCAACTAAAAGGTAGAAATATATTATCATTTTAATTGAGAAATTATTAGATTTTTTTGCATGTCATTTGTTTAACAGAAATATACATAAGTAACTCGATCTAGACCATATATAATAACTACGTAATACTTTAAATTATTAAAAGTTAGGTGGAATTTGCCATGCATATATGGATCTGTAAACTTATGCTCTTATCGAAAATGTATTATTAATTAGAACTTGAAATTTATCGTGTAATTCTACCCTAAAACAAATATTATTTCTAAAAAGAAAATACAAAGTCGGTGTCTTAATAACATTAGTTTCATCTAAGTAATGTTTGACGTATGTTAAAACAAAACGTTGATTACAACGGTATATTTAAACAAGTGATATATTAGACGTAAGCCAATTTATTGTTTAAACACATTTTAAACATTATATCTTCAAAATGAAAGGTATAACATTTTACTCAAGGACAAGCTTAATTTGCTAACAAGAAATTAAATCTGAATTGATATGATATGGAGTATGATAGATGAAGAACATAAAAGTATTAATCGAAACTTCCAGCTCCAACACTAGAATAACTATTAATATGTTGAAAGCAAATAAAATAAATTGCAACTAATAAATTACAAATAACTTGACATAATATAGAAAAGTAGGACTTTCTAAAATTAGAACTCTCTTGTGCGGTTGAATGTCGCATGCGGTTATATAGACATTTATGGGCAAACGACGACAAGGGAAATAAAGCCTAAATAGTTACTCCTGAATAATGTGATATCAACTTATCATGTGGTATTGCATGCTTATCAAAGAAAATCTTATTATTTAGCATTACAAACTATTAAATGGTGGGTTTTCAATCTTAAAATCAGTTGGTATATTTTTATTGTCATACCTAAGAGTCACATGATAATCTAAGTTGTCGATGTGAAACTGTTCTTAATGATCAATTCTACATATGTAAGGTCTTATGAGTCCAACGTGTGTATGTTTAAAGATGTCAAATGTATTTTTTCTAATAGGCACTCGATATTTATGCAGTCTTAATATGTACATACTAAATTGTGAATTTCAAATCAAAACCATCGATTATCATATCTATGATCTTATAAGTGACAATAATAATCTAGATCCATGATATATTGCGAGCAAATGTTATAAAGGATTACAAGACGGTTATAATTGATAAAATGCTTTTTAATGTAACAAACGACGATATAATGAGCATCAAGTTGTGAATCTCTTAGTTTGTTCTATGTACTCAAATAAATGAACATTTCACCCATCAATAAGAGTAAATGTTTAGAAAAAAATAGCACACTCAATTGTTTGGCGCCTCACACCAATGGGAGAAAAAAAAACTACCCCCATTTAAAGAGACCAAACGATCAACCAAATATTCCAGATTCATTTAAACAAAAAAAAACTTGAACATGTGAACGAGCACGAGCCCAATATAGAGTTCAAATACTAAACATCACGTTAACCGACTTTCTCGATATTGATCAAAGATGTAAACTACGTTAATGTATTAACACAAAGTGCTACTGTGATTGTTAATGAAAAAATGAGGAAAAATGTCAAATCTTGCGCGTATCTTCTCTCATTTATTTCATTCCAATATTAGAGACAACATGAGCTCTCCATAAAATACTTCACCATTTTGACAATAGGAAGAACAAACATTTCTTTGTGGTTCATAATATTTAGCAATATCGGGTTTAAAGAGATCTACAAAGAAAGTCGGAACAAAACAAAAGAATATAAATACAGATCTACAAGAAACACAAAAAATACAAAAAAATTGACCAGAGTTAGTAAAAGGTTGAAAAGAGAGAGTTAAAGAAACAACAAAAACATCAGATCGATAATAACAACAATAACTCTTGGGAAAACAAAAGGAGAGAGTAAGTAATTAGTTTTAACCATGAATCAATCTACAATCACAAAAACAAGAACATTCCACTTCATCAAATGTCTCAAAAACACTTCTCTACAATCAAAACAACAGATCAAACAACTTCCACACGTCACATAGAGTGAACAAAGGAAAATATAATAAAAAATAGATAACTTTTGCTACACAACAGTAAACAAATGCATGGAGTTAAGGGAATAAAAAACAATAACATTTTACTTGACCAACATGAGAAAACATTCTATTCTACATGGAATAAAGAAAAGGGTGAGAAAGACAAGAGTTTATACTTGGTAGGGTAGAGGACGATGTGATGCTTCTTCTCAGGGTGTGGGGGCACTTGTGTGGAGATGGGTCCCTATTTATATTGTTGGAGTGTGGTTTTTCACTAGTTAACCTTGGTTGTATTTTTGCAGTGGAATTACCATAATGGCCTTGTAATTTCAATTCTTGAATTCTAATTTATTAGGTACTAGGACAAATCATTTTTCGTATTTAAAAGTATAGACGGTTATAATTAAAAATGTGGTTATTAAAATGCAAGGGTCTAGATCATCTGAAAGGACTAGGATTTTTTTTTTTATAAAAAAAAGTTATTTACGTGACATAATAGAACTATATATCATATGTGATAAATTTTCTCAAGGTTTTGCAAGATTAGATTTTCATAGTTTTATTTAATTTTCACTAGTTGAATAATAAAAGGTGTTAAGAAGTTTCTAAAATGACAATAATTAGACAGAAATTGATTATTTGGATTTTTGTTGACTTCATCTATATTTAGATTTCTTGACAAACGGTTTATTGTCGTTATATGAGTAAATGTACACAACGACAAGCAATCTAGGTGCTCCGTCCAACGAAAGTTATGGATATAATTGGAACCATTTAAAGTTTTTGAATTGTCGGTACTAGTGTGGTAGTCATACATGCAACATTCAAGGGAGAACTTGAACTAGTGATGGCATATTTAACGTGGACATACTAGTACATTTTAGTCATCACAAGGTATTTTGTCTGGTTTTGTACATCAATGTTCCACATACACTTGTCAAAAAAGATATTAAGGTAGAAAGATGATAAGCGACAATATTATTCGGAAACATGAGTCATCTGCAATATACAAATTAATTCGATTTACATGCGTTATTTCTCAAAATCGCAAATGATTTTCTTTTTTAGGAAACTCACCTCAACTTGTTGCTAGAACCGCAGAAAATGATTGAAATTGGAACAGGATGGAAATTGACGTTCTTAGAAAGATACTTACCCATGATTATTTTGAAAAATAAAAGTGCATTAAAAGAAGAAAAAACTTATGTAATGGAATACCTTAATAGTAACCAAATAGATGAAAAGGGTAATTTTGCCATTGAGAATTTTAAGTGGGAATTTTCATAAATCTAGGGGCATTCAAGTAATTTAACCAATGATATCCACGTGTGGCTCTTCCCTCTCCCTAACGTATAAAGCCAACAACACTTTCTTATCTTCTTACCTCTTGACCATTAATCCCCACAAAGAAAGCACATCAAACCTTTTATTCAATTCAAACCATCAAATTAAGAAAGTAAATTTTACCAAACTCTTAATTAGAACCCAGACCGAGACAATGAACCAAAATCTTTATTCCTCAATTGAGACTCATGGAAAAATATCTCTCAAAGGAGTTTGAAATTATGTTCTAACAAGACTAATTACTCAAATGGTTCAAAAACAGATATTTTGCTTGTCAAAAAGGTGTACACGCGAGGCGTTTCTAAATATGTTTTTACTCCAATACCGGACTGTTACTTTTGAGGTATGTATCGTAAAAGAACATCTAATTGAAATGAATTTGATTCAATCCAACTATAGTGTGTGCTCAATTTAAACCTATTAATTAGTGTTAATTAAATGATTAACATTATCTTCACGTAGAGTTGAAATCAACTCCACAATTGAGTTTCTAGATGGTTTGCAAAAACATAATATGAGCTTCGAGCTTATTCAGATGTGGTTCGGCTAAATAAAGACGAACATGATTATTTGTTTCTATAGCTTAACAAGTTCAAAAATGGACTAATATTTCAACGTGACTTCAAATAACGCTAACATACTTCAATCTTCTCTGGTACCTGTTAATTATCTCATGTTAATCTCAAGTCTCAACTTGAGACTGAAGTGCGTTACTTATGAGAAGGTAATTAATATCGGGCATATCCGGATTACTTAATCCTGGGGATTATGGTTTGATCCCGTTGAAAAAGTTTTAGAGAATTGGTGGTCGGAGTTGGTCGACTAATTATTCATCCGTGAACTAAAGAGTGTGTTGTAAAACTTGTTTATTCTTTTCCGAGGTTGAACGCCAATAACCTTAAATCTGTCAATTTGTCAAAAGTGCAAGTGGATCAAAAATAAAAAAAGACAAATTGCAATTAACTTTTACTTCAATTCAAATCATACAATTTAATGATTTTATGAACTGTTTGTATCCAACAGATTATAAGAAAATCAACATTTTCTCACTCTAACAACCAAACAACACTTGGATAATCCAAGTTTGATTCTCCAGAATTTGGTTGCTTGTGGAGTCCAGATTCTTCATGTTATTTGGGAAATGAAGATTCTCGACCGAGGAGTTTCACTGGTTGTTCGTTCCTACATTAGAATGCAAATCCTTATTATCTGACCTCCTTTTTTACATTAAATATCATTCGTAAAATGATGTTTTTGTCCCAGTCAATACCTCGAATTCCAACTCATGTTAGGTGTTATACCCCACCAATGTTTCTTTTCAATACAAACATCAAAACAACCCCATGTAAACACATATTCCACACTCAAGAAATACCAAGACAAGTTTCACAAAAAGAAAACCGAATTCTAAAAATTTGGGTCCTCCAAAGTTCAAACAACGATGGATAATCGGCTCTAACACGTGTATACTAAGTTTTAGTGGTACTACTTCAAACATGATACTCACACGTACAAGATAATTTATTTTAAAATAAAAATGAGTGCAAAGTAGGGTGTGCTTGGTTAACAACTTAGGAAGATAAATGAAAAAAAAATTAAATTTTCTCTTGTTTAGATAACAATTCAACGAGAGAAAAACAATAAAGAAAAATTATGATATACAAAATTGATTCTCAATTTTCTCTTCTAAAATGGAGAAATTGAGACAAAGTTAAATTTTATCAATTCTTCGCAAAATGTTCCGAAATAAAATAACACAATTAAAAGAATATAAATTTTTTGGTAATAAGATGTTACATTTTTATTTATTTTTGATTTTTTTTTCTCACAACTTATTTATATCAAACAATTTTTTATTTTAATCTATTATCTATTTCTTTTCTTTTCTCTACTTTTCACTCCGTTGTTATCCATACACACCGTTAATAACGAAGATATATAAGTAGCAAAACTTCAGGTACATCATCTCCCATTTTCATTCACTCTGAACTAACTAGGCTTCAGTTAGGGTTTCTCCTCCACCACCACCACCACCACCACCACCAACCGTGGGAGCTTCCCCCATCCACCCACCGCCTGAGCCGAAGGAGGGGAAGAGGAAAGTCGACTGGTTCGACCTCCCTTGCCCCGTTCCCTTCAGAGTGAGCCCCCCTCGCTCCTTTCGCTTCCTTTAATAAGAGTGAGTGGGATTTGGAGGATAACATGTTTATTGTGAGGGTGTGATCGGTTTGCATGAAGTGAAGGAAAGTGTAATTGGAATAGAAGTGGGAGATTTTTCTAACACAAATTGGAGGGGATCCAATGTGGATCTCTCAGTGAGTCGCCTTCGCTCGTTTCACTTCCTTAGGTTTTTTTTTCATAGTGTTCAATGTTTGAGAGTCAGTTAGATCCCGAGTTCTAGTGGTTGTTGCCGATAATGCTAGAGGATCGTGGGTTTTGCCGTTTTGTGTCTTAGGGTGTGAATTAGGGGGTCAATTTTGCAATAGCTTAAGTTTCTTTTTGGTTGTCGACTTCTTGTTGTTTCAGAGGAGTTCTGTTGAGGTAGGTACATGTGCCAACGATTGTAGTTGGTTTTAAGTTATTACTTGTAGAAATATGACTCGTCGATCATTATAGATGATAGGGCATGTTGAGAGAGATCACTAAAGTTGATATAAACTAGTGACAATATACATTCTCATGGAATCATCAATATTGTATCGAGGGTGTATTTGGAGCAAGTGCGAAGACAATCGAGAGTTTTTATAAATATTGATGCCTCGATGGAGTGCCCTAGTTTAAAATGTAAAGCATCTTTAACCCCTTCCAGTTCCAGGTAAGTTTTTAGATTGAGAAGTCAGAAGAGATGCCCTCAGTGTAATGTAGTTAAGGTACTTAGGAAAAGTTGCTTGATAGTCTCTGCTACACTTGTATAGATATAAATTGGATAAAGTTGGCTAATTTTTTTTGTAATTCAGTAAAACAAATATACCTTCTGCCATTGCTAGATAGATCCATATGGTTCGAGGAGGAATGAGTCGATAATGAGATGTTTTCAATAAACTAGAAACTTAAGATTAAGTTGCCCTGGGATATAAATAAGGAGATGTCCACAATACCTAGATTTAGCCAACTACAATTTGAGAGATTTTGTAGGTTCATTAGTCAAGGCTTCATAGAGAAGTTTCATAAATATTCAAAAATTGAAGGTAGGGATAACAAATTGAATTAAATCATTTTTGGAAACATACCTGTACCGTCAATCTAGTTTCTCACTAATTTCGAAGTTTAGCTTTATTCCCCCATGTTTAAAGATGAAGTTGGATAAAGTTTAAAATATTGTTTAGGTTATGAAGGCTATACTCTCCTAGGTTGATATATAGATACAGGGCATTGCATATAAAAGCTCATTGATGTGGTAATCAAATCAAACAAATAGTTTATGTCTAATCTCACATTCACCAATAAAGGGAATTTTACTTATTTTGAATCCCAACATCTCAAGCATGTGAATGAGGCTGTTGGGATTCGATCATTGGTCATGACCATCTCAAGATAAGGGATCTTGCAACTGAACTTTCCCCAAATCCAATGTGGCTAGGTAGTAAATCATATAAGTATTTATATTTTTTACCATCCTAGTGCCAAGAATGGATATAGAATTTCCTGTGCAACTTCCTCGAAATATATTTTATTCTATTCTCTACCCAAGTGAAAGTTAGAATTTTATTGTGCTGATTGTAAGAAATAATCCTTCCCATTATTATATAGTGTCTTTGAAGCCAGAGCTTTTTGAGGGAACACATTTTGATTTTACAAAGGGTCTGAATCAGAATTTCTCACTGAGCCACAGGTATATGTAGACATAATATTTTCTAGCTACCTTGATTTCCTGCAATTTAGTATTGGCTCATTTTAACCCATCTAAAAAGTGTTGGCTTCTTTTTTGTTAACCTTATTGCATGTTTCAGCTTATACATGGGATCAACTGAAGTTCCTTCACAGTCTTCTGACACCATCCAAGTTCCTACAGCTAACTATGAATTTGGTGCTAACTTTCTTGACCCTAAGTCATGCATTGATTAGCCAATTCATATCTTGTTAAAAAAATTATTTGAGAAATGTTGTGATTCGTCAGTAAACATTAGAAGGGAACTATGTTGTGCATTTTTTTTGTTGATGCTCGTTGGAAGGATATTGACAAGACGGAAGATTAAGTGCACGTGTAAAGTGTGACTTGGCAGATTATCTTACTCTTAAAATAAATGCTCAGGTAATTCAACCTCGGTCCTTCACTTGGATTTTTTTTTTCCATTATCAGTAATCTATTTGTTCAGTTTTATCACGTCTCTCAAAACACAGTCATCATCCACCATTTATCGTTTTACTGATATTTTTGTACCAACAGCTAACAAATCAGCCCCACTATTCTCAAGGAATGTTTAACTTCGACTACAAGGTTAGTCCATAGTCCATTTAACATGACAGAGATGTATGTGGTGAACTTGTTTTGTTTTCTTTGACTTGCTTTTGACTTCTTATAGTTGAAAATTTTAATTTGGCACTTTTTTAAAGATGTGTTGTGCACTTTGCTAATGGAAGACCATTTGAAGTTCATTTGAACTTCTACAACTAAAAAAATCCCACCACTTATCTCCAGTTCTGTTGACAGAGGAATTTTTGACTTGTGCTTTCCCAATTTTTAGTCACACAGCTATGATGCTCAATCTCATTTTAACCCAATAATTAAACTTGATTTAGTATCCAATAAAGCTTAATCTCACACTGCAATTTTGTTCTGAAAGGTGTGATTCTGAAAATGACCTGATTAGGATGATTGACCTAATCGGTTCATAGGAAAATTGACTTACGAAATTGTTTGACTTACAAATTGTTTTTGGCAGGATCAAAGTAGCATGTTATTCCTTCTAATGTAATCGTATTTGAGCAACATAAATGATTAACCTAATTGGTTCATAGGAAAATTGACATATGAATTTGTTTGACTTACAAATTGTTTTTGGCAGGATCAAAGTAGCATGTTATTCCTTCTAATGTAATCGTATCTGAGCAACATAACTTCTGGACATGCTTTTTACATTAGTTGTGTTAACGATAACCAAGTCTTTAATCCCAAACTAATTGGGGTAGGCTAGAAATGAACTCAAAAGAATTATGATTCAGGTATGTGAATAGCTTTGTTTACATTAGTTGTGTCAGATCCACTTTATTTTGCGTGAACATTATTTTTCTGATAAATTCCAATGTTACATAAGCCAACCAATAGCACAAGTACTTCATGAGCATCAGTCCTACAGTAAAACTACTACGACCAATAAATTGACGCCCTCATTTGAGAACTTCCTGGACCTTTTGTTTTGCCAATCCAGAATCTTATAAGGCTGTCACTTTCCATTTTGAGCCCCGTGCCTTGGTTCACTATCCAAATAAACACCATTCTTTTCTATCAGTTCACTATTTAATGATTTCTCAAAAGAGTATCAATCCAATATGATGATTTATTTTGTTTACCATGTATTGCATTACCCTATGTTTGTGGAGTACTAATAACATTCCTCCTTTTGTTTTGGCAGGGGAAGGACTATAGAACACAATTGCAACTAGGAAACAATGCATTTTATGGAGCAAATTATATACAGGTATAAATGTGGATTTTATCGAACCTTCTCTACTTTAAAAACGAACAAATACTACATGATTGCTACATCTTATCTTGCAAGTGGGATACTATTGCAGGATACTTCAATAGTGATGATCCACATGCAAAAGCTATTTAATAAATGTTTTGTAGAATTTGTCTTTGATCTTTAGTATAAGTTAGGTGCTGCACTTGGTTGAGTACCACCCAATAATTCAATTATGACAAATATCTATTCTGAATTCTGATTATACAAGTACCATAAATGAGCTTCTATAGGTATTGTTTCTCTATATACCATATAGCTATATCGTTTTATTTCTTTTCATCAGTTTTTGATGCACAAATCGTCATGACATATGTAGAATAATTGGGGGATATCGTGATTAGATCTTATACAAATTAAGAGTGTTAAGATCTGGCAGGCTGTTAAGGATTCACATCATAACTACTTTAGAAAATCATATAATTTTCAGCGGAAGCATCATGTATGGGTGAAATATTACATCAACGGGAAATCATAACTTCTAAAACCATGCTATGATACCAAATTTAAGTTGATCTACTTCATGATTAGTGCACAATAAATCCTAATTGCACATTATAGGATCTTGGACTAATGATTTCCACAACCCTAATTTAATGATAGACAAAGATACATACCTTGTTCCATGTTTCACATTTGATGAAGACAAAGACACAACACTTGTTCCTTTAGAAGGACCAATTTCTCCATCTTGACCCCTTTTAGTGCTTAATTGTGTTTTGATGGAAAAACTACAGATTTTTCTTATTGCATGTGTAGGGAACGAGGACCAGCCTTATATATATATGGGAGTGGATGTAACCATCCATCGAAGTGTAACATCTCACTAACATAAAATCTCTCTTAAATTAATCTATTAACTTTAGCCTCATAATATTGTCAATTTAATAAAGTTGAGAGACTTAATACATGGACTACAAAGAAAATATCAAACAGAAGACATTTGTGATAGGACTGTTTTGATTTCTGTTGTTTTGTTTCTAACTTTTTGATATGACTAAGGTTTTCAACCTTTATGCGGGAGGCATTTTTTTGTTCTTTATCCAAGTGAACTTCTTAAATATTCCCCACTGTTACAACTTACAACTACTATTTCAACTGTCTTGATGCCAGACTCTCTTAATATCACTTGTCCAATCTCATTCTATAGTCTTTTTTTGGCAGAATGTATATCTCCACATTTGTCATTGGGTAGTGAGATATTTTGGCTTGGTCATCAGAGGAAATCTGGACTTGGATTTGCTGCACGGTACAACACCGATAAGTGGGTATGATTATCTAATTTTTTGGAGATCTTAATTTCTTGCTGCTGCTTGGAATCTTTAATTGATATTTTAATGCACAACTGTCATCTGTTTCTTTGGTAGATTAGTGGTCATGGGAGCATAAACACGCAATCAAAAGGTGTAGATTTTGCATATTGGACTTTCCTTTATTGGATTATCATGTTCTAACTTGGATTTTGTGGCGTGGATCATTTTGTAGTATATCAATTCCTTCTTGTTCTTGTTCCTCTTTCATTTAGCTATGAAATCAATAACATAGGCTGTAATGCCCATGGGTTAACAATGTTATACAAGATATACTAATTCTGCGTTTGCCCACCTGATGTTTGATCCTGCACCCTTGTCCTTTGGAAATAAGCACTTATGCCCCTAACCTTTGACATTTTGGTAGTTTGGCTCCCACTCTATCTTTTTTTCTTTTTCGTTTTTACTTTCTCAAAAGAATGATGATGAAGAAAAGAAAGATGTTTGAGAAAGAAAAGAAAAGAAAAATGATGAAGAATGAAACATTATCTTGCAATATCAAGTGCAATTTGGAGAGAGAAGTTGGAAATGGGAGGGGGGCTAGTTGTACACTAGTCAGCCGGAATGTCCTGCTCGACTACTCGGACTAGTACGCTGACCGGTGATGACTTATCCGATTTTCTGTTCTATCAAAAGAGAGCTAAAACGGTAGAAGCAAAAGACGTCCATAATTAGGGGACATTGCAAATAAACACAAAACAAGTGAAGATACAAAAACAGTTAGTATAAGATACAAAACAACTGAAAATACTTGATAAAATTCAGAAAAAAATAAGTTCATTATATATTTAACTAAATCTGGAATGTGGAGTTGCTTTCATTACTTCCTTAATGCTTACAGAGTTATGTGGGTTTCAAAGGTCTGAACGTGACTTAGTCTTGGTTATTAACCGTAATTCGAATGCACTCATGCAGTGGTACTACTGCCGAAATCAACTCAAGTTAGGGGCGCTTGCATGGTTAATCCCCAAAGTTGTTTGGTTTGGCAGCTGACAATATGACTTGCATCAATATAAGCCTCAAATTTTTTAGTGGCTGAAAATTTTGAATTATGCACTTTAAACTACATTTGACCCATGTAGGTTGAACAGCACAAATTGCGAGCACCGGCATAGTTGCACTCAGCTATGTTCAGAAGGTATCTGAATTCTGAAAAGGTAAAGTGGAGTCGACCAAGTAATTGACTTTTTCATCAAGATTTGCAAATCAAAATGACACCATTTTTATATTGTTGGATACGACCATGCTATGTTTCTTGATGTACAGGTCTCCCTTGCTTCTGACTTTATCTACAACCATATCAGCCGGGATGTAACTTCAATCTTTGGTTATGATTACATATTTAGGCAGGTGAGATGAGACACAAATGTTCCTGGTTATTTTCATATCTTGCTTCTAATTGGAGAAATTAGATTCAATTTTCTTTGCTTTAATATCTGACTTGGTTGTATGATACATTTTCCCCTTCTGGCATTCCCTTCACCTTCATTTCTATAATGATGTACTTGTATCTTGGCATTTGATTCATGTTTGGTTTTTTTGTGTGACAGACTGGTGCAGTTGAACATTTTTTTAACTTAAAAAAATGCAAATATTTGTTTTCTTTAACAGTTCAACTCATTATATCAGATTGGTAAAGAGTACCTACATTGATTTTTCAACTTTCCACCAGCTTTGTGAGAACAAAAATATAATTACTATGAACTACTGTTGACAAAGTATTGTAACACTAACAACTTTATTTTCCAGCAATCTTTATTTCTGTGAATTTGTTTGATAGCGTCGGTTGAGAGGTAAACTGGATTCCAATGGTGTGGTGGCTGCATATCTCGAAGAGATTAAATATGGCCGTTAATTTTATTCTTTCCGCTGAGGTAAAATACTTTTAATAAGTCTGCTCCGGTTTTAGTTCTTTATCCAAATTCTTTTATTCACTATAGTAATTTTATCTTCTTCTCTCCTGCTCCGTTAATTTCTTCGTTTGGCATAAAGAAATGGCCGCGGAATTACTCTCATCGCCACTCCTTTAATAAGGTGTTACTCAGTTATATAAGTTTGTTGTTCGTGGAAATGCATGATTTTGAAGATGATGAGATCCACTTTTTAAAGTTTATTTATATATTGCACAATAAAAAGTTGTCATGGTAATGCACTGGAGGTGCAGAAGTGTTACATGATGGTGGTGGACATCAAAGATAGTATGGCACTTTTAGATTTCAAGATACCATGGGAAAATTTATTGTTAATTTGTGCCCTTCCAATGCCATGAAAGAAAAATATGCGTACAGTCATTTGTGTCTTGCTGATCTTTTAACTTGGGATTCTGAATTTTGATTTTTCAGTTGTAGATTGATCATGTAGGATTAGTGTCTGGAATTTATACTCTGGTGGGGGGCTTGGGGCCTCTTCCTCGTATGTTGGCATGTCTGTACTCTTGACTAGTGACCACATTAAGAATTCGAACCTTAGATGATCCAAATAACCTTTTCAAGGCATGTTTGGGTAACATAAGCGAATATGAGTTTAACTAGGACTCAAGTTTTGAAAATATGTTTTCTTTTTAAATTATAAGCTTGCATGGATGAATTTATATAGTTCGTTCAGGATCATGTTATGTTATTTTTTAGTACAATCTACCCTCTTCATTTCAATAATATTATTTTTAGTTTGAACTGTCCTTTTTTGCTCTAGTCGTGTACTGATGAGTGATGAGTGCGTTACTGTCTTTTAATTAAGTTTAGACATCATGTTTGTGTTAAACTTCACAAATTATTTCATTTGAATTATAATTGTGTTTTAATTATGGGTGAAAACTCTACAGGTTTTATGTGACTGTTTCATAGAAGACAAACCTGAAATTCTTCAGTTCTGTCTGGTGAAAACAGTTACGACTCCACAGCAAAACATCAAAAAGTGTCATACAAGTCTAAATAGTCAGGTGCTCAATATGAGCTTAATACAAAATAGTTTCATCATGCATGCAAAGTGAAATAGATAGTCAGATAGTAGTTGTCCAATTCTCCCATTCCCAATGACTGCCGAAAGAGGAACGTTATGAGTTCAAATGTCTTGGCTAGAGACCAGGTTATGCTCCTCTCCTCCACAGTACCATCTGGTCAGCCTCCGACAATGCATCAAAGTGTTTGTTGATCCGAGTGTTTGTTGTATGATATCACCCTTTCCTTGTATTTCTTCTTGCCCATAATTCAAGTGAATCAAAACAATTATGTAAAATAGATGCATGTGAATCAAGGGTGTAACTGGGGTGGGTGTTATCCTTTTAACCGTCTCATTTAATAAATGGGTACGGTTTTTGTATCTATTTAAAAACAATTAAAAATTATACATGTTTACTTGTACTTGTTTTACTCATTTAATAAATGGGATGGGTACGGGTATTTTGATTACCAAGTTCTACAAAGACCTTGGTACTTGAATTACCATTTTGTGTAGTATGATTGAATTACCGAGTGTGACAAGCCTTAAGACGACATGGGACAACTCGCCTACGAAGGATGTTCTACTTCACACGACTTGCACTGCGCATCTCGTCCTGCACGGCCCTAATGTTTGATTGGAAAATTCATAAGGTACCTTGAACTTGGCACTTGATATTTCTAAATGCAACTGAATAGACATGGGTAACGAAACCGTGTTGATTACTAAACCGTGTATTAACCTTCCAACTCTTCTCGTTTTCTTCAAACGAAATTCCTACTCTTCTAAATCTCTAAATCTTCTATACTCTTTTTTTAATTGTTCTAATTTTGGTGGAAATGAGTTGAGTTTGAGTTAAAACGTAAAATCTAAAGCTACAAGCAGATTGTTTGCATATTTCGTGACTCCTCTACTCTTCATTTCCTAGGCTTTTATAATCTTCTAATGCAGTTAATTTTAGTTCATCAATCATGATAATGACGTTCTCTTTATGGGGGAAAATTCACTATTTTTTTGCAAATTCAGTAATTTCTATGGTTTTAACATTTAATTCTGAAAATAAAGATAACCTCCGTCCTCTTGTTAATCCGCATACACCTAAAGGTACAAGTACTAGGAAAAAATATCTCCAATATGGATGATTTTGTTGAAAGACGAACTGTTGAGGGTACACAAATTGATACTTGTAGACATTATAGGCACGTATATTCGACTAACTCAAATAGAGGAACCGATTATCTAGGTAGACATTTACTTGTATGTAAAGTTAAGTATAATGTAGCATCGATAGTGGATTCATATCAATCGGTTTTAGACACAGTTAGTGGAATTTTAAATTTCAGAAAATATTGTCCAAATAAACTTAGAAAGATAATTGACGATTTCATAATTAAATATGAACTACCATTAAACACGTGAATCTAAAAGCCTTAGGGAAGCAATTCTCTATCATAATTCGTAATTTAAACTATTTTCTAGAAGAAAAAAAACATTTAAAATATTGTATTTGATAAATTTGGTAAAGAAAAATAATCATGATTAGTTATTTTTCATCAATAAACAATATTGTAACATTAACTATTAATGTTTGGATCGATCCAAATACTTATTCTTACTATTGCATAACCGTTCATTATCAAAATGATTCAGTGTTTAATTTTTTTAAAAATATTTTTTAACTATTTTTCATTCATACACTACCAAAGTTATATCTAATTATATTAAAGATGTGATGGTAGTTAATAATCTTGAAAATAAAGTATGTGCAATTGCGTTTGATAATACTACTAATAACAATTCAGCAATACAAATACTTATAAATTATTGTCATCCACCTGTACATGGTTTACTCTTTCATATCAGATGTGTTTGTCATATTTTGAACTTGGTAGTACAAGTGGACTTACCATAATTAAATCTTGCTTAAAAAATGTTGGGAATGCAATTACTTATGTATGTTGCAGTAGTACATTTAGATATCAGGAATTTAGAGAATTTTATGCATATAATAAATTAAACATAAGATGTTTATATTAGATGTCCATCGTAGATATAATTCTACATATGAAATGTTAAAATGTTGTTATCCTTATAATCTTGCAATTACAATCTTTTATAATAAAAAAACAAAGTAAGTCTCCGTTAACCCCGTAGATCGGGATAATTGTAAAATTATGTTAAATTTTATATAAAAAACTACATTTACTGATAGATTAAGTGGACAATATTAATTCACATCTAACATATTTATCTATGAACTTCCCATTACTAGAGAATTTGCGAAATATAGGCAACATGATGGTTTTGTTGAAATTTTAAATATAATAGAAGTTAAGTTTAATAAATATTGGAATCCTCTTCAATTTAGTTTTTCTTTAGATATTATTAGTGATCCTAAATTTAATATGAGTAGTTTACAATTTTCTTATAAGAAAATTTTGCAAATATGAATTACGAAAATTCCCAACATCATTTATTTAGTTGTAAGTTTTTGTTAATCAGATATTTTGAAAAATATGAAAAACTACATAATGTAAATCGAATGGATTCAAATGTTAATTCATCATCACAACCATCTGCAATTGCAATGAATCCAGATGATGACGACTCCAAATGGAATTGGTTAAGTAAAAAATAAATAAAAATTAGTGCAAACTGACACACAAAATGAATTAACTGAATGTTTAAACACTGAAATATATTTAAGTACTGTTGAGTTAAAATCTTATAATGTTTTAGACCGGTGGACAAAAAATTCAAGTATGTTTCCACTAGTTTCTTTAATGACGAGATTTATTATGTCTTCCAACGTCAACTGTGTTGTTAGAATCTGCATTTAATGCAAGTAAACATGTCTTGTCTGACAATAGACATATATTGTCCTACAAGTCTATTGAGATGAGTCTTTGTCTGAAAAATTGAATTGATGTTGCGGATAGAATATAAAACATGAATATTCAAAATAGCAGTGACGATGAATATTGAAGACAAATTAGTTAAACAATTCTGTTAAAGTAGTAGTTTTTTCCTAATAACTTCTAAGGTTTTTTCATTGGTCCTTAGGTTTAACTAGCATCCATGTCTTTTTTACATGTAACAAATATATTGTTTCTCGATTTAAGTGATTAATAAATAAATTAGTTACTTTAGGAAAAAAATAAATTTTATTTGGATCAAGGAGTCGTACTAGGACTGAGGGTGTGGCCGTGCCGTACTCGACTTCGGCAGTAGGACTGGACCGGCACGGTACGATACCCAGGTTTACAACTTAGAGGAATGTTTGCAATGTTTCACGTGTTTTGCATTCTTACCCTTCTTTCAATTTCTTTTCTTTTCTTTTTTAATCTTTCAAAAAAAACTTCTAGAAATCAGGGTTATACAGATTTTGTTTCTCGACGAAAGCAGTGACGTCGTCTGGATTCCCGGAAGCACATTTTATGCTGCCAAAATTATTATCTTTTGCTCTATATTTTCGTTTTGACTTTTGAGCAATTAAAATATGAAACTAAATTTAATCATCGAGAACAGTACGTTTTTATCCCATCTGCCAATTCCGTGGGCTGCCGTCCAACCTTCTAGATTTCATCGGCTTCTAGATTCCAGTTGGACTAATAATAGAATTGATAAAAGTTGGCGTTATTCAACTTTCTAGATGTTATAGTACAAGTGGAAATTGTGGATCCTAGACTATATGTATCTTTTTAATTACAGGTTGGACATTCGAGTCTTGTTTTATAACGTCAAGAATGTCCTACTTTGTGAGTATTTTTGTGATTACAGGTTAGATATTCTAAGTTTTGTTTATAATGTCTGTTTCTGTTCTAGCAATAAAAAAACTTTTTCAATACAACAGGATAAAGAGAAAAAAATTAGAATGGTTAACTAAATTAAAAACAACAAACAACCAAGTAAATCTCAAATTGATACAACATATCTTAACTTTGTTGGTTGTTTTAAAACCAATATTTCATCTCTCCTTTAACTTGTGAATTAAGAAAAGAAAATAGCAACCATTCAAAATTACTTAGAAAAAGAAGAAAAAAACACTAAAGTAGCTGTACGTAACCTGTGTGTATAACACAGCAAAGATATGTAAATAGTTTTTTTTGTATGCTTTTACACAAGCGGTGTTGGTCGATTAATGTAAATAGTTGAATAAATCTTTTTTTCCCCTTCAAGTATCTGCAACGTGCGACGAAAGTACAAGTGAATTCTGCAATGAAACAATTATCCATGTAATATCCAATTTAAGTGGAAACCATTTGAAAGATAAATAGTTAAATTTCATAAACCATCTAATGGTTACTGTTATGATAAGCTCGAGATAGAAAGCCCATGGTTTTGACTAACATGCTCCTCTAGAAACCAGTGAGAAGTTGGTGTACGTACCTACGAGAGTTCCAAAAAATAAGTCAAGAAACTCTCAAGTAAATTCCTGAAGAAATATGTTTCTATTTTCTTCCAACTTCCAAATGAGATAAGATAAGATTTTGGAGGTTCAAGGGATTTCATAGCAACTTGTGAACTAGTTTTCTTTCTATTTTATTCAGATTTTCTGTAAAAGAGATTATTTGAATAATCACATTGTAATTTTCGTTATTCCAAAGTTGGATCATAAGATTTCAAAAAAAAAAAGAATTGAATGATTTTCATTTGTATATTTGTGTACAGAGAAATTAATTTTATTTTGATAAAACAATTGAGGAAATTGTAATTTGAATAAAACAACTGGCTCGACATTTCTTTTCGTATATGGGGTTACTAATAAACAAAAAGGGAATTAAAACTTGATTTCTTTCATCCCATTACTCAACATTTTGTGGTGTTTACAATCACACCGCTCCAAATATAGTAGTCAATCTAAAATATTATGGATTGACCCCTCATTTGTAATGGTTAATTAATGGTCCTTCTATTCTTTGGATGGTTATGGGGACTTGTTGCCCATTTTCTACTTAATTTGCTCTACAATAGTAAGTAACACTGTTAAGTGGGTCACTTAGTTAGTGCTCCCACATTTGATGGATACTTGCAAATAACCCACTTCCAAGTTTCAACTCCAATGCACGTTCACAAAAACAATTTACAATAATAGAAAATTGTTTTTTCTAGGTGAATGTTATAGGAGTGGAAAATGTACGTAAGAAAATAAGCCCTGAATGATGATTTCAGTTTTGGAGGATGTGATTGGTTTGTAACATTACACTACCTAATAAATTTGGGAAGATATGAGTTCTAAGTAGGGATGTCAATTGAGTGGTGTCGTGCACTAATTATGTGATTTATATTTATATATGTAAACTTTATAGGTATATGTCAAATTACTAGATTCTTACTCATGTTCGATCTATTTATAATCGTGTATAATCATGTTTACTTATTTTGTAATCACCGATATTTTATCTCTCCTGTTCACTTGTGGATCAAGAAAAAAAAGGTAACAACCATTCAAAATTACTATAAAGAATCACTTAATAGGTATATGTCAAGTTTGTGTGGACCATAACACAGCACACCTTAGACTATATGACTTGTTCTAGAAGAATTTTTTTCTTTAATTATTTGTTCCTATTTCTTTACACGTGTGGTGTTGGTCAATTAATCAAAACATCATTAATGAATGGACCTATTTTCTCTTCAAGCATCTACAAAATGTTTTGCAATGTACACTCATCTCATGTTCTACGACATGAGATGAGTGTACAAGTTGAATTCTCTAATGAAATCATTATCCATGGAATATCCAATTCATGGAAAATTATTTAAAGATAAATAGTCAACTTTTACAAACCATCTAATGGCTACTATTAATCTAACATACTAAGCTCATGGTTTTGAATAATATGCTCCTCTAGAAACCAGTGGGACGTTACTATAAATCTACGGGTGTTCTAATTTCTAAGTCCAATAAATTCTGAACTAAATTCCTTTATAAAAAAACCCTCTTTCAAGTGAGACGAGATAATTAGGTTTTGGTGGTTTATGGGATGCCATATTAACTTATGGAATAGTTTGCTTTCTACTCAATTTTGATAATGTGATATTAAAAGAAAATACATTTTTTCATAGTGTTGTAATTTGTAAAAGAGATTATTCAAATCGTCGATAGTAATTTTAGATATTTCAAATCACTTCAATTTTATTTCAGAATCGATCGGTTTTTTTTTAATTGTATATTTGTGAACAGAAACATTTTCTTATTTTATATAATTAAAAGCCCTAAAGAAATTGTACAATTCCTACCAAACAACGTGTTGGACATTTGTTTTCGTTTCTATTCGATTAAGAGTAACACACAACAAAAAAAGGATCAAAACTCGTTCGTCCCATCAACTCACTCAGTGATGTGATGTTTACAAATCATATATATAACTCTCCAAAATAGTCAATCTAAAATATAATTAATGGACGGACCACTCATTCATATTGGTTAGAAAATGGTCCCTAAGTAAAGTTCTTTGGACACTAATGAAGATTTCATTGTCAAATTTACGTGAATATTGAGTAATAGTGTAATATTTTTAAGTGGGTTTGTGAGATCTTGAGCATAATCCTAATCCTAATTGTGCCTTAATCTTGTTTAGGTGGAGATTAGGATGGAGTGGAGATGGACGGTTGGGATTGAGAGGGATAGATGAAGGGCTTGGATGGTGTGGATTGGATGAGGGGTGGAGATTGATGGATGGATGGATGGATGGATGGTGAAGATTGGAAGAGGAGGAGATATTTATTTGGTGAGCTCTCTCTCTCTCACTCTCTCCCTCACGTTTCTCTCCCTCTCTCAGTATTGATCTCCGGCAAGCGGTGCTCCGGCGTGTGGTGGAGGAGTTCTTCGGAGTCGTTGTGGTGGTCGGAGGTGAGTTGTGGTTTTGCTAACCCATCCCTCGCGTTTCCTTTTCTCTCTCTCAACCTCACGTGTCCTGTGATCGTGGTGGTAGGATCGGTGGAGGTGTTGGAGTGCTCGAGGGTGTCGAGAAGAGGTGTTGATCGTCGTTTGGACGCGAGGTTCGTCGACGAATCGTGATTTGGGGAGGCGCGCTCGTGGAGGCGTCGTCGTGGTTCTTCTAGGGTCTCTTCAGACCTTCCGGTATGTCAAGCTCACTCACTTAATTATCGTGAGTAGTTGGAAGTCGACGGTAGGTCTTTCGGCTCGTCGCGAGTAAATGTGCAGCAAATTTCACTGCTTGATCGGTCGACCGGTTGGTGCAAACGGTCGACTGTTCGTGAAGAAATTCGGGTTCTGCCTCAAATCGGTCGAACGATGCCTGTGGGGCGATCGACTGATTGTGCATTGGAGGCAGGCCTGGTGAGTTTCGGTCGACCGGGTCCCCTTTGCCGGTCGACCGTGTGCACTGTCTTAAGTCGGTTGGGGGCGTAGACCATCTAAACGGTCGACCGCTCGTTGATTTTCGTCCGACCGTGACTTAAGTGAGAATAGTGGTCGGTTCGACCGAATGAGGGTTCGGTCGACCGGACTTGTGCGCTGAGCGTGGGGAACGCTATGGAGGAATTCGGTCGACCGAGATTTGCTCGGCGTTCGACCGAATTTATGGCGCGAGTGAGGGATTATTCCCTGGACAGATTCGGTCGACCGAGATGTGCTCGGCGTTCGACCGAATTCGTTGTGGATTTGAGGGATCTTTCCCTGGTGACTTTCGGTCGACCGGGCCCCTTTTGTCGGTCGACCGATTGGTCGTTTTGTTCGTTGAACCGGGAGTTGACCATCTAAACGGTCGACCGTCCCTTGATTTGGGTTCGACCGAACGAGTGTGGTGTTGGGAATCGGTCGACCGATGGAGTGCCGGTCGAAGTGGATTGCCCTGTATTTGCTTGATTCGGTCGACCGGGACTTTTGGTTCGGTCGACCGTTTGTGTTCTGTTTTGCACTATGGAGGTGTTGTGGTTGTGGTCGTCCGTGTGGGGCGTGTGGTGTGCCGATGTTCTTCCGACAAGTGTTTTAGGGTGCACGAGTGTTGCGGTGGTTGGTTGAAAATAGACCTGGAGCCCCGTAACTGTGTGAGAGTTATGGTTGGTTGAAAATAGACCTGGAGCCCAGCTAGTCTGTACGGAGTTGGTTGAAAAAGACCTGGAGCTCCGTAGTGCGTTCGGGTTGGTTGAAAATAGACCTGGAGCCTGAGCAGGGACCGCGTGTAGGGGTTGTTTGAAAAAGACCTGGAGCCCTTAGACGTTTGGGTTGGTTGAAAAAGACCTGGAGCCCTTGGTCGTGTCGTGGTAGTTGCGGTTGGTTGAGATTAGACCTGGAGCCCAGCTTGGTGACGAGTGTGTGTCGCGGCGGTTGGTTGAGATTAGACCTGGAGCCCCGTGACTGTGGTGGGTGCGTGATGCATTGCATACATTGCATCATATGTCTTTCATTTAGATTATTTTTATATAAATAAATGCTACTAAGGTATTGTTTTGAGCAATTGTGCAGAATTCAGGAGTTACAATACAATTTACCAATATTCGAGCTAAAACGCGTGCAATGGACTTAGATGGATCACAAAGACCAATTAGATAGAGGTTCAAGCTCAAGTTGAAGTCCAATTGATTGCATAAGAAACCAGGGACCTGATCGCAAATTAGAAGGACTAAAAGTTATTTTGGAGGAGTATTCAAGAAGAAATCAAATTCGGATCTCCAAAGATATGCAATAATTGATTTCTACGCGTGGAGGCCACCTACAACATACCAAAAACACACCCACAAAAGCACGAATTCATCTGGACCATCCATGCGGCGGAATCGCCGCATCTAACGGTCAATATGCGGCGGAATCGCCGCTCGGGTTGCGATCCGTGCCTCCCAATTTCGTCCACTTATGTAATCACATGTGTCCTTCCTGATGCATACTTAGGGTTTCTTGTATCGGCTATAAATAGCCCCGAAATTGTGTTGTGAAAAAAACTTTTTTGTATTACATTATATGCAATAAAATTCTGCCCATTTATTTCTCCATTGTCTTTTTCTTTTGTAAGCTTAGTTTTAGATTAATATTTCATGTTCTTAATTTCAGTAGAGTAAAATAATTTAGTTGTTCTTTATTCTTCTCTTAGAATAATTTGTTGTATGTTTAGAATAATTGTATTTGTTTTCGTAGATCGTAGTTTAGTATAATATTTCTTTCTTTTTGTTTTCATAGTCTCTCGATGATCTCCATGAACACTTCTCCTCATCTTCTCCCCATGGGTTTCTAAAACCCTCCAAAGGGTGGGGGTGACGGATTTAGGGTTAGAGAAGAGAGATCGTTTTTATTTTAATTTCTTGTTAGTGTTTTGATCATATGAGTTTTTGTTAAATCAATTATCATATGATGCTTAATATCTCACTTGATTTATAATAATTTTCGTAATCTCTAATCTAACTTAAAGATTCATAACTCCCACCCACTGGACTCTCATCCATAGTTATTTCTTCTTAGTTTTTGTTCTTGTTGTTCTTGCTTTAGAAAGATAAAAAAAATAAATCCAAAAATCTCAAACCAACACTATTTCTCTTTTGCTTTCCTTAATCAAAGAAAATCACAAAAATATAAGAATCTCTCCCTCCTTGTGTTCGACCCGTACTTGCCACCGCTTCAACGCGGCCGTGCACTTGCGGTATAAATAAAAATCTCAACAAGTTTTTGGCGCCGTTGCCGGGGAGACGACGAGAATTTTAAGTTTTTTTGTGATTTCGTTTTTTTTGTTTTGTTTGTATTTTGGTTTTTCGCGATCTAACGTTTTCTCTGTGCTTTTCAGGAAGTAGTAGAGAGGACACAAAAATCCGGAGACCATCCGATCTGAACGGGCGGTGAAATCACCGCATCACAAGTAGAGTTTGCGGCGGAAACGCCGCACGGGTTGAATATCGGAGTCTGAAATTTCTCCGGAGCGCGGCTCATCTTTGGGTGGACGCGTAGAGCACTGGAAATTGTCGAGAGCGGGCGGCGAACCCGACTGAGCGTGCGTAGGTAACATTTGTTGCCTTTTCCTCGTAATTTCCATTGTCGGAAAATTTCCTTTTTGGTAGAATTGCATGTGTAGGGAAAAACTTCCATAATTGGCACTAATTCAACTTGTGACCAAAAATTTTGCAAAATTAGAAAGGCCTTAGTGCATGCATCATTTAAAGATTTTCTCGCATTATGTATGCTAAATTTTGCAAATCAATTCATTGTTGAAGAGTGCTGGAGGCAAGGTACGTGCGCGGTTTGATTGATTGCATTTAAGCATATAATTTAGTTTGCATACAACCTTGCAATTGTCCCCCACTAAAGACCAATGTTTGACTATCTCTGTTAGATTTAAGTTAAACTATCTTAAGGGCAACTCCGTAGGAAAAGATACGGTGGGGATTTCATCACCCTTCCGTGGGCCACAAATAACAATCCCAAAGTGTCACCCAAGCCTTAATTAAAATCAATTAGACATTGGCCCCTAAGGATTCAGACTCAATTAAGGAGAAGATTGGTTTGACTTGCTATGACTTGAAGCTGATCGAATTTAATTTGGTGTCTAGAAAGTATTTTTGTGTTGACGTAAGTCTTCCAAGAGAAGTGGTTGTCTAATTGGCACCGACTCTGTCGGAAGCGCCCCCACTAGATATACACGGCCTGGCCAAGTTGATTTGATTAGTGAGGGAGGTGAATCAAGCGAATCAATTCGACTCAACCAGTTAGGAGTCGTCTAGACTTAAGCTACACTAGGTCTAGGATTGTTTGAACCGTGCTTGTTTAGGAAACTTCTGACCAACCCTCTCATCTATCTTTTAGAGTTAAGTTTCCCTTCTCATCTGAGTCTTCTTTCTCTTCTCACCTCAATTCTCTAGATTAGGATTCCTTTCTCATCTTTCCCCCTTCTATTGTTTGTTTCCTTTTGTTTTTCTTTTTCTTTTTTTTTGAAAAAAAATATATATAAAAAAAATCAAATAGTAATTGATTCTTGAATTTGAATTTGGAATTTAAATTTCGAATTTGAATTCAAAAATTAATTCAAACCGGTGCACTCAGATTTGGGTTCGGGACTTGAGCAATCGACTCTCACGAGTTTATCTAGATTCCAGTCTAGAGCTTAGCCCCAATCCACCTGTTGCACCACCTCACCCGGATCCAATGGGTGAGAATGTAGTGGACCAACCTGTTGCACCACCTATGACTCTGAGGGATCGGTGCTACCCAACGATGGCTGCTCAGCCATCGTGCATCGTTATGCCCACCATACCGGGTCGCGACTTCGAACTCAAGGCACAATACCTGAGTATGTTGCCCAAGTTCACCTCTAAGGAAGATCCATATCTCTTCCTTAGAGAATTTGAGGAAATCTGCTCCCTTATGCTATACCAGCATATCCCTGAGGAGGCAGTGCGTCTTAAATTTGTGCCTCTAGCACTGAAGGACGACGCTAAAAAATGGCTATATAGTCTAGCCGAAAGATCCATTAGGAGTTGGGCTGAGTTTGTTCAAGTGTTTTTAAAGAAATATTTCCCCAACCATAAGACTATTAGGATTAGGAATGAAATTTGTGCATTCGTTCAATCTGAGAGCGAGCCATTCTATTCCTATTTGGAAAGATTTAAGCACATTCTGACCCAATGCCCTCATCATGGAATTCCAAGATGGCAATTGTGCCAAATTATCTATGAGGGATTGACACCTACATCTAGAGTTATGCTAGAATTTGTAAGCCAAGGAAGCTTTATGTCCAAAAATGAGAATGATGCTTGGACTTTTCTTGAAGACTTGACTAATAATAGTATGTAATGGGACACTGCTAGGGCACCGACCAACCCAAGTATTGGATCTAGAATAGCAAATCAATCCAGATCAGGTGTCTTAGCTGTAGATGCTTCTATAGCTGCTGAAGCGAAATTAGTCACCCTTATGCGTAGGATGGAAACTCTAGAGCCTCAAACCCGACCCCTAGTAAATCAAATCTCTTCTGTTTCTTGCTCTAGGTGTGGTCAAACTGGTCATGTTTTGGAGGAGTGTGCACACATTTCTTCGGACATGGAACAAGTTAATGCTGCATTTAATCGTCCTAGGAATGACCCTTATTCGTCAACCTATAATCCAGGGTGGCGCAACCATCCCAATTTTCATGGAGCCAAGGGAATTCAAATCTTGCACCCATTCCTCAGCAAGGCCAACCATTTAGACAACAAATGTACTCAAACAACAACAACAATAATAGTGATGGGCGATTAACTGATTTGGAAAACTTAATGAAAACATTTGTTCAAACAACTACTCAATCTTTTCAAAAGCTAGAGACTCAAGTAAGTCAATTAGCACAAGTTGTAGGTGAAAGAGAAAGAGGAAGATTCCCAAGCCAACCCGAGGTGAACCCAAGAATTAACAATCCACATAATCAACATATGACATATCAACCACATCAACATATGTCATATCAACCACCTCAACCATTTAATCTTCAATCATTCAATCCTCAATACATTAGGCCTCCACCTAATGTACCACATAATGCACCACCTCCTATTGTGAACAATAACAACAGACCAGTTCATATGGTTCAAGAAGAAGAGCAAAATCAACACATTAATGCTATACTTACATTAAGATCTGGAAAATCTGTTAATAACAATGTCACTCACCCATTGGCTAATGAGCCTAATAATCATGTCACACCTGAGCCATCCAATGAGCCACCAATTCAATCTCAGGAACCAATTGAAATTGAACCCACTGAACCTGAAAGAGTATTCATTCCTAAAGCACCATTCCCTAATAGACTTAATAAGAATCATACAAATCAAATGGAGAAAATGTTGGAAGTCTTTAAGCAAGTAAATGTAAACATCCCTTTATTAGAAGCTATTCAACAAATTCCACCTTATGCAAGATTCTTAAAAGACTTATGCACCAAGAAAAGGAAAACACAAGTACCAAAAAGAGCATTCTTAACTGCAAATATAAGCGTTGTGTTAACCCAACCCACACAAATCAAATATAAAGACCCTGGTTGTCCAACTATTTCATGTGTAAATTGGTAACACATTAATCAATAGGGCCTTGCTGGATTTGGATGCTAGTGTTAATATGCTTCCCTACTCTGTATATAAAGAATTGGATATAGGAGACCTTAAACAGACTAGGACCACACTCCAATTGGTTGATAGATCTGTTAAGATTCCTAGAGGTGTGGTTGATGATGTTCTGATCAAAGTGGGTGAATTCATATTTCCTGTGGACTTTGTTGTCTTAGACACGGAGCCTGTTGCTAACCCTAGCAATCAAATTCCTGTGATCTTAGGAAGACCTTTTTAGCCACTTCCAATGCCCTAATCAATTGTAGGAATGGATTGATGAAATTGTCATTTGAGAATTTGACTGCTGAGCTAAATATTTTTAACTTAGGGAAACAACCTGGAATTTTCTCTGATGAATCGAGTGAATTGAATTACATTCAGGATTGTAGTGAAGATGAGTTGATTTCGGATTACTTAAATTTCACCCAATTGGATGAAGTTGATTTTCAAAAGAACCTGAGTGGTGAGGCCACAATTTGTGACCAAATCAATCATATAGGTTCGAATCGATCTTCACCCAATTGGTCAGCCTTAGGTGGACTTTTAGCCGAACCAAGACCTCAATCCAAACCCTCACTACAAGAACAACCATCACTAGAGTTGAAGCCTCTCCCTACTACACTAAAGTATGCATTTTTAGGACCCTCATCCACCCTCCCAGTTATCATAGCATCGAATTTGACCCCCAACCAAGAGAAGGAATTGTTGAGAGTCCTCAGTAGGAATAAAGAAGCTATTGGATGGACCATGGCCGATATCAAGGGGATTAGCCCATCTATAGTCCAACATAGGATCCATTTGGAAGATAATACTCAACCCCGTAGGGATCCGCAAAGGCGGCTTAACCCGGTCCTAACTGAGGCGGTCAAAAAGGAAATACTTAAGTGCTTGGACAATGGAATTATATACCCTATATCCGATAGTGCTTGGGTTAGTCTTGTTCAGGTTGTCCCTAAGAAATCTGGAGTTACTGTAGTTGAGAATGAGCTTAATGAGTTAGTCTCAACCCGTATCCAAACCGGTTGGAGGATTTGCATTGACTACAGGAAACTGAATTCTGCAACCCGTAAGGACCATTTCCCTCTTCCTTTCATAGATCAAATGTTAGAACGGTTGGCCGGATATGAGTATTATTGTTTTCTAGATAGATATTCCGGCTATAACCAAATTCCTATCGCTCCTGAGGATCAGGAGAAAACTACCTTCATGTGCCCATTCGGCACGTTTGCTTTCCGTCGCATGCCATTTGGCTTGTGCAATGCTCCTGCCACATTTCAAAGATGTATGGTTAGCATCTTCTCTGATATGGTGGATAATTTCATGGAAATTTTCATGGATGATTTCTCTGTCTTTGGTCCCACTTTTGCCAATTGTTTGAACCATTTGGAATTAGTACTAGTAAGGTGTAAGGAGAAGAACTTGACCTTAAATTGGGAAAAATGTCATTTCATGGTTAAGAATGGAATAGTGCTTGGTCACATTGTGTCTAAGGATGGCATTCAAGTGGATAAAGCCAAGGTGGATTTGATTAAGCATCTCCCTCCACCAACAAATGTCAAAGAGATTTGTTCATTTTTAGGGCATGCTGGATTCTATCGAAGGTTTATCAAGGACTTTAGTAAGGTGGCTAGACCATTGACTGGATTATTAGCGAAGGACTCTAAGTTTGAATTTTCTGATAAATGTTTGGAGTCATTTAACCATCTTACGAGGGAATTAACGTCGGCACCCATTATTCATTCACCCGATTGGACCCAACCCTTAGAGATAATGTGTGATGCATCGGATTACGCCATAGGAGCGGTGTTGGGTCAGAAAATTGAAAAGAAACCTCACGTGATATATTATGCTAGTAAAACATTAAATGATGCCCAATTGAACTACACGGTAACTGAGAAAGAATTTCTAGCAGTCATTTTTGCCTTGGAAAAATTTCGACAATATTTGATAGGCACACATGTGATTATTTACACGGATCATGCGGCCATAAGACATTTAGTGAACAAAAAGGATGCCAAGACGTGTTTATTGCGTTGGATCCTACTACTGCAAGAATTTGATGTCGAAATCCGTGATAAAAAGGGTTGTGAAAATGTAGTCGCCGATCACTTGTCTAGAATTCCTCTTAGCCCAGTGAATAACACACCAGTGAATGAAAACTTTCCGGATGAACAAATTATGGCTGTGTCTGGCGAACCATGGTTCGCCGATATAGTCAACTTCTTAGTAACTGGTGTGACCCCGACTGAATGGTCTAAGAACGATCAAGCCAAATTTAGGTCCCTATTGAAGAATTTTTATTGGGATGACCCATATCTTTTCAAATATTGTTCGGATCAAATCATTAGGAGATGTGTTCCTGAGGAGGAATTTGCAAGTGTTCTATCTTTTTGTCATGACCAAGCATGTGGAGGACATTTTGGAGCTAAGAAAACCGCGGCCAAAGTTTTACAGTGTGGATTTTATTGGCCCACCCTATTTAAAGATGCATTTGCATTTTGTAATTCTTGCTCTAGATGTCAAATGCTAGGAAAACTCTCTCGTAGAGACATGATGCCTTTGCACCCTATTCTCATAGTTGATATCTTCGATGTTTGGGGCATCGATTTTATGGGCCCGTTTCCAATGTCTTTTGGGAAGGAGTATATCTTGCTAGCTGTGGACTATGTGTCCAAGTGGGTTGAGGCTATCCCCACAAAATCCAATGACAACAAAGTTGTTGTCAAATTTCTGAAGGAGAATATTTTCTCCTGATTCGGTACTCCACGTACCATTATCAGTGACCGGGGTACTCATTTTTGTAATCGATCATTTGAAGCTTTGATGAGAAAATATTCCATAACTCATAAGTTAGCTACCCCGTATCACCCTCAAACAAGTGGACAAGTTGAGGTCTCCAATAGACAAATCAAGCAAATTCTGGAAAAAACGGTTAATGCCTCACGTAAGGATTGGTCTGTAAGAATTAATGATGCGTTGTGGGTCTATCGGACCGCTTTCAAGACCAATTTAGGAATGCCCCTTACCGGTTAGTCTATGGAAAAGCGTGCCACTTACCGGTCGAATTGGAGCATAGAGCCATTTGGGCTATTAAGCAACTGAATATGGATTTAGAGGCAGCCGGTAATGCTCGAAAATTGGATTTAGTTGAGCTTGAGGAAATAAGAAATGAGGCTTATGAGAATGCTAAAATTTATAAGGAAAAGACCAAGGTTTTTCATGATAAATCCATCGCTAGGAAATCTTTTTCTCCTGGACAATTGGTCCTTCTCTATAACTCTCGCCTTCATCTCTTTTCCGGCAAACTCAAGAGTCGTTGGACCGGCCCTTTCATGATCAAAACCGTTTTCCCTCATGGAGCGGTCGAGATCAGTAATCCGGAGAACGGTGAAAACTTTAAAGTTAACGGGCATCGATTGAAGCCCTACTTAAATCGTCCCTCCAATGTTGCAGAGGAAGTCGTGTTTTTACACGCAATTCCTCATTCTGAATAAGTTTTAGTTTATTTCTCCAAAAAAAATTAAAAAAATTAAAAAAATTGGTACATGACTTATTTTGGAAAACGGTGGAAGTACATGACTTATTTTTCTAAATCTAACGTATACCACTTTAGCAGTATTCTATCACCATGGTGTTTCCTGAGAAGAACTTCCACCCGCTGCTTGTTAGTGATCAAAACGGCACCCACTTTTACGATGAAATCATAGCACGGAGTTGGAGCTACTTGGTCCATAATAACAATGATGTGTACTGCCCTAACTTAGTGGAGGAGTTCTATAGCAGTATCACTAACATAGACCTGGACAGTGGGTACATTTTACTGAATTGGAGAAACAAAGTCTGGGCGATTGACCTCAACATCATCTCCAACTTGACTGGCATACCACAAGGGGCCTCCACTTTGTCATCCGAGGAACTCAATTTCTATCAGTCACTCATGGGACCAGATTGTGTGCTTAGCCGTGATCGGGGTATCAAGGGCACATCCATGTACCAGAATGTCTTTACAACATGTAGGTGGGCATGCCAAAATGTCACGAGTAATACCCACAACACTTCTTTTCGCACTGTTGAGATGGGCATCGTTCAGTCCCTGATGACCCGTGATCGCACTTACTGTATGTGCCGACGGCTTCTGACCACCAATGCAGAAGGCCACCAACGCAACTCCCAACCTCTGCCATGCCTTGTCACCACTATCTGCAAGCACTTCATGGCTTATGAGTCTTTCTGGGTGTACGAAGCCGACATGCTCCCTTGTACGGTGGAACGAGAGACATCCTCCTACCGTGGCACTATAGCAGACCTGTGGACACCTCCAGAAATGGAGGATGCTATGCAATCAAGTGAGTCGTCTGAAGACTCCACAACATTCTGGGCTCAGTCAACCCCAGAAAACTCTAACGAGCATAGGTCCCGGATGTGGGGCGGGATGAAGCGCCTCAATAGCAAACTGAACAAAGCACTCTCCGACTGTGGAGAGTCGTCATCCCGAAGGCGATAACTTTATTTTTCTTGCATGTCCTATATTATTTAATTTTGCATACATTGGGGACAATGCATGGAATAGGTGTAGGGGGTGACTAGTTATCTACCTATCTGTTTTATTTTTATCTCTCTTACCAAACAAAAATAAAAAAAATAAAAAAAATTCAATGTTTCATGACATAGCTTAAGATCGAACTACCAAAACCCGAGTACAAATTGCATTGAGTTTTTGTTCCTTATTATATAGTTCTGCTTGTAGAAACTACGACATAAATCTAAGTTCCAAAGAAATAACCTATTGCCCTTTAAGACATGTATGCACTTAAATTGGATGAATCAAATCTTTGAAGTGGTTGATAAAAAGCAGAGGTTGAGGAAAATATACCGGGAAGTGTGGACTTCTAATAGCAATTAAGCCTTGAGGAAAATAAAAGTAAAAATTAATGAATAAAGTGAGGAAAGCACATTCTGCAAAATAATTACAAAAGCCCAAGCCTTTGAGTCACTGGTCCGTAGGGGTATCTTGAAACCCGGTAACTTGAGTCTGCCAGCTCGGGATTATCGACCAAACTCGCTACACGAATGCAAAAAGGGTAAAAGTGTCAAAAAGCAAATGTGTTGAATCACGGAAGAAAAGAAAAAAATATATATATAGTACTCAAGGCCCAAAGCTAAAAGAATGATCCATGTCATGGTTGATCCAAATGATACTTCACCACCAGAGGATGCGTGCAAAATAATTTAAGTGATATCATGTGTAGAAGGGTTAGTGGTGTGAATGTTGGAGGAACAAAGACCAAGTCAAACTTTTTATAAGTTAGATTTGTATAATGAGCATGCAAGAATTCTAAGTGAGATGTATAAGGTTGAGGTGGAGATATCGAGAGCTATTAATGAAATATTGAATTAAGACTTTGTGGGTGTGTCAACTGAAAACCCTCACGAGACAAAACTCGTCCTCTAAGGAAACTTGGAGGTTTAAAGGCTTGTTGCACATGCTAAGTGCAACCGTGATTCCTACGAAAGTGAGTTAGGATTTCCCTGCTTCCATACTTTTAGTTTTCATGTTTTGTTTTGCTCGAGACTAGCAAAATCTAGGTGTAGGGGTATTTGATGCATTGCATACATTGCATCATATGTCTTTCATTTAGATTATTTTTATATAAATAAATGCTACTAAGGTATTGTTTTGAGCAATTGTGCAGAATTCAGGAGTTACAATACAATTTACCAATATTCGAGCTAAAACGCGTGCAATGGACTTAGATGGATCACAAAGACCAATTAGATAGAGGTTCAAGCTCAAGTTGAAGTCCAATTGATTGCATAAGAAACCAGGGACCTGATCGCAAATTAGAAGGACTAAAAGTTATTTTGGAGGAGTATTCAAGAAGAAATCAAATTCGGATCTCCAAAGATATGCAATAATTGATTTCTACGCGTGGAGGCCACCTACAACATACCAAAAACACACCCACAAAAGCACGAATTCATCTGGACCATCCATGCGGCGGAATCGCCGCATCTAACGGTCAATATGCGGCAGAATCGCCGCTCGGGTTGCGATCCGTGTCTCCCAATTTCGTCCACTTATGTAATCACATGTGTCCTTCCTGATGCATACTTAGGGTTTCTTGTATCAGCTATAAATAGCCCCGAAATTGTGTTGTGAAAAAAACTTTTTTGTATTACATTCTATGCAATAAAATTCTGCCCATTTATTTCTCCATTGTCTTTTTCTTTTGTAAGCTTAGTTTTAGATTAATATTTCATGTTCTTAATTTCAGTAGAGTAAAATAATTTAGTTGTTCTTTATTCTTCTCTTAGAATAATTTGTTGTATGTTTAGAATAATTGTATTTGTTTTCGTAGATCGTAGTTTAGTATAATATTTCTTTCTTTTTGTTTTCATAGTCTCTCGATGATCTCCATGAACACTTCTCCTCATCTTCTCCCCATGGGTTTCTAAAACCCTCCAAAGGGTGGGGGTGACGGATTTAGGGTTAGAGAAGAGAGATCATTTTTATTTTAATTTCTTGTTAGTGTTTTGATCATATGAGTTTTTGTTAAATCAATTATCATATGATGCTTAATATCTCACTTGATTTATAATAATTTTCGTAATCTCTATTCTAACTTAAAGATTCATAACTCCCACCCACTGGACTCTCATCCATAGTTATTTCTTCTTAGTTTTTGTTCTTGTTGTTCTTGCTTTAGAAAGATAAAAAAAAATCCAAAAATCTCAAACCAACACTATTTCTCTTTTGCTTTCCTTAATCAAAGAAAATCACAAAAATATAAGAATCTCTCCCTCCTTGTGTTCGACCCGTACTTGCCACCGCTTCAACGCGGCCGTGCACTTGCGGTATAAATAAAAATCTCAACAGTGCGGCGGTTGGTTGAGATTAGACCTGGGGCCCCGTACCTGCGGTGTGTGCTGTGGTTGGGTGAGAGAGCCCTGGAGCCCAGCCTGGTGGTGATGCTTTTCTTGTTTAGTAGAATTGCATGCTAGGGTGCCTTTTCATTTCATGCATTTAGAGTTTGGCATACGGGGTTTCCTTCTGGAAACTCAGGCATTGTTGCATGTTTACTTTCAGGCCGTGATCGGCGTTAGGGGGTGGTGACCGAGGAGAGGAGTGCTGCTACCGGATCCAGCTTTCTCTCAGTTGAGGTCGTGTGATTACTGCTTCCTTTGTATATGCTTTTGATGTAATCACAACTTTTGTATACTCTGATGTTCGGATATATATATTATATATATGTTGGTGCACCTGTGTTCCTTTATTTGCGTAATATCCTCTGTTGATTGAGTGTTTATAAATTTTAAAATTTTCCGCTGCTTTGAGGATGTTACAGGGTTACTTAGTGAATTGGTGCTTTTAGAGAGTGGCTTGTGAATTGTGATGCTTAACTACTTCCAACTTTCATGCACGTTCACAAATGAATGCCTGTTTTTTTTTCTAAATTAATTGAAATTTGTTGAAAATGTGTCTCAAATCAGATATAAAGCGGATTCATGTTTGTTTACAAAAGGTATATGTTAGGAAACACAAATCACACAATATGGCACAAATCGAAAATAGCAAACACAGAACAATCAAACCACAAACGATAGAATTTACGTGAAAAACTCTTCCTCAATGCGAGAAAATGAAAAGGCATAACTTACAATCGGAAAAAGGAACGGAGCTTAGATGAATGATCTCCAAAAAAAAGAATCTCATTTCAAAAACCCTAATCGTCACACTCAAAATCTCTCTCTCTCTCTCTCTCTCTCTCTCTCCCTCTCTCTCGAAAAAGACTATTATAAAAGGTCCTAAACCCTTAAGAGGTATAAGGACTATATATAAGGAGGCTAAATGGGGGTGAATTAAGGTTAGAAAATACCCTAAAATGCCCTCACATAGGCCTATCAAATCTGGACACCACACGATATGGTGACACGATTTATACACAACTTTACACTAATTTATTTATATTATTGAAATGATTTATTATGATGATTTGCGAAGATACAAATATAAAATAATTGGTATACGATTTGACACGACTACAACACAATTACACGATATGTTGTTTATTTACACAAACTGCATTTTTTATTTGATAATCAATTATTTTTTACTTGATAATGGTCAAACAAGATGTTATTTAGAACAAAAAATGTCAATATAACATGTCTCTTAACTATTTTCAATCTAAACATAATAGTCTTTTTCAATTTGTGTCATACAAGATAAGACGAAATCCTGTCACGACTGCAGAACTGTCTGACACGATAATACACGAACACGACACGATTGACATTTATACTGGCCCGCGTAGGGTTGTGGCCAAAAAACCGATTGACTAGTCTGGTAGACCAATTGACCACTTTGGACTACTGGAGTTCCAATAGCTAAACTGATCGACCACTTTGATTTTGTGTAGTTTTTCAAGGCAACTTAGCAGTATAGATAAAGAGGAAAGACTCACGAAAGAAGCAAAACTACATTTAGTGGTAGATCACCTATAGGGTGTTTAATCGAACTCCAATAAGTTTTTGTGGTTAGGTTCTTAATTATCCATTCTTTAGGAAGTTAAGGGAGTTTCTTTCCTATCATTTGAGTACGTGATTTTATGTTTTTGGAAATTTTTCTTTGTATGCCTACAAACACGGTGGAATTTCTAGGGTTTTGGGTGAATAATTGCGACCACATTAACAATACCACACATGCATAATTGTAACAAACATAGGATGCACATTCACATATGGACACAACACAAAAGGGTGTGTTAAGATTTATTCTACGGGGAGAATTAGTCGTGGAAGGTCGAGACAAATCCTATGACGATTAGTAACTAATACGCGGGATTTGAGAAAGCCAATGGTTTTGTATCATATGCTTCTCTAGAAACCTACCAGAATTCTAACTCCCCAGCAAAGTTTTAAAAACCGAACCGGACCGGACGGTTCGACCCGGTTGAACCGGAAACCGATGGTCCAACGGTCGGCTTAGTTAAAAAACCAAACCTGTCAGCGAACCGCCCTGAACCAGATTGAACCTCTTTGGACAGGGTCGGACCGGTTGGTCAAACCGAATATAAAACTATTTCAGATTTCATTTTCCTACATTTTTAGAATCAGAAAATATTGAGGAATTTTTGCAATTAGTCCAAATACCCAAATTCCAAACAAAACTCCACAGTCCACACCCATAACCCATCTTGCATAACAAAAATCCACACCAAACCCTAGCCGTCCCTCCTCCGGTGCCGCCCATTCTCCGGTGATGCCACTCCTCCGACGTCGCCTCTGCTCCGGTGCTATCACTCCTCTGACGTCGCCACTCTTCCAGCGTCGCCCCTCCACCGGTGTTGCCACTCCTCCGACGTCGCTCCTCTTCCGACGTTACCCCTCCTCAAGGTTAGTCAAATTGTTACAAAATGATGATAAAAAACTACATTTTTTCTTCTTCATTTTGGATGCAAAAATATATATCAGAGATTTTACTTTGATAGATATAAATGTTCTCTTCCATATTTTAGGACATGTCAACTTATATGGAAGTGACGGGAGAGAATAAAGCTTACTATAAAACTTTGGATTGAATTAGAAGATATAAAACTTACCATAGATATACATATATATAACTTATGGAGAGCAACCAAAAGTTGAAGAAGCCATACTGGAGTAATACAATCCTGGGTGTTTACATTTGTTGCTTTGTTCATGTTGTACAAGTTATTATCTGTTTTCATCTTTCAAAGCACAAAAGGAACTTCTTATTGTTTCTTTTGTTTAGAAAATGAAACTAAAAAAGGTGTTACTGAACAGAGCAGGGAAGTCGTGGGGGTTCTTTTTGGTTGCTCAAGTATTATCTATTTGTTATTTAATATGTTACATTGTTTGTTTCTTTGTTGTTGAGTTGTAGTTTAGTGAAATGGAAGATGAACATGAGACTCCCAATCCTACTTCAACAATACAAAATTCAGTTCGTAGAAAAACAAATATTGCTTGGGCACATTGCACATTAGATAGGGTAGGTACAAAATGTAATTAGTGTAAGAAAATGTAATTACTTCAAATTATTTGGGTGTTTAGTCAAACTTGTAGTGCTTCAGGTTGTGAGCGCAATTGGAGTTTGTTCGAAAGAATTCATACAAAGAGGCGGAATAGGTTGGAGCATACAAGACTAAACAATCTTGTTTACGTTAATTCCAATCTTCATTTGAGTTTGCATCCAATCTTTTTCTTTTTCTTTTTGAAAATGCTTATTACCTTATTGTACTCTTACACAATGTAGGGAACGAGATGTAAAAGATAGAAATTTGGATCCAATATCTTTTGACAACATGAAGCTATTTGATGGTTGGGTTGATGAACCACAAGTCACTATTGAAGATCTCGAATGTTTGTTGGAAGAAGTTCACATTGAAGATCCCATAGAAGACGTGGATTAGAGATCAATTTGATGCTATCTTATTTGTGCATCCAATGTCTTTTGACATGAACTTATTTGTGCTTCAAACCGGTTTTCATTTGTGTTTTAAACCGTTTCAAATCAGTGAATATCTAATATCTTTTGACATGAACTTATTTGTATTTTATATCATGAATTATTTTCAACGTTTGGTTACTTTGGTATGTATATTTTAATTTTTGAATGATTTAAAAGAAATCGATTCAAACCGGTCTGACCACCGGTCCGACCATTAGTATTTATTCGGTACGGTCCTACTTCGATTCGAAAAAAATGCTGACGTCAACACCGGTCCGACAGTGGTTGGATCACGTTGAACCAAAACCGAAGCTTTACCGGTTCAATGACCGGTTCGGTTTTTAAAATCTTGCTCCTAAGTCCAACAACAAATCTTATTTATATTACTTTAAAAGAAATGCCTAATTTTATACTCTTCCAAATGACAGCCTAACAGGAGTTATAGTGTTGGTGGTTGAGTGATGCTATAGGTACTTAGAGAATAATTTTTTTGTCCCGGGGGATGGTGAGGGGTGTTCCGGAGAGTCGGTTATTTAAAAGAGATCTTGGTTCAAATTCCTGTACCGCATGTTAATTTTCCCCGGTGAAAGCAGTGTGTGCCACCTCGGGGTTTATAACCAGGTCGGCGTCCAAAGGGCGGTAGTCCGGTGAGTTCCTCAGAAATAATTAAAAAAACGTAGAGAATAGTTATTTACTTAAAATTTTCTTTTATTCACTTCACATTGGTTTGTGATTTCATGGGCAAAAAGGATCATTAAGAGCATCAGTAATGGGGGGTCGTGCGCCCCCACTACCCCCCACGACCTGGGCATCAGGTCACGGGGGAGACGACCGGGTCGTCTGATTTTTTTATTGTTTTTCGTATATTTTTTTGATTTGATTTTTTTAAATTTTTGTATGAATCTTTTTTTTTTGAAAATACGTTTTATAATTGTTTTGATTTTTATTTTTTAAATTTTAATTTTTTTCCAAGATCGATCCCGAAATGATGTGGATGAGAGAGATATGTTGTGGTGGATTGTGGTTAAGATGTGAATAGTGGAGGAAAGAGAAGAAAGTGGGTTGAGGAGAGAGAAAGCTGATGTGGGAGAGAGAGAAAGTTGATTTGGAAGAGAGAGAAGAAAGAGAATGCTCATGACCAGGTCGTCGGGTCATGGTTACGGATGGTCTAAAGGCTAGGGCCGAAGTTTCTTAATTTTTGCAAGTTTTCAAAGAAATAGTGGTATAATATGTATTCAATGTTTTTCAATAAATTCCAAAGTTATTGTCATAGTGCTTTCCATCTTAGACCACCATTAACAGCGACGACCCCGTCGTCGCCCCCTCACCAGGGGTGGGACGACCGGGTCGTGGTAGGTCCATGTTGGGTTTTTTTGTTTTAATTTTTGTTGTTGTTGTGTATATATTTGGATTTAAATGATTTGGGAGTATTATTTTGTAAATAGTTGGGTATTGATTAAGATTTATTTAAAATAACCAGAATATCTTTAAAAAAATTCTGGAGTTCCGATCGATTGTTAATATTTTTGAAATTAAATTTGAGTTAGATTAATTACGTTATTTAACTTAAAATTACTTAATTTCCGAAATTAGACTAGAATGGAACAGTTAAATTGAAAATAGGAAGACACAACCCTTAAATTGAAATAAAAGTACAACGCTTAAATTGCAGTTAAACTACATTTGCACTCTTAAATTGAAAATAAACTACATTACAATGCTTAAATTGAAATTAAATTTTATTAATAATAATTATTATTATTTGCTAAATAATATATATTTTGTTTGAATTATTAATGTTTTCGGTAAATATATTGATTTTAGAATAGAATAAAATTATTAATGTTGGAGAGAGAGAAAACTGATGTGGATTAGAAAGAAAGTTGATGTGGAAGAGAGAGAAAATATAGAGAAAGCTTATGACCGTGTTGATCCTGGTTACGGATGACCTTTTGATGCAAAATTCAGAGCATACAATTCTCTTTTTTATGGAAAAAAAGTAACTAAGGAACGAATATGAAATAGATGCATACTAATTACAAAAACTTAAGTTCCATAGTATCCAAAGTTTTAAACTAAATCATCCAATTACATAGCTTAGGATCCATGACCTAGTGTAGATTAATGAGGGTGATTTAACTTATGTGATGATAATGCCGATGTTAAAATGATGTAGGGATAGAAATACACAAACCACTTAATGCACCACCCGAATTCAATTGCAAGAAAAACTCTTCAAGTCTTGGTTTTGAAGAAGTTTTGCATGTTTACTCATTCTTATAATTAGGTCCATTCTTATGACAAATTGACTAAATTCTTTGCAATTAGGTCCTTGCTCATTACTTCTGAGCCTTTTTTTAATAATTTTCTTCTTTAACTTATTATTCCTGAAAATACATGCAAACAGACCCAAGTAGCACTAATAGAGGATAATATTGAGCAATTAAGACAGATCAATGCAAGTAGTCGGAATTTCTAATTCGATCCAAGCATGTTGCTCAACATTTGGTTTATATCATCATATTTATGCATTGGCGGTGCGACATACAAAGGAGGCAGGGTCAGGCAATCCTCCTAGATTTGAAATTTTTGTTTGGCTTGTAAAGACACATTCGATGTCGACCTCCTGAATGTGTTATGTCATAGAATTCCGACTATAGTGGATTTCCTGAATACCAAGTACAAGATAAATAGATGAAATTTGCCCAATAAATTTCCATTTTTTTAGCATCAACCTTACAGATTCCAACTCAGCCAATCTGAATGCTCTCCTATATCTAGTGGCGGATCTACATACATCACGATGGGGGACATGCTTGTTAGAACCAAATACTTGATAAGTGGCATAATCATGTTTAGGTGGCTAATAGACGTTTAGGGAAGGATTTGTGATGTGAGGTGGAGGCTTTGGATTGGTGGATGAGAAGGGGTGGAGTATTTAAGGTGAACTTTAATGTTCTTCACTTCTCTCTCTCGATCTCTCTCTCACTCGTCAGTCTCTCGAACTCTTTCCCTCTCAACCATCTGAAGCTCCGACGAGCTGTCGTGATCGGCGAGCAAAAAAGGTTGGAAGTGTATGTGGGTGGATCGTCGAGTAGTTCGGAGTAAAGAGTTCGCCGGAGAAAGCTTGGACGCGTGGTGGTGATCGCAGTTGGTCTTCAGAGGCTTCTTCAAGTCTTAAAGGTATGTCAGACTCCTTTTTAATACTTACCTAAGGTGTGT